>CM038680.1:313096549-314341029 GCA_021605205.1 Aegilops longissima
AAAATCACCACAGAACAAGGGAGTACCTTGCTACGATACCAATTGAAAGTGCGTTATATCGACTAGAGGGGGTGAATAAGCGATTTTAGAGAATTTTACAAATTCTTCTTTGAGAATTTGCTGATGAGAAATTCCTTAGCGAAGAAATACATGCAGCGGAATAAGTACTCGAGAAGTAAGCATAGCAGATTACGAGCATAGTCATCATGATGAAATGAAGACAATCACAGTCTGAAAGCGTAATCGGAGGATAACACAAGATGAAGACAAACAGGTGAAGAAATTGAGGCGAGGAAATTGAGAAAGTCTTGATCAAAGTCTTCAAACACGATATGACAAACACTCAACACGATAATGAGGAAATGAAAGGTTGAGGAAATAGAACCAGTTAGGTTGGTGAAGACAATGATTTGGTAGACCATTTCCAGCTGCATTGTCTCGGTTATGCGATACGGTTGGAAGCGGTGAGTATTTAAACTCGAGGACCGCAGATCCGGACACCCGATCCTTGAGCACGCAGCTCGGGACACCTAGTCCTCACCGTATTCTCCTTGAACTAAGGTCCACGCAGACCTCGTCCAATCACTCGTGGTAAGTCTTGATGACTTCCAAACCTTCACATACTTGGTCACTCGGCGATCCACAATTCCTCTTGGATGCTCTAGACCTTGGCCTTCTAACCGTCTGGAAAAGCACAGTCTTTAAAAGGTAAAAGCGTCGGATCCACGAGGATCAATTTCTTGATGATGCTCAATCACTTTGGGTTTTATGGGAGTTTGGTTTTGGGATTTTCCTCACTTTTGGGTTTTCCTCACTTGATGATTTTCGCTCAAATTCCTCGGAGGATGGGTTGCTCTCAAATGACAAGTGTCAAGTTCTCTCGGGCAGCCAACCAACTAGTGGTTGTGAGGTGACTATTTATAGCCTAGGAGCAACCCGACATGATGAGACATAAATGCCCTTCAATGATATGACCGTTAGGTGGATAAGATATTTTGGACAGCCGGTAGCGCAACTTGACCTTGATCGAATTTTGAACATCAAATTCCTCGGGGCTATCATGTTCCTCCTTTGTGTAGGCAATTATGCCTGGCGAATTCCTAACTCCTCGATCGAACAAATTCCTCAGCGACGAGAAAAGCCCGTCTACATCCTTTGAAGAAATTGACTGAACGTATGAGATTTCAAAGGCTTCACTCGAAGGGTTTGGTAGGTGTAGAGATTTTGAGTTGAGCATCAAATGGAAATTTTTCCCTTAGTATTTCCTCGACCCCTTTAACGATGCGGTGTTTCCTATGACTCAAGAAGAAAAATGAAACTACGAAAACAAAAGTCTTCACGCTTCATGTTCCTCAGCGAATACCAAGTCTTGAGGATCACACAATTTCTTCACTTTCAAAGTCTTGAGAAAGTCTTGAGAATATCAAAGTCTTGATTGAAGAACTTCATTTTTAGAGAATTAGACTTTTCTTGTAAATATTAAACTCCTCATAGACTTATAGACCTTTGTACACTCACAAACGCATTAGTTACTTAACCTATAAGTCTTCAATACACCAAAATCACTAAGGGGCACTAGATGCACTTACAATCTCCCCCTTTTTGGTGATTGATGACAACATAGGTTAAGTTTTCAACGGGGATAAATATGTGAAGTGTAAATACTGATAATGAGGATTTTGATTGCAAGATATAGAAGAACTCCCCCTGAAGGTGTGCATAGTGAGGAATTTGCTTTTGAGGCAATGCACATTTGAAGAATTGAATCATGGAGATCTCCCCCTATATCTTGTAATTCATACCGCATTTGTCATATAATATGAGGATTTTGAAATGCATGATGAAATATGGTGCTTGATGGTATTGAGCATGCAAAATAATGCATAAAAGAGTATCGAGCCCAATCGTATGAGGAATTTGAAACTTTTCATGAGTATCGAGCCCAAATCGATTTGGCGATTTTCAGCGAGCTCATGAGGATCGAGCATAACAAATATTAGAGCATATCAACACTCACGTAATCGGAGCATAGAGCAAAGCATAATGCATCAAAAGTATCAAAGCACCATCGGGTTTAAGATTACAACTCGATCCAATAAAGGTTTCATCCTCCCCCCTCCTTTGCGCTCTATTTGCACACTGTAGCCGTCGCTCCGCCGGAGACCGAACGGCGCCGCCGTCCGAGCTTCTCGCCGCCGTGGCCACAGTCGTCGTAGGTCCCAACCGAGCACACCCACGAGCTCACTGCGCCGCGTAGGTGCCGTGAGGAGCTAAGCACGCCCTCCACGGCCACCGCAGCCCGTTCGAGTCGCCCGAACTCCGGCGCCGCCGAGGTCGGCCGCGCTCAACCCGGCCACCCTCGCTGTTGCCGCTTCTGCCTTTGGATGCGGGGAGGCTCGACTCCTCCTGCGGGTGCCCTCGCCCTTCGTTTGGGCAGGGAGCGCAAACCAGAGCCTCCACCAGCGTCAGGCCTCACCGGCGTCATGTCGCGGTGGGTTTGACTTCCATTGACCATTGGTAGGTGGGCCCAGTTTGACCCCCTGGTCAGCGGCGTGTGGGCCACCCTTGTTAATTATTAGTTAGGTTAGTTTAGCGCTAATTAACCTAGATTGGTGCTTAACCTAACACTAGCTAACTCCGTTTAGTTAGTTAACTAACCAGCGACACATGGGTCCCCAAGTCAGGTTTGACCTGGCCGACCCAGTTGACTGCTGACATCATAGTGACATCATCTTGTGTGATAAATCATTTTGGATTTATTCTTTTAGGAAAATCCGGAAAATTACCTAAACTTCTAAAAATCATAGTAATTCAACCGTAGCTCCAAATCAAATAAGTTATATATGAAAAATGATCAGAAAAATCCAATATTTCCATCTGTACCATTTTCATTCATGTTTAAACAACTTATACCTGCTGATCAGGTCAAATCAATTAAATGGCATTTGAATTTCACATATGAAATTTGAATTTGAACCTAGGGTTCAAACCAACTCCATTTAACATGTTGCTAGTTGCATTAGCTCAAAACACATTCATATTGCCATGTCATAGCATGCATCATATTGTGCATTGCATTGATCATGTTTCTTCTCTGTTTGCGGTGTTGTTTCCCCCTCGGTGAGCGTTGTACCGGCGTTGTGATCATTGACAGCGATGAAGACTCAATGCTATCTTGAAGTGCCGAAGCAAACAAAACCCCTTGTTCGTTCGATATAATCCCTCTCTGAGCTCCTGCTCTCTTTTCTGCATTAGGACAACAACGATTCATCTGTTACTTTTCTGGTAGCTGAACCCCTGTATCCTCTGCATGACCTGTCATTCCACAGTAAATAGATGAAACCCACTAGCATGAGTAGGATTTGTTTGAGCCCATTTGTGCCTACCCATTCATGCTTGTTTGTCGTGCCTGCTACTTCTTAGAGTTGAGTCAGGTCTGATTCATCGGGGATGAATCGGAGGTGTGTGAACATGTCCTACTGTTGAGAGCTAAGTGTGTGAACACGATTTGGTAAAGGTAGCGGTGAGAGGCCATGTAGGAGTACATGGTGGGTTGTCTCATTGCAGCCGTCCTCAGGAACTGAGTTCTGTGTTTGTGATCCATGAAACAGTTACTACCACGCATTGGGCCCAAAACCGGTGGACCCTCTCGACTTATTAACTGCCCTTGCCCTCTGTCCGGGGAGTTGCAACTAGTTTACGGTGTTTGTAGGATATGTGTTGGAGGCCGTGCGTGGCGCTGACCCTAGGGGTGAGCTATGATCGCGGTAGATACACTGTGGCCGGTGTCTTAAGCGCGCCGTTTGGTGTCTCGGGAACCCTGCACACATCGTTTGGGGCTGTGGCGAAACTCGGCGGATCTCCTCGCGGATGGAACCCGAATAGGCTATAAACCTGGACTAGAGACTTGTGTGGTTAGTCAGGTGGTGGCCGACTCCTCGCCGGAGCTTCCGCTTGAAGGTTGCCGAGATACACAGCGTGTACATGGTGGTAAGTGGCGAGGCGTGTGTGAAGAAGTACACCCTGCAGGGTTATAAATGATCTATTGAATAAAGCGTGTCCATGGTAAAGGACTTACGGGTTGCTGTGCAGTTCATAGACAAGTGAAAGTGGATACTCTAAAATACACAAGATAAGCGTGAGTGCTATGGATGGCGTTCTCGTAGGTGGCGCGAGGCGGATCCATAGTGGTGTATTGATATGATGAATATGTGGACTGGTGTGCCACCTCAAAAGTTACTTGCGTTCGTAGTTCAGGATAGCCACCGAATCAAAGCTGGCTTGCTGCGGTCAAACTCCACCACCCCACTTTATAGATATCGATGCATATGTAGTTAGTTCTGATGTACGTCTTGCTGGGTACATTTGTACTCACGTTTGCCTATTTTATGTTTTTTGCGGAGAGACGTCGGTCCTGCTAGTAATTCCGCATGGACTTGACGTTTAGCTTGTTACCTCAGCTACAATTTTGTGCCCTCGGCGAGAATCGGTGGATAGTCGGGCTTCTCGGCCTTTTTCCTTTGTAGATATGCGTACTCAGACATGTTAAGCTTCCGCATGTGCTTTGACTTGTATGCTCTGAATGTTGGGTCATGAGACCCATGTTTGTAATATCTCGCTCCTCGGAGCCTAATGAATAAATACTTGAGTCGTAGAGTTATGTTGTGATGCCATGTTGTATTTACACATATCGAGCATATTGTGTGTATGTTTGAAATGCTTGGTATGTGTGGGATCCGACAATCTAGTTGTTTATCCTTGGCAGCCTCTCTTATGGGGAAATGTAGTCTAGTGCTTCCTTGAGCCATAGTAGTCCGCTTCAGACCAGTTCACGAGTCCTGCTAGCCAGCCTCTTGCTGGGACACTTGACTGGCCGGCATGTGTTTCACTTCATTCTGTATCTGTCCCTTGCCGAATATCACCTTGGTGACATCGAGTCTGCCTAGCCTGCTACAGCCGGGTTCCCGTAGTCTGTTAGCCAGATGCTACAGCCAGTTCTGCCAGCTGCGACCGTCATGCTCGATGTGATTCATGTATACTGTCCCCATGGGTTAGTGCTGCTTTGGGTTCACGACTAGCCATGTCGGCCGGGTTCTCATCATATGGATGCTAGTTACACTATCATATCGTGAGCCAAAAGCGCAAAGCGGTCCCGGGCCATGGTAAGCGACACCCGGTAGGAATACCGTGCGTGAGGCGCAAAGTGATATGAGGTGTTACCGGCTAGATCGATGTGACTTGGAATCGGGGTCTGACAATTGAAGACATTCGGCTGCATCAGCCTATGAACAAGGAGAACCGGACAAGAAGAAGAGCGGCGTTGCTACACCCCGTCCAACCACGAAGTTGTTCTTGAGGAGGCGTGTTCGACCCTCTAGCTACTCAAGTGGAGGTTAACAATCTTGGCGGCAACAAACAACACTACTGAAGCCGATGACATTGTCATGGCTGAAGCTGATGTGGCGCCAGAAGTTAGTGTGGTGCCAGAAGTTGTTACACCTGAAGCCAATGCTGCACCTTAAGCAAATCTGGAGCCTGAAGTTAATGCCACTGCCATTGCCCTTTACTCTTTGTACCGCCTCCAAGGCCACACGCCATCGAGCAAGCTTTTGATCGTGGTCAGTTGGTTACTGTCAGATGGCCCATCCTGGTTCCTCCACCTGCTACTGGTCCACAATTTGACTATCATGTAGAGCACAAGCCTCGAGTCCAGAAGCCTAAGCCAAGGTTGCCAAGGTTTCCAGTCTTAACTTCACGGGATCTTTCAATGCAAATGGCTTCATTGCACACAATACCTTCTTTGATAGTGCCAATAACCCTACTCCAAGCCAAGAATATCATCGATGGGTTACGGAGCTATCGGTAGTGTGATTACTATTCTGTGTTCTCTATGATCAAGGCGCATCTTTCCACATATCGTCTAGGCTGTGAGATTATTGTTGGACTGCCCTACTTAGAAGAAGCCCTTGACTTATACATGATGGTGGTCTTGAACTTTGTGGTGATAAAAGAGCATTGGAATGAAGAGCTTACGCTACAATTCTATGCTACCCTCCATATTAGCGGCTTCAATAGGGATTCTAAGACATGGATCCTTGAGTGGATGACAGGCAATGTACACCAGCGAAGCTAAAGCTCTTGATATCATTGAGCTCAGCTGGCCCACTCTAGGTGAACTCTTGAACCTAGTTGTCGACTTCACCGCAATGCTTTGGAGAGCATCTTTCAAAAGCGAGCCCAACATGAGCCAAATCTGAGCATGATGAAGCCTCTGCCACGGGACACTTGAATACCCAAGAGAATTCTTTGTTGAATACCTAGAGTATCTGCCCCAAGCGATCTATCATATCATAAGGAGAACTCTATGGCCCATCTAGGGACATTCTTACTGCGTGAAGCTTGAAGGAAGCGATGAAGAAATTGGTCTTTTATATCTTCAAATCAGCTTCAATGCTCAAGACTTCTTTATCGGGCAATTGGCTGCATCAAGCTCGACCTCTTTGGTCTAAAATTCTCGCTCCATGGGTTATGTCGCCTTATCAAGCTTCATTCAACTGTCAACTATCAGTATACGCGCGCAACCATCGATATTTTTTGCGAGAGGTTGATATGTGATTGAAGCCATATCTGAGACCTGCCAAGGGCTGTTTATCTTCACAATGCCGATCACCAAAGCTTGGCACAGCCCATTGAAGGAGTTCAGGCCGTCACTCGCGTTTATCCTTTGGTGGCAATACCGTGCACCTCAACATTGCCCATCTTTGAAGCCAGAAAGCACCATTTCTCAAAGGCCTCGAAGCGATCACGTGTTCTCAATGACGAGAGCTTCTCATGCATCTGCATCAAAAACAGGATAAGCATCACTATTGGCTGAAGCGTTAGATGCAAAGCCTCTTGGTGGATGTCAATCGCATTATAACCTTGCCACCAAGAATGCCTTTGTCACTCATGAAACACTGTGAAGGTCGTGCAAGAGTTTGACATTGCTCAGTGCTGAAGCTGGTCTTCAATACGATGGCCTCACCGAAAGATTCAAGTTTGACTCCACTCCTCCAAGGAATGTTGTCTTGCGTCGGACTCCTTCACTTGAAGACTCTGACTATTCCTCCTCAGTGCAACTGTTAATGCCAGAGTCATAGATGACCAAGATGATGCAACTTCACCACCTCCAATTTTGGCGCGTATCGACACTGCACCAAGTTCTTCTGCACCACCAAACCTCAACGACGACCCTGCTACTTCACCACCTTCTCCTCATGGGAGCAGTAGAGGCTCTATGTCTTCAAACCTTTTTGGTCCTTCTTGACAAGGGGAGAAGCATATGAGTTGATAGTCTTCAAGCGGGTCCCGATGTAGGGTGTTGCAATCGTTCATGATTAAACATAGTGGGTTGCTAGAGTGGCGAAGCTTAAACCCGAGTAAGAGGGGTTGTTGCGTATGGGAATAAAGAGGACTTGATGCTTTAATGCTATGGTTGGGTTTTACCTTAATGATCTTTAGTAGTTGCGGATGCTTGCTAGAGTTCAATCATAAGTGCATATGATCCAAGTAGAGAAAGTATGTTAGCTTATGCCTCTCCCTCATATGAAATTGCAATAGTGATTACGGTCATGTTAACAATTGCCTAGGACAATTCCTTTTTACGATCCACCATTATTCCACACTCGCTATTTATAATACTAAGTAATATATTCTAAATCTATGATAACAGCACCTACTTTTATATTTTGGCTCTCGATACCATGCAAAGTTATCCTCTTTATACCCTAGCGAAGTTCTATTTCTTGTTGCTAGTTGGAAGCAAGCGTCCGATGCCGCGTGAAGTCGTGTCGGTGGCAGATGGGGCTTGAGAGAATATTGATCTTACCTTTAGCTCCTTGTGGGTTCGACACTCCATAATTATCACTTCCACCTTTGGAAAGTGCTATGATGATTCCTTGCACTTGGGGATTATCAAGCTCTTTTACGCGCCGTTCTTAGGGAGCAATAGCGTGGGGTTGATATTCTCGTGTGTGCTTGTTTGCTTTCTTCACTACGTAGATTTTGTTTTTCTTTTTGTTTCTGTTTAGTTGTGGGTGAAACATACAAAAAAATTAAAAATGAAAATACAAAATTATTACTTGCCTCTCATGCCTAAAAGTTTTTCAAAAGAAGTGATTGGAAGGTTTTGCATTGAAGAAGTGAGGTGGACCTTGAGCACTTGTGCTCGTGCTCCTGGAAACAATGTAGAATTTTCATGGAAGTTTCTCTGTAAATAATTACCCCCTTTGTATATATTCATTGTATTATAAAAATAATATGCCAAGCTTGGTTTTAGGATGATTAGATTGCTTGTTTGCTTTGTGCAGAATAAAAACAGAAACTTTGGCTGTAGTGCCTGAATTTACATTTTTAACTGGAAAGTCAAATGGTTCTGATTCTTTTTGCACATTACTTCTGTTGAAAAATTTCAAATTTTCAAATTTAGTTTATAATTTTAGGAATTACATAAGTTTGCCAAACTTCCAGATTACTACAGGCTGTTCTGTTCTTAACAGATTCTGTTTTGCGTGTGATGTTTGCTTATTTCGATGAATCTATGAGTAGTATCGGAGGGTATGAACCATACATAAGTTGGAATAAAGTAGATTTAACATCAATACAAATAAATAATGATTTCATTACAGTACCTAAAGGTAGTGATTTGCTTTATTACACTAACGGATCTCACAAGTTTTTGTTAAAGTTTTGTGTGGATGAAGTGTCCGAAGGTCGAGGAGCTATCAATATGAGAAGAATAAAGAGAGGCAAGGGTTCAAGCTTGGGATGCCCAAGGCACCCCAAGTAAATATTCAAAGAATACTCAAGCATCTAAGCTTGGGGATGCCCAGTTGGCATTCCATCTTTCTTCTTCAACAAATATCGGTATAACTTCGGTTTTGTTTTGTTCACATGATTTGTGTCCTTTGTGTTTTCCTTTTCTTCAAGAACCATGCTAGCATGATATAGCCCTTAATTGATTTATATAATACTTCATGTGCTTCACTTAAATCTTTTAAGTATGATCTTATAGAATTACTCTTTGTGCTTCACTTAAATCTTACGAGTATGGTTTTATAGAATGCTTCATGTGCTTCACTTATACACTTTGAGCTTGGATATTGGTTAGTTGTAGAATTCTCCATGAAATTCACTTATATATTTTGGAGTATGAATAGTGATATCATTTAAAGTGGGTTTGGAAGAGTGTCAACTTTAGGAATTAGTGATCCGCTATTTTGGAAGTGTTGAATCTTAGTGTGATATTTATGAAAGTGGATTTGGAAGAGTGTCAACTTTAGCTAGTAATGATTCCACTATTTGGAAGAGGTTCCAACTGAGTATGAGAACAAAGTTGCTATCCATGATACTACTGAAAATAATTATGAGGAGGAATACATGCTTGTAGGAGTTGCAATAGTATTAAGTTTCCTCTCTATGTGCTTAAAGTTTTGAAGATATACTTGTTTTACCTTCCTATGCTAGTTGATTATTGTTCCCATAAGTTGTGTGCTCACAAAATCCTAGGCATAGGAAGTGGGTTAGATTGAATGTGCGAGTCATATTCTTCAAGATGCTCTCTTTGTGTTTCAATTCTTATCTTCTTTTGTGAGCATCATTGAAATCATCATGCCTAGCTAAAGGCATTAAAGAAAAGCGCTTGTTGGGAGACAACCCAATATTTACCCTTTCTGTTTTGTGTGTTTACATGATTAAGCTACTGTAGTAATCATGTTTTATATCTTTTGTTTCAATAAAGTGCCAAGTAAGACCTTTCGGAGGACTTGGGTGAAAGTTAATGTGATCTTGCTGTAATAAACAGAAACTTTACGCTCACGAGAATAGATGTCATTTTTTTACAGAAGAGTGCTATTGAGTTGAATCTTTTAGCATAAGATTAATAGAAAAATTCCTAACGTCCACCAATTTATTTCATAATTTTTGGAGTAGCAGAAGTATGGTTATTGTTCAGATCATTACAGAATTGTTACATTTACGACAGATTCTGTTTTCATTGCATAGTTTGCTAGTTTTCTAGTTTCTATGGTTTATATTCCTCAATATAAATTGTAGAAATGATATGTTGCAGTAGGAATTGTGTGATAACAATTATGAACCTTGTCTTTGACAGTACCAAAGTGAATGGTTTGCTCTTAATCATACTAATCTATCTCACGAAGTTTGGTTAAGTTTTGTGTGATTGAAGTTTTCAAGTTTTGGGTGAGATATCGATATGAGGAGAATGAGAAGTGGAAAGACCCTAAGCTTGGGGATGCCCAAGGCACCCCAAGGCAATATTCAAGGAAGACTCAAGCTCCTAAGCTTGGGGAGGCCCCGGAAGGCATCCCCTCTTACGTCTTCAAAACTATCGGTATACCTTACTCGGAGCTATATTTTTATTCGTCACATGATATGTGTTTTGCTTGGAGCGTCAATCTATTTTGCTAGTATTTTCTTGCTGTTATGTAAAATAATGTTTTGCATCTTTATTTTCAATAAAAATGTCAAGGATAGCCTTTTACCATGCTTATTTTGCAAGTATACATGTTGTTGTTTGAAAACAGAAAGTTTACCGCTGTTGCAAAAATTCCCTAGAAAAGTCAGAGAGTGGTATAATGTTGAATATTTTTTGCATTTTGAGCTCTGATAAATTTATTACAGTGGGAATTTGAGTTCATAATTTTTGGAGTTAGGGAAGTATGATGAATCTTGCATTCTTTATAGACTATACTATTTTGGCAGATTGCTGTTATTGTTGCATTGTTTGCATATGTTTGCTTGTTTAATGATTCTATTTGAGGATAGGAGTGTTAAATATGCATAGGCATTTAGTATGAAATGTTGAATAATAATTTTAGTAATTTGTTACAGTAGAAAATGATAAGGTTTTGCATTGGTTTATACTAACCTATCTCACGAGTTCTTGTTGAGTTTGGTGTGTATGAAGCTTTTGAGATTTAGGAAACCGGCGTATAAAAGGAATTAAGGAGACACAAAAGCTCAAGATTGGGGATGCCCAAGGCACCCCAAGACATTATTCAAGAAGCCTCAAGCATCTAAGCTTGGGGATGCCCGATAGGCACCCACCTTTTCTCTTCAACAACTATCGGTTAGTATCGGTTGAACCTAAGTTTTTTCTTCTTCACATGAGTTGTGCTATCCTTGCAATGTCATTTTATTTTGTTTTTCTTGTTGTTTGAATAAAATCATTGGATCTGAATTATTGAATGAAAAAGAATCCTCCCATGGCTAGTTAATAATTTTACTACTCAGTGTTCTTCACTCATATCTTTTGGAGTAGTTTGTCATTTGCTCACATGCTTCATGTCTATCCTATGAGTAAATGGTTGAATGAATTGAATTTCATAAATCTGAATTTATATATGTTTCATATGCTTATAACATGGTTAGTGATGACTTCACACATAGAAAGTATGAGGCATAAAAGTTGTTGAGAGTTGGCAAGCGTAGTTTTGGTCATCGTTGCAATTAATAGGAACTAATAAGGAAGAGAGGTTCACATAAAAATATATTATCTTGGACATCTTTTACGATTGTGAAGCACTCATTAAGTATGACATGCTAAAAGAGTTGACGTTGGACAAGGAAGACAACGTAATGGTTTATGTTTTCCGACATGTCAGTTAAAGTATATTGTCATTGACCTTCCAAACATGTTGAGCATGCCTTTCCCCCTCATGCTAGCCAAATTCTCAGCACCAAGTAGAGATACTACTTGTGCTTCCAAATACTATAAACTAGTTTTGCCATGAGATTCCACCATATCTACCTATGGATTGAGTAAGATCCTTCAAGTAAGATGTCATCGGTGCAAGCAAAAAAAATTGCTCTCTAAATATGCATGACTTATTAGTGCGGAGAAAATGTAGCGACCAGACCGAATGGATCAAGTCTCTATGCTCGATGTCATCCACGGATCGATAATCTGACACCACACAGTGCTTGAAGGATTTATAGCGAGTAGCAATCACACACTTATTACATCGTTGTCCACAAGGGAACTCATTACAATAATATGGCTTAAGGCCATCTAATGATAACAATGGAAGGCTTGGAAGATAAGTGAGTCCATCAACTCCAGCGGCATCACGAGTATAGAACCACGACCTAACACCTTACTAAATAAATGCGAAAAGTGCATAGCGTGAAAGTTGCAGCCAACAATTCAGCACATGGAATATGTTGGCAATGTAACACATAAAAGAGCAATGAAGGAAATAAGCCTATACTACATGCATATGTGGCTGGTGGTAAGGCTCTCTGTTACATTTTGCATAAAGCTGATTTTCCCTACAACAAAGGAATAAATTTTATTTAACTATCATGGTGGTTGTTAAACATTGAGAATGGTTGACAGCATCCTCAATCCCAATTAAAAGTACTCATCAAAACCCAATAACTTTTATTTAGAAGTAACATGTTGAGATTCACATGATATTCAATTACGGATACTCAAAATTGTCCATAACCGGGGACACGGCTAATCATGATTAGTTTATACACTCTGCGAGAGGTTTGCGCACTTTTCCCCACAAGACTCGATCGCCTCCGCTTGGTTCTCGCACTTGAGGGTGTTTGAGAAGCGGATGACCGAGACATAGTCTTTCGAGCGCTAGCACCTTACATGTGGGTAGACCGTACCAACCTACATCCCCTACATCAGCTAGCCTACCCTTAAGAGTTCGCACAACTTAGTCAACTCATGAGCCCATAATTGGCTTGTGGCTGCTACGGAAGTTTCAGGTTTGAATAATCTTATGATCCTTGGAGCACAGGTGGCGGTCCGAAGAAATCAGAGCAAGTCTGATGGAAACCAGGTGCCTCAATCCACCCAGATGTGTGTTTAGGTTGCCACCTTAGATAAACCATTAATTAACAATCTCACATCATCATGGATATTCACTCACCCAATCCCGTCTACTAGCATAGCATGGCATAATAAGCAAGCGTGAAGTAACTCCCAAGGTTTCATAAGTAAAGCAGGTAATAGGTACTACCTCAATCTACTTCCCAAACCCACAATTTAATTTGATCCTAAACATGCAAGTGTTTGAGGTTTGATCTAATGCAATAAAACTGGGTAGTAGAAAAGGTATGATCAAGTGTTACTTGCCTTCTTGATGATCCATGAGACCTAGAGATTAAGTAGTAACAAGCGGCGCACTCCGGGTGATCTAACGAGACAAACAACAAGCATACAATAAGTACTCATCTAATGCATAGGAAATCTCGAATAAAAGATCTAACGGAAAGTTCAACTTAAGAACCCTGGTTGCAAAAAGAATCGAATCAAATAAAGCATCGAAAGTCGAAACTTCGAGAAAACGACTCGGTTTTGCAATCTGAAACTAGGTCAAAATTTTATAGTAGCAAAACTCTGTGAAAGTAGGGTAGTCGGGCGGCGGTTTAGTTCTGAAACTCAGTAGCTTGAATCACTGATTCGATAAATGGCGAGAAATAAAACAGATTTGAAAATCGGATCGAAATCGAATTGAGAAAAATAGCGGATTAATTCCGATTTAAAGAAAGCGAGCGGATTAAATAGCGGACGTTCGTTAACAGAACTAATTCAACGAACACGTTCATTGAAGCGAGCGGTTCGGTGAGCGTTCGTTAAATAAGAAAACGAAAAAATAAAAACCATCTAGGGTTTTGAAAAATAAACCGAATATCTAAGAAAAATAAGCGGATCGGTCTTTAGGAAAACCGGATCGGAGCGGAGCCAGGCGGCTACCTCCGTGGCTCTCGCTTGAGGTCGGTGGGAACTCGGCGGGTCAGTCGGGAGGCGGCGGGGTCGGCGGGTCTCTTGAGGTCGGCGGTGCGGCGAGGTGCTCGGCGGACAGCGGGCAGCGAGGATCGGCGGCGTCCTCGTGGCAGCCAGCAGGCTCGATCGGCAGGCGAGTGGTGGTGTGAGGTGAGAGAAGAGGCGCGGGTTTAAGGAGGCGGCAGGGAAGGGCCGGGGGTCAGGGGTGGGCGGACTCGTGGCGGGGTGGCGTCTTGTGGCGGAGAGCTCCCTTTCGGTGAGCGTAGAGGTGAAGGAGGGAGGCGCAAGGCGGTGGGCCTTGGCCCAGCGCAAATGCGTTTTTTTAAATTTAAACCAAATGAATAAAAGAATATCAAATGAACTCCGATTTTAATAAAATATTTTCCCCGACTCCTAAAATGAGTCGAACAAAATGAACTTTAAAAGCAGCAAACATGCATATATTTTAAAAATGCTCATTTTGCCTAAGCAAAATAAATCTTTCAAAACCAAATTTTGATTTATTTATAATATCTTCATTTTTCCTAAATGTTGGGAAAGTCATATTATTCCTCTCTTAAAATTTTTATAGGAAAACTTTATGAAGATAATTTAAATAAATCAAATGATCCTATTTTCAAATTTGAGAAATCCCAAATATGAAAATTATGAAACTTCCAACTCTCTCGAGGGTCCTTGAGTTGCGTGAAATTTTCTAGGATCGGAAAAATGCGAGAAAATATGATATGCATGATGACCTAATGTATAACATTCCAAATTGAAAATTTGGGATGTTACAAACCTACTATAAGATGAATCTAGCCCTCGAGATTGGGTTGAAATAGAAAATAGGTGAGGTGGTCCTTAAGCAAAACTTCCTCTCTTTCCCAGGTGGCTTCATCCTCGGTGTGGTGGCTCCTTTGAACTTTGCAAAACTTGATAACCTTCTGCGGGTAACTCTGCTGGCATAATCGAGAATCTTAACGGTTTTTCCTCATATGTCAGGTCATCCTTCAATTGAATTGCTTCGGTGGCACTTGTGTCTCTTAGCAGTACCTCTGCTATCTTGGGGTGACATTTCTTCAACTGAGAAACATGAAATACATCATGAACTCCTGACAGTCCTTCAGCAATTCCAACTTATCATAACTTCTCCCATGCGTTGCAAAATCTTATATGGTCCAGCGAAGCAGGGTGCTAACTTTCCTTTCACTCCAAAGCGCTTAACTCCTCGAGCGGGGATACTCGAGATATACTCTGTCTCCAACTTCATACTCAATAAACTGCGCTTTGAATCGGCATAGCTCTTACATGCGGACTGGGCTATCTTGAGCTGTCTCGAATCAACAACATTCATTCGGACTCCTTAATCAAATCTGGTCCAAACAAGCGATGATCTCGGTTTAGTCCCATGACAACGGTGTCCTGCACCTTCTTCCATCTGAGCCTCGAAGGTGCCATCTTTAAGCTGGTTTGGTAAGCTGTTGTTGTAGGAAAATTCTGCATCTGACAAATTATCATCCCAGCTAGATCCATAATCTAGTGCACAAGCTCTCGACATGTCCTCCAAAATCTGATTGACTCTCTCGATGCATCCATCGATGCAGTGGGTGGAAAGCTGTCTTTGAATTCTAGTCTGGTTCCCAATGTTTAGTGCAAGCTGGTTCCAAAATTTGAGATAAACTGGGTTCCTCTATCCGATCGATGCTCCTTGGAACTCCGTGTAAACACACAATTCTGGTCATGTATATCTTTGCCAACTTAGCACTGCTATAGGTAGTCTTGACTGGAATGAAATGAGCTACCTTGGTCAAGCGATCGACTATGACCCAAATCGAGTCATATCTGAGCGAGTCTTTGGCAAACCTGTGATGAAATCCATGCCTAGTTTATCCACTTCCATTCGGGTATCGGCAGCGGTTGTAACAATCCTGCTTTGCTTCGATGTTCGCCTTTACTTTCGACATACGTCGCAAATTGCTACATACTCCGCAATATCCTTCTTCATTCGGTCCACGAAAATATTCTTCAAATCCAAATACATTTTGGTATTTCTGGGTGAATCGAATAAGGTGAATCATGGGCTTCTTGTAAAATCAACTTCCTGATCTCTGGGTCATTGGGCACATAAACACGGTCTTCAAACAATAAGGTATCGTGCTCGTCCTCACGAAATCCTTTAGCTTTTCCTTTGCTCATTTTATCCTTTATAGAGGCAACTTCCTTATCTGCCTTTTGGGCATCTCTGATTTTGTCCATTAGTGTAATTGAATCTCCATTGCTGCTACATAGCCTCTGGAACTATTTCCAAACATAGTTCTCGAAGGTCCTCGGCTAACTCATTGGGTATTCCTCCCATCATTAGGGTATTGGCGTGGCTCTTACGGCTCAATAAATGCCTCGACATTAGCCTTTCCGGGGTGATAATGCAATCTCATATCATAATCCTTGATTAGTTCTAACCATCTCCTTTATGCGAGATTCAATTCATACGTGTGAAGATGTACTTCAAACTCTTGTGATCCGTGTATACTTCACAATGATTTCCAATGAGAAAATGTCTCCATGTCTTTAAGGCGTACTGCGGCTGCTAACTCCAAATCATGGTGGCATAATTCAACTCGTGAGGCTTAAGTTGTCGTGAAGCATCTGAAACAACTCTTCCTTCCTGCATAAGCACGGCTCCAAGTCCTCGGCGTGAGCGTGCAATACACCTCATAATCCTTAGTCGATCAGCAATATCAAAACTGGTGAGGTAACCAATCTTTTCTTCAACTCCTGAAAACTTGCCTCACAGTCCTCGGTCCATATGAATTTGTTTTCCTTTTCAACAATTCAGTCATAGGCTTTGCAATCCTTGAGAAATTCTCAATGAATCTTGGTAGTATCCTGCGAGTCCAAGGAAACTCGAATCTCTCAAGCTATCGTTGGTGCTTCCCATTTAGTTCTGGTCTCAACTTTTGTGGGGTCAACTGCTATCCCTTCTCCGGATATAACATGTCAGAAATCCAACTTCCTTTAGCCAAAACTCACATTTGCTGAACTTGGCATACAACTGGTGTTCCCTCGGTTTCTCCAAAACCAATCGCAAATGTTCCTTGTGTTCCTCTTCATTCTTGAGAAAATCAAAATATCATCAATGAACACCACGACGAACTTATCCAAAAACTCCATAAACACTTTGTTCATCGGGTTCATGAAATAGGCTGGCGCGTTAGTCAGTCAAATGACATAACGGTATACTCGTACAGTCCATATCTCGTGGTAAATGTTGTCTTGGGTATGTCTTGCTCCCGAATCTTCAACTGATGGTACCACGATGCAAAATCGATCTTGGAAAACACTTTGGCTCCTTGCAAGCGATCAAGCAGATCATTTATCATAGGTAGTGGGTACTTGTTCTTGATTGTTACTTCATTCAATCCACGATAATCAACAACCATTCTTAACGATCCATCCTTCTTCTCCACTAACAAAGCGGGTGATCCCCAAGGTGATGAACTTGGGCGAATAAAACCTTTATCCAATAGTTCCTTTATCTGTTTCTTGATTTCCGCCAAATCCTTTGCGGGCATCTGTCTGATCGCTTCCGATATCGGGCTGTTCACGGCAACAGCTCGATCAAAAACTCAATGTCTCTATCCGGTGGCATTCTGGCAATTCTTAGGAAATACATCAGGATAATCCTTCACCTTGGTACTTCTTCTGTACCACTCACGATAAGCAATTAACTTGTGCTCTCCTCGGCTCGTGCCGTGATACATATAATCCTTCTTCCTTACGGTGTGGTGAGCAAAATTGACCTTGTGGTGCAATCTATGTTTCCTCCATACTTTCATAACCAATCCATTCCTAATATCACATCAATCCTTGGGATTCCGAACTATTAGGTGCGAGGGAAAACATAGTGTCCAATCCTTAGTGGCATTCGATCACACCATTTACTAGCCATGTACTCTGCTCGGGTGAGGTTACTAGCATGGGTGACCTAAGGGCTTGGGTTGGTAACTTGTACTTATCCACAAATCCCTTGATATGTATGAATCGATGCACCGATGTCGAAAAGAACAAGCTGCGATAAATGACTTAACCAAAAACTTACCGATTCTTGCATCGGGCTGATCTTCAACCTCCTCCACATCAATGTGGTTCACATCCCCTGTTGAAAGGGTTTGGCTTCTTTCGAGCTTCCATTGCCATTTCCATTACGGCCTTACGGGCGGTCATTTGCATAGTGCCCAGTCTTGCGGCACTTAAAGCAAATAATGTGACTCAGGTCTACCTTGGATGGTGTTGGCCAGGTTGGTGCGGTTCTGTCCATTGCTTCCTCCATTCCGTTCCCATTCTTGGTGCCATTATGGTTGTCTGAATTACCTCCTCCATGGATATCTGAAACTGAATTCCTGATTTAGGGGTACAACAGAGGCTTCTGTTGGGATCGGAGTTATACTTCCCTTGTCCATACTTCGCTTGCGGTTCTCAATTTCTTGCTGCTTTCCTTCAATCATGAGAGCTCGGTCTACTAACTCCTGGTAGTTGTTGAAACTTGCTACCATCAACGGCATCTTGAACTCATCATTCAGTCCTTCTAGAAACTTCTCTGTTTAGCGTCGTCAGTAGTAGCGTCATCACGGGGCATAACGTGCTAACTTGCTAAAGTCATCCGCGTCTTGGCCAACAGTCCTTCCTCCTTGGCGTAAGTTGCGAAACTCACGCTTCTTCATAGCCATGGCTCCTGGCGATACATGGGCGGTCTGAAAGCTTGTCAAACTGGTCCCATGTGGCGGTGTCTCACGGGTAAGTGGCTGTGAAATTTTTCCACCATCTTTGCTGCGGGTCCTTCAAGCTGATGTCTTGCAAACTTCACTCTTTCTCCATCTGTGCATCCTGCGATGGTCAGCTCCTTCCTATCTTGCGGAGCAGGTCATACTGCTACAATCGGCTCGGTGCTCTTGGAATACAGGCGGGTTCAGTCTAAGAAGCGAGTCGGATGATCCGCGGTGGTGGTGGTGGCGGTGGGTTGTTGTTGTGGTTGTTGTTGTTGTTCCCCAGTTACGCACCAATGTTTGAATCAGGGTATTCTGCTGCTTTGGATCAATTGGGTGATCTCTGGCGGAAAAGCGAATCCGAGGTCGCGTCTCGGAGGCATCGATGGGTTTAGAAAGAAGAGGAATGTAGAATAGAATGAGGTCTAAGGAATCACTACCCAAATGCACATGAGCAAAAGCACACAAAATCACTTCATTCAATCAAACAAGGGCTTACAACAATCTAACTATCGCAAAAGTGCGTGTACTATAATGTTTACATGGAGGAAATACTACTAATATGTGGGGACTTCTACTAATTTGAACGGTGGAAGACTCCATGATGTCTGCTCGACCGTCTTCAAAGTCGGGTTCACTTGGATCCGAATCGGTGTCGTCGATGTTAATGTAGTCGCTTGGGTATTCGACATCTTGGTCTTCATTCCTGGCGCCAACTTCTTCTTGAGTTCTTGATCTCATACTTAAGATCGTTGTTGTGTCTTGCGAGCTACGATCTCGTCCATATAGTCCTTGCGTGTAGTCTTTAGTTCTCCTTCGGTTCTAGGATCCTTTCCTTTGTCTTCGCAACTCCAACATGTCGTTGCACATTTGGTTCTCTGGCGTCGAATGTGCTGATTTAACTCTGGATGAGCGCTGCAATGGATCTATCCTTCTTGGTCTTGTGACGTCCCGTTGTCATCTCGGCGTCCATAAATCTGGTAGATGGTATCCTTGAGGTCTTCTTGATAAACTTCTCCAATCGTCCCATGGTGATGTGAGCTGCCATGCTCTTTCCCGGACTCAAGTTGGTGCCTGAAAACACTATCCATAGGCTTGGTGATTGGGGCGAATGTCCTTCTGGAGCGTGGCGTGAATCTTCCAGCGCTCCTCTTGAGCGAGTGGCGTTGAAAGTCCGGTGAAGCTTGGTATTCAATGTTCGGTGTTTGGTGACTTCCTTCAAGTGAAATCCAAAAGGTGTGCCTTCATCGGTTGGGTGTACTTGATCTTCGCTTCAAATCATCCTAAAGAGTAGAAAAGATGAGGAGTTAGAAAATGGGAAGAGTAGTGATCTATGGCTTTAACTTAGTGGTGGGTCCTACGATCGTGCGTGTGCTCGATACCATTCTCTGGCGACCAGACCGAATGGATCAAGTCTACGTGCTCGGTGTCATCCTGGATCGATGTCTGACACCACACAAGATTTTGAAGGATTTATAGCGAGTAGCAATCACACACTTATTACATCGTTTTCCACAAGGAACTCATTACAATAATATGGCTTAAGGCCATCTAATGATAACAGCGGAAGGCTTGGAAGATAAGTGAGTCCATCAACTCCAGCGGCATCACTGAGTATAGAACCACGACCTAACACCTTACTAAATAAATGCGAAAAAGTCATAGCGTGAAAGTTGCAGCCAAAACAATCAGCACATGGAATATGTTGGCAATGTAACACATAAAGAGCAATGAAGGAAATAAGCCTATACTACATGCATATGTGGCTGGTGGTAAGGCTCTCTGGTTACATTTTGCATAAAGCTGATTTTTCCCTACAACAAAGGAATAAATTTTATTTAACTATCATGGTGGTTGTTAAACATTGAGAATGGTTGACACATCCTCAATCCCAATTAAAAGTACTCATCAAAACCCAATAACTTTTATTTAGAAGTAACATGTTGAGATTCACATGATATTCAATTACGGATACTCAAAATTGTCCATAACGGGGACACGGCTAATCATGATTAGTTTATACACTCTGCGAGAGGTTTAGCACTTTTCCCCACAAGACTCGATCGCCTCCGCTTGGTTCTCGCACTTGAGGTGTTTGAGAAGCGGATGGCCGAGACATAGTCTTTCGAAGCGCTAGCACCTTACATGTGGGTAGACCGTACCAACCTACATCCCCTACATCAGCTAGCCTACCGTAAGAGTTCGCACAACTTAGTCAACTCGCCAGAGCCCATAATTGGCTTGTGGCTGCTACGGAAGTTTCGAGTTTGAATAATCTTATGATCCCTTGGAGCACAGGTGGCGGTCCGAAGAAATACAGGCAAGTCTGATGGAAACCAGGTGCCTCAATCCACCCAGATGTGTGTTTAGGTTGCCACCTTAGATAAACCATTAATTAACAATCTCACATCATCATGGATATTCACTCACCCAATCCACGTCTACTAGCATAGCATGGCATAATAAGCAAGCGTGAAGTAACTCCCAAGGTTTCATAAGTAAAACAGGTAATAGGTACTACCAAGAATCTACTTCCCAAACCCACAATTTAATTTGATCCTAAACATGCAAGTGTTTGAGGTTTGATCTAATGCAATAAAACTGGGTAGTAGAAAAGGTATGATCAAGTGTTACTTGCCTTGCGATGATCCATGAGACCTAGAGATTCGTAGTAACAAGCGGCGCACTCCGGGTGATCTAACAGGACAAACAACAAGCATACAATAAGTACTCATCTAATGCGAAAATCTCGAATAAAAGATCTAACCAGAAAGTTCAACTTAAGAACCCTGGTTGCAAAAGAATCGAATCAAATAAAGCATCGAAAGTCGAAACTCGAGAGAAACGACTCGGTTTTGCAATCTGAAACTAGGTCAAAATTTTATAGTAGCAAAACTCTGTGAAAGTAGGGTAGTCGGGCGGCGGTTTCGTTCTGAAACTCCGAGCGCTTGAATCACTGATTCCGATAAATGGCGAGAAATAAAACAGATTTGAAAATCGGATCGAAATCGAATTCAGAAAAATAACGGATTAATTCCGATTTAAAGAAAACGACGAGCGGATTAAATAGCAGACGTTAGTTAGCAGAACTAATTCAACGAACACGTTCATTGAAATGAGCGGTTCGGTGAGCGTTCGTTAAATAAGAAAACCGAAAAAATAAAACCATCTAGGGTTTTGAAAAAAACTGAATATCTAAAAAATAAACGGATCGGTCTTTAGGAAAACCGGATCGAGAACGCAGGCCAGGCGGCTACCTCCGGTGGCTCTCTTGCCGGAGGTCGCGAGGCTCAGCAGGTCGGGAGGCGGCCGAGGTCGGCGAGGTCTTTGAGGTCGGCCGGTGGGCAGCGAGGTGCTCGGCGCGACAGGGCGGCAATGGCGGATCAGCGGCGTCCTCGCAGCCCGGTGAGGCTCAGGAAGTGGCATTGGTGGCAGAGGAGAGAGGAGAGAAGAAGGGGTTTTAGGAGGCGGGGCGGCTTGGGAAGGGCAGGGGTCAGGGGTGGGCGGACTCGTGGCGGGGTGGCGTCTTGGGGAGAGCTCCCTTCGGTAGTGATGTGAGGAGAGGAGGGGGCCGGCGGTAGGCCGGGGTGGTAGTGGGCCTTGGCCTAGGGGGCGGCGCGTTTTTTTTAATTTAAACCAAATGAATAAAAAATATCAAATGAACTCCGATTTTAATAAAATAATTTTCCCGACTCCTAAAAATGAGTGAACAAAATGAACTTTAAAAGCGGCAAACATGCGTATATTTTAAAATGCTCATTTTTGCCTAAGCAAAATAAATCTTTCAAAACCAATTTTTTGATTTATTTATAATATCTTCATTTTTCCTAAATGTTGGGAAAGTCATATTATTCCCTCTCTTAAAATTTTTATAGGAAAAACTTTATGAAGATAATTTAAATAAATCAAATGATCCTATTTTCGAAATTTGAGAAATCCCAAATATGAAAATTATGAAACTTCCAACTCTCTCCGAGGGTCCTTGAGTTGCGTGAAATTTTCTAGGATCGGAAAAATGCGAGAAAATATGATATGCATGATGACCTAATGTATAACATTCCAAATTGAAAATTTGGGATGTTCTGAAAAATAAGCTTAAATCACGAACTTGTTGTGGAAGTAATAAAAGCGACGGACTGCATAATAAAGGTCCACATGCAAGGGCAATATAAAGTGGCGTTCTTTTGCATTAATATTTTGTGCATCAACCCTAAGCGCGCATGACAACCTCTGCTTCCCTCTCTGAAGGGCCTGTCTTTTACTTTATGTTTTTACTTTATGTTTGAGCCAAGGTGATCCTCACCATTCCATTTTCATTTTATCCTTTGGCAAGCTCCTTGTGTTTGAAAGATCATGATATATATATCCAATTGGATGTAAGTTAGCATGGACTATTATTGTTGACATCACCTAAAGGTGAATACGTTGGGAGGCAACACAATAAGCCCTATCTTTCTCGGTGTCAAAATGAAACTCCATAACCACAAGTATTGCGTGAGTGTTAGCAATTGTAGAAGACTATATGATAGTTGAGTATGAGGACTTCTTTGAAAAGCTCTATTCTTGACTTCGATGTTATGATAAATTGCAATTGCTTCAATGACTGAGATTATAGTTTGTTAGTTCTCAATGAAGTTTCTGAACCATGCTTGACATTGTGAATAGATTGTTACTTGATCATGAAAAGTTTTATGAGATAAGCTGTTGTTATGACATGTAATGATGCTAGAAAAAGTGACTGGAATTGTCGTTGATCAAACTTAAGCACTTGCTAGCATTCCACATCAAAAATTATCTTTTTTTATCATTTACCTACTCGAGGACGAGCAGGAATTAAGCTTGGGGATGCCTGATACTTCTCCAACGTATGTATAATTTTTGATTGCTCCATGCTAGATTATCTACTGTTTTGGACTATATTGGGCTTTATTTTCCACTTTTATATTACTTTTGGGACTAAGCTATTAACCGGAGGCCCAGCCCAGAATTGTTGTTTTTTGCCTATTTCAGTATTTGAAAGAAAAGGAATATCAAACGGAGTCCAAAAGACCTGAAACTCCACGGAACCTGTTTTTGGACCAGAAGAAGCCCATTGAGTGCCGGAAGCTCACCAGGAGAGTCCCGGGCTGCCCACGAGTGGGGTCGCGCCCACCCCACAGAGGCGCCCCACCTCGTGGCCAGCCCGAAGTCCGCCGACGTCCTCCCTTCACTCATATATACTCGTACCCTAAAACTTCCAGAGCGGAGATTGGACCAGGAAGTTACGCGGCTGCAAGCCTCTGTAGCCAGAAATCAATCTAGGCCCTCTCGGCACCTGCCGGAAGGGGCCATCATCACCAGTGGCCATGGAGTATCCGGAGGGGTCTTAATCACCATGAAGGCCAAGGACCCGGAAGGTGGAGGCCATGGAGGAGGAAGCACAAGGGGAGAACCTCTCCTCCTCTCTTAAGTGTATTTGGAGTGCCATCGGAGGATCATCGCCACGGTGATCGTCTTCATCAACATCACCATCATCATCACCATCCTCATCTCTTTTCACGCGGTTCACTCTCCCGCACACCGCTGAAATCCCTACTTGAACATGGTGCTTTATGCCACATATTATGATCCAATGATGTGTTGCCATCCTATGATGTTTTGAGTAGATATCTTTTATGCGTGGGTTGATTGATGATCTAGATTGGTATGATTTGTATGTTTTACTTGGGTGCTGTCCTATGGTGCCCTCCGTGTCGCATAGCGTTAAGGATTCCGTTGTAGGGTGTTGCAATCGTTCATGATTAAGCTTATAGTGCGTTGCTAGAGTGATGAAGCTTAAACCCGAGTAAGAGGGATTGTTGCGTATGGGAATAAAGAGGACTTGATGCTTTAATGCTATGGTTGGGTTTTACCTTAATGATCTTTAGTAGTTGCGGATGCTTGCTAGAGTTCAATCATAAGTGCATACGATCCAAGTAGAGAAAGTATGTTAGCTTATGCCTCTCCCTCATATGAAACTGCAATAGTGATCACCGGTCATGTTAACAATTGCCTAGGACAATTCCTTTTACCGATCCACCATTATTCCACACTCGCTATTTATAATACTAAGTAATATATTCTAACTCTATGATAACAACACCTACTTTTATATTTTAGCTCTCTGATACCACGCAAAGTTATCCTCTTCATACCCACAACGAAGTTCTATTTCTTGTTGCTAGTTGGAAGCAAGCGTCCGGTGCGTGAGAGTAAATGTCGATGGCGGAATAGGGCTTGAGAGAATACTGATCTTACCTTTAGCTCCTTGTGGGTTCGACCTCCATACTTATCACTTCCACCTTTGGAAAGTGCTACGATGATTCCTTGCACTTGGGGATTATCAGTGGGTCCCGGCTAGCAGGGGGAGTATTCATTTTTTTTGTGCGTAATAAGGAGGCACTTCCGGTGGGTCGGTAGCTGATGGGGGGCGTTTTTTCACGAAATCGGTGGCGGTCCGGTGGGTCCCAGCAGTCGAGAAGCGTTTTTTGCGAAATAAGGTGGCCCATCCGGTGGGTCCCCGCTGTCAGGTGGAGGAATAATTATTTTGCACGTAATAAGGAGGCACTTCCTTGCAGCCGTCGTGGACCCAGCTGTCAGCCTCTCCATGTCAGATACTCTTCCGATGGAAGTCGATGCGTTGACCACGTTGACCACGCCAGCGCCGAGAGCACCGTGGCGGTGGGCGGCCTAGGAAGGGGCGACGAGCGGAGCAGGAAAGGCGCAGCGGTGGAAGCCCAGCGGAGAGAGTACGAGAGGTTCACTGGTTGGCTGCGGTGTGAGGCTTGCCGTCGCCGCAGAATAACGAGGGTTGTGGGTGAGTGGAGGGATGGCACTGGCCAGCGGTGAGAGTAGTATGGGGCGGTGAGGCCTCATGGCGGCAACAGACCCGCCACGGGAGGCGAGAAGCGGCGACACGACCGGCGCTGCTTTGGGCGGCTGGACCAAGAAGACCAGAGGTTGAAGAAGCACTACGGTCGTTGGATGGACATCGTCACAGTCCTTGAAGCTAGAATCGTTTATATTGACTAAGTTGACAAAGCCCTTGGTACGCTCCAACTTAGTAGGCCCACAGTCAGCCTCCGAAGCAGTGCGCCCAGATGTCGGGGAGGAATCATTTTTGGGCGGCCAAAGCTAAGGATATCCGAGATTGAAGAAGAAGCCACGACATCCATTGGATAGACATCCAATGGCCATTCTACTAGAACCATGTGTTGACTATAATAAGTTGACAAAGCCTTGCATACGCGTCAACTTATTTTTTTAGGGACAGCGTCATTAGTAGGTCCACAAGTGTGTGGCGGAGAACTTATAGCCCATTTGTGTTTTGTAAGAATGTACAGCCCATTTTGAATTCTAATGGAATTTACAACAGCCCATTCTGAGTTTGTTAAAAGTACAGCCCATTTTCTAGCTAGGACAATGATTAATAATTTCAACCAACCGTTGAAGACAGAATTCAATAAAATTTCCCACATTTTGATGGGATCCAAATATTTTATCCCAAAATTTCTAGTCAGATTAAATATAAATTTGTATTACGTAAAAATCCAACGAAACATTACGGCATAACAATAAAAATTTAAGATTTTCAAAATCCATAAATAATATTTTATAAACTAATTTAGTGTTTGGTGCATTTTTATAATTCTGCCCAATTTTATAATTACATCCCATTTATTATTTTTAAAGCCCATTTTCTGTTAAGCCTAATGCATCCCTCCTAGGAAAGATTTGCAGCCCAGTGAGCGGAGAATAACAAGTTGACCTTGCAGGTATTCCTCAAAAGGCGTATAGCTGGGCTAGCCATTTTCATCTTGAAAAATTAGTATCTGGGCTGGATATCGGCACGGCTAGGCAGACCACAGCCATGATTAATACCCTACTCTCCTCTGAACAACAACGAAATCATCGCCAAGAAAAACTCTGCGGTGCTCACGCCTCAAAAACACAAATCTTGCTCGAGCTGCTTGGTCCCGGTATCGGCCGCACCTTGTGCAATTCTCTCGTTTATATTGACTACATAGGTTGACAATGGTGTGGGACCGTGATGTCGAGAAACCAGGAGAAAGCAAAAAAAAATATAGTTGTACATAATAAGGAGACACTTGCGTACGTACGGCTATGGCCCTAGTGGGTCCCTAGTGTCATCCGGTCAAATAAAGTCATCTCCTGAATCCTCATGTTCATGACGATGTTAACAATGCTCGGCGCCACGGCGGCGCAAAACTCGAAGGACAACGGAGAGGGCCTCGCGGGCCCTACGGATGGTCGATACTGCACCCGCTGCTCATTCAGAAGCGGGATCATCGGACACCTATGAGCACCTTGAGAAACGAGATGGCATGAAGCGGTAAGGCGGCGCTTGGGAGCTCGGTTTATTTCAAACCTGTATTAACATACAAGTGTAATTTACTCGTCATCGGAACAACGCATAAAATACAGGCGTAATGAAACCGAGGGCCCGAGGTGCGTAAGTAAAACCGGCGGATTCTGCGTGTAATTTGAGAGACCGGTGTATATTTCTACGAAAGCATTGCTATATGGGCGACATTACCGGAAGATACATGCACGACGTGCGTATCATGCCATCCATGGGCAAGGCTGAAACAGAAGCTAACGGATGGATTAGCAATCGTCCGAGTGTCGTTCAGCGTTTTTATCGTGTGTGAAGTACTTCCGATATTTTACTAGTCGAAATCGACCAACCAAGCGCCTTAGCCGAGACCATCTGCTTTAATTTACAAGCGTCAATTTTACAAGCGGTTTTGGTTGGAAAGCGATGATCAATCATGGCCTAATATCATGAGTTGGTGGGAAGATCATATGGTTTCACGTCTAACCTACATGACTTGTCGTATAGGCTATGAATGAAACATCGACGATGAACTTCTTAAGCACGGAAACAACGAAGAGGATGATCTTCTTAACAAGCAAATCAACGGCATTAGATCGACATGCAAAACAATACAAAGCATTATTCTCGGGAGGCACGGTGAACAGCTTGTGATGCCGCATGCCACAACATTCAAGCTCAACTTTGCAATCAAACACAAGGCCTGGCATTACATAGACAATATTCGAACAAACTCTTAACATAGGAATATCTCAGCGAGTAACTATTTACTTCTAAACTGAACACAGGAATAGGAAAAAACACTCGGCGCTGCTCACAACAAGGCGTCCCACTCAAAAATATCAAATGCATGTCTTACGGCTAACATCAATGAGCAAATTTTGACAAGGTTTTCCAATTCCAATATATTAAACTAACGTCTTCTTGCTAACATCAATGATTAAACTTTGACAAGATTTTTCCATTCAAAATATGTAATGCCTATGATCGTGGAGTCTTGTCGTAGCTTCTTGTACTTGTTTGGGCACTTTTTGCCCAGGGCACTCCACGTGTTGTTAAATTGCCAATGGTCTCTGCAGACTAGTCATGTCACCGGTGTCCAATAATACTCTGTAAAGCTTCTCGGCCATTCCTTCTATAATGTAGCGCAAATAGTGACTGCTTCTTTCTGCAAAGTGGAACGACCAACTGGACCCAGTAATGCAACAATTTGCCTTGGACACATTGGCTCCTTTTGTGCAGTTCAACTAAAATCGAAGTCGGAATAAAACTGAGCTTTAATTTTGATATCCTGTAAGCAACAATAGGTATAAGGAAACAATTCTTGAGAAATAACGGTTGATGACTTGTACTCCCGGAAGAAAAGCATCTCTTGATCTACTTTATCTTAATGGGAAACAAAGCGGGAGAGTAGCAATTCTCCATCGGTGTGATTCATTCATATTGATGAGACATTATCTTAACAATGCCTTGTTTCAACATGTATAAAGAACGACAAAGCGAGAAAAGTACCATTCCTAAAACAATGCAGCGGATTCATTTTAACAGAGACATTATCTTAACAATACCTTGGTTAAACATGTAGAAAGAACTACAAAGCAGGATAGTACCATTCCTAACAAGTGTTGCAGTTTTGAACTAAGATTCAGTAGTTAATTAATTACGAGAGTGGCATTGCTTAATTTTACCGGTGACATTAGATTAACGAAAAGCATAAACAGTTCTAGGGAGAGTGGCGCAAAAACAGTATGTGCTTCCATCTACTTATAAAGGGGTGATGCAGAGTTTGTTGTAACAAAGCAACAAGCATCATGTGCAGGTTGGTCCCATTTTGTTCACTACTTAATGGGAAAAGACAGCAATACAATAGCTTCAATTCAACATTTATTTAAAACAGTACCAATACAAGTAGCACAACATCTCAAAGCACACTTGCACAATCATGTGGATGAAGGCACATCTTGACCTTTCATGAGACGGACAAGATAAAATTGAATCTGCCAACACGAATAGGAAATCCAATCTCGTTTTGTGCAGGTTGCCTTTGAAATCAAGCAAAGTGTTTAGCGTGGCGAAGCAAAATGTCGCAATAGCAACAAGTTGAATAGATATCCCTGTTTAAATAGAGGCAAAAAGGAATCAATTCTTGGCTAATAAAGGAGGATGAAACATGCGCCACAAAAATGGTAATCCGCCAATCCCTAACAAGTGTTGCAGTTTTGAAATAAGATTCAGTAGTTAATTACGAGAGTGGCATCAATTCTTGGCTTATAAAGGGGTGATGCTGAATTTGTTGTAACAAAGCAACAAGCATCATGTGCAGGTTGGTCCCATTTTGTTCACTACTTAATGGGAAAAACAGCAATACAATAGCTTCAATTCAACATTTATTTAAAACAGTACCAAAACAAGTAGCACAACATCTCAAAGCACACTGCAAATCATGTGGTTGAGACCAAGATTTGAAACAACTCGCCACGAAGACTAGAAACAAATCTCGATCTCCTTTTGTGCAGTTCCACCAAAATTAAGCAAAGTCACCGGTGTGACATTCAAGTTGAACTGCACAAAACACTCTTAAAACGTAAGTGTTTTGAGTAGCAAAGCAAAATGTCGCAATAGCAACAAGTTGAATCGATACCCCTATTTTAATAGAGGCAAAAAAGGAAATAATTACTTGCCGATAAAGGAGGATGAAACAAACGGTGACAGAAAGAAGCATCTAACTTATCTTGGATGGAAAACAAAGTAGGATAGTAGCATTTCTAAAACGGTTGCATTGATTCATATTAACAGAGACATTCTCTTGAAACAACATTCGTTAAAAAATGTAATTTACTTTTAACAGTGGCATTGCTTCAATTTTTCGGCGGCATTCTTAGATTAACAACAGCAAAATAGCTGTATGGGACATGCCAGCACCATGTGCGTCCACACGTATAAATGGGTGATGCAGAGTATGTAGCCAAGCAGCATATATGCGCTGGTCCCATATTTGTTCTCTTTGAACCTTCTTCCTATGTGAGGGCAGCAAATCTAGTCCTGCACAAACTACCCGACCCCCCAGTTTCTTTCCCTTTTCAACAAAGAGATCGGTTCCTTACAGATGTGTGTCTTGGATTACCCCTTTTTCCCTTTTCGACCTACAAAGCGGCTGGATAGCAGTCTATACTACTTTCCACCCTCCTTTCCTCATTGAACCATGTCCTAGATTCTTGCTCCAGCCCACCGCACCCTTCTTTCCTCTTTGAACCAAGACCTGATTCGACTACAGATCGAAAAAGATCCACATGCAGCTAGAACAGCAGCGGTTTCAAAAAAACTTATACCTTAGGGTCGTTGGGATGTGGCAAGGCGTCTGTGGGAGGCGGGATCTGCCCACACTACGTACAACAATGAGGAAGAAGGGGCGGTGGCCCTCCCAGACAAAGCGCTGGGTGAAAGAGAACAGCGCAGCCAGCGGTGGATTGCCTCCCTCGCCAAGGCGATAGAGTGAACGCTGCACCTCCTCCCCTTCCGGTCTGACGGGATCTGGACGCCTCCTTCACCGGTGTGAGGGGGAAGAGAGAGACAAGAGGCCAACGCAGTCTTGTTTAGATCTGGTGAAGAGAGGGTGAGAGACTGTGAATATAGCAAACCCTATCAAATGAACGCTGAGCCTCCGGCGTGTAACATATATGTAGTGTGGCGAGCGTGCGGAGAGTGCAAACCCTAGCAAACAAGCGATGAGGCTCCCGCTTATATATATACTACTGTAGTACGGACTGAGCTCCGGTGCCTTCACTGCACCTGCTTTTGGCTATATGACAGGTGAGCCAGCCACATTTTGGGCCCACTGTCATAAATCCAAAGGCAGTGCACTAAATCAATGAAGCTGCGTCCATATAGTACTCTCGTGTATCGACTAATATATAGTGGAGTGGTTTTCTTATTCTCTCCATAACAATCGTTTTAAATTGTGTAAGTCTGAAATGAAACTCTTTATTTAATGTATAGTGAAGAAAACTAGTACTACTTCCGATGAACTAACGATCCACGCGTCACAGCGTCCCCGAGTCGCACTTCTTGTCCTTCACGTGTGGTACACTACCCTCCCTTAAGTGAACAACCACACATGCGCCAAATTATCGGAAGCGTGTGAGAGTGTGTACAAATAAAAATTTTAATTTCAATTATCGGAAAGGTTTGAGAGTATTACAAAGTTTGACTTGAGTCAAATCTAATATGTGGAGTAAATAAAATGGAGGCTACTACGTCCATCCGGTTTTAGTCCACACCATTTTTAAATCAAAGTTAATAGCTGGACAAATAAAATTACAGGGAGCTGGAGACAAAGTTGTGAGAAGGCTTAGAAATCAATACAAAACTTATGCTCTTAGTACCAGCGTCGATCCTTCTTGAGAAACATTTGGTTCATAGCCAATTGTGTGATAAAATTGCACCAACGTGAAAGGCATTGCGTCTCCAACGCAACCAAGGTGAACTGACGAAGGATATCATCTTTGTGCGTAACAAGCAAAAGCAGCGATGGAAGACAACTTGTTTTCATTGAAAATCGATCAGCTTCACCAGCCGCGCAACCATGAGGCGCAACCATGAGCATCGATAGGTCATCGTGGTGATGCATCATCCATTTGGCATCAAGTTTGGGTGAGGCACCTATGAAGTTCGACAAATCCTCACGTAGTCTGCATTTCTTCTCGGTAATCAAGCTCGAGGAAGGAAGAACCACGTGGCGAGGAAGAACGATGGCGGAACAACAATGGCCATCAATTTTGTGCAGTTCCACTAAAATTGAGGAAGACATGCCGGGTATGGAGACACGCATCGCTGTTTCCAAAAATATAAAAAAGGGTTAGCAATGACATCTCAATTGTCAATAAAATTAATGAAAAGTACACCAACAAGCAGAAGCATCATAATTATCTTGATGGGAACTAAACCAGGATACCCGAGAAAAAAGCATTTCTTCATTTAACGGTGATAGTACTACCACCATATGGACAATGACCGCACAACCACCATGTACTTTTTGTCGAAACAACATGTATACCTCCACGAGGCATAAATCGGACAACTTTTAGTGGCATTTCCTCTATAATAGTACTAGTAGGTGATGTTGGACCAGCCGAGCGAACCCTAGCTACTATGCATGGGGAGCTGGGGATTAGTCGCATAGAAGAAAACCCTCACGCAGCGACACAGGGAGCTGGACTAGTACAAGAAGTTATACCTCGGTGGGCGAGATGTCGTTTAGGCGGTGGGCGGGATCTGCCCACACGACGGCGATGAACAAGGCGCGGAGGATCTTCGTCCGCGCCAGCGCCGCTCAAGAGGACAGTCGCATCGGCTTCCTCCGTCGCCGGCCGGCGCGATAACGTCAACGCTGCACCTCCTCACCTCCCATGCGGACGGGATTCGCCGAATCTGTGACCACCGGTGAGGAGAGAGATAGAGTGGACAATGTCATCTTGTTTTGATATGGAGAGGGTGAGAGAGCGAGGCGAGAAACTCTATCAAACAAGAGGCTATAATGGAGTAAAAAATCTCTCCATAGCAGTGGTTTTAAATAGAATCTGCGTGTTCCGGAAAAAAGAAAGCGAAAACTGGCGGACAATTTTTAAGGGTCATCTAGGACACATCTAGATGTGACATAGTTATGTCACATCTAAGTTGATGTCCACTCTGTTTGTGGTCTATTTTTTTCCTAGTTTTTTTTGTTTCTTGTTGCTACATTATATACTTGTGGGAGCTTAGATGTGATATCCTTAAATAACATCTAGATGTGAATTAGACAAACTGATTTTCTAACGTACCAAGAAAGAAAACTCGATCAAAAACACGCCCCCGCTTCCAGGTCGCGAGAGTCGTCGCGCACACACACATAGACATAGACATGCATATCCGTGTTTACGTAAAATTCCATTTCCATCTCCATCTCCAATCATATTTGTCCAACTGGCACATTATTTACGTTGTTAATTATATACGCAACAATATTAACATACAACATCTCTTGTTTGCGCACGTCCGGACCGCTGCCACGGCGGTCTGACCAACCGAACCCTCTTCATCACCCGCGCGTGCTTCCCGCCCGAAATGGTCAGTGCCGCATTCATGCCCGGCCAGAGCGGACGTGACCTCTCACTGGCGCCGGCATTGAAGCGGCGCGCCGTCCGAGAGAGCATCGCCCGCGCCGCTTCGGTGCACGCGGCTGCTCCGCGTTCAAAAGTCGCAATAGCGGCTACAACATGCATGTAAAAAGTTCTTGGGAGTCCGTGCTACAGCTAGCTGTCCTCCCCAACTCGTCAATCTCTTCCGATGGTGCTAGTACTCCATGGCGTGATCCATCGACAAGCGGCGGGAAAGTTATCGTATACTCGGTTTGCGGTGAGTGGCATGCCGGCGACCGTGTGGGGTCGAGCCGTGGAGGAGGGTGAGACACGAACACGACAAGCGTGATTTAAATGTTGGTTTTGCTCGATGGCGCGATCCAGCGAAGCAAGCGTTGGTTTCTCTCCGTTTCCATTTTTCTCCGAAAAACGGAAACTTTCCACTCCATTTTCATTCCTATTCCAAGTTGCCCGTTACAACATTCCATCAAATACAAAGGAAAACTAACATGCATCTTGATGCATCTCAATGATTCACAGATCATAGCCAATATTTACTTCACAACTAAAGAAAAAAGTTGTGAGAGCGTGTACAAAAGAAAAACTCTGATGGGGTCACTCGACTTAAACCCTAAACCCTAAACATGATTTAATTTCCTGGCCAGGTAGAACTCGTCGAAGGAAAGACGGTACACACCCTCGGATCATATGATGCTTTTGTGCAGTTCCACTAAAATCAACTGAGAGCATCCCTAATGGCAAAGATATTGAAGAAGTGTGATTAGAATAATAATCGGCACTAGTTCATGAGACATAAACTCATCACAAGTAGAAGCGGTAGAAGTAGAAAAGATCGACATGGAGATGGAGCTACGGCGGTGGAGCAAGGAGGCTCCAAAGGAAGATGGACTACAGGGGACGTCGGGCTGTAGCTAGAAGGGCGGTTGGAGCAGTGTCGGCCCATACCGCGGTGACCCCGATTGGGACGCACCGACTGTGGGTTTTCTCTTTCGCCGATGTCGACGCGTCTCTGAACATTGTTCCTTCCCCACCAAGGGATCAGGCCCGTCGTTCTATGCTTGTGAAGAGAGCAACCTAAGCAAGCAGGCTTGTAGCTTAGGCTCCTGCTAGTGTATATATAGTGGTTTTTTTTCTCTCCATATCAACCATTTTATATTGCGTGCGTGTCATTCAAGAGTGAAATGATGGTTGCTTCTTCCGACTAACTTCTTGTGTGATTTGACTGCTCCTTAGTGGCCCCTACGTACTCCCCCTACGTGTATGCAATCATCCTGCGTACACATGGGCGCAAAAAGCGCGCGCGGCGCCTAATGCATGCATGTCCGAGCACACGACGGAACACACACAGTCACGCTCAAGTGCTCAACCTACACGCATGCACACACATACTCGGTCGAGGTGAGCTAGTGACCGTATAAACACGGAAAATATATATATTGGCGCAATGGCGTATTATGAAGTCCATGACCGTATTTTTACAAATATCTGATGACGAGATGGTGTATTTATCTCGTTTGAAATTAAGCCATATTAACGGAGAGGAGGCGGTATGGACTAGCATTACTTTGCTGTGTCCCGTCAACTTGCGAGCGAGGAGAAGGTTGCAGGATGGGAGAAGCTTGCGCGGTGGCTCACAGGACAAGGAGAAACTTTTGACTAATGCAAGCTCTCCCTCGCTCGGCGGTGGGCGTGCAACGATTAATTCGGTGTCAGTTGCGAAAGCATACACTATACTACTAGTGCTATTATTGTTCGACTTCCGAATAGGCGAACAGCCAAGCATAAAGTTTACTAGTACTACTACTATAGTCTATAAAAGTCGTACTATACTAGTACTAGGAACCGGATGGAGGAGCGTATGCACTCTTATTATAATTTTAAAATGTGATAAAGCAATCTTCAACACATTTGGTTCATGTGATAATGGAAGTTGATTGCATGGAACACTTGCCACAATTCTCGCTTAATTCTTGCTCATATCCTGTTACAAATAGTAGCACTCGGTAATATTTCCTCTTTTTTTGTTATTCAGCATGTAAACAGGTCAGCAAACCTTGCGGCGCATCTTCGTGCGAATCGTGCTTGCTGCACTTTGAATGTGGCCGAGAGCTGGCTTGATGAAACACCTCGCTTCCTACTTCTTTTTTTGCGGGGTACCTCGCTTCCTAGTGACCAGTGTCTTGGCTGATCGTCCTAAGAATGCTTATATATGAATAAAGCTCTCTCATTTACCCGCAAAAAAGATTAAGCCATATTAACCGAAAGGAGGGAGTATGGACTAGCACTACTTTTGGTGTGTCCGTCAACTCATGAGCGAGGAGAAGCTTGCAGGACAAGGTGAAGCTCACTTCGCCTTTGACTAATGCAACCTACCCTCGGTGGACATGCATCAGTCCATTCGGTGTCGATTATCGAGGCATACATGTAGTACCCAACATGTGGAGTACCATCATTGTTCGACTTCACGAAGAGGCGAAGAGCCAAGCGCAGTAGTACGAGTAGTACTACTACTAGAACCGAATGGTGGAGCGTCTGTACTCTTATTTTTTTTACTAATAAAGTACACGTTTATTCCGGAGAAGGGCGGAAAATGGCAGCCCAACATGTAATGAATGATATCGATCAACCAACCATGCTCGAATATATCTTGGCCTTCGTGCGAGCCCGTCTGTGTGTTCTCGTTCCTCGTCTCTCTCAAGGAACGGCGGGTTGGCTCTATGCCGTCAATTGAGATCGGTTTGCTCACACTCCTGCCCCACATGTCAGTGATATGCCAAGAGGAGGTGTGTTGACCGACTGGCCATACGCGTACTTGGTTTTGCACCTTCATACTACTCCTCCCTCCGTCACATTTTACAGGGCGCGCTTCATTATGATGCATTTCTCTCAATGCATTTCCACCACCAGAGAGACTTTAGACGCATTTGGTTTAATGCTCAATTAATTAGGGTGTGGTAACCGCAATCAAGTCCACAATTTTCTCTCCATGTACTGTACTACTACGGAGTGGAGTAAGTGCATGCATGTGTGTATCCAGGGTGGAAGCACTGCATGCATGTGTGTACGCATTATTCCCTCTAGTAATAGACGCCGTGCTATAACTACCAATGCTATTTTTCAGGCCGATCGCTGGTCGCCTTGGTCCCACAGATTTTTTTTCTTTTTTCTGAAGCGCGTTGTATAAACAGTGACGGATGGAGTAGTATGAGCAGATTCAAAGAAGAGTGTATTGATGGTTGCTTCTTCAGAGCAACTTACAATGGGAATGGTGGGGCTTATGATTTGACTACTCATTACTCACTATTAATGCGGTATAGCGACCGGGCTGAGTCTCCCATGCGGTTGTGCACTACCCCTCGGTTCTTAAATATACTCCGTAGTATTTGTCTTTCTAGAGATTTCAACAGTGACTACTCAAATATTTGTCTTTTAGAGATTTCAAATGGACTGACACATACGGATGTATATAGACATATTTTAGAGTGTAGAATCACTCATTTTGCTTCATATGTAGTCACTTGTTGAAATCTCTAGAAAGACGAATAGAATATTTAGGAACGGAGGGAGTACACATATGAAGCAAAATGAGTGAATCTACACTCTAAAATATGCCCGTTTGAAATTTGTAAAAGACAAATATTTAGGAGCGAAGGAGTATAATTTTGTGCATGGCACATGGACCCGGATGATGAAGAGGCTTACGGCAATGCTATCAAGCTTCCATCATTTGTTTACATAATTGACGTACTATACAAATAATTTTCCAGCGACATGAAATTGTACAATGGTGTGAGCTTTCAGCTTTTGTTTAGCGTGTCTTGCCATCGATGCTCTTTGGAAACAATAAAAACTAACTTCCTTGCTAATGCATGTCAATTATTAGCGGATCGAGCTAATAATTACATCTGGCTGAAAACGAGTTGTGAGAAGGTGTTAAATTAAAATTGATCCATGCTTTCATTGGCAGCAACGCCCCCAGCTCTGTCTAAATCAACAAGGCATGTTGGGAAAAAAGTAGCTATCTGGAGCATGCAACATTCCGATCATTTTGTGCAGTTCCACTAAAATAGAGCTGGCGTCCCTGTTCCAAAGATATTAAGTGTGATTACGATAATAGAGGACTGCTAATGAAACAATAAACACACAAATAGAAGCCGGTCACCTTTGCGGTCTCTCTTAAGACTAACTAGTTGGAGAAGATTAGGCTCGGAGTTGGATGAGGAGGATAGAGCAAAACCAATCTCCCTTTGTGCGATCGCCTTTGAAATGTAGAGACGTTGCCCGTGTGACATTTTAGTACAACTGCACAAAACACTTAAGAAAAAAGTGATTTGTGCAGTTCACCAAAAGGTCATAATAACAGCGAGGTGAAATGGATAGCCCTGTTTGCAAAAAAGAGGTAGAAAGGAAACAATTACTGGCCAATAACAGTTGATGACACATGCGACGACAAAAAGAAGCATATTCCTTGTCCTAAGGAAGATAACAACACGGTTGTGTTTGTCTAAAACGTGTGAGGGCGAGAATGCAATATGGAAAATCGCCGGACGAGCTACGTTTTGGGCAAAGAACTATGGAAGATCCACATGCAGCGGCGTGGGAAGGCAGGCGGTGGAGCAAGGCGGAGGATACACGGAGGTCGTCGAGATGTAACTAGGTGGCGGCGGCGGGCGGAATCTGTGAGCAGGTGGTGTAGGCCCTGCAGCGCCGGAGCTTGGTCAAAGAGAACAACGTGTACCGCAGATCGGGACGTGCTGCCTCGACGCCGTCGAACGGAAAAACGATGCATTTCCTCCCTTTCCCCCGGCGCCAGTGACCAGCGGTGAGAGAGAGAGAGAGAGCCACGCCTCCCTTTCCCCGGCGGACGGGATGCGGCGGATCGGTGACCAATGGTGAGAGAGAGAGAGCCACCGCAGCCTTGTGTGAGATACTCGAAGAGCGACAAACCGGGCAGGGCTCCATTGTATATAGTGAGCGGACTACCTTTTCTCCATAAAAATCGTTTTATATTCGTATGCGTGCCATTGAGTGCTATAACTTTATTTAAAAATAATGCGGCAGCGTCAAGTCGAACTTTGTTTAGGTGCGCGTGGTACCACGACCTCCTAGGTAAACAACCGCTTCTGAGCGTTCAAATTAGCACGACCTGCCATTTGCGTGAGTTCCACCGTGTACCAGCGGGTGTGTGGCTGGGCACGGCGTGAAATGCGTGCACGGTGCACCTATTCTCTTCTTGTATCGTACACCACCTACGTGGGGTTGTGTGAGAGATACAAACCTAGAGAGATATAGTGTGGGTTCTTGAGAGTTTTTTTTGGGGGGGTCAATCAAAAATGTAACATATGCAATGTGTGTGAAATAGAGTCTGGATATAACATATATATAGAGGGGGCGATCCACGAGAAGAGAGTGGAGGTATCATCGGCTTGAGGTGTCCATAGAATCGAAGAGAGGGATGATGTGTGTGTGTGTGTGTGCAAGCGCGATCGATAAAGAGTGCCATCGAATTTGTGTGTGCCCACGTCAAAGATATAAAGTGGCTGGCCTACTGGAATGTGAGATGGGACATGTGCAATTTGTCTCTGTGGCATGGATACCTACCTGCAATGCTCGACTATCGGTGTGTGGTGGGGGAAGAGGGAGGCCCAATTAACTATAGAGGTACAATGGCTGGTGTATGTGTGGAGGAGGAGAGAGGCCTACCTCATGTATTAAGGAGATCGATCTGCCTCATGTATTAAGGGAGATCGATCGGCATCCATGCATATGTGCAGGAGAGGAATAAGGTTGGGAGAGAGACAGAGCTAGAGTGTTGGAGGGGGTGGTAGTGGAGTTGCTTCTAACAAATGGTGGGATAGGCTTGCTAGACAAGCGGAGAACACGCCTGCAATATCAATAAGAGAGGAGATGGCTGCTTGTTGTGCATGCACGCGTGCGTGTGAGAGGCGGGTCGGGAGGCATGCACGAATGATGAGGGGGACGATGTGGCTGTGGTAAGAAGGCGTAACTACATAGGAAGATCAATCGCCCTTTGTTAGAGAAGGAGAGACATAACTTGTGAGGTCGTCGATCGATGGGGGTAGTTAAAGTCGATCTAGGTATATGTTGGGAGATCGATCGGTATACATGCATGTGTGTGTTAGAAGCAAATGAGGCACGAGGAGAAGGATAGAGAGAGGGGATGCATGTAGGAGGTGGTGCGAGAGGCATACTATATCGAGGGGAGGAGTGTGCGTGTCGAGAATGATGAAAAGAGTGGTGGGAGTGAGGCATGGGCGGTGACAAGAGAAGAGGGAAGCTTGTGTTTGTGCTAGGCACACTTGGCTAGAGAGGCATATCGATCGATGTGTGCCATAAAGAAGAAGCTGGAGGGCCTACACACACGTGGGTGAGCGACCTAAAGTGAAAAAGATGAATTTCTTGTGATGGAGCTAGAGAATCTTGAGGGAGGGTGAGAGGGATGCGGCGTGTGCATGCACAAGAGAAAGTTAGCGCTAGCTACAAAGATAAGAGGGTTGTGTGGGTGTAAAATACGAATAGAGATCATATATACTTCATTATAAAAGCGAATTCAGATATTTGAAGAATTTATCATAGTGTTTCAAACCAGCGCATGTGTGAATATATATAACGGTGATACACATGGTGTGGTTATGAACATGTTATACTACATTTAATATATTTTATCTCTACTCTTATAAAAAGCGGAGTTGTTGATGATGGTGTGCCTGCCATCCTGCATTATAGGCCGTCCGATTTATATCTAGCGGATAGCAAGGAAACTATGATGGTTGAAGTTGGCAACAATCATGATTGTAGATTCTTATTGAAATAGAAAGCGAATTCAAATTTAGTTGAATTGCAGTGGTAGTATAGACATTTGGAATGCACTAAAATGTTGGTATGAGTAGGTTACATGCATTATACAACAAGCGAAAAAATTTAATCGGACATAACATGGATTCATACTCCTCCTTCCATCTATATAGGGCGTAATGAGATTTTAAGACCGCCTTTGACTATTGACAAGATTAATAGTACATGACATGCACAATGTGAAAATTATATCATTGAAAGAACCTTTCACGAGGCAGAATTTAACGGTGTGCTTTGTGTAAGTTGCATGTCATATATCATTGCTCTAATATTTGGTCAAAGTTAGCATCAAAAAGCGCATTAGGCCCTATATAGATGGAAGGAAGGAGTAACTTTGAATAACATTTGTATAGTAAAATGGGCAAGACTCTCTCTTTGTGTGGTGTGAATAGTTTTATTTTTTGTTTTCTTTTGGTTGAGGAAGTGCGAATTGATTTGGTACATACAAGTACAATATTACTACGTTAGGCTTGTCCCTAAAATTCAACCCGCGTCTTGTTATATCCGAAAATTCAGATATCGTGCTCCCAAAACTGGCGCCTTCACAACCCAGCGCCTTGCTATCTCGAAATTACAACGCGAAAACTCCCTCCAGCTGCCAAATCCCGACACAAAATCCCCTTCTAACCACAGTCGAAAGGGCGCTAGTTCAAATCGGTGGGGTACTTTTGTAACACACCTACATTTTGGACAAGCGCGTCCCTAAGTCATGCTTCACCCTCCCATCGCCCCTTTTAGCCATTCAAATCCTAGGCCGCCATAACCTCTCCGCTCCAGCCGTGAAACCCCACCTCCTCCGTCCGCCACGTCACGCTGCCCAGCGGAGCCTCTTCCCGATGGCGTCGTCCACCGCAACAGCTCGACGTCCCTCGTCCACCTCGCCGGATGAGGATCCGTCGTCCATCTCGTCGTCCCGCCGGTTCAGCCGCCCCGTCCTCCATCTCCAAGGAGCTGCTCCGACGATCGCCTCATCTATCGCGGCTGCTCCATCCCCACAGCGCCGCCTTAACCTGCTCCACCGTAACCGCAGCATCCTCACCGACTCCTCGGACGAAGCCGAGGCCTACTCGGCACCACCAAAGAGGCTGTACACTCATCGCATCGCACCTTCTCCTTAACTCGACCTACCGGCGCCGACGGTGCTCCATCCCGCACCCCATGGGCGGCTACCTTGAAGCCGCACCGCTGGCGACATCTCCACGACGGCTCTCCCCGGTCACGAGGCCCCTTGGCGGTGGCGTCCATACCAGCCGGATCTGCTGCTGCTGCTCCGGCTCTCGCTCGATCCTTCCTTCGCCTAGCTGCTGCTTCTTGCTCTCCCCTTGCTCGTCTTCTTTGCTTTCTGCTCGATTAAGCCACACTTGATCTCTGAATCGACTTTTAGGTCGATCGATTTTAGGGGTTGGGGGCTCACGGAGTTAAGGAAGAACCACCCTTGCGGGGGGACGGGGCTCATGGGAGGTACCCACTATCTATCTTAGGGTTCGGGGTGGGGGCGGGGGCTAGAGGGCTGGCAGGCGGCGGTGGCGAGTTGTTTGGGCGGCGAGGCGGTCTTGGGGCAGCCAGTTCGGCCGGTGGTGGTGGCGGCTCGAGGGGTGCAGGTTGAAGATGAACTGCAGCCCTCCTAAACTACATGTCAAGTGCCTCTCTGCTACCATTGCGTTCAGTTTGACAAGAGCATTCAGATTCCACCGTAAATTTCAGTTTCAACAGTTAAGTTCAGAGTCAACAGTTTTTACCTCATCTGTTGTAGTCAGGTGGTTTTTGGTGATGTTAATTTTACATCCATTTTACATCATCTATTGGAGATGCTATTAGAATCCCACTTGAGATTGACAATGGCTGTCTTGTCTTGCTTGACCTTGGCGCTTCACGGCTCACGGAGCTGATCTAACGACGAGCGATCCATCACAACGAGTAGTGCCACGGGCGCCGTCTGATTCCTCGATCCATCACAACAGAGCAGTGCCACGGACGCCGTCTCTGATTCCTCGAGATCTTCCTCCACACCTCCGAAGCCACCTCTGCCTCAAGCTGCTTGACCAACCCAATGATCTTTGAGGTCGAAACACGGCTCTGACAAAGAGGTGTTACACTTGTTGCATCACTTATTACTATACATTCACGTCGATCCATTAGGGCTATTTTGGTTCAGCGGAAAACGTCGATCCACTGGTTGTTACCATCACTCTAAATTTCTGCATGCTCTCCTTACATAATCTCACCATATTTTTTTCGTATGCATGTCGATATTGTACAGATCATCTGAACATGTAGAGAAAAGAGAAGATTTTTGTGCGGCAATACAATGTCATGCGACATCGCTCCATGGTGGGTTCAATGGAAAACCCTCCCACCCCTCTCCAGTTGTAATCGAGAGGAAGATATCTGTTACGAGGCGGATTGAGCACGCGTGACCACTCCTATTTACCCCCAAGGTGTTTGCTCTACCTTGGCATGATGATGTTAGTCATATCATGCATATGTTGCCTTCAGTGCCTACTTTTGACATCATATATGTCATCTGCTTGGTTTAGACATGTTACGTAATGCCACTGTTTAGTTTCTATATCATATATGGGAATTATGCGGTCTCATGTCTTTTAGCCAGCCATAATATATGTGAAATGTGCAATGCCATCCTGTTTAACGAGGCATCATATATTTGAATGATATCTTGCCCATCCTTTTCTTCATTACATTTCCATTTGTCGACAATGTTTGTACATTAAACTACTCTTTACGTGAATTGGGTGGGAGATGGAAAAATGGAGTGAAAACAAGGCCTTGAGCGAGCAGTGCTACACGTCAAGCAGATCTCTTGTTGGGTCCCGATAGCTCCTCGGAGATGGATTGAGAGACAGATGACCAGTCCTATTCCCCACCGAGGTGTATGCTCTAACTTGGCAGTTATCTGCTCATATCATGCATACGGTGTCTTGCATTGCATAGTTTAGACATCATATACACAATATTCAACACCATGTTCTTAGTTCGGACATCATATCAAATGCCCTCTGTTTAGCATATAAATCACATATGTGAATTAAATGATGCGATCCTGATTACTTAGATAACATGTAGGTGAATTATGTCATGCGATCATGTTTAGTTATTCATCATATCTTTGAATTATGTTATGCTATGCTATCCGGTTTAGATAGACATCATATATGTGAAATTATGTCATGCTATCCGTTTTAGTTAAACAATATACATGTCAACTATTTCATGCCCTCTTTTCTCCACACTATCTATTGCATCATCTCTCATACAATGTCTGTACATTCAACTATGTTTCTGTTTATCAGCCATTTGAATTGGGCGGGTGATGCCGGTATCTAGCGGACTAAAACACGGTCTTCAAATAAACCAGTGCTACCTCTTGGTGGAGATAGCACCCGGTTGTACATGCACAAGAACCAGCCCTACCACACATAACCTAAACTCTCACAGATTGTACCCCTCTGCGATGGACGAGAGAACCAGCTTCACCCAATCTAACCCCAACCCGGCCGATAGTAACCCAGTTCCTGTTGACACAACATCATCTCCACCATAGAGCTCCCAAACAAGAGCGTTAGTAAGGCAGCTCCGATTGCCCAAAGGGCGATACTATCACGGTGAACCCCAACTCCACCAGTTAATACGCCTATTCCTATGGAGGAAGCACAACCAGGTAGTCGTGATTTAGCATCTATCGCATTTGATGTTGTTAAATCGTATGTGCGTATCTTCCCATCTTGGAAATATTATCTTGAAGATGAAGGAAAATGCCGATTCAGGTGTTTGTCCGGAGTTATGTGTAAGTAATGTTATTCATGGCAATTACTTTGCTTCGTCCCATACATCCTACCTCCATGATGGTTATAATACAGCAAATTTTCCCATTTTTCTCTATAGAAGGACCGATTTGGAAACTAAGGATGAGGTAACCTCTGCTATCTTCAAGAATGCTTGGTGGCGATGTCGAAATTACACAAGAAAGCGTACTTCACCGGCAAAGAAACTCATCAAATTCCCTTACGTTCTCTGAGACACATTCTTTGGACGATGATAGGGCAGCTTGTTACATCTTGGTCCCGAACCAAGAATGTGGTAAGGTCTATGAGCTCATTTTCTATTTTTAAGTATTATATTCTTGCGTCTTCTTGTACTCTGTTCATGTAGAACAAGTGCCTAAACACGAAGAACAACTGTTCTAATTTAAGATTCCATTGCTATCATAGTTCAAAAAGCGCTAGGCGTTAATTGTGCGTTTGCCACCGCTTTGCGCTTCTTGACCAAAGCGCATGCTTATGCGTGTTATGCACATATTATGTGTAGTTATGCATAATGCGTTTTGCCAGCGCCTAGAGCCTAAGGCGGCTTAAGCGCTCACTTAAGCGCCGCCTTTTTAACTATGAGTGCTTTGCTCTTGTATCACTTGTATTTACTCATACTAACTTATTTTTAAATTGAAGGATCAATCAAAACTCCAATGGCACAGCAGGTATGTTCACGCATGTTTCTTTAACAAGTTTGCTCTTATCAATAGCTCTGTTGATTTCAATTTCAATTTTGTATACAATTGACTTTCATATCATGCACATTACTAGCATCTGTGAGCCAATAGTGTTGTTGTACATGTAGACCCGTGGTACCCATCTGAAATCTTGTTGTGCCGTGTAGTTTCCCATGCTTTGTATTCTTTCACTTCTGCTTTGTCTTGAACTGGTATGATTTGAACCGTGTCTCTATTTTGATTTGGCAAGACAATCACGGTGACCATAGGACATAGATATATGTTTGTTTGATGCTTTTATTATGTACTAGTACTTGGCAATAGAAGACTTGGTAGTTTAATATTGTCCACCTTACTAATGAACTGGTTCACGAAATGAGTTTCATATACTAGTACATGCTAAACTTGTTATGTGTCCTTGTTTCTTCTTTTAGAATCTTGTGAGAATATTGGGGAAGAGTGCCTTATTAAGCAATGGTAAAGGAAGTAATGCGAGATAAGGTTCAGGATAGTGACACATCCTTGTTGGTCTCCAACAAAGCTGATAACACAGCTAAGGAAGACTATCTTGAAGACAATGAGACAACCCCAAAGTCTGTCTTGGTTTAGTGTTGATTCTTGGCCACTACGCTTGCACAAGCTATTCAAACTCGATTATGCGAATCAGTTCGGTTTCTTGAGTCTCAACTACAAGCTGAAAGACATCGATCAGCTGTGCTGCGACAAGAAGCGGAAGGACTGTGGAAGTCCTGGAGCATTGGATGCATACTTTACGGTGCAACGACAAGCGTTGGAGGATTTTAGCGCCAAGCAGGACAAAGCTAATCAGCTTGCTAAGCTTATTACCGGCATGGTGGATACCGAGGATAACGTTTCTTGAGCTCTTACGAAGTTGTTTGATTATGCTCTTGTTTTGCTGCGTTTATTTGCCTTTGGTGGCCAATTTTGACGGCGATGTATGTAATGTCTTGCTTTATTCCCTATATTTGCCTTTGGTGGCGAACTTTGATGCCCAGTGGATGTAATATGTGTAATAGCGGTAATAGGCTAGCGTTAATTGCTTGCTTATTTATTTCCTTATTGTCTTGTTTAGTTGTTTGCTTGTAGTCACTGCAATTCTTTTTCTGTTTTTTTTCTAGTGGCCACAATAGCCTTTTTTTGGGAACTAGGCCAAAATAATCATGGCAACACACGGACTATTGTAACCATGGGCCTTTGTCCGGCCGTAGGATCCACCGGCCTTCTATACAGGCCTTAGGGTCCATGGACCTTCTACGGGCCGTAGGGTCCATGGGCCTTCTATGGGTCGTACGATCCATGGGCCTTCTACGGGCCGTACTATCCATGGGCCTCATACGGGCCGTAGGATCCATGGGCCTTCTACGGGGTGTATCATCATTTCGCCAATCATGGGCCATACTATTCGTGGACCATAACAGGTCGTTAATAGGCCGTATTTGATAACTCTATGAAAACAGTCCAACGGGTTTTTTTTTGACATGAAAACGGCCCAACGTATTAACGGTCCGCAAACGGGCCGACTATAACGACGGGCTGAATTTGGCCCTGGCGAAAATAGCGATTCTGGGCCGTATGTAACGAATGTTGCAAATGAGCCCAAGAATCAATGGGCCACGAGAAGGCGAAAGATAACCGGCTAAAGCGGCCCAATGGAATAACGGGCGTTAATGGGTATAAAGTGATACCTTTGTTCATTACGGGCCGTTTCACCACGGGCCGTTAATGGGCCAAGAGTTACAAAGGTCCTCATATGGGCGAAAGAAGTCATGGGCCACACATGGGCGGAAGTTAAAACAGGCTGAATCATATTGGGCGGCCCAGATGGCGCTCTTGGGCCTAATTTGGATAGGGCGTAACGGACCCACAGGTTAGCGGGCTGTAAATGGGCTATATCGAGCAGGCCGTTAACGGGCTTCAGTGGGCGCCCGCCACCTTTGATCAAGTCAAGCGGGCGGCCTTTTCACGAGAATGGGCCTCTGTTGGGCCATGCCATGTGTCGCCGTATCATAAGCGCCTTCGGTCCAATGAGCGGATGACATCTGTCCCAGCGGTGAGCCGACCGTTTTCCTCCGGCCAATGATGATTTTACGTGGAAATCCCCATTGGTCGGGGCTGATAACGGGTTATCGGATCAAAACCCGACCCAATAACTTAACGGAGTTCCGTTACGGTGGATGCCATGTGTCGGTCACCCTTGGCGAAAGCACTACGTGGCGCGATTTATCGTCATGGAAGTGGACACTTCCGTGATGATAATTTTGGTAATGTCATGGAACACTTCTCTGACTGACACATGTATGACTATCTTGATTCTGTCATAAAATCGTCATGGATGTACATGCATGACAAAAAACGCGACCTACTGTGAAAAACACGTATCATCACGGAAGTGTATTTTTTTGTAGTGTGACCCCTTGAAACGTGCCCGTTTCCTCGAGGTCTCCATCAGGAATTTGCATCCTTTTGATCACGAGGGCGAGGTCAAGTTCAGGCCGGCCCCGCCGTCAACCAACATCTTGTTCACCTTGAGGTTGCGTATCGTTGGTGAGACCAACAATGGCAAACACCCGACCGCGGTTGTGCGGTCAGGGTGGTCCTCGGCGTCGAAGATGAGGGGCATGCTGGACCACTTCAGCGACTTCTGAGCGTCGAACGACGGCTCCGCTGCTGTAATCTCACGTGCCCACTTCTTGAGCTGGCGGTGAGAGGTATGCAGCGAGGCGGCACCATCAACGCACATGGCCTCCGTAGCCTTCTGGACCTCTTGCCCACCGGACTCGTCATCCTCATCGTGATCATCGTCTTCTTGTTTCTTGTCATGGCCCCGGGCGGGCCTCTCTTGCTGGTTGTCCTTGCCGGGGCGGCTTCCTTGGCTGCCACGCTTCTTTCCAGATCCCTCGGCACCGTCCTGACCTATCTCCTTGTCCCGCCTTTCATACTCGGCCTTTTGCTTTTCAGCAAGCAGCTCGACTTGTCGGCAGTTCTGGAGGTCGTGGCCCTTGGTGCGGTGCATCTTGTAATCTTGCTTGCTAGAGCCCCACGGCTTGTCGGCATTGCTAAGGCCAGCGGTAGCGCTTTGGCAATCTCCTTGTCGGGGTTATGCGCCTTGACCTTCTTGGCTGCGCCGATGTCGTCGAACCCCTCGGCAAGCAATCGGCCTTGCCCTTGCGTTTCTGTTGCGGCCTTGACCCTTCTTCGTCGGGATGGCGGCGTCTTCGTCGGTAGAGTTGGTTTCCCTGCTGGCATCTTCGCGGGGTACTTCCTTCCCTCTTGATGCAGGCGCATCTATCGGCGAATGTAGAAACTCGGCCACATCCTTAATCTTGGACGCCATGACTCTTCGCACATCTTGCGGTTGCGCGTTCGATGGAACATCTTGATCACGGCGGCGGGATGAGCGTCGGGGATGTTGTCTTGCACCGGCTGAATCTGGATGTACTTGTGCGGGGTTCCCCTTCCTTCTGGGGAATGATATGTAGATCACTGGCCTGGCCATGAGCTTGGTGGCCTCCTGTGAAGGCGCCAACGAACTCATGGCACAGACTCGACCAAGAAGAAATGGAATCCACCGGCAAGTGCATCAACCAAGACATAACATTGGGCTTCAGTGCCAGCGGGAAATAATTGGCAAGCACCTTGTCGTCGCGAGCTCCGACGCTGCGCCGAATGGTGTAGATGTTGAGAACTTCGGACGGATGGGTCTTGCGGTGTACTTCGCGGCGTCGGGCTGAGCGTGCGGTGGGGCGGCCCTTGAACTGCCGCAGCTCACGGGTAAAGGCGGGCAGCCCACCTCGTAAAATAGCGCGCGCCCGGTGCTAGGTGGTCCATAGCGGGTCCCGCCCGCTTGTCCGACTGGTGGCGTGTATCACGTCGGTGATCAATAGTGGTTCAAGCATCTTCGTGAGCTCGTTCTCGAAGAACTTGGCTCTAGTCGCGGTGGGTCCGCAGGTCGGACGACGCTATAGAGATGTTATCACAAGCATCGTCCCGACGGGAAGACGCCCGCGGCGGCTGGTGAGAGGAGGAGAGTGCACCATGGCCGCAGCTCCCCCGATCCTCCCAGCGCCAACATGTGGTGGCTCGGTGGAGCGCCGACCCGAGGGCCCCGCCAGTCGCGGATCGTCTTTGTTGGTGACGGCGACGAGGCTCCGGATGGTGGCCCTCCACTCGTCGAGTTTCTCTGCAGTAGGAGGGAAGTCGAGGAGCAGCTGCACGCGCGCCAAAGCTTCTGTGGGCGTGGGCGGCGGCGACAGCTGCATGGATCGCGGCGCGCTTCAAGTTCTAACCGTGTTAGAAGGAGCTCCGTCACAACCCAGCGGTTGCGTGCCATTTTCGCCAGCACCTCAGCGGGCATGCTGAACTTCTTCATCCCGCGAACGACGCACAGGGCTCTTCCCACGGCGGTGCCCAGGGTCACCGTCGAGGTGACGCTGCTCGCCGCGCACACCATGGAAAGAGCGTGCAGTGGTCACTGACGTGGGCATCTTGGTGGTTGTTGCGCCGCCCGCGGGTGGCACAACGACACTCCTGGAGGGCCCCGCGTTGCCTCCGGGGGGCCCAGTCCCATCTTTAGACTTGGTGATGTGCGGCCCATCGCTGGCCTTGTGGCTAACAGTGCCGCTTCGCGCTCGACTGCGAGCGATGCTAGTGCTTGCGAACCGCGGCTCGGGTTACGTCATGGCCCAGGCCATTGCTCGCCCGTGAGTGGTGCAGGCGTTTGGCCCGAAACAAGCCGATCGCCGTGGCGTCTTCTTCTTGAGCCATGGCAATGAAGGAAGCTAGGCTAGCTACTAGACGATTCTCACAATTCGCCCCTACAGCGCGCCAAATATGTCGATGTGGAGCGACACCTATGGGATCACAAGAATCCCTACTACGGTTGTCGAGCGCGGGGTTGTGAAGAAGCAGGATTAGTAATCAGCACAAGGATCGTTTACCCAGAGTTCGGACGCGAAGATCGTAAAACCCTAGTCCTTCTTTGGTGGGTGTATTTCAGAGAGTTCTTGAGTTCTCAAACTAGCTACGGTGGGGTGCGTGGTTCCAAAGAGCCGAATCCTTCTCCGGTATGCCATGGGCCTCCTTCTATAGTCGAAAGGGGCTGCCCTTTGTGGCATCTGGGAGGTGGAAAGAGTGTCTGATATTCTGAGCTTATCGCTCGTATTACAGGACAAATCGCATTTAATGCGCCCGCTGAGTGTCCCCTAGCTTTATCGAGGGGCCAGGCGAGGCCCGTCCCATCCGTCGCCGCTCCTCCTCGCTTGACCTGCATACGGCGGTGATCGTGCAGCGCCATGTAAGCAGGTAGGCAGGTGAGGTGGCGGTGGTGGAGCCTTCACGAAGATCTGCATGCTGCCACGCGGCGCTTGATGAGTTGGCACAGGGGCTGCATGTTGCCATGCGGTGCACCTTTCGGTAGTTGGTAGCAGTTGCATGTGAGCAGCAGCGGAGACTTGGTTGGTCTTGGTCTGGCGGTGGCCCTGCTGGTGTCTCGATGAGGGCCTTGCTTGGGTGGCCCGGCAAGGGTCTTCCCGTGGTCTTGTTGTCGTCCCGGCAAGGATCTTGCCGGGGTCTTATCCTTCCTCGGCAAGGATCTTGCCGAGGGTTGTTGTCTTCTGATCCTCATCTGATCTTGAATATTCCTTGTCTTCACGAAGATCTGCATGCCACCACAGAGGTGCCTCCCGAGCCCTAGCCCAACGTGGTTGATGGTTTTGGGGACATGGGCTCAAGGGTGGCTCGCTCTATTGGTGTTTCATGGGCCGCCCCGGCAAGGGGCCTGCCGGGGCAGCCTCAGCGGCCCCGGCAAGGGTCTTGCCAGGGGAACCTGCTTCGCCCCTCTGCTCTTTGTAGTCTTGGCCTTGGCGTTGCTCTGGCTGCCTCGGGCTTCGGTTTCACCTCAGTTCACCTCCCTTGCTCTGCTTGGTGTGGCCGTGGGCGCGGCTCCGACTGCCCGTGCACAGGTAAAGGGGTACAAAGGTGCGTCCCTTCTTTTGTACACCGACATGTGTGAAGACATTGAAGACAATGGTGGTATGTGAAGACAATCACATCGAAGCTTATGACTCGAGAAGACATTCACGTGAAGACTATGGAGTGCGAAGACATAGTTGTTTCGTAGTTTCCTTTTCTTCTTTGTTGAGTCGTAGGAACCACCGTACTGTTAAGTGGGGTCCAAGTGAACAAAGTCAGAGTGACTGAAGTGATGCTCAACCAAATCCTATGTCTTCGAGCTAAGGCAATGAGAGCAAACCTTATCCAGAGTGGATGAGTCGACTTTACTTGTAGCCCAAGTCAAGCTGTCGGCGTGCGTTGAAATCGACCGTTGGAACACGTGTTAGTTCCTTAGTTACCGGGGTCATTTCGGACAAATCAGGTCGGGTTGCCTAGTGGCTATAAATAGCCACCCCTACACCATAAATTGGTGGATGCTCGGAGTTAGTGCACGGCTTTTGTGGTTTGAGAGCAACCCACCTCGAAGCTTTTGAGAGAGAAATCCTTGCGAGGACAAAGCCCAAACACCCGAGCTAAAGAGTGTTAGGCATCCTTGAAGTCTTTACGTCACGTGACTGAAGACATATTACACTTGAGGACCGTGAATCCTCCGGCTGGTTAGGCGTCGTGTTACGAGCATCCAAGAGTCATTGTGGATCGCGGTGAGCGAAGTCTGTGAAGGTTTGAAGTCTACCTTGAAGACTTACCAGAGTGATTAGGCGAGGACTAGGTGTCCTTAGCTCAAGGGAATAAGGTGAAGACACGGTCTTGAGTTAAATCTCAGCCTCCTAACTAGACATCAGTTGTCACAGCAACTGGAACTGGTCCAACAAATCCTTGTCCTCATCAAGCGACTGGTTCTCTCTTCTCCCTCTCTTAATTTACGGTTTGTCTTCATGAAGTAATTGCTTGCTTGTGTTACCTGTTGACTTCACTGTGTGACTTCTATTCTTGTTTGGCTTCATACTATCTTCCATCCTGATCATTACTACCTAGCTGCTATTAGTCTTCGTGCTTTCACTTCATTGAATACTTGACTATGGCCTGCCTAGTGTAGTCTACCTTCCGCTGCATGTTAATAGGTTCATTTCTATCATTTGTCTTTGAAACTACCATGTTTTGAAGACTTTCATAAAAATCGCCTATTCACCCCCCCCCCCTCTAGTCGATAACTAGCACTTTCAGTGTGCGATGGTGATCTTATGAACCTTGGAATCATTTCCAACACACATCGTCACTTCGCCAATAACTAGTCTCTGTTCATTCTGTAACTCCTGTTTTTAGTTACTAATCATAGCAACTGAACTAGTATCAAATACCTAGCAACTGAACTAGTATCAAATACCCAGGGGTTACTATGAACATAGTAAAATACACATCAATAACATATATATCACATATACCTTTGTTCACTTTGCCATCCTTCTTATCTGCCAAGGTTTTTGGGGTAGTTCCGCTTCCAATGACCATTTCCTTTGCAGCAGAAGCACTCAGTTTCAGGCTCGGGTTCAGCTTTGGGCTTATTCACGGGAGTGACAACTTGCTTGCCATTCTTCTTGAAGTTCCCTTTCCTTCCCTTTGCCCTTTTTCTTGAAACTAGTGGTCTTGTTAACCATCAACACTTGATGCTATTTCTTGATTTCTACCTTTGCCGATTTCAGTATCGCGAAGAGCTTGGGAATCGTTCTCATCATCCCTTGCATATTATAGTTCATCACGAAGTTCTAATAACTTGGTGATAGTGACTAGAGAACTTTGTAAATTACTATCTTATCTGGAATATTAACTCCCACTTGATTCAAGCAATTGTAGTACCCAGACATTCTGAGTACATGCTCACTAGTTGAGCTATTCTCCTCCATCTTGTAGGCAAAGTACTTGTCAGAGATCTCATACCCCTCGATTCGGGCATGAGTATGGAATACAATTTCAGCTCTTGGAACATCTCATATGCTTCGTGTCGTTCAAAGTATTTTTAAAGTCCCGGTTCTAAGCCGTAAAGCATGGTGCACTAAACTATCAAGTAGTCATCATACCGATCTTGCCAAATGTCCATAACATCTGCATCTGCTCCTGCAATAGGTCCGTCACCTAGCGGTGCATCAAGGACATAATATTTCTGCGTAGCAATGAGGATAATCCTCAAATCACGGAGCTAGTCCGCATCATTGCTAATAACATATCTCAACTTATTTTTCTCTAGGAACATATCAAAAAATAAACGGGGAGCTACATCGCGAGCTATCGATCTACAACATAATTTGCAAATACTATCAGGACTAATTTCATGATAAATTAAAGTTCAATTAATCATATTACTTAAGAACTCTCACTTAGATAGACATCTCTCTAGTCATCTAAATGATCACGTGATCCATATCAACTAAACCATGTCCAATCATCACGTGAGATGGAGTAGTTTTCAATGGTGAACATCACTATGTTGATCATATCTACTATATGATTCACGTTTGACCTTTCGGTATCAGTGTTCCGAGGCCATATCTGCATATGCTAGGCTCATCAAGTTTAACCCGAGTATTCTGCACGTGCAAAACTGGCTTGCACCCGTCATGTGAACGTAGAGCTTATCACACCCGATCATCACGTGGTGTCTCGGCACGACGAACTGTAGCAATGGTGCATACTCAGGGAGAACACTTATACCTTGAAATTAGTGAGAGATCATCTTATAATGCTACCGCCGTACTAAGCAAAATAAAATGCATAAAGGATAAACATCACATGCAATCAAAATATGTGACATGATATGGCCATTATCATCTTGTGCCTTTGATCTCCATCTCCAAAGCACCATCATGATCTCCATCGTCACCGGCTTGACACCTTGATCTCCATCGTAGCGTCGTTGTCGTCTCGCCAACTATTGCTTCCACGACTATCGCTACCGCTTAGTGATAAAGTAAAGCAATTACATGGCAATTGCATTTCATACAATAAAGCGACAACCATAAGGCTCCTGCCAGTTGCCGATAACTTCTACAAAACATGATCATCTCATACAACAATTTATATCTTATCACATCTTGACCATATCACATCACAACATGCCCTGCAAAAACAAGTTAGACGTCCACTACTTTGTTGTTGCAAGTTTTACGTGGCTACTACGGGCTTCTAGCAAGAACCATTCTTACCTATGCATCAAAACCACAATGATTTTCCGTCAAGTGTGTTGTTTTAACCTTCAACAAGGACCGGGCATAGTCAAACTTGATTCAACTAAGGTTGGAGAAACTGACACCCGCTAGCCACCTGTGTGCAAAGCACGTCGGTAGAACCAGTCTCATGAATGTGGTCATGTAATGTCGATCCGGGCCGCTTCATCCAACAATACCGCCGAATCAAAGTAAGACGTTGCTGGTAAGGAATATGACTATTATCGCCCACAACTCATTGTGTTCTACTCGTGCATATAACATCTACGCATAGACCTGGCTCTGATACCACTGTTGGGGAACGCAGTAATTCAAAAAATTCCTACGATCACACAAGATCTATCTAGGAGATGCATAGCAACGATATGGGAGAGCATGTCCATGTACCCTCGTAGACCGAAAGCGGACGCGTTTAGTAATTCGTTTGATGTAGTCAAACGTCTTCGCTATTCAACCGTTCCTAGCACCGAATGTACGACACCTCCGTGTTCAGCACACGTTCAGCACGATGACGTCCCTCGAGCTCTTGATCCAGTTGAGGAGGAGGGAGAGTTCCGTCAGCACAATGGCGTGGCGACGGTGATGATGAAGTTACCGGCGCAGGGCTTCGCCTAAGCACTACGATGATATAATTGAGGTGTGTAAAAGTGGAGAGGGCACCGCACACGGCTAAGAGAAGACTTGGTGTGCCTTTGGGGTGCCCCCGTCCCACATATATAAAGGAGGGGGAGGAGGCGGCGGCCCGGGGAGGCGGCGCCGGTGTGGGAGTCCTACTAGGACTCCCTAGTCCTAGTAGGATTCCCTCTCCTTTTTCCTTTTCCGGAGTAGCAAAGAGGGAAAGAGAGGAGGAGTAGGAGAGGGAAAGGGGGGGGGGCGCCCCCACCCCTTGTCAAATCCGGATTGGCAAGGTGGGGCACGCGCCACCCCCTAGCTGACCCTCTCTCATCTCCACTAAGGCCCATGATGGCCCATTAACTTCCAGGGGGTTTCCGATAACACCTGGTACTTCGAAACTTATCTGAAACTTTTCGAAACCATTTCGGTGTCCGAATTCAACCTTCCAATATATGAATGTTTACCTCTCGACCATTTCGAGACTCCTCGTCATGTCCGTGATCTCATCCTGGACTCCGAACAAACTTTGGTCATCAAATCACATAACTCATAATACAAATCGTCATCGAACATTAAGCGTGCGGACCCTACGGGTTCGAAAACTATGTAGACATGACCGAGACACATCTCCGGTCAATAACCAATAGCGGAACCTGGATGCTCATATTGGATCCTACATATTCTATGAAGGTATTTTATCGGCCAAACCGCATAATAACATACGTTGCTCCCTTTGTCATCAGTATGTTACTCGCCCAAGATTCGATCATCGGTATCATCATACCTAGTTCAATCTCATTATCGGCAAGTCTCTTTACTCGTTCCATAATGCATCATCCCATAACTAACTCATTAGTCACATTGCTTGCAAGGCTTATACTGATGTGCATTACTGAGAGGGCCTAGAGATACCTCTCCGATACTTGGAGTGACAAATCCTAATCTCGATCTATGCCAACTCAACAAACACCATCGAGAGACACAGTAGAGCATCCGATAAGTGGAGCGTTTAATGCTTGCGGTTGATGTAGTGCAGCGTATTAAGTGATCAACCGATCCAACCACGAGCGTCGGCACCTCCACGTTCAGCACACGTTCAGCTTGATGGCGTCCCTCGAGCTCTTGATCCGATTGAGGGCGAGGAGAGTTCCGTCGACGATGGCGTGGCGAAGGTGATGATGATGTTACCGGCGCAGGGCTTCGCCTAAGCACTATGACGATATGACCGAGGTGTGTAACTATGGAAGGGGGCACCACACATGGCTAAGAGAAGACTTGGTGTGCCTTTGGGGTGCCCCGTCCCACGTATATAAAGGAGGGATGGAGAGAGGCCGGGCCCCTAGGGGCGTGCCAAGGGTATGGAGTCCTACTAGGACTTCCAAGTCCTAATAGGAATCCCTTTCCTTTTCGGAGTAGGAGAGAAGGAAAGAGGGAAAGAGAGAGGGGCTAGGAAAGGGCAAGGGGGGCGCCGCCCCCTTCCCATAGTACAATTCAAACCCATGGGGGTCGCCATCTCCCCTTGGCCTGCCTCCTCCTTTCCCGTATGGCCCAATAAGGCCCATTACTTCTCCCGGTGAATTCCCGTAACTCCCCGGTACTCCAAAAAATACCCGTATCACTCGGAACCTTTCCGATGTTCGAATATAGCCTTCCAATATATGAATCTTTACCTCTCGACCATTTCGAGACTCCTCATCATGTACGTGATCTCATCCGGGACTTCAAACAAACTTCGGTCATCAAATCACATAACTCATAATACAAATCGTCGTCGAACGTTAAGCGTGCAGACCCTACGAGTTCGAGAACTATGTAGACATGACCGAGACACATCTCCGGTCAATAACCAATAGCGGAACCTGGATGGTCATATTGGCTTCTACATATTCTACGAAGATCTTTATCGTTCAAATCGCATAACAACATACTGAAGGAAATATGCCCTAGAGGCAATAATAAAGTTGTTATTTATATTTCCTTATATCATGATAAATGTTTATTATTCATGCTAGAATTGTATTAACCGGAAACTTAGTACATGTGTGGATACATAGACAAACCGAGTCACTAGTATGCCTCTACTTGACTAGCTCGTTGAATCAAAGATGGTTAAGTTTCCTAGCCATAGACATGAGTTGTCATTTGATTAACGGGATCACATCATTAGAGAATGATGTGATTGACTTGACCCATTCTGTTAGCTTAGCATTTGATCATTTAGTATATTTCTATTGCTTTCTTCATGACTTATACATGTTCTATGACTATGAGTTATGCAACTCCGAATCTGGGAGGAGCGCTTTGTGTGCTACCAAAGCGTCCTAGCGTAATTGGGTGATTATAAAGGTGCTCTCTGGTGTCTCGATGGTACTTGTTGAGTTGGCATAGATCAAGATCCGGACACCCCTAATCCAGGACTCCTCGGTAGCCCTGAACCAGGCTTCAATGACGCAGCGAGTCCGGGCGCATATTGTCTTCGGCATTGCAAAGCGGGTTCCTCTTCGAATACTTCATAGAAGATTTTGAACACAAGGATAGTGTCGGTTCGCAAAATAAGTTCCACATACCACTGTAGAGAATAATATTTACACAAGTTCAATCTGTTGGCGTATTCATGGCGTGACATCACACCACGGGCAAGCCTTTATTGAATCGTTTTTACTGTCCAACCTCGGTAGCGTTTAGCGGCGGTTTCCTTAGCACGTCTTGTCAAAGCGGATCGTGTCCCCTTATTCAGGATTCTCATCAATACGGGCATGGGTAACCCAATCGTGCCCGTTAGCGCGCCTCCTCTATCGGCGAGTCGAGCAGTCCGCGGGAGGGCTCACGGTATTCAACCTCTTTAAAAAGAGACCAAGGCCCGCTCCTTTTCTCAATCTCCATCGAATCCGCCCCTCGCCCGGTTCCAACACCCAAAGCTCCAGATTGAGCGCTTGGACCTTCGATGATGTCGGCTCCGACCTCCAAGGCGGTGGATGCCTTCCTCCGTCACGGAAGAAGGCGTCCTAAAGCTAAGAGATGCGGTATCTAACGGCGAAATCTCGCATAGGCTGCTGCTCAAGGGCAGGTTATTCCACTCCCAAGCCGGTGAAAGCGTGGTGTTCACGTCCCACTTCCTTGGGGACTAAGTTTTCCGATGGACCCCTTCGTGAGGGCTCATGTTTTATTACGGGCTGGAATTTCACGACTTGGATCCGAGTCCATCCTCCACATCTCGTCGTTCATCGTCGTATGTGAAGCCTTCCTCCGCATTACCCCACACTTGGATTGTGGCTCAAAACCTTCAAGGTGGAGCGAAGATGATCAAGGGCAACAGGCGAGTGCGGAGGGCTGTTATAAGTAAGAATCTTGGCGCTCCATGGCCGAGGCTCTTCTCAAAAAGCTCGGTCTATGGCAACAAGTGGGTTTTATATCACAGCTCCCAAGGGCACCAAATGGGTGGCGCCACCGCCTTCGCTCGGGTCCTCCACATGGCTGGCGTCATGGGTCAATAAAGGGCTTGACTAGGGTGCGTCAGGGCGTGCCCTTGTTGCGAGCCGTGTTCGAGACCTCCTAGAGAGAGATCAATCTGGTCATAATGCTTGAGGTCATGTTGATTAAATCGCATCCTGCCACAAGCGTCGCCCCCTCGCTTTGTGGGAGTTCAATCCGGAGGGACCACGAGCTCTTCAACACTTCATGGGCGCGGCGCCCGTGGAGATGTACAAACTGTTCTTGGATCACAAGCAATGTGTTCGGACTTGACCGAGGGCCAGGTCTGAGCTGCAATCGCCGGATGCTCAAGTAAGTAGTCTCGTGCAGGACCGCTATCCAGTATATTTATCATAAACTTGCCCTTAAAGAGCTGTCCCTTAAGCGAGGAGTGGATAGCGAAAGCAAAACTGATCGGTGTCGGCCCCCCTCCACGAGACCACGCCGGATCTAGTGTTAACCGAGATCTTTGGAGGCTGCGCTTTTAGGAGAAAGCGAAGGGGAACAAGGAAGCTACTGCCTCCGTGAAGGAGGTTATCAAGAAAGGAGGATCGATAATCCCTCCATCCAAGGAGAGAAGAGGACCGCCTCTAGAGATCCGGAGACCAAGGCCTCAAAGCGGGAAGAAATCTTCGCCCGAGGTCCTGCGCCGGAAGATGCCCGGCCGCATTGTTTCCCCAAGGAGATCAGCCCTCCAGTGAGCCGTAAGTAGAGAGGGAGTTTATAAAATAAAGACATCCTATTTTATTTACGAAGATGACCGAAATTTTACCTTGTAGTTGGGATCTCAGCCCTTCTCGAAAGAGCTTCGTCTTGAGGATCTTCGTCCGGAGATGATGGGGAGTGGAACGCCTCCCCCTGCCATACCGCCTAGCGAGGCGGGCGACCCTGAGGTGTAAATCACGGAGGTTTCCCGAATCCGGCGGGGTGGAGTGCGGTCGTAGGGCCCCCCGGAGCCCTCCGTGTCCGGCCTTCGAGAAAGGCCATCGGACGAGTCCGGCACCTCCTGGTGCATGGTCGGAGGAGTTGAAGGATCTGCTCGGGCGAGTGTCTTCGGGCGGAGCTTGCTCGAGCCAAGGAGCAGGCCAGAAAAAGTGATGCGGCTGCCTTAAAGGCGGTAGAAGAGCTAAAAGCGAATAGGCTGCTCCTTTGCCGAAGCAAAAATGAAGTGGCGAAATGGCGGTGAAGTTGAAGAATACAACCGACATTTGTGAGCTTCTTGAAAAAGAAGGTCGGCGGAGAAATAAGACTGAAGAATGCCACCACCGAGGCTAAGGATGCTCGCTCTGCGATGAGAGCTAGGAAGGAGGAGCTCGTCATGCGGAGATATCGCGGTGGAAAGCCTTTTACGCTGCGGAGGAAGTTCACGGATCCTAAATATGCTCGGTTGGACCGGTGTGTGGAGTAGTGCGGATGCTTATCTGGACTTGGCGGCGAGTCTTTGCGGGCGCGGTCGAACGCCGAGATCAAAAGATCACGAGATGGAAGAGCTTTTTGGTCGCGATTCCGTAGTCAGGCGTCCACTTCCATTAACGATCGTTTGGCGAATGGGCGGAGCTGAATAGGTTGTCGGACTTGCCATGAAGAATGTCATGACTCATTTGTGGCGAAAAGGCCCGAGCGAAGAGTTACTTTGGCTTGGTGCAGCGATTCCTTGGTGCGGTGCCGCATATCAAGGCAATGAGGCGGTCGGCATGCATAGAGGTGCGCGGATGTCTCTTGCCGTGTCAAGACACCTTGGGCGGAGATGGAGGTCACCGATGTTGCATCCCAAGATTGAGCGAAGCCGAGTACATCGAGCACTATTTTCGGGAAGTTACTGCAGGCGCTCGTTTAATAAAGCGCGATTACTCGAAGGATATTATGTTGAATAACATGTATTGTTGTGAAACAATGTTTGATTTTAATATAAAAGCTTTTTATACTTGTGCCTTCAAAATTAAAATACCTCCTTTGCGACCGTTAATGTATATGTGTATATAACTTTGAAAGATGGCAGTCTTTGGCTTATTTACGCATATAATGCGGGGTGTTTCTGCAACATTTTCACACTTGATCCAACGTCTTGGTCCTACAAAGGAGGTGATAGCGCGATAAACTAGGCAAGCGGACTATAATGCTTTATCACTTTCACTTAGCCATATGAGTTCGACGGTGGGGCTACTATATAGCCCCTAGGGGCACCAGCTCACCCGATTAAGGCGCATATGTGCTGGCGGAAATGGCCCTTCGTCAAGCGGAGAATTCTAAAGATTCAGCGGGTCATCAGTGGTTAACGGTCTCACGCTATATCATGATGATCAGTTTTCGGCTTTCTCTCTTGAGGTGCTCGCTTTGGCGAACAAGAACTGTCGCAGTAGTTCTCTTGGTGCCGCATTAGCCGATAGGCGGAGCGTAAGGCAGCAAAACACGAGGGCGGGCAAACCCAACATTTGACCAAAGACATGATTCGGAGCTGATGCATATAAGGCCTAACTTCGAGGCGCGAACACTCCCTAAGGTATTCGGTCTTTATGAAAGCGGGCGAACAATGCGCCCTTGGTAAAAAAGCCTGGTGTCGAGTGCAGCGCAAAATTACGGCGTGGCCTATGCCAAAACGCGACCTCCTCCACGGTTATAGCAAGAAACCGGGGATGTGTATCAACAAGAGACAGTGAAAAAGGTTTACGCAGGGTCTTAATCTGAAAGAATCCTTACAGCGGGTCCCTCTTGCATATGCACTTTGTGTCTCTGTTGTGCCGTATCACGGGCGGGTGTATACGGTGATCATCTGTAAAGAGAGGAACTTAGTTCAAAAGATCATGCAAAATGTCGTGATATTAAATGAACAAAGTACAATTCAAAGAATGAACAAAATTGAGTTTTATTGTCTCTTGTTGTGGATGCACGGGCCCCTTATGCGGGGTATCGTCTAGCGAGCCCTTGTATGTTTACGCCGGACTCGTCCAGCCGTGTCAAAGTGCGGGCGACCTGTCTAAGTGCTTGTATTGGTGAAGCTGGTTTATTGTGGGGCTGTCAAGGCATCCGCACAATTTTCCGGACTCGAGGAACCCTCGATGTTTCCCTTTAATGAGATGAAGCCACGTGGACCGGGCATTTTAAGTGTAAGTGATGCATAATGCGGTATTGCGTTAAAAGCGGTAAAGCTTAGCATCCCAATAGTGCTTGATAGCTACTTGTAAATGGGGCAAGGTGGAAGGTTAACTTTTCGCGGCGGAAGTTGTCGGGTGAGCCGAACACAACTTCTAGCGGTAGAGAGCCCGTACAATGGGCATATGGGCCTGGCATTACCCTTGAAAGGAAGTGTTGTTGTAGCGAAATTTAGTTGGGTCTATCCCCATATTGCGGATTGTGTCCTGATATAGCAGGTTTAGATCACTGCCGCCGTCCATTAGGACTTGTGAAAATTGGAGTCCGCCAATTATCGGATCTAATATCAAGGCAGTCCAACCTGCATTATGTATACTTCTAGAGTAATCCCGATGGACAAAGGTGATTGGTCTGAACAACCAGTGGCCGGACTCCTCCGGGATAGGCCGTATGGCACGTACCTCTATGGGTGCCGCTCTATTTTTTCCTTTTGTCACTTGAAGTGAGTTCACTGTTTTGATTTCTTGTGGGAAATTCTTTTGTTTTCCGGTGCTCTGCTTTTGGGGTTCGTCATCGTCCTCGCTATGTGTCGAGCCCCTTGTGTTCGGCGTTGAGTTTGCGGACTGCTTGAAGACAACAATCTACGTGGGTGTGGTTTGCGAGCTTCCGGAGTACCGTGGATTTGGCATATCTTGTCCAAGATTTTGTTTAAGTTAGATAGCTCGTCCTGTTATCCTTAAGGGGCATCTTTTTATTATTCTGCGAGAGCTTTTGAATCCGGCGTTGGTATCGTGCTCTTGGGCTGTTTCCTTGGTCGACGTTGGTCCTTGCTACGTCGTGGTTTCCGTTCCATCCACGACTTGGATGTACTTGGGTCGCTGGTGCTGCATCTTGCTAGCCAGCTATCCTCTCCAGCATAAGCAGGTCATGAGGCTTGTTAATGCGGCCATTGTTCTTGGCTTTTCTTGGCGAGATGTCATCGAGCCATTCGTCTCGGACGTTGTGTTTGAAAGCTGCTAAGGCTCTGGCGTCAAGGCGATCGACTATTTGGTTCTTTTAGTAAGGAATCTGTTCCAAAATTTCGGGCTAACTCTCGGGTTGTTGAGCTATGTGACTTAAATCGTCGGCATCCGGAGGTCGGACATAGGTCCGTGAAAATTTGCCGAAAGGCATCCTCGAGCTCTTCCCAACTTCCAATGGTGTTTTCGGGAAGGCTTTTAAGCCCTTGCCGGGCTGGCCCTTTGAGCTTGAGGGTAAGTATTTTATGGCGTGGAGATCATCTCCTCTAGCCATGTGTATATGGAGGATGTAATCCTCAATCCAAACTCGAGTGCATTGTTCCGTCGTATGCCTCTATGTTTACGGGCTTGAATCCCGGAAATTCATGATCCGGCACCTCATCGGTGAAACATAGGGGTGTCGCGGCACCCTATATTTAGGTGTACCGTGATGTTCGGATACTTGATGTGTTGCCTTGCTTACTAGAGCTTGCTTTCTTGGCCGTAAATAGATCTAACGGGCCATCTTTTTAATCACGAATCCTTGTGCGGATCGCGTGCGGCTTGTGTCTTGGCGCCGTTTGCCGCTCTCTGTTTGCCATGGGGTCGTACATCCGACCGGGTGGCCAACTTGTTTTTGATTGTGGGGCTCTCGGCCTCCTCATCAAATCGAGCGATAGTTTTCGCTTTGGGTAGCTCTTTGTTGGCGTATTCGTCGTATTTGTCTGCGGTGTTGAGTACTGCTCCATCGATTAGAGTGCATCTTCCGCTGTTTGAGGTTCCGCTTCCTTTTTAGGGCTACGTGTTGTGGCGGCGAGCCTTTTGTGGAGGTTCTTCTGCTCCAGCAACTTGTCGGCATGAGTTCGTCCGGACTGTTATCTTCAGCGGGGGCGGGTTGTTTATCAAATTGTCCTGTTAGGACGGTTGCTCGATAGCATGTTAAATGCGTCCACGGTTCACCCTTCTCTATAGCTGGTTCTGTATGGCTGTTGTCTTTGTCGAGGCGGGACTTTGAGCGGCGCTTACGTCGCCGTTTTGACTGCTTTTTGATGGAGCGATCCTTCGTAGCGTCGCATTGTTCCTCGTCGTCGCTTCCTTTAGGTGTGTCCACCATGTATACATCGTGAGATGAGGTGGTTCTCAAGTGCCCTATAGGCACTGGTTCATGCTCCTCCCCTACATCATCGTCCATACCGTCGATGTCTTGGTCAATCGAGCATGTCGGTTAAATCATCGGCAGTGGCTACGAAGTGGGTGGTGGTGGGCTTTGAATTTCTTCGTCGTCGCGCCATAACCTTCGACCATAATCCGGCAGGCTCTCGATAAGGAGAGACTTTATTAATTCAGGATATCGCCAAAGGCGAAGTCTTTGAAAGATGTCATGACGATGAATTCCATGATCGGCGCCCAATCGGATTCGATTAAGCGAGGCGCGGAGGCTCGGTCGGAGAGAGTCAGCACCTTGGAGTCACGAGCCGCCAAAGGACGGGTTAGGCGTGCGGCTCAATCACCGTAGAGATTGCAGCCCCAGGTGTCTCGCCACCGTCCTCGATCGGCCTGATCGGCTCGAGCTAAAGGTCGGAGCCGACACCATCTTGACCTCGGGACCTTTGTCTGGCGGCAGAGCTGGATCATGCCCCTCGTGATAGTGCGGCGCGCTTGGCTGTGGCTCGAACCCGTCGAAGATCAAGTCTCCGCGGAAGTCAGCCATGTAGTTCAAACTTCCACGTGGTCGGTAGAGCGAGCATCCTTAGCCTCGGTGGTGGCCTTCTTCAGGTCCTCTTGCTCCGCTCGACCTTCTTTTCCAAGAAGCTCACAGCGGTCGGTAGCATTCTTCAACTTCACTGCCATTTCAGCCACTTCATTTTTGCTTCGGCAGTGAGCAGCCTGTTTGGCTTTTAGCTCTTCGGCCGCCTTTAAGGCAGCCGCATCACTTTTTCTGGCCTGCTCCTTGGCTCGGGCAAGCTCCGCCCGAAGATTCTCCATGGCAGCGGCACCATCTGCATCAAGCATACATGTTGTAAGGCATGGGCATCAAGCTCCCTTACTAGGTGTGCGGGAAACGCATACCTTGTGACTCGTCCGGCCGCTTATTGACAAGCGCGATGTCGGCATCCGCCACATCAAGTTATCGCTTTAGTTTAGTAAATTCATCGATTCGGCTAGCCACGGACGATCCGCCACCTACATAGGAAGGCGACATATTATATCGGGATTATGATCCTCGACGCGCCGTCATTCTTGACAATGCACGAGTCTCGGGGCTACTATCTATCTGAGGTGCATCTTATATATGCGGAACCGTCAAAAGGTACACCATTACGTACCTCAAAACCAGTCGATAAACTCTGGCGGCCTCGTACAAACCGCTTTCATGGGACGAAATTTTTCAATGATCGTACCCATCAATGCGGTGATCTTACGAGATAGACACTCGCCGAGCAGATCCTTCAACTCCTCCGACCGTGCACCGGGAGGTGCGGACTCGTCCGATGGCCTTTTTCAAAGGCGGACACGGAAGACTCGGGGGGCCCTCGACCGCCTCCACCCCTGCGGATTGGAAACCCTCTGCGGCGACACCTCAGGGTCGTCCGCCTCGCTTAAGCGGTATGGCGGGGGCGTTCGCTCTCCATCATCTCGGACGAAGATCCCACGAAGGCGAGCTTTCTTTGAGAAGGGCTGAGATCCGAACTACAAGGTAAAATTTGGTCATCTTGAGAAATAAAACAGGGATGTCTTTTATTTTATAAACTCCCTCTCTACTTACGGCTCATTTGGAGGCTGATCTCCTTGGGGAAACAATGCGGCGGGGCATCTTCCAGGCAGGACCCTCTGGCGAAGATTTCTTCCAGCTTTGAGGCCTTGGTCTCCGGATCTCGAGGCGGTCCTCTTCTCCCCTTGGATAGAGGGATTATCGATCCCTCCTTTCTTGATAACCTCCTTCACGGAGGCGTAGCTTCCTTGTTCCCCCTTCGCTGTCGGTTTGGGTTCAGCAGACCCTTGAGGATTCGAACACTGGGGTGCGCGGAGATCCAACCTCCACCGTCTCGCACCTCGCCAAATCGCTGGGACCTAAACTACTAAGCGGGCAGCACAAGAGACCACGAGATTTATCTTGGTTCAGGCCACCATTGTGGTGTAATACCCTACTCCGGTGTGTGGTGCGGTGGATTGCCTCTTGGGCTGATGAGGAACAATACAAGGAAGAACAGCCTCATGAGTCTGTTCTTGGCGGGTGTGATGAACTGCTAGGTGGGGTTTAGTTGCTCTAGCTCTGGTTTCTTGATGAGGATCTCGGTCTCGGATCCCTCGCCTACAGGGTGGCAACTCCTATTTATAGGCGAAGGCCACAGGCCTCTTCCCAAATATTGGCCGGGAAGGGCGCCAACAATTAGCCATTTGAAGGGGAACAGCGGGTACACTTATCTGACTAAAGTTGGTCCTCGCTTTGCCAAAGGCTCTGGTGATGATGCCTTTGGGCTCCACGATGACTCCTTCTGCCGTTGGGTTGGTCTTGGTCTTGTTGCAAAAGCAGATGCCTTTGCTTGATGCTCTCGCAGTGCTTGCTCTCTTTGCAACAAAGAGGAAAGGAGGGCCTGCTTGTGGCTGGCGCCCGTGGCGCCCTTGGTGAATCATGGCTTGCATCATGGGCACCTCGCGGTACCTGCCTTGAACTCTCCGCCTCCTCATGAGCCCGGCTGACGAGGCCGTGCACGAGGAAGCTCCGTGTAAATCCGCCCATGAGGCTCTGGCCCCTCGCGAGGTCTTGAGCTTCGTTGAAGAAGATGGGCGTGCTGGACCTCCTTGAGCCACGCCGCAGAGCCGAGCGAGCAAGTCAGGGACCCCGTTCCTAGAACGCCGACAGTAGCCGGGCCCATGGCGCGCCCGAACTTGGCCGCGGAGAGGCGGAAGGGCAAGTCTGCGAAGCATCGCGAGCCCTAACAGCCTGCGACCTTAGGCGCCCAGCGTGGCGGTTGATTGACGCGTCGCGTCGCTGCTTCCCATGATGCCTCGGTAACCACCGGATTCGACCAGTCCACGCATGCGAGGTTGGTCCGATTACCGATGATCGTGGAGGCCGACGGTTTGCCTTCGCCCGGCTATAAGTGCGGAATGGCGCGCCCTTCGATCTATCCTTTCTTGTCTCTCCCTCTTCTCCATGGCTCCACCAAGGAAGTTCTCGGCGCGAGAGAAGGAAGGGCCGTCAGTCGAGTCTTCCTCTCCTCCGCCTAAGCGTGGTCGTGGTGCCCTCGCAAGCATCCCGTGGCCTCCACAGCGGTCCCCAGTCGTGGTGGGAGGCTCTCAACATGGCGACGAGCAGGCTGGCCATGGTCGGAGGAGTGCCCGGCCGCGCGTCCCCGAGCCGCGCCTCCATCTTCTTGAAGCGTTACTGAGTTCATGGTGAGGCGGAGGAGCCGTCCGGCGTTAAACTTCAGCTCCGCGCTTCCTCTGGGTGAGCTCCCGGATGGCGCCCTGGGTGGCCTCGGCTCTAGGCGGATGGCTGCTGCGGCCCGGGCCGTGGGCTTCTCTGGAGGTCTACTGCTATAGGGTATCTGTTCACGACCCACGGGTGGCGGCGTTCGCTCATGGCGTGGTCGCCGCCGCGGTGCTCCCTGCACTTCAAATGCGACGGCGGCGCCACCCTCTATGTGAGGTGTTCGGGAGGGCAGTCGCCGCATGGGGTGCTGCCACGAAGGCGGCGACGGCTGTCGTGGACTCAGCCCGGCGTGGATGGAAGGGTAGCGGGCGGTGGCGATGCCCGTGACTCCTCACGCTTCACCAGCTCTTCTTGGTGGTGATTCTTCCAGCCGTGACGTATGCCAGCCCCCACGCCGCCCGGCCTGCTTGGGGGTGGCAGCAGTCCGCTTGCCGCCGCCCGGTGAAGCGAGAGGAGTCCGCTGAGCTCGGAGGCAGCTCGATCCTTCCAAGAGGGCGGCACGGGCGTGCTTCATCTCCTTTGTCCTTTTCCTTTCTTTTCTCCTGCTCAAAAAGGCAACAATGTGTGCCCGATGGGCGTTTGGGATGCGTCGTTAATTATTGTCTTGCTTTTGTTATCGATATTGTTCCTTTACATTTATCGCCCATTATAAGTGAACTCGGTTTTGTGGCCGTGGGGGCGACCGATCCGAGCCCGTGTTGGCGTTGTCTGCCCGTGAGGCATGGTCGGGAGGGTGCTCGGCTGTGGACCAGGGCCGTGAAAACTTGAAGCGATAGGGGTAGGAGCTCCGCGAGGGCTCCGAGGCTTCGCCTCATGAGTCCCCATGCAAGAGAAATCGAGCGGGAGGCGAAAAAGATCGAAGAACCACGGACCAAAAGATGGCGATAGTTTCGACAAAAACTCCAAATGGGAATAACTAGCCAACTGCGGAAAGCAAATGAAAAAGCCGCGTCCGGCACCTAGTCTAGTCTTCGACGTCTTCTCACCAGCGCGGAGCTAAGTGCCGCCACTGGGCGTGGGAGGGAGCCCCAGGGCCTGAGGCCGGCACTCCTGAGACTCCGGGGCGTGTACAGCCCCAACTCATTATTACGTGAGAGTGTCACGGGCGGCGAGCTTCATAGGCGTTGGCCTTCTTCACAGGCTCCGGCCCTTTCTTCTGGGAAGCGAGCTTCACGGGCGTTGGCCCTCTTCACGGGCTCGGGCCCTTTCGAGCGACAACTTCACGAGCGTTCGCCTTCTTCCTGAGCTCGGGGCCTTTTCCAAAAGAATGAGCTTCACGAGGCATTCGCCTTCTTCACGAGCCTTGGGCCTTTTCCAAAAGAATGATCTTCCACGGGCATTCGCCTTCTTCACGAGCCTTGGGCCTTTTCCAAAAGAATGAGCTTCACAAGCATTCGCCTTCTTCACGAGCCTTGGGCCTTTTCCAAAAGAATGAGCTTCACGCGCATTAGCCTTCTTCACGAACCTTGGACCTTTTCCAAAAGAATGAGCTTCACAGGCATTCGCCTTCTTCACGAACCTTGGGCCTTTTCCAAAAGAATAGGCTTCATAGGCATTAGCCTTCTACGAGCCTTGGGCCTTTTAGGGTAAAACCTTGGAGGTCTTTGGATGTTCCACGCGTTACGTATAGGTACTCCTCTTGAGTCTCAAAGCGCCGGGCCGGCACGGAAACATGAACAACCTTGAACGGGCCTCCCACATGGGAGGACCCGTCGAACCTGAGTCCCCTACCTCGAGAGTTACAGGGCGGATGTTGCGGCGGTGGTATCGCCGGAGTGCTGCTGGTACCTTGCCGCTCGCCAGCAGCTTCTCGTCGGCGCTCCTCCCCGGCGACGAGTGTCGTCCCCGCATGGCGTCTGCGGCGTTTCATCGAGCGCCAGGGACCCGCGGATCGGCAGCTTGACCTCGTGAAGGAGGACCGCTTGGCTCCATGAACCGGGAAGAAGGGGTCTCCCGGTTGGCTTAGTTGCGGTTGTGCGGATGGACCACAACACGGACGGAAGCTTCGTCATACCAGCCTCTGCCGCAGGCCTCCGGTTTCTTCTTGAACATCCTGGTCTTGAGGCCTCTCGGGACCTCTGCATTAACCCTTCGGCTGTCCATTGCTGCGAGTGCGCCACGAAGCGTAGCATATCTGCGTCCCAAGGTTAGCGCGATGCGTTTTAAAAAGGTTCTTGGTGAACTGCGAACCGTTGTCGGTGATGATGCGGTTCGGCACTCCAAACCGCTCACGGCGCCCTTGATGAACTTGACCCGCGAACCAGCGGGGATGGTGCGGACGGCCTCGACTTCGGCCCACTTGGTGAATTTGTCCACGGCGACATAGAGGTAGCGATAGCCCCCTGGCGCCCGAGGAAAAGGGCCCAGGATGTCCAGCCCCGAGACCACGAATGGCCAAGTGAGGGGATGGTTTGCGAGACCTCTGTTGGTGGTGGATCTGCTTGGCATGGAATTGGCAAGCCTCGCAAGCCTTCCACGAGTTCAACAGCGTCATTGGCGCGATGGGCCAATAAAACGCTGCGGAGCATGCTGCCGCGAGGGCCCGTGACGGCGAATGATGCTCACAATCCCCACCATGTATATCGCGGCAGATTCCTTCCCTGTTCCTGGTGATGCGGTAGCGAGGATCGTCGTTCGATCGTTTCGAGAGAGCTCTCCATCCATGATCTTTGTATGCCGTGGCTTGCCACGCCACACGCTCTGCCTCCTCCTCCTTCTGCGAAAAAGTTCCACGCGTCAAGTAACTCTTGAGCTCCGTGATCCAGCACCCTCTTGAGGTTCCATCGTTAGGAGCAGGCGTGCTCGAGGCCGGGCCCACAGTGGGGCTCCCGAGGCGAGTGGTGAGGAGCTCCTCCTGAGCTGTCTTGTGCTTGATAAAAGCAGCGGCAGGCTGAGGGCTTGAAGCCGTTCCTCAAACTGCCCGGCTCTGGGGTAATCTCCCGGAGGCTCGTTTGGCGATGTCATCGGCCTCTTAATTGGTGCCCTTGAGGCACGTGCTGCAGCTCAACCCCTTAACTGTTTCTCCATCCTGCGGACCTCCAAGAGTAGGCCTCCATGTGTTCATCTCTTGGCTCGTACACCTTGTTGGAGAAATTGACGAGGAGCTGCGAATCGCCCTTGATGGTAGGCGCTTCACCCCAGGCAGCGGCAGCCTCCGGACCCGCTATCAGCCCCTCGTATTCTGCTATATTGTTGGAGACCTTCTTGCCATCTTTGAAAAGCAGAGCTGCGGCATAGTAGAGCTTGTCTGGCGGGAGATATGAGCCTTGCCCCAGCCCAGCGCCCGTCACGGAGAACAGCTCCGTCAGTACATGACCCAACCTTCGGCGCTTTCGCTTCACAGGGAGAGGATCGATCCTCGCCCACGAGGCCAGGTGCTTACATCCATTCGGCCATGAAATCTGCCAGTAGCGGCCCCCTTGATGACTCTGGTTGTGCTTGAACTCGAGCTGGAATGCTTGCAACTCAATGTTCCACTCGGCGACCCTTCCGGCCGAGTTAGGGGCTCTGAGCACCCTCTCCGGGGGTATGCTGAGACAACCTTGATTGGATGACCACGGAAGTAGTGCCGCAGCTTAGCGAAGCCACCAACAGCGCGAGGAGGAGCTTCTGCGGCATGGGGTACCGTGCCCTTGCATCCCGTAACACTTGTCTTGTGAAGTACACGGGTGCTCGACAAGGCTAAGGCGTCGGTCTTGGTGGTGTCTTCGAAAGCTGTGGTGCCTCCCGAGGTGGCGCGCCTCCAGGCTGGGTGCTTGGATGGGGGCCTCTCCGCCTTTGGCGTGCTTTCTGCTGTGTGGCTGATCTTCCTCCGTTGCGGTGCTGGCTTCTGCGAGTTCCTTCTAATTCGGCCTTGCCTTAGCTCAGGTGGCCGTCGTGGTCTTGGCCTGACGCTCCTCCCTAACTGCCACCAGGGCTGCGCTAGCAGAATAGGGAGTGGCGGCGAGGTACAGTACCAAGGGCTCTTGAGGGCGCGGGGCCACCATCACTGGAGGGCTGGTCAGGTACCTCTTGAGGTCTTGGAACGCTTTGTCGGCCTCTTCAGTCCATTCGAAGGGCCCCTTTTTCTTCATCGGCTGGAAGAAAGGCAGCGCCCGCTCCCCCAATCGGGAGATGAAATAGCCCAGCGCCGTTATGCGCCCCGTGAGCTTCTGCATTTCCCTGAGGGTCTTTGGTGGGCTCATGTCCTCAAGCGCCTTGACCTTTTGCAGGTTGGCCTCGATGCCTCGGTGGGACACGAGGAAACCCGGAGCTTGCTGAGGAACTCCAAACACACACTTCTCGGGTTGAGTCGCGAGCTCGCGAAGGTTTCTTCAGGTCTTGTATCAAGGTCTTGGCCTCGCGAGACTTCACCACGATGTCGTCGGCGTAAGACTCCACATTCTTCCCAAATTTGTGGGCCGGGGTGATGTGCATGAGCGGCTGGAAGGTTGCCCCAGCGTTGCAGCCAGATAGCATGCATGTATAGCAGTACACTCCACACGGGGTTAAGAAGGTCGTCTTTCCACGTCTTCCACCGCCATCTTGATCTGATGATACGGAAAAGCGTCCAAGAAGCATAACAGGTCACACTCGGCGGTGGAATCGGCGATCACGGTCGATCGCGGGATCGGGAGCGGATCCTGCGGGCATGCTTTGTTGAGGTTGGTGAAGTCGACACATGCGCTCCTTTCCTCCCTTCTTTGGCACCACCACAGGGTTGGCCAGCCAATCTAGGTGTCGGACCTCGCGAATAACCCCCGGCTTCTAGCTTGCGGGTCTCTTGGGCGATGAAGGCACTGCTTTTGATGGGCGCCTTCTGTATACGCTTCACGGGGCGCTGCGTTGGGGCACACGTTGAGGTGGTGCTCGATTCGCCCGTGGGATCCCCTTGACTGATCGGGCTCCAGGCGAACACCTTCTTGTTCGCCGCGAGGAACTTGACCAGGGCTTCTTCTGTTCGGGCTCGAGGTTGGCGCCTATCGTGAAGGTGGCGTTTGTGGACCCGTCCTCGTCGGCAGTATCTGCTTGGTATCCGCCTTGTCTTGAGTGAACAACTGCTTCTTCTTGGTCGGCGCAGCCCCTTGGGCTTGATGGTTTCCGCATCGGGCGAGCTGCGCTCTGACCGCCGTTTTGAAGCGAGCTGGCGCCGCAGCGCACCTTCGGTATCTCCAATGCGGTGAGGGCGCCCTTGCTCCCGGGCATCTTCATGAGGTTGTACCCCGGGTGGGTTGCAGCCATGAATTTGGACAATGCTGGATAGCCAAGGATGGCATTGTAGGGAGGCCGATGGGGCGATGTCAAAGTCGACCAGTTCCGTCGCGGAAGTTATCGTAGGTGCGAAGGTCACGGGGCGGATTGCCCCAAGGGCTGGATGACCCTCCTCCTCGCCTGAAAAAAAGGCTGGATGGGCTGCGGCCGCTCCTAGGTATCTGAGAGGAGGTTGAAGGCCTCGGCGAGAGTATGTTGAGGCGGCGCCGCCATCGATGAGGTCTGGTGGGCAACCTTTGGCGGATGGTGGGTGTCGCGAGCATGGGGGCGCACCGAGCCGGCGAGTTGGCGGGGTGGTCCCGAGTCGAAGGTCAGCCCGGCCAGCGGCTCCGTCGACCCGAGAGCCCCTGCCGCATGGGCGGCGCCGACCCAGCGGACGAATGGCTTGACATGGCGGCTGGAAGCGGCGCTGCGAAACGCCGCCAGAGGGCGCGACAACCCGAAGGACCGGCGCGACGAGGCGGGTGACGAGGCTGCTGCGGCTCCTCCCAGTCGCCGAGGCGAGGGCGATGCTTGCTGCCCATTCCCGCCGGGCGGTGGCGGTGTTGGCAGCGGCGGTGAGCAGCGAGGCGCCCGCCGTCGGAAGCCGTCCGGCGACACGGGAGGCGAGTGGCTGGCGCTCGCCACGCGAGCCCGACAGCGTCGAACATAGTTGCGGTGGTCGGGGAAAAACGAGCGACGGAAGGCAGATTCAGCGCACCTACTGCGCGCCAAATGTCGGTTCGGGTTCCGGCAGACCCTTGAGGTTCGAACAACTGGGTGCGGAGATCAACCTCCACCGTCTCGCACCTCGCCCGAATCGCTGGGACCTAAACTACTAAACGGAATGGCACAAGAGACACGAGATTTATACTGGTTCAGGCCACCATTGTGGTGTAATACCCTACTCCAGTGTGTGGTGCGGTGGATTGCCTCTTGGGCTGATGAGGAACAATACAAGGAAGAACAGCCTCGCGAGGGTCTGTTCTTGGCGGGTGTGATGAACTGCTAGGTGGGGTTCAGTTGCTCTAGCTACTGGTTTCTTGATGAGGATCCCGGTCTCGGATCCCTCTGCCCTGGGGGTGGCTACTCCTATTTATAAGCGAAGGCCCTGGGCCTCTTCCCAAATATTGAGCGGGAAGGGCGCCAACAATTGGCCATTTGAAGGGGAACAGCGGGTACACTTATCACGACTAAAGTTGGTCCTCGCTTTGCCAAAGGCTTTGGTGATGGCCTTTGCTTGGGCTCCACGATGACTCCCTTCCTGCCGTTGGGCTGGTCTTGGTCTTGTTGCACAAGCGGATGCCTTTGCTTGATGCTCTCGCTGCGCTTGCTCCCTTTGCACCAAAGAGGAAAGGAGGGCGCTGCTGTGGGCTGGCCCCGGCGCGCCTTGGTAAATCATGGCTTGCGTCATGGGCACCTCGCGAGTACCACCTTGAACTCTCCGCCTCCTCATGAGCCAGCTGGCGTGGCCGTGCTGAGAAGCTCCTTGTCGTCCGCCCGCGCAATCTGGCCCCTCGCGAGGTCTTGAGCTTGCGTTGATGAAGATGGGTCGTCTTGGGCCTCCTTGAGCCACGCCGCGCGCGCGAGCGAGCAAGTCTGGGGACCCCGTTCCCGAGCGCCCGATATCGCCTTCTCCTAAAGGCGCAGCCTCCAAACATCCTGGTTAACACTTGGATCCGGCGTGGTCTTGGGAGGGGCGGACACTGATCAGTTTTGCTTTAGCTATCCTCCTGCTTAAGGGACAACTCTTTTAAGGGCAAGTTTATGATAAATATCACGGATAAGCGTTTACGAGTGCAGGACTACTTACTTGAGCATCCGGGCGGTTGCAGCTTAGACCTGCGTCCTCGGTCAAGTCCGGACACATTGCTTGTGATCGAAGAACAGTTTGTACATCTCCAGGCGTCGCGCCCATGAAGTGTTGAAGGCTCGTGGTCCTCGGTTGAACTCCCACAGCGGAGGCGGCGTTCTTTGGGCAGGATCGGCGAATCAGCATGACCTGCGTTACTATGACCAGATTGATCTCTCTCTCTAGGAGGTCTCGAATCTGCCCTGCAACAAGGGCACGTCCTTGGATAGCCCCAGTCAAGCCCTTTATTGACCCATGATGCCAGCCAGCGGTGGAGGACCCAGCGAAAGGCGGGTGGCGCCACCCATTTGGTGCCCACAGGAGCTATGATATAAAACCACTCTTGTTGCCATAGGTGAGCTCCTTTTGAAAAGAGCCCTCGGGCCATGGAGCATCAACATTCTTACTTATAACAGCCCCTCCGCTTTTCTGCTGTTGCCCTTGATCATCTTGGCTCCACCTTGAAGGTTTTGAGCCACAATCCGAAGTGTGGGGTAATGCAGAGGAAGGCTTCACATCTGACGATGAGCGGCGAGATGTGGAGGATGGACTCGGATCCAAGTCATGAAATTCCAGCCGTTATAAAACATGAGCCCCCTCACGAAGGGGTCCATCGGAAACTTAGTCTCGAAGGAAGTGGGGCGTGAACACCACGCTTTCACGGGCTTGGGAGTGGGAATAACCTGCCCTTGGCAGGCAGCCTATCGCGAGATTTCACGGTTAGATACAGGCATCTCTTAGCTTTAGGGCGTCTTCTTCCGTGGCGGAGGAAGGCATCCACCGGCCTTGGAGGTCGGAGCCGGACATCATCGAAGGTCTGAAGTGCCTCAATCTGGAGCTTTGGGTGTTCGAACTCGAAGCGAGGGGCTGATTAGATGGAGATTGAGAAAAAGGAGCGGGGCCTTGGTCTCTTTATAAAGAGGTTGAATACCAGGAGCCCTCCCGTGACTGTTCGGGACTCGCCTTCGATAGAGGCGTGCTAGCGAACGCGATTGGGTTACCACGCCCGTATTGATGAGAATCCGGAATAAGGGACACGATCTACTGCTTTGACAAGGCGTGCCAAGGAAACCGCCTCGCTAAGCGAGTGGCGTTGGACAAGAAAAGCGATTGAATAAAGGCTTGGCCGTGGTGTGATGTCACGCTGCGAGAATCGTCGTGATTGAACTTGTGTAAATATTATTCTCTCTACGGTGGTATGTGGAACTTATTTTGCGAGAACGGACACTATCCTTGTGTTCAAAATCTTCTATGAAGTATTGAAGAGGAACCCGCCTTGCAATGCGAAGACAATATCGCGCCCGGACACGTCGTCATTGAAGCCTGGTTCAGGGAGCTCTTGAGGAGTCTGGATTAGGGGTGTCCGGATAGCCGGACTATAGCCTTTGGCGGACTCTGGACTATGAAGATACAAGATTGAAGACTTCGTCCCGTGTCCGGATGGAACTTTCCTTGGCGTGGAAGGCAAGCTTGGCGATACGGATATGTAGATTTCCTACCATTGTAACCGACTCTGTGTAACCCTTACCCTATTCGGTGCCTATATAAACCGGAGGGTTTAGTCCGTAGGACGAACAACAATCATACCATAGGCTAGCTTCTAGTGTTTAGCCTCTCTGATCTCGTGGTAGATCTACTCTTGTACTACCCATATCATCAATATTAATCAAGCAGGAGTAGGGTTTTACCTCCATCGAGAGGGCCCGAACCTGGGTAAAAACATCGTGTCCCTTGTCTCCTGTTACCATCCGCCTAGACGCACAGTTCGGGACCCCTTACCCGAGATCCGCCGATTTTGACACGACATTGGTGCTTTCATTGAGAGTTCCTCTGTGTCGTCATCCCTAGGCCCGATGGCTCCTCCGACCATCTACAACGATGCGCTCCTGGGTGAGACTTTTCTCCCCGGACAAATCTTCGTATTTGGCGGCTTTGCACTGTGGGCCAATTCGCTTGGCCATCTGGAGAAGATTGGAAGCTTCGCCCCACCACGGTCAGATTTGGAAGTTTGAACTACGGTGACGTCGCGGAGACTTGATCTTGACGGGTTCGAGCCACAACCAAGCGCGCCCTTGCATCACGAGGGCATGATCTAGCTCTGCCGCTGAACAGTGTCTCGAGGCCCGCACCGATGTCGCTCCGACCTTTAGCTCGGGCCGATTGCGCCGATCGAGGACGGGTGGCTGGACACCACCTCGGGGGCTGCGATCTCTACGGCGATTGAGCCGTACACCTACCCCGTCCTTTGCAAAGCTCGTGACTCCAAGGTGCCGGACTCCTCTCCGGACTCCGAGCCTTCCGCGCCCCCACCAATCAAATCCGATTGGGCGCCGGTCATGGAATTCACCGCCGCGGACATCCTGAATTCACTAAAGTCTCTCTCTCTATCAGGAGAGCCCTGGCCGGATTATGGTCAGGAAGGTTGGGATCTGCGACGACGAAGAAATTCAAAGCCCACCCACCACCCACTTCGTAGCCATTGTCGATGATTTAACCGACATGCTTGACCGACTCCGAAGACATCAGCGGTATGGACGACGATGCAGAGACGACCAGAACCAGCGCCATAGGGCCTTTGGAAGGCCACCTCGTCATCACGACATATACATGGTGGACATCCCAAAATATGGGAATGGCGATGGAACAGCGGAGGATGACCCTCAAGAAACAGCCTAAGCGCCAAGGCTGGCGCCGCTCTAAATCCGCCACAAAGAAAACGGTGATTCGGCATGGGAGACAATAACACCCCGGACAGTGCCGAAGATAACCCCCTCCAGCATGATTCAGCGCAGGAGGATGGAGAAGCCAGCCCTCACGAGAGAGCGGCAGAAAGAGAGGTAGAGGACGATAATTACATGCCTCCCTCCGAAGATGAGGCAAGCCTCGGCGACAGCAAATTAAATCGTGCCCGAGGATCCCGTCGAACAAGAGCGTTTCAAGCGCAGGCTCATAGCCACGGCAAGCAGCCTCAAGAAAAGCAGCAACAACTTAGAGCTGACCAAGACTTGCTAGCCGACGGATGGATGAAGTCCTTGCGGCGAAGAGTATGAACTCGGCGCCCTCAAGAAACTACCCAAAACGCAGGCTGCTACCCCGATTAGAGGAGGAAGCACCCAAACCTACATCACCAGCGCATGATATGGCTGACCGGCCACCTCGTGGCCGCGACAGAGAAGCCTCTCGGCCCTCAACTCAAGCCGCACCCCGGCGCTGCTCAAAAAATACAAAAGCGCGGGGAAATGCGCCAGACCTGCGAGATATATTGGAGGACAAGGCAAGGTAAACAAGATCGATCTACGGATCGCGTGGGCAACCCACGACACGTGACGATAACCGTCATGCGGATATAGCAAATCCGGCGGGGCGAACCTGATGACAAAGCTCATTTGAGCTTCGTCGTGATATAATATCTGAGGCGCCGCACACCCACTATGCTTCACGGATGAGGTGATGGATCATCAAATCCCGAGGGTTTCAAACCCGTAAACATTGAATCATCACGATGGCACAACAGATCCTGCGGTTTGGATCGAGGACTATCTCCTTCACATCCACATGGCCCGCGTGATGATCTACGCCATCAAATACCTCCCGCTCAAGCTTAAAGGACCAGCCCGGCATTGGCTTAACAGCTTGCCGGCAGCGTCAATTGGTTGTTGGGAAGACACGGAAGCGCATTCCTTGACAATTTCAGGGCACATATGTGCAACCACCGAGCGCCGATGACCTAAGCCACATAATTCAGCAACTAGAGGAATCGGCGGACAATTACGGACACGGTTCCTAAGCAAGAAAAATCAAATAAATCGATTGTCCGGATGTCGAGGCCCTTGCAGCCTTCAAACACAACATCCGCGACGCAGTGGCTTGCGCCCGCACCTAGGACAGGAAAAGCTAAAATCCATGGCAGCCCTCACAACACTCATGACCCGCTTTTGCGCGGAGAGGACAATGGCTGGCTTCGTAGTAACAACATGACCAAGAGCCACGGTAATTCGGATACCAAGGACAGCAATGGCAGGTCGCGTCGCAACAAGCACAAGCGTCGCGTGCGGCGATAATGCTGAGGATCTGACGATCGATGCGATTCAGAGGCTCTAAACCGGTCAGTGGAAAAAGCCATTTAAAAGAAACACTCGGGCCCGTCCAATTTGGACTGAATACTCGATCGCTCGTGCTGATTCATGGCACCCTGAAAACCTAGCCAATCACACCAACAGGATTGTTGGGTGTTCAAGCGAGGAAGGCAAGTTAAATCTGAAGACAATGACAAGGGATGCATAGCGATGATGAGGAGGAACCCCACCCGAACAATAGAGGATGAAGGGCTTCCCCCAAAGTGTGGACGGTGAACATGATATCGCAACCCACATACCCAAAAGGGAGCGGAAGCATGCACTAAGGGGCGTATATGCGATGGAGCGATCGCCCCAAAGTTCAACCCGTGGTCTTCCTGCCCGATCACTTTTGATCAAAGGACCACCCACTAGCATCCATACTGGCGGATTCGCGCGCATTGGTTCTAGGCCCAATCATTGTGGTTCACCTCACTAGAGTCCTAATGGACGGCGGCAGCACTTGAACCTGCTTTATCGGATACGGTCGCAAAATGGGCATAGACCCATCAAGGATTAAACCCACAAAGACGACCTTTAAAGGCGTCATACCAGTGTAGAGGCCAATATGCAGGCTCGATTACACTTGAAGTGATCTTGGATCCCGGATAACTTCGAGCGAGGAGTTAATCTTGACATAGTCCCGTTCATGCGGCTATCACACACTGCTTTCGGACAAACCGCATTTGCAAAGTTCAATGTGGTGCCGCTTTCACATATCTCAAGCTCAAGATGCGAGGTCCTAGAGCAGTCATTACGGTCAATGGAAACACGAACGCTCTCTCGGACGGAGGAGCATCTGGCGGACCCTCATGGCGGAAGTACAAAGCAGCCTCTTAAGGCAATTCTTGAGTCCGGCTATTAAGCGTCCGGACACCGTCAAGCGCGCGGAGTAACCTACAACAAGACCGCTGGCACGTTCCGAGCACGCATAGCAATGCGGCACAAGCCCCACCCTCGCGAAATGCGAAACCAGATGTCTGGCACATAATTACGCTCTGGAAATACCATGGGCATAGGGAAGGGCACGACCACGGCATGCCCGAATGCGGATCAACCGCACTGGGGCTCCGATTGTGTCATTCTTTTCTTCTTTCTTTTTACTTTCGGGACTCCGTTCTCACGAAGCCCTGTCCGCATTAGAATCGCCAACACACGATGCAACAGCCGGGAAGCGAAGCTACGTCGAGCGTCGGGTAGTCTCTATTACGAGCAATATATCTGTTTTACACACCCATGGCTTACCCCCGGAGGGGAACATGTTAAAAAGTCTCGTCCCTTGCTTATCGCACTATTTGTATCATTCTGCTCTTCCTGCAGCCCTTTTGAATAAACAATATATAGCTTCTGCCTATTATTGAATTCCCTTTTTCTATATATATATGTTCATTTATGACATTGTGCAACCGTACACTTTAGTGCAGGCAATACACCGAGGGCTTAAGTACCCCACAATATGGTGTGATAAGTCCGAACACTTCCACAAGTGCGGCACCCCGAACTTATAGCATTATATGCATTGGCTCCGAATCATGTCTTGGGTCAATAGTTGGGTTTGCCCGGCTCCCATGTTTGGGTACCTTATGTTCCGTTATATCGGCTAAGGTAGCGTTGGGAGAACCACTGCGATTGTGCCCCGGTTGAGCTAGGTTAAGCACCTCAGTGGAGAAAGCTAAAACTGACCGTCATGATAGGGCGAGAACCGGTCACTGTTCGAGAGGTTTTCGAGTCCCTAAAGACTTATGCCGCTTAGAGCGAGGAGTCGGCATTGTCCGGCCTAGGCGTGGATAGCGCCCCGAACTCGGTCTTTTGAATACTAGGGGCTTCGCCGAAATTTAAAATTATAGAATTCTATGGCTAAGTGAGAGTGTTCAAGCATTATAGTCTGGTTGCCTTGTTCGTTGCGTTGAGCGCCTCCCTCGAAGGACCCAAGAATGGGAACAAGAGCGCTCAAGATTATCCCAAACACCCCAGCACTCGTGGGATGGGGGCTGAAGCCGACGACTCGCCATCTCTCAAATTTAATACACGGCCGCACAGAAGGTAATATTTTAAATTCAAAAGTGTTGCTTAGCGCATATGAACAAGTTTTCAGCGTACAGGATAACAAATGCGAGTCTACTCAAAAATTATATCTTTGGAGCATTCATCCTCTATAAGGCAGGCACCCTTCAGGACGCCCTCATAATACATTTCAGGCTTGCGATGCTCCTTCTTCGGTGGTGGTCCGTCTGTCATAAGCTTCTGAGCGTCCATCTTGTCCCAGTGCACCTTAGCAAGGGCAAGGGCCCTACGGGCACCTTCGATGCAGATGGAGTGCTTGATGACTTCAACCCATGGACAAAGGTCCACCACCGCCTCACCAGCCAAGTAGCTCCTGGCATGGCTTCCTTAGGCCACACCAACTATGAGGCCTTTCATGGCCTGTTGGCCACCTTATGGAGCTCGACCAGCTGCTTCAACTGGTCGCTTAAGGGCACTGGTGTCCGCCTCGACATCTTGAGACCGTAACACCTTCTCCGTCGATCTTCCCTCCTCGGCTCGATAGAATGCGGCAAGATCAGCCACATCACAAGCAGATCTGCGAATGCTCCCGGAGAGCTCCGGATTCGGTAAGTAATGAGATAATTCACTTTCACATGCTTGCTTTGCATATAAAATGCCTTACCCGCCGCTATCTTCTTCATCGCCTCAATCTCTGGAGGGCTTTTGGGCTTGGCCTTAGCAGCCTTGGTGCTCTCAAGGGCCGAGGCGAGCTCGGACTCTCGAGTCTTTGAGTCACGCTCCAAACTCGTGTTTTTCCACGAGAGCCTCGAGCTCTTGCCGCACCTCCGCCACCCGCCTCCTGCTTCTCTCGCTCGGTGCGCTCACGCGGCCGCATTGCTTCGGCCTTGACACTTTGCTTCCTTCGTGGTCGCCACCTGTTCGTGGCCCCTGCAGTATTCACGTTATTCCTGTCATCTTTTGCAAACACATCTTTTAAATACTCCCATAAGGTATTACTTACCTTCTTTGTCCTCGATATGCTTTTTGGCAAGTCCGAGCTCGTTCTCGGACTGCTCGAGGCTCTGCTTCAATGCATCAACCTCCGCATCGAAGGTGGCGGAGGTCAGCAGCAGCCTGCATTCCCATATTAACATACTTATGTTAGACTCCTCGTATATCTTTTTAGATCCTCGCCCGGCTTTTCTTTCCGAACACCAAACTGAGCATCGAGGCTACTGTCTATGCGGTAATATTCTTATATATCTCAAATACATACCTCAAAGCCTGTTAGAAGGCTGGCACGAGCTTCATCAGCCCGCTCTTGGCGGATCGAACTTTTGGATCACCACACTCATAATAAATGCAGTGCTCCTCGTCGATGGAAGCGCCGTTAAGCGCCTCCATCAAATCATCCGGTGCCTCCAGTTGGACGGAGGTCACCGGCGTCGCAGTCTTGCCCTTCTTACGAAGGGGTCTCCTGCCGGACTCCCGAACCACTGAAGGTTCCGGTACGGAGTCCGACACAGGGCCAGACTTGAAGCCCTTCGGGGTTTTACCCCCTTTGCGCCCGGAGTCCGGGAGGTCGCCTTGCGGCGCCTCCATGGCCACCTCCTCCTGGTTGGTCCCCTTTTGGGACTCCACCCCGGTGTCATCAGCGGCGGGAGGAGACGAGGCGGTCGGAAGTGAGGTGCTATTCACCTCCGACGAATCCAGGGAGCCTCTCGATGAATCGTCGAGCCCGTCCTTGGGCGGGCTGCATGGTTATATTCGGCGTTAAAAGATGATGTGCGACAAATGGAACGCCATGAGTTATTCTGGTGTCCGGACACTTATGATCTCGCCAGGGGCTTGGTCCTTGGTGGCCACCCCTCTCCGCCGTCGTCGGCGTTGGCGGTGTAGTCCGGAGGGAGGGTCCTTCCCTTCTTGGACCCTCCGGCCTCCCCAGTTGGGGCAGCCTTCCTTTTCTTCTCTCCCCCCGCTGGGGGAGAGGCCTCTTTTTCCTCCTCCTCATCTTCGTGGGAGGAGTCTACCTCGGAGTCATCGGACGATGAGTCCGACAACACCTGGCGCCGGGAACTCCTCTGAGTTCCCGTGGCCTTCTTCTTGGCCTTCTTCTCCGACACCACGTAAGGTGCCGGAACCAGCAACCCATCAAGCGAGGCGTCCGCTGGGTCTTACGGCAAGGGCGGACAGTTAACCTGTCCGGACGTCTTCAACCAGATCTGTCAAAGGTAAGGAGTTTTAGATCCGCATAGAGTCAAACTATGAAAAAGAGTCGATAAAGGGTAAAATAGCTTACCTCGCTGGCTTGATGCTACCAAATGAATCCGTGATCTTGATGGCGGATCACGGGAGCCTCGGCGCCCTTGAACAGCACCTTCCGGGCATCTTCCTCGTAGTTTGAAGAGCGGCTCAAGGTTCGATGATGTGCGGATCAAACTCCCACAAGTTGAAGGCCCGTTCTTTGGCATGGGAGGATCCGGCGGATGAGCATGACTGGACTACGTTGACAAGCTTGAGCTTCTTATCCACCAGGTTTCGAACGCGGGTTTGGAGTCCGGTCAGCTCTTCCAAATTACCCCACGTCAGGCCCGTCTCTTTCCATGAGGTGAGCCGTGTAGGGAAGCCAGATCGGAATTCGGGGGCCGCTGCCCATTTGGAGTCGCGCGGCTCGGTGATATAGAACCACCCCGATTGCCACCCCTTTATGGTCTCCACGAAGGAGCCCTCGAGCCATAGGACGTTGGCCATCTTGCCCACCATGGCACCTCCGCACTCCGCTTGGCGGCCGCCCACTACCTTGGCTTGACATTGAAGGTCTTCATCCATAAGCGAAGTGGGGCTGGATGCAGAGGAAGGCCTCGCACACGACGATGAACGCCGAGATGTTGAGGATGAAATTCGGGGCCAGATCGTGGAAATCTAGGCCGTAGTAGAACATGAGCCCCCAGACAAATGAGTGAAGTGGAAACCCTAGTCCGCGGAGGAAGTGGGAGAGGAACACCACACTCTCATGGGGCCTGGGGGTGGGGATGAGCTGCCCCTTGTTGGGGAGCCGATGTGCGATGTCGTCGGACAAGTATCCGGCCTTCCGCAGCTTTTTGATGTGCCCCTCCATGACGGAGGAGGCCATCTACTTGCCTCCCGCTCCGGATATAGTTGGAGAAGGTTGAGGTGGGATGTGCGGACTTGGGTGCTAGAGCTCGAGTGCGCGGAAATGGATAAGCAAAGGAGGAGGAAGGCGTCTGTGAAAAGGTGGATCCTTATCCCCTTATATGGACGGACAGAGCTATGCGTCCCCACAGGCCTGATAAAACTCGCTTATCTCCCAAGCGCCGTAATCAATGGCGTGGTTGGGTTACCCACGCCCGTATTGATGAGAATCCCGGAATAAGGGGACACAATCTTCGCTTTGACAAGACGTGCCAAGGAAACCGCCTCGCTAAACGCGCTGAGGTGGACAGTAAAAGCGATTGAATAAAGGCTTGGCGTGGTGTGATGTCACTGCTGTGGAATACGTCGTGATTGAACTTGTGTAAATATTATTCTCTCTACGGTGGTATGTGGAACTTATTTTGCGAGTCGGACACTATCCTTGTGTTCAAAATCTTCTATGAAGTATTGGAGGAGGAACCCGCCTTGCAATGTCGAAGACAATATGCGCCGGACTCATCGTCATTGAAGCCTGGTTCATGGGCTCTTGAGGAGTCTGGATTAGGGGTGTCCGGATAGCGGACTATAGCCTTTGGCGGACTCTGGACTATGAAGATACAAGATTGAAGACTTCGTCCCGTGTCCGGATGGAACTTTCCTTGGCGTGGAAGGCAAGCTTGGCGTCTGGATATGTATATTTCCTACCATTGTAACCGACTCATGTAACCCTAACCTATTCGGTGCCTATATAAACCGGAGGGTTTTAGTCCGTGGGACGAAAAACAATCATACCATAGGCTAGCTTCTAGGGTTTAGCCTCTCTGATCTAGTGGTAGATCTACTCTTGTACTACCCATATCATCAATATTAATCAAGCAGGAGTAGGGTTTTACCTCCATCGAGAGGGCCCGAACCTGGGTAAAAACATCGTGTCCCTTGTCTCCTGTTACCATCTGCCTAGACGCACAGTTCGGGACCCCCTACCGGAGATCCGCCGGTTTTGACACCGACAGGGAGTACTATAATCACTTGAATCAAGTGGGAGTTCTCTAGTCACTATCACCAAGTTACTAGAGCTTCGTGATGAACTATAATATGCAAGGGATAACGGAAACGATTCCCAAGCTCTTCGTGATGCTGAAATCGACGAAGGTAGAAATCAAGAAAAGCATCAAGTGTTGATGGTTGACAAGACCACTAGTTTCAAGAAAAGGGAAAAGGTAAGAAGGGGAACTTCAAAAAGAACGGCAATCAAGTTGTTGCTCAAGTGAAGAAGCCCAAGTCTGGACCTAAGCCTGAGACTAAGTACTACTACTGCAAAGGGACTGGTCACTGGAAGCGGAACTGCCCCAATTATTTGGCGGATAAGAAGGATGGGAAAATGAACAAAGGTATATTTGATATACTTCTTATTGATGTGTACTTTACTAGTGTTTATAGCAACCCCTCAGTATTTGATACTAGTTCAGTTGCTAAGACTAGTAACTCGAAACGGGAGTTGCAGAATGAACATAGACGTGTTAAGGGTGAAGTGACGTTGTGTGTTGGAAGTGGTTCCAAGATTGATATGATCATCAGCGCACACTCCCTATACTTTCGGGATTAGTGTTGAACCTAAATAAATGTTATTTGGTGTTTGCGTTGAGCATGAATATGATATGATCATGTTTATTGCAATACGGTTATTCATTTAAGTCAAAGAATAATTGTTATTCTGTTTACGTGAATAAAACCTTCTGTGGTCATACACCCAAGGCGCATGGTTTATTGAATCTCGATCGTAGTGATACACATATTCATAATATTGATGCCAAAAGACGCAAAGTTAATAATGATAGTGCAAATTATTCGTGGCACTGCCATTTAGGTCATATTGGTGTAAAGCGCATGAAGAAACTCCATACTGATGGGTTTTTGGAATCACTTGATGCTTGTGAACCATGCCTCATGGGCAAGATGACTAAGACTCCGTTCTCCGGAACAATGGAGCGAGCAACTAACTTATTGGAAATAATACATACGGATGTATACGGTCCGATGAGTGTTGAGGCTCACGGCGGGTATCGTTATTTTCTGACCTTCACAGATGATTTGAGCAGATATGGGTATATCTACTTGATGAAACATAAGTCTGAAACATTTGAAAAGTTCAAAGAATTTCAGAGTGAAGTGGAAAATCATCATAATAAGAAAATAATGTTTCTACGATTTGATTGCGGAGATGAATATTTGAGTTATGATTTTGGTCTTCATTTGAAACAATGCGGAATAGTTTCGCAACTCACGCCACCCGGAACACCATAGCGTAATGGTGTGTCCGAACATCGTAATCGTACTTTACTGGATATGGTGCGATCTATGATGTCTCTTACTGATTTACCGCTATCGTTTTGGGGTTATGTTTTAGAGACGGCTGCATTCACGTCAAATAGAGCAGCATCTAAATCCATTGAGACGACACCTTATGAACTATGGTTTGGCAAGAAACCAAAGTTGTCGTTTCTTAAAGTTTGGGGCTGCGATGCTTATGTGAAAAAGCTTCAACCTGATAAGCTCGAACCCAAATCGGAGAAATGTGTCTTCATAGGATACCCAAAGGAGACTGTTGGGTACACCTTCTATCGCAGATCCGAAGGCAAGACATTCGTTGCTAAGAATGAATCCTTTCTAGAGAAGGAGTTTCTCTCGAAAGAAGTGAGTGGGAGGAAAGTAGAACTTGATGAGGTAATTGTACCTGCTTCCTTATTGGAAAGTAGTTCATCACAGAAATCTGTTCCTGTGACTCCTACACCAATTAGTGAGGAAGCTAATGATGATGATCATGTAACTTCAGATCAAGTTACTACCAAACCTCGTAGGTCAACCAGAGTAAGATCCGCACCAGAGTGGTACGATAATCCTGTTCTGGAGGTCATGTTGCTTGACCATGACGAACCTACGAACTATGAGGAAGCGATGATGAGCCCAGATTCCGCGAAATGGCTTGAGGCCATGAGATCTGAGATGGGATCCATGTATGAGAACAAAGTATGGACTTTGATTGACTTGCCCGATGATCGGCAAGCCATTGAGAATAAATGGATCTTCAAGAGGAAGACGGACGCTGATAGTAGTGTTACTATCTACAAAGCTCGAATTGTCGAAAAGGTTTTCGACAAGTTCAAGGTGTTGACTACGATAAGATTTTCTCACTCGTAGTGATGCTTAAGTCTGTCTGAATCATGTTAGCAATTGCCACATTTTATGAAATCTGGCAAATGGATGTCAAAACTACGTTCCTTAACGGATATCTTAAAGAAGAATTATATATGATACAACAAGAAGGTTTTGTCGATCCAAAAGGTGCTAACAAAGTGTGCAAGCTCCAGTAATCCATTTATGGACTGGTGCAAGCCTCTCGGAGTTGAAATATACGCTTTGGTAGTGTGATCAAAGCATATGGTTTTATACAGACTTTTGGGGAAGTCTATATTTACAAGAAAGTGAGTGGGAGCACTACAGCATTTCTTACAAGTATATGTGAATGACATATTGTTGATCGGAAATAATGTAGAATTTTCTGGAAAGCAAAAAGGAGCGTTTGAAAGGAGTTTTTCAAAGAAAGACCTCGGTAAAGCTACTTACATATTGAGCATCAAGATCTATAGAGATAGATCAAGACGCTTGATATATTTTCAATGAGTACATACCTTGATAAGATTTTGAAGTAGTTCAAAATAGAACTGTCAAAGAAAGAGTTCTTGCCTGTGTTGCAAGGTGTGAAGTTTAGTAAAGACTCAAGACACGACCACGGCAGAAAATAGAAAGAGAATGAAAAGTCATTCCCTATGCCTCAGTCATAGGTTCTATAAAGTATGCTATGCTATGTACCAGAAGTATTATGTACCTCACCATGAGTTTGGCAAGAGGGTACAATAGTGATCCAGGAGTGGATCACTGGACATCGGTCAAAAATATCCTTAGTGGAATAAGGAAATATTTCTCGGTTATGGCGGTTACAAAGAGTTCGTCGTAAAAGGTTATGTCGATGCAAGCTTTGACACCGATCTGGATGACTCTAAGTCTCGATCTAGATACATATTGAAAGTGGGAGCAATTATCTAGAGTAGCTCCGTGAAAAGCATTGTAAACATACAAATTTGCAAAATACATACGGATCTGAATTTGACAGACCCGTTGAATAAACTTCTCTCACAAGCAAAACATGATCACACCTTAGTACTCTTTGAGTGTTAATCACATGGCGATCTGAACTAGATTACTGACTCTAGTAAACCCTTTGAGTGTTGATCACATGGTGATGTGAACTATGGGTGTTAATCACATGGTGATGTGAACTATTCGTGTTAAATCACAGGGCGATGTGAACTAGATTATTGACTCTAGTGCAAGTGGGAGACTGAAGGAAATATGCCCTAGAGGCAATAATAAAGTTGTTATTTATATTTCCTTATATCATGATAAATGTTTATTATTCATGCTAGAATTGTATTAACCGGAAACTTAGTACATGTGTGGATACATAGACAAACAGAGTGTCACTAGTATGCCTCTACTTGACTAGCTCGTTGAATCAAAGATGGTTAAGTTTCGTAGCCATAGACATGAGTTGTCATTTGATTAATGGGATCACATCATTAGAGAATGATGTGATTGACTAGACCCATTCCGTTAGCTTAGCATTTGATCATTTAGTATATTGCTATTGCTTTCTTCATGACTTATACATGTTCCTATGACTACGAGATTATGCAACTCCCGAATACCGGAGGAACACTTTGTGTGCTACAAAACGTCACAACATAACTGGGTGATTATAAAGGTGCTCTACAGGTGTCTCCGATGGTACTTGCTGAGTTGGCATAGATCAAGATTATGATTTGTCACTCCGATTGTCGGAGAGGTATCTCTGGGCCCTCTCGGTAATGCACATCACTATAAGCCTTGCAAGCAATGTAACTAATGAGTTAGTTGCGGGATGATGCATTACGGAACGAGTAAAGAGACTTGCCGTAATGAGATTGAACTAGGTATTGAGATACAGACGATCAAATCTCAGGCAAGTAACATACCGATGACAAAGGGAAAAACGTATGTTGTTATGCGGTTTGACCGATAAAGATCTTCGTAGAATATGTAGGAGCCAATATGAGCATCTAGGTTCCGCTGTTGGTTATTGATCGGATATGAGTCTCGGTCATGTCTACATAGTTCTCGAACCCGTAGGGTCCGCACGCTTAACGTTCGGTGACGATCGGTATTATGAGTTTATGTGTTTTGATGTACCGAAGGTTGTTCGGAGTCCCGGATGAGATCAGGGACATGACGAGGAGTCTCGAAATGTTCGAGACGTAAAGATCGATATATTGGAAGGCTATATTTGGACATCGGAAAGGTTCTGAGTGGTTCGGGTATTTATCAGAGTAGCCGAGAGTTACAGGAATTCGCCGGGGAGTATATGGGCCTTATTGGGATTTAGGGGGGAGAGAGAGAGGGGCTGCCTAGGGCAGGCCGCGCGCCCCCCCAAGGCCTAGTCCGAATTGTACTAGGGGGAGGGGCGGCGCCCCCTCCTTCCTTCTCTTCTCTCTTCCCCTTCCTTCTCTCCTACTCCTACTACTTGGAAAGGGGGGAATCCTATTCCCGGTGGGAGTAGGACTCCCTAGGGCGCACCATAGTAGAGGGTTGGCCCTCCCCCTCATCCACTCCTTTATATATGGGGGAAGGGGGCACCCTATAGACACACAAGTTGATCATTGATCTCTTAGCCGTGTGCGGTGCCCCCCTCCACCATAATCCACCTCGGTCATATCATCGTAGTGTTTAGGCGAAGCCTTGCGCCGGTAGTTTCATCATCACCGTCATCACGCCGTCGTGCTGACGAAGCTTTCCCTCGAAGCTCTACTGGATCGTGAGTTCGTGGGATGTCACCGAGCTGAACGTGTGCAGATCGCGGAGGTGTCGTACGTTCGGTACTAGGATCGGTCGATCGTGAAGACGTACGAATACATCAACCACGTTGTCATAACGCTTCCGCTTTCGGTCTACGAGGGTACGTGGACAACACTCTCCCCTCTCGTTGCTATGCATCACCATGATCTTGCGTGTGCGTAGGAATTTTTTTGAAACTACTACATTCCCCAACACATACGTTGTTCCCTTTGTCATCGGTATGTTACTTGCCCGAGATTCGATCGTCGGTATCATCATACCTAGTTCAATCTCGTTACCGGCAAGTCTCCTACTCATTCCGTAATGCATCATCCGGTAACTAACTCTTTAGTCACAATGCTTGCAAGGCTTATAGTGATGTGCATTACCGAGAGGGCCTAGAGATACCTCTCTGATACACAGAGTGACAAATCCTAATATCGTTCTATGACAACTCAACAAACACCATCGGAGACACCTGTAGAGCATCTTTATAATCACCCAGTTACGTTGTGACGTTTGATAGCACACAAGGTGTTCCTCTGGTATTCGGGAGTTGCATAATCTCATAGTCAGAGGAACATGTATAAGTCATCAAGAAAGCAATAGCAACAAAACTAATCGATCATTATGCTAAGCTAACGGATGGGTCTTGTCCATCACATCAATCTCTAATGATGTGATCCCGTTCATCAAATGACAACACATGTCTATGGCTAGGAAACTTAACCATCTTTGATTAACGAGGTAGTCAAGTAGAGGCATACCACGGACATTTTGTTTGTCTATGTATCCACACAACGTCCGCGTCGCCCAGCCTAGGGCGACTCAGGCGGCACGTCCTACCCTAGCGCCGCGAACCTATCTACCCACTCATCCCGCCGCGCCGCCTCCGGGCGAAGCCCGCACGGCCGACGGCGGTGGCGGGGCGTCTCCTCGTGGCGGCTCCCGTGCTGCAGGGCATCGTGGCGGCACGTCGACGCGGCCCGTCGGTTGGTGGTGGGACTTGGCGTCCGGCGGCGTGGTGGCTCTAGCAGGGTGGCGAGTCCGTGTCAGTGACGCTGGGCTGGCTTGCCTCCTTGTTGGCTGGGTCTTGGAAGCAGATTCACGATCCTCCGTCATGGTTGTAGTACCTAACAGAGATGCGATCGCTAGATTGGGATTCTCTTTCGCAAGGCTTCCGGCGTGGCTGGTGCGACCCGGATCACGGCATGACCGGTACGTGTGGGGGTCTGACCGGCAGTTGCAGGCTTGGCTGGATCTACACAATGGTGTTCAAGGCCAGCAAGGTGGCAATCGGTGGTGAAGTGCTCCGTTGTCGGTGTTGATCCAGGATGAACACTCCGGCGTGGCAGCGGCCTCACGGCAGACTACGATGGCGACTAAAAGGTCTTTGAGAGTGATACTCTCCAAGATCCGGTGGTTGCTTCGATGGTGTTACGCAATCTATGGATGATGGCTTGACGCAGAGGGTATGGTTGCGCAGTGGCGGCTGTCGGTTTTCTAACCCAGCACATGTAGCTGCTAGGATCGTGGAAAAGTGGTGGCGACAACACATGCTTGACTTCGATGGTGGTACTTTTTGTACCCTGTCTCGAGCTCTGGGGTGAAAACGTAGGTCTGGCCCATGTTGGTTATACCTGGCAATGACGATGTTTTTCCATCGTTACCTTGTTGAAGGCATTGCTCGGATATGCTTGGATGATTTCTTCAGGGTGAAAACCTAGACTCTACCTTTTGGGGTTGGTTCCAGTGATGGCGGCGCTCGAGCGTTGTTCCCTTCCTGAAGGCGTTGCTATTGAAGAATCTCGATGTCCTTGTGGTGTCATGAGATCGTTGGTGCGGGTATGGTTATTGTTGTAGTTTGACGATCGTGAGTTAGAACGCTTCAGGACAGGGTTTTTTCCTTGCTTAGGCATAGCTTTGGTCTTATATGACTTTGCTATTTGCCCGCGGTTTGTGTGTGTGTGTGAGTTGGTGTTGGTTGTGTGCATCCTAGCTATGCAGAGGCCGAGTGTGTGCTCACTATGTTTGTATTATCTTTATACTTCATTTTGAGTAAGTCCACCCTTTGTCGAAAAAATGTATCCACACATGTATCAAGTTTCCAGTTAATACAATTCTAGCATGAATAATAAACATTTATCATGATATAAGGAAATAAAATAATAAATTTATTATTGCCTCTAGGGCATATTTCCTTCATATGATACAAAAGCGTGTGCGTATTCTAGAAAAACTAGTATGTATGTAACTATGTATAAATGTGAGTATCTGAATCTTCCTCGACTCCACCAGCCCATCAAAAGATGGTTCTTGACTCTTTTTTTATTATAATAAATATTCATAAAGACAAAAGAAAGAATTGATTTTCCTACATAATCGGGATTTAAATTTTCAGAAACTACACGATTGTACAGAGGGCAAGTAAGGTTTTGCACGTTGTATCGACTTAAACCACATGCTCAACCACTTGTGCGGGCCATGTTATTTCTTTTGAGTTTAGGTCTTGCGACCGTAGTCCATAGGTGGAGTGTTGGGTAAATTGATTGGAGTGGTGATTGAGGAACTACACATTTGAAAACACTATGTCTTCGGTCAAATAAATCTCCATTTTTGTTTGCTACATCAGTTCCATATGAAAAGCTTAGATTCAGTCGAGTTAGTGGGCAAACAGAGGAGAAGAAAAGTGGCATTGAATGAAATAGTGTTCATGGAATGTGTTGAGGCAAAACCTCCAGCTCCTTGTTAGATCTTTATTTTCTACACTCATACGAGACAATCAACGGATTGAGACGACTCCTCATTCAAGTGATACTCAACAAAAGTAAGAAATGTTTGACCATGATCCTCATATCAATATAGAAAGAAAATAGGTCTTCCTCATAGCACCCCCTTGATTCATAGAGTTGTGTTAGGCATGTAGATAGTGCTTATGATGAACTTCAGTTCACACCTAATAAATCCCGACTAAAAAGAGAGAAACTTGACACGCTATATAGTGACAAGCGGGGGTGAGTGTTGAAAAAGTGTTGCTTCGCTTAGTGAAATGGAACAAGAGGGACAACCACATAGCTACACCCGAGATGGCTCTCCTTCCTCCCCTCCCCTCCCTCTCTCCCTACCGCGCTCAAGTGATGGTGGTGGCGTGCGCGCCTCCTCCCCCCGCGTCCCTGATGACCCTACGGGCCGCCGCTCCCTGTTGCCAGCCGGTGGCTTCTTCCCCTCCCCCTCCTCCCCGCCGCCCTCTCCCCAGTCCCCTCTCCGACCTCTGGCTTCCTCCAACAAGTTTTGGGCCCTAGATCCCGAGGCATCAGACTCAGACCCTGACTCCTCGGCCCCACTCTCCTTTCCGGCGGTGCTGCCCGTCCCGCTCGCTACCGCCTCATCGTCGCGAATCCGCAAGTTTGCCCCGGGGGGCGCGGCCGCCCTGCTCCTGCCTCGTTGGTCGATGGTGGTTGGACCCGCGTCTCTCGCCGGTGTCGTCTTCCTGGTAAGCTCCCACCGCTGTCTCCTGACTGCGGCATCCTCGGTCCCGGTCCTTGCCTGGCGGCCGCTGCGTCCCGGCTTCCTGCCCCTCCTCCCCATAGCCCCCCTCCTCCCCTGCTCCGCCCTCTGGCCTACTGGTGCCGGCTCCGGCGGTAGCTGTGGTGGATGGAACCCTAGATCTGGCGGTGCCTGCTGCAGCGGTGTCTGAGCCTAGGTCCTGTGCCGCCGCGGTGCCCGTTGGGCCTTGCGGGCATGGGGGGCTCCTCCCCTTTCCAGTTTTTCTGCTTTCCCCCTTTACCTGTCATGGCTTGTGGGCCTCGGGTGGCCTAGGCCCACCCCCCGCTCCCTCTCTGGCCCAACCCATTGGCCCTGCCCTGGCGCGGTCGAGGAATATATGGGTTCGGCGGGGTTCTCTCCCCCCATTCCTAGGGTTTTCTGCTACCTCCTCTGACTTGTGGCGCTACCATCCACATATCCGCTTCTTCTCCAGATCTATCCCTCCTCTGCCTCTCTCCCCCTCATTTGCGTCGGTCCTTTTGATGGATCACTCGCACGGCTCCTCCAGCGAGGCCATGTCCGGCCAGAAGTGCCAGCGGGAGGGCTCGGCCGTGGGGGAGGCGGATCTGGAGTACGAGGCGGCTTTGCACTCGAAGCTCCAGGCGGATCTGGCGTCGCGTGAACAGGTCGCTTCGGCCTGTGAAGCTTGGGTGGCGGGGCCGGAGTGGCTCCAGCGCGACGAGCGCGCCCGTGCAGAGGCGGCCGCGGTGGAGCTCCGTGGCCCTTCGTCTCATGGATCTGGAAATGTTGCGGCTGGACCTTCCGCTCCTCTTGGTGGTTCGTCGTCACGCCCCTCGGACCCCTGGAAGGTGGCGGCCGTGGCGGGTAGGGCTGGATCTTCTGCCCCGCCCTCGCACCTCCCCTCTCGTGGTGCGGTGGCTCCATGCGGGCTCCGGGCTATCCTCCTACGGCCTCGGCTGGTGGCCCTAGTCGTTTTGTGCCCTGCGGCTCGTCTGGGGCGCCGGGCCGCCGCCCCTCCTCGGGTGGCTCGGGCTCTTCGCCTGGCTCCTGCGGGGACGGCATCCTTCCTCTTCCGCCTCCTGTTCCGGCGCGCGCTCCTTCCCCCAACCAAGTGGCCAACCCCACACTCACCTGCTTCGCTTGCCACCGCCAGGGCCATTTCCAATCTTGCTGCCAGAATCCCCCATTTTTCCTCATATGCAGGGCGGATGGCCACCTCACCGTTGACTGCCAGAATCGTCAAAAGCCTCCATCTTTCATGCACTATGGTATCGGCCTCCCTGGCTGTGCTTTCTTCGCGCTTGATAGTGAGATTCCTCAAGTGATTTCCATCCCTGCCCTCTCTAATGCCGGCGTAATCACCGTCAAAGATAAGAAAATCTCTCCCCAGGTTATCCTTGATGAGCTTCAGTTGTGGGACTACGGCGGCTGGGACTGGCAGATCCGCCAGCTGTCGGAGTTTGTGTTTGCTGCGATTTTTCCTTCCAAAGAAAGTTTGAAGATGATTTCATCATGCACCAGTTTTACCCTCCCACTCAACCAGCTCATTGTCTCTGTCAAGGCCGCTTCCAACGGATCAAAAGCTATCTCTCCCATGTCTGATGTTTGGTTGCTCGTTGATGATGTTCCACCTATGTTCCGATCCCCAGCTTTCCTCATGGCTTTTGGAGTTCGCATTGGTAAACCTATTGAGGTCGACTCAGCGTCGCTGCTTGTTCTGGGTCCAGTCCGGCTGCGGGTGTGGTGTGTGGATCCTCTGTGCATTCGTGGCTTGGTGGATGTCTTCCCCTCCGCTGGTGGATTCCGGCTCAGGGTGTGTGTGGAGGGGGCGGCCAACCCTGCCTCGCCCCCTCCCCCGCCCCCTCGGTCGTTGCTACCTCTTGAGCATTGCGTTGGATTTCCCCGGAGAGGAGAGGATGATGCAGCAAAGTAGCGTAAGTATTTCCCTCAGTTTTTTAGAACCAAGGTATCAATCCAGTAGGAGGCCATGCACAAGTCCCTCGTACCTGCACAAAATGATAGCTCCTCGCAACCAACGCAATTAGGGGTTGTCAATCCCTTCACGGTCACTTACGAGAGTGAGATCTGATAGAGATGATAAATAATATTTTGGTATTTTTGGTATAGAGATGCTAAGTAAAAGCAAAAGGCAAAGTAAAAACAAAGCAAGTATTAAAGTGATGGAGATTGATATGATAAGAATAGACCGGGGCCATAGGTTTCACTAGTGGCTTCTCTCAAGAGCATAAGTATTCTACGTGGGTGAACAAATTACTGTTGAGCAATTGACAGAATTGAGCATAGTTATGAGTATATCTAGGTATGATCATGTATATAGGCATCACGTCCAAGACAAGTAGACCAAACGATTCTGCATCTACTACTATTACTCCACTCATCGACCGCTATCCAAATGCATCTAGAGTATTAAGTTAAAAACAGAGTAACGCCTTAAGCAAGATGACATGATGTAGAGGAATAAATTCATGCAATATGATAAATACCCCATCTTGTTATCCTCGATGGCAACAATACAATACGTGCCTTGCAACCCTTTACATCCTTTGGTAAGGACACATAAGATTGAACCCAAAGCTAAACACTTCTCCCATTGCAAGAACTACCAATCTAGTTGGCCAAAACAAACGGATAATTCGAAGAGCTTGCAAAGATAACTCAATCATACATAAAAGAATTCAGAAAAGATTCAAATATTATTCATAGATAATCTAGATCATAAACCCACAATTCATCGGTCTCAACAAACACACCGCAAAAAGAAGATTACATCGAATAGATCTCCGTGAGAGAGGGGAGAACATTGTATTGAGATCCAAAAGAGAGAAGAAGCCATCTAGCTACTAGCTATGGACCCAAGGTCTGAAGTAAACTACTCACACTTCATCGGAGGGGCTATGGTGATGATGTAGAAGCCCTCTGTGGTGGATGCCCCCTCGTGAGCTCGGACAGGCCCCAAGATGGGATCTCGTGGATACAGGAAGTTGCGGCGGTGGAATTAGGTTTTGGCTCATGTTACGATCGTTTGAAGTGCGTGGAGGTATATATAGGAGGAAGGTGTCGTCGGTGGAGCAACAGGGCCCACGAGGCGGGCGCGCTAGGAGGCGCGCCCCCCACCCTCGTGACCGCCTCTTTTGTTCCTTGGAGTAGGGTCCAAGTCCCTTGGATCACGTTCGGTGAGAAAATCACATTTTCGAAGGTTTCATTCCATTTGGACTCCGTTTGATATTCTGTTTCTTCGAAACACTGAAATAGGCAAAAAGCAGCAATTCTAGGCTGGGCCTCTGGTTAATAGGTTAGTCCCAAAAATAATATAAAAGTGGAACATAAAGCCCAATATAGTCCAAAACAGTAGATAAAGTAGCATGGAGCAATCAAAAATTATAGATACGTTGGAGACGTATCAGGCATCCCCAAGCTTAATTCCTGCCCGTCCTCGAGTAGGTAAATGATAAAAAAAAGAATTTTTGATGCGGAGTGTTACTTTGGCATAATTTCAATGTAAAACTTCTTAATTGTGGTATGAATATTCAGATCCGAAAGATTCAAGACAAAAGTTCATATTGACATAAAAATAATAATACTTCAAGCATACTAACTTAAGCAATTATGTCTTCTCAAAATAACATGGCCAATGAAAGTTATCCCTACAAAATCATATAGTCTGGCTATGCTCCATCTTCCCCACAAAAAAAATTTAAATCATGCACAACCCCGATGACAAGCCAAGCAATTGTTTCATACCTTAACATTTTCAAAACTTTTTCAATCTTCACGCAGTACATGAGTGTGAGCCATGGATATATCACTATATGTGAAATAGAACGGTGGTTGTGGAGAAGACAAAAGGAGGGAAGATAGTCTCACATCAACTAGGCGTATCAACGGGCTATGAAGATGCCCATCAATAGATATCAATATGAGTGAGTAGGGATTGCCATGCAACGGATGCACTAACGCTATAAGTATATGAAAGCTCAACAAAATAAACTAAGTGGGTGTGCATTCAACTCGCTTGCTCACGAAGACCTAGGGCATTTGAGGAAGCCCATCATTGGAATATACAAGCCAAGTTCTATAATGAAAAATTCCCACTAGTATATGAAAGTGACAAAATGAGAGACTCTCTATCATGAAGATCATGCTGCTACTTTGAAGCACAAGTGTGGTAAATGGATAGTAACATTGTCCCTTCTCTATTTTTCTCTCATTTTTTTATTTGGGCCTTTTCTTTTTTTTTTTGGCCTTTTTTTTCATTTTTCTCTTTTTTTTTATTTTATGTCCGGAGTCTCATCCCGACTTGTGGGGGAATCATAGTCTCCATCATCCTTTCTTCACTTGGGACAATGCTCTAATAATGATGATCATCACACTTTTATTTTTCTTACAACTCGACAATTACAACTTGATTCTTAGAACAAAGTATGACTCTATATGAATGCCTACGGCGGTGTACTGGGATATGCAATGAATCAAGAGTGACATGTATGAAAGAATTATGAATGGTGGCTTTGCCACAAATACGATGTCAACTACATGATCATGCTAGCAATACGACAATGATGGAGCGTGTCATAATAAACGGAACGGTGGAAAGTTGCATTGCAATATATCTCGGAATGGCTATGGAAATGCCATGATAGGTACGTATGGCGGCTGTTTTGAGGAAAATATATGGTGGGTGTATGATACCGGCGAAAAGTGCGCGGTATTAGAGAGGCTAGCAATGGTGGAAGGATGAGAAAATGTGTGTATAATCCATGGACTCAACATTAGTCATAAAGAACTCATATACTTATTGCAAAAATCTAGAAGTTATCAAAGCAAAGTATTACGCGCATGCTCCTAGGGGGATAGCTTGGTAGGAAAAGACCATCGCTCGTCCCCGACCGCCACTCATAAGGAAGACAATCAATAAACAAATCATGCTCCGAGTTCATCACATAACGGTTCACCATACGTGCATGTTACGGGAATCACAAACTTCAACACAAGTATTCTTTAAATTCACAACTACTCAACTAGCATGACTCTAATATCACCATCTTCATATCTCAAAACAATTATCAAGCATCAAACTTTTCTTAGTATTCAACGCACTCAAAAGAAAGTTTCACATATCTTGAATACCAAGTATATTAATATTAAGCAAATTACCATGCTATTAACGACTCTCAAAATAATCTAAGTGAAGCATGAGAGATCAATAGTTTCTTTAAAACAAATCCACCACCGTGCTCTAAAAGATCTAAGTGAAGCACTAGAGCAAAAAAATTCACGCTCAAAAGATATAAGTGAAGCACTATGAGCAAAACTATCAAGCTCAAAAGATATAAGTGAAGCACATAGAGTATTCTAGCAAATTCCAATCTATGTATGGCTCTCTCAAAAGGTGTGTACGGCAAGGATGATTGTGGTAAACTAACAAGCAAAGACGCAAATAATACAAGACGCTCCAAGCAAAACACATATCATGTTGGTGAATAAAATATAGCTCAAGTAAATTACCGATGGAAGTAGATTTAAAGAGGGATGCCTTCCGAGGCATCCCCAAGCTTTGACTTTTTGGTGTCCTTGGATTATCTTGAGGGTGCCATGGGCATCCCCAAGCTTAGGCTCTTGCCACTCCTTGTTCCATAATCCATCAAAAGAATTTACCCAAAACTTGAAAACTTCACAACACAAAACTCAATAGAAATCTCGTGAGCTCCGTTAGAGAAAGAAAACAAAAGACTACTTTAAGGTACTGTAATGAACTCATTATTTATTTATATTGGTGTTAAATCTACTGTATTCCAACTTCTCTATGGATTATAAACTATTTTACTAGCCATAGATTCATCAAAATAAGCAAACAACACACGATAAACAGAATCTGTCAAAAACAGAACAGTCTGTAGTAATCTGTAACTAACTCAAACTTCTGGAACTCCAAAACATCTACCAAAATAAGAAGACCTAGAAAATTTGTTTATTGATCAGCAGAAATTGGAATCATTATTTTATCACGTTCTGGTGATTTTTAATAATTCGGACACTGAGCGCAAAGTTTCTGGAAATTACAGCAAGATCAAATAACTATCATCCAAGAAGATCCAATAGGTCTAGCTTGGCACAAACACTAATTAAAACATAAAACCACATCCGAACAGAGGCTAGATGGATTATTTATTCCTAAACAGAAACAAAAACAAAAAAGATAAAGAAAATTGGGTTGCCTCCCAACAAGCGCTATCGTTTAACGCCCCTAGCTAGGCATAAAAGCAAGGATAGATCTAGGTAGTGTCGTAGTAATAAGATAGATCGGTGAAACTCATTTCATATTCTCTACGTTCGGCAGCAAGCTTTCCTTGAGGCAAGCAAAAGTAATCAAAAGGGCTAAATTTAATAGGACAAAAGTCCCCAAGATCAATTTTAGGAGGTATAGGTTCCTCTTTCGGCCCTTCGTATTGCACAACCAGTTCATCATTATAAGCGTTCTTTTGACAGAACTTGGTGAGCCTATACTCAAGAGAGCATCCTAGCTCATTATTTTGAATAGCCAAATCATCATTAAGCTCAGAGATTCTATCAATTAAAATATTGGTAGGCACCTTTTTTCTAAGATTTTCATTGAAAGCAACATAATCGATAGATTGAAAAACACATTATTTCTTCTTGATAAAAAAGGATAGATTCTATGGGAGGACGGCCAACGTCCACCCTATAATGCGCAAAGATTTCTTTGGCTTCTTTTATTATAAATCTGAATTCATGAGCCAAAAAGATAGTAGCGGCACGCTTAACAGAGGAGTGTTCAATATTAGAAAATTCTAGGAAAATTCTTTGTATAGAAGGGTGCATACGCATAAATTGCCTTTCAAGTTCAACGATAAGCATGGCAATAGAGTCCGCAAGGCTACTAGTTCTATGGAGAATAGAACCACCCATAGAGGGTAAAGCACCAGCACAAGTAAAGAAATCTTGAATAACTCCTTTTCCAATAATATTACCACTACCGATTCGAAATCTTTTTGTATGATAGGTAGGGGTTTCTTCAGCAGGAGCTTCAGAATTTTCCATGATATTATTATCGCCCATATCGGCAATAATTCCCCCAATTTCAGACATAACGACAAGCAAGCAAACTAACACACGAGAAAACAAGCAGACGAGGAAAAGGCAACGGGAAGAGAGGAGGAGATTGGGAAAGAGAGGGCGAATAAAACAGCAAGGGCTAAATGGGGGAGAGGAAAACGAGAGGCAAATGGCAAATAATGTAATGCGAGAGATAGGGATTGTGATGGGTACTTGGTATGCTTGACTTGTGCGTAGACTCCCCGGCAACGGCGCCAGAAATTCTTCTTGCTACCTCTTGAGCACTGCGTTGGATTTCCCCGAAGAGGAGAGGATGATGCAGCAAAGTAGCGTAAGTATTTCCCTTAGTTTTTGAGAACCAAGGTATCAATCCAGTAGGAGGCCACGCACAAGTCCCTCGTACCTGCACAAAACAAAACCTCTTGCAACCAACGCGATTAGGGGTTGTCAATCCCTTCACGGCCACTTACGAGAGTGAGATCTGATAGAGATGATAAATAATATTTTTGGTATTTTTGGTATAGAGATGCGAAGTAAAAAAGTAAAAGGCAAAGTAAAAACAAAGCAAGTATTAAAGTGATGGAGATTGATATGACGAGAATAGACCCGAGGGCCATAGTTTTCACTAGTGGCTTCTCTCAAGAGCATAAGTATTCTACGGTGGGTGAACAAATTACCGTTGAGCAATTGACAGAATTGAGCATAGTTACGAGTATATCTAGGTATGATCATGTATATAGGCATCACGTCCAAGACAAGTAGACCAAAACGATTCTGCATCTACTACTATTACTCCACTCATCGACCGCTATCCAGCATGCATCTAGAGTATTAAGTTAAAAACAGAGTAACGCCTTAAGCAAGATGACATGATGTAGAGGAATAAATTCATGCAATATGATAAATACCCCATCTTGTTATCCTCGATGGCAACAATACAATACGTGCCATGCAACCCTGTCTGTCACTGGGTAAGGACACTACAAGATTGAACCCAAAGCAAAACACTTCTCCCATTGCAAGAACTACCAATCTAGTTGGCTAAACCAAACGGATAATTCGAAGAGACTTGCAAAGATAACTCAATCATACATAAAAGAATTCAGAAAAGATTCAAATATTATTCATAGATAATCTGGATCATAAACCCACAATTCATCGGTCTCAACAAACACACCGCAAAAAGAAGATTACATCGAATAGATCTCCACGAGAGAGGGGGAGAACATTGTATTGAGATCCAAAAAGAGAGAAGAAGCCATCTAGCTACTAGCTATGGACCCGAAGGTCTGAAGTAAACTACTCACACTTCATCGGAGGGGCTATGGTGATGATGTAGAAGCCCTCCGTGGTGGATGCCCCCTCGTGAGCTCCTAACAGGCCCCAAGATGGGATCTCGTGGATACAAGAAGTTGCGGCGGTGGAATTAGGTTTTGGCTCCTGTTCGATTGTTTGGGGTGCGTAGGTATATATAGGAGGAAGGAGTATGTCGGTGGAGCAACAGGGGCCCATGAGGCGGGGCGCCCTAGGGGCGCCCCCACCTCGTGACCGCCTCTTTTGTTCCTTGGAGTAGGGTCCAAGTCCCTGGATCACGTTCGGTGAGATAATCACGTTTCCGAAGGTTTCATTCCGTTTGGACTTCGTTTGATATTCTGTTTCTTGAAACACCAAATAGGCAAAAAAAACAGCAATTACTGGCTGGGCCTCCGGTTAATAGGTTAGTCCCAAAATAATATAGAAGTGGAAAATAAAGCCCAATATAGTCCAAAACAGTAGATAAAGTAGCATGGAGCAATCAAAAATTATAGATACGTTGGAGACATATCAGGCATCCCCAAGCTTAATTCATGATCGTCCTCGAGTAGGTAAATGATAAAAAAAGAATTTGATGCGGAGTGATACTTTGGCATAATTTCAATGTAAACTTCTTAATTGTGGTATGAATATTCAGATCCGAAAGATTCAAGACAAAAGTTCATATTGACATAAAAATAATAATACTTCAAGCATACTAACTTAAGCAATTATGTCTTCTCAAAATAACATGGCCAATGAAAGTTATCCCTACAAAATCATATAGTCTGGCTATGCTCCATCTTCCCCACAAAAAAAAATTTAAATCATGCACAACCCCGATGACAAGCCAAGCAATTGTTTCATACCTTAACATTTTCAAAACTTTTTCAATCTTCACGCAATACATGAGCGTGAGACATGGATATAGCACTATATGTGAAATAGAATGGTGGTTGTGGAGAAGACAAAAGGAGGGAAGATAGTCTCACATCAACTAGGCGTATCAACGGGCTATGAAGATGCCCATCAATAGATATCAATGTGAGTGAGTAGGGATTGCCATGCAACGGATGCACTAGCGCTATAACTATATGAAAGCTCAACAAGAAACTAAGTGGGTGTGCATCCAACTCGCTTGCTCACGAAGACCTAGGGCATTTGAGGAAGCCCATCGTTGGAATATACAAGCCAAGTTCTATAATGAAAAATTCCCACTAGTATATGAAAGTGGCAAAATGAGAGACTCTCTATCATGAAGATCATGGTGCTACTTTGAAGCACAAGTGTGGTAAAAGGATAGTAACATTGTCCCTTCTCTCTTTTTCTCTCATTTTTTTATTTGGGCCTTTTTTTTGCCTCTTTTTTTTTATTTTTCTCTTCTTTTTTTATTTTTCGTCTGGAGTCTCATCCCGACTTGTGGGGGAATCATAGTCTCCATCATCCTTTCCTCACTCGGGACAATGCTCTAATAATGATGATCATCACACTTTTATTTTTCTTACAACTCGATTCTTAGAACAAAGTATGACTCTATATGAATGCCTCCGGCGGTGTACCGGGATATGCAATGAATCAAGAGTGACATGTATGAAAGAATTATGAATTGTGGCTTTGCCACAAATACGATGTCAACTACATGATCATTCTAGCAATATGAAAATGATGGAGCGTGTCATAATAAACGGAACGGTGGAAAGTTGCATGGCAATATATCTCGGAATGGCTATGGAAATGCCATGATAGGTAGGTATGGTGGCTGTTTTGAGGAAAATATATGGTGGGTGTATGATACCGGCGAGAAGTGCGCGGTATTAGAGAGGCTAGCAATGGTGGAAGGATGGGAAAAAGTGTGTATAATCCATGGACTCAACATTAGTCATAAAGAACTCATATACTTATTGCAAAAATCTAGAAGTTATCAAAGCAAAGTATTATGCGCATGCTCCTAGGGGGATAGATTTGTAGGAAAAGACCATCGCTCGTCCCCGACCGCCACTCATAAGTAAGACAATCAATAAATAAATCATGCTCCGAGTTCATCACATAACGGTTCACCATACGTGCATGCTACGGGAATCACAAACTTCAACACAAGTATTCCTTAAATTCACAACTACTCAACTAGCATGACTCTAATATCACCATCTTCATATCTCAAAACAATTATCAAGCATCAAACTTTTCTTAGTATTCAACGCACTCAAAAGAAAGTTTCACCAAGTATATTAATATTAAGCAAATTACCATGCTATTAACGACTCTCAAACTAATCTAAGTGAAGCATGAGAGATCAATAGTTTCTTTAAAACAAATCCACCACCGTTCTCTAAAAGATCTAAGTGAAGCACTAGAGCAAAAAATTTCACGCTCAAAAGATATAAGTGAAGCACTATGAGCAAAACTATCAAGCTCAAAAGATATAAATGAAGCACATAGAGTATTCTAGCAAATTCCAATCTATGTATGGCTCTCTCAAAAGGTGTGTACAGCAAGGATGATTGTGGTAAACTAACAAGCAAGGACGCAAATAATACAAGACGCTCCAAGCAAAACACATATCATGTTGGTGAATAAAAATATAACTCCAAGTAAATTACCGATGGAAGTAGACGAAAGAGGGGATGCCTTCCGGGGCATCCCCAAGCTTTGACTTTTTGGTGTCCTTCGATTATCTTGGGGGTGCCATGGGCATCCCCAAGCTTAGGCTCTTGCCACTCCTTGTTCCATAATCCATCAAAAGAATTTACCCAAAACTTGAAAACTTCACAACACAAAACTCAATAGAAATCTCGTGAGCTCCGTTAGAGAAAGAAAACAAAAGACTACTTTAAGGTACTGTAATGAACTCATTATTTATTTATATTGGTGTTAAATCTACTGTATTCAAACTTCTCTATGGATTATAAACTATTTTACTAGCCATAGATTCATCAAAATAAGCAAACAACACACGATAAACAGAATCTGTCAAAAACAGAACAGTCTGTAGGAATCTGTAACTAACGCAAACTTCTGGAACTCCAAAAAATCTACAAAAATTAGAAGACCTAGACAATTTGTTTATTGATCAGCTGAAATTAGAATCAGTATTTTATCACGTTCTGGTGATTTTTAATAATTCGGGCACTGAGCGCAAAGTTTCTGGAAATTACAGCAAGATCAAATAACTATCATCCAAGAAGATCCAATAGGTCTAGCTTGGCACAAACACTAATTAAAACATAAAACCACATCCAAACAGATGCTAGATGAATATTTATTCCTAAATAGAAACAAAAACAAAAAACATAAAGAAAATTGGGTTGCCTCCCAACAAGCGCTATCGTTTAACGCCCCTAGCTAGGCATAAAAGCAAGGATAGATCTAGGTAGTGCCGTAGTAATATGATAGATCGGTGAAACTCATTTCATATTCTCTACGTTCAGCAGCAAGTTTTCTTTGAGCCAAGCAAAAGTAATCAAAAGGGATAAATTTAATAGGACAAAAGTCCCCAAGATCAATTTTAGGAGGTATAGGTTCCTCTTTCGGCCCTTCGTATTGCACAACCAATTCATCATTATAAGCGTTCTTTTGACAGAACTTGGTGAGCCTATACACAAGAGAGCATCCTAGCTCATTATTTTGAATAGCCAAATCATCATTAAGCTCAGAGATTCTATCAATTAAAATATTGGTAGGCACCTTTTTTCTAAGATTTTCATTGAAAGCAACATAATCGATAGATTGAAAACGCATTATTTCTTCTTGATAAAAAAGGATAGATTCTATGGGAGGACAGCCAGCGTCCACCCTATAATGCGCAAAGATTTCTTGGCTTCTTTTATTATAAATCTTAATTCATGAACCAAAAAGATAGTAGCGACACGCTTAACAGAGGAGTGTTCAATATTAGAAAATTCTAGGAAAATTCTTTGTATAGAAGGGTGCATATGCATAAATTGCCTTTCAAGTTCAACGATAAGCATGGCAATAGCGTCCGCAAGGCTACTAGTTCTATGGAGAATAGAACCACCCATAGAGGGTAAAGCACCAACACAAGTAAAGAAATCTTGAATAACTCCTTTTGCAATAATATTAACACTACCGATTCGAAATCTTTTTGTATGATAGGTAGGGGATTCTTCAGCAGGAGCTTCAGAATTTTCCATGATATTATTATCGCCCATATCGGCAATAATTCCCCCAATTTCAGACATAACGACAAGCAAGCAAACTAACACATGAGCAAACAAGCGGACGCGGAAAAGGCAACGGGAAAGAGAGGAGGAGATCGGGAAAGAGAGGGCGAACAAAACGGCAAGGGTGAAGTGGGGGAGAGGAAAACGAGAGGCAAATGGCAAATAATGTAATGCGAGAGATAGGGATTGTGATGGGTACTTGGTATGCTTGACTTGTGCGTAGACTCCCCGGCAACGGCGCCAGAAATTCTTCTTGCTACCTCTTGAGCACTGCGTTGGATTTCCCCGAAGAGGAGAGGATGATGCAGCAAAGTAGCGTAAGTATTTCCCTCAGTTTTTGAGAACCAAGGTATCAGTCCAGTAAGAGGCCACGCACAAGTACCTCGTACCTGCACAAAACGATAGCTCCTCGCAACCAACGCGATTAGGGGTTGTCAATCCCTTCACTGTCACTTACGAGAGTGAGATCTGATAGAGATGATAAATAATATTTTTGGTGTTTTTGGTATAGAGATGCGAAGTAAAAAGTAAAAGGCAAAGTAAAAAACAAAGCAAGTATTAAAGTGATGGAGATTGATATGATGAGAATAGACCCGGGGGCCATAGGTTTCACTAGTGGCTTCTCTCAAGAACATAAGTATTCTACGGTGGGTGAACAAATTACCGTTGAGCAATTGACAGAATTGATCATAGTTATGAGTATATCTAGGTATGATCATGTATATAGGCATCACGTCCAAGACAAGTAGACCGAAACGATTCTGCATCTACTACTATTACTCTACTCATCGACCACTATCCAGCATGCATCTAGAGTATTAAGTTAAAAACAGAGTAACGCCTTAAGCAAGATGACATGATGTAGAGGAATAAATTCATGCAATATGATAAATACCCCATCTTGTTATCCTCGATGGCAACAATACAATCGTGCCATGCAACCCATGCATCCTTTGGGTAAGGACACTACAAGATTGAACCCAAAGCAAAACACTTCTCCCATTGCAAGAACTACCAATCTAGTTGGCTAAACCAAACGGATAATTCGAAGAGACTTGCAAAGATAACTCAATCATACATAAAAGAATTCAGAAAAGATTCAAATATTATTCATAGATAATCTGGATCATAAACCCACAATTCATCGGTCTCAACAAACACACCGCAAAAAGAAGATTACATCGAATAGATCTCCACGAGAGAGGGGGAGAACATTGTATTGAGATCCAAAAAGAGAGAAGAAGCCATCTAGCTACTAGCTATGGACCCGAAGGTCTGAAGTAAACTACTCACACTTCATCGGAGGGCTATGGTGATGATGTAGAAGCCCTCCGTGGTGGATGCCCCCCGTGAGCTCGAACAGGCCCCAAGATGGGATCTCGTGGATCTGAGGAAGTTGCGGCGGTTGAATTAGGTTTTGGCTCCTGTTCTAATCGTTTGGGGGTATGTAGGTATATATAGGAGGAAGGAGTGCGTCGGTGGAGCAACAGGGCCCACGAGGCGGGGTGCGCCCTAGGGGCGCCCCACCCTCGTGACCGCCTCTTTGTTCCTTGGAGTAGGGTCCAAGTCCCTGGATCACGCTCGGTGATAAAATCACGTTTCGAAGGTTTCATTCCGTTTGGACTCCGTTTGATATTCTGCTTTCTTGAAACACCAAATAGGCAAAAACAGCAATTCGGGCTCGGCCTCCGGTTAATAGGTTAGTCCCAAAATAATATAAAAGTGGAAAATAAAGCCCAATATAGTCCAAAACAGTAGATAAAGTAGCATGGAGCAATCAAAAATTATAGATACGTTGGAGACGTATCAGTCGTCTTCTGACAAGGACGACGATGGCATGCCTGATGTTCCCAACCCTGGTACTGAACACCGATTCACGCAGTCAGAGTGGGATGGCCTGACCTCTGAAGATCATGACCTGCTCAAGGAGAATGCGCCTAAGGGCGGTGGGAACAAGGATGCGGCTGGAAACGTGGGAGCGGGGGCTGCTGCTTCCAATGGGGTGGGGGCACCCCCTTCTCCAGCGTCTGCTCCAATCTACCAGCTTGCCCGTCGTCTCCTTCTCTCTCCGGCATTGAAGACTTACCCCCCGCCGGCCCCGTATCCAAGAAGAAGAAGAAGTCATCTGTCAAGAAGTTTTCTGCTCGCAGCAGGGCCTCGGAGGGCTCAAAGCAATCTGCGGCTGGGATGTGCCGCAGGCTTGATGCTGACCTAGGCGTTGCCTCGGGCCCCTGTTCTGCGGCGGATTCTCCGAGCCGTGCCCGTCCCACGCTGATCCGCTCCCCCGCATCCACGGCCCGCAAGAGCGGCAAGATCTCCAACAGCGGCGAGCGGGTGGCCGACCGGGCGGTGCGGCCCGCTGCAACCAAGGATCTCCCCCCCCCCTCCCTAGGTACTCCATCTCGCCCGCCAACCCCCACTCTCCCCATTGCTTCTTCTATTCGGTTAGTTCTTCCATCGCACTCCAATGAACATTTACTGCATATTTTGTCGGATGTGGGCATTACTTTTTACTCTAGTTTCGACTCCCCCTCTGCTCTGCTGGTCATTGTTTGGGCCAATGAAGTGGCTCAGGCTGATATTGCCAGGGCCAAGGACGCTGCTGCTCAGGCTGGGCCCACACTGGTTATGGCTGGTGGGGCCACAGAGGCACCTGATAGGGATCAGGCGTCCTCTGCTGCGCCTAGACGTGGGGCGGGCAAACGTGCTAAATCCTGCATAGCCCCATGCAGGTCGAGTCTTCGCATAAAAAACCTGTCCTTCCGATGAAATCTCTGGTTTGGAACATCAGGGGTTTTGGCGCTAGGGGGCGGAGAGACCAATTGAAAGACCTTGTTCCGAGCGATAACATTGATATCATTGGCCTCACCGAAACACTAAAACCCTCCTTCTCCCCTAATGAACTCTCCGCAGTTGCGGGGATTGACAGATTTGACTGGAACTTTCTACCTTCCTCAGGCCACTCTGGCGACATCCTCATTGGCACCAAACGAAACATGTTTGACTTTGTTGCTTTTGATCATGGTATCTTTTGGGCTAGCACTGTCGTGTTTCACCGCCTCCTCAACATGCTCTGGGAAGTAATGGTAGTTTACGGACCGGCTAACCATTCCCTCTTCCCCTTGTTCTTGGATGAGATTTCGAATAAGATTGACTCATGTGATCTCCCCTTGCTTATTGGTGGTGATTTCAACTTAATGCGTTCCCCCTCGGACAAGAACTCCCCTAATTTTTCCTGGTCCCTTGCTGACGCCTTTATACATGACTCGGCTATCCGTGAAGTGCCTAGGGTGGGTGCTCGCTTTACTTGGACAAATCACCAATTATCTCCTATCAGATCTGTCCTAGACCGCGTTTTCATTTGCCCCAGATGGGACTCCTTGTTCCCACGTGCTTCTCTTCAGGCTCTATCCATAATGGGATCTGATCATGCCCCCCTAGTTCTTGATGACGGGATCCGCTCTATCTCCTCCCTGTGGTTCCAGTTCAACGCATCATGGCTTATTGTTGATGGCTTCTGTGAGATGATCGCGTCAAAAATTAACTTCTTTCTAGTTGCTGACCGACGTTCCTTTGGCCTGATGGATGATTGGCACCAATGTTCTTACTTCTTGCGCAAATTCCTTCGTGGCTGGGCCAGGAATCATGCTGCTGATTCTCGACGTGATAAGCTGCGTCTTACGGCCCAAATCGATTCCCTTGATGTGCGGGTTGATGGCCTTGGCCTTTCTAAGCCTGAATGGCAGACTCGTTATGCGCTCGAGGAGGCTCTGATGCTTTTGCATCGTCAGGCCGAAGCGTACTAAAGGCAAAGATGCACTATTAACTGGACTTTGAAAGGAGACTCCCCTACCGCCTATTTCTTTGCCATAGCTAACGGTAGACATCATCATTGCCTGATTGACAGCATGATCATCGATAACATCAGGGTATCTAACCACAACCAGATTATGTCTCACGTGGTGGAATTTTCTCCCCCCCCCCCTCCTTTCTGCTAAGCCCGAGGTTGGGTTTAGATTGGCACACTCCTTCTGGTCGGACCAGGAGCAGGTTTCTAGCGACGAAAACGAGGCTCTGCTGGTTCCTCTTTCAGACGAGGAGATTTTTGAAACTGTCCGAACTGCTAACACCAACTCGGCTTCAGGCCCAGACGGTTTCTCTATCCCCTTCTTTAGGCAATTCTGGCCCGAGCTTCGGGCTCTCATTCACGCAATCATCCAAGGCTTCTGGTTGGGAACCGTTGATATCTCCCGCCTAAACTATGATGTCCTCACCCTCATCCCTAAAGTTAAAGGGGCTGACAAGATTTCTCAGTTTAGACCTATAGCCCTCATCAACAATCTCGCTCAATTCCCGGCAAAAGGCTTTGCTACTAAGCTATCCCCCATTGCCCACCGGACTCTTAGTCCTTTCCAGTCGGCCTTTGTCAAAGGCAGGTTCATCCTGGACGACATCCTCTGTCTTCATGAGATCATTCATGACTTGCGTGTTCGTGGAACTAAAGCGGTGATTCTAAAGCTAGATTTCGAGAAAGCTTATGATTCGGTTAGTTGGAATTTTCTTCGTTAGGTGCTACTTGCCAAGGGCTTTGAGGGGCTGTGGTAGATAGACTTATGCAGTTGGTCACAGGTGGCCACACTGCGGTATCGGTGAATGGGACCATCAGCTAAATATTTAAGGAAATATGCCCTAGAGGCAATAATAAAGTTGTTATTTATATTTCCTTATACCATGATAAATATTTATTATTCATGCTAGAATTGTATTAATTGGAAACTTGATACATGTGTGAATACATAGACAAAACAAAGTGTCCCTAGTATGCCTCTACTTGACTAGCTCGTTGATCAAAGATGGTTAAGTTTTCTGACCATAGACATGTGTTGTCATTTGATGAACGGGATCACATCATTAGGAGAATGATGTGATGGACAAGACCCATACGTTAGCTTAGCATAATGATCTTTAAGTTTTATTGCTATTACTTTCTTCATGACTTATACATATTCCTTTGACTATGAGATTATGCAACTCCCGAATACCGGAGGAACACCTTGTGTGCTATCAAATGTCACAACGTAACTGGGTGATTATAAAGATGCTCTACAGGTGTCTCCGAAGGTGTTTGTTGGGTTGGGATAGATCGAGATTAGGATTTGTCACTCCGAGTATCGGAGTGGTATCTCTGGGCCCTCTCGGTAATGCACATCATAATAAGCCTTGCAAGCAATGTGACTAATGAGTTAGTTACGGGATGATTCATTACGGAATGAGTAAAGAGACTTGCCGGTAACGAGATTGAACTAGGTATGATGATACCGACGATCGAATCTCGGGCAAGTAACATACCGATGACAAAGGGAACAGCTTATGTTGTCGTTGTTGTTTGACCGATAAAGATCTTTGTAGAATATGTAGGAACCAATATGAGCATCCAGGTTCCACTGTTGGTTATTGATCGGAGATGTGTCACGATCATGTCTACATAGTTCTCGAACCCGTAGGGTCCGCATGCTTAACGTTTGATGACGATTTGTATTATGAGTTATGTGTTTTGGTGACCGAAGATTGTTCGGAGTCCCGGATGAGACACGGACATGACGAGGAGTCTCGAAATGGTTGAGAGGTAAAGATTGATATATTGGACGATAGTATTCGGACACCGGAATGGTTTCGAAGTTGTTTGGGTATTTTTCGGAGTACCGAGGGGTTACCGGAACCCCCCGGGGAAAGTAATGGGCCACTATGGGCCATAGGGGAGAGAGGAAGCAGCCCACAAGGGGTGTCCGCCCCCAATGGGAGTCCGAATTGGACTAGGGGAGGGGGCGGCACCCCCCTTTCCTTCTCGTCCTCCCTCTCCTTCCCCCTTTTCCCCTCCATGAGAAGGAATAAGAGGGGGGGGCGAATCCTACTAGGACGGGGAGTCCTAGTAGGACTCCCCCCACTTGGCGGGCCCCCTAGGGTCGGCCTCCTCCCTCTCCCTCCTTTATATACGTGGGCAGGGCACCCCTTGGAGACACACCAGTTGTTCCAAGCTGTGTGCGGCGTCTCCCTCCACGGTTTACTCCTCCGGTCATATTCACGTAGTGCTTAGGAGAAGCCCTACGCGGATCACATCACCATCACCGTCACCAAGCCGTCATGCTGACGAAACTCTCCCTCGACACTTTGCTGGATCAAGAGTTCAAGGAACGTCATCAAGCTGAACATGTGCAGAACTCGGAGGCGCCGTAGGTTCGGTACTTGATCGGTCGGAACGAGAAGAAGTTCGACTACATGAACCGTGTTGTCAAACGCTTCCTTCTTTCGGTCTACGAGGGTACGTGGACACACTCTCCCCCTTTCGTTGATATGCATCTCCTAGATAGATCTTGCGTGAGCGTAGGAAATTTTTAAAATTGCATGCTATGTTCCCCAACAAATATTACCCTGAGTCTAGCCCCATGTTTGCGCCGGCCTCGGGTGGCTCCCAATTCTGGCAAGATCTCGTCAAAGTTCGCCCGTTTTTCCAGTCCCTGGTCAAATTTGTAGTCCGGAATGGTAAATCTACTCGCTTTTGGTTAGATTGGTGGTGTGGGGAAGCCACTCTTGCGGTGACATTCCCGGTTTTGTTTTCTTACTATCCTGATCTGGAGATCTCTATCTTCGAGCTCTCGGTGAATAATTGGGACCTGGACCTTGGAAGGACGCTCTCTCCTGAAGAGTTGGAGGATTGGCACCGTCTTACTGCGTGCTTCCCTCTGCTCTCGGAGGAAGAGGACTCGGTGGTCTGGCCCCATTCTGCCTCTGGTCGCTTTTCGGTTAAATCCTTGTATGCTAAAATGAGTTCGGGCTCACCTACTTCCAAGTTCAAGTGCATATGGAGTGCCCGTGTCCCTCCTAAGATCAAATTTTTTTCTGTGACAAGCTTTTCGTGGGAAGCTTCCCGCGGCAGACCAAATCCGAAAAAGGAACGGCCCTGGATCGGACAGATGCGCCTTGTGTGGGGAGCTTGAAAATACGGAGCACATTTTCTTCCGGTGTTCCTTGGCTAAATTCGTTTGGTGTTGCATTCGCTCCTGGCTCCATGTATCTTGGAACCCTTCTTCTTTCGAGGAGCTTAGGGCCCTGGTTAACGGCTTATCTAGGAGTTCCAAACGGGTTTTCTGGGTGGGGTTTACAACGATCTGTTGGTCGTTGTGGACCACTAGAAACAAGTTTACCATCAAGCATATCTTCCGGGCTAATCCTGTTGTACTGCTTATTTAAAACTAGCATATTCTTGCAGCAGTGGAGATCATTGACTAGGGATGTTGATCATGAGGCCTTCGATACTATGTCGTCCAAGATCCGGGCTACGGCTTCTTCCTTGGCGCGCAGACAATGTGAAGCTTCTTAGACCTTGGCGACACCTTCTGCTCTTCCTATCTCTGGCCTGCGTGCCATGGTTGGCTTGATAGCCATGTATCATAACTTCTTTTATTTCGCCTGGCATGTTACTATAGTTGTTTAGTTTGTTGGTTGTGCTACTCTGCCTGGTGGCTTTATTTATAAAGTCAGGGTATGCCTTTTATCTAAAAAAATGGAACAAGGAAAGAGGCTAGACCTTTGAAGTGCCCCACCACCAGGGTTGGTGTTTTGTCGATGCCCCCGATGCCATCCTCCAGCTTCGGGCTAGAGGTAATTTGGTTGATCTATGCAATGTTCGTTGATTCTGTTAAAATTGCACTTTTACTAATTCGGTGGTTAAATGGAGTTGGGAAAAATGAGACAATCGCCACACAAGTTTTTTGTTTCATGTGTGTACAACAAAAGCCTTTAGTCCCAAACAAGTTGGGGGTAGGCTAGGGGTGAAACCCATTAGATCTCGCACCCATTTCATGGTCCGGGCACATGGATAGCTAGCTTCCACACATCACTGTCCATGGCTAGTTCTTTTATGATATTCCAGTCCTTCAGATCTCTCTTTATGGACTTCTTCCATATCAAGTTTAATCCATCCTAGCCTTTCTTGACATTATCAGCACACTTTAATCGTCCGCTATGCACTGGAGTTTCTGGAGGGCTGCGTTGAATATGCACAAAGCATCTCAGACGATGTTGGGAAAGTTTCTCTTCAATCGGTGCTACCCAAACTCTATTACGCATCATTATTTCGGACCCGATCCTTAATTGTATGGCCACACATCTATCTCAACATGTGTATCTCCGCTACACCTAACCGATGAATATGTCACCTTTTAGTCCGCCAACAACAACACCATACAACATTACGGGTCGAATCACCATCATATAGAAGCTGCCTTTTAGTTTTTGTGCCACAAAGATAGAAGGTTGGCGACACTCCATCCATACGACTTTGATTTGATGGCTCACATCTTCATCGATATCACCATCCTTCTGCAGCATTGACCCTAAATATCGAAAGGTGTCCTTTCGAGGTACCACCTGCACATCAAGGCTAACCTCCTCCTCCTCATGCCTAGTAGTACTGAAATCGCACCTTCTCGGTTTTAGTTCTGCTAAGCCTAAAAACCTTTCAAATTCCAAGGTTTGTCTCTCTAGCTCTAATTGTCACTGTGCGACTATCATCCACTAGCATCACATCATTCGCAAAGAGCATACACCATGGGATATCTTCTTGTATATCCCTAGTGACCTCATACATCACCAAAGCAAAAAGATAAGGGCTCAAAACTCACCCTTGGTGCAGTCCTAATTGAGAAGTCATCAGTGCTGCCATCACTTGTTTGAACACTTGTCACAACATTATCGTGTATGTCCTTAATATTTTATTTCTTGTATTAGAACAAAAATTATACACTGCCTTCTTGATATTTTGTTCCTATTAAATGTCTACAACACCATGGTTAGCAGTAGGCGGCGATCTGGTGAGTGTATTTTTGGAGGCCAAGCTCCATGGAGCCTGTTTTCTCAAAAAAAAATTAAAAGTAAAAAAAATCAATTTTTTTCCATGGAAACTTATGTGTCTACTGAACGAACATGTAAAAAATCGGTTGAAAATATTGTGATTTGTATGCTGTACAAAAAAGACACATTCTGGCCCAACAAATAGAAAAGTCGTCCCATTTTGAAAATACATATTTGTCTTTTCTTGTATGCCACGTGTGAAAGTATAGTGTTATGAAACTTTACTTGGACATGTTAAACATATACTCCCTCCGTCCCAAAATAAGTGTCTTAACTTTGTACTAGCTCTAGTACAAAGTTGTACTAACCTTGAGACACTTATTTTGGGACAGAGGGAGTATTTCTGTATATGCAATTTTTTTCATTTTTTTTTTGTGCTATGGAAATATGTTTTTTGTAAACGAGGTGAGCCCCGCCACCATTGGTCATCTGCGGCGATCTGGTGCCATATGGAAAAATATGATTAAACAATGCTACCTGTCGTAGAGGTGACTTACTGCCAGGGTCTCCTTTATACAGTTTGCGACAAAGAAATATATTCATCAAGCTAGCTGGGACAGTATTCACAAGCTAAGACATAAATTAGGCCTTAAACCAAGCATAATATTCATCAAGTTCTGCTAAGTGGATGCATTCATGTGTGCCACTAAACGAAACAAAACGCCCATACGATAGCTGTCGGTTACATACTAACAGCAAAGGAGACCCTGCTCATCTACATACAGCTAACAAGGTAATTACATATGCATAGCTGCAAAATAACTTGATACTGGGATTCTGGACCGTGGACTAGTTGATGTTAATGGTAGAACAGGTCATGGTGAAGGCCCATCCATCACCGAAACCCCTGGTTATAGTGAACACCTCCTTGAACATAGTAATCGTCCTCGTCATCATCGTACTCATCTTCATCTTCCTGAATGTTTTCACGGACAACATTGGCCCTAATATCATTACGGATTATGTTGCGTTCATCCCACAGCGGGCAGGAGCAGGTCGGTTTCTTGTCCTTCCATTCTTTCCCACAGGTGTAACAGAATTCATAGCCGCACCTGCAAGCAACCAATGATAAGATGCATGAAACGTCAGACACAAAACAAGTCCAAGGCACAGAGCATTAGCAGAGCATGAAGGATGTACAGACTAACATATTTTTTTACTAAGCATAGTCTTGACAGTTGATACTAACATTAGTAACAAAATAATATGAGGCAAGTACTTACACACAAGTCATATGGTAGCAACCCTCTGCGAGTTCAATCATGTGCTGACATTTCACACACTTGCGCCATAGCCGGCGCTCTGCAAGGTTCTCTAACTTGGCACTCCTGAATGAGCATGGGGGTGCATCATCTTATAGTCTTGGCAAGTCATCCTGTCATGCCATGGAACTCTACAGCTGATGCAGAACGAGCCTCTGCATTTAACACACTTTCTCAATGTGGCAGAATCAGCAACAGTGTACTTTGAGCAGGATTCTTGCATTGGCTGTATCACTTCACTCAACGACATCAAGGCTGAACACTTGGGGTATGGACAATAAATCTTTTGAGTTGGAGGGATTTGTGCTTCCCTGATACGTTGCACCATGATCCCTAAGAGTCGCGGTGACAGGAATACCTTTGAACCCTCGACAGTCAGCTGTTTAGTGCAACCATCTTGGGGGCAAGCTGGGAGCATTCCGTGGAGTAGCTTAACTTTCACATGCTCCTACATGCAGGAGAAGCAAAAGCGATGTGCACAACCTTCGACTGCATGAATTTTAGAAACATCAGTGTCTTCAAGGCAGATGGCGCAGTTCTCCCTCATCTCCATGCCAGTATGCACAGTAATAGCTTTGGCAAGCTGAGACTCTACAGATTCTCTGGCTAGTTTCATCACATATTCAAGTTGCCTTCTTTCAACAAATAATACTTCACATTGCTTAAATTTCTTTCGCACTGACAGGACCTGATCTATCATAGCTGCAAGCTTCTTCTGTGTTGGCCGCCAAATTCCAAGCAACTGCAATCCCAATGATAAGAAAATAAACATAGGTCTAGTTCCCAGCTGTGTATAGTATGTACCATCATAACATAAGACCAATGCTAAAGAATTCAATCACTTAACCATTGAATTTAGACTTACTGCCGTACAATAAGTAACTCCACATGTATGCAAATTGTGAAAATGCAAATATGTCTACATTGAACTCGAGAAAAGGCTAACACTGAAGGAGACATACCACTATACTGAAATAAATTCACTTTGCTACAGATGTTCCATTTTAACTTGACTGAACACTATTGGGATACTACATTCTACACCGGCATCTTACTGGGTTAGTAAAATATAATGAGCTCAACCAGAAGTCTAAACTTTGCTCGAAGAGTTAAAGAAAATACTTCTGCATTGAACATGAACCCTACAGTAGCCACTATCAAATACTGAAAGAGGACCATTGATGCAGAAAATCTCCACTAGCAATCTGGAGCATTACAGGGAAAAATGATGGATTATTTGATTGTACTCCTGCTTTTCCTCGCAATACAGTAAGCCAGTACAGCACATAGCAAATTAGTACAATAAGTAACAAGGAGCATCGAAATGGTACATTTAGCTAGAGATGGGATTATGTGGCAATAAAATCATCAGTACATAATACATCTAGAAGTCCAGCGTTTGCTGAACATTGTATCTAAACTCCAAAATATCACCATCCACAATCATCTATTCCCCTCCTCTTACATGATAATAAATATACGCAATTAAACTGAAACTAACAATGTCAAACATCCTAGGCATGAGAAAACAACAATGCCAAATACATATAACTCCCAGACCTCCAAATACACTAACAATGTCAATTTAAGAAGATTCTCTACTGATCTGCTCATGCAACTCCCGGCCCTCCAAATACACTAACAATGTCAATTTAAGAAGATTCTCTATTGACCTGCTCATGCATCTCTCAGCCCTCCAATTCAGCATCTACTTATTTAGTAACTAAGCATTAGAAAAACAATACACGAGTAGATACGCAAAGATTTAGAAGTTGTATCATGACATACATGGTTGTACAGCACCCTGTAATCGGTGACAATCTTGATACTTTGGATCCCCAACCCAAGAGCCGCCTCGAGGCCTTCGGTGAGCGCCATCACCTCGAGCGTCATGTGCCCACCCACAGATGCTTCCACCGGCTTCTGTATCCTGAGCACCACATTTCCCTGGTGGTCGCACACGGCCACGGCGAGCACCGCGACGCCCGGGTCCCGGTCCCGCGGCCCCACCACCCCCTTGCTCGACAAGCCCTTGAAGAAGACGCGGAAGAGGGGCTTGGTCGGGTCGAGGGGGCGCTCGATGTTGTCGCCGTCACGAGCCCATTGGTCCTCTGGAATGGAGGCGAGCTCGCGCGCGAAGGCGGCGTCGTGGGCGGCGATGCGGACGGTGGCGGCCGCTTGGGCGTGGGCCTCGCGGAGGCGCTGGGCGTCGAGGCGGTCCTCCTCGGCGCGAGCGAGGTCGGCGGCGTGGACTGCTAGGGCGTATGCGACGTCCGATGACTCGAGCACAGGGGCGGACTGAAATGGGGAGGAGGCGGCGGCAGAGCTGGAAGAGGAGGGGTTACTGTTGGCGCGAAGAGATGCCTGGATGGCCTCGGCGACCTGGAGTTGGAAGGCGAAGTCGAGGTCGGAGGCGGAGACGGCGGCGGAGGAGGCCAGGGCTGCCTGCTCGTGGAGGGCCGCCAGGTCATCGTCGCCGGCCATGGTCGGTCGGAACCCTGGTCAGTTGCGGGGGGAGAAAGCGAGGGTTTAGGGGTTTGCTGAGAAGCGTTGGAGACGATTTTCTTTGGGCGTGGGCCTCGCGGAGGCGCTGGGCGTCGAGGCGGTCCTCCTCGGCGCGACCGAGGTCGGCGGCGTGGACCGCTAGGGCGTATGCGACGTCCGATGACTCTAGCAATGTAGCGACCCGACCCAAATAAATCGTCTGTGCTAAGTGTCATCCGATCGGTATGCTGACACACACAGTACTCGAGGAATTATAACAGAGTTCAATCACACATTTTATTACATCGAGGTCCTCAAAAGAGTATTTATTACAATAATATGGCCAAAGGCCATCTAAAATAAAATAACTGCGGAAGCATCGAAGATAAATGAGTCCATCCAACTCCACGGCAAACTGAGTGGAGAACAACGATCTATCGCACCTTTAATCCTCGTCGGAAAAGTCTGCAACATGAGACGTTGCAGCCGTGTAGGTCAGCACATGGAATATGCTGGCAATTTCACACCATAGAATAATAATAAAAAAACTATCTCTACATGCAAATTTAGCTGGTGGAGGCTCTAAGTTAAATTTTTGCATAAAGCTAATTTTACCCTACAACAAAGGAATAAATTTTTATTACTACTAAGTTAAAATGCCATTATGGAGAAGGTTCCTCCAACTCAATCCCAAAATTCCCAAGTTATTAGTAACCCAATAATTTGATTAAAAAGAGTGATGAGATCAACCAATAATTCACTTCTAGATACTCAAGTTGTCCATAACCGGAGACAAGGCTAATCATGATTAGTTTGTACACTCTGCAGAGGTTTGCGCACTTTTCCCCTACATCAGCTAGTCTACCACGGAAAGAGGTCACACAACTTACTCAACTATGCCAGAGCCCATAATTGCTTGTGGCTGCACACAAAAGTTTCTAGGCATGAAATATCTTATGATCCCTTTGAGCCTGGGTGACGGACCTAGGGTAATCACACTGGTACTCAGGATTCCCTTGGGCAAGCCTTGGTTACTCAGTGCCCCAAACAATCCACCCAGATGTGTATTAAAGTTGCCACCTTATGTTGTCCCAAAATTATTATCTCTCGCAACTTGCATGGATCACTCAAACCAATCCTCGTCTGTAAGTGCATTTAGTGCCACCCCTAGTTGGTTTTGGAGTATTAACGACAAATTTGGTTGAGGGACTAATGTCTTTGTGAGAATTGCAGGATAACACAGGTAGTGTCCCTCATTGATTCGGTTTACCTACCGGAGATGACCCCTAAAAATGTATGAAGACATTGACGACAATGGTGGTATATGAAGATATTCATATTAAAGACTATGACATGAGAAGACATTGAGTGAAGACTATGGAGCGCGAAGACTGTGTTGTTTCGTTGTTTCCTTTCTCTTCTTTGTTGAGTCATAGGAACCACCGTACTATTAAGTGGGGTCCAAGTGAACAAAGTCAGAATGGTGAAGTGATGCTCAACCCAAATCCTATGTCTTGAGCGAAGACAATGAGAGCAAATCTTATCCAGAGTGGATGAGTCGCTTTGCTTGTAGCCCAAGTAAAGTTGGCGTGTGTGTTTGAAATCGACCGTTGGAACACGTGTCGGTTCCTTAGTGACCGTGGTCATTTCGGACATATCAGGTCGGGTTGCCTAGTGGCTATAAATAGCACACCCGCTACACCATAAATTGGTGGATGTTCAGAGTTAGTGCACGGCTTTTGTCGTTTGAGAGCAACCCACCTCGAAGCCTTTGAGAGAGAAATCCTTGCGAGGACAAAGCCCAAACACCCGTAACCAAAGAGTGTTAGGCATCATTGAAGTCTTTACATGCTCGTGGCTCAAGACTTATTACACTTGAGGACCGTGAATCCTCCATCCGGTTAGGCGTCGCGTTCGAGCATCCAAGAGTCATTGTGGATCGCCGGTGAATGAAGTCTGTGAAGGTTTGGAAGTCTGCCTTGAAGACTTACCAGAGTGATTGGGCGAGGACTGTGTCCTTAGCTCAAGGGGAATAAGGTGAAGACGTGGTCTTCGAGTTGAATCTCAGCCTCCCTAACCCGCACGTCACATTGTCACAAAGAATCGAACTGGTCCAACAAATCCTGTGTCTTCAACAAGTGACTGGTTCTATCCTCTCCCTTCCCTTACTTAGTGTTTGTCTTTGTGAAGTCTTTGCCTATTTGTCGTACCTGTTTGACTTCATTGCTTGACTACTATAGTTGGTTGGCTTCATACTATCTTCCATCCCGATCCTTACTACTAAGCTGCTATTAGTCTTTGTACTTTCACTTTACTGCATACATGACTATGGTTTGCTTGTTGTAGTTTATCTTCCGCTGCATATCAAATAGGTCATTTCTATTGGTTGTCTTCGAAACTTCCACGTTTTGAAGACTTTCATAAAAATCGCCTATTCACCCCCCCTCTAGTCGATAACTAGCACTTTCACCGTCTACGAGCATGGCTAAGCAATATATGACATAACGAAAATACCCAGGGTGATCAAAGGTCATAGGTTCCTACCACATGAACTACATAGCATATCCACTTGTTCCCAATCCTATCCGTGCAATCTTTGAGGGTTAAACTAATGTATAGTAAAAACTGGGTATTAAAAATATTATGATCAAAGTGTGAACTTGCCTTGCTGACGTTCGTTGAACTGTAAAGATTCATAGTAGCAAGCTTCGTACTCCGGATGATCTAGCATAAGCAAGCAATAACATACATAAGCATACAAGCAAAGATCCAAAAAGAAAACAAATGAAAGACTTCGAAATACTCCAAAACATCCTAATAAAGTTTCTGTACAGAACGTAATTTTTATAGTAGCAAAAAATATGTGTGTTTGGGTTTAACAGAAAGTACACGTTACGAGCTTCGATTCGCAAAAAGAATCACCTAATACGGAGTTACGAAACTCGAGATACGACCTAACGAAGTTTGAATTCAGATCTGTTTGAATTCAAATTTTAAAATTTTCAAAAATATTTTTCGTTTGGTTCTCTGGATAGAGGGGATTTTTATGAACTAGTAGGAAAAAGAATCACCTAATTTGGATATAAAGACTAAAAGATATGCAAGAAACAAGAATTGGTATAGAATCTGAGATTGAAAAAAATACTGGAAAAAGAGAAAATTTTGGCCTGGGTGTTCACCGGACTTGTCGCCGGAGACGAGGAAGAAGGCGGCTCTGGTGTGTTTCGGCGAAGGACGCGTGCGGGACGGTGTAGAGGACGATGAGTTGAACCACTTGCACAAGTTATGGTGGTAGATTGCTTCCTGTACACACGGTGAGAGGTCGCCGGAATTCGCGAACTCCGACGAGCAATTGGAGAGGTTAGAGAGAGGGAAAAACTCCAAAAGGAGAGGGCTTCGGACGAGGGGCGAGAGGGCTACCAGGGGTGCTTTATATAGGGCTTGGGGAGGTACAGAGTTGGGTGGGGCGAGATGTGTTAATGGCTGCAGTTTCAAGCGCTCATGGTGGCCATTAGAGAGGGAATTAAGGCGCATTAGTGAAGGGGAAAAGATAGAGGGAGGCGAGGGGAACCGATTCAGAGCGGTTTTGGAGCGAGGGAGAGGAGGGGAGGGGTGGGGTGCTGCCCTGCGTGCGTGCGTACAGTAACGTACGGGAGGTTGAAGACGACCTGTGAAGAAGGCTGGGCCTTCCTTGGGCCTTGGCTGCCCACGTTTTTCTAAAACATTTTTTTACAGAAGCAAAGAAAACCCTGAAAAATACAAATAAAAGTTAGCCTAAAAATTCCAGAAAATTCACATAATTATATGGTCTTATATATGACCTTGTGAACATTTATCCGACCTAAAATGCAAGTTTTCAAAAATAAACTTTTTGCTAAACTAATAAAATAAATTGCAAATAAAACTCAACAAATATATTTTGGTTCCAAATTCAATTTCCAATATTTTCCTTCTATTTTTGAAGAAGTCCTTTTATCTTCTCTCTTTTTTTTTGAAATAATGGAAATGAATTTTTTTTGGTGAAACCAAATTTGATCCAAACTCCCAACTTCGAAAAAAATTCAAAATTAGTTTTTAGGGAAACTTCCAACTCTCTCTTTTGGTCCTTGAATTGCTCAAAGTTCCTTGGATCAAAAAAAAATCAAATGAAACAAATGGGGCAAAATGCATAAATCATGGATGCATATGAATGATCTATTATAAACATCCAAATTGAAAATTGGGATGTTACAAGCACGGGGGCAGACTGAAATGGGGAGGAGGCGGCGGCCGCTGCGGCGGCAGAGCTGGAAGAGGAGGGGTTACTGTTGGCGCGAAGAGATGCTTGGATCGCCTCGGCGACCTGGAGTTGGAAGGCGAAGTCGAGGTCGGAGGCGGAGACGGCGGCGGAGGAGGCCAGGGCTGCCTGCTCGTGGAGGGCCGCCAGGTCATCGTCACCGGCCATGGTCGGTCGGAACCACGACCCCGGTCGATTCTTGGGAGAAAGCGAGGGTTTAGGGGTTTGGCGTTGGAGACTATTTTCTTCTTTTAGCTAAATTTCTGATTTTCAACCGGCAATCGATCCGTTCGATCGAAAAAGGCCAATAATAGGCGCTGGCACGCCGGTCGAAATTTCGGCTGGTCTGTACCGCAGCCACTTGATTAACAGTGTAACAGGACATCCATTTGATAGGTGGTCCATCCGCAAAAAAAAGGACGCCGATATCCACCATACGTGTGGCATAATAGACATTCGCCCACACACCGTGTGTGGCATGAGCAGAGGGCAGCCCACACGGGCTGTGTGTGGGTGAACAGTAAAATTGCCCACACGTGTGGGCGTGGCTACTTCGTGTCACACGCCCAACAAGTACTACTCATTCCTACCCCATGCGTGTGGCACGAAGCAAATATGCCCACACGTCCTCGCGCAGCTACATTAGATACCCGCGGGATGACGATTTAGTTGCAATCCGGGATGTCAGATGTAGTTATCCAGGATGGCAAATGTGGTTGTAAAAGCATGGCAACTCTCTCTGTTTTGGTTAACTATAGTTGCCATGTCTAATTTATGGTAGTTGCCGCGTGTAATCAAAGCATAGTTGTCGTGTGTGATTAACTACTTGCCACATATGGTCAAACAACAGTTGGCATGTGTGTTTACCTAGTTGCCACGTGTGGTTAATCACAGTTGCCATGTATGTTTATCTGGTTTCCACGTACGCGCAACTGCAGTTGCCGGCTAGCAAATGAATCATAGTTGCCATGTGTGTTTACCCAGTTGCCATGTACGCGCGCAACTGCAGTTGCCATCCAATAACGTACGACTGTCGTGTGGGCGAAAAGCAATTCGCCCACACGCACGTGGACTAGGTGGTGGATGTGGTGGCTGTGTGGGCAGAAACTAGTTCGCCCACACAGCGCAGCTGACAACCGCGTGTTGTGGGGCGTGTGGGCGACCTCTCCAACGCCCACACACCGGCCTTGTCCTACGTGGCACGCGAAAACTGCCTCGGTGTGTCAAGATTCGTGCAAATTTAACTGGACGGTGATCCAGGCGTGTGGGCGAGTTGCAATATTGCCACACGTGTGGGCGTTAGTGTTTTCGAAAAAAAAGAGTCAAACACGCATTCCCCAACCTTTCCCATGTAGTCCGGCATTAGCACAGTTGTTTCCGCTCGCAAATAAATCGCTGCCCAGCGCGCTTATGGCCGGCGACACCCTTCCTCGCTGAAAACTGCCACCGCTCGTCGCTCGCTGAGCCGCCGCATCAGTAGCTTCCCCCACCGCCTTTGGTTGCAGCACCGACGCCTTGGTTCCTGCTCGTCGCCATGACTGTTGCAACATCGACTGCTCCGGTTCCAGCTCGTCGTGTGTCGATGGTAGCATCTGCAGCCTTCGGTTCCAACTTGCCACTGTGCCGGTTCCAACATCGGGCGCTCCTCCCAGATGCAACTCGCTGCCATCCTCGTAGCATTCATCCTCGCCGGTCCAGCAGGAAGCGGTCGCCCTCATAGCAAAAGGTCACCGTCTTGTAGCACACCGACGCCTCTGTCGTTGCGGCACCTAGTAGCCACCATCGTAGCACATCCGTCGCTGCACCGTCGTATCACGGGCCGCAACTCTCAACGTCGCCGCTTGCACCATTGGCCCGTCAGTTCAAGCTTTTTCTTATAGCGGTTGAAGCTTTTTTCCTGCCGGTTGAAGCTTTTTTCACAGGTTGAAGCATTCCGCCGTGCTGACTAAAGCTTTTTTCATCTACGATCGAAGCTTGTTTTGTAAACGACAGCAACTTTTTTTGTCTTGCAGTGCCCGGTTGAAACTTTGTATATATTTTGGCTGAAGCTTTTTTTCACCTAGGGTTGAAGCCTTTTTCATAGCGGTTGCAGCTTTTCAGTTTGACATTGGCTGGTTGAAGCTTCCCTGTTGATGGTTGAAGCTTTTTCGATCTAGGCTTGGAGTTTTTTTGTCAATGGTTGCAACACTCGTATCAGTGGTTCCAACATCTCCGCTGCCCCTCTGTTTTCATTCATCAGTTCTAGCTTTTGGATTCATCGATTGCAGCGTCTGCTCATTTGGATGCAGCATTTTTGTAGCAGGAGTAGTACTCAATGTACAAAGGAGGTAGAAGGAAGGAAAGAGATAAGGTGAAATATAATTAAGGGGAGAAAAAAATGAGAGCCATCATGCAGGGCCCACCACGTACGCAAGTCTCGATGGGAGCAATTTTGCGTGGGCCTGCGAAGCCAGTGTGGCGCCCGACCCGTGTGGTGCGCGTGCATGTGCATGTACGCACTGTGCGCGTGAGAGCTGTTGGAAAAATCATGACTATCATAGTAGAGATGAAACAAGTCATGTAATCTAAATATGAGACAGCAAATGGCATGTGCACATATGAACTAGAAGAGAGCATGTGTAGAACAGAGGCTAGAACCAGAAACGCTATAGCAAGAAACTGAGGCAAGATATTAAACAGAGAGAACACGAAGATATACGGAATAGCGGCAGAAGCACTGGTCTTGGGGTCCGTGTCCTCGCCAGCCATGTCGTCGAAGAGGTTGTCGACGTCGGGGAAGAAGGTGTCGTCGGGGAAGTAGTCGTCGGAGCCCGGGGCGTCCATGATGAAGAAGTCAGTAGTCGCGCGGAGCACTCCCCAAGAACCTTATCACCCTTCTCCCGTATAGGACTCAAAGCAGTGGGGTTTCGGAGGCCTACTGTCCCAACATGCGGTGAACGCCGCAAGCCGGGATGGGGAAGATCGTAGCAGTAGCTCAGTGCTCAGGAACGGTGGCGAGAGGAAGATGATGTTCTGATATGTCTCTCTGGAGAGGAGCGACCTCCCTTTTATAGGCATAGAAGAAGCAAGCGAACAGGCAGCGATGAGAGGTGAAATGAAGAGAGGGAGACAAAGTGAACAGCCAACAGCTGAAGGGATGCGCCGTTCGCATTCAGTCTCCACTATAGCAAAAATCTATTCAACTTCCATGTGACCTTTCGTATACCAGTTGTGCGTGACAAAAATTTAGACATCGGCTCGGCTCATTCCCACAACCCGCGGCGTGGCGTGGCTGAGGGGGTCCTGGATTAAGGGGTCCTCGGGCGTCCGGCCTGATATCCATGGGCCGTGAAGATACGAAGACCGAAGACTATAACCGTGTCCGGATTGGACTTTCCTTGGCGTGGAAGGCAAGCTAGGTGATCAGCTATGAAGATTCCTTCTTATGTAACCGACCCCATGTAACCCTAGATCTCTCCGGTGTCTATATAAACCGGAGAGCATAGTCTGGATAGGACACATTCATTACCATATTCACATAGGCTAGGCTTCTAGGGTTTAGCCATTACGATGTCGTGGTAGATCGACTCTTGTAACACTCATATTCATCAAGATCAATCAAGTAGGAAGTAGGGTATTACCTCCATAGAGAGGGCCCGAACCTGGGTAAACATCGTGTCCCCCGTCTCCTGTTACCATCGACCCTAGACGCACAGTTCGGGACCCCCTACCCGAGATCCGCCGGTTTTGACACCGACAGTGGCGTGGAGAGGAGGGCGGCGGAGGAGGAGCGTGCGTGGATGTCCCTCTTGTTCTCATGCTCATACATGTGGGGAACAACCTCGCTTATAAGGAGGTTTGAAAGGATCAAGAAGAGGGGTCTAGAGGGGTGTGATTAGACCCTTCAACAAGTAAAATTGGCAATTTTCAAGTTCTTCAAGTTGAGGTGGAGTTTAAGCACAAGTTTAAGCATTCATAATACATTTCAAGAAAGCATGGCAAGAGTATGAGCAGCGGAAAGAGTAAAGCATGCTAATTGCAAGAAAGTAAAGGGACGGGATTGGAGTGTGCAAACGCAATGAAGACACAGAGATTTTTTGCGTGGTTCTGATAGGTCGTGCTATCGTACATCCACGTTGATGGAGACTTCAACCCACGAAGGGTAACAGTTGCGCGAGTCCACGGAGGGCTCCACCCACGAAGGGTCCACGAAGAAGCAACCTTGTATATCCCACCAAGGCCATCGCCCATGAAGGACTTGCCTCACTCGGGTAGATCTTCACGAAGTAGGCGATCTCATTGCCCTTACAAACTTCTTGGTTCAACTCCATAATCTTGACGGAGGCCCCAAAGCGACACCTAACCAATCTAGGAGACACCACTCTCCAAAAGGTAATATATGTTGTGTTGATGATGAACTCCTTGCTCTTGTGCTTCAAATGATAGTCTCCCCGACACTCAATTCTCTCTCAAAGATTTGGATATGGTGAAAGATGATTTGAGTGGAAAGCAACTTGGGGAAGGGCAGAAATCAAGATTCTTGTGGTTGGATTGGAATTTCTTGATCTCAACAAATGAGTAGGTGGTTCTGTCTCAAAAAATGTAGGTTGTAAGTGTAGGCATGTTCTGATGGCTCTCTCACTTATGGAGAAGGGGGTGGAGGGGTATATATAACCTCCACACAAAATCCAACCGTTACACACATTTGACCCAACTCGGTCAGACCGAATAGAAGAGCTCGGTGAGACCGATTTAGTTCAAAATGTGAATGTTAGGAATTTCGGTGGGACCGACTGGAACAACTCGGTGGGACCGATGTGCTAGGGTTAGGGAAAAACCTCATCTCGGTGAAGCCAATTGCTTGAACTCGGTGTGACCGATTTCAGCAAAGAGAAAACAGAGAGTTGGTCAAACAAATTGGTGGGACCGTTTGCACATTTCAGTAAGACCGAAATAATTGCACTAGGCAACAGAGAGTTTGCAAGGCCATCTCGGTAAGATCGAGATCCGTATCGGTGTGACCGAGGTGTTAGGGTTTTCTGGCAGTGGGTAGGTCAAGTGAACTCGGTGGCGCCAGATAGATCATTTCGGTGGGGCCAAGTTTGACTTTGAGTTTTAGACATATTTGGAAATGAGAAAGTGGTTGAGGGTCTTGGAGCAATATCACTAAGCACGTTGAGCAAGTAGACCATTAAGAAACACCTCATCCCCTTTTAATAGTATTGGCTTTCCTATGGACTCAGTGTGATCTTGGATCACTAAAATATAAATGAAGAGTCTTGAGTTTTTGCCAATATGTGTCCTTAGAATTTAGAAGGGGTTCCACATCCTCTTGTCCATGCCACGTCATTGTTGTACTTGTCTGAAATACACTAGATAAAAGCATTAGTTCAACAAGAGATATGTTGACATTAATTACCAAAATCACCCAGGGAGCACTTGTGCTTTCAGTCTCCCCTTTTTTGGTAATTGATGACAACATACATCAAAGCTTTAGATAAAAAATATGCAGAGCAAAAGGTAAAGCTTTGGAAGGACATGTAACATGCATAAGCTCCCCCTATATGTATGCAATCATGTAAACTTAGAATATAAGAGCATGTGAATGCATAAGCATGACAGAGCAAGTAATGAGTTACATGTATCTTGGCTATATGCATCAGAGCAAATGATGTGGATAAGAAGTGTACCTTCATGTTTATGAATCCCTCTTGCAAACAATATGTACATAAGCAAGAGATCATCATGCACATGAGTGTGATGCATATACTTACCTTGTGGTCTTGAGATAGCTTTGGAAGGAGTGGACTAGAGAAAACAGGGTTACATAACACAAGAACACTCTCAGTAAAGCAATTTCAGGAACCCACAAGAGTTCCAAGACTGGGATGACATGTAGTGGGTGAGTACTAAGTACTCCATTTAGATATTGACATGTCCCCAAAGAAGATATGCAATGAATTCAAAGATTTTCTTCCCCTAGTTATGGAATCTCCCCCCCCCCCTGAAAATCAGAGCAAGAAATGGTACAATCAAACCAACGTTCAGAGCAACAAGAATATTAGCAATAGCTATGATCACACATACATGTCTTTCCCCTCTTAAAGACATGTGACTTATCTCCTCTTTTGTCAGCAAGCATCTGTAGAACAGATTTATATGAGCTCATATGATAAGCTTTGATGGTCTCTCTCCCCCCTTTGACATCAATTTCCAAGAAGGGTACTTCTGGGTCATGAGTCAAATAGGTGTGGTCCTCGAGAGTCACTAAAAAGCAATAGGTACCCTGAGATGCTGATAGAGGACAGAATCATTGAGTGGAGCTGAAGAAAATAGGCAATAAGAAATGGCAAAACATTTTCTCAGAGTTGAAATCGGTGACTCTGATTGTTTTCCTTCGGTGATGCCAAAATGATAGAGTCAGAGAAAGTCCAGATCGGTGAGACCGAAGTAGTCCATATCGGTTGTATCGATGAACTGTTCACAAGGTGACCTTGTGTTTTGGTCGAGCCAATGGGTTTGGATTGGAGGGACCGAGTTCAACACAGAGTAAAGATTTTGTCAACTCAGCTCACTTGGCAAATGAAATCTCACAAGGATTTGCAAGGAATAGACTGGGAGATTTGCAATGAATTAAACACAGAAGTTACAGAGAAAAACAGAAATAAGAAAATAGATCTAGATGAAGTATAGCAAGAAACATATGCAAGAACTCAAAGTAAATGAGCAAAGGACACACTAGAGAGCTTCATCTAGAAGGGGTCGGCGACAAAGTCACCTATGTTAGAGTATATTGACTGAGGAGTCAAGTGATAACACTTGATCGTAGGCCATACTCATCGTTTAAGCTCAAAATGGGGTTACCATTTTTTGTTTAAGCATTTTGATGTATTCACATCTTGTTGAGTTGCTTTGACTCATGACTTGGAGCAAAGCTTCTCTAGGATGGATTAACATACCTTCGGTTGTGGTGTTGATCTTGATCATGTAGTCGAACTTGTGTTGGATGCTCAAGGTTGATGTAGTTCATCAAGAGTTGGGAGCACCACTTGGTTTGAGTTCATCTTCCTACATGGGTTAGATTTGAGATGTAGAGATTGCTCAAAATGTGAGTGACTTGCAATCTCATGGATTTGGACTCATCCAAGTACCTACAAGGGTTAGATAACATGCAAGGGTACAAGTAGAGATCCAAGACATATGATGATCATCATAAGAGAAATATAAAGGTTTAGTCATAAAAGGCTCATGCCTCGCATGTATCCAAATGGAGTTTCTACTCCAAGTTTGAGGCATCAATGATGTTCAATTCACCTCTCAAACGACAAAATACTTTCTCATCAAGCGGTTTGGTGAATATATCCGCCAATTTCTTATCGGTACGAACATGCTTAAGATTTATGTCTCCTTTAGCAACATAAATCTCGAATGAAATGATGACGAACTTCAATATGCTTAGTTCGAGAATGTTGCACGGGATTGTGAGCAATATTAATAGCACTTTCATTGTCACAAAAGCAATGGAACATGTTTCACATGTATCCCATAATCCTTAAGGGTTCGGGTCATCCAAAGTAATTGAGCACAACATGATCCGACAGCAATGTATTCCGCTTCGGCGGTGGATAAGGATACCGAGTCTTGTTTCTTGGAGGACCAAGACACAAGGGATCTACCAAGAAATTGACAAGTACCCTAAGTGGACTTTCTATCAACCTTGTCACTGGCATAGTCCGAATCGGAGTAGCCAACAAGATCGGAAGACAACCTCTTAGGATACCAAATGCCAAAGTTTGGTGTATGAATTAAGTATCTCACTATCCTTTTCACAGCCTTAAGATGACACTCTTTAGGGGCCGCTTGATATCGTGCACACATGCACACACTTAGCATAATATCGGGACGGGAGGCACATAGATATAACAATGAACCAATCATAGAGTGGTAAACCTTTTGGTCAACCGGTTTTCCATCCTTAGTCAAGTAAAGATGTCCACTAGTAGGCATGGGTGTTTTCATACCTTTGCTTTCTTGCATGTTGATCTTCTTGAAATGGTCCTTGGTATACTTTGTTTGAGAAACAAAGGTACCTTCCTTAGTTTGCTTGATTTGCAAGCCAAGAAAAAAATATGAGTTCACTCATCATAGACATCTCAAACTTCTCCGACATTAGCCTTCCAAACTTTTCACTAAAATGGGGATTAGTAGAACCAACTATAATATCATCCACATAAATTTGGCATACAAATAATTCACCATTAACCCTTTTAGTAAAAAGTGTAGAATCAATCTTCCCAATTTCAATGCCTTCCTCAATAAGGAACTTGGTCAAGCATTTATACCATGCTCTAGGGGCTTGTTTAAGACCATAAAGAGCTTTGTGAAGTTTGTAGACATGATTAGGTTTCTTAGGATTGACAAAGCCGGGAGGTTGTTTAACATAAACTTCCTCCTCAATTTCACCATTTAGAAAAACACTTTTAATGTCCATTTGGTATAAAGTGATATCATGGTGATTGGCATAAGCAAGTAAGATGTGTATGGACTCAAGTCTAGCGGGGCGTATGTCTCACCATAGTCCATACCTTCGACTTGAGTGTAGCCTTGGGCGACGAGATGGGCCTTGTTGCGTACAACTTGTCCATCTTCATCTTGCTTATTCCGAAACACCCATTTGGTTCTAATGATGTTGTGGTTGTCGTTCGGCTTTTCATCCAAAGTCCACACTTGTTTCCTCTTGAAGTTGTGTAGCTCTTCATGCATGGCGTTTACCCAATCCGGATCCTCAAGAGCTTCTTCTACCTTCATAGGTTCAATACTAGAAATGAATGAGTAATGTTCACAAAAGTTAGCTAAACGAGTTTTAGAGTGAGTAATTCTCTCGGTTTGAATATCATCAAAGATTTGTTCAACGGGATGGTCTCTTATGACTCTTGCTCTAACTCGTGAGAGATTTTGTTTGGGTTGGGGTGGAACATCCTCTTCATTGTATTCTTCTTCCTCTCTTTCTTCATTGTTGTTGGCATTGGCGTTCTCTTGTTGAGGTGGAGAGGGAGGTCGAGGTGGTTCTTCTTGTTGTACTTCCTCACTTCCTCCGTCTTGACGTGTTCCACTTGTGGATTCCTCCAAATCAACTTGTGGTTCACCTTGGTGTGAAATTTAGGCTTCCACTTGAACGGGCGAGGCACTCTCCTTCACCTCCTTTGGACGAATCTTTCCAATGGACAAATCTTGGATTGCTTCCGAAGGATCTTTATCTCCTACATCAATTGGAAATTGCTCTACTTGCGAGCCGTTAGATTCATCAAACTTCACATCTACCGTCTCTTCAACCTTTCGGGTGAAATTGTTTTTCTGATAAAAAGACTGTAAGGGAACCCCCTACAGTATAATTGGTGCAACAAACCCAAATTGCAAGTACCATGCCTTGAACCTGGGTGGGTGGGAAGGCATCAACCCCTCCCCACCACTAGGCTATGCCTTAGTCTGCTTTCGGGTGAAATTGTTGTAGACACGGTAAGTGTGAGAGTTTGAGTCATAACCGAGTAGGAAACCTTCATGAGATTTAGGGGCAAATTTTGAGTGACGATGCTTATCAAGAATGTCACACTTTGAGCCAAATACTTGAAAGTATCTGATAGCCCACAAGTAGGGATCGTTTGTAGCCTTTTTCAATAAATAAGAGTGTCAAACCCAATGAGGAGCTAAAGGTAGAACAAATATTCCCTCAAGTTCTATCGACCACCGATACAACTCTACGCACACTTGACATTTGCTTTACCTAAAACAAGTATGAAACTATTTTACAATAATAAAACTACGAGTACTTTGCGAGAATAGAACTACAAATAAATTGCAAGGCAATAAAAGTAGGTAGCTTTTGTCAACAAGAAAGTCATTTGTCCCTAGGTAATCGATAACTAGACCAGTAATCATTCATGCAATTTTATATGAGGGAGAGGCATGAGCTAACATACTTTCTCTACTTGGATCATATGCACTTAGGATCGGAACTCTAGCAAGCATCCGCAACTACTAAAGATCATTAAGGTCGTGAAACCCAACCATAGCATTAAGTATCAAGTCCTCTTTACTCCCATACGCAATAACCCACCTATCCGTGTTTAGGCTGCTGTCACCCCCGCAACCGACAATAAGCGAATCATGAACATATTGCAACACCCTACAGCGAGGATCCCTCCGTTTGCGCGACATGGAGGGCACCGTAGGACAGCACCATAAATAAAATATACACTCATACCAACCAAGATCTCGATTAACCCATAGGACAAAACGGATCTACTCAAACATAGGATAGCCAAATATCATTGGGAAATAATATATGGAGTTGAGCACCATGTTTAAGTAGAGATTACAGCGGGGAGAAGAGATGTTACACCGCTGCATAGAGGGCGATAAAGTTGGTGTTGATGGTAGCAAGATTGTTGATGTAGATCGCCATCACGATCCTTTCCCCGGCGGCACTCCGGCGCCACCGGGAGAGAGGGGGAGAGAGCCCCCCTCCTTCTTCTTCTTCCTTGGCCTCCCCCTAGATGGGAGGAGAGTTCCCCCTCTGGTCCATGGCCTTCCGCCCCTCCGAGATTGGATTTGTCTCTATTTCCTCTTCTATTTCGCGTTCCTGTTTTCTGGCTGAAAACCGTTTCTTATATTCCCGGAGATCCGTAACTCCGATTGCGCTGAGATTTTAACACGATTTTTTTCGGATATAAGCTTCCTTGTGCCCAAAGTAGAGATCCAACCGACTTACGAGGTGAGCAGAACCCACTTGGGCGCGCCCTACTGTCGGGGGTTGTGGGCCCCCATTTGCGTTGACTTCAAGTCCCAAAAATCACATATATTCCAAAAATAATTCTCCATAAATTTTTATTGCATTGGACTTCATTTGATATGGATATTCTACAAAACAAAAAACATGCATAAAATAGGAACTGGTACTGGGCACTGTATCAATATGTTAGTCCAATAAATTATATAAAATGTTGCCAAAAGTATGTGAAAGTTGTATAATATTGGCATGGAATAATAAAAAATTATAGATATGATGAAGACGTATCAGTATCGAACTTGGGCTTTGTTACCGGTGAGAAGCTCGTATGCCGTCTTGCCGAGAAGCTTGTGAAGATATAGTCGATTCGTAGCATGACAAGTCATGTCTACTACACAACTTATTCTTGTAGACCCGTGTTGAGCCTCCAAGCGCGGAGTTTTGTAGGACAGTAGCAATTTTCCCTCAAGTGGATGACCTAAGGTTTATCAATCTGTGGGAGGTGTAGGATGAAGATGGTCTCTCTCAAACAACCCTGCAACCAAATAATAAAAGTCTCCTGTGTCCCCAACACACCAAATACAATGGTAAATTGTATAGGTGCACTAGTTCGGCGAAGAGATGGTGATAAAAGTGTAGTAATGATAGTAGATATTGATTTTTGTAATAGGAACAATAAAAAACAACAAGGTAGCACTTGATAAAACGGAGCACAAATGGTATTGAAATGCTTGAAAATGAGGCCTAGGGTCCGTACTTTCGCTAGTGCAATCTCTCAACAATGCTAATATAATTGGATCATATAACCATCCCTCACGTGCGATGAAGAATCACTCCAAAGTTCTTATCTAGCGGAGAACATAATAAGAAATTGTTTGTAGGGTACGAAACCACCTCAAAGCTATTATTTCTGATCAATCTATCCTAGAGGTTGTACTAAAACAACATCAAGCTATTCTTTCCGATCGATCTAACCAAGAGTTCATACTAAAATAACACCATATTATACACATCAACCAACTCTAATGTCACCTAGATACTCCAATGTCACTGCGAGTATCCGTGAGTTGATTATATGATATGCATCAAACAATTTCGGATTCATAATAGTCAATCCAACACAAAGAACATCAAAGAGTGCCCCAAGATTTCTACCGGAGAAACAAGGACGAAAACGTGCATCAACCCGTATGCATAGATTGCCCCAACGTCACCTCGGGAATCTGCGAGTTGAGTGCCAAAACATCTATCAAGTGAATCAACATAATACCCCTTTGTCACCATGGGTATTCATATTCAAGACATATATCAAGTGCTCTCAAATCCATAAAAGTATTCAATCTGATAAGAATGAAATCTCAAAGGGAAAACTCAATTCATCACAACAAGATAGAGAGGGAGAAACACCATATGATCCAACTATATTAACAAAGCCAGCGATACATCAAGATCGTGACATCTCAAGAACACGAGAGAGAGAGAGAGAGAGAGAGAGAGATTAAACACATAGCTACTGGTACAAACCCTCAGCCCCAAGAGTGGACTACTCCCTCCTCATCATGGTGGCCGCCGAGATGATGAAGATGGCCACCGGTGATGATTTCCCCCTCCGACGGAGTGCCGGAACAGGGAATAGATAGGTTTTTCATGGCTAGAGAGGCTTGCAGCGGCGGAATTTCTGATCTAGGGTTATTTTTTATGGTTTCTCTATTTATAGGAGTTTTGGCGTCCGTTTCGCGCGAAGATGGGCCTCGAGGTGAGCACAACCCACCGGGGCGCGCCCCGGTGTCTTTTGCCCTATTCCTTCACCTTCTGGTCCTTCGACAAAGCTTCGGGGGTCTCTTTTGTTCCAAAAAAAATCATCAAAAAGTTTCAGCTGATTTGGAGAACTTTCATTTCTGCACAAAAAAACAACACCATAGTAGTTCTGCTGAAAACAACGTCAGTTTGGGTTAGTTCCATGCAAATCATACCAAAACCATATAAAATTGTTGTAAACATGGCATGAATACTTCATAAATTATAGATACGTTGGAGACTATCAACAACCCGTCTCAACCGCTTCCGCCCAAAAGTGTCTTGGCATTTTATACTCATCAAGCATCGTTCTCACCATCTCAATAAGTGTCTGGTTCTTCCTCTCAACAACTCCATTTTGTTGAGGTATGTAAGTAGCCAAGAACTCATGTGAAATCCCTTCTTCGTCAAGAAAGGTATCCACATTTGTGTTCTTGAACTCCGTTCAGTTGTCGCTTCGAACCTTCTTGATCTTCACTTCAAATTGGTTTTGGGCCTTGCTAGCGAAGTTCTTGAAGATCTATTGGATTTGTGATTTATCATCAAGAAAGAACACCCATGTAAATATTAAAAAGTCTTCAACAATGACCAAACCGAACGAGTTGCCACCGAGACTCTTGTAGGTGTTGGGACCGAAAAGATCCATATAAATTAGCTCAAGCGGTCTTCTCTTGGTCATGATGTTCTTCACGGGATGATTTCCTCCAACTTGTTTTCCTGCTTGACAAGCACTGCAAAGTCTATCCTTGTCAAATATGACATCTTTAACACCAAGGATATGATCACCTTTAATAAGCTTATCGAGATTTCGCATACCCACGTGACCTAACCTTCTATGCCACAACCATCCTTTAGAAGATTTAGCAATTAAGCAAGTACAAGGTTGAGCTCTCTTAGTGAAATCAACAATGTATAGGTCACCTCTACGAATACCGGTAAAGACCATATTATGATTATCTCTTCAAAACACTTGGCAATCTATTTCAGTAAATAGAACATTGAACCGAAGTCAGCTAGTCTAGATACGGAAAGTAGATTATAACCAAGTGATTCAACAAGCATGAAATTTTGGATAGAGCTATCATGGGAGATGGCCACCTTAGCGAGGCCAACTACCTTACCCTTTGAGTTATCACCAAAAGTGACATACTTTCGGGGACCGTCGTTTTCAGCAAGCTCATGAAACATGTCCTTATCTCCGGTCATATGGTTTGTACATCCACTAACAAGAACCCATTCTTTTCCTCCGGCCATGTAGCCATGAAGGTTAGCCATAAGACCAAAGTGTATCATTGACTCATCAAGAAAAAGTCACTATCATCATCCTCATCATAATATCCATGCTCACCATCATCATGTGAATGATCATCACCTAAAGAGAGTGATTCATTAGATGTATGACCATGACAATGGGCATGTTCATGAATTCTGATGACTTGAGAAATGATGCTACTAATGACTCCAACATCTCCTTTGGCACGCATGAGGTCACGAAGCTCAAATAGACAATCATCAAATTTGGGATCACTAGTATGAAAAGCAATGGACTTTTGAAGAATCTCATCTAGATTTTTTCAAGGAATAGTTTGGAAAACGCCTGTCGGTGTCAAAACCGGTGGATCTCGGGTAGGGGGTCCCGAACTGTGCGTCTAAGGCGGATGGTAACAGGAGGCGGGGGACACGATGTTTACCTAGGTTCGGGCCCTCTCGATTGAGGTAATACCCTACTTCCTACTTGATTGATCTTGATGATATGAGTATTACAAGAGTTGCTCTACCACGAGATCGTCGAGGCTAAACCCTAGAAGCTAGCCTATGGTATGATTGTTGTTGTCCTACGGACTAAACCCTCCGGTTTATATAGACACCGGAGGGGGTTAGGGTTACACAGAGTCGGTTACAAGGAAGGAGATCTACATATTTGTATTTCCAAGCTTGCCTTCCACACCAAGGAGAGTCCCATCCGGACACGGGACAAAGTCTTCAATCTTGTATCTTCATAATCCAACAGTCCGGCCAAAGGATATAGTCCGGTTGTCCGGAGCCCCCCTAATCCAGGACTCCCTCGGTAGCCCCTGAACCAGGCTTCAATGACGATGAGTCCGGCGCGCAGATTTGTCTTCGGCATTGCAAGGCGGGTTCTTCCTCCGACCATAGAAGATCTTGAACACAAGGACAGTGTCCGACTCTGCAAAAAAAGTTCCACATACCACCATAGAGAGAATAATATTTCCACAAATCTAATCTGCTGACGCATTTTGCAGCATGACACTACACCACGGCCTGGTCATTATTCGAACCATTTTTCACAACCAGCCACCGCACATATAGCGAGGCGGTTTCCCTGGTACGTCTTGTCGAAGCAGAGATCGTGTCCCCTTATCACGGGATTCTCATCAATACGGGTGTGGGTAACCCAACCGCGCCATCAATTACGGTGCTTGGGGAATAAGAGGTTTTACCAGGCAAGTGGGGAGGCGCATCACCTCTTCCGCCCTTATAACGGGACAAGGATTTACTCTTTTCACCCACGCCTTCTTCCCGATTCATTCCCTTCTGCTCAAGCTCCAGCGCCCAAGCATTCATCTTCTCTACCCACAAAAGGTCTTCCGAAGATGTCCGGGTCCGGAGCAGGAGGCAAATGGATGGCCTCTACCGTCCGAGAGAAGGATATCAAAAAGCTTCGGGAGGCCGGGTACCTGGCCAAGAAAATCAGCCACCGTCTCCCGACGGCGGGACAGATCGTCCCTACCCCGGAACCCCACGAGAGGGCTGTATTCCTCCGTCACTTTGTCTGCGGGCTAGGGTTTCCCCTCCTCCCATTCGTTCACGGCGTCATGTATTATTATGGGATCGATCTTCACGATATGTCCCCTAATTCCTTCCTCAACATCTCGACATTCATTGTCGTGTGCGAGGCTTTTCTCCGCATTTTGCCGCACTTCGGTTTATGGTTGAAGATTTTTAATGTGAAGCCCAAGGTGGTGGGTGGCGAGCACGCCGAGTGCGGGGGCGCCATGGTGAGCAAGATGCCCAACGCCATATGGCCAACGGGAACCTTTAATGATTCTGTCAAGGAGTGGCAACGGCAGTGGTTTTATATCACTGAGCCGTGCGGCACGGAATGGGCCCCTCTCCCGAGTTCCGAGCCGGTGCCCCCCTGTGGCTTACATCCCGGGTCAAGAAAGTCCTAGACTGGTCTTCGTCCGACGAACTGTCGGTGCTCCAGACGCGCGTTAAAGATATGGGAGACAAGAACATTGAACTTGTCAATGTGGTCCAGGTGATGCTAGTTCGCCGGATCCTGCCTTGTCAGCACCGGACTTGCAATCTATGGGAGAGCTCTTCGGCCAGGCACCAAACCCTGCGAGAGCTCTTCGGCTCGTCGCACAAGGACATCTGGAAGGTGCTTTTCAAGTCCACAAATCGTGGCCGGACTCCGCCGAGGACCGCGGGTACCAACTGTCCCGCCCTGCAAGTTTGGTGAGTTTACCAAACTTTTCTATCCGCATAACCCAAAGAAAGCGCTTAACGTGTTTTATATAACTCTCCCAGGGCTGGACGAAGAAGGCGGAGCGGATCCATTGTCCGACCCCGCTGCCCAAAGAACCGGCCATCCTACTTCTGACGAAGATGCTGGTCCCGGCACCTTACAAGGTGCCAAAGAAGACGGCCGAGAAGGAGACCAAAAAGACCCGGGGCGGCCTTCGTTGCCGCGGCACTTCGGACACAATATCCGAAGGCTCTAATGCCCATTCCACCTCCGAAGAGGACGAGGAGGAGGAGGAAGATGAATCCCCTGCCGGGGGAAGAAAGAAGAGGACGGCCTCCATACACTTGGAGGCCGAGCTGCCCAAAAGGGGAAAGGCTCCTCTTCCAGAGGAGTCCAACGCCGCCACCGACAGCGGCCCGACATGGGATCCCAGGGCCCAGCCCCTGGTGAACTCGTAAGTATAAAATCCGAGTACATTTTTAGGCGTCCAGACTCATCATGGCATAGTATTTTAACCTAAGCCATGTTTTTGTAGTCCGGTGAGGTCCCGTACCAAACAATCCTCATCAGAGGATTCGCTGAGCTCAGATGCTATGGAGAGCGGGACGCCCCCAAAGGCCCCTTCCCCCAAACAGGTGCATAACACCGAGGCTTCGTCCCAGAAGGACTCTGGCCAAGGAGGAGAGGAAAAGACCGTGAAGGCGGTGCCTGGAGGCAAACCTCAGGGGCCGGACACATGGGTGAGAAGATTCCCATGGGGGCTGACAGCGGGGGCCATCCTGAGTTTGGCTCCCAGCCGGATGCGATTCCGGAGATCTATACGACTCCAGAATCAAGCAGGAAGCCTCCCTCTGCTGGAGGGGGCGTGCCTGTTCCATCAGCGACCTCTGTCCAACCAGAGGTGTCGGATGCTTTGTTGGTAGCGCTGAAGAGCGCCTCCATTGTTGATGAACACCGTGCCCTTATGGGTGCAGTGATTGAGAAGATTCAGTCGGCTGAGAGTGGACTGAATGAAACCTGTATCAGCCTTATAAAAGGCTTTGAGGTATGAGTTTTCGACGAGTGTCATAGTATAGATAGTAGCCCTTGATACACTGTTTGGTGAAAGAAAGAACCGGACAGAGGATCAAATTTATGTTCATAGGAAGACTCCTTGAATGACATCTATTTCTCTTCTGTTATAAACAGGTGTCTGTAGCGGCTGCTACTTCTCATACTGCGGAGATCTCCAGGCTGAATCAAAGTGTGGAGCGGGCCAAAGAAGAACTTGGCCAATTGAAAATGCAGTTGAGAGATAAACAAGGTATGCACAAGTCATGTTCGCGTTTATTGCGAATGAATTTTCAGTATGAACTGAGCTTCATGATTTGCGCTAGGGATTGTGATCGAAGTCGAAGCCCTTAAGAAGGTTGTGGCCGAGGCCGAGAAGAAGGCAGCCACTGAGCAGGCTCTTCGTGGGAAGCACGAGGCCAAGGTTACTAAAGTTGAGCAGGAGCTGCAAGAGGCCGTGAGGAAATGCGAGACCTTGGAGCAGAGTTTAACGGAGAAAGAATCCAAGCTCACCAAGGCGCATCAGGCCACGAGCGATGCCTGGGGGGAAACAAAAAGCGCCTTGCAGGGGATCCAAGAGGCGAGAAAGATCGCGGCGGGTAAGGCTTTTTCCATGTAGAGCAAGTATTTGGGGGGGGGGGGGAAACTATGTTTCTAATTTTGAATCTGGATTTCTCAGGGGTATTTGCCGAGCTACCTCGCAGCATATTAGATGCCGCCCAATTCTACCAAGCCGAAGAAAGGAAAACTCCAGATAAGCTCTTCTGGTCGCAGTATTTGGCACCGAATTATCCGGTGCCTTTTACCGATCAGCTGAAACAGCTGATCGAACTGCATAAGGCGGCGGAACTAGCCATGAAAGATTTGGTTATCCGGCTATGGCCTGCCGATCCGATTCCAAGCAGCTACTTCGGGCTCGTAAGCGCTTGCCTTCGACTTGACGTCATCAAGCGGTCGGTCTGTATAGAAGGTGCGTGAATGGCCTTCACCCGTGCAAAGGTGCACTGGGGGAAGATGGATGCCGAAAAGCTGATGACCGAAGGACCGCCAGAGGGGAAGGAGCACCGCAAGCCCGAATTATATTATGAGAGTGTCCTGAAAGGATCCTACCTTGCATCGGAGCTATGCACCAAGGACATTATATTTCCATGAATGCCAATCATGTTGTCCTTTGTAATGTTTGAACAAGGTCATTTATTTGTTGCATGTTATATAAAAGTTTACCCTCCTGTGCGGCCGTTTTATATGTTAAACCTGAGAGTTGGCGGTCGTCGCTTCCCCTTTACGTAAGAAATGCAGGGATGTTCGGGATAAACCTGAGCACTCTTTATCCCAGTTTTGGGTCCTTCAAAGGAGGTGCTCAACACAAAGAACCAGGCAATCGGACTATAAGGCTTTATCACTCTCACTTAGCCATAGGAGCTTTAGTATGGTGGGTGCAGCCCCTGGTGTTCGGAAGACCGTACTAGGGGCTCTATAAGCACCTGATCGGAGAAAAAACCAATCCATCGCACGCTGCATTGGTTATGGCATTATGCGGGAGAAATCCTTAAAGATTTTGTGACCTCTCGAACATCTGACCAGCTCTCGCCGTATCATGACAGTCAGTTTTCGGCTTTCTCTACTGAGGTGCTCGTTCGGAAGAATCGGGACACAATCGCAGTAGTTCTCCCAGTGCTACCTTAGCCGATATAGTGGAATGTAAGTTACCAAAACATGGGAGCCGGGCAAACCCAAATATTGACCCAAGACATGATTCGGAGCTGATGCATATAATGCTATAGGTTCGGGGTGCCGAACTTCCATGAAGGTGTTCGGATTTTATTGCCGTGTTATGGGTAAAACGAAGCCCCTGCCATATTTTAAGGCATATCACTGTGTACGGATGCCACTTGACAAAATGATTTCAATAAGAAATAACAGCAGGTAAACGTCATATAAATCCACATGTTGTATTTGAATAGTACGTCTATGCATATGGGTACAAGTGATAAAAAAAGGAATATGATTGCGGAACCTGCTGAGACCAGGGGGAAGAGGCTGAGTGCGGATCTGTAATATAGCCGGATGGTCATTGCGGGGAATGTCTAAGGATTCCCTTACGTGTTCAAGCTGCCTCTGTGTAGCCCGTCCTGGTCGGTGCAAAGGTGAACATGCGAAGGAAATGTAAGAAATATTTACGTGCCGGAGGGCGGTTGAGCCGCTGAGTTCAGCCTGTCCTGGCCTTCGCCGGAGTGTTTAGTTGAGCTCTGGACGAGCCGGGCTATCCTTCTGCGAAGTAGTTCGGAGTCCCTTGACGGTGTCCGGGAGCCTGGACGTCGACTTGAGGTTCGGCTGCAAGATGCTGCTCGTTGTTTCTGCTGCTAAGGTAGTGGTGTATTTGTTGGCGCCGAGGGAAGGTTTGGCCTTGCCATTAACCGTGATGACGCCGCGTGGACCGGGCATCTTGATCTTATGGTAGGCATAATGTGGCACCGAGTTGAATCGAGCGAATGCGGTTCGTCCGAGCAGTGCTTGATAATCACTGTGGAAAGGGACGATTTCGAAGATTAACTCTTCGATACGGTAATTTTCTGGTGATCCGAAGACTACCTCAAGGGCAATGGAGCATGTATAGCTAACTTCCACACCTAGTATAATGCCTCTGAAAGTGGCTTTAGTGGGTTTGATCGCCGAATGATCGATGCCCATCTTGCGCACTGTGTCCTGGTAAAGCAGATTTAGACTGCTGCCTCCATCCATAAGGACTCGAGTGAGGTGGAACCCGTCTATTATTGGGTCGTGGACTAGTGCGGCTGGATTGCCCTGATTGGCGTTAACCGGACGATCCGTGCGGTTGAAGGTGACCGGCCCTAGTTTACATTGTGGGACGACTAGTTCCGTTTGAGTCGGCATCCCTAAGGGTGCATATCCGGTCCGAGCTGGTAATTTGGGTTGTATTTACCACATTCACCAATTGAATATGCGGGGGAAATTTCTTTTGCCCTCCTGTGTTTGGTGATCTAGGCTCTTCATCGCTATCGTCACTTTGAGACCCCCCTTCATCTTTGGCGCCTGCCCTGCCGGCTTGTTTGAAGACCCGACATTCTCTATTGGTATGGGTGGCTGGCGTTTCTGGGGTGCCATGAATTTGGCATTGGCGATCGAGTATGCGGTCCAGACTGGGTGGACCCAGTTTTTTATTTTTGGGTGGCCCTTTCCGCTGACGGACTTTGAGCCCTGAACCGGCATTAACCGCCAGTATTTTGGCGTTTTCACCATATTCTTGGCGCTTGTGTTTGTTGCATCGTGGTTTGCGTTGCTATCCACAACTTCGATATGCCAGGTTTGCTTCTCAGATTGGTACTCTGAGCCAACCAACTATCTTCGCCTTCACAAAAGCGGGTCATAAGTGTCGTGAGGGCTGCCATGGATTTTGGCTTCTCTTGGCGAGGTGCGGGTGAGCCATTAAATCACGGATATTATGCTTAAATGCTGCTAAGGCCTCTGCATCCGGACAGTCGACTATTTGGTTTTTCTTGGTTAGGAACCGTGTCCAGGATTGCCTGGCCGATTCCCCTGGCTGCTGAGTTATATGGCTCAAGTCATCAGCATCCGGTGGTCGCACATAAGTTCCCTGGAAGTTGTCAAGGAATGCATCTTCCAAATCATCCCACTACCGACGGAGTCTGCTGGCAAGCTATTCAGCCAATGCCGAGCTGGTCCTTTGAGTTTTAGTGGGAGGTACTTGATGGCATGTAGATCATCACCGCGAGCCATGTGGATGTGGAGGAGGAAATCCTCAATCCATACCACGGTATCTGTTGTACTGTCATATGATTCGATGTTTACGGGTTTAAAACCCTCCGGGAATTCGTGATCCATAACTTCATCAGTGAAGCATAGGGGGTGCGGCGCCTCTGTGCCGGGCTATATCACGACGCAGTTCATATGAGTCTTGTGTGCTGTATTCGGCCCGGCCAGATTTACTTTTAGTGTATCCGGCGTGACGGTCATCGTCCCGCGTTAGTGCGCACCCCCGTGACCCGTATATCGATCTTGCATGTTTTGCCCTGCTTTCCAATACGTCTCGCAGGTCCCGCATGTTGCCCCGGGCCTTGGTATTTTTTTTGAGTGGCGGCGGGGTGCAGGCTGAAACGCCTCTCTTTCTCGGCCACGAGGTGGCCGGTCAGCCGCATCGTACGCTGGTGATGTAGGTTTCAATGCTTCCTCCTCGAGTCGGGGTAGCGACCTGCGCTTTGGGTAATTCTTGGAGGGGCGTTCGAGTTTGTATTCCTCGGCCGCAAGGACTTCGGTCCATCTGTTTGCTAGCAAATCTTGATCAGCTCTGAGCTGTTGTTGCTTTTTCTTCAGGCTATTTGCTGTGGCTATAAGCCTGCGCTTGAAGCGCTCCTGCTTGACGGGATCCTCAGGCATGAAAAATTCTTCGTCGCCGAGGCTCACCTCGTCTTCGGAGAGAGGCATGTAATTGTCATCCTCCGTTTCTCCATCTGCTGCCTGTTTTGGAGGGCTAGCTTGTTCATCCTCCCGCTCTAAATCTTGCTGGAGGGGATTGTTGTCTTCGGCACTATCCAGAGTATTATTGTCTCTTGTGCCGGTATCACTACTTTTGCTATGGCAGGACTTAGAGTGGCGCCGCTTACGTCGGCGCTTGGGTTGCTTCTTGGAGGGGTGATCCTCCATTGTCTTATCGCCATTGACTTCTTTGGGGGTATCCACCATGTATATATCATATGATGAGGTGGCGGTCCAGTATACATGGTGATGGTTCCAATCGTCTCTGCATCGTCGTCCATACCGTCGATGTCTTGGTCAAGTCGAGCATATCGGTTAAATAAATCGACAGTGGCTACTAAGTGGGTGGTGGGTGGGGAGAGAATTTCTTCGTCGTCCGCATCCCATTCTAGCCGGACATAGTTCGGCCAAGGTTTTCCTGACAAGGAGAGAGATGCTATGTCTTGAGCTTGCGTTGGTTTTCCCCGAAGAGGAGAGGATGATGCAGCAGAGTAGCGTAAGTATTTCCCTCCGTTTTTGAGAACCAAGGTATCAATCTAGTAGGAGGCCACGCGCAAGTCCCTCGTACCTACACAAAGCAAACAACTCCTCGCAACCAACGCGAATAGGGGTTGTCAATCCCTTCACAGTCACTTACGAGAGTGAGATCTGATAGAGATGATAGATAATATTTTTTGTATTTTTGGTATAAAGATGCAAAGTAAAATAAAAGGCAAAGTAAAAAAGCAAAGCAATAATAAAGCGTAGGAAGATTAATATGATGAGAATAGACCCGAGGGCCATAGATTTCTCTAGTGGCTTCTCTCAAGAGCATACGTATTTTACGGTGGGTGAACGAATTACTGTTGAGCAATTGACAGAAATGAGCATAGTTATGAGAGTATCTAGGTAGGATCATGTATATAGGCATCACGTCCAAGACAAGTAGACCGACTCCTGCCTACATCTACTAGTATTACTCCACTCATCGACCGCTATCCAGCATGCATCTAGAGTATTAAGTTAATGAAAACAGAGTAACGCCTTAAGCAAGATGACATGATGTAGAGGATAAATTCATGCAATATGATAAAAACCATCTTGTTATCCTCGATGGCAACAATACAATCGTGCCTTGTTGCCCCTCATCCTTTGGGAAAGGACACATAAGATTGAACCCAAAGCTAAGCACTTCTCCCATTGCAAGAACTACCAATCTAGTTGGCCAAACCAAGCGGATAATTCAAGAGACTTGCAAAGATAACCAATCATACATAAACGAATTCAGAGAAGATTCACATATTGCTCATAGATAATCTTGATCATAAACCCACAATTCATCGGTCTCAACAAACACACCGCAAAAAGAAGATTACATCGAATAGATCTCCACGAGAGAGGGGGAGAACATTGTATTGAGATCCAAAAAGAGAGAAGAAGCCATCTAGCTACTAACTATGGACCCGAAGGTCTGAAGTAAACTACTCACACTTCATCGGAGAGGCTATGATGATGATGTAGAAGCCCTCCATGGTGGGTTCCCCTTCCATGGAGCTTGAACAGGCCCCAAGATGGGATCTCATGGATCTGAGAAAGTTGCGGTGGTGAAATTAGGTTTTGGCTCCGTGTCTGATCTGTTGAAGTGCGTGGGTATATATAGGAGGAAGAAGTGCGTCGGTGGAGCTTGGGGCCCACGAGGCGGGGCGCGCCTGAGGGGGCCCTCCACCTCGTGGCCGCCTCCTCCTTTCTTGACCGAGGTTCAAGTCTCTGGATCTTATCGATGAGAAAATCACGTTCCTGAAGATTTCATTCCGTTTGGACTCCGTTTGATATTCCGTTTCTTCGAAACACTAAAATAGGCAAAAAACAGCAATTCTGGGCTCGGCCTCCGGTTAATAGGTCAGTCCCAAAAGTAATATAAAAGTGGAAAATAAAGCCCAATATGGTCCAACAACAATAGATAATATAGCATGGAGCAATCAAAAATTATAGATACATTGGAGACGTATCAGGCATCCCCAAGCTTAATTCCTGCTCGTCCTCGAGTAGGTAAATGATAAAAGAGAATTTTGATGCGGAGTGCTACTTGGCATAATTTCAATGTAACTCTTCTTAATTGTGGTATGAATATTCAGATTCAAAGATTCAAGACAAAGGTTTAATATTGACATAAAAAATAATAATACTTCAAGCATACTAACAAAGCAATTATGTCTTCTCAAAATAACATGGCCAAAGAAAGTTATCCCTACAAAATCATATAGTCTGGCTATGCTCTATCTTCACCACACAAAGTATTTAAATCATGCACAACCTCGATGACAAGCCAAGCAATTGTTTCATACTTTTGACATTCTCAAAACTTTTTAAATCTTCACGCAATACATGAGCGTGAGCCATGGATATAGCATTATATGTGGAATAGAATGGTGGTTGTGGAGAAGACAAAAAGAGGGAAGATAGTCTCACATCAACTAGGCGTATCAACGTGCTATGGAGATGCCCATCAATAGATGTCAATGTGAGTGAGTAGGGATTGCCATGCAACGGATGCTCTAGAGCTATAAGTATATGAAAGCTCAACAAAAGAAACTAAGTGAGTGTGCATCCAACTCGCTTGCTCACGAAGACCTAGAGCAATTTGAGGAAGCCCATCATTGGAATATACAAGCCAAGTTCTATAATGAAAAATTCCCACTAGTATATGAAAGTGACAAAACGAGAGACTCTCTATTATGAAGATCATGGTGCTACTTTGAAGCACAAGTGTGGTAAAAGGATAGTAACATTGTTTGAGGGAGTCCTAGATTAGGGGGTATCCAGACAGCCGGACTGTGTACAACGTCCGGACTATTGAAGCGTGAAGATACTAGACTCAAGACTTCGGCCCGTGTCTGGATGGGACTTTCCTTGGCGTGGAAGGCAAGCTTGGCGATCTAGATATTATATTTCCTTCCTTGTAACTGACTCCATGTAAACCCTAGCCCTCTTCGGTGCCTATATAAACCGGAGAGGTTGGTCCTTAGAAGGCCGATCACAATTACAATCATACCATCATAGGCTAGCTCTTAGGGTTCAGCCTCTACGATCTCGTGGTAGATCTACTCCTGTACTACCCATAACATCAATATTAATCAAGCAGGAAGTAGGGTTTTACCTCCATCGAGAGGGCCCGAACCAGAAAAGCTTCTCCACCTCCTTATCACCCAGACCCTCGAAGAACTTGGAAGCGTCAGCCGTACTCTTCAACAAATCCGCATACGCGTCCACAGGACTCAAATACCATCCAGGGCGTGCCGGATCAAAAACTTCGTCCATGACAAGTAGGAACCTCCACCCACGATTTTACCGGCCTGTTGAAGCTCCTCCCGCGCACCCCTGAGCTTGGTGTGTATTTCCTTGGTGGCATTGCGTGCCTTGTCCAGCTCGGCCAAGCTATCCTTATGCTCCTTTTTAAGGTGCTCATACCGGCCAGCGGCATTTTTTAACTCAATAGCCATTTCGGCCATCTTTTCCTCGCTTCGGTGATGAGCAGCCTGTTCGGCTCTCAGTTCCTCGGTCGCCTTTAGGGCAGCCGCATTGCTAAGCCGAGCATGTTCCTTGGCTTGGACAAGTTCTGCCCTCAGGGCCTCCACGACAGCAGCACCATCTGCAGTCCGAACATATTACATTAATATCATGCCGCCTCCATATTTTCCTATACAAAGGAAGGCAGAGCGCATACCTTGTGATTTGTCTAGCCGCTCGTTCACTAGCGTGATATCGGCATCAATCGAACGAATTCGCCTGGTCAGTTCGGAAACTTCGACGGACTGGTCGGCGGCCGGACTCACAGGTACCTGCAAGTGTTTACAGCGCAATCATTGATTTATGATCCCTCGTTTGCCGCCTAGGGCGTGCAACCAGAGTCTCAGGGGCTACTATCTATATGGAGCACACCTAATGTGTGCCTCACAGCCAAAAACAGTGTATTCTTCACTAGATACCTCAAAGCCTCTGAGCAGACTTGTAAATGCTTCATTCAAACCGCTTGTAGCGGAGGAAATCTTCCTGAGCACCGCGCTCATTAATGAGCAGTGCTCCTCCGAAAGCGCAACTCGCTCCAGTAGGCCCGTCAGTACGTCCGGCCGGACATCGAACTGTGCCGGACCCTTCCCATCGCCCCTCGTGGGAGCCAAATGCTCCGGGCTCAGGGGGCTGACACATTGAATTCCGGCCTCGGCAGATCCGGACTCCTCCGTGACGACACCTCAGTGTCGCCCGCTTCATGAGCCGGAGAAGTGGGTGGGGTCTCGCTCTCCATCATCTCCGGAGGAAGATCCCTTGAAGACGAACTCTGTTGAGAAGGGCTGCTAGCCGGACTGCGAAAGACGAATCCTGCTTATTGATCTAGGAGGAACGCAGTACCTTCGAATTAAAAATTAACTTACAGCTCGGTGGAGGGATGGCCCGTTGGTGGGCACGATGCGGCGAGGGTGCCCGTTGGGGCAGAGCCCCCTGGTGTTATCTTTTTCCCGGGTTTGGGCATCTCCGTCTCCGAGTCTTCGGAGGCGGCCCTCTTCTTCCCGCGCGGGGAGGAGGCCTTAGCCTCACCTTCCCGACTATCCTCCTTAGGGGAGGCAACAATTCCCCCGATTCGGATGCGTAGCGTGTGAAGCTCGGTTTCTTCGTTCTCCCCCTTGTCTTCCCCTGAGTGCATTCTGATGAGCACCCGGTCAAGCATCTTGGCCATGGTGGGACCAGGCGAGCCTTTGGGAAGTGGCGCCGGACACCTGATTCTCTCCGCCTTGCTGAGCCATTCCTGGCCACGGATGATTTTCAGAACAAACAACCATAACAAATAAAAAACACGGTGTCCGGTATCAAGTTTACTTACTTGGGTATCTAGGCTATTGCAGCTTAGGCCCGCATCCTCGGTGGTGTCCGGACACTTTACTTTCGGTCTGAAGAATAATCTGCACATCCCTTCGAGCTTTAGGCCGAAGAAGTGCTTGACAGTCCGCGGACCCTCCGGATTGAACTCCCACATCTGGAGAGGCCGGCGTTGGCACGGTAACATCCGCCGGATTAACATCACTTGCATTATGCTGACAAGGTTAATGTCCCTCTCAAGAAGCTCTCGGATGCGGTTCTGCAGTACTGGAACATCACCAGCGGACCCCCAATTCCGTCCTACGTCGGTCCAAGACGCTAGTTGGCACGGAGGGCCCAAGCGGAACTCGGGGGCGGCCACCCACTTAGTGCCTCTGGGAGCCGTGACATAGAACCACCTCCGCTGCCATACATCGGATACCTCTGGGAAAGAACCCTCTGGCCACGGGGCGTCGTCGTTCCTGCTTATTATGGCACCTCCGCACTCCACATGTCGCCCCTCGATCATCTTCGGCGTCACATTGAAGGTCTTGAGCCATAAGCCGAAGTGTGGGGTGACATGGAGAAAAGCCTCGCACACGATAATAAACAACGAGATATGGAGGATAGCGTCGGGAGCCAGATCGTGAAAATCCAACCCATAATAGAACATGAGCCCCCTCACGAAGGGATCGAGGGTGAAACCCAGATCGTGGAGGAAGTGTGGGACGAAAATGACACACTCGTTGGGCTCCGGCGTAGGGATGACTTGCCCTGGAGCAGGGAGCCTGTGCCGGATATCTGCTGTCAAGTATCCGACCTCCCTAAGCTTTGCAATGTCCTTCTCTTCAATCGAGGAGGCCACCCACCAGCCTTGAGGGTCAGATCCGGACATATTGGAGGATTCCGGAGGCGTGGAGCTTAGGTTTTGGGTGTTAGAACTCGAGGTGCGAGAAGGCGCGATGAAGGTGAAAAAGGAGGCGTAGGTCTCGACCCCTTTATAAAGAGGGTGAATATCAAGAGTCCCCGGTGTGACCGTTTGAGGCTTATCTAAAAAACACACGGGTTATACCAACAGCCGTCGTGGGGTCACGCGTGCTCATACTGATGGAAAATCCCGTAATAAGAGGAACACGATCTCTGCCTCGACGGGACGTGCCAATAAAACCGCCTCAACACGAGTCATTGTGGGGCAGGAAACGTCGGTTCGCGTTGGACCGAGCCCCGATGCAAGGGCACGACGCATGAAGATTGCCAGCAAATCAGATCTATACCATACGAAGATCATCTTGCAGATCCGGACACGGTCTACGTGTTCGATGACCACTTTGGAGTATTCGGAGGAGGAACCCGCCCTGCAATGCCGAAGATAAAGCTGCGCGCCGGACTCATCCTCATTGAAGCCTGGTTCAGGGGCTACTGAGGGAGTCCTGGATTAGGGGGTATCCGGACAGTCGGACTGTGTACAACGTCCGGACTATTGAAGCGTGAAGATACAAGACTCAAGACTTCGGCCCGTATCCGGATGGGACTTTCCTTGGCATGGAAGGCAAGCTTGGCGATCCGGATATTATATTTCCTTCCTTGTAACTGACTCCATGTAAACCCTAGCCCTCTCCGGTGCCTATATAAACCGGAGAGGTTGGTCCTTAGAAGGCCGATCACAATTACAATCATACCATCATAGGCTAGCTCTTAGGGTTCAGCCTCTACGATCTCGTGGTAGATCTACTCTTGTACTACCCATATCATCAATATTAATCAAGCAGGAAGTAGGGTTTTACCTCCATCGAGAGGGCCCGAACCTGGGTAAACATCTGTGTCCCTTGCTTCCTGTTACCATCAGCCTTGCCGCACAGATCGGGACCCCCTACCCGAGATCCGCCGGTTTTGACACCGACATTGTCCCTTCTCTCTTTTTCTCTCATTTTTTTGTTTTTTTATTTGGGCCTTTTCTCTTTTTTATGGCCTATTTTCTTTTCTCTTTTTTTTTTATTTTTTGTCCGGAGTCTCACCCTGACTTATGGGGAAATCATATTCTCCATCATCCTTTCCTCACTTGGGACAATGCTCTAAAAATGATGATCATCACACTTTTATTTTTCTTACAACTCAAGAATTACAACTCGATACTTAGAACAAAATATGACTCTCTGTGAATGCCTCCGGTGGAGTACCGGGATATGCAATGATTCATAAGTGACATGTATGAAAGAATTATGAACAGTGGCTTTGCCACAAATACGATGTCAACTAAATGATCATGCTAAGCAATATGACAATGATGGAGCGTGTCATAATAAATGGAACGGTGGAAAGTTGCATGGCAATATATCTCGGAATGGCTATGGAAATGCCATGATAGGTAGGTATGGTGGCTCTTTTGAGGAAGGTTTATGGTGGGTGTATGATACCGGCGAAAAGTGCGCGGTATTAGAGAGGCTAGCAATGGTGGAAGGGTGAGAAAAGTGCGTATAATCCATGGACTCAACATTAGTAATAAAGAACTCATATACTTATTGCAAAAATCTACAAGTTATCAAAGCAAAGTATTACGTGCATGCTCCTAGGGGGATAGATTGGTAGGAAAAGACCATCGCTCGTCCCCGACCGCCACTAATAGGGAAGACAATCAATAAATAAATCATGCTCCGACTTCATAACATGACGGTTCACCATACGTGCATGCTACGGGAATCACAAACTTTAACACAAGTATTTCTCAAATTCACAACTACTCAACTAGCATGACTCTAATATTACTACCTTCATATCTCAAAACAATTATCAAGCATCAAACTTTTCTTAGTATTCAACGCACTCAAAAGAAAGTTTTACAAATCTTGAATACCAAGCATATTATTATTTTAAGCAAATTACCATGCTATTTAAGACTCTCAAAATAATCTAAGTGAATCATGAGAGATCAAAGGTTTCTATAAAACAAATACACCACCGTGCTCTAAATGATATAAGTGAAGCACTAGAGCAAAACTACAAAGCTCAAAAGAAATAAGTGAAGCACATAGAGTATTCTATCAAATTCCAATTCATGTATGGCTCTCTCAAAAGGTGTGTACAGCAAGGATGATTGTGGTAAACTAACAAGCAAATACGCAAATAATACAAGACGCTCCAAGCAAAACACATATCATGTAGTGAATAAAAATATAGCTCCAAGTAAAGTTACCGATGGAAGTGGGCGGAAGAGGGGATGCCTTCCGGGGCATCCCCAAGCTTTGACTTTTTGGTGTCCTTGGATTATCTTGGGGGTGCCATAGGCATCCCCAAGCTTAGGCTCTTTCCACTCCTTGTTCCATAATCCATCAAAAGATTTCACCCAAAACTTGAAAACTTCACAACACAAAACTCAACAGAAACCTCGTAAGCTCCGTTAGCGAAAGAAAACAAAAGACCACTTCAAGGTACTTTAATGAACTCATTATTTATTTATAATGGTGTTAAACCTACTGTATTCCAACTTCTCTATGGATTATAAACTATTTTACTAGCCATAGATTCATCAAAATAAGCAAACAACACACGAAAAACAGAATCTGTCAAAAACAGAACAGTCTGTAGTAATCTGTAACTAACGCAAACTTCTGGAACTCCAAAAATTCAGCCAAAATAGGGAGATCTAGAAAATTTGTTTATTGATCATCAGCAATTGGAATCAGTATTTTATCACGTTCTGGTGATTTGTAACAATTGTTCTCGTGAACAGAAAGTTTCTGGAAATTACAGCAAGATCAAATAACTATCATCCAAGAAGATCCTATAGGTTTAACTTTGCACAAACACTAATTAAAACATAAAACCACATCTAAACAGAAGGTAGATGGATTATTTATTCCTAAACAGAAAAAAAACAAGAACTAAAAAAATAAAATTGGGTTGCCTCCCAACAAGCGCTATCGTTTAACGCCCCTAGCTAGGCATAAAAGCAAGGATAGATCTAGGTATTGCCATCTTTGATAGACAATCCTTAAACGAGGCATCTACCTTCCTTAGAAATTTCTTTCTTTCTAGTAATTATCAATTTTTTAGGCAAAAGATCGAAAAATTCATTCGTAGCAAATGGTTCCTTAATGATAGCAAAAAGATTGGGATGAATACTTATAGATTTAAGATCCGCGGTTTCCTTACTAGAGGATTCACCCTTATTCTTAGGAACATACATGAGCTTAGCAATTTTAGTAGGTGGACTTGGAGTATTTTTTACGGAAGAAAAAGCAGTTCCCAAGTTGGTAATGATACCCTCAAGTTTATCAATTCTAGAGGAATCTTGATTTATTTTCTCATTAACTATGGATTCCTTCTCCTTAATATTTTTCAAAGTTACTCCTACCTTAGATCCATATTGGGTAATTTGATTGTGGATCTTTTATCTAGATTTTCAATTAACTCTCACGTAGCAACTTTATTTTCACTAATTTCAAGTCTTTGCATTACATGCTCCAAAGTTAACATAGTTCCATTAACCAAAAGAGGTGGTGAGCCAAATAAATCTATCATAGAATTATAAGAATCAAAAGTGTGGCTACCCAAGAAATTCCCTCCGGTAATGGTATCGAGGATATATCTATACCAAGGATTAGCACCTACATAAAAATTGCGGAGAAGAACTAAAGTAGATTGCTTCCTGGTAGATCTATTTTGAGCATTGCAAATTCTATACCGAGCGTCTTTTAGATTTTCTCCCTCCCTTTGCTTAAAATTTAGAACTTCATTCTCGGGAGACAACGGAGAAGAAATAAGACTAGCCATAATGACAAGCAAACGAGAAAAAGGCAAACGGAAAAGAGAGGGCGAATAATACGGCAAGGGTGAAGTGGGGGAGAGGAAAACGAGAGGCAAATGGCAAATAATGTAATGCGAGAGATAAGGGATTGTGATGGGTACTTGGTATGTTGACTTTTGCATAGACTCCCCGGCAACGCCGCCAGAAATCCTTCTTGCTACGTCTTGAGCTTGCTTTAGTTTTCCCCGAAGAGGAGAGGATGATGCAACCGAGTAGCGTAAGTATTTCCCTCAGTTTTTGAGAACCAAGGTATCAACCCAGTAGGAGGCCACGCGCAAGTCCCTCGTACCTACACAAAGCAAATAACTCCTCGCAACCAACGCGAATAGGGGTTGTCAATCCCTTCACGGTCACTTCCGAGAGTGAGATCTGATAGAGATGATAGATAATATTTTTGGTATTTTTGGTATAAAGATGCAAAGTAAAAAAGCAAAGCAATAATAAAGCGTAGGAAGATTAATATGATGAGAATAGACCCGGGGGCCATAGATTTCACTAGTGGCTTCTCTCAAGAGCATAAGTATTTTACGGTGGGTGAACGAATTACTGTTGAGCAATTGACAGAATTGAGGATAGTTATGAGAGTATCTAGGTATGATCATGTATATATGCATCACGTCCGAGACAAGTAGACCGACTCCTGCCTGCATCTACTACTATTACTCCACTCATCGACCGCTATCCAGCATGCATCTAGAGTATTAAGTTAATGAACACAGAGTAATGCCTTAAGCAAGATGACATGATGTAGAGGGATAAATTCATGCAATATGATAAATACCCCATCTTGTTATCCTCAATGGCAACAATACAATACGTACCTTGCTGCCCTACTGTCACTGGGAAAGGACACCACAAGATTGAACCCAAAGCTAAGCACTTCTCCCATTGCAAGAACTACCAATCTAGTTGGCCAAACCAAACGGATAATTTGAAGAGACTTGCAAAGATAACCAATCATACATAAAAGAATTCAAAGAAGATTCAAATATTGCTCATAGATAATCTTGATCATAAACCCACAATTCATCGATCTCAACAAACACACTGCAAAAAGAAGATTACATCGAATAGATCTCCACGAGAGAGGGGGAGAACATTGTATTGAGATCCAAAAAGAGAGAAGAAGCCATCTAGCTACTAACTATGGACCCGAAGGTCTAAAGTAAACTACTCACACTTCATCAGAGAGGCTATGATGATGATGTATAAGCCCTCCATGGTGGATTCCCCTTCCGTGAGCTCCTAACAGGCCCCAAGATGGGATCTCGTGGATCTGAGAAAGGTCGGCGGCGGAATTAGGTTTTTGGCTCCGTATCTGATCTGTTGGGGGTACGTAGGTATATATAGGAGGAAGGAGTACGTCGGTGGATCTTCGGGGGGCCCACGAGGCAGGGGGGCGCGCCATAGGGGGGTTTAACAATCAGACTCATATAGGTGTGTTCTTCAAAAGATGTTCTGCAGGACAACATCTCTACTTAAATGAGCCACTTAGAACACATTAAAATATACATCAACATGCCATGCATATTAGGAGAGTATTGCATCTTCATGGAGTGGTATTGTTAATAGTAAGGATACTCTCCTCTCAGTTGACCAACAACTTGTCTTCCACATCTAATTCACGGGATCTCCGATCACATAGACTAGGTTACCACTGTGAACAACTCATATTGTGGGTCTCATACCCATATCCTTCGATGCATTATCTATCACATTACATGATAGACCCTTAGTAAAAGGATCTGCCAGATTGTTTAGACATTTGGATATAATCCAATGCAATAACTCCAGAGTTTTTCATTTTCCTGACAGACTTCGACCTTCTCTGAACATGTCTTGATGACTTCATGTTATCCTTTGAGCTGCTCACTTTTGTGATCACAGTTTGATTGTCGCGATTCATAAGGATAACCGGTACAAGTTTCTCAACAACAGAGAAGTCATTCAAGAGCCGGCGAAGCCAATCTGCTTCGACCGTAGTTGTATCTAGTGTTGTGTGTTCTGCTTCCATTCTTAACCTCGTTAAGATGCTCTGCTTGCAAGACTTCCAAGAAACAATGCCACCTCCATGAGTGAATACATATCCGCTCGTGGCCTTTATCTCATCAGCATCAGAGATCCAATTTGAGTCACTATACCCTTCCAGTACCTTTGGGTACCCAGTGTAGTGAATTCCATAACTCACGGTGCCTTTCAAGTAACGCATAACTCTCTCTAGAGCTTTCCAATGCACATCTCCTAGTTTTGAAACAAACCGGCTCAGTTTGCTAACACTAAAAGAGATGTCAGGTCTTGTGGCACTGGCTACGTACATAAGCGAGCCAATAATCTGAGAATATTTCAGTTGATCTCTAGCAATTCTTCGATTCTTTCGAAGCAACATGCTAGCATCATATGGTGTTGGAGAGGGCTTGCAGTCACTGTAGCCAAAGCGACTCAAGATCTTTTCCACATAGTGAGATTGAAGCAATGTAATCCCACCATCATCGTCCCAACAACTTGATGTTCAGAATGACATCAGCCACTCCTAAATCCTTCATCTCAAAACAACGAGATAGGAAATCCTTGACCTCCTTAATAACATTCAGATTTGCTCCAAAAATCAGCATGTCATCAACATACAAGCAAAGGATAAATCCCTCGCCCCCGCCATGGTGATAGTACACACATTTATTAGCTTCGCTTACAACAAAGCCTATAGCTGTTAAAGTTCTTTCGAAATTCTCATGCCACTGCTTGGTGCTACTTTTTGAGCTTGCATTGGTTTTTCCCTTGAAGAGGAAAGGGTGATGTAGCAAAGTAGAGTAAGTATTTCCCTCAGTTTTGAGAACCAAGGTATCAATCCAGTAGGAGACAACGCTCAAGTCACCAAATACCTGCACAAACAAACACCAACTTGCACCCAACGCGATAAAGGGGTTGTCAATCCCTTCACGGTTATTTGCAAAGTGAGATCTGATAGAGATGGATAAACGGTAAAGTAATATTTTTGGTATTTTTGGTTTATGGAGCGAAAAGTAAAGAAAGTAAATAGGAAACTAAAATAGTAGATCAGAAACTTATATGATGGACAATAGACCCGGGGGCCATAGGTTTCACTAGAGGCTTCTCTCAAGATAAAAAATATTATGGTGGATAAACAAATTACTGTCGAGCAATTGATAGAAAAGCCCAAAGTTATGATGATATCTAAGGTAATGATCATGAATATAGGCATCACATCCGTATCAAGTAGACCGAAACGATTCTGCATCTACTACTATTACTCCACACATCGACCGACTCCTGCCTGCATCTAGAGTATTAAGTCCATGAAGAACAGAGTAACGCATTAAGTAAGATGACATGATGTAGCGGGATAAACTCAAGCAATATGATGAAAACCCCATCTTGTTATCCTCGATGGCAATAATATAATACATGCCTTGCTGCCCCTACTGTCACTGGGAAAGGACACCGCAAGATTGAACCCAAAGCTAAGCACTTCTCCCATTGCAAGAAAAACCAATCTAGTTGGCCAAACCAAATCGATAGTTCGAAGAGACTTGCAAAGATATCAAATCATGCATATAAGAATTCAGAGGAGATTCAAATAATATTCATAGATAAACTGATCATAAATCCACAATTCATCGGATCTCGGCAAACACACCCAAAAGATTATTACATCGAATAGATCTCCAAGAACATCGAGGAGAACATGGTATTGACAATCAAAGAGAGAGGAGAAGCCATCTAGGTACTAGCTATGGACCCGTAGGTCTGTGGTAAACTACTCACGCTTCATCGGAGAGGCAATGGTGTTGATGTAGAAGCCCTCCATGATTGAATCCCCCTCTGGCAGGACGCCGGAAAAGGCCCCTAGATGGGATCTCACGGGTACAGAAGGTTGTGGCGTTGGAAAAGTGTTTTTGTGGCTCTCCTGGTTGGTTTGGGAATATATAGGCGGAAGAAATAGGTCGGTGGAGTCACAAGGGGCCCATAAGGGTGGGGGCGCGCCTTACCCCCCTGGACGCACCCTCTGTCCTTGTGGCCGCCTCGTGGCTTCTCTGACTTGCACTCCAAGTCCTCTGGATGTCTTCTGGTCCAAGAAAAATCATCATAAAAGTTTTATTCCGTTTGGACTCCATTTGATATTCCTTTTCTGTGAAACTCTAAAACAAGGAAAAAACATAAACTGGCACTGGGCTCTAGGTTAACAAGTTAGTCCCAAAAATAATATAAAGTAGAATAATAATGCATATAAAACATCCAAAACAGATAATATAATAGCATGGAAAAATAAAAAATTATAGATACGTTGGAGACGTATCAAGAATCCCCAAGCTTAATTCCTACTCGTCCTCGAGTAGGTAAATGATAAAAACAGAATTTTTGATGTGGAATGCTTCCTAACATATTTATCCATGTAATTTTCTCTATTGTGGCATGAATGTTCATCCGTATGATTCAAAACAAAAGTTTAATATTGACATAAAAACAATAATACTTCAAGCATACTAACAAGGTAATTATGTCTTCTCAAAATATCATGGCCAAAGAAAGCTTATCCCTACAAAATCATATAGTCTGGCTATGCTCCATCTTCATCACACAAAATATTTAAATCATGCACTACCCCGATGACAAGCCAAGCAATTGTTTCATACTTTTGATGTTCTCAAACTTTTTCAATTTTCACGCAATACATGAGCGTGAGCCATGGATATAGCACTGTAGGTGGAATAGACGGTGGTTGTGGAGAAGACAAAAAGAAGGAGATAGTCTCACATCAAGTAGACATATCAACGGGCTATGGAGATGCCCATCAATAGATATCAATGTGAGTGAGTAGGGATTGCCATGCAACGGATGCACTAGAGCTATAAGTTTATGAAAAGCTCAAAAAGAAACTAAGTGGGTGTGCATCCAACTTGCTTGCTCCCGAAGACCTAGGGAAATTTGAGGAAGCCCATAATTGGAATATACAAGCCAAGTTCCATAATGAATAATTCCCACTAGTATATGAAAGTGACAATATAGGAGACTCTCTTATCATGAAGATCATGGTGCTACTTTCAAGCACAAGTGTGGTAAAAGGATAGTAGCATTGCCCCTTCTCTCTTTTCTCTCACTTTTTTATTTGGGCCTTCTCTCATTTTTTTGGCCTCTTCTTTTATTCGTCCAGAGTCTCATCCCGACTTGTGGGGGAATCATAGTCTCCATCATCCTTGAAGGAAGTATGCCCTAGAGGCAATAATAAAGTTGTTACTTATATTTCCTTATATCATGATAAATGTTTATTATTCATGCTAGAATTGTATTAACCGGAAACTTAGTACATGTGTGAATACATAGACAAATAGAGTGTCCCTAGTATGCCTCTGCTTGACTAGCTCGTTAATCCAAGATGGTTAAGTTTCCTGACCATAGACATGTGTTGTCATTTGATAAACGGGATCACATCATTAGAGAATGATGTGATGGACAAGACCCATCCGTTAGTGTGGCACCCCGGCTCAGAGCGACCGGTTTACCTTGCATTGCTAACCCAGAGATCATGTCTTCTGGCAACACACAACATCTTGGTACAGAAATCACCGCTTTATTGAAACTAGCAGAAGCATAGTGCGACATTACATCAAGTTGCGAGGCCAAGCGGCACACTCGGTGCGGCTGAACAATATGTACATTATTTAGTGAACATAAAAGGGGCCTCGAGCATGACATCTACACGGCAGCGGAACAACGACGTAGCGGGACTCCATAGCACAGGGACACCGATGTGGACACGGTCTAGACACGACAGCACTCCGATCCAGTTAGACTTTCCCGAAATCTGGCATAACACGCCAGGTCAGTACATTGAATGTACTTGCAAGCTCACATCAAACAGAACCATAATGACAAACAATATCATGACATTTAATCAAGTTAAATGCAAACAACAACATGCTACTCATACAGTGAAACCAAACTTGTGCATCGAGTCACTCGGACTCTCTTACCAACAGGTTGCCTCGCGACCGAACAGTGCTCACGACAAAGCACGAACGGAACCATACTTGGTTCAACGGGTTACCTCGTAACCAAACAGCGATCACTCCCGGATCACAAGTGATACCACAACAGTCAGTCTCACTGACATCATCATGATCCAACTAGTGCAATGCAAATAACTTAGTGTACAAGATTTATTTATGAAAGTTGATCCATGGTATGACTTACTTACGAACTGGGCCCTTATCCGCGGGCATGGCTATCGATAGATTAATACACTCTGCAGAGGTAGCACACTTTACCCACACCATGGAACCCATGGCCTCGCACTCCCGTTCGGGTGGACCAACGGCATTCTGACAGAACTCTCCCATTGCCATGACACTCTTACGGCCACTCCGACCAACTCCCCACTGGGCTTAGTCCTGGGTGACCGAGCCTACCAAAGGCAAAACAACCACCGTCATGGCAAATAAAAAGTCCCAAACAGGGACAAGGTACCATAACAATAACAGGTCCACAAGGTTATGTCTGCTTACCGGGCCAGGGTAACGCATGCCCATAACCTTCCCTTGTTGGAGGCACCGATAAAAGGCATGAGAACGGAACGACTAACGACCTTCCTATACTAAGGCAAATGTGGTTGCACTTGTCAGCCCGATTCAATGGCAGCATGACCCGACCAACTTTATGTTCAAGTTCAATTATCATCAGGTTTAACTTGAAAATAAAATGCTCGAGTCACTATATGCCATGCTTATGCAACCATATATCATGCATCACATCCATTAAGAAATAACAGATCAACCTTATTCAAAGTTCTACTTGCACAAACTCAACTTTCAACATTTCTGGTCCTTTCTTACTTGTTATTTATACTCATCACTTTAGTTGGCATTTATCACATACATCTCATTTTTGCATATAGGAAAATTAAGACCGATGATCATATCACCATAGCCATGACAAATTTACTTAGATCAACTACACAAGCTATATCTCACTAGTTCAAGCATTCATTTTTGTTAACTAAGCATTTTTTATCATGACAAACTAAATAACACCAACATTATTTATTTTAAAATTATATGCAATGATTAACATATAAATTCAAGTAGAAAATCATTGATATTGCAAAGACACCATGACAATGTTGTTGTAGCTTGCCTTAGTGCAGAGGAGCTTCACACTCCTCCTGGATGCCTTCAAGACAAGCTTCACCTTCTGAAAATAAATCAAATGACAAAAAGAAAATATCAAAAACACTTCTGAAAATCACCAGAAATTCTAGGAAGCAAAGAAAAATGCCATCTTGGGTGTGCTGCTAGGATTTTCCAGTAAGAACAGAATGCAAAAAGAATCAACTCGTTTGGACTTGTAGAATAAAAGTTACAGCTAGTCAATGTTCTGGTCAAATTTGTATTAAATTTGAATTAAAAGAAAAAACAGAGGGGGGTGACATCAAAGGCATAAACCGCTTGGGCGCCACCACTCATACCGCTTCGTCCGTGGCCTGAGTGGCTGACAGAGGGGCCCAGTGGTCAGGTCGGAGGGGGGGGGGGGGAGAAGCAGAGGCGGGCGGCGCGGCGACGGCGCTTTCTCCGGCGAGGAGTGCCCGGCGACGAGCTCTAAGAGGATAGGGTTGTAGAGGAGATCGAGGCGCACCTGCCCGTACCCATAGCGTGGCTAGGGGTGGCCAGACGGGGTCGGAACGGAGCTCTCTAGCGGCGGCAGCGGGCGGAGCTCGTCCGATATGGTGGTTCCGGTGAAGCAGGGCCAGTCCAGCAGCTCCAACAGCACTAGCATGCACCAGTGGACCACCACGAACACGCCAGAGTGGTCAGTGGAGCTCGAGCGGCTTTGGAGAGGGAGGGGCAGAGGACGGGGATCACCGGCGAGCTCGGGGCAGGGACGGCGGCCAGAGGCCTGCCCGGCCGGGCTGCGGCTTCCTACGGTGGTGTGGAGGTGTGCTGTGTGTGTGTGCGGAGAAAAACGAGCTCGGGGAAGCTCTATTTATAGGCAAGGCCGAGGCGGGGATCGAGAGCTTGCCGGAGCTCTCTGGAGTGTCGCCCGGCGATGAATCGCGCCAGTGAGAGGGGGGAAGATGCCGGAGATCACGCGGGGGCTGTAGACGAGCTGCGACGAGCACAGGAGCGCAGTATGTGATGAGCACAGGGGCACGGGCGCACTGTTGCCTTGGCCACGCCGTGCCCGTGCTCGCTGTAGCGAGCTCTGGCGTCAGCGAGCGCCAGGGTGGAGTTATGGAGGTGCAAACAAGGATGGGGGTGTGGTTTGGCAAGGTGCAGCGGCCGAGGCAGCGAGCACACGCGAAATAGAGAAGCTGGCGCACCGCAGGGCGCGTCGGCCGCATGCCAACCCCCTTGGACGAACGTGGTCGCCGCGTGAACTTTGGCATCAGGCTGAGCTAAGCGTAAACACCATGCCTGGCAGTTAGTCCTTAGTGGTTTTGGTTGTTTTGCACGGTTGGCTAGGTCACAGGTGAAATGTGGGAGTGGCTTTCTTCCTGGCAAGTTTCTAGGCAAAAACTTGTTAGCTTCACTGAGAAAAATTTAGTGAGAACTAAGGGCTATGCTTTGGGGTTTAGCAATCTCTTAGGAGGGTAATCAAGCTCAGAAAATATCAGTCCCAAAAGATCAAGCAAAAATATACTTGCTGTGCAACTTGATCATTTTGTCCAGAATATAAATGATTTTCTGTAGCAAAAATATTACAAAAAGTTATGCAATATTTTTGCTCAGGGAGGTGCCCTAGGGTTCAAAGAATAATTGGGAATTTTCTCATATTTTTTTGGGCAAAGAAAATGGGGGTTGCTTTGGAGCATACTTCTCTAAAGTGATTTTCAGGGAAGAAAATGAATATTTTTCTTTTATGAAAAATATTCCTTGAGATTTTGTTGGTGTTTTTCAGAGAAGAAAAGGTGAGTTAGAGGTGGATGGTTCACTTGGATGAAAATCAAGGGTAGGCCCAAGTGTTCAAGTCCATCTGAATTGATTCAAAACTCCAAATCCAAAGCAAATGCAAATAAAAGTCCGGGAAAAGAGAGAAGGCAGATCCAGGCTGTCGCAGTTAGCTTAGCATAATGATCGTTTAGTTCTATTGCTATTTCTTTCTTCATGACCGGAGGAACACCTTGTGTGCTATCAAACGTCACAACGTAACTTGATGATTATAAAGATGCTCTACAGGTGTCTCTGATGGTGTTTGTTGAGTTGGCATAGATCGAGATTAGGATTTGTCACTCCAAGTATCGGAGAGGTATCTCTAGGCCCTCTCAGTAATGCACATCACTATAAGCCTTGCAAGCAATGTGACTAATGAGTTAGTTATGGGATGATGCATTATGGAACGAGTAAAGAGACTTGCCGATAACGAGATTGAACTAGGTATGATGATACCGATGATCGAATCTTGGGCGAGTAACATACTGATGACAAAGGGAGCAACGTATGTTATTATGCGGTTTGGCCGATAAAATACCTTCATAGAATATGTAGGAGCCAATATGAGCATCCAGGTTCCGCTATTGGTTATTGACCGGAGATGTGTCTCGGTCATGTCTACATAGTTTTCGAACCCGTAGGGTCCGCACGCTTAACGTTCGATGATGATTTGTATTATGAGTTATGTGATTTGATGATCGAAGTTTGTTCAGAGTCCAGGATGAGATCACGGACATGACGAGGAGTCTCTAAATGGTCGAGAGGTAAACATTCATATATTGGAAGGTTGAATTCGGACACCGAAATGGTTTCAAAAAGTTTCAGATAAGTTTCGAAGTACCAGGTGTTATCGGAACCCCCTGGATGTTAATGGGCCATCATGGGCCTTAGTGGAGATGAGAGAGGGTCGGCTAGGGGGTGGCGCGCGCCCCACCTTGTCAATCCGGATTGGACAAGGGGTGGGGGCGCCCCCCCCTTTCCCTCTCCTACTCCTCCTCTCTTTCCCTCTTTGCTACTCCGGAAAAGGAAAAAGGAGAGGGAATCCTACTAGGACTAGGGAGTCCTAGTAGGACTCCCCACACCTGGAGCGCCTCCTCCCTGGCCGCCGGCCTCCTCCCCCCTCCTTTATATATGTGGGACGGGGGCACCCCAAAGGCACACCAAGTCTTCTCTTAGCCGTGTGCGGTGCCCCCTCCACTTTTACACACCTCAATCATATCGTCGTAGTGCTTAGGCGAAGCCCTGCGCCAGTAACTTCATCATCACCATCGCCACGCCGTTGTGCTGATGGAACTCTCCCTCCTCCTCAACTGGATCAAGAGCTCGAGGGACGTACGTTCGGTGCTAGGATCGGTTGAATAGCGAAGACGTTCGACTACATCAAACGAATTACTAAACGCGTCCGCTTTCGGTCTACGAGGGTATGTGGACACACTCTCCCCTCTTGTTGCTATGCATCTCTTAGATAGATCTTGCATGATCGTAGGAATTTTTTTGAAATACCGCGTTCCCCAACAGTGGTATCCGAGCCAGGTCTATGCGTAGATGTTATATGCATGAGTAGGACACAAAGAGTTGTGGGCGATAATAGTCATACTGCTTACCACCAACTTCTTACTTTGATTCGGCGGTATTGTTGGATAAAGCGGCCCGGACCGACATTACATGACCGCATTCATGAGACTGGTTCTACCGACGTGCTTCGCACACAGGTGGCCGGCGGGTGTCTGTTTCTCCAACTTTAGTTGAATCAAGTTTGACTACGCACGGTCCTTGTTGAAGGTTAAAAAAACACATTTGACGAAAAATTGTTGTGGTTTTGATGCGTAGGTAAGAACGGTTCTTGCTAGAAGCCTGTAGCAGCCACGTAAAGCTTGCAACAACAAAGAAGAGGACGTCTAACTTGTTTTTGCAGTGCATGTTGTGATGTGATATGGTCAAGACGTGATGAGATATAAATTGTTGTATGAGATGATCATGTTTTGTAAAATTTATCGGCAACTGGCAGGAGCCTTATGGTTTTTGCTTTATTGTATGAAATGCAATCGCCATGTAATTTTTGTACTTTATCACTAAGCGGCAGCGATAGTCGTGGAAGCAATAGTTGTCGAGACGACAATGATGCTACAATGGAGATCAAGGTGTCAAGCCGGTGACGATGGAGATCATGACGGTGCTTTGGAGATGGAGATCAAAGGCACAAGATGATGATGGCCATATCATGTCACATATTTTGATTGCATGTGATGTTTATCCTTTATGCATCTTGTTTTGCTTAGTACGGCGGTAACATTATAAGATGATATCTCACCAAATTTCAAGGTACAAGTGTTCTCCTTGAGTATGCACCGTTGCTACAGTTCGTCATGCCGAGACACCACGTGATGATCGGGTGTGATAAGCTCTACGTTCACATACAACGTGTGCAAGCCAGTTTTGCACACGCAGAATACTCGGGTTAAACTTGACGAGCCTAGCATATGCAGATATGGCCTCGGAACATTGAGACTGAAAGGTCGAACGTGAATCATATAGTAGATATGATCAACATAGTGATGTTCACCATTGAAAACTACTCCATCTCACATGATGATCGGACATGGTTTAGTTGATATGGATCACGTGATGATTTAGATGACTAGAGGGATGTCTATCTAAGTGGGAGTTCTTAAGTAATATGATTAATTGAAATTTAATTTATCATGAACTTAGTACCTGATAGTTTTTGCATGTCTATGTTGTTGTAGATCTATGGGCCGTGCTACCGTTCCTTTGAATTTTAATGCGTTCCTGGATAAAGCTAAGTTGAAAGATGATGGTAGCAATTACATAGACTGGGTCCGTAACTTGAGGATTATCCTCATTGATGCACAGAAGAATTACGTCCTGGAAGCACCGCTAGGTGCAAGACCCGCTGCAGGAGCAACTCCGGACGTTATGAACGTCTGGCAAAGCAAAGCTGATGACTACTCGATAGTTTGGTGTGCCATGCTTTACGGCTTAGAATCGGGACTTCAACGATGTTTTGAACGTCATGGAGCATATGAGATGTTCCAGGAGTTGAAGTTAATATTTCAAGCAAATGCCCGAATTGAGAGATATGAAGTCTCCAATAAATTCTATAGCTGCAAAATGGAGAAGAATGGTTCTGTCAGTGAACATATACTCAGAATGTATGGGGACCACAACCACTTGACTCAACTAGGAGTTAATCTTCCTGATAATAGTGTCATTGACAGAGTTCTTTAATCACTGCCACCAAGCTACAAAAGCTTCGTGATGAACTATAATATGCAAGGGATGGATAAGACAATTCCCGAGCTCTTCGCAATGCTAAAGGCTGTGGAGGTAGAAATCAAGAAGGAGCATCAAGTGTTGATGGTTAACAAGACCACTAGTTTCAAGAAAAAGGGTAAAGGATAGAAGGGGAACTTCAATAAGAACGGTAAGCAAGTTGTTGCTCAAGTGAAGAAGCCCAAGTCTGGACCTAAGCCTGAGACTGAGTGCTTCTACTTCAAAGGGACTGGTCACTGGAAGCGGAACTGCCCCAAGTATTTGGCGGATAAGAAGAATGGCAAAGTGAAAGGTATATTTGATATACATGTTATTGATGTGTACCTTACTAATGCTCGTAGTAGCGCCTGGGTATTTGATACTGGTTTTGTTTCTCATATTCACAACTCGAACAAGGGCTACGAATTAAACAAAGATTAGCTAAGGACGAGGTGACGATGCGCGTGGGAAATGGTTCCAAAGTCGATGTGATCGCGGTCGGCACGCTACCTCTACATCTACCTTCAGGATTAGTTTTAGACATGAATAATTGTTATTTGGTGCCAGCGTTAAGCATGAACATTATATCTGGATCTTGTTGGATGCGAGACGGTTATTCATTTAAATCACAGAATAATGGTTGTTCTATTTATATGAGTAATATCTTTTATGGTCATGCACCCTTGATGAGTGGTCTGTTTTTGTTGAATCTCGGTTGTAGTGATACACATATTCATAATATTGAAGCCAAAAGATGCAATGTTAATAATGATAGTGCAACTTACTTGTGGCACTGCCGTTTAGGTCATATTGGTGTAAAGCACATGAAGAAACTCCATGTTGATGGGTTTTTGGAATCACTTGATTATGAATCACTTGATGCTTGCGAACCATGCCTCATGGGAAAGATGACTAAAACTCCGTTCTCCGGAACAATGGAGTGAGAAACCGACTTCTTGGAAATAATACATACTGATGTATGCGGTCCAATGAGTGTTGAGGTTCGCGGCGGGTTTCGTTATTTTCTGACCTTCACGGATGATTTGAGCAGAGATGGGTATATCTACTTGATGAAACATAAGTCTGAAACATTTGAAAAGTTCAAAGAATTTCAGAGTGAAGTGGAAAGTCATCGTAACAAGAAAATAAAATTTTCTACGATCTGATCATGGAGGTGAATATTTGAGTTATGAGTTTGGTCTTCATTTGTAATCATCGTAACAATGTGGAATAGTTTCGCGACTCACGCCACCTCGAATACCACATCGTAATGGTGTGTCCGAACGTCGTAACCGCACTTTATTAGATATGGTACAATCTATGATGTCTCTTACTAATTTACCGCTATCGTTTTGGGGTTATGCTTTAGAGACGGCTGCATTCACGTTAAATAGGGCACCATCTAAATCCGTTGAGACGACACCATATGAATTGTGGTTTGGCAAGAAACCCAAGTTGTCATTTCTTAAAGTTTTGGGGCTGCGATGCTTATGTGAAAAAGCTTCAACCTGATAAGCTCGAACCCAAATCGGAGAAATGCGTCTTCATAGGATACCCAAAGGAGACAGTTGGGTACACCTTCTATCACAGATCCGAAGGCAAGATCTTTGTTGCTAAGAGTGGATCCTTTCTAGAGAAGGAGTTTCTCTCGAAAGAAGTGAGTGGGAGGAAAGTAGAACTTGATGAGGTAATTGTACCTTCTCTCGAATTGGAAAGTAGCTCATCACTGAAATCATTCCAGTGATGCCTACACCAATTAGTGAGGAAGCTAATGATGATGATCACGAAACTTCTAATCAAGTTACTACCGAACCTTGTAGGTCAACCAGAGTAAGATCCGCACCAGAGTGGTATGGTAATCCTATTCTGGAGGTCATGTTACTTGACCATGACGAACCTACGAACTATGAGGAAGCGATGATGAGCCCGGATTCCGCAAAATGGCTTGAGGCCATGAAATCGGAGATGGGATCTATGTATGAGAACAAAGTGTGAACTTTGGCTAACTTGCCCGATGATTGGCAAGCCATAGAGAATAAATGGATCTTCAAGAATAAGACTGACGCTGATGGTAATGTTACTGTCTACAAAGCCCGACTTGTTGTGAAAGGTTTTCGACAAGTTCAAGGAGTTGACTATGATGAGACCTTCTCACCCGTAGCGATGCGTAAGTCTGTCGGAATCATGTTAGCAATTGCCGCATTTTATGATTATGAAATTTGGCAAATGGATGTCAAAACTGCATTCCTTAATGGATATCTTAAAGAAGAGTTGTATATGATGCAACCAGAAGGTTTTGTCGATCCAAAAGGTGCTAACAAAGTGTGCAAGCTCTAGCGATCCATTTATGGGCTGGTGCAAGCCTCTCGGAGTTGGAATATACGCTTTGATAGTGTGATCAAAGCATATGGTTTTATACAGAATTTTGGAGAATTCTGTATTTACAAGAAAGTGAGTGGGAGCTCTGTAGCATTTCTAATATTATATTTGGATGACATATTGTTGATTGGAAATAATACAGAATTTCTGAATGGCATAAAAGGATACTTGAATAAGAGTTTTCCAATGAAAGACCTCGGTAAAGCTGCTTATATATTGGGCATAAAGATCTATAGAAATAGATCAAGACGCTTAATTAGACTTTCACAAAGCACATACCTTGATAAAGTTTTGAAGAAGTTCAAAATGGATCAGTCAAATAAAGTGTTCTTGCCTGTGTTACAAGGTGCGAAGTTGAGTCGGACTCAATGCCCGACCACTGCAGAAGATAGACATAAAATGAAGGTCATTCCCTATGCCTGAACCATAGGTTCTATCATGTATGCAATGCTGTGTACCAGACCTGATACGTGCCTTGCTATAAGTTTAGCAGGGAGGTACCAAAGTAATCCAGGAGTGGATCACTTGACAGCGGTAAAGAACATCCTGAAATACCTGAAAAGGACTAAGGATATGTTTCTCATTTATGGAGGTGACAAAAAGCTCGTCGTAAATGGTTACGTCGATGCAAGCTTTGACACTGATCCAGATGACTCTAAGTCACAAACCGGATACGTGTTTATATTGAATGGTGGAGCTGTCAGTTGGTGCAGTTCCAAGAAGAGCGTCATGGCGGGATCTACGTGTGAAGCGGAGTACATAGCTGCTTCGGAAGCAGCAAATGAAGGAGTCTGGATGAAGGAGTTCATATCCAATCTAGGTGTAATTCCTAATGCATCGGGTCCAATGAAAATATTTTGTGACAATACTAGAGCAATAGCCTTGGCGAAGGAATCCAGATTTCACAAGAGAACCAAACACATCAAGTGACGCTTCAATTCCATCCGTGATCAAGTCAATGAGGGAGACATAGAGATTTGCAAAATACACACGGATCTAAATGTTGCAGACCCGTTGACTAAGCCTCTCTCACGAGCAAAACATGATCAACACTAAGACTCCATGGGTGTTAGAATCATTACTATGAAATCTAGATTATTGCCTCTAGTGCAAGTGGGAGACTGAAGGAAATATGCCCCAGAGGCAATAATAAAGTTGTTATTTATATTTCCTTATATCATGATAAATGTTTATTATTCATGCTAGAATTGTATTAACCGGAAACTTAGTGCATGTGTGAACTCATAGACAAACAGAGTGTCCCTAGTATGCCTCTGCTTGACAAGCTCGTTAATCAAAGATGTTTAAGTTTCCTGACCATAGACATGTGTTGTCATTTGGTAAACGGGATCACGTCATTAGAGAATGATGTGATGGACAAGACCCATCCGTTAGCTTAGCATAATGACCGTTTAGTTTTATTGCTATTTCTTTCTCCATGACTTATACATGTTCCTCTGACTATGAGATTATGCAACTCTCGAATACCGGAGGAACACCTTGTGTGTTATCAAATGGCACAACATAACTGGGTGATTATAAAAATGTTCTACAGGTGTCTCCGATGGTGTTTGTTGAGTTGGCATAGATCGAGATTAGGATTTGTCACTCCGAGTATCGGAGAGGTATCTCTGGGCCCTCTCGGTAATGCACATCACTATAAGCCCTACAAGCAGTGTGACTAATGAGTTAGTTACGGGATGATGCATTACAGAACGAGTAAAGAGACTTTCCGGTAACGAGATTGAACTAGGTATGATGATACCGACGATTGAATCTCGGGCAAGTAATATAGCGATGACAAAGGGAACAATGTACGTTGTTATGCGATTTGACCGATAAAAGATCTTCATAGAATATGTAGCAGCCAATATGAGCATCCAGGTTCCGCTATTGGTTATTGATCGGAGATGTGTCTCGGTCATATCTACATAGTTCTCGAACCCGTAGGGTCCGCACGCTTAACGTTCGATGATGATTTGTATTATGAGTTATGTGATTTGATGACTGAGGTTTGTTCGGAGCCCCGGATGAGATCACGGACATGACGAGGAGTCTCAAAATGGTCGAGAGGTAAACATTCATATATCAAAAGGTTGCATTCGGGCACCGGAATGGTTTCGGAAAGTTTCGGAGTACCGGGGGTTATTAGAACCCCCCCCCCCCCGGAAGTTAATCGGCCATCATGGGCCTTAGTGGAGAAGAGAGAGGGTCGGCTAGGAGGTGGCACCCCCCCTTGCCAATCCGAATTGGACAAGGGATGGGGCGGCGCCCCCCTTTCCCTCTCCTACTCCTCCTCTCTTTTCCCTCTTTGCTACTCCGGAAAAGGAAAAAGGAGAGGGAATCCTACTAGGACTAGGGAGTCCTAGTAGGACTCCCCACACCTGGAGCGCCTCCTCCCTGGCCGCCGGCCTCCTCCCCCCTCCTTTATATACGTGGGAGGGGGCACCTCAAAGGCACACCAAGTCTTCTCTTAGCCATGTGCGGTGCCCCCCTCCACAGTTACACACCTCGGTCATATCGTCGTAGTGCTTAGGCGAAGCCCTGCGCCGGTAACTTCATCATCACCGTCGCCACGCCGTTGTGCTGACGGAACTCTCCCTTGTCCTCAACTCGATCAAGAGCTCGAGGGACATTATCATGATGAACATGTTCTGAACACGGAGGTGCCGTACGTTCGGTGCTAGGATCGGTTGAATCGCGAAGACGTTTGACTACACACTACAAAAAAATGCACTTCTGTGATGATACGTGTTTGTCACAGTAGGTCACGTTTTCTGTCATGCATGTACATCCATGATGATTTTATGACGGAATCAAGATAGTCATACATGTGCTGTTGTAGAAGTGTTCCATGACATTACCAAAATTATCATCACGGAAGTGTTCACTTCCATGATGATAAATGTCGCGTCATGGAAGTGCTTTCGTCAAGGGTGACTGACACATGGCATCCACCATAACAGGTCACGGTTAAGCTATCAAGTCTGGTTTTGGATCCGATAACCCGCTAACAGCCACGACCAATGACGATTTTCTACATGTAAAATTCTCATTGGCCGACGGAACCATGTGTCAGCTCCGCGTTGGCACAGGTGTCACCCATCCAATGGGCGAGATGAGCCTATGATATGTTGACACGTGGACCGGCCCAAAATTGGCCCATAAAGATTAAATGGGCCGGCCCAACTAAAGGCCCACAAGATTTTGTGGACCATAATGGGCCGACCCAGCTAAAGGCCCACGAGATTTCGCCAACCATAATGGGCCGGCCCGGCTAAAGGCCCACGAGATATCACCGACCATAATGGGCCGGCCCAGCTAAAGGCCCACGAGATATCACCGACCATAATGGGCCGGCCCAGTTAAAGGCCCACAAGATTTTGAGGACACTAGTGGGCCAACCCGTTAACAGGCTGCCATGTTTTTGGCCAAATGCCGACCCATATTTGATCCGGTCCATTAACAGCCTGCCACGTTCCACGCCCAATAAAGACCCATATGAGATTCGGCCCGTTAAAAGACTACCATGTTCTGGGCCAAATTACGGCCCAGATCAGATCTGGTCCTTTAAGAGGCTTTGGGCTAAATTATGGCCCATATCAGATTTGGCCCGTCAACTGGACGCTATGCTTTTAGGCCCACTTGCTAAAGGCCCATTTAGTAATTCGGCCTGATATTAGTTTCGGCCAATTAAAGTACTGTTTAACATTTCAGCCCTATATTTATTTCGGACTGCTAAAAGCTCGTCATATAGTTGGGCCTAACTATGGCCCGGTTTGCATCCGGCCTGCTCACAACCGATAATCTGATTGGGCCAAACAAGGACCGAGACAATTTTGGTCTGTTAATGGCCCGTGATGTGATTGGCACAATCATGGGCCGGGGTCTATTTCGGCCTGCTGCCTGCCCGTGAGCTGTTCGACACGTTTTAGGTCCAACCTACTTTTCAGCCTCCTAAAATCCCATTAAGTTTTCTTGTGAAAATAGGGCCGACGGTTTACTCGACCTATTAGAGGCCCGAATCTACTAGTGGGCCAGTTTACATTTAGGCCTGTTAACGAACCGATTATGTAGTGATTTGCATGATGGCCCGATTATGTACCATAATTTTACGGTTTAGCCGGTTTACTGTGAAGAGATGATATATATAGAGTAAAATAACTGCAGCATCGTGAATAAGAAAAAACCTAGACTATACAATAAAGAAATTACGGCATATTACATCCACTAGGCATCAAAGTTCGCCACTATGATAATAAAGCACAAGCAGACAACAGATTACATACACTGGGCATCAAAGATCGCCACCAGTGCAAATAAACACCATGACAAAATAATATACAAAACCAACAGGACTTCAATAGAGTTGAAGAAAGGTTAGCCCTGCTCGGGAGCTGCAGCGCAAGCAGCTGAGCAAGCTGATGAGACTGTGCTTGTTTGACACTTATATCCTCCCTCACTTTGAAAGATAAACAAGCAGACAGATGATAGGTTTTACACATATAAGTATCAGTGCTGACAATTCATCACATTTCTTACTGACGAATAAAGTGACACAATTTAAAATAGCATTAACACAATATGGTATTGTTCAGGTTAAGACATGGCAGGTAATGACATTGTGAAGGAGTTGGTAGATTCACGACACCACTGGATTACAGATCAAGAACTCATTAGTATCAATGGTTAGTGTGCTGTCAATTTATCCCATTTCAGATTGGCAAATAAGTTAGGAGAACGCCTAATTTTTGCCTAGCTAGCGTGCGCTCCTCCGCCTAGCTAGCGCTTCCCCGCCAGCGGCCACTCCGGCCCCGGTGTCCACCCTCTCCTCCGCCGGCGGCCACCCCGGCCCCGGCGCCCCCTCCCTTCCTTCCGCCTGTGTCGCCACGGGTCTCGCCATGGCCTCCGGCTCAGCTAGCCTGGCTTCGGTCTCTTCCAGACTCCAGCCAATTGTCTCCGGCCTGGGGTTGTTGGTGTCGTCCGGATCTGGCGAGTCCTCGACCGGGGCTGGAGGCGCGCCGACTGGGGTCGCTGCTGGGCCAGCCGCGGGCACCACCGCACCATGGCGCAAGCCAGGGCCGTCGCGCAAGGCTCTGTGGCGCAAAAGGAAGGCTTTTAGGAAGATGGCGGCGGCAGGTGGTGCTAGGCCGCGTTCGTCGTGCTCCCCGGCTTCGTCGCTGGAGCGGAGGGAGATCCCGGTGGACTTATTCGGGATTTGCTTCAACTGCTTTCGCGAGGGTCATCGACGAGAGGATTGCTGGTTCCCTCTGCTCTGCATCCGGTGTGGTCTGGAGGGTCACATCTCCACAGACTACAAGCGGCCTAGGAGCCCCAGGTCAGAGGAGGATCTCCAGCGTGATGCGGTGGCCAAGGTAGCGCGGGCGTCGCAATCGTCGATGCAGGCCGGACCTGCGAACAGGCTGTCACCGGTGACTAGGCAGGCTGCTCCCTTGGAGAGGCCCTCATAAGTCCCGGCTGACACCGCACCTGTGGGGTCTGGGCAGGCATCGGTTGTCGCTGCCGCTACCGGGTGTATCTGCGTGCTCCGCCGGACGCCGGAGATGGAGGATCTCCAGCAACGCCTGAGGCTGGCGGCGGTGGCCTATGTGGGAGGCACACGGCCAGCGGTGTCATGCCAGGAGGCGGCAGAAGCCTTGTCGGAGGAGCTGCACATACCCCGCCATCGTTTCTCCGTCCACAAGTACCACCCGGAGGATTTCTTGGTTGTTTTTGCGGCGCCAAAGTTGCGCAACAGAGCTTTGGCGGCGGGCACCGTCGAGCACGGGTTCTTCAAGCTGTTCGTCAAACTGTGGCTCAAGCAAGCTCTTGCTGTTACGAGAGTAATGCGCACTCAAGTGGACATTATGATTGAGGGAATCCCATCTCATGCATGGACGTCCGAGACGGCGGCGGAGATTCTTGGCTCGTCATGTCTGGTGGAGAGCTTGGCGCCGGAGACAGAGAATAGAGAGGACTTGTCCCTCTTCAAGCTTCGTGCATGGTGCATTGACCCGGACGAGGTCCCGGTGGCCAAGCGCATCTGGGTGCCAGAGCCGGAGGTGTTTGGAGGTCCGGCGGCGCGGCGGGCTACGTCACGTGCCCTGCTGGAGTACAAGACACTCATTCACATTGGGCGGATGCGAGATCATGAGGGCCCGGAGCGCTGGTTGCGGCCGCCTAGTTCAGATGGGAGCGGCCAAAGCGGGATGCCGGACGATTCTGAGGACTTCTCTGGTCGGGGCGAGTGGCATGTGTCGCCATGGACAAGGGGAGTTCGTGATCACCGCGGCAGTGCACCGGCAAGAGGAGTGCACGGTGGTTCCTATCTGCACGCGCTGACGGGACGCATCGGGCTGTCGGAATGGAGGATCCCGCCTATGGCTCGTGGCACGGAGGCGACGGCGCGCGCGCCGGTGATCACCATCGCGGCTCTGACAACGAGAGCAAGGCGGCAGGTCGAGGGTACGGCTGGGCACGTACCACCAGCAGCAGCGCAGAGGGAGGTTGCAGTTGTTCGCGCGCCACATGCAGCGAGGCTGGCCATAGAAGATCCGGGTTCTTGCCGTGGGGCCAGGCCTACGCCAGAGGCTGCAGTTGCAGTTTTGGAGCAGCGACGCCCGATTGGCTCGTTTGAAACAGCCATTGACCAAGGAGAGACCGGGGATCGCGTGGCCAATAATGGAGGCATGGAGCTGATGACTGATTTGGGGCCTACTACTGATCCCGAGGGAACAGATAAGGTGAAGGAAGCCGCGGCTTTGGTGGATCACACGGCGGTTGGCCAGGCGCAGGTCGAGACGCGCCAGGAGGCGGCTTTGGGGGATTCAATGCCTGCCATCTCGTCCGATGCAGATCTGGTCGGGACGGACAACAACAAATCACAGGTTGTGGTTGAGGAGGTGGCCCCACCACGGGTGGATGTTTGCACGCAGGAACAGGAGCGCCGGGAGGCGGTTTTGGGGGACGCAAATCCCGCCATGCAGGCCACTGTGATTTTGGTGGGGTCCGCCAACGCCCAATCCCAGGCCTGTGATTAGGGTGTGGCTCCTCTGGCGCCGCTGCCAGACAAAACCGTGGTGGGGAAGGCGCCGATTCTGGACTCGCTGCAGCTAGCGATAATAGAGGAGACAATGCGCCCATCGAGGGATTGGGTCAATCCGGGGCCCAGTCCACAGGAGTTTGATGCGAGATTTGAGGAGACCGACGTGACCACGTCCAATGCTTGCATGCAAGTGTCGTTGCATGGCGGTAATGCTTCTGTTACTGGTGCTAACACCATGCAGCATTGTGAGAAGAGCTTGTCTGCGAAAGAAATAGCTACGCTTGGGAACATCAAGATGTTTTGCGCTGGGTTGCTTAAAAAGCTCGCCCCGCCACTTCTCAAGGAGTTCGAAGGTTTGCGAGGGGTCAAAACTGGCAAAGACCCATTCACCCCACGCCGCACAACTCGGTCCGTTTGTGCTAACAGCTCTAAGAAGATGAAGGCCTCAGCAGCTGAATCGGTGTTGCTCAGAACCCTGGGACTGGACTGTGATGATCTGGCGGTCTCGGAGGACGCGCTAGGTCAGCTACGCACAGTCTTCGACTCACCGCTCCAGGAGCCGCAGTTGAGGGCCATCGTAGCTATCTTTGGGAAGGCGATACCGCTCAATCTCGCGGAGGAGGCAGGGATGGCTGAGCCGATCTTGGCGTGGTAGGCACATGGGTGCCGGTGGTGTTGGAGGCATCTTGTTCCGATGTCGTTCAACGCGTTGGAGGTTGTGTGTTGGAATGTTAGAGGCCTTAATAATCCGGCCAAAAGGAAGGCGCTTAGGGGTTTTGTGGATTCTACTCGTGCGGTGATTGTTTGTATTCTAGAAACTAAACTTGAGGTGGTGGACACTTTTGTTATCTTGCAATGCATGGGGCTGGACTATGATGGTTTCACTTACTTACCGGCGTCGGACACTAGAGGCGGCATCTTTGTGGCATGGGACACCACATGGGTCCTCTTGTCAAACTATGTCAACGACTCCCATAGCATTTCGACATACGTCTCGCCAAATGAGGGAGAGCCATGGTGGCTCACGGTAGTATATGGGCCTCAGGAAGATGAGCGGAAAATTAACTTCCTTAATGAGCTCTCGGAGCGTAGATCACTATGTCCAGGGCCATGGCTAGTCTTGGGAGATTTCAACCTCATCCTTTATGCGGCAGACAAAAGCAACTCTAACTTGGACAGGAGAATGATGGGGGAAGTTCAAACGCTTTGTGGATGATAACACGCTCAAGGAGCTATTCTTGCATGGTCGCAAATTCACGTGGAGCAACGAAAGGGAGACGCCCACGCTCACTAAGATTGATCATGCTTTTGTTTCCGTTGATTGGGAGCTAGACCACCCGGAGTGCTTGCTGCAAGCTCTATCTATCGAGTACTCCGAGCACTGCCCACTCCATCTTGCACTGGAGGAGCACATGCATGCCAGAAGGAGGTTCCACTTTGAAAAGTTATGGGTCAAAATGGATGGGTTCTTGGATGTTGTCAAGGAGGCCTGGGTCTGCGATCCGGATATCACCGACCCGTTCATGCGCTTAGACATCATGCTATGTAACACAGCCCGAGCGCTAGCTACATGGGGGCAAAAGGAGATCGGAAACATAAAGCTGCAAATTGCTATTGCGAATATTGTCATCTTGCGGGTTGATTGCGCTCAGGAGAACCGTACCCTGACTGAGGAGGAGAGATGGCTTAGGCGAACCCTAAAACAGCTTGTTCTAGGGCTGGCATCCCTAGAGAGGACTATTGCGAGACAGAGGTCAAGAATTACATGGCTTCAAGAAGGGGACGCTAACACACAGCTGTTCCACCTGGTAGCGAATGGGAGGCGTATGAAAAACTACATCCCTTCCTTGACCATGGATGGGTGCATCATCACGGATCAGAAAGGCAAGGAGGAAGCCTTCTATAAAGCTTACAAGGATCTGCTAGGCAAGGATGGAGCACGTGATTTTACGCTTGATTTGGAGGCGCTTGGTGTCATGGCTATTGATCTTTCGGACCAAGACCGTGTGTTCTCGGAAGATGAAATCTGGGCAGTTATCAAGGATTTGCCTTCGGACAAAGCACCGGGGCCGGACGGGTTCATTGGCATTTTCTTTCAAAAAGCGTGGGAGATCATCAAGGTGGATCTAGTTACCGCGATCCACAAGTTGTTCCTTGCAAATGGAAGGGGATTTGGAAGGCTCAACCTATCAGGACCCCGATTCCAAGTCACATTGATCTAGCCGGTAACACCTCATATCACTTTGCGGCCTCACGCACGGTATTCCCACGGGTGTCGCCTTACCATGGCCCGGGACCGTTTCCGCCTTTTGGCTCACGTATATGATAGTGTCGCTAGCATCCATATGACAGAGAACCCGGGCCGACATGGCTAGTCGTGAACCCAAAGCGGCACTAACCCATGGGGACAGGCATACATGAATCACATCGAGCATGTCGGTCAGCAGCGTGTGAATCCGGCTGTAGCACTGGCTAACAGGACTCGGGAACCCGGCTGTAGCAGGCTAGGCAGACTCGGATGTCACCGCGTGACATTTCCCGAAGGATGTATACAGAACAAGTGAAACACATGCCGCCACCAAGTGCCCTGAGCAGTAGTCTTTGGGCTAGCAGGACTCCGTGAACCGGTCAGAAGCGGACTATTATGGCTCAAGGAAGCACTAGACTACATTTCCCCATAAGAGAGGCTGCCAAGGATAAACAACTAGTTTGTCGGATCCCACACATACCAAGCATTTCAAACATACACACAATATGTTCGATATGTGTAAATACAACATGGCATCACAACATAACTCTACGACTCAAGTATTTATTCATTAGGCTCCGAGGAGCGAGATATTACAAACATGGGTCTCATGACCCAACATAAAGAGCATACAAGCAACAAGCACAAACGGAAGCTTAACATGTCTGAGTACAGACATCTACAAATGAAAAAGGCTGAGAAGCCTGACTATCTACCAGATCCTGCCGAGGGCACAAGATCGTAGCTGAGGTATCAAGCTAAACGTCGAAGTCCACGCGAAACTACTAGCGAGACTGACCTCTCTCTGCAAAACATAAAATAAGCAAACGTGAGTACAAATGTACTCAGCAAGACTTACATCAGTACTAACTACATATGCATCATTATCAACAAAGGGGGTGGTGGAGTATGACTGCAGCAAGCCAGCTTTGACTCGGTGGCTATCCTAAACTACGACTACAAGTAACTCTTTTGAGGTGGCGCACACGAGTCCACATATTCACCATATCAATACACCACTATGAATCCGCTCCCGTCTCCCTACGAGAATGCCATCCATAGCACTCACACTTATCTTGCGCATTTTAGAGTATCCACTTTCACTTGTCTATGAACTATTATAGGCAACCCAGAAGTCCTTTTCCGCGGACACGGCTATTCGAATAGATCATATTAACCCTGTAGGGGTGTACTTCTTCACACGCGCTCGCCACTTACCACCATGTACACGTCGTGTATCTTGGCAACCTTCAAGCGGAAGCCTGGCGTGGGAGTCGGCCACGACCTGACTAACCACACAAGTCTCTAGTCCAGGTTTATCGCCTATTCGGGTTCCATCCGCAAGGAGATCTAGCCGGGGTGTCGCTCACGGCCCCAAACGATGTGTGCAGGGTTCCCGAGACACCAAACGGGCGCTCGGTACACCGGGCCACGGTGTATCTACCGCATCATAGCCCACCCCTAGGGTCAGCGCTACGCACGACCTCCAACACATATCCTACAAACACCAGAAACTAGTTGCAACTCCTGGATAGAGATCAGGTTGATTAATAAGTTGAGAGGGGCACTTAAGCATTCCAATGCGTGGTAGTAACTGGTCATGGATCACAAACACAGAACTCAGTTCTTGAGGACGGCCGCAATGGGACAACCCACCATGTACTCCTACATGGCCTCTCACCGCTACCTTTACCAAATTGTGTTCGCACACTTAGCTCACACACAGTAGGACATGTTCACACACCATTCCAATTCATTCCCGATGAATTAGACCTGACACAACTCTAAGCAATAGCAGGCATGACAAACAAGCATGAATGAGTAGGCACAACAGGGCTCAAACAACTCCTACTCATGCTAGTGGTTTCATCTATTTACTGTGGAATGACAGGTCATGCAGAGGATAAAGGGGTTCAGCTACCGCAGCAAGTAACAGATGAATCGTTGTTGTCCTAATGCAGTAAAAGAGAGCAGGAGCAGGAGAGTGGGGTTATATCGGAATGAACAAGGGGGTTTTGCTTGCCTGGCACTTCTGAATATAATATAGTTCTTCATCGGTGTCATCGAACTCATCGCCGGTACGTCGTCTACTGAGAGGGGACAAACACCGGCAACAGAGAAAGAACACAATCAATGCAATGCAACAATATGATGCATGAGTGTGACATGGAAATATGCTGTGGTTTGAGCTAATGCAACTAGCAACCAGATTAAATGAAGTTGGTTTGAACACTAGGTTCAAATTCAAACTCCACATGTGAGAGTTTAAATGCCATTTAATTGATTTGACCTGATCAGCAGGTATAAGTTGTTCTAACATGCATGAAAATGGTACAGATGGATTCCTTGAATTTTTCTGATAATTTTTCATATATAATTTGTTTGATGTGGAGCTACAGATTAATTTCTATGATTTTTAGAAGTTTAGAGCATTTTCTGAAATTTATAAACCTTTTCGATTTATTTTAATTCCAGAAAATACTTCATCACGTCAAGATGATGTAAGGCTGAGGTCAGCAGGTCAACTGGGTCGGTCTAGGTCAAACTGGCCAGTGGGACCCACTGGTCAGTGTCACAGTTAGCTAATTAATCTAAATTAGTGTTAGATTAACTCCTAATCTAGGTTTGACCAGGGGGCGGGGCCCACATGGTCAAATGGGTCAAACCCACCAGCGACATGACGCCGGCGGGGCCAGACGCGACGGCGGGGCTCGGGTTTCCTGTTCCGACGACCAAAAGGGACAGCAGAGGCATCGGCGAAGTAGGTGTGCCCAGCGTCTTCTGTGCGTTGGGGGGCCAGTGAGACGGCCCGAGCTCGCCGGGGCGAGGCTCGCGCCGGTGGCCGGAGTTTGGGCGAGGTCGGGGTTGGCGCTAGGGGGCACAGCAGGTCGAACGGGTGGGCGCGCCCGGCTCCTGGGAGCGTGTTGAGCACGGGGCAGCGCTCGGACGCGAGTGGCAACAGTGTGGCTGCATGTGGCGATGAGTACTGCGCCGGCGAAGCCAAGGCGTCCGTGCAACTCTGACCTAGAGGAGGCGGCGAGCAACGGGGTTCGAGGGAGGAGGAAGAGAAGCTCACCGCGAGCACGATGGGCAGGTAAGTGGGCGCGGGGAAGGTCCGGAGCGAGCAGGGCGACGGTGGCGATCTCGGCGACCCGAGGAGGAAGAAGAGGTCAGGGCCGGCGCTTCGAGGTGTTTGGCGTAGCGTGAGTCGACAGAGAGGTGTAGGCGACGGTGGCAGAGCTTCTGGGCATGTAGGGGAGGCGAGGGGGAGGCGGTGGCCGCGGTGGTGGCGAACGGCGGCGACTAGCTCCGCCCGGGCGCGTGCGGGGAGAGAGTAGAGAAGGGGGAGGAAGCCGAGGGAGAGTGAGAGAGGTCAGGGGAGGGTCGGGCAATGCACGTGGCGCTCGGGGCCGACTCCAGCAGTGGCAAACCAGCAGGAGGTGGCCGGACGCGTGCTCTCGCCCAGCTGCCACGCCGCAGCTAAATCCTCTGGCAAGGGAAGACGACAGGGAGGAAAGCGGTGGTGGGCTGGGCTAGCCAGCTGGGCCAGCCAGGTGGGCTCTGGTGGGTGCTTGGTAAGAGGCCCAGGTGCTGCTCTCTCTCTCTCTCTGCTAATTTTGCTTCTGTTTTATTTTTCTTTTTGTAGGTTTGTTGCATTTCTAAAAATACTTAGGCAACTCCAAAATTTACCAAACTGCACATGGCCACTACTTGGAATATATCCAGCATGGAACATTTTAGTCTGGGGTTATTTGAGCATTTCAAATATTTATATAATTTAAATGCCCAAACTCAAATAACTAAAGATTTAATCCAATGACCTTAGAGTGACCTAGAAATTTGTGCATCACTTTTGACAGTGGTTTAAGACCAAGGCAGAGGTGATGAACATTTTAGAAGGGCATTTCAGGTTCATTGAAAATGTTTTTTATGTTGAACTTATTTGATTTGATCTGGTGCTAGGGTTTGATCAATCCCCATTTCAAGTTTCAGAATAATTTAGACATGATGCAACAGGCAAGTGCTAGCATAGTGCAAGGTAAGGCTAGGGATGTGACAACTCACCCCCACTAAGCAAGAATCTCGCCCCGAGATTCAAGACGTTATGTAAGAAGACAAAGGGAACACTAAGCATCACAAACTTCATGATCCAACTGTCTTCTCAAGGTTATTGATTTGTTGACTCAAATCGATCTTGACGTCTTTGCTTGCGAGGTCTTCATTCAACATGATGACCACAGAAGGAGACTCTACAGAAAACGATCTCCTCGGAGATCAAGTTTTCAGGATCTACTCATGGAGTGAGAGGTAAGAACATTTCTCAAGCTGAGATACGAAGCTTTCATACAAAGGGATGGAGTGGAACAGATGTCGAAGGTTCACTGGATAGACAACAATTCCGCACCTAAGAGGGTGGTGAACGGTTGTCATCGTAGCGAGGATTTGAGCTGCCATGACATCGCAACGGAACACCTTAGAGGAGGATAACTCGTAGAGTTATCCCTTAAGTGACAAAAAGAATTACTTTTGATTCAGAGATCAATGAAATTCTCTATACCAACTTAAGGCAATTTATGATTGATCGTTTGAAGGAGTTCGGAAGAATGACATACTCAGACTAGGATGGATGATGTGGACTACCTTGTTGAAGACAACGCAATGGATGATTTTTGCTTATCATCGGAGGTGGAGGGGACCTATGGTAAGTCCACTTTTGAAGATGATATTGGACAGCAACTACTGAGAAGGGCATCCCATGGAAATTTGGCACGATGGGGTGCAAGCTGGGAACAAAATGCAAATGTTGGGAGTGTTCCAACCATCATATCTGCCTGAGATTCAGATCTGGTTAGAAATGGGATATGTCAGACTCACATGTCTGAAAAGAAGAGTTGCAACACAAATCGACGAGACGACGTTGCAAGATTCTCGGGAAATGAACTACGATAGTAAGCTCCAAAACATGAGCTGATTCTGCTACACACATGTGAACACGCTGCCCTAGACAAGCATGATCACATGGTAGTCTTGCAATAAAACACTATCGAGTTCTGATTGGGAACCATCATTGAGATAACGAAGTCTTGTGCATATCCGTCCGGGACCTTCAGGATTAGCGCATGAACTTCTTTTCTTTGAACGAATCAATCAGTGGCTTGGTGTGCTAGGGATACATATAGAATGAAGGTTGCAAGTCTCCAAACCATAGAATACTTGGCACATGTGCATGACTGACTTGGGATGATTCCAAAGGAAGCAAAAACAAACTTTCTCGGATCCACGACGACAACTTACATCAAATGCACGTGAATTAGAGGAAGTCACTTCTTTCATCCAAACATAGGCTTCATGAACGAAACATGAAGGCATTGCTTACAAAGTTTCCAACACTAGGTTGATGTTCAACATGAATCATGGGGGAGACAAAATGCTGCTGATGGGCTCAACATCAACTCATCGGAATTTCCGTATCACTGGACTTCCACCATCATGTGAACAAGGTGATAGCATTGGTCAGACCCAAAGGGTATAATGGTGTATGCTCGAGGAATCAACCACGAGTAAGACAACATTACGAACATCGTTGGTTCAGATTTGACTTGATGATGGCCCATACTCAAGTCAAAGTTTTGACAAGACAATAGATCCAACAACTGATCATGAGGACCAAATGATGGAAATATCATGTTTCTTCAACACACACACACACACACACACACACAAGTATATCCCTTAGTGATGAACTAAGTCAGACAAGCTCTCATCTTCCAACTCTCCAAGTTGTTGTTTAGCTTAACCAACTAGCTCAGGGGTATCCAACACAGATTATTGGAGAATGGCTGATTTAGAGGAAAACCAACTTGATCACGAGCTCAACATAACAGTCAGGGGACAACCTGGTAACACTTCCGAGAAGATATTCGGAAATCACGAACCACCGATATGTTACTAAGCTCGAGAACAATCTTGCTTTTGAGGGCAAGATGATATGATCAAATGAGCGAGGACTTGACAAGATCCTAACTCATCAATCGAAGTGTGCACCAGGAAAATGGACTAGGTAGCACGATCAATCTTAGGATGATGATTTAATAACCAACACGCTAAGAATGAGAATATTGTCCATTAACTACCAAGCAACGCGGTTGCTAGGAGTATAGATTTCACACATCATGGTTCACTTGTCGGCATTCCGGTTGCAACAACACGGGACCGAGGAATGATCGATGATGGCGAGAGTATCACTGCATCAAGAATTCATAAGAGAAGGTGCAATTCTCATGACGTTCTTGACATAAAATGGGTAATACTTCAGGGTAGAACAGACTCAAAAGCTTGATTGCATTAGATCTGCGGATTACAACTGCTTTGACCCAATCCTGGATATGGATGAGGTACTGGAGTTTGTTTCTCCCAGTCATTCCAGAATAGAATGGCTTGACAGACCACAAGAATAATAGGCATCGATGAACACGATCGCACCCATACTCTTAACTATCAATTGATAGATGAAGGTCAGAAGACAACTAAAGAGGGACAACTCAAAGGAACATATGTCTTTTTTCTGAGTTGTGGATGCATAGATTAGTATGTCGAGCGAAGCTCAACATTTCTTCCAGATAACCCATGCGGAAAGGGGTAGAACTGGCAGATTCACAATATGAATGGAGTACTCCTGAAGAGTACTCTGATTGTGATCCTTCGGTTCAACGAGGAACTTCTGCCATAAGCGGTTCATAGTATTTGGAAGAAGGAAATACCACTGACCTCGAGGACTATCGCAAAGTTACTAATATCCTAAAGGAACTAGCAAACACTATCAACATGAAGTAGGTAGGGTGAATCTCGGGTTCAAGAACCCAGGAATAGAATACCTACTACTAAATGGCATCACAAGATGCTTTCGAGAATAATGGACAGAATCATCACACCGGGAACACAAAACATGGCTAGATTACTAGGTGACTCCCTAAAACACCTAGGTTCATAATAATAGCTCCAACATATATGCCGAGGCAGCGGAGTACCTCAACACACTAATTTGTGTGATTAATCCGACCCAAATGAACATTAGAAATGGAGAGAAGGGATTTGCAAACGCATCAGACTATTTAGAAATCTGGGATGACTCGGACAGCATAACGGCTGTAAATGCTCAAAATGATTTGAGACATCCTGCAAAAATGGTGGCACAACCACTCAGAAGCACAAAATCAAGGTTCCGAGACCAACTATGAACATACGGAAGTAGTAAAAACTGAACTGAGATTTGAAACTATCAATTCTATAAGTCTATGGATTAGTAACACGTCATCCTGATAGATAGATGAGAAGGCCTAGTTCTTAATCCCGTAGAAGAGAAGAGGATGACTCGGATCGAAGGCCATGAGGTATAAGGAGTAAAAAGAGCCTTACGCTCCTTCCACAATCAATTCCTTACATAACTAAAGCATTTCTAGACACAACTTCGATCGGTTTGGCTTGGTAATCCTACATGCGATCAAAGCTCGATACCAAAGCTGTCGGGACCCGATTCAAGTCACATTGACCTAGCCGTAACACCTCATATCACTTTGCGGCCTCACGCACGGTATTCCCACAGGTGTCGCCTTACCATGGCCCGGACTGTTTGTGCCTTTTGGCTCACGATATGATAGTGTCGCTAGCATCCATATGACAGAGAACCCAGGCCGACATGGCTAGTCGTGAACCCAAAGCGGCACTAACCCATGGGGACAGGCATACATGAATCACATCGAGCATGTCGGTCGCCAGCTGTGAATCCGGGCTGTAGCACTGGCTAACAAGACTCAGGAACCCGGGCTGTAGCAGTTAGGCAGGACTTGGATGTCATCAAGTGACATTTCCTCGAAGGATGTACACATGAACGAAGTGAAACACATGCCGCCAGTCAAGTGCCCCTGAACAAAGAGTGCTGGGCTAGCAGGACTCGTGAACCGGCTATAGCGGACTACTATGGCTCAAGGAAGCACTAGACTACATTTCCCCATAAGAGAGGCTGCCAAGGATAAACAACTAGTTTGTCGGATCCCACACATACCAAGCATTTCAAACATACACACAATATGCTCGATATGTGTAAATACAACATGGCATCACAACATAACTCTACGACTCAAGTATTTATTCATTAAGCTCTGAGGAGCGAGATATTACAAACATGGGTCTCATGACCCAACATACAGAGCATACAAGCAACAAGCACAAACGGAAGCTTAACATGTCTGAGTACAGACATCTACAAATGAAAAAGGCTGAGAAGCCTGACTGTCGGTGTCAAAACCGGCGGATCTCGGGTAGGGGGTCCCGAACTGTGCGTCTAGGCGGATGGTAGCAGGAGACAAGGGACACGATGTTTTTACCCAGGTTCGGGCCCTCTCGATGGAGCTCCTGCTTGATTAATATTGATGATATGGGTAGTACAAGAGTAGGTCTACCACGAGATCAGAGAGGCTAAACCCTAGAAGCTAGCCTATAGTATGATTGTTGTTGGTCCTACGGACTAAAACCCTTCGGTTTATATAGACACCGAATAGGGTTAGGGTTACACAGAGTCGGTTACAATGGTAGGAAATCTACATATCCGTATCGCCAAGCTTGCCTTCCATGCCAAGGAAAGTCCTATCCGGACAAGGGATGAAGTCTTCAATCTTGTATCTTCATAGTCTAGAGTCCGCCAAAGATGATAGTTCGCTATCCGGACACCCCTAGTCCAGACTCCTCAAGAGTCTCCTAACCAGGCTTCAATGACGGCGAAGTCCGGCGCATATTGTCTTCGGCATTGCAAGGCGGGTTCCTCCTCCGAATACTTCATATAAGGTTTTGAACACAAGGATAGTGTCCGGCTCTACAAAACAAGTTCCACATACCACCGTAGAGAGAATAATTCTTTGCACAGATCTGCTGACGTATTCCGCGGCGTGACATCACACCACGGCCAGGCCTTTATTCGAATCATTTTTTACTGTCCCACCTCAGCGCGTTTAGCGAGGCAGTTTCCTTGGCACGTCTTATCAAAACATAGATCGTGCCCACTTATTCCGGGATTCTCATCAATACGGACGTGGGTAACCCATCCACGCCATTGATTACGGCGCTTGGGAGATAAGCGAGTTTTACCAGGCTGGCGGGGGACGCATAGCTTCGTCCGTCCATATAAGGGGATAAGGATCCACCTTTTCACCTATGCCTTCTTCCTCCTTTGCTCATCCATTTCCGCGCACTCGAGCTCCAGCGCCCAAGTCCGCACACCCTTCCTCAACCATCTCCAGCCATGTCCGGAGAGGGAGGCAGGTGGATGGTCTCCTCCGTCACGGAGGGGCACATCAAAAAGCTGCGGAAGGCCGGATACTTGTCCAGCGACATCGCGTAGCGGCTACCCGACGAGGGGCAGCTCATTCCCACCCCCAGGCCCCATGAGAGGGTGGTGTTCCTCACCCACTTCCTCCATGGACTAGGTTTTCCACTTCACCCATTTGTCCGGGGCTCATGTTCTACTACGGCCTGGATTTCCACGATCTGCCCCGAACTTCATCCTCAACATCTCGGCGTTTATCGTCGTGTGCGTAGGCCTTCCTTCTGCATCTAGCCCCACTTCGCTTATGGCTGAAGATCTTCAATGTTAAGCGAAGGTAGTGGGCGGCCGCCAAGCCGGAGTCTTGGAGGTGCCATGGTTGGCAAGATGGCCAAAGTCCTATGGCTCGAGGGCTCCTTTGTGGAGACCATAAAGGGGTGGCAATCGGGGTGGTTCTACATCACCGAGCCGCGCGACTCTCAATGGGCGGCGGCTCCCGAATTCTGATCTGGCTTCCCCACACGGCTCATATCATGGAAAGAGACGGGCCAGACGTGGGGGGATTCAGATGAGCTGTCCGGACTCCAAACTTGCGTCCGAAACCTGGTGGACAAGAATCTCAGGCTTGTCAACGTAATTCAGGTGATGCTCATCCGCCGGATTCTCCCATGCCAACAACGGGCCTTAAAATTGTGGGAGTTCGATCCGGCACAACACCCAACTCTGAAAAGGCTCTTCGACACTACGTACGAAGACATCTGGAAGGTGCTGTTCAAGGGCACCGAGGCTCCCACGTCCGCTACCGAAGATCGCGGATTCAGCTCGCAGCGTCAAGCCAGCGAGGTAAGTTATTTTACCCTTTATGGGACTCTTTTTTCATAGTTTGACTCTATGCGGGATCTAAAACTCCCTAACCTTTGACAGATCGGTTGAAGACGCCCGGACAGATTAACCGTCTGCCCCTTTGCCGAAGACCAGCGGACGCCTGATTGACGGAGCTGCTGGCTCCGCACCTTACGTGGTGCCGAGAAGAAGGACAAGGAGAAGGCCACGGGAACTCAAGGAGCTCTCGGCGCCAGGGGCTGTCGGACTCATCGCCCGACAACCTCGAGGCGTAATCCTCCTCGAGGAAGAGGAGGAGGAAGAAGCCTCTCCCAGTGAAGAGAGAGAGAAAGGAAGGCCGCCCCAACCGGGGAGGCCGGAGGGTCCAAGAAGGGAAGGACCCTTCCTCCGGACTTCTCCACCAACGCCGACAACGACGAGGAGGAGTGGCCAACAAGGGCCAAGCCCCTGGCGAGATCGTAAGTGTCCGGATGCCCATGGCTTTTTTTCCATTGCATAGTGTTCTCTAATGCCGAACAATCATGCAGCCCGCCCAAGGACGAGCTCGCCGCTTCGTCGAGCGGGTCCCTGATTTCATCGGAAGTGGAGAGTACTTCACTTCCGGCCGCCTCCTCACCTCACGCCACAGACGACGCCGAGGTGGGCCCCCCAGGGGGGCCTGGTCAAGAGGAGGTGGCGCAGGAGGCGCCGCAAGGCAGCCTCCCGGACTCCAGGCGTGAGGGGAGCGAGACCCCCAGGGGCTCTAAGCCCGACCCTTGTCCGGACTCCATACCGGAACCTTCAGCGGTTCCGAAGTCCGGCAAGCGGCCCCTTTGTAGGAAGGGTAAGACGCCGGTGTCCTCCGTCCAACCGGAGGCACCAGATAGCATCGAGGCGCTAACAGCCCATCATCAGGAGGGCACCGCATCGTTATGAGTGTGGTGATCCAGAAGTTCATCCGCCAAGAGCGGGCTGATCAAGCCTGCAACAACCTTCTAACAGGCTTTGAGGTAAGTTTACAATATATGTGAGAAGATTACCGCATAGACAGTAGCCCCTGATGCTTAGTTCGGTGTTCGGAAAGAAAAGCCAGACTGAGGATCTAAAAAGATATACGCAGGAGACTAACATAAGTATGTCAATATGGGAATGCAGGTTGCGCTGCTGACCTCTGCCGCACTGACTGTGGAGGTCAATGCATTGAAGCAGAGCCTCGAGCGGTCCGAGAACGAGCTCGGCCTTTCCAAGAAGCAGCTCGAGGACAGGGAAGGTAAGTAATACCTTATTAAAGAAATACCTTATAGAAAGGATTTGGTTGCAAAAATGACAGGAGTAACGTGGGTATTGTAGGGGCCACGAACGAGGTGGCGACCCTGAAGGAAGCGGTGTCCGTGGCCGAAAGCAAAGCGTCCGCGGAGCGCACCGAGCGAGAGAAGCAGGAGGCGCGGGTGGCGGAGGTGCGGCAAGAGCTCCAGGCTCTCGTGGAAAAACACGAGAGTTTGGAGCGTGACTCAAAGACTCGAGAGTCCGAGCTTGCCTCGGCTCTTGAGAGTGCCAAAGCCGCTAAGGCTGAGGCCAAAAAAGCCCTCCAAGAGATTGAATCATTAAAGAAGATAGCGGCGGGTAAGGCATTCTTTATGCAAAGCAAGCATGTGAAAGTGAATTACCTATTACTTACCCGAATCCGGAGCTCTCGAGAGCATTCACATATCTGCCCGTGAGTGTGTGCGATGCTGCTGCGTTCTCTGCGCCAAGGAGCGGAGCTCGACGGAGAAGGTGTTCGGTCTCAAGATGCTTTGAGGCTGAACGTCCGGTGCCCTGACGACCAGCTGAAGCAGCTGGTCGAGCTCCACAAGATCGCCGAACAGGCCATGAAGGGCCTCATAGTTCGGTGGCCATTGGAAGCCATGCACAGGAGCTACTTGGGCTAGTGTAGCGGCTGGTGGACGCTTTGTCCATGGATTGAAGTCATCAAACGCTCCGTCTGCATTGAAGGTGCCTGTCGGGCCCTTGCCCGTGCTAAAGTGCACTGGGGCAAGCTGGATGCGGAGAAGCTTGTGACGGACGGGCCACCGAAGGGCAAGGAGCATCGCAAGCCCGAAATGTACTTTGAGGGCATCCTGAAGGGTGCCCGCCGTATAGCGGGTGAATGCTCCAAAGATGTAATTTTTTAATAGACTCGCATTTGTTATCATGTACGCTGAAAACTTGTTCATATCGCTAATCAACTTGTGAATTTAAAATATTACCTTCATGCGCCGCTTATCAAATTTGAGAGATGGCAAGTCGTTGGCTTCAGCCCCATGCCACGAGTCTTTGGGGTGTTCGGGATAAACTTGAGCGCTCTTGTTCCCATTCTTGGGTCCTTTGAGGGAGGCGCTCAACGCAACGAACAAGGCAACCGGACTTCTAGTGCTTGAACACTCTCACTTAGCCATAGAATTCTATAATTTTAAATTTTGGCAGAGCCCCTAGTATTCGGAAGACCGAGTTCGGGGTGCTATCCACGCCTTGGCCGGACAATGCCGACTCCTTGCTCTAAGCGGCATAAGTCTTTAGGGACCCGAAAAAACCTCTCGAACAGCGATCGCTCTCGCCCTATCATGACGGTCAGTTTTAGCTTTCCACCGAGGTGCTCAACCCAGCTCAACCGGGCACAATCGCAGTGGTTCTCCCAAAGCTACCTTAGCCGATATAACGGAACGTAAGGTACCAAAACATGGGAGCCGGGCAAACCCAACTATTGACCCAAGACATGATTGAAGCCGATGCATATAATGCTATAAGTTCGGGGTGCCGCACTTGTGAAAGTGTTCGGACTTATCACACCATATTTTTGGGGTACATAAGCCCCTGGTGTATTGGCCGTACCAAAGTGTACGGGTGCAACATGTCATGAAATGAACATATATATAGATAAGAAAGGAGTGCAATAATAGGCAGAAGCTATGTATTGTTTATTCAAAGAGGTACTGCAATGGAAGCAGAACGATACAAATAGTGCGATAAGCAAGGGATGGGACTATTTAACATGTCCCCCTCCAGGGGTAGGCTGCGGGATGGTATGTAAAACAGGTATAATGCTCGTAGTAGAGACCACCTGGACACTCGAGTAGCTTTCTGCTTCCCTGGCTGTTGCATCGTGAGTTCGGCAATTCTAGTGTCGTACATGACTTCTGGAAAACGGAGTCCTGAAAGTAAGAAAAAAGAAGAAAGAAAAAGAATGGCACAATCGGGAGTCCCTAGTGCGGTTGAGCCGCATTCTGGGCGTGTTGTGGTCGTGCCCCTCCCCTTAGGTCCATGGTATCTCCAAAGCGTAGTTATGTACGCGTAGTACTGGCTTCGCAGTTTCGCGAGGGCTGGGGTTGGGGTCGGATTGCTACGCGTGCTCTGATCGTGCTAGGCGGTCTTGTTGTAGGTTACTCCGGGCGCGCTTGACGGTGGCCGGACGTTTAATAGCCGGACTCGAGAATAGCTGTGAGAGGCTGCTTTGCACCTCCGCCGCGAGGGCCGCCGTGTGCTCCTCCGTTCGGAGAGAGCGTTCAGTGTTTCCATTGACCGTGATTACTCCTCGAGGGCCTGGCATCTTGAGCTTGAGGTATGCGTAGTGAGGCACCGCATTGAACTTTGCAAATGCGGTTCGTCCAAGCAAGTCGCGTGATAGCCATCGCGAACGGGACTATGTCGAAGATTAACTCTTCGCTTCGGAAGTTATCCGGGGATCCGAAGACCACTTCGAGTGTAACTGAGCCTGTACAATTGGCCTCTACACCTGGTATGACGCCTTTAAAGGTCGTGTTTGTGGGTTTAATCCTTGAGGGGTCTATGCCCATTTTGCGCACTGTATCCTGATAAAGCAGGTTCAGGATGCTACCGCCGTCCATCAGGACTCTGGTGAGGTGAAATCCGTCAATAATTGGGTCAAGAACCAATGCGGCGAAACCACCGTGACGGATGCTAGTGGGGTGGTCCCTTCGATCGAAGGTTATCGGGCAGGAAGACCATGGGTTGAACTTCGGGGCGACTGGCTCCATCGCGTATACGTCCCTTAGTGCGCGCTTCCGCTCCCTTTTGGGTATGTGGGTTGCGTATATCATGTTCACCGTCCGCACTTGTGTGGGAAAGCCCTTCTGTCCTCTATTGTTCGGCGGCCGGGGCTCTTCCTCGTCATCGCTATGCAGCCCCATGTCGTTGTTTTCGGTGCTTAGCTTGCCTGCTTGCTTAAACACCCAACAATCCCTGTTGGTGTGGTTGGCTGGTTTTTCGGGGATGCCATGTATCTGGCACAAGTGATCGAGTATTCGGTCCAAGTTGGACGGGCCCTGGGTATTTCTTTTGAATGGCTTCTTCCGCGACCGGTTTAGAGCCTTTGAATCCGGCATTCTTGTCGTATCTTCACATTATCACCGTTAATCGGCGTTTATGCTTGTTGCGACGAGACCTGCCATTGTTGTCCTTGGTATCCGAACTACCGGTGTGTTTGGCCAAGTTGTTGCTTCGAGCTAGCCAGCCGTCCTCTCCCGCATAAGCGCGGTCATGAGTGTGGTGAGGGCTGCCATGGATTTCGGCTTTTCCTGTCCTAGGTGCCGGGCTAACCACTCGTCGCGGATGTTGTGTTTGAAGGCTGCTAGCGCCTCTGCATCTGGATAGTCGACGATCTAATTTTTCTTTGTTAGGAACCGCGTCCAAAATTGTCTGGCCGATTCTTCTGGCTGCTGAATTATATGGCTAAGGTCATCGGCGTCTGGTGGTCGCACATATGTGCCCTGGAAGTTATCAAGGAATGCGGCTTCTAGGTCCTCCCAACAACCGATTGACTCTGCTGGCAAGCTATTGAGCCAATGCCGAGCTGGTCCTTTAAGCTTGAGTGGGAGGTATTTGATGGCATGTAGATCATCACCGCGGGCCATGTGGATATGGAGGAGATAGTCCTCGATCCAGAGCGCAGGATCTATGGTACCATCGTATGATTCGATGTTTACGGGTTTGAAGCCCTCGGGGATTTGATGATCCATTACTTCATCTGTGAAGCATAGTGGGTGTGCGGCGCCTCTGTATTGGGCTATATCACGACGTAGCTCATATGAGCTTTGTCTCATCGTGTTCGCCCGGCCGGTTTTGTCTGTATCCGGTGACGGTAATCATCCCGAGTCGTTACGCCCACGCGATCTGTAGATCGATCTTGTATGCTTTGCCTTATCCTCCAATACATCTCGCAAGTCCGCGCGTTTTCCGTGCCTTGGTACTTTTTGAGCGCGTCGGGCGTGGCTTGAGCGGAGGGCCGAGAGGCTTCTCTGTCGCGCCACGGGTGGCGGTCTGCCATGTTGTCGCCGGTGACATGGGTGCTTCCTCCTCGATCAAGGCAACGACCTGCGTTTGGGGTAGCTTTTGGAGGCGTCGAGTTCATACTCTTGACTGCAAGGACTTGATCCATCTGTCATTAGCAGGTCTTGGTCAGCTCTAAGCTGTTGCTGCTTTTCTTGAGGCTGCTTGCCGTGGCCATGAGCCTGCGTTTAAAACGCTCTTGTTCGACGGGGTCTTCCGCACGACGATTCATCATCGTCGAGGCTTGCCTCGCCTTCTTGAGGGCGATAATTATCGTCCTCTACCTCTCTTCTGCCCTTGTCGTGCGGACTTGCTTCTCCCTCCTCCTGCGCTGAGTCCTGCTGGAGGGGGTCATCTTCAGCACTGTCCGGGGTATTATTGTCTCCCGTGCCGGAATCGCCGTTTTTACTCTGGCGGGTTTTAGAGCGGCGCCGTTGACGTCGACGCTTGGGTTGTTTCTTGGAGGGGTCATCCTCCGCCGTTCCATCGCCATTCCCGTCTTTTGGGATGTCCACCATGTATATGTCGTATGACGAGGTGGCCTTCCAGTGCCCTGTAGGTGCTGGTTCTTGGTCGTCTCCAGCATCGTCGTCCATACCATCGATGTCTTCGGAGTCGAACTCGAGCATGTCGGTTAAATCATCGACAGTGGCTACAAAGTGGGTGGTGGGTGGGCGTTGAATTTCTTCGTCGTCCGAATCCCAACCTTCCTGACCATAGTTCGACCAGGGCTCCCCTGACAAAGAGAGAGACTTTAATGAATTCAGGATATCGCCAAAGGGCGAGTCTTTGAAAAGATGTCCGTGGCGGTGAACTCCATAACCGGCGCCAGCTTGGATTCGACCGCGAGGCGCTGGAGGTTGGTCCGGAAGGAGTCCGCACACAGGGAGTCACGAGCTTTGTAAAGGACAGGGATGGTGTTCGGCTCAATCGCCATAGAGATTTCAGCCCCCGAGGCGGTGTCCAACCAACCGTCCTCGATCGGCGAAACCGGCTCCGGATTAAGGGTCGGAGCGGCATCGTGCGGCCTCGTGGCACTTTTCGGTGGCGAGCTAGATCGTACCCATCGAGACAAGGCAGCACGCCGGCTATGGCTCGAATTAAATCAAGATCAAGTCTCCGCGGACATCGGCCGTATAGTTCAAGCTTCCAAATCTGACCTGATGGCCAGGGGCGTAGCTTTCGATCTGCTCCAGATGGCCTAGCGAATTGGCCCGCAGTGCAAAGCCGCCGAATACGAAGATCTGTCCGAGGAGAAAAGTCTCACACTGGACTACGCCGTTGCTGATGATTGAAGGAGCCATCGGGCCTATAGGTGACGACACAGAGGAACTCTCAATGAAAGCACCAATGTCGGTGTCAAAACCGGCGGATCTCGGGTAGGGGGCCCCGAACTGTGCATCTAGGTGGATGGTAACAGGAGACAAGGGACACGATGTTTTACCTGTGTTCGGGCCCTCTCGATGGAGGTAATACCCTACTCTGCTTGATTAATATTGATGATATGGGTAGTACAAGAGTAGATCTACCACGAGATCGAGAGGCTAAACCCTAGAAGCTAGCCTATAGTATGATTGTTGTTAGTCCTCTGAACTAAAACCCTTCGGTTTATATAGACACGAATAGGGTTAGGGTTACATGAGTCGGTTACAATGGTAGGAAATCTACATATCCGTATCGCCAAGCTTGCCTTCCACGCCAAGGAAAGTCCTATCCGGACAAGGGACGAAGTCTTCAATCTTGTATCTTCGTAGTCTAGGAGTCCGGCCAAAGATGATAGTTCGGCTATCCGGACACCCCCTAGTCCAGGACTCCCTCACTGACTATCTACCAGATCCTGCCGAGGGCACAAGATCGTAGCTGAGGTATCAAGCTAAACGTCGAAGTCCAGCGAAACTACTAGCGAGACTGACCTCTCTCTGCAAAACATAAAATGAGCAAACGTGAGTACAAATGTACTCAGCAAGACTTACATCAGAACTAACTACATATGCATCATTATCAACAAAGGGGGTGGTGGAGTATGACTGCAGCAAGCCAGCTTTGACTCGGTGGCTATCCTAAACTACGACTGCAAGTAACTCTTTTGAGGTGGCGCACACGAGTCCACATATTCACCATATCAATACACCACTATGAATCCGCTCCTGTCTCCCTACGAGAACGCCATCCATACCACTCACGCTTATCTTGCGCATTTTAGAGTATCCACTTTCACCTTTCTATGAACTGTTATAGGCAACCCAGAAGTCCTTTTCCGCGGACACGGCTATTCGAATAGATCATATTAACCCTGCAGGGGTGTACTTCTTCACACACGCTCTCGCCACTTACCACCATGCACACGTCGTGTATCTCGGCAACCTTCAAGCGGAAGCCTGGCGTGGGAGTCGGCCATGACCTGACTAACCACACAAGTCTCTAGTCCAGGTTTATCGCCTATTCGGGTTCCATCCGCAAGGAGATCCGGCCGGGGTGTCGCTCACGGCCCCAAACGATGTGTGCAGGGGTTCCCGAGACACCAAGCAGGCGCTTCGGTACACCCCACGATGTATCTACCGCATCATAGCCCACCCCTAGGGTCAAGACTACATACGGCCTCCAACAAATATCCTACAAACACCGAAACTAGTTGCAACTCACGGACGAGAGATCAGGTTGATTAATAAGTCGAGAGGGCACTTAAGCATTCCAATGCGTGGTAGTAACTGGTCATGGATCACAAACACAGAACTCAGTTCACGAGGGCGGCCGCAATGGGACAACCCACCATGTACTCCTACATGGCCTCTCACCGCTACCTTTACCAAATCGTGTTCACACACTTAGCTCACACACAGTAGGACATGTTCACACACCATTCCAATTCATTCCCGATGAATTAGACCTCGACACAACTCTAAGCGATAGCAGGCATGACAAACAAGCATGAATGAGTAGGCACAACAGGCTCAAACAACTCCTTGTCATGCTAGTGGGTTTCATCTATTCTTGTGGAATGACAGTCATGCGAGAGGATAAAGGGGTTCAGCTACGCAGCAAGTAATGATGAATCTTTGTTGTCCTAATGCAGTAAAAGAGAGCATGAGCGGGAGAGTGGGATTATATCGGAATGAACAAGGGGGTTTTGCTTGCCTGGCACTTCTGAAGATAATATAGTTCTTCATCGGTGTCATCGAACTCATCGCCGATACGTCGTCTACTGAGAGGGGACAAACACCGGCAACAGAGACAGAACACAATCAATGCAATGCAACAATATGATGCATGAGTGTGACATGGAAATATGCTGTGGTTTGAGCTAATGCAACTAGCAACCAGATTAAATGAAGTTGGTTTGAACACTAGGTTCAAATTCAAACTCCACATGTGAGAGTTTAAATGACATTTAATTTATTTGACCTGATCAGCAGGTATAAGTTGTTCTAACATGCATGAAAATGGTACAGATGGATTCCTTCAATTTTTCTGATAATTTTTCATATATAATTTGTTTGATTTGGAGCTACAGATTAATTTCTATGATTTTTAGAAGTTTAGAGCATTTTCTGAAATTTATAAACCTTTTACGATTTATTTTAATTCGAGAAAATACTTACAGCGTCGACATGACGTAAGGCTGAGGTCAGCAGGTCAACTGGTCGGTCCAGTCAAAGCGGCGATGGGACCCACCGGTCGATGTCACGATTAGGTAACTAATCTAAATTAGTGTTAGATTAACTCGATCTAGGTTTGACCAGGGGGGGCCCACATGGTCAAATGGGTCAAACCCACCGGCGACATGGCGCTTGGCAGGGCGAGCGCGACAGCGGGGCTCGGGTTTCTGTTCCGACGACCAAAAGGGACGGTGGAGGCATCGGTGTGGTGGGTGTGCCCGCGTCTTTGTCTTGTTGGGGCCAGTTTGAGGCAGCCCGAGCTTCGCCGGGCGAGGCTCGCGGCGGTGGCCGGAGTTCGGCGAGTCGGGGTTGGTGCTAGGGGCACAACAGGTCGAGCAGGTGGCGCGCCCGCTCTGAGGCGTCTTGAGCACGGGCAGCGCTTGACGCGAGTGGCAGCAGCTGTGGCATGCGGTGGCGATGAGGCACGGCGCCGGCGAAGCCAAGGCGTCCGTGCAACTCTGCCTAGAGGAGGCGGCGAGCAACGGGTTCGAGGAGGAGGAAGAGAAGCTCACCGCGAGCACGATGGGCAGGTGAGTGGGCGTGGGGAAGGTCCCGAGCGAGCAGGGCGACGGTGGCGATCTCGGCGACCCGAGGAGGAAGAAGAGGTCAGGGCCGGCGCTTCGAGGCGTTTGGCGTAGCGTGAGTCGACAGAGAGGTGTAGGCGAAGGTGGCGGAGCTTCTGGGCATGTAGGGGAGGCGAGGGGGAGGCGGTGGCGAACGGCGGCGACTAGCTCCGCCCGGGCGCGTGCGGGGAGAGAGCAGAGAAGGGGGACGAATCCGAGGGAGAGTGAGAGAGGTCAAGGGAGGGTCGGGCGATGCACGTGGCGCTCGTGGCCGACTCCAGCAGCGGCAAACCAGCAGGAGGTGGCCGGACGCGTGCTCACAAGGCAGCCCACGCGCCTCCCCTCCGGCAAGTGGAAGGCACAGGGGAGGAAGCGGTGGTGGGGCTGGGCTGGCCACCGGGCCAGCCAGTGGGCTCGTGGGTGCTAGGTAAGAGGCCAAGGTGCTGCTCTCTCTCTCTCTGCTAATTTTGTTTCTGTTTTATTTTTATTTCTGTAGGTTTGTTGCATTTCTAAAAATACTTAGGCAACTCCAAAGTTCACCAAACTGCACATGGCCACTACTTGGAATATATCCTGCATGGAACATTTTAGTCTGGGGTTATTTGAGCATTTCAAATATTTATATAATTTAAATGCCCAAACTCAAATAACTAAAGATTTAATCCAGTGACCTTAGAGTGACCTAGAAATTTGTGCATCACTTTTGACAGTGGTTTAAGACCAAGGCAGAGGTGATGAACATTTTAGGAGGGCATTTCAGGTTCATTGAAAATGTTTTTTATGTTGAACCTATTTGATTTGATCTGGTGCTAGGGTTTGATCAATCCCCATTTCAAGTTTCAGAATAATTTAGACATGATGCAACAGGCAAGTGCTAGCCTAGTGCAAGGTAAGGCTAGGGATGTGACACAACCAAGCTTTGATTACCCTGATACCGAAGTCACAGGAAGCTTGCGCGGTATTCGACTTCCAGCCTATTTGCCTTTTGCATAGTATGCCTAAAATAGCCTCCAAGCTATTGACTGCTAGGCTAAGACCGCACATGGGAGAACTGGTTCAGGCGAACTAGTCCGCATTCATTAAGGGCAGATGCTTGCATGACAACTTTCTTCTGGTTCGGCAAATGGCACGCACGCTGCATAGGAGGAAAGCCAAGGGAGTGATGCTCAAGCTTGACATAACAAAAGCTTTTGATTCGCTGGCATGGTCGTTTCTGTTTGAGGTGTTAAGAGCCAAGGGATTCTCAGAGCGCTGGATTTCTTGGATTGCGATCTTCCTCACCACTGCCAGCTCGAGGGTCCTAGTAATTGGATGTGCCGTTGACAAGTTCATGCATGCTAAAGGGCTGAGGCAAGGGGACTCGATATCCCCCTTGCTTTTTGTTATTGCCATGGACGTGCTCACGGCAATCATATCCAAGGCGCATGAGGCACAAGTGCTTAGTACCATCAATGGCTGTAGTCCAATGCAGCGCTTGTCCCTGTATGCTGATGGTGTGGTGCTCTTCATAAAACCAGCATGGCCAGACCTTATGTTCGTTAACTAAGTCCTTGATTTATTCGGAGTGGCATCGGGGCTCAAGGTGAACTATTCCAAATCTGCGACAATCTTGATCAGAGCAGAAAATGAGGATGAAGAGCTTGTGAAGTCTGCGCTGCCATGGCGAATTGACACATTTCCATGCAAATACCTTGGGCTCCAGCTTAGCATCAGGCAACTCAAAAGATCGGAGTGGCAGTCGATTGTTGACACGGCTCTCCACATCATGCCAGGATGGCAAAGGGGTCTCGTGACGAGGCCAGGGAGGCTCATTCTTGTCAATCAAGTAATGAGGGCGCGCACTACGCATCACCTCATGATAGCGGAGGCACCCAAATGGGCGCTGGAGAGAGTGGACAAGGGTTGTCGGGCATTCTTTTGGGCCGGAACCGAGGCGGTGAATGGAGGCAAATGTGTCGTCTCATGGGCTAGGGTGTGCAGGCCCAAGCACTTGGGAGGTTTGGGTGTTATAGACCTGTCTAAACACGGCATCGCCTTAAGACTAAGATGGGAATAGCTTAGACGCATGGATGATTCCAGACCGTGGCAAGGCCTCAACTTGACCGCGGAAAAAAAGGTGAACCAAGCCTTTGGGAGTTTAGTCAAATGGGAAGTTGGCTCAGGAAGCAAGACCTTGTTCTAGAAAGACCGACGGGTACATGGAGCAGCTATTAAATATTTTGCACCCTTGGTCGTGGCAAAGGTGCGGACTCAAGTGACAAACAGGAGACTTGTGCGGGATGCGATGCACATGCATTCATGGATGGATGATGTCGTGGGAGAGCTATGCACTGAGGGCCTCGCCCAGTTCATCAGACTTTGGGAGATTCTATTGGAAGTTCATTTGGACGCTCAGGTTGAGGACCGCCCAATCTGGGCTTGGAACACATCTGGAGTCTATACTGCATCATCTGCGTACAAGATGTTATGCGAGGGAGGAGTCAGATTTCACTGCTTCGGAGCAATATGGAAGTGTTGGGCACCGCTTGCATGCAAATTATTCATGTGGCTCGCGGTGCAGTATCGTCTTTGGACTTCGGACAGGAGAGCTAGGCACGGATTGCAAGACCAAGCATCCAAATGCTACATGTGTGACCAGGAGGAGGACACAGTTGACCACATTTTGCTGCAGTGCATGTTCTCGCGGCAAGTGTGGTTCCACTGCATTACTAGGATGGGGTTGACGGCCGACCTTTGCCCAACCAACGACTCTAGATTGGTGCAGTGGTGGAAGGATACGAGAAAGCTAATTCATAAACAGTCTCGGAAAGGATTTGACACCTTCGTTATGTTAATATGTTGGACGATATGGAAGCAAAGGAATTCAAGGGTCTTCGGCACGGGCACGATCAAGAACGAATGGAACATGGTAGACTCAATCTTTGATGAGCTGTGGACCTGGGCCAAGGCAGGGGCTTTTGGAGGACAACCAATTATAGAGTAGTCGCGTAGAGCTAGGGAGTGGTGTGGAGGCTTGGTTAGGGTCGGCTTGTGACTCCTAACTAGCGACATGTAATCTCTTGTACATATTTTCTCCCTTCTATAAAGCTAAGGTACGCCATTGGCGTACCCTCGAAAAAAAAGATTGCCAAATAAAGAGACGGTTTAAATAATAGTAGAATGATATGACATTGTTCATAGTTAAGACATTGCAGAATATGACATTGTGGTGTAGTGGGTAGGTTCACCACACCACTGGATTACGGATCAAGAACAGAAGCATACATGCAGTGCAAAAGAAGATCACTTGCTCTGTATAGTTTAATTTACATGGTATGAAGAAGGAACTTGGTTGTACAACTGAAAACTTAAATTGAGAAGGACAAACTTTTGTTTATGAACTACATAATAAACTTTAAACATGCAATTTGATGCAAACACCAAAAATAAACAGCTGTTGCTGTCATGCCTAACCAAATATACACAACAAAGTTTGAAGGCTTGAGAAGGACAAACTTACATTATTGGTGAAGACATGCTCTATAAAGCCCTTGTCCATGCTGATGGGGGGGGGGGGCAATTCAAGAAGTTTACCACAGAATCTTCTTCATAAGCATTGCCTTTATTCTACATTTTGTTAAGAGTAAATATAGATGTGATAATATAAGAAAAAATGGGGAATATTTAAAATAAGATGAAGAGTGATGCTACATAACCAAGTAGCTATAAATGTAAGTACATCGATACAGGCAAAAGGTACAACCAAGAGCAATGCAGAGCTACTCTTCTTCAGGACCATTGGTGTTATCCAACCTTATGGTAAGAGTAAATATAGATCTGATGCGTAGAAACTGGAGGGCAAAGGAAAATAAGCTACAGAGTGATGGTACATGAACAACTACCTGTCAATATAAGTACACTGATAAAGGACAACAGGTACTTACAAGAACAATGCAGAGCTAAAAAAATTCATTGGCATTGGATATATTCTACACTAATGTAACCATTCATATAGATCAAATAATTTGGAGTGAACAATTGATAAGCAAGCTATCATGCATACTGTAGTCACATAATGAACCAGGTATGAATGCAAGTACAGTGATACATGACAACAGGTACTAACAAGAGCAAAGCAGTGGGCAACATATTTGTGATATCTTGTCGTTCTTTTCAAACCAGAATTCTTCTTCGAGCTGATTTCCTGCAAAAAAAGATCCGTAAGGTACATGCGGAAAAGTAAAAGTTCAAATTATCATGTGATATTATAGACAATACCTCATCCTGGGAACGAGACCAGTGCATAACAAGGTTTTTCCATTCAATGTCTTCTAAATTTAGCACAGGAGACTTCACCGGAAATTCGTTTATATACTTGCCATCAAAGTGTGATTTCCTCAGGTAACACCGATACTGCTGCAATGCTTCCTTGAAAAGCGCAAGCAAGCTTTGCTCGTCATGACTATCCAGATTGACCCTCACCTACTTACAACAATGTAATGTAAATCATTGATGTGTTCAATCAGCAGAAAACAGGAAAATAATCACCATGAATATTAGCACTTACATGTAAGTGGGACAGGAAGATGTGAAAATGGTGTTTGTCTTCATTATAATCTTCCCATGATGGGAATATATGCACGTAGTCCCTAACAACATTGAAAGCGTTGTCTTTTAAACTAGGATTAACTGGAATGGGGTTCCAATCAGCAGGAATTGGCCATCTTTGCAGTTGGGTAGGTCTTCGGTCGATGGACTTGCTGTACTTTTTGCTGGAGTGAGATTTTTCTGTGGTACGGTTGGTGCTATGGCAACTGAAATCGGCATACCTTTTGCTGGAGTGCAGGTCCTGTGTGGTGGGGCTAGTGGTGTGGCCAGTGAAGTATGGGTACAGTCTGCTGGAGTTTGTCCTACGTTTTGTGTCACTGGTTGTACAGCCAATATAAGTGGGGTGTTGTCTGATTTCTCCCAAGCACCACCACGTTTTCATGGTATTCTTTGGTGCTCCTTGAGTTCAGCAATCACCCTCTTCCTTTTGATGTCGATGCACAAGAACATCATTTGAGTGAAAAAACATGGTATGATGACAGATGGAATATGTATTGATAATGGATGGGCATGGCATCTTGACATATATGATGAGTAAACTAAGTAGATGGCGGTGCAACAAAGTAGAAGAAATGCAAGACAACATATGCAAGATACGCGCAATCAATAAAACCTTGCCAAATTAGAACATGCACCTTGATGGGTGAATAGGATAGGCCATCTGCCTTTGACTCCTTGAGGTTACAATAGTCATTAGGATCATATTATGAACAACTATCTACAGGTGGGGAGCGTATGAGTCTCATTGCATCCAGAATGGCACTCAATGCCTTGGTGCCAATTTTGTAAGTCGTTGCAGTGTTCCACAATATTCTTCTGATGCGCAGATTCTGATATTCACTGTAATTACGTATAATACCGGAGAACCATGAAAACATAAATAGTAGTGAGATTATCTTTGTAATGCAGAGGATATTCTAATATAGGGGCGCCCAGAAAACCCTTGTGTGCTATCACTTTGATTCGATGAGAGAGCTCATGTGTGCTGTAATATGGTGTGTGCATTAATATAATCTGCACAAGTACACAAAAAATAGGCCCCAGACGTAAGGATAGTTGGCAGATGATAGGTTCATAATATACTGTATAGAGAGTTTATTGCCAAACCATGATAACAAGAGCACACAACAACTAGGCAGATCGTTGTGTACATAAAAGGGGTACACCATAACCAGGATATATAAATCGGGAAGGTGAAACTGGTTGGAAAATACGGTGTTGTATTGCCGGTACTAATTGAAAGCCTATCGATCACGTACATGCCAACTCTATCAGCTGTTGACTGCAGATGTCCCTGCTCCCCTTCCTCACAAGGAACATACTGTACATACTAAATACAAAATAACAAAAGAGGAACATGTTAAAGAACAGAAGAGGAAGCATATTCTTGAGGTTCCGCTTCATTGCATACAATGTTGGTTGCCCACTCATGATGAATCACAACGCCCAAAGAAATGCAATTCCATGCTGTCTCTCTATATGTGGCCACATGCATTTGGAAAATAAGTGGGAGCATTACCTGACCAATTAAATGTGTGTCTATTAACTAATATCAGTATCATATCACAATTCATATTTGAAGAAGTAAGCTTTGGACTTATGATTGGTGTGTTGTTTAGCTTCAAGAGTGGACTGCTGCTAGTGCGACACAAAGCAGCTACACAGATCATAGTGTAGATATAACGGGAAAACCATAAGCATCAGGAGTAAAATCAGCAAAGTGGAACTTGCTGGAATATATGTGCTAGTATTGTCGGTATGGCTAGAAAGGCTTCGGATACCAGCTCTCTTCAACTGAAGGTGCGGTACAGTTAATATCAGTCTAACTCTCAAAGGCAACACAACTCCCCGCATTTCCTTGCTAATCTTATAGGATTCAAGTGGGCAAGCCACTACAAATCCTATTCCTATGTTTACAAAATCCTACGAATCAAAGAGGCCCGAAGATTTCAAAGTGTCCATCACAACCAACCGTATAGACCTCTACAATGCCAATGTACCTGCTCATCTTCACTACAAGGAACATACTGTACTACTATCATACTCCCTCCGTTCCAAAATATAAGTCTTTGTAGAGATTTCCACTATGGATCACATACAGATGTATACAGATACAATTTAGAGTGTAGATTCACTCATTTTTTTCCATATGTAGTCCATGGTGGAATCTATACAAAGACTTGTATCTAGGAACGGAGAGAGTACTTATTAAAGAAGAACGGAAGAGGAACATGCTAAAGAAGAGAAAGCAGATTTCGGATAATAAAATGTTCGTTGTGCAGTGCCCACACATGATGAACCAGGGCGCATTAAGAATGCAACTCCCTGATGTCTCTCTATATGTGGTGCACGTGCTTTGAAAGTAAAGTAGGAACATTAGCTGACAAATTAAACGTTATCTGTTTTATTAATACCAGCATCATATCAGATTTGTATTTGAGCAACAAGTTTGGAATTATGAGTGGCACGTAGTTTAGCTTGATGGATTTTCAGGAGCAGTGCTAAGCAGGTACGATGATGGTACTAGATATAAAGGCATGTCTACATGCAAGTCGCGTGACTTTTGTCATTTGGGCCAGTCGACCATTTCAGACGGTTGGATGAAGATCCTACGTCTCCTAACCCTTCTTCTTCCTCGTCTCTGATTCTTCCCATACAGAACACCGCACGGGCCACCGGCCGAACCACCGGCCCCGACCCCCACCCTCCGCCCTCCCCTGAGCCGTCCCCCGCCGCCTGTGTTCCTCGGCCACCCCCACCCCCGCCTCCTCCCGCGTCGAGTTTTCTTCGTTCGGCGAGGACCCACCACCGTCCCCACCCGAGCCCCTTCCTTCGCACCGGCGAACTCCGGCGAGCTCTCAAAGATCGACTGCCCCAATTTTGAAATTTATTCTACTGTCATTTAACTAGTGTGGAATATAAAAGGGGAAAACCATAAGCATTGCGAGTATGGTGTTGGGCGTGCCATGGCGGATCTGAAGGTGCAAACCGGACAAAGGCAACTTCGCAACCAATGTTTGCTTTAAACTAACAAGTAAGTGATGGACAAGAAATCAGAGTAAAGCAGTGGCGATCTATTTTCTTGATGGGATAAATAAGTTGAGCAGATACGAAAGAGTACCGCCTCTGGTGCGGTGCCGTGTATGCATCTGCTGAGAATTTGACGGTGCTGCGGTAGCGATGGCTATCGGCGGCGTGGAAGCAGATCTAGGAGGGTAGACGGTGTCGGCAGGGCGCGGTGGACGAGACGGTCATAGGAGCGGCGCCGGCAAGGTGGACGACGGTGGGGATGAAGCGAGAGGACGGGATGCAAGGATCCCAGTCCGAAGCCGTGGATGAGAGAGGTCGATCTCTTGTAATGGACGACGGGTCGGGGTATCAGCTCCAGCATGGTGGAGGAGGACGGCGGTGGATGGGGTGGCGGACGGAGGAGGCTGGGTGGAGAGGGTGTTTTGGCACCCACGGAGTATGAATGGGGAAATGGAGGGAGAGAGGTAGGGGGAACCATGTCTTCAGGGCGCGCTTGTCTCAAATGCGAGGAAATTTACAAAGTTAGCCCCCGTTTAAAATTTCCTACATCACAACAATATTAGTCGGTTGGGGATAGGAGGTAATCTCGCATACACCGAATATTTGCCAATGAGAGTTTGTTTTTGGCGCCCACCGTGTATGAATCGGGGAGGGAGTGGATTTCGGCCGAGGAGACACTGTGTTTTGGCGCCCACCATGTATGTGTCCGGGTGAGAGGTGGTTATATCACGTTTGAGTGAAATTACAAACCTATCCCTATAGAAACCTATAGAAATCGAGCCGATAGGCTTTGCGTGTCAGGGATAGGCAGTAATTTCCATATCGCGGATTTTGCTTTCGGACGGTTACTACACTTTCCCCAGCTTCGTTCAAATTTTTGCAGAGCAAGAGTGCACGTTTACCGTACCAACTCAATTCGAATCCGGTTTGTATTCTATTTTTGTTCGGGCAGGATCCATTTTCGATTGGAATAAAATTCTATATACATCATTTTTTATATATACTTTCAAAAGCACAACAAAGAATTCTGCTCCTTTATATGTATAATATGATCTACAAATACAATGATCTCAAAATCATAAGGTTGAATTCAAAAAAAATTAAACCAAATTATGTTCTACTAAAATGTATGGATTAGTAATATCTACATATTAAATAACATAGATGCACGTGAATTCATATGAGTATGCATGTTTGATAGATCAGTTTTGTTTCAAGTATGAATTACATGTATCATAATCTCGAATACAAATATTTGAATCCCTTTTATGTTGACTCCTTTCACGCCCATCTCTCTCGCATGCTCCTTCATGTAGCTATCATTCTCTTTTCTCCATCTCACCTGCACGCTCACTTCATGTTTCTCCTATCTTCGCAAACATGGTCTCTCGACGTCTCCCTTGAGAAGTGTCACACTCTCCCTATCATTATACATTACGCGGTTTTCATTATCTCTCACGTCTCTACGGTTCTCTGGTGTCACTAGGTACCTAAGCTTTCTTTTTCACCGCCACACAGCGGCGTAGCCAGCACAACGACACGTCCAGTGCCAACTTCAGTACTACATTATGAAACAGTACCAAACGGTGAAATTTTAGCTACAGCCAACAAAGAAAGTTACTACCACGCCCCGGGCCAAGGACCCTGTTGCTCGGGGCCTGGCTACGCCACTGCCGCCACACACACAGTCTCACTTGTCTTTCACTTTGTCTTTCTCTCTATGGGGTTCTCTCACACACCCTATATGTCTCTAGGTATGACTCATACCACTAAAATCACTCTCTCCTTCAGACACAACATTTGTTGCGGTCTTCTTTCCGTCTCTATCCCAGTTATAAAACTGACATTATACATTTGTTTACCAATCAAACAAACTCCCCCGCTCTCTCTCTCACACACACACACACACACAACTCATGCTTCCACTCCCCTTCCCGACTACCATCTCTCTCTCACACACACACAAAACTCTCGCTTCGCAGCCCCGACTCGTATTTCTCTCACAATCATTGATCGACTAGCCTTCAGATAGGTTTATACACCCGCACACTTGTGCTTCCACTATCGCGTACATGTCTCTGGCGCTCTCTTTGTATCTATGTAGATTTTTCGTCCCTTCTTGAGACACGCCCTCTCGATCGTGCACACACACACACACACTATCGCCTCATTTTAAGTTTATACCTCTCGCACACACACTCTTTGTGTCTTTGTCACACATGCACTCTGTCCTCCTCCTCTCTCCCTCTCTCTCTCTCTCACACACACACACACACAACACACACACACACACACATGGGCTTTTTGCAACAACTAGCAAGATGCCCTTGCGTTGCACGGAATATCAAGATGCATTTGTATGAGTAGTTTATCTTGTGGGAGAAAAGGATGAACGAGGGAAGGCCTTATTTGCAAATGTGGAGAGGGGTGTGGGCATCTATTTGCAAAATTGCCATAGTTTCCTTCCTATCCGCCAGATATAAATCGGACGGCCTATATTGCAGGATGGCAGGCACACCATCATCACCAACTCTGTTTTTATCTCTACTCTTATAAAAAGGATAGTCGGTGATGATGGTGTGCCTGCCATCCTGCAATATAGGCCGTCTGATCTATATCTAACAGATAGGAAGGAAACTATGGCAATTTACCCGCACTCCTCTCCACATTTGCAGATAAGGCCTTCCCTTGTTCATCCTTTTCTCCCACAAGATCTTGACGTTCTGTGCAACGCATGGGCATCTTTCTAGTAAGAATAGAACTTAGAGATATACCACTTCTCGAATCTTGAAACCAACAACATTCCTCTTGAATCATGGTTGTGGACATTATGTATGAAATGTGCAGATATCTGTGAACATGAGTTTGATGTGGAAGTTGAACTTGGAATGTCGGGCTTGCACCTGAACTATACCATGTCCAATGCTTCGTCTGTTATTGTTTGGAAAGTAATTGGTATTATTACATGACCCTAAAAAAATATTTTGTGCCACATTAGTAGATGCACGGACATCACAACAGGCATACTGACTGGATAAACATTTGAACCTAGCTATTATGAAGGAAAATTTGTATTGAGAACAGTTTTAGATAGCAGGAGACGCCTAGCCTACTCCGCCTCTGCTAGCTTCTTTCTGGCTTCTTCCATCTCTGCTTTGGCTTGGGTGAAGAGAGCATCTGATTGCTCTTTTCGCTTCTTCAGGAACTCAGCTACATTCTCAAGGGTTGCTTCACACTTTCTTTCAGCCTTAACTAGTGCCACGAGGACACGAACAGTTGACGACTCCACCTGGCTTGTGTGTAATCCAGCATCATCTAGGAATTTGCACCTTGCGTCTAATCTAGCATCATTAGGGAACTGGCACCTTGTGTGTAATCCAGCCTCATTTTAGAAACATGATCTCGAGGTTGACCATACTTCCCTCCTCGCAGGAAATGCATCCTGACATGAAGTTACTTCTTTTTTAGATCAATACTCAGAACAACCTAGATCTATTTAGTAGAAGCCAGATAAACAGGACTCGAAGAAGTGAATTCAAAAGGATAAAATATAACAATAAACTACAAAGTGAGAACACCCACTTCCTACATCAAGCTAAAAACGAAAGCACTAGGATGATTAAGACTCTTCTTATTACACATTGATGAACATGAGTGTCGGTGTCAAAACCGGCGGATCTCGGGTAGGGGGTCCCGAACTGTGCGTCTAGGCGGATGGTAACAGGAGACAAGGGACACGATGTTTTTACCTAGGTTCGGGCCCTCTCGATGGAGGTAAAACCCTACTCCTGCTTGATTAATATTGATGATATGGGTAGTACAAGAGTGGATCTACCACGAGATCAGAGAGGCTAAACCCTAGAAGCTAGCCTATGGTATGATTGTTGTTAGCCCCACGGACTAAAACCCTCCGGTTTATATAGACACCGGATAGGGTTAGGGTTACACGAGTCGGTTACAATGGTAGGAGATCTACATATCCGTATCGCCAAGCTTGCCTTCCACGCCAAGGAAAGTCCCATCCGGACACGGACGAAGTCTTCAATCTTGTATCTTCATAGTCCGAGTCCGCCAACGGTGATAGTTCGCTATCCGGACACCCCTAATCCAGACTCCTCGGTAGCCCCGAACCAGGCTTCAATGACGACGAGTCCGCGCGCATTTTGTCTTCACATTGCAAGGCGGGTTCCTCCTCGAATACTTCATAGAAGATTTTGAACACAAGGATAGTGTCCGGCTCTGCAAAACGAGTTCCACATACCACCATAGAGAGAATAACCTTTGCACAGATCTGTTGACGTATTCCACGGCATGACATCACACCACGGCCAGGCCTTTATACGAATCGTTTTTACTGTTCCACCTCAGCGCGTTTAGCGAGGCGGTTTCTTCAGCACGTCTTATCAGAGCGGAGATCGTGCCCTTATTCTGAGATCCTCATCAATACGGGCGTGGGTAACCCAATCGTGCCCGTTGGCACGCCTCCTCCATCGAAGGCGAGTCCCGAACGGTCACGGGGAGGGCTCTTGGTATTCAACCTCTTTATAATGAGACCAAGGCCCGCTCCTTTCTTTCAATCTCAATCGAATCCGCCCCTCGCCTCGAGTTCCAACACCCAAAGCTCCAGATTTAGGCACTTCGGACCTTCAACGATGTCCGGCTCCGACCTGCATGGCCGGTGGATGTCTTCCTCCGTCATGGAAGAAGATGTGCTAAAGCTGAGAGACGCCAGGTATCTAACCGGCAAAATTTCGCATAGGCTGCCTGCCCAAGGGCAGGTTATTCCCACTCCCGAGCCTGGTGAGAGCGTGGTATTTGTGTCTGACTTCCTTCGGGTTTAGGCTTCCGACGGACCCCTTTGTGAGGGGCTCATGTTTTATTATGGGCTGGAATTCCATGACTTGGATCCGAGTCCATCCTCCATATCTCGTCGTTCATCGTCAGATGTGAAGCCTTCCTCCGCATTACCCTCACTTGGATTGTGGCTCAAGACCTTCAAAGTGGAGCCAAGATGATCAAGGGCATCAGCAGAGTGCGGAGGGTTGTTATAAGCAAGAATCTGACGCTCCATGGATCGAGGCTCTTTTCAAGAGGAGCTCAATTTATGGCAACAGAGTGGTTTTATATCACCGCTCCTGGGGGCACCAAATGGGCGGCGCCACCTGCCTTCCTTCGGGTCCTCCACTACGGGCGGGCGTCATGGGTCAATAAAGGGCTCGACTGGGGACCGTCCAAGGACGTACCTCTGTTGCAGGGCCGTATTCGAGACCTCCGAGAGAGAGATCAATCTGGTCGTAGTAGCGCAGGTCATGCTGATTCGCCGCACCTTGCCCTGCAACCGTCGCCCCCTCCGCATGTGGGAGTTTAATCCGGAGGGACCACGAGCTCTCCAACATTTTATGGGCTTGATTAATATTGATGATATGGGTAGTATAAGAGTGGATCTACCACGAGATCAGAGAGGCTAAACCCTAGAAGCTAGCCTATGGTATGATTGTTGTTCGTCCTACGGACTAAAACCCTCCGGTTTATATAGACACCGGATAGGGTTAGGGTTACACAGAGTCGGTTACAATGGTAGGAGATCTACATATCCGTATCGCCAAGCTTGCCTTCCACGCCAAGGGAAGTCCCATCCGGACACGGGACGAAGTCTTCAATCTTGTATCTTCATAGTCCAGGAGTCCGACCAACGGTGATAGTTCGGCTATCCGGACACCCCCTAGTCCAGGACTCCCTCAACGAGGCTAAGAGAAACAGAAACTACAACATATACACATTGAAGAACATGAGGCTAAACGAAAGTAATTGAAAGGGTGTTACTTACCAAAGCTCGTTTTACATGTTCGATGCAGCTCCTCTTTAACTTGCCACGCTCCTTGAAGATGTCCCCAATATCCCGTGTCTGGTCTTCATTGCTCCTATGCATGTTTGCACTCGTGGTTCTAAAATCTCAACATGGCAAGAAAAATATACTAGTAATACTCACGCATCTTGTGGGCAACATTAAAGCACTCGTCTGCCATGTTAGAGCATCTCCAACAGAAGCGCAACGCACGGCGCTTTAAAAAAGCGTTTACAGTGCTGAGATCGAGCAGTAGAGATAGAGAGTAGAGACATAGATAGTTCTCAGCATAGATAGATAAAAAATAGATAGTTCAACTACTCCTCGTTGTCCGACTCCTCCTCGGTGATGTCCTCCTCCGACGTCTCAATGTAGGCGTGAAGATACTGATCATCGTCGGATTCCCAGGGTGACGCTGCTCCTAGCCTCATGTTGAATTGAGCGTCTGCTTTTCGCGTGCGCTTGTCCTCGCGATAGGCGGCTCGCTCCGCCCTCCTCTTCTCCCTCTCCACCCTCCTTTGCGCGTAGAACTCGCGCTCGTTGATGATGTCCTGCGGGAAGCGTTGGCACCACAGCGCCATGGCTTCCTCGTCCATCTCGGCGATGCCGAGACGGTGCTCCCGCCTCCGGTGGTCGCGACGATCCTCGTCGATGATAAGCCGCGACAGAGGCGCGAGCTCCTGCGCTCGCTCCCGCGTCGGCACGTTGGGGAAGTTCAATGTTCTATGAGTCCACCGGAGGCGCCATGCCGCCGCGTCGTACGTGGGGGCGGCCTCATTGGCGGTGTCAAAATTGCCGAGGCCGAGGCGCATCCCGCGGAACCGGATCTCGGCGGAGAAGCCACGGGCCTTGCGACGCCGCGGTATCCCCAAGTTTCCCGGCGACGCGGCGGCATGGTGGCGCGGCGGCGGCGAGGCGAGAAAGAGCAGGAAGAGAGCGGTGGCGAGGCGCAGAGCGGGGAGAGAGCGGTGGCAAGGCACAGAGCGGGGAGAGAGCTGTGTGAAGGCACAGAGCGGTGGGAGGGTGTTGGATTTTATAAAGCACGCCGGACGCCGCGCGCCAAAACTAGCGCGCGCCCGGCCGCTTTTTCCCGCGCGCACGCGATCCTTTCCCGATGTCCCTGCTATTATCCATGACGGTGGTGCTTCTGCGCTTGGCGTCGGCTTCCGGGAAGCTGAACCGAGACCGTGGAAGACGGTGCCGGGGAAGAGGCTCCGTGTACGATGACGACGGTGGACCGGCTCCAGTGCGGTGTACGAGGTCGTCGATGAGGCAGATGCACTGCGGTGAACGAGTGGGCCGATGGAGAAGGGGAGGAGCACGAAGGCTGCGGTGCCATGGAGAAGTCTATTTTGTTGTGGGGATAGAAAATGGGGAGTATTCAAGTGTACCACTCTGGGTGCCGGGGTGGGGTTGGCTGGGTAGGGTTAACCTGAAGTTATGAAAACAGCCCCCTACCAAGCGTCATCCGTAGGCCTGTTCCGAAGGCTATCATGCTAACTTTGCACTGCTCGAATCAGGGTCACGAGAGATTTTCCATTCGACCTCAAAATTTTGTGACACTGAACTCCCCGTGTGGTGTATTGGGCGATTGGCTAAGCAACTAGCGAGTAGTACTAGTAACTGCTAGTACTCCCTCCGATTTTATCAACTCTGCATATTAGGTTTGACCAAAGTCAAACTTCCTAAAGTTTGACCAAGTTTATAGAAAATATAAAGATTTACCATAACAAATATGTATGATGTGAAAGTACATTCAATAATGAATCTAATGGTATTTATTTGTTATTTGTATATGTTAATATTTTTTGTTATAAACTTTCTGAGAGTTTACAAAACTTGACTTTGACCAATGCTAATACGCGGACTTAAAATAAAAATGGAGGGAGTACACATTTGTTTTCTTAGTTTGTAGTGAATTAATCATTTGTTGTAATTGTGAAATAAATATATTAGGCTACTGATTTCGAATGTAATGGTCTATACAATTCAATAGTTACAATCATTATTGAATTCCAAGATGTATACGAGGTCTATAGTACTTCACAATATGCTCAAACTCACGTAATCCCAATCAAATGAGAATCTAAATGCATTTCATAGTTATTACTTTGAAGGATGCAAGAAAACCAACCATAACTCTACATCATCCATTATAAAAGCAACATTTTGAACACATCCCAATGTGTGAATGAAACATGTAGAGAGAGTTTGCGAAGATGGAGCAGATAGGGCGGTAAAGAGTGTGTGTATGTGGACAAGAGGGTAGGAGACAAACCTAATGAGAGAGAGAGAGAGAGAGAGAGAAAGAGAGAGAGAGAGGAAGAAGTTAGGTCTGTGAGAAAGATGGAGACATGTAATATACGTGAGATGTGTGTGCATCCGGATTCTGTAGACGTGGAAGGAGAAGAGACAACAGGTTTAATGAGAGAGCTGGAAAAACATGGACGAGAGGGGAAGGATCTCGTGGGTTGAGGGATTGATAATTTTGTGCGGGAGAGAGAGGGATTGGTAATTTTGTGCAGAGAGAGAGAGAGGGGGGGGATGAGTTAGTCAGCCGTCGTCACATCATCCTGCTTCCAAATGGCCCTGCATTCTCTAGTGCAGTGTGGTCGCCGTCTTCGATCTACTCGATGCCCTCTTTGAAGATTGAGGTGTTGTGCATGCTGGGGTGCAGAGAAGCACAAGCGAGAGTGGTCGCCATATAGCCTTGGATGGGGATGAATAGTGTGCTCGGGGGAGGGGGAGTGTGTGTGCTGTGTGTGTGTGTGTGTGTGTGTGTGTGTGTGTGTGTGTGTGTGTGTGTGTGTGTGTGTCAGGTATTGAGAGAAATCAAACCTATGGAGAGAAATGTGTGTATATGTGACGGAAAGCTACATGCTAAATAGGGTTTTCACGAAGAGATTGTGTGTGCGAGATAGAGAGCGATGTGCGGGCCTTGATGTGGGCAGGGGCCGGTTGAGGGTGTCAAAATGTGTGCGTTGATGCATGTGTTACATGCGATCGAGAGAGGGACGGACAAATTGAGAGAGATGGTTGTTGTGTTACGGATGCTCCTCTCTCTCTCTCTCTCTCTCTCTCTCTCTCTCTCTCTCTCACACACACACACACACACACACACACACAAACACAAGTACAAATAGAAGACCGTTCTCTCATGTATACACAACATATCGGCATCTGTCTATGTTCACTCATGCATGATCATTTGCACATTCACACCTCTCTATGTCTCTATCACACGCACAACGTCTCCACATTGCCCTTCCACCACAACACACATACGGACACATACACATGTTCTATCTCAGTCACGCACACAAAATCAGTATTAAAAAAAACTAGGGCACACCTAAAACGTCCAAATCCAAATAAGCACGAACTGGAGCTAAATTCAAATATATGGGAAATATTGTAGCATCAAGAACTTTTCCAGGAAAAAAAGTTGAGTAATATTCGGGGATTGTTTTCACACACACAAAAAGGTTCGGTGGATGTCCTTCGAGCGCGACACGATGACGCACCGTTCGATCGACCGCGCGGCCGTGGTTCAAACGCTTGCACAGGATTCCGTATCGTGGCTGTGGTAACTAATATAAGCGCTACCTCAGTCTAATGTTTACGTGTACTAGTACGTTTTTCTTTTAAGTTTGACCAACCCTATATAAAACTAAACCAAGCTCCCATACGCGCACTCATCAATATGCCGCCGCCGTTGCGCATACCGGCGCCCGCCTGCTCCGGCCAACCATTTCTCGCCCATCACCGCCGTGTCGCCGCCATCCCTATACCATGAAGCCGAAGGCTCACCCGATCACGTCGTCTGCAGTCCCTCCTCATGATGCCGCCGTGCTGCCAAGCACGCAAGCAGCTGGCGGAGCCGTGTCTATGCACGCAGCGTACGAAGAGGAGGACGAGCGCGTGCTCCAGCACGCTGGCGAGGAGGAACTAGTGTGTCATTGTCGTCTCTGCCCGCGCTGAGCCCGCAAACCGGGTGCGGACGCGAAATCTACCTTCGAGACCTTGAATGGCACGTGGATCCTGTAATCTGAAGGAGCAATTTGGGTCAGTCGACTCTTGTGAGCCGTTGGATGCAACATGGATTGCTAGAAGGGCTTCTTCAACCTCCGAAATTGATGCACTGTTCATCTTCTCAGCCCGCCACATGCCTAACCGCATGTCGCCGCCCCGCCCCGCCCTCCCCTAAACCGCCTGCCACCGCCATGCTCCCCGCCCCGCACCCCCGCCATCCGTTTAACCCCGGGCATGATCCATTTTTTCCGGCGAACTGCATTCCACACCCAACACTCATAAGATAGATCATGGGCACCTTGCCACCCTGATACGTCTCCCACGTATCTATAATTTATGAAGCATTCATGCTATTTTATTATCTGTTTTGAATGATTACAGGCTTTATTATACACTTCTATGTTACATTTGGGACTAACCTATTAACCGGAGACCCAACCCATATTGTTGTTTTATTGCCTATTTCAGTATTTCGAAGAAAAGAAATATCAAACAGAGTCCAAACGGAATGAAACCTTCGGCAGCGTTATTTTTGGGAAGAATATGATCCTGGAGACTTGGAGTTCACGTCAGAAGATCCCCGAGGACTCCACGAGATAGGAGGGCGCCCCCCCTGTAGGGCGCGCCCCCTGTCTCGTGGGCCCCTCGAGCACCTCCTGACCGACTTCTTTCGCCTATATAAGTCTATGTACCCTAAAAACCTCGAATATCAAGATAGATCGGGAGTTCCGCCGCCGCAAGCCTCTGTAGCCACCAAAAACCTCTCGGGAGCCCGTTCCGGCACCCTGCCGGAGGGGGAATCCATCACCGGCGGCCATCTTCATCATCCCGGCGCTATCCATGACAAGGAGGGAGTAGTTCACCCTCGGGGCTGAGGGTATGTACCAGTAGCTATCTGTTTGATCTCTCTCTCGTGTTCTCTCTATGGCACGATCTTGATGTATCGCGAGCTTTGTTATTATAGTTGGATCTTATGATGTTTCTCCCCCTCTACTCTCTTGTGATGAATTGAGTTTCCCCTTTGAAGTTATCTTATCGGATTGAGTCTTTGATTTGAGAACACTTGATTTATGTCTTGCCGTGTTTATCTGTGGTGACAATGGGATATCACGTGCCACTTGATGTATGTTTTGGTGACCAACTTGCGGGTTCCGCCCATGAACCTATGCATAGGGATTGGCACACATTTGCTTGACTCTCCGGTAGAAACTTTGGGGCACTCTTTGAAGTACTTTTATGTTGGTTGGATGAATCTGAGATTATGTGATGCATATCGTATAATCATGCCCACGGATACTTGAGGTGACAATGGAGTATCTAGGTGACATTAGGGTTTTGGTTGATTTGTGTCTTAAGGTGCTATTCTAGTATGAACTCTTGAATAGATTGATCCGGAAGAATAACTTTGAGGTGGTTTCATACCCTACCATAATCTCTACGTTTGTTCTCCGCTATTAGTGGCTTTGGAGTGACTCTTTGTTGCATGTTGAGGGATTGTTATATGATCTATCTATGTTATTATTGTTGAGAGAACTTGCACTAGTGAAAGTATGAACCCTAGGCCTTGTTTCCTATCATTGCAATACCGTTTACGCTCACTTTTATCATTAGTTACCTTGCTGTTTTTATAATTTCAGATTACAAATACCTTTATCTACCATCCCTATTGCACTTGTATCACCATCTCTTCGCCAAACTAGTGCACCTATACAATTTACCATTGTATTGGGTGTGTTGGGGACAAAAGAGACTCTTTGTTATTCGGTTGCAGGGTTGCTTGAGAGAGACCATCTTCATCCTACGCCTCCCACTGATTGATAAATCTTAGGTCATCAACTTGAGGGAAATTTCCTACTGTCCTACAAACCTCTGCACTTGGAGGCCCAACAACGTCTACAAGAAGAAGGTTGCGAAGTAGACATCAAGCTCTTTTCTGGCGCCGTTGCCGGGGAGGTGAGTGCTTGAAGGTATATCTTTAGATCTTGCAATTGAATCCTTTTGTTTCTTGTTTTATCACTAGTTTAGTTTATAAAAGAAAACTACCAAAAAAGGGAATTGAGTTTGTCTCATATGCTTCATCTTTTTAATATCTTTCATGAGTATGATGGAAAGGAAAATTGTGCCAAAGTGTTAGAAGAAGAATGCATTAAAATGTTTGGCACTAAATCTTTGAATGATGAGAATGATTGCAATGTTGTTAGTATGAATTCCTTGAATATCCATGATGCTAATGATATGCAAAGCCACAAGCTTGGGGAAGCTATGTTTGATGAAGATGATATTTTTTGTCCCCCAAATTTTGATGAGCAAATTTACTATGATGAAAACATGCCTCCTATCTATGATGATTATTGTGATGACACGTATGCTATAAAGAATAATGATAACCATCAAACTTGTCATCTTGATCTTAATATTCAATCACATGATAGTTATTTTGTTGAGTTTGCTTCCATTACTATTCATGAGAAGAATTTTGCTTATGTGGAGAGTAGTAAATTTTCTATGCCTGTAGATCATGAAAAGAATGCTTTAGGTGCTGGTTATATTGTTGAATTTATTCATGATGCTACTGAAAATTATTATGAGGGAGGAACATATGCTTGTAGGAATTGCAATAATATCAAGTTTCCTCTCTATGAGCTTAAAGTTTTGAAGTTATGCTTGTTTTGCCCTTCTATGCTAGTTGATTATTGTTCCCATAAGTTGTTTGCTCACAAAATCCCTATGCATAGGAAGTGGATTAGACTTAAATGTGCTAGTCATATTCTTCATGATGCTCTCTTTATGTTTCAATTCTTATCTTTTATGTGAGCATCATTGAAATCATCATGCCTAGCTAGGGGCGTTAAACGATAGCACTTGTTGGGAGGCAACCCAATTTTATTTTAGTTTCTTACTTTTTGGTTTTGTTTAGTAATAAATAATCCATCTAGCTTCTGGTTAGATGTGTTTTCATGTTTTAATTAGTGTTTGTTCCAAGTAGAACCTTTGGGAAGACTTGGGTGAAGCCTTTATGATCATGCTGTAAAAAACAGAAACTTTAGCACTCACGAGATTAGCTTCAATTTTTTACTGGAGAGTGCTATTTAGTTGATTCTTTTTGAAGATGATTACTAGAAAAATTACTCAGGTCCACCAATTTATTTTTGAATTTTTGGAGTTCCAGAAGTTTGCGTTAGTTACATATTACTACAGACTGTTCTGTTTTTGACAGATTCTGTTTTTCGTGTGTTGTTTGCTTATTTTGATGAATCTATGGCTAGTAAAATAGTTTATAAACCATAGAGAAGTTGGAATACAGTAGGTTTAACACCAATATAAATAAATAATGAGTTCATTACAGTACCTTGAAGTGGTGTTTTGTTTTCTTTCGCTAACAGAGCTTACGAGTTTTCTGTTGAGTTTTGTGTTCTGAAGTTTTCAAGTTTTGGGTAAAGATTCGATGGACTATGGAATAAGGAGTGGCAAGAGCCTAAGCTTGGGGATGCCCAAGGCACCCCAAGGCAATATTCAAGGACAACCAAGAGCCTAAGTGAGGGAGTCCTGGATTAGGGGTTGTCCGGATAGCCGGACTATAGCCTTTGGCCGGACTCCTGGAGTTTGAAGATACAAGATTGAAGACTTCGTCCCGTGTCCGGATGGGACTTTCCTTGGCGTGGAAGGCAAGCTTGGCGATACGGATATGTAGATTCCCTACCATTGTAACCGACTCTGTGTAACCATAACCCTCTTCGGTGCCTATATAAACCGGAGGGTTTTAGTCCGTGGGGCTAACAACAATCATACCATAGGCTAGCTTCTAGGGTTTAGCCTCTCGATCTCGTGGTAGATCTACTCGGGACTACCCATATCATCAATATTAATCAAGCAGGAGTAGGGTTTTACCTCCATCGAGAGGGCCCGAACCTGGGTAAAAACATCGTGTCCCTTGTCTCCTGTTACCATCCGCCTAGACGCACAGCTCGGGACCCCTACCCGAGATCCGCAGGTTTTGACACCGACATTGGTGCTTTCATTGAGAGTTCCTCTGTATCGTCATCTTTAGGCCCGATGGCTCCTCGATCATCAACAACGATCGCTCCCAGGTTGAGACTTTTCTCCCGGACAGATCTTAGATTCGGCGGCTTTGCCTGCGCGCCAATTAAGCAGCCATCTGGAGCAGATTGAAAGCTACGCCCCTGGTCACCAGGTCAGATTTGGAAGTTTGAACTACCCGGCTAACGTCCCTGGAGACTTGATCTTCGACGGGTTCGAGCCACAGCCAAGCACGCCGCACTGTCACGAGTGGCATGATCTAGCTCTGCCGCGACAAGGTGTCTGGAAACGCACCGATGTCCGCTCCGACCTTTAGCTCGGAGCCGATTGCGCCGATCGAGGACGGGTGGCTGGACACCGCCTCGGGGGCTGCGATCTCTACGGCGAGTGAGCCGTACACCTACCCCGTCCTTTGCGAAGCTCGTGACTCTAAGGTGCCGGACTCCTCTCCGGACTCCGAGCCTTCCGCGCCCCCGCCAATCAAATCCGATTGGGCGCTGATCATGGAATTCACTGCCGCGGACATCTTTCAACACTCGCCCTTTGGCGACATCCTGAATTCACTAAAGTCTCTCTCTTTATCAGGAGAGGCCTGGCCGGATTATGGTCAGGAAGGTTGGGATGCGGACGACGAAGAAATTCAAAGCCCACCCACCACCCACTTCGTAGCCACTGTCGATGATTTAACCGACATGCTCGACTTCGACTCCGAAGACATCGACGGTATGGACGACGATCTAGGAGACGACCAAGAACCAGCACCCATAGGGCACCGGAAGGCCACCTCGTCATACGACATATACATGGTGGACATCCCAAAAGATGGGAAGGATGATGGAACAGCGGAGGATGACCCCTCCAAGAAACAGCCTAAGCGCCAGCGTCAGCGGTGCCGCTCTAAATCCCGCCACAGCAAAAATGGTGATTCCGGCACGGGAGACAATAACACCCCTGACAAAGGCGAAGACAACCCCCTCCAAAGGATTCAGCGCAGGAGGATGGAGAAGCCAGCCCTCATGAGAGAGCGGCAGAAAGAGAGGTAGAGGACGATAATTACATGCCTCCCTCCGAAGATGAGGCAAGCCTCGACGACGACGAATTCGTCGTGCCCGAGGATCCCGTCGAACAAGAGCGTTTCAAACGCAGGCTCATGGCCACGGCAAGTAGCCTCAACAAAAAGCAGCAACAGCTTAGAGCTGACCAAGACTTGCTAGCTGACATATGGACTGAAGTCCTTGCGGCCGAAGAGTATGAACTCGAGCGCCCCTCCAGGAGCTACCCAAAACGCAGGCTGCTACCCTGATTAGAGGAGGAAGCACCCAAACCTACATCACCAGCGCATGACACGGCTGACCGACCACCTCATGGCCGCGACAGAGAGGCTTCTCGGCCCTCAACTCAAGCCGCACCCAGGCACCGCTCAAAAAATACCAAGGCGCGGGGAAATACGCCAGACCTGCGAGATATATTGGAGGACAAGTCAAGGCAAACAAGATCGATCTACGGATCGCGTGGGCGCCCCGCGACACGTGACGATAACCGTCACGCAGGATATGGCAACTCCGGCCGAGCCGAACGCAGTAGACAAAGCTCATTTGAGCTGCGTCGTGATATAGCCCAATCTGAGGCGCCAAGACACCCACTATGCTTCACGGATGAAGTGATGGATCATCAAATCCACGAGGGTTTCAAACCCGTAAACATTGAATCATACGATGGCACAACAGATCCTGCGGTTTGGATCGAGGACTATCTCCTTCACATCCACATGGCCCGCGGTGATGATCTACACGCCATCAAATACCTCCCACTCAAGCTTAAAGGACCAGCCCGACATTGGCTTAACAGCTTGCCGGTGAGTCAATTGGTTGTTGGGAAGACCGGAAGCCGCATTCCTCGACAATTTCCGGGGCACATATGTGCGACCACGAACGCCGATGACCTAAGCCACATAATTCAGCAGCCGGAGGAATCGGCCGGACAATTACGACACGGTTCCTAACCAAGAAAAATCAAATCGTTGATTGTCCGGATGCAAAGGCCCTTGCAGCCTTCAAACACAACATCTACGACGAGTGGCTTGCCCGGCACCTAGGACAGGAAAAGCCAAAATCCATGGCAGCCCTCACAACACTCATGACCCGCTTTTGCGCGGGAGAGGACAGCTGGCTAGCTCGTAGTAACAACATGACCAAGAGCCCTGGTAATTCGGATACCAAGGACAGCAATGGCGAGTCACGCCGCAACAAGCACAAAGCGCCGCGTGCGCATTTATAATGCTGCGGATACGGCGAGCAATGCGGATTCGAGGCTCTAAACCGGTCAGCGGAAAAACCATTTAAAAGAAATACTCCGGCCCGTCCAATTTGGACGAATACTCGATCGCTCGTGCGGATACGGCACCCCGAAAAACCAGCCAACCACACCAACAGGGATTGTTGGGTGTTCAAGCATCGAGCAAGTTAAATGCGAAAACAATGACAAGGGGCTGCATAGCGATGACAAGGAGGAGCCCCGGCCGCCGAACAATAGAGGACAGAAGGGCTTCCCCCCACAAGTGCGGATGGTGAACATGATATACACAACCCACATACCCAAAAGGGAGCGGAAGCGTGCACTAAGGGACGTATATGCGATGGAGCCAGTCGCCCCAAAGTTCAACCCGTGGTCTTCCTGCCCGATCACTTTTGATCGAAGGGATCACCCCACTAGCATCCGCCATGGCGGATTCGCCGCATTGGTTCTAGACCCAATAATTGACGGATTTCATCTCACTAGAGTCCTAATGGACGGCGGCAGCAGCCTGAACCTGCTTTATTAGGACACAGTGCGCAAAATGGGCACAGACCCATCAATGATTAAACCCATGAAGACGACCTTTAAAGGCGTCATACCAGGTGTAGAGGCCAACTGTACAGGCTCAGTTACACTTGAAGTGGTCTTCGGATCCCCGGATAACTTCCAAAGTGAGGAGTTAATCTTCGACATAGTCCCGTTCCGCAGCGGCTATCGCACACTGCTCGGACGAACCGCATTTGCAAAGTTCAATGCGGTGCCGCACTACGCATATCTCAAGCTCAAGATGCCAGGTCCTCAAGGAGTTATTACGGTCAATGGAAACACCGAACGCTCTCTCCAGACGGAGGAGCATATGGCGGCCCTCGCGGCGGAAGTACAAAGCAGACTCTTAAGGCAATTCTCGAGTCCGGCTGTTAAACGTCCGGACACCGTCAAGCGCACCCGGAGTAACCTACAACAAGACCGCCTGGCACGTTCCGAGCACGCATAGCAATGTGGCCCAAACCCCAGCCCTCGTGAAATTGCGAAACCAGTACTACGCGTACATAATTACGCTCTGGAAATACCATGGGCATAGGGGGAGGGGAACGACCACGGCATGCCGAGAATGCGGCTCAACCGCACTAGGGGCTCCCGATTGTGTCATTCTTTTCTTCTTTCTTTTTTTACTTTCAGGACTCCGTTCTCACAAAGCCTGTCCGTGAAGAGAATCGCCAACACACGATGCAACAGCCAGGGAAGCAGAAAGCTACGTCGAGTGTCCAGGTGGTCTCTATTACAAGCAGTATACCTGTTTTACACACCATCCCGCAGCTTACCCCGAGAGGGGGACATGTCAAAAAGTCTCATCCCTTGCTTATCGCACTATTTGTATCGTTCTGCTCTTACTGCAGCCCTTTTGAATAAACAATACATAGCTTCTGCCTATTATTGAATTCCCTTTTCTCTCTCTCTCTCTCTCTCTCTCTCTCTCTATATATATATATATATATGTTCATTTATGACATTGTGCAACCATACACTTTGGTGCGGGCAATACACCAGGGGCTTAAGTACCCCACAACATGGTGTGATAAGTCCGAACACTTTCACAAGAGCGGCACCCCGAACTTATAGCATTATATGCATCAGCTCCGAATCATGTCTTGGGTCAATAGTTGGGTTTGCCCGGCTCCCATATTTTGGTACCTTATGTTCCGTTATATCGGCTAAGGTAGCGCTGGGAGAACCACTGCGATTGTGCCCCGGTTGAGCCGGGTTAAGCACCTCAGTGGAGAAAGCTAAAACTGGCCGTCATGATAGGGCGAGAGCCGGTCGCTGTACGAGAGGTTTTTGAGTCCCTAAAGACTTATGCCGCTTAGAGCGAGGAGTCGGCATTGTCCGACCTAGGCGTGGATAGCGCCCCGAACTTGGTCTTCCGAATACCAGGGGCTTCGCCAAAATTTAAAATTATAGAATTCTATGGCTAAGTGAGAGTGTTCAAGCATTATAGTCCGGTTACCTTATTCGTTGGGTTGAGCACCTCCCTCAAAGAACCCAAGAATGGGAACAAGAGCGCTCAAGTTTATCCCGAACACCCCAGCACTCGTGGCATGGGGGCTGAAGCCGACGACTCGCCATCTCTCAAATTTAATACACGGCCGCACAGAAGGTAATATTTTAAATTCAAAAGTGTTGCTTAGCGCATATGAACAAGTTTTCAGCGTACAGGATAACAAATGCGAGTCTACTCAAAAATTACATCTTTGGAGCATTCATCCGCTATAAGGCGGGCACCCTTCAGGACGCCCTCATAATACATTTCAGGCTTGCGATGCTCCTTGTGCGGTGGTGGTCCGTCCGTCACAAGCTTCTCAGCGTCCATCTTTCCCCAGTGCACCCTAGCACGGGCAAGGGCCCTACGGGCACCTTCGATGCAGAGCGGAGCGCTTGACGACTTCAACCCATGGACAAAGGCGTCCACCACCGCCTCACCAGCCCAAGTAGCTCCTGTGCATGGCTTCCTTAGGCCACAACCGAACTATGAGGCCTTTCATGGCCTGTTCGGCCACCTTATGGAGCTCGACCAGCTACTTCAACTGGTCGCTAAGGGCACCGGGTGTCCGCCTCGGATCTTGAGACCGAACACCTTCTCCGTCGAGATTCCCTCCTCGGCTCGGTAGAATGCGGCAGATCGGACACCTTCTGGGGCAAATCTGCGAATGCTCCTAGAGAGCTCGGATTCGGGTAAGTAATGAGATAATTCACTTTCACATGCTTGCTTTGCATATAGAATGGCTTACCCGCCGCTATCTTCTTCATCGCCTCAATTTCTGGAGGGCTTTTTGGGCTTGACCTTAGCGGCTTTAGGCGCTCAAGTGCCGAGGCGAGCTCGACTCTCGAGTCTTTGAGTCACGCTCAAGCTCTCGTGTTTTTCAAGAGAGCACTGGAGCTCTTGCCGCCCTCCGCCACCCGTGCCTCCTGCTTCTCTCGGTCGGTGCGCTCATGCAGCCGCATTGCTTTCGGCCTTGGACACCGCTTCCTTCAGTCGCCACCTCGTTCGTGGCCCTACGATATTCACGTTATTCCTGTCATCTTTTGCAACCACATCTTTAAATACTCCCATAAGGTATTACTTACCTTCCTTGTCCTCGAGCTGCTTTTTGGCAAGTCCGAGCTCATTCTCGGACCGCTCGAGGCTCGCTTAATGCATCAACCTCCGCAGATCGGTCTTGGCGAGGTCAGCAGCAAGCAACCTGCATTCCCATATTGACATACTTATGTTAGACTCCTGCGTATATATTTTAAGATCCTCGGTTCGGCTATTTCTTTTGAACACCAAACTGAGCATCGAGGGCTACTGTCTATGTGGTAATATTTTTACATATCTTAAATACATACCTCAAAGCTTTGTTAGAAGGCTGGCACAGCTTGATCAGCCCGCTCTTGGCGGATGAACTTCGGATCACCACACTCATAATAATGCGGTGCTCCTCGTTGATGGAAGCGCTGTTAAGCGCCTCCATCAAATCATCCAGTGCCTCGGGTTGGGCGGAGGTCACCGGCGTCGCGATCTTGCCCTTCCTACTTAAGGGGTCGCTGTTGGACTCGGAACCATCGAAGGTTCGATGCGGAGTCCGGCACAGGGCCGGACTTAAAGCCCTTTGGGATTTTATCCCCTTTGCGCCCGGAGTCCGGGAGGTCGCCTTGCGGCGCCTCCAGGGCCACCTCCTCCTGGCTGGGCCCCTTTTGGGACTCCACCCCGGCGTCATCCACGGCGGGAGGAGACGAGGCGGTCGGGTGTGAGGTGCTATTCACATCCGACGAATCCAGGGAGCCGCTCGACGAAGCGTCGAGCCCGTCCTTGGGCGGGCTGCATGGTTATATTCGGCGTTAGAAGATGTTGTGCGACAAATGGAATGCCATGAGTTATTCTGGTATCCGGACACTTACGATTTCGCCAGGGGCTTGGTCCTTGGTGGCCACTCCTCTCCGTCGTTGTCGGCGTTGGTGGTGTAGTACGGAGGGAGGGTACTTCCCTTCTTGGACCCTCCGGCCTCCCCAGTTGGGGCGGCCTTCCTTTTCTTCTCTCCCCCCGCTGGGGGAGAGGCCTCTTTTTCCTCCTCCTCGTCTTCACGGGAGGAGTCCGCCTCAGAGTCATCGGACGATGAGTCCGACAACACCTGGCGCCGGGAACTCCTCCGAGTTCCCGTGGCCTTCTTCTTGGCCTTCTTCTCCGGCACCACGTAAGGTGCCGGAACCAGCAGCCCCGTCAAGCGCGCGTCTGCTAGGTCTTCTGGCAAGGGAGCCGGACAGTCAACCTGTCCGGACGTCTTCTGCCAGTCCTGTCAAAGGTGAGGGAGTTTTAGATCCCGCACAGAGTCAAACTATGAAAAAAGAGTCTCGTAAAGGGTAAATATCTTACCTCGCTGGCTTGATGCCGCGAGATGAATCCGCGATCTTCGGTAGCGGATGCTGGAGCCTCGGCGCCCTTGAACAGCACCTTCCAGGCATCTTCGTACGTAGTGTCAAAGAGACGGCTCAAGGTTCGGTGATGTGCCGGGTCAAACTCCCACAAGTTGAAGGCCCGTTGCTGGCATGGGAGGATCCCGCGGATGAGCATAACCTGGACTACGTTGAAAAGCTTGAGCTTCTTGTCCACCAGGTTTCGGACGCAGGTTTGGAGTCCGGTCAGCTCTTCCGAATTACCCCACGTCAGGCCCGTCTCTTTCCATGAGGTGAGCTGTGTAGGGAAGCGGATCGAATTGGGGCCGCTGCCCATTTGGAGTCGCGCGGCTCGGTGATGTAGAACAACCCCGATTGCCACCCCTTTATGGTCTCCACGAAGGAGCCCTCGAGCCATAGGACGTTGTCCATCTTGCCCACCATGGCACCTCCGCACTCCGCTTGGCGGCCGCCCACTACCTTCGCTTGACATTGAAGGTCTTCACCCACAAGCGAAGTGGGGCTGGATGCAGAGGAAGGCCTCGCATACCCACGATGAACGCCGAGATGTTGAGGATGAAATTCGGGGCCAGATCGTGGAAATCTAGGCCGTAGTAGAACATGAGCCCCCGAACAAATGGGTGAAGTGGAAAGCCTAGTCCGCAGAGGAAGCGGGGGAGGAACACCACCCTCTCATGGGGCCTGGGGGTGGGGATGAGCTGCCCCTTGTCGGGGAGCCGATGCGCGATGTCGTCGGACAAGTATCCGCCTTCCGCAGCTTTTGATGTGCCCCTCAGGACGGAGGAGGCCATCCACTTGCCTCCCGCTCCGGACATAGTTGGAGAAGGTTGAGGTGGGATGTGCGAACTTGGGCGCTGGAGCTCGAGTGCGCGGAAATGGATAAGCAAAGGAGGAAGAAGGCGTGTGCGAAAAGTGGATCCTTATCCCTTATATGGACGGACAAAGATATCGTCCCCACCGACCGATAAAACTCGCTTATCTCCCAAGCGCCGTAATCAATGGCGCGGTTGGGTTACCCACGCCGTATTGATGAGAATCCGGAATAAGGGACACGATCTCTGCTTTGACAAGGCGTGCCAGGAAACCGCCTCACTAAACGACCGAGGTGGGACAAGTAAAAGCGATTGAATAATGGCTTGGCCGTGGTGTGATGTCACGCCCGCGAATACGTCGCCAGATTGAACTTGTGTAAATATTATTCTCTCTCGGTGGTATGTGGAACTTATTTTTGAGCGGACACTATCCTTCATTCAAAATCTTCTATGAAGTATTCGGAGGAGGAACCCGCCTTGCAATGCCGAAGACAATATACTGCGCCGGACTCGTCGTCATTGAAGCCTGGTTCAGGGGACTCTTGAGGAGTCTGGATTAGGGGTGTCCGGATAGCGGACTATAGCCTTTGGCCGACTCTCGGACTTTGAAGATACAAGATTGAAGACTTCGTCCCGTGTCCGGATGGGACTTTCCTTGGCGTGGAAGGCAAGCTTGGCGATACGGATATGTAGATTTCCTACCATTGTAACCGACTTTGTGTAACCCTAACCCTCTTCGGTGCCTATATAAACCGGAGGGTTTTAGTCCGTAGGACGAACAACAATCATACCATAGGCTAGCTTCTAGGGTTTAGCCTCTCTGATCTCGTGGTAGATCTACTCTGGTACTACCCATATCATCAATATTAATCAAGCAGGAGTAGGGTTTTACCTCAATCGAGAGGGCCCGAACCTGGGTAAAAACATCGTGTCCCTTGTCTCCTGTTACCATCCACCTAGACGCACAGTTCGGGACCCCCTACCCGAGATCCGTCGGTTTTGACACCGACACTAAGCTTGGGGATGCCCCGGATGGCATCCCCTCCTTCGTCTTCGTTCATCGGTAACTTTACTTGGAGCTATATTTTTATTCACCACATGATATGTGTTTTGCTTGGGCGTCATTTTATTTTGTTAGCTTTGCTTGTTGTTATTTAGAATAATGTTTTGCATCTTACTTTCAATAAAAAATTCAAGGATAACCTTTGCCATGCTTATTTTGCTACTATACATGTTGCTGTTTGAAAACAGAAAGTTTACCGCTGTTGCAAAATTCCCTAGAAAAGTCAGAGCATGATATTGTCGGATTTTGGTTTCCGGCAGACCCTCTAGGTTCGAACTCTGGGGTGCACGTGGAGATCACACCCCCGCCTACCTACGTCTCGTCGCCTCGCAAGGATCTAAACTACACAAAGAACAACGCAAGAGACACGAGGTTTATACTGGTTCGGGCCACCATTGTGGTGTAATACCCTACTCCAGTGTGTGGTGTGGTGGATTGCCTCTGGGGCTGATGATGAACAATACAAGGGAAGAACAGCCTCGCGAGGGTCTGTTCTTGGCTGGTGTGATGAACTGCTAGGGGAGTTCAGTCGCCTCTCTTTCTCTCTCTCTAAAAGTGCCGATCCTCTAGATCTGGTCTCGATCTCTCTCTCTCTATCCTTCTCCATCCGTCCCCTTGCCTTGGTGGTGGCTAGCTCTATTTAGTGGGAGGCCCTGGGCCTCTTCCCAAATATTGAGCGGGAGGGCGCCAACAATTGGCCATTTTGAAGGGGAACATCTAGTACACTTATCCTGACTAAAGTCGGTCCTCGCCTGCCAAAGACTCTGACGGTGACGCCGGCTTGGGCTCCACGATGACCTCCTTCTTGCCGTTCTGCTGGTATTGGTCTTGTTGCACCGAAATGGTTGCCTTTGCTTGATACCCTTGGCCTGCGCTTGCCTCCTTTGCACCAAAGGGGAAATGAGGACACTGCGCGGGCTGGCGGCCGCCTGGCGCCCTTGGTCGTCATGGCTTGCGTCATGGGCACCTTGTGAGGTACCCCGCCTTGATCTCTCCGCCTCCTCGCGAGCCAGCGTGACGAGGCCGTGCCTGAGGAAGCTTTCTGTCGTCCGCCCCGCGAGGCTTGGCCCCTCGCGAGGGTCTTGAGCTTGTGTTGATGAAGATGGGCCATCTTGGGCCACCCCTTGAGCCACGCCGCGGCCGAGCGAGCAAGTCTGGGTACCCCGTTTCGAACATGACAAGAGCCCCGGCCCAAAGGCGCGCTGGACTTTGCTTAGCGAGAAGCGAAGGGCAAGTCTGCGCCGCCCGAGCCCCAACAGCTGCGGCCTTAGGCGTCGCGTGCGGTTGATTGGGCGTGGGCGTCCCGCTTCCCCACGACGCGGCAAGCGCATTTAATTGACAAGTCCCTGCATGCAAAGCGGGTCATGATTACATGTGATCGTGGAGGTCGACGGTTGGCCTCCCCCGGCTATATGTACGGAACGGCGCGAGTCCTTCCAGTCCATCTCTTCTTGCTTCTCCTTCTTCTCCATCCTTGCCCTTGCTCCACATTGCGATAATGGCTCCGATCCGCCGGTTCTCCGTGGAAGAGAAAGGAAAGGCCCCCCGAGAGAGTCCCGATCCACTTCCACCGAAGAAACGGCTAGCCCTCTGCCGCTGAGATGAGGGCGCCCGGCAGGAGGTGTCGAGGCCCTGGTATGAGCGGCCACCGCCAGGGTTCCCGCTGCCCTTGTACGCCCGCATTGAGGGCCCTGAAGGAGTCAACGCCGAGCGCCACGGACGACGCCGCCGTCAGCGTCGGCGGGTCACAGCGTGCGCGTTGTTCCGCCCGGAGTCCATGCCGAGGGATCCTCCCGAGAACTTGTGCTCCATGCTGCCATGCCTCCTCAGACTTGGATTCGCCTTCCTCCCTCCTTCGCCTTCGTGATTCCGCAGAGGGTCTCTCTGGAGCTCTGGTTGCAGCATGCCGGCTGCAGCACCCCTGCGACCGAAGCGGAGGTTGCGGTCGTCGCTCCAGGCTGGGTCTTCATGACCCGAGGCTGGGGCAAGATCGCCCGGGTCTGCCGGACGAGGGGCGCCCTCGTGATCCACCTGGAGTACGATGGCGCTTCCTTGATGTTCTTCAAGGTCTTCGACGTGGAAGGACGCCGGCTGGAGTTCTGCCCTGAGAGAGGTGGTCGGGGCCATGCCGTGGCGAGGACTAGGCTCGCCGACCGCTCCGCCAGCAGCTCCTCAGGCAGCGGAGGCGTCGGAGGATCCAGCAACTCCGCCGAGCTCTTGGCGACTCCGGAGACGAGCGACGACAGCTACGAGCCCCCGAGCTTGCGTCGCTCTCGGAGCAGGGTGGGCTCGTCAGGCCGCCGCCACCACTGATCTGGATGGGGTTGGCGCCGGTGCCTGACGGCCCACTGTTGATGATGGCGTCTTTCGCAGAGGCGCGTGTAGTTAGCGTTCTTTAGGATCTGCTCCTTTTGTTCCCTGCGAGGAATCGAAGAACACACCCGTGGGGGCTTGTAAGGTGCATGCGGCTCCATTTGTTAATATGATCATTGTCGTGAAGTGGTGCGAGATGCTCATCCCATCTTAGCTTAGTTCCTCCTTTCGAACCTCGCAAGGGCTTGACGCTCTGCGCCGACAGGTCCCGGTCCCAAGGCAGGCTTCAGCCGTCGCTGGTATGCCAGGTCGCGATGCCGTGGTCAAGGCCAGGAGGTGAGCGGCCCGGGGTCCAGTAAGAGCCCCTGAGTCGTGATGCTCAGGAGGTCCCCTTTAGCGCTCAAGCAGCCATCGTTTGGTGAGAAAGGAGCGCGACGTTGCTAACACGGGATTGCATTAGGTGCGAGGTTGGTGCTGCGATAGCTAGTATTTCCGAAGGATGACTTATCTCGGGAGCCAGGAACCGCCTCTTGGTGCGGCGTTAGGTCCGCGCATCGGCAGCTGAGGAGTTGCCCGGCGAGGTCCCCGCGTGCCTCTTCCCTCTCGCCTTTACTCCCCTTTCCGCTCTATGTCCTCGGGTCCCGGCCCTCGAGCGAGCTCAACCGTCGCTAGTATGCCAGGTCGCGATGCCGTGGACAAGGCCAGGAGGTGAGGGCTGGAGAGCCAGTAGGAGTCCATGAGTCACGATGCTCAGGTACCCCCCCCCTTTAACGTGCAAGCGGTTCGCGCGGACGAGAGTGAAGGAGACGTCATGAAGGCCTCGCCTGACGCTGCTCCTTGAAGAGATCCTGCAGGCTCATCACAAGAAGAACGATTGTTCACCATGATAATCGACAGTCAGCCGTTGGTTGCTCTGGAGGGGTGATGAGGCACTGAAGGCTTGATGAGGTGGCGCCTTGCGGGGCTACCGCGGCCAGAGCTCAGCCATTCAGGTTTGGCGACGTTGCAGGGACGGACCCATGCGCAAGCGTCGTGCCGTTAGGGAGCAGCTCCATCAGTTGGTGTCAATCGAGCGGGCGATTAGGTCAAACATGTTAATCACGAAGGAGAAAATCCATTTAGATAGGTGCAGAGAAGGCGAACATCGCTGGGTCGAGCCCGAGCGACTTGGGGATGACGCAGCCCGAGGGGTGCTCCCAATAAGGTAAACTAGAAACATGAATCAAAAGGGATACATGCCGCAGGGACGGACCCACGCGGCCTGCGAATGATGCAGCCCTGGGGGCGCTCCCAGCGGAAAATGAAACTCGAAGGATGTCACCTGGTGATGTTGGAGATGAAGGGATGCTGAAGTAGCGGACGTCGTGCGCTGCGGAAGCCGATCTTCACGAGCCCCGTGCCCAGAGCCTCGGGAGGCTCCGGAGGCGCTGTGGCTCTCGCGAACCATCTCCATCTCCGCCAGGACTGCCAAACGCCTGGCCACTTGAGCCTCCAGGATGCTCCTCATGAGGCGCTGGCGCGCGGCAGCCGCGTTCGGCAGGCCGTAAGGCATGTGAACATAGCTATGGGGTGGACCTTCACAACGCCCCACGCGTGAGGGACAGAGGCGCTCCTGAGAGGCGGCTCGGTTGAGCCCTGGTATGTCGATGCAGACGCGCAGCCCACCATCCTCGCCTGGATGGGGAGCTACGGCGGGTAAGCGGCGGCTGCCACTCATGACTCTTGACTACTGCAGCTCCTGAATGATCTTGCTAACGAACTCCTGAGGGTTTGGCCCTCCTTGCCTTGCTTCTTCCTGAGGGAAACGTGCTTTGAAACACGCCTCCAAGTGATGCTCGAGCGCCTCCCTCGTGATCTTAGCAAAGTCGGTGGCCCTCCAGGAGAGAGCCCCCGAGCCTTACTCGAGGAGGGCGTCGGGCGCGCCTTCCTATGCGACAGAGGGAGGTGCCCCCTGAACAGGCGCGGACCCTGAGGGGCCTGCCTCCCGAGGGGTTGGGCCAGGCGATGTCTTCTTCTTCTTAGAAGCAGCCTCGGGAAGCCTCCCGCTCCTGTGATCTGGGTCTTCAATTGACGCGGCTTGAAAAGCACGCTCCAGGGAACACATTGTGTCTCTCTCTTCACAAGGCACCATGATGACTCCACCGCTTCCTGGCATCTTGAGGACATTGTAGCCATGATGGGTCACGGCCATGAACTTGGCCAGGGCTGGGTACCCGAGGATGGCATTGTACGGCAGGAGAATGTGAGCGACCTCGAAGTCAATGAGCTCGGTGCGGTAGTTGTCGCACGTCCCGAAGGTGACAGGAAGGCGGACCTGCCCTAAGGAACTGTGGAACCATCAGTGACTCTGGAGAAAGGCTTGGTTGGCTGAAGCTGATTGTATGGCACTTGGAGATTGTTGAATGTCTCAACGGACAGGACATTGAGCCCTGCTCCGCCATCGTTGAGGGTCCTGGTGACCCGCACATTGCTGATGATTGGGGAACAAAGCATCGGGAGGACTCCGGTTGTGGCTGTGCACTTGAGCTGATCCACTGAGCTGAATGTGATGGCGCACGCTGACCACGTGAGGGGGCGTGTGGCTTCGAGCCTGGGGAGGACTGCATTCACTTCGCGGGCGAACTTCTTGAAGATGCGCTGAGAGGCTGGGGCTTGAGCTCCGCCCAGGATGCAAGCGATTGTGCGCGGCTCCTGGAAGCCCCCAGCCCCCTCGTCCTGATGATGGTCTTCATTTCTCCTTGGCTGTGGTGGTAGAGGAGGGAGGCCTGCGTTGCCTTGTGGGCAATCCTCGCGAGGCTGATCCCTCCAGCCTCCCTCGTGAGGCGGGTCCCTCCAACCTCCCTCGTGAGGCTGATCCTGCCAGCGGTCCTCGCGAGGTCGGTCACGCCACCCTTGGTGAGGGCCACGGTCTTCCCATCGTCCTCCACCTCTTCCTCCTCCTCGGCCATAGCCCCGGTCGCTGCGCTCGGGGCGTCGGCCGGCACGCACGTCCCGCACGGCCCTGAGCTCTTGGCATTCATTGGTGTTGTGGGTGTGGAGGTCATGGTACACGCAGTACCGACTGCCCTTGGATGACTCAGGCTGATCCCTTCCTCGCTTGGTGTCCGGCTCTGCTGCAAGCACGGCAGCCCCCTTGCGCTTCACGTCCTTGACCTTGGGCTTCTTCTCTTCTGGGTCGGCAGCCGGCAGCTCGAGAAGGGAAAGGCGTCCTTCCTCAGCCCTGGCGCACTTGGTTGCCAAGTTGAACAGCTCCAGGGATGTGCACAGGTCTTCATGGATCACGAGCTCTTCCTTCATCTTGACGTCACGCACACCGTCGGAGAAGGCTGAGATGATGGCCTCCTCGGATACCCTAGGGATCTTAAGGCGAGCGTTGTTGAAACGTTGGATGAACTTTTGCAGGGTCTCCCCTGACTGTTGCTTGATGCAGGGCAAGTCACTCATGGCCAGGGGCCAATCGCGGGTGCCTTGGAAGTTGGCGATGAATTGGGTACGCATCTCGTTCCAGGAGGAAATCGTGCCAGGAGCCAGGTTCAGGAGCCAGGTGCGGGCACCGTCCTTGAGCGCCATGGGAAACCAGTTCGCCATGACCTTCTCATCTCCGTTGGCGGCTTCGATGCCCAGCTCATAGAGCTGGAGGAACTCCGCAGGGTCGGCCGTGCCATCGTAGCGTGGGGGCAGGTCTGGCTTGAACTTCCCCGGCCAGGCCACGCTACGCAGCTCGGCGGTGAAGACACGGCAGCCTGCAGTGGCCACGGGAGGCCTTTGGTGACGGAGGGCTTGATCTTGGAGGTCTCCGTGTGTTGCCGCCGGGAGCAGCGCGGGGTCTTGACGCACTGGAGCAGGAGCGCGGTCATGACGGGCCGGTGCGGGGAGCACTCGGGCAGCTTCTTGGGGACGAGGGACTTCTTGGCAGCTCTTCTCTTGCTGTGCTGGTGCCGGACGGAGTGGGTTCCGCCCAGGGGACACGCGCCTTGGAGCCAAGGCGCCTTCTTGAGGGGGAGGCGGCTGAGGCGCCCCCGGAGCTTCATCGCCCGCGCAAGACGGGGCGCGGTGCAGCGAGAGGGATGGCGCAGGGGAGCCCCCAGCGGCGCTGACGAGCTCGGTGATGCGGGCGAGCCACTCGTCATAGAGGTCTTCGACGGGACGGTAATGCAGAAGTTCCCGTGCCAGGAGCAACGAGGCGTGCGTGTCCGCAGGAGCGCGACGGGCGTGGGACGAAGAACCGGCTGGAGTCAGCGACGGGGTGGCGGTGCGGCCTTCTCGTCCTACCGAAGGGTGCAGAGACGACGCCTGCTGCTCGTTCCCTGCCGGGCCGGGGGCGGCGTTGACGGCAGGCGATGGGGAACGGCGGGGGCGGTCGTCGACGGGAGCCGTTTGGGCGACGTGAGCAGCGAGAGCGGCCCGGCGCTCGGCGCGGGCTCGATGAGCGTCTGACATGGATGCGAGGGGCGGCGAAGAGCAGGGCGGCGGAAGGCGGATTCCGGTGCACCCCTACCTAGCGCGCCAAATGTCGGATTTCGGGTTCCAGCAGACCCTCTAGGTTCGAACTCTGGGGTGCACGCGGAGATCACACTCCCTGCCTACCTACGTCTCGTCGCCTCGCAAGGATCTAAACTACACAAAGAACAACGCAAGAGACACGAGGTTTATACTATTTTGGGCCACCATTGTGGTGTAATACCCTACTCCAGTGTGTGGTGTGGTGGATTGCCTCTGGGGCTGATGATGAACAATACAAGGGAAGAACAGCCTCGCGAGGGTCTGTTCTTGGCTGGTGCAATGAACTGCTAGGGGAGTTCATTCGCCTCTCTTTCTCTCTCTCTAAAAGTGTCGATCCTCTAGGTCTGGTCTCGATCTCTCTCTCTATCCTTCTCCATCCGTCCCCTTGCCTTGGTGGTGGCTAGCTCTATTTATAGTGGGAGGCCCTGGGCCTCTTTCCAAATATTGAGCGGGAAGGGCGCCAACAATTGGCCATTTTGAAGGGGAACATCTAGTACACTTATCCTGACTAAAGTCGGTCCTCTCCTGCCAAAGACTCTGACGGTGACGCCGGCTTGGGCTCCACGATGACCTCCTTCCTGCCGTTCTGCTGGTCTTGGTCTTGTTGCACCGAAATGGTTGCCTTTGCTTGATACCCTTGGCCTGCGCTTGCCTCCTTTGCACCAAAGGGAAATGAGGACACTCACATGGGGCTGGCGGCCACCGGCGCCTTGGTCGTCATGGCTTGCGCCATGGGCACCTCATGAGGTACCCGCCTTTATCTCTCCGCCTCCTCATGAGCCAGCTGACGAGGCCGTGCACGAGGAAGCTTTCGTCGTCCGCCCATGAGGCTTGCCCCATGAGGGTCTTGAGCTTGTGTTGATGAAGATGGGCGTCTTGGGCCACCCCTTGAGCCACGCCGCAGGCCGCAGGCAGGCAAGTCTGGGTACCCCCGTTCCCAGAACGCCGACAGATATAATGTTGAAAATTTTTGCACATTGAGCTCTGATATATTTACTACAGTGGGAATTTTATTTCATAATTTTTGGAGTTAGGGAAGTATTGATACTCTTGCATTCTTCACAGACTGTACTGTTTTGGCATATTGCTGTTATGTTTGCATTGTTTGCATATGTTTGCTTGTTTAATGGTTCTATTTGAGGATAGGAGTATTAAATATGCAGAGGCATTCAGTATACAATGTTGAATAATAATCTTAGTTATTTGTTACAGTAGAAAATGATAAGGTTTTGCATTGGTTTATACTAACCTATCTCACGAGTTCTTGTTGAGTTTGGTGTGGATGAAGCTTTTGAGAAATACAGAAACCATGATATGAGAGGAATTAAGGAGACACAAAAGTTCAAGCTTGGGGATTCCCAAGGCACCCCAAGATAACATTCCAAGAATTCTCAAGCATCTAAGCTTGGGGATGCCCCGGTAGGCATCCCACCTTTCTTCTTCAACAACTATCGGTTAGTATCGGTTGAGCCTAAGTTTTTGCTTCTTCACATGAGTTGTGCTATCCTTGCAATGTCATTTTATTTTTGTTTTGCTTGCTGTTTGAATACAATACCAAGATCTGAAATTCTTAAATGAGAGAGAGTCTTCGCATAGTTACATAATTATTTAGCTACTCATTGATCTTCACTTATATCTTTTTGGAGTAGTTTGTCATTTACTCGTGTGCTTCACTTATATCCTATGAGTAAATGGTTGAATGAGTTGATTGTCATAAATCTGAAATTATATATGCCTCATTTGCTTATCCCATGGGGAGTAATGACTTCACGTCTAAGAATTAGAGGTTGTAAATTTATTGAAGGTTAGCAAGCGTTGTATTGGTCATTTGAACAATTCATGAAAGAATATTGAAGGAAGAGAGATTTCACATATAAATATACTACCTTAGACATCTTTTATAATTCTGAGCACTCATTAAGTATGACATGCTAAATAGTTGATGTTGGACAAGGAAGACAACGTAATGGGTTATGTTTTCCGACATCTCAATTAACGTATATTGTCATGGATCATTCAAACATGTTGAGCTTGCATTTCCCCCTCATGCTAGCCAAAAATTCCTTGCACCAAGTAGAGATACTACTTGTGCTTCCAAATATCCTTAAACTCAGTTTTGCCATGAGAGTCCACCATACCTACCTATGGATTGAGTAAGATCCTTCAAGTAAGTTGTCATCGGTGCAAGCAATAAAAATTGCTCTCTAAATATGCATGACTTATTAGTGCGGAGAAAATAAGCTTTGTACGATCTTGTTATGGAAGCAATAAAAGCGACGGACGGCATAATAAAAATCCATATACAAGGGGCAATATAAAGTGACGTTCTTTCGCATTAAGATTTTGTGCATCCAACCCTAAAAGCGCATGACAACCTCTGATTCCCTCTGCGAAGGGCCTATCTTTTACTTTATGTGTTTTACTTTATGCAAGAGTCAAGGTGATCTTCACCTTTCCCTTTTTCATTTTATCCTTTGGCAAGCTCCTCGTGTTGGGAAGATCCTGATATATATATCCAATTGGATGTAAGTTAGCATGAACTATTATTGTTGACATCACCCAAAGGTGAATACGTTGGGAGGCAACACTATAAGCCCCTATCTTTCTCAGTGTCCGATTGAAACTCCATAACCATTAGTATTGCGTGAGTGTTAGCAATTGTAGAAGACTATATGATAGTTGAGTATGTGGAGTTTGATATTCCTGAAAATAAGATGAATTGCAATTGTTTGAATGACTGAGAATGAAGTTTGCTAGTTTTCAAGAAAGTTTATGGTCTATGCTTTGACATGTAAATTGCTTGTTACTTTATCGTGAGAAGTTTTATGAGATGAACTACTATTATGACATATTATCATGCTAGAAAAGGTGATTGAAATTATCATTGATCAAACTTGTGCACCTTCTAGCATTCACACTTCATAAATTCTTTCTTTATCATTTACCTACTCGAGGACGAGTAGGAATTAAGCTTGGGGATGCTGATACGTCTTCAACGTATCTATAATTTATGAAGCATTCATGCTATTTTATTATCTGTTTTGAATGATTACAGGCTTTATTATACACTTTTATATTACTTTTGGGACTAACCTATTAACCGGAGGCCCAGCCCATATTGCTGTTTTATTGCCTGTTTCAGTATTTCAAAGAAAAGGAATATCAAACGGAGTCCAAACGGAATGAAACCTTCGGCAGCGTTATTTTTGGGAAGAATATGATCCTGGAGACTTGGAGTTCACGTCAGAAGATCCCCGAGGACTCCACAAGATAGGAGGGCGCCCCCTCCCCCCCTGTAGGGAACGCCCCCTATCTCGTGGGCCCCTCGAGCACCTCCCGACCGACTTCTTTCGCCTATATAAGTCTACGTACCCTAAAAACATCGAATATCAAGATAGATCGGGAGGTCCGCCGCCGCAAGCCTCTGTAGCCACCAAAAACCTCTCGGGAGCCTGCTCCGGCACCCTATCGGAGGGGGAATCCATCACCGGTGGCCATCTTCATCATCCCGACGCTATCCATGACGAGGAGGGAGTAGTTCACCCTCGGGGCTGAGGGTATGTACCAGTAGCTATGTGTTTGATATCTCTCTCTCTCTCTCTCGTGTTCTCTCTATGGCACGATCTTGATGTATCGCGAGATTTGTTATTATAGTTGGATCTTATGATGTTTCTCCCCCTCTACTCTCTTGTGATGAATTGAGTTTCCCCTTTGAAGTTATCTTATCGGATTGAGTCTTTGATTTGAGAACACTTGATGTATGTCTTGCCGTGTTTATCTGTGGTGACAATGGGATATCACGTGCCACTTGATGTATGTTTTGGTGACCAACTTATGGGTTCCGCCCATGAACCTATGCATAGGGGTTGGCACACGCTTTCTTGACTCTCCCAGAGAAACTTTGGGGCACTCTTTGAAGTACTTTTATGTTGGTTGGATGAATCTGAGATTGTGTGATGCATATCATATAATCATGCCCACGGATACTTGAGGTGACAATGGAGTATCTAGGTGACATTAGGGTTTTGGTTGATTTGTGTCTTAAGGTGTTATTCTAGTACTAACTCTTGAATAGATTGATCCGAAAGAATAACTTTGAGGTGGTTTCGTACCCTACCATAATCTCTACATTTGTTCTCCGCTATTAGTGGCTTTGGAGTGACTCTTTGTTGCATGTTGAGGGATTGTTATATGATCTATCTATGTTATTATTGTTGAGAGAACTTGCACTAGTGAAAGTATGAACCCTAGGCCTTGTTTCCTATCATTGCAATACCGCTTACGCTCACTTTTATCATTAGTTACCTTGCTGTTTTATAATTTCAGATTACAAATACCTTTATCTACCATCCATATTGCACTTGTATCACCATCTCTTCATCAACTAGTGCACCTATACAATTTACCATTGTATTGGGTGCGTTGGGGACACAAGAGACTCTTTGTTATTTGGTTGCAGGGTTGCTTGAGAGAGACCATCTTCATCCTACGCCTCCCACGGATTGATAAACCTTAGGTCATCCACTTGAGGGAAATTTTCTACTGTCCTACAAACCTCTACACTTGGAGGCCCAACAACGTCTACAAGAAGAAGGTTGCATAGTAGACATCACACCCTAATATAATACTGGGGTAGGTTCTCTGCCATCTTCTTCCTTCGCTCCGTCGAACTTCTTTCACAAATCGACTGTTCCAAATTATACTACTAGTACGAACGTATTAAGTACAGTAGGAACACGAAGATACGAGTAGTAGTACCAACTGCAAGAAGAACAGTAGTAAGACATAGTACTAGTACTACGGTACGTACTAAAGTGTTCAAATAGCGAGAAAGAACATAAAGTTCAAATAATGAGAAAGAACATAAACATAGTTCTGCTGGGGGATCAGCACAACACACCCCTAAAATAAAACTAAGCAACTAGTCCGCTTGACACTGTAGTAGAACCAGCATGAGTGACGGCACTGCCACCTTACTCAGAGTCCGAGTCCATGTCCTCAACTTCGTCCGCGTCCCTCTTCCTCTTCCTCTTTGCCACTGCTTCTTTGCTTGAACCGGACACTAGGCTCTGCTTCTTCATCCAACCCTTGTAGATATTTAAACAAAGGTAGGCATCCATTGCTGCGTACAGGATGTGATCTTCATCTATTGTCTTCGAATCCCATGCATGATGAAACTCATGGTGAGGTTTCTTCAGTTTAGCGTATGAAGGATCAATCATGGCTGCTGCCAGGGTCAGCATTGAAGGCTGAGAGGAGGACATCAGGCTTACCTTCTAGAGATCGAAGGGCTGGCCTACAATGAGGCCTATTCGACCCAGGACATCCCTGTCGTTCCTAAAGTCTACAGTAACGAATTTCACTCTTTCGTCCTTGAGGAAGTTCTTAAAATCCTGGCACTCAACGTCGGCATGGCATATGTGGTAGACCAAGCACACGTTATGTACGCAAACCTGGATCACGGCGGGCTTCTTCTTCTTTGTCTCCTTTAGAATCTTCTCGCTTTCCAGGACTGTGGTGTACTCAACATCTAGCGCAGCGACCCACTCATCCTTTGAACTATTGAATATGCGTAGGAAGCGAGCAAGGCATGCTTTCACCGTTGCGGATCCACGGGTGTAGATGACAATGAACTCATCGCCGGTGATGGCTCTAACCTGGTACTCAGCGGCGACCATGGAGATTTGGGAGGCCATGGATTTTGGAGGAGGGTTAGGAGAAGTTGAACTGGTGTAATGTGAAAGGACGGGACGACTGAGAGCGAACTATTGTAAGGTAGAAGACGGGGACGAGTAGGGTGTGCGAACGGCGTGGGGTTGTTGGCTTGCCCGGTGGATAAACGGCTGCAAGCCCCCAAATAGTTCTCGAGTACTATGCGGGACCCACCAGATGTCATGTCTACTAGACCCATATCGTAGGCCTGGCGGTATAGCTTCTGCCTGTTCGAACGCCATGCCGATGCGTGGATGTAACTTCACTTAATTCCCTCAACTGTTGCGCCTCCCACGGCCTTCGCCTCCATCGCGCGGTCGCGCCCTTTGAGACCTCGACCGGCTATAAATGAGCAATTTTTTGCCTACTCCGCATGCATAATACTCCCTCTGGTCCTTTTTACTTCCCTCAACCGTTTGCAAAGTTTTTGACCAAATTTATACTAAAAATATCAATATCTACAATACCGATTATAATGAGTATAAAAATATTGATTTGACATTGTGAATGTTGATGTACATGTTTCTATAAGTTTGGTCAAAGTAGAGGTACATTGACTTGCACAAAACTTAAATGCACAATGCGACTAGTTCCTCCGTCCAAAAAGTGCCATGTCCTATCTAGTCATCACAACAAGGTTAGGTATTAGAGTACTATTACCTCCCTTCTAGTTTAAAGGGCTCGATTCAAAAATTTCACCTACTCTTACCAAGATAGAGGCGGTGGAATAGTTTTTGTAGTGGTTTCTAGAGTCTGGACTCCATCTTCAGGAACCTTCGCTGCCGCCGGCAAGAATGCAAGGAGATGAACTAGAAAGGAAATGAGGCTGGAATGAGTAGATCCGTATTTTATACAGTGGCAGAGGTGGGTAAATATCTGCTATACAATACCTCCGGTGGCAAGACCATGTCTCTATGCACACACATCTCAGCCGTTGGTTCCAAGTAGATCGAACGGCTCACGTTGTCCATAGGCAGACATAAAATCACCACCAACTGAGATTTTTATAGGAGTGGTCATGCATGCATGTGGTGAAACTAAAGCATCGGTTTACACAAATTTTTGAGAAAAACAAGAGTACTAATTAAGTACTTTTGCAAACTACGGAATTAATTCCACCATTCATCATCTACCTTGGTTGAAGAGATTTTCAAATTAAGCCCTATAAACCGGAAAGGAGGGAGTACCACATTACCACCACTATGGCCAGCCTTAATCATCGCATGCAATAATTTACTGCACCTTGAAATCTGAACGCCGCTTGACTCTCCTTCTCCCTCCAAAGAGTCCCACCACTCCACCACATGTGGAAAAAATCTGCATGCATGACTCTCCTCCCAGCTTCGTCCAATCCGTTGTGACCAGCAATATTTCCACCCCTTCCTCACCCGTATTTTACTCCAACAAATATGCCCACGTAGTTGCTTGCCATTTAATCAGAGGTGCATTGGGTCACTGACATGTGGGCCCAACAGGCACCTGGCCCGCATGTCAGTGACGCAACTGGACCTGCAGTTAAGTCAGTGAAGCTCAGTCCATATATTACATAGGTGTGTCATTGCTCGCTATAAATATTGCGCCTCCCACGGCATTCGGAAGAACGCTCACGTTCATTGCTATCTCCTCCCCCTCCCTCTCAAGTCGACCACCATGGCATCCCCCCTCCCAAGCCCTAGGCGCCCCTCGCTACACCGCGCGAACGGTCACGCATCGCCGTTCCGTTCCTCGCCGCCACTAGTCGAGGAGGACGTGTCGCCGTTCTGTTCCTCACCGCCACTAGTCGAGGAGGACGCGTCGGTGTTCCGCTCCTCGCCGCGACACGTCGAGGTGGACGCGTTGGTGTTCCCAATCTCGCCAAAGACAGCGTCGGAGGAGGACGCGGCTCCCCTCGCTACGAGGAGAACGCCGCACCGCCCTCCGAGCCCCCCAGCCTTGAGGAGCTTTGCAAAGAAATGGATGTCACCTTGTGGGAGGCTTTGCCTCTGGCAGAGCGCGCCAAAATAGAGGTGGAGAAGAAGGCCGAGGAAGAGAAGCGCGTCGTGGGGCAAGCTGCCTGGCAGGTCTATGTCACGTCCGAGAGAGTCAGGCAATTGGCTCTTTGGCAGAAGGCTTGTGCGAGGGCCGTGAGGGTGGCGGAGGACACCCATGCCAAAGCCTTGAGTGCAGTCGGGCCCAAGCGTCTCATCTACACTTGGCGGTACGTGGACCGGGTGCATGCTTCCAGTGAGGAGGAGTACTTCTTGGCACTGGTGAGATCGCGCTCGCCCGCCGGCAAGCCGCCAATCAGCACCTCGCTAGTTGTGAGGCTGAGGAAGAGGCGTTGTGTCAGTGCGCTGGGAAACGGCCGCGCACCAGGGCACTCGTGGCGCGCCGCAAGCGCTCCTGCGAGCGTCATGGCTTTTATTAGGAATATAATTTAGTTTCGTAAGGTGATCTCATTAGTTTTGGGACGCAAATGATAAATCCCGAACGTTCGGGAATTATTAGCGTCCTTAATTAAGTATGTAAAAGGAAAAGTTTGGAAACCTTGTGTATCCGTACGCATTTTGTAAGTACGTGCATATAGCACAAACTTTACTATATACTATCGCACTACACGTCTCTCTCTATATATGCTTGCAGACTGTGCTACTCCCTCCGTCCAGGTGAATAAGTCATCTTTGGTTATGCACCGTGACCAAGGAGGGAAGACTTATACACCTAGACGGAGGGAGTACTACTATTACTTATGTACGTGGAAATGCACGTTTTAACATTACGATGCGGTTTTTGTAAAAGCAGAAAAACATCACTAGTCAAGCTTGTGAAACGATACAATGCAAAAATGCCCGTTTGATTGTTTACTTTTAGCTTCCTTCTCTATGGTGTAACATCCCAAAATTCTAAATTTTGGAATGCTATATTAAATAAATAGTTTTGATTGATTGCTTGATTGTTATGTGGTTGCTTGTGTGAATTTGAGTGAAATTTGAAACTTTTTGAAAGTTGAATGAGAGGGAATAAAAAGACTTTCCCAAAATTTCACCTTGCATTTATGATCTCCATGAATTCAAATTTATTTCATCACAAAACCCTAGAGAGAAGATGATATGACTTCTTCCATTTAAATAAATGAAAAGGTTTTTTTAATATTTGAATTTCATTTGGAAATATTCAAATTCGGGAACTTTATGCAACTCAAGATTTTCATGAGAATAGATCAAATGACTTCTTCAAATGCTAAGAAAGAGAGTTGGAAGTTTCAAAGAATCAAATTGAAAGTCCTTTGTAGTTATTTCTGAAACCCACTTTCAATCTGGAGTATTTGGTTTTTATTCAAATTATTTTCTCCAAAAATAAAATATATGGAAAATAGGGTAAAATGATTCCCTACAGTAGAAAAGTGGAGAAAAATGAGTTTGAAATTATTTTGGTATTTTAAAATAATTTTATTTGGTTTTTAAATAAACCAACAGCACTCTTTGCTTTATTTAAATTTTTGTGGATTTTATTTGACGCTAGAAAATGTTCATATTATAAAAAATCTTTTTCTGAAAATTTTGATATATAATATGCCTATATAAAGTTTTACTTTTATTTTCGTTATTCAGTTTTTCCTTTTCTGTTTCTTAAAAAAACTGCAGCGTGCGCGCAGCCGGCCCGATGTGTTTTTTTGCCCATGCGATTCCCTTCGCTTTATTTGTCCGTCTATGTTTAGTCCCACATTGCCTAGCTTTTTACATCTAAACTTCTTTTTCACCTATAAATATAGACCCATAAAGCCTCCAAAAATCATTCGATTCGGGTTAAATCAATATTTTGGTTTGACTAGATTCACTAAAGAAAAATATATTTCTCCCTTCCGACGGGACTTCTAGAAGTTGTCTCCTCTCTCCAAAGTCGTCTTTTCTCTACCTTATAAAGTAACTTTCTTCGTATTTGTTTATACTTCCATAGCTTATTATTTTTTGAGTAGTGTACGATAGAATAATTAGATTATCAATTAGTCTCTGTATTTATACATTAGACCTAGAATTCTTTTAGCCGCATTTATTTTTCTTCCGTAGAACAGCTTGGCCCTGATTTTTCAAATAGCCATAATTTTTTACTCGTTCATCCAAATTAGATAAAACCAACGGCAACATTTTCGTCTTGATTCCACCTATCTAGTGAATCTATCAAATAAACTTTTTGCAACTTTCAAATTTCGAAATTTGTTCACATTCCTATTCAAACTTCTTTTGATCATATCTTTTTATCCGTAGCTCCGTTTCCGATGAACCCAACTGCATCGGATTCGTATTGAAGTAATCTTTTTGTTCGCACAATTAGTGTCATATTTCCAACATATAATTTTGATCTTAGCCAGTTAATCTACTAGTCCACCAAAGAGTTGTTACACAACATTCTAAGCAGATTCAATGCTATGTTGAATTACTTGTATCTTTTGATCGTTATTTCCAATCTAGTAATGCTTCTTCCTACATATTCATATTGACTCCCTACAGCATCATTAGTTTCAACTTTTGAACCTTTCAAACTATTCGAACTTTCATTTGATCATATCTTGTAAACTGTAGTGCTTTTTCAATGGATTCCTTTTTCAAATTCAATCCCTAGGCTAATCTAACATCTTGAGCCATCACCACACTTTTTCACCGAAATTAGGATCTGATCTTGTAAAATAATTTGATTTGGTTCTTTTGGAGTTTTCACAATCTTCCTTTGCATTTTCTTTTGCGTCTTTGAGTGATTGCTTATGTGTGGATAAAATTGCTTGCTTAAGATAGATTGATCGCAGTGTGACGAGTAGAACTACCAGAATTATGAGTGCGAAGAATCTTCATCAACAGTACAAGGCAAGTTCACACTTTGATCATGTATTTCATACCTAGTTTTTGTGCGTTAGTTTTACCCTCAAAGATTGCATGAGTAGGATTGGGAATTGGGGCATTGCTATGTAGTTCATGACGTAGGAACCTATTACCTTTGATCACCCCGGGAATATACGCTTTGTTACTTATTGCTTAGCCATGCTCGTACACATGGATTGGTATGTGAGAATCATGCAAGTTGTGAGAGATAATAATTAAGGTAACTTTAAGGTGGCAACTTTAACTCACATCTGGGTGGAATGGTTGGGGCACCCTGGAGCACCCAGTGGTTTGCCCGGGCACCTGGAGAACCCAATGCTTGCCCCAGGGGATCCCGGAGTACCCGTGTGATCACCCTATGGAATGCCACCCAGTCTCAAAGGGATCATAAGATTATACATGCTAGAAACTTCCATGTGGAGCCACAAGCCATTATGGGCTCTGGCATAGTTGAGTATGTTGTGTGACCTCTTTCAGTGGTACGCTAGCAGATGTAGGGGAAAGTAGGTGGTACTGTCTACCCAGAGTAAAGAGTTAATGCTTCAGAAAGATTATCTCACAATCTTCCGATCATGGATGTGGCCGAGTCTTGTGGGGAAAAGTGCGCAAACCTCTGCAGAGTGTACAAACTAATCATGATTAGCCGTGTCCCCGGTTATGGACATCTTGAGTATCTGGTATTTGAATTATTGGTTGATCTCATCACTCTATTTAATGAAATTGTTGGGTTATTAATGATTTGGTAATTTTGGGATTGAGTTGGAGGAACCTTCTCAATAATGGCATAAACTTGGTAGTTAAATAAAAATCTATTCCTTTGTTGTAGGAAAAATAGCTTTATGCAAAATAAAACCTAGAGCCTCCACCAGCCAAATATGCATATAGAAGATAGACATTCTCATTTTTATCCTATGGTGTGAATTTTCCAGCACATTCAATGTACTGACCTATATGGCTACAACATCTCATGTTGCAGGATCCTTACGATGAGTAAGTGATGCGTTAGGGTTACATTGTCTACACTCAACTTTGCCGTTGGCGTTGTTGGGAACTCCACAACTTTGTTGTTACTTCCGCTATATGGATTGAGGTAATAGTATTTACGTTACTTTATACATGTGATTTACCTCTGTTATAAATCCTCGAGTACTGTGTGTGTCAGCATACCTATCCAGGGATGACACTTAAGCACAGAGACTTCGATCCATTCAGGTCGAGTCGCTACATGTGGTTACTTATCTATTGTACTTTGTACGGAGTAGTATCTCACTCGCCGGGAAGGCATGCAAATTCTCAAACCGCTTCCTACACCCTGTATCGATTTTTTTGCCTAACAAGTTGTGTCGTGCAATTGGAATTCCAGCTTGAGTACTACTACTAGGAGTACCAGGGGCCAGTTCTTTTACGCTTCTAGATTAGTAGTAATCCCATAACTACTACCTCCGTCCTGGTTTATTGGTCCCCATTGTAATCTGTGTCAAATTTTGACCATAAATTTAACCAATGAAATGTTTGTGCATGTCACATGCACTAACATTTTATCAGTTAAATCTTTGGTCAAAATTTAGCACAAATTACAATGGTGAGGAATAAACCAGGACGGAGGTACTAGTAGTAGTTTAGAAGCCCAAATAAATGAGTGAGGCGCCTTAATGTTACTCTCCACTGTGGCTAGTCTTATGGGAAAAGCTGGGGAAGAGACGGCTTAATTTTCAATCTGCCAAAAGAACTGGCCCTAGGAGTAGTACCTAGGGATACTAGGAGTAGTAGCTAGGGATCGAGTGTGTGACATGAACCGGAGAAAGTAAATGCAGAGAGATGAAATGCAAAAAAGACGGAGGGATGTGATGGTTGCTTGTCCGTTTATTTTACCAGGCCATTTATTACTGGGAGTGGTTGGGTTTTGTGATATGACGGCTTTATTCCCGCGCCACAAGCGGAATGAGAATCGCGTGCAGCGCCGCCCTCTACACTAGTACTACATCGGTCGTGGTTTATTAGTCCCCCATTGAATTTGACTGAAGATTTAACTGACAAAATGTTGGTGCATGCCAACAAAAACTATACCATTGGATTCGTATTTGAACATAGTTTTCAATGATATAATTTTAGGTGACATGCATCAGCTTTATCGTACTATATATAATGTTAGTTCAATTTTTGGTCGTACTAATCTATAGTAAGGTGCCCGTGCGTTGCACGGAACAGTGAAATGCATTGATCGGGGAGTTGTTTATTTTGATAAAGGATGCGGGGGTCATCTGTAGCGACCTGGCCCAAAATCGGTCAAATCTCCTACTATAGTGGACTTGCTTGCAAATTTCTACATAATTGTTGGTAGTTATTGAGATGGTTCCGCCAACCAATATCTCATTCCCAATTATTAAGTCATAAAACCCCTCAAATTAATTCATTAGTTTTAGTGTTGAGATTTCCGAATACTTCCAAGTTCCAGAGGCTCAAATTGTCCGTAACCGGGGACACGGCTAATCGATTAGATCTTTAACTCTGCAGAGGTTTGCGCACTTTCCCCGCAAGAATCATTCCCTCCTTTTAAGTCTTCGCACTTCATGGTGTTTGAAGACGGACGAATGAAACAGGTCTTCCAAAGAGTTCTTACGCTACCGCGGTACCCATCCAATCCTACCGTTCTTCTACATCTCGTAGTACCGCCCAGCCAGCGTCACTACTAAGGTTAACCCAGCCAGAGCCCATAATGGCTTGCGGCTGCACAGTAAGCTTCCGGTCATGGGGCATCCATCCTTCTCTTCGTGGCTGGGTGAAGCTTTCCGCAAGGTGTCATGGCACTTCTCCATGCATCCCGCCAACCACTGGGTTCTCCAGGTGCCCGTCAACCGCCCTCCACCCAGAGTGAGTTTCAAAGTCCATCTTGATCATTGTAGTTCAGGGGTTGTCATCATCATTGACTCTCACATCTTGCTTATGAATTTCACTCAACCAAAACCCGCTCACGAGCATAGCAAGGTAAACTACTTATTCCGGGTCATGGTAACAAGGGGATTGGTTCATCCTACCACATGATACTACTCAAGATTAATAACTTCAAAATTTCAACTACTGCATGCATGGTGGGTGGTGACAATTCTAATGCACAAAAATATAGGTATAGAAAATAACATGATCAAAACTTGCCTTGCTGATGATCCTCGTAAGCTAAAGATTCAGAGTAGCAAGCTTCAAGACTCAGGAAACTCTACCGAGACAAACAAATCACAATAAGCATATAGCAATAGGATCACATGACACAATAGCATAACAAAGTAACACACAAAAACCAACAAAGCAAAACCCAAAGGGAAAACTCAAAGAAAACCAACTCAAAGTTTTCCTACTTTAAACAACAACTAAAAGTAGTTTTATATATAAAAAAATTTCAACATAACCTAATCATGGTTTTAGGTTAACTTAACGTAAAAGAATTCACTAAGCAACTAGGATCAAAAAGAATTAATTAAAATCTATTATGAAACTCTTCTTAGGCCTAATCCAATTTCTATTAAGAAAATAAAATAAAACTTTTATTTATTATAAATAAAAGTTCATCCTATAAAGTGACAGAAACTATCCTAGAATAATCGATCACATGTTAAAAATAAATTTATTTACTAATTAAAATAATAGGAAAACAGAGCTAGTTAATTAATTAGGATTAACAAGATTCTGTTTAAAACTATTTTTATTAACCCTAAAATACCCAAATTAATTTCTATGGTTTGGCAATGTCAAAATAAAGTTGGGACAAAAAGAATCATCCAAAATAATTTTTCTAACTCAAGTTATAGCAGATTTACTATTCTGACTAAAACTAAATTAAAGCAATTTTAATTAATTTTAACATAGCTAAATATATATTCTACAGAAACTATAGAAAATTTTCAAACCAACAAAAAAAGAATCACCTAAAAATAATAAACAGAATAAAAGATATGAATTTTTCAAAACAGGAACTATTCTGTTAAAACAGAAAACAAAAAATAAATGAAAAAGGGCCTAATGGGCCTAAACTACGCACTGAGCGTAAAATAACCTAAACGGCCCTAGGGTTAAACTAGTCGGGCCGGGCTAATAAATAAAACCCTAATGAAAATAAACCAGTAAACGAACCGGCCGGTCCGTTTTATTTAAAGAAATACCCTTCGGGGTGATCTAATCCTAGCCGTCGAGGATGAATCGGACGGGAGGAGATCTCCGTGACTTCACGGAGCTCGGCGGCGGCGGACGAAAGTCGTTGATGGCTCCGGTCGTCTGGGAGGTCAAGGAGTGGCTCGGCGGGTGCGGGCGACGAGGGGAGCTCTTGGTGGAGTCGGGGAGGTCGGGGTGGCTAGGCGGCGACGGCGAAAATGGCGGCGGGGAGGTTCGGGCTCCGGAGGCGGTGAGAGGAAGAGGGGTCCGCGAGGGGCTAGGGGGAATGGGGTGCGGGCGAGGGCTTAAATAGGCGGGGCCTCGGCCTTGCTTCGGGGCGATCGGGAGGATCGGGATCCGGATCTCGAGATCCGGCGATCGTGGCGCGCGCCAAGACGTGGGCGAGGGGTTGAAGACGGGCGGGCCTGCCTGTCGGTGAGGGAGAGAGGGGGTGGTGTCGGTTGGCCGACGCGAACTGCTTCAGGCGAGGGTGGTGCGGTCGGTCATTGGCCTGCCTGGCCGGCTCGGTGGCAGTGGGCAGCCGCGCTGGGGGCTTTGCCAGGCTTGGCAGTGGCTGGGCAGGGGCTGGTGGGGTTTTTTTCTATTTTTGAATTTATTTTTTAATAAAACAAAACAGAAATAAAACAGAATCTATAAATATTTTATATAGGGTATATATATACCAAAATGATCAGAAATATTCCTATCATTTGAACATTTTCCAGAGGCAAAATCAAAACTTTATAAAAATCCATTTTTTCAAATTCAAATAAAATTCAGATTTGAATCCAAAACTTTGGCAATGTTTTTCCTCTGATATTTTTGTAGTGTCATGTTTACTCCTCTCATACTTTTGATCAAGTATTTATCAGGCATATTTTTGAAATGATTCCCACTTGCCAAAGTTTGAGTTCAAATTCAAAACTCCAAATCCCCTGAAACTTCAAATGACATTCAAATTCAAACAGGATGCATAGGATGCTTAGCTATAATTGTAAAACATTCCAAGTAGGAAATTTGGGATGTTACAAACCTACCCACCTTTAAGATGAATCTCCCTCGAGATTCGGGTTGGCTAGCAAATAGGTGCGGTGGTCTCAAGAAGATCTTCTTGGCGCCCCAGTGGCTTCTTCCTCGGTGTGGTGACTCCACAACACCTTGCAAAATTTGATGACCTTGTGCGGGTGACTCGCTCGCAGTCCTCGAATTTCGGACGGGTTTCTCCTTGTAAGTCGATCACCGCAAGCTGTATGGCCTCTAGGGGCACCTTTGTGTCTCTCAACGGAACATCGGCCATGTCGGCATGACACTTCTTCACCGAGAAACATGGAAGACATCATGAACTCCGGACAATCCTTATGGCAATTCCAACTTGTAAGCAACTTCTCCACGACGCTCGAGGATTTTGTAGGGCCAATGAATCGGGTGCTAACTTTCCTTGACACCAAACCTCTTGATTCCACGAAGTGAGACACACGAAGATATGCTCGGTCTCCCGCTCGTAAGTCACTTCCTTGCGCCATCTTTCGGCATAACTCTTCCATCTCGATTGTGCTATCTTGAGCCTGTCTCGAATCAGCTTGACTTTCTCTTGAATCCTTGATAAGATCGGAACCAAAAGTGATCGATCTCCAACACTATCCCACAAAAATGGTGTTACGCACCTCCTTCCGTATAGAGCTTCGAAGGGGCCATCTTCGATCGGATTGATAACTGTTGTTGTATGAGAACTCTGCGATGGCAAATTATCATCCCAGCTAGACCCATAGTCTAGCACACAAGCTCTCAACATGTCCTCCGAATCTGGTTGACTCTCTCGGTCATCCATCTCTGCATGGATGAAAAGCTGTCTTCAATTCCAGCCTCGCACCCAAGGTTTCATGCAATCGCTTCCAAAACTTTGAGGTAAACTGCATTCCTCTATCGACACGATTTTCCTCGGAACTCCATGCGGACATACGATCCTGGTCATGTATATCTTGGCCAACTTAGCACTGGTATAGGTAGTCTTCACGGAATGAAGTGAGCTACCTTGGTCAAACGATCAACCACTACCCGATAGAATCATAACCTGAACGGGTCCCGGTAATCTGTGATGAAATCCATTCCAAGTTTCTCCCATTTCCAATCGGAATCGGCAAGGTTGAAGTAACCTGCTGGCTTCGATGTTCTGCCTTTACACGCTGACAAACATCGATATCGGTTACGTATTCGGCAATATCCTTCTTCATACCACCACCGTAAACTTTCCTTCAAATCCGGTACATCTTGGTGTTGCCGGGTGAATCGAGTACGGTGAATCATGAGCCTCTGAAGAATTAGCTTCCTGAGTTCGGGATCATTGGGCACATAGATACGATCCTCGAACCATATAGTTCCGTGTTCATCCTTACGAAATCCTTTAGCTTTTCCTTCATCCATCTTTTGCTTTATCTCATCAATTTCCTTGTCCGACTTCCGGGCTTCACGAATCCTTTCGCCAAAGTGGACTGAACTTCCAGAGTTGCAACGAATCCTCTCGAACTATCTCCATCGGAGATCTCTCGAGGTCATCGACTAACTCCCGAGGTAATCCTCCTGCCGTAAGAGTGTTCACATAACTCTTACGGCTCAAAGCATCTGCTATAACATTAGCCTTACAGGTGGTAATGCAATCTCATGTCATAGTCCTTTATCAACTCTATCCATCTCCTCTGCACGAGGTTCAATTCCTTCTGCGTGAAAATATACTTCAAGCTCTTGTGATCTGTAAACATCACAACGGTTTCCGATGAGGAAATGTCTCTGTGTCTTGAGTGCATGCACTACGGTCTGCTAACTCCAAATCATGCGTGGCATAATTCATCTCGTGAGGTCGTAGCTATCTAGAGGCATAAGCTACAACTTTACCCTCCTGCATTAATACTCCTCCGAGTCCTTGACGAGAAGCGTCACAATAGACCTGGTATTCCTTGTGTATGTCCGGCAAAATCAACACTGGGGCTGTGACCAACCGTTTCTTTAATTCCTGAAAACTGGCTTCACATTCCTTGGTCCAAACATACTTGGCTTCCTTCTTCAATAGCTCACCATGGGCTTGGCAATCTTCGAGAGGTTCTCAATGAACCTCCGGTAATATCCTCGCGAGTCCGAGAAAATCATGGATCTCCTTGATCGAGGTGGGTGATCGCCAATCGGTGATGATTCAACCTTGGCGGGTCAATCGCTATTCCTTCTCCTGAAATAACATGTCCGAGGAATCCAACTTCCTTCAGCCAAAATTCACATTTGCTGAACTTGGCATACAACCGATGTTCTCAAGTTTCTCCGAACTAGACGCAAATGTTCCTTATGCTCTTCCTCGCTCTTGGAGAAAATCAATATATCATCGATGAACACCACGACAAACTTGTCCAGATATTCCATGAACACCTTGTTCATCAAATTCATGAAGTATGCAGGAGCATTAGTCAATCCAAATGACATGACGGTATACTCATATAAACCATACCGTAGTGAATGTTGTTTTGGGTATATCCTTTTCACGGATCTTCAATCGATGATACCGATCAAGATCGATCTTAGAGAATACCTTGGCTCCAACTAGCTGATCAAACAGATCATTAATCATCGGCAGAGGGTACTTGTTCTTGATGGTTACTTCGTTCAACGCACGATAATCCACAACCATCCTCAAGCTTCCATCCTTCTTCTCTACCAAAAGAACCGGGGCTCCCCAAGGTGATGAGCTTGGTCGAATATATCCTTTCGCCAATAACTCATTAATTTGATCCTTGATCTCTTTCAACTCATTCGGTGGCATCCGATAAGGTCTCTTGGATATTGGGGCTGTGCCGGGCAATAGCTCGATCAGAAATTCAATGTCCCTGTCCGGTGGCATTCCTGGTAATTCCTCCGGAAACACATCGGGAAAATCTTGCACTACTAGCACTTCCTCCTGAACAACTCCCGTGAGGGAATGCACCTGATTCTTCATCTGGCTGTGCCTGGCTACATACTTGATCCTCTTCTGCTCCGGGGTGGTGAGCATAATAGACTTGCGGGCACAGCCTATGTTCCCTTCAAACTTTGTCAACCAATCCATGCCTAGGATTACATCCAAGGTCTGGGTTTCCAACACTATGAGGTCTGCGGGAAATTTATGGTTCCCGATGTTGAGGGTTGCATGACAGCCTAAGCCTGCCATCATTTCTCCTCCCGCGAACCGACGCCAAGGGGCTTCTAAGGGTTTTAGTGGGCAACCCGTACTTTTCCACAACTACCCTTGATATGAATGAATGCGTTGCACCGTAATCAAAGAGTACCAATATCGAACGTGAATTCAATAAAACTTACCAACCACGTTGTTCGGCTGATCATAGACGCCCTCCACGCCGATGTGGTTCACCGAGCACGAGGGAACGGGTTGGGCTTTTTCACGAGCCTCCATTGCCGCTTTCCATTCCTCGCTGGCCTCCGAGCAGTCGGTGGCATAGTGCCCCGCCTTCCGCACTTGAAGCGGTGATGTGGCTCAGATCCTTCTGAGCCGGGCAGAACGATGCTGGTTGCCATTACCGCTTCCATTGCCATTGCCATGGCCTCGACTTGTTGTCCTGGCTGCGGTTGTTCCCATTTCCTCCATGGTTATGACCTCCATGGTTATGATGGGGTGCCCTCCGAGTATGGTGCATAACGGGCTTCGCTGAGCTCCCGAGTTGTGCTTCCCCGGCTGTACTTCCGCTATGCGCTTTCAATCTGCTGCTGCTTGCCTTCAAGTATGGTGGCCTTGTCTACCAGCTCCTCGGTAGTTGTTGAAGGTAGCCACAATAAGTTGCATACTCAGCTCGTCGTTGAGTCCTCGAGAAATTTCTCCTGTTTTGCGGCATCTGTGGCCACATCATCCGGGGCATAGCGAGCGAGCTTGTTGAATTCATCCACGTCTTCGTGCCACAAGACGGTTCCCTGGCGTAAGTTGCGGAACTCACGCTTCTTCGCACTCATGGCTCCACCGAGACATGAGCGGTGCGGAAGGCTCGCTGAACTGATCCCATGTGATGGCACCAATGGGATAAGAGGCGTAGTTCTCCCACCAAGAAGCTGCAGGTCCATCAAGTTGATGCGCTGCAAAGCGCACCTTCTCTGCATCGATGCATCCGACGGTGATTAGCTCTCTTCCGACTTTATGGAGCCAATCATCACCACAATCGGCTCGGTGCTACTAGAGAACATCATGGATTCAGCCTCGTGAATCGAGTCAAGTTGTCCACGAGGGGTGGTGGCGGTGGATTGTTGGCGTTGTTGTTCGATTCGGATGAGTAGCTGCATGAGTGCATTCTCTTCTTTGAAGCAGCTGGGTGAGCTTCATGGAAAACCGTGTCATGTCTCTGAGGCATCTAGTGTTTTGGAGTGGATGAGAAAATTAGAATAGAACAATGGTCTATGAGAAATAACACTACCCATATGAATGCACAATCATAAAACACACCAATCATTTATTCATTCCACTCAAGCATGGTTCAAACTCGATTACAAAAGCTCATGACTAATCGAAGGAAAAAAAATATCGGCCTAACTGATCGACGAAAAGGAAAAATAACATGGTGGTCGACTAAAAAGTCTTCATCAATAATCCTTGCGTCCTCTGGTGTGATGTCCTCTGTTGTGGCGCCTCCTCTTGTGGCTTCCTTCAGTGGAACTCCCTTCATAGTCCTGATCATTACTCACGAGGGGTCCTTCATCTCCACTCGGAAAAAGGTCCTCTCCCAAGTCCATCTTTTCCTCTATCGCGCAAGCTTCATCTTCGTGTCGCCGATTGTCTCCATGAAGTCCGCGACTTCTTCCTCATGGTTAAGGAAGTCTGCGTGCCTTCTCCTCCAGCCCAGCTTCACGGAACAATAGCCTCTGTGTGCCTTCGAAGTTACGGCGAGTCTGAATCTCCCGTCTCCTGAGAAGACACTCCAAGTCCTGGATGTAAGAGAGAGTGGAGTCGTCATCAACGGTTAGGATGATATCTCCATTCCTCGCTCTGCGAGAAACCATGGCGAGGTCCGAGGGATCGAGCTCGGCCTGTAGATTCTCGGAGATGTCCAAGGGCACGATAGATCGCCATGTCCTTCCGATGATCCAGCTTGAACTCGGTGAACTCAAAGTCAATAGGCTCCGATGTCCTCCGAAGGTTCTCCACAGGATATGCACTTCAATCTCAGAGGGTGTCCGCGGAAGTGCATTAGTTGGCTTCCCGTGATCGAGGGCGAGCAATCTTCAGCTTCTTCACCATCTCGACCAGCTTCCCGCCAAGGGCATCGTCTCATCGGGCTGGCAAAACTCCGGTAGCAAAACTGGGGTGAACTCAACGGCCATCTAGAATGTTGAAAATCGGAGAGGAGTTAGAAATGAACAGGGGAGAATTACGGAATGATAAGGATAAAAGTAAATGGTCTCTTCCTATGGCTTTCCGATCCTAGGGGTTACGATCCTACGGTCAGCTGTGCTCGATACCATCTCTCAGAGCGACCGACCCAAAATCGGTCAAATCTACGTATCTGCATTCATCCCAAGATCATGCCGGTACTCACAAGACATCGATAAAGTAATAAAAGTTCAATCACACCTGAATATCATTACTCGCTTCTCATATAGAGTCTTTATTACAAGGAATAAATTCGCTCAAGGCCAACTCATGAGAAATAAACTACTAATGCTGCGAAGCGTCAAGTAAAGCGAGTCCATCCGACTCAAAGGGCAATCGCTAAGCGCGGAGCGTAGCCTCACTCCCGATCGAATATACCTACAACATAAGACGTTGCAGCCATGTAGGTCAGATTTTGAATAAGCTGGCAAGTCATGAAGAGAATAACAATAATAAACTTACTATCACTATATGCACTTTGGCTGTGGAGCTCTAAGTTTCATCATTTTGCGAAAAGCCAATTTTCTCCTACTATAGTGGACTTGCTTGCAAATTTCTACATAATTGTTGGTAGTTATTGAGATGGTTCCGCCAACCAATATCTCATTCCCAATTATTAAGTCATAAAACCCCTCAAATTAATTCATTAGTTTTAGTGTTGAGATTTCCGAATACTTCCAAGTTCCAGAGGCTCAAATTGTCCGTAACCGGGGACACGGCTAATCGATTAGATCTTTAACTCTGCAGAGGTTTATGACTTTCCCGCAAGAATCATTCCCTCCTTTTAAGTCTTCGCACTTCATGGTGTTTGAAGACGGACGAATGAAACAGGTCTTCCAAAGAGTTCTTCCGCTACCGCGGTACCCATCCAATCCTACCGTTTTTCTACATCTCGTAGTACCGTCCAGCCAGCGTCACTACTAAGGTTAACCCAGCCAGAGCCCATAATGGCTTGCGGCTGCACAGGTAAGCTTCCGGTCATGGGGCATCCATCCTTCTCTTCGTGGCTGGGTGAAGCTTTCCGCAAGGTGTCATGGCACTTCTCCATGCATCCCGGCCAACCACTGGGTTCTCCAGGGTGCCCGTCAACCGTCCTCCACCCAGTAGTGAGTTTCAAAGTCCATCTTGATCATTGTAGTTCAGGGGGTTGTCATCATCATTGACTCTCACATCTTGCTTATGAATTTCACTCAACCAAAACCCGTCTACAAGCATAGCAAGGTAAACTACTTCGTCCCGGGGTCATGGTAACAAGGGGATTGGTTCATCCTACCACATGATACTACTCAAGATTAATAACTTCAAAATTTCAACTACTGCATGCATGGTGGGGTGGTGACAATTCTAATGCACAAAAATATAGGTATAGAAAATAACATGATCAAAACTTGCCTTGCTGATGATCCTCGAAGCTAAAGATTCAGAGTAGCAAGCTTCGCACTCCGGAAACTCTACCGAGAAAAACAAATCACAATAAGCATATAGCAATAGGATCACATAACGTAATAGCATAACAAAGTAACACACAAAAACCAACAAAGCAAAACCCAAAGGGAAAACTCAAAGAAAACCAACTCAAAGTTTTCCTACTTTAAACAACAACTAAAAGTAGTTTTATATATAAAAAAATTTCAACATAACCTAATCATGGTTTTAGGTTAACTTAACAGAAAAGAATTCACTAAGCAACTAGGACCAAAAAGAATTAATTAAAAATCTTTTTAAACTCTTATTAGGCCTAATCCAATTTCTATTAAGAAAATAAAATAAAACTTTTATTTATTATAAATAAAAGTTCATCCTATAAAGTGACAGAAACTATCCTAGAATAATCAATCACATGTTAAAAATAAATTTATTTACTAATTAAAATAATAGGAAAACAGTAGCTAGTTAATTAATTAGGATTAACAAGATTCTGTTTAAAACTATTTTTATTAACCCTAAAATACCCAAATTAATTTCTATGGTTTGGCAATGTCAAAATAAAGTTGGGACAAAAGAATCATCCAAAATAATTTTTCTAACTCAAGTTATAGCAGATTTACTATTCTGACTAAAACTAAATTAAAGCAATTTTAATTAATTTTAACATAGCTAAATATATATTCTACAGAAACTATAGAAAATTTTCAAACCAACAAAAAAAGAATCACCTAAAAATAATAAACAGAATAAAAGATATGAATTTTTCAAAACAGGAACTATTCTGTTAAAACAGAAAACAAAAAATAAATGAAAAAGGGCCTAATGGGCCTAAACTACGCACTGAGCGTAAAATAACCTAAACGGGCCCTAGGGTTAAACTAGTCGGGCCGGGCTAATAAATAAAAACCCTAATGAAAATAAACCGTAAACGAACCGGGCCGGTCCGGTTTTATTTAAAAGAAATACCCCTTCGGGGGTGATCTAATCCTAGCCGTCGAGGATGAATCGGACGGGGGAGGAGATCTCCGGTGACTTACCGGAGCTCGGCGGCGGCGGCGACGGCGAATCGTTGATGGCTCCGGTCGTCGGGAGGTCGACGGAGTGGCTCAATGGTCTTGAGGCGACGAGGGGAGCTCTTGGTGGAGTCGGGGAGGTCGGGGTGGCTAGGCGGCGACGGCGACGAAAATGGCGGCGGGAGGTTCGGGCTCCGTGAGCGGGTGAGAGGAAGAGGGGTCCGCGAGGGCTAGGGGAATGGGGTGCGGGCGAGGGCTTAAATAGGCGGGGCCTCGGCCTTGCTTGGGGCGATCGGGAGGATCGGGATCCGGATCTCATGAGATCCGTGATCGATGTGGCGCGAAGAAGACGTGGGCGAGGTTGAAGACGGGCGAGGCCTGCACTGTCGGTGAGGGAGAGAGGGGTGGTGCGGGCGGTTGGCCGACGCGAACCGTTCAGGCGAGGGTGGTGCGGTCGGTCACTGGGCAGCTCGGTGGCAGTGGGCAGCCAGGCTGCGCTGGCCTGGCGCTGGGGGCTTCAGCTGGCTGGGCAGGGGGTTGGCCGGCGCTGGGGGGGTTTCTATATTTTGAATTTATTTTTTAATAAAACAAAACAGAAATAAAACAGAATCTATAAATATTTTATATAGGGTATATATATACCAAAATGATCGGGGAATATTCCTATCATTTGAACATTTTCCAGAGGCAAAATCCAAACTTTATAAAATCCATTTTTTCAAACTCAAATAAAATTTAGATTTGAATCCAAAACTTTGGCAATGTTTTTCCTCTGATATTTTTGGAGTGTCATGTTTACTCCTCTCATACTTTTGATCAAGTATTTATCAGGCATAGTTTTTGAAATGATTCCCACTTGCCAAAGTTTGAGTTCAAATTCAAAACTCCAAATCCCCTGAAACTTCAAATGACATTCAAATTCAAACAGGATGCATAGGATGCTTAGCTATAATTGTAAAACATTCCAAATAGGAAATTTGGGATGTTACATCATCTCATGTGTAACGGGTATCGATAGGTTTCTTCAGATATTATTTCTTCTCTAGAGCTCACAAACATCTGGGTGAAATAGATAAAAAAGTATCTTTTGCAAGCAAAAGCGCTCAACTGTTCAACCTGCATCCAAAACTTGTGAAGAAATAACACTTATTGTGCTTTGCAAGAAATGATCTTTAAGAATTAGTTTTTGAGTATAGATTGTTATACATGTTGGCTACAGATGACACTTTCTTATAGTCAACAGTTGGCTATACTGTTAAGTATTAACCATGCTTTTATACACCTAGACAGAGGGATTAAATCAGGATGACTTGGAAGGGGGCAGAGGAGATGTAAGAAATGGTTCATCATAAGTCTTTCACCAGTACTGTAGTAAAAATTCATACATGGAAGACTCTAGACTAAACCATAAATGGATACACTTTTATTCATGTGCGATACTCCAATAGAGCAAGATCATGCATGGAAGTCTCCACATGCTTAGATAGCGGATTACATTGAGCGAAGACTAATGATCAACATTTAACTTGGTAATGCATATGTCCAGGTGAACCTCCTTAGAGTCCCCGTGCACCATGTTGGGGGGGATCATACCATGTGTCTTCCATGTCCACATCAAAAAGAAGGTCCCGGCTCGACACAGTCCTAGTCAGCTTGATGTAGCCAGTGTCACCGCGCACGTACCTCTGAGGGGTAGTAACAGTGAGCACACACCCGTACATCGGCCTCGTGTCAGTGTCAGCGTCAGCGGTGTCGCCCCTGACGCACACTACAGAGACGGGGCGGCGGCCTGCGCGGGCCTCGCCGCTGCCCACGATCAAGAGGAAGACGCTGCCGTCCTCCTCCGAGACTAGCAGGCGGCGGTGATCCTCCAGCGACTCTGGCACGACGAACGGGTAGCACATTTCATACTTGATGTTCTTCACCGCGGGCCAGTAGTGATAGACGAACGCCTGCGTGAGGTGATGCACGATGTCCGCCGGCGAGCCCCAAAACGGCATCGGGCACTCATAGCAGTAGACGAAGGGCTCCTTGGAGGCATCGACCAGGCCGTCCATGAAATTGGAGTGGCTGTAGTGGACGTTGTGCCAGTTGAATATATGAGAAAGTTACTACGAGATGTAGTCCAAATAAGCACAAAATAAATCATGACGGCTATAACAGAGATTAAACTAATCATGTGGACTAGCATAGTAGATGAACAGATCGAATCTAGGACACAGACTAGAAACATGAATTCTACCATGATTTCGAACATGAAGGACAGAAACACGTACGGTGCAACGGGAGCAGCACCATTGGCGTTGAGGTTGTCGCCCATGTCATTGAGGAAGAGGTTGCGCAGGAAGGAGTGGCTGTAGGGGACGTTACGGCCGCCGAATGGAGCGCATGAGTAGCACACGAAGCAGTAGATGGTGCTCCTCACTAGTCTCAATCTCTACTCTTATCTCTATCACTACTACTCTTCTTTCTTTTTTATAATATACTAGTAGTTGTTAAATCAAATAGTACTACGCCGCCCGCTGCACGCCCGGCTGAACACGCCTCCTCGCCTCCATCAAACCCCTCCGTTAAACCCGCATGCAAACCGAGAAACCTACTCCGGCACGCGGGAGGAAATTTGTCGGTTGCCGTTGGAGAATAATAGAGTCACGTCCAATCCATTTGAGTTAATTGCGTTTATGATTCTCCCTCTATAAAAAGTTAATTGCATCCTTAATCTTGTATTCTAAGTACTCCGTGGGTTCCACTGTCAGTACAATGTATATGACTTGTAGGCTGGCTACAGATTCGTACAAAAAGTTAGAAAGAAACAAATCCATCCTTAATCTTGTATTCTAAGTACTCTGTGGGTTCCACTCCTAGTACAGTAGCGAAAGAAGTATATATTAAAAAATATAAAAAGCTACAGTTTAGGACAAGATTAGAACTCAGGGCATCGCGCTGCAAGCATCCGGCCCGGACCAGTACACCAAGTGTTCGTTGCGGACGATGCAAGAGATAAACATTTATAGCAATGAGCCCGTCCGTTGCAACGGATCCAAACTAGAATAATACATATTCACAAATTTGAAAGAAAACAGTTTAGTTTTGATATACATATCACTAAAAATATCTTATGTTTCACTCCACATATATTCTTTGGGCTGTTTTGATGAGGTAAGGGAGGAATGTGGTTGGTTTCAAGATACTAAGGGGTTTTGTGTAAACTGGAGCAGAGAAGTGAGAATTGTTGCAAAAGGCCACAACTTACATCACAGCCGTTAGATGCAGATCTAATGATCAGAAATGGCGGATGGCAGACACACCATCATCACCAACTGAGTCTTTTATAGGAGTAAGTAATATAGGAGTAGGAGTAGAGAAAAAACCAGTTGGTGATGATGGTGTGCCTACCATCTTATAGTATAGACCAAGCAATCTATGACAATTTTACAAAAGATACCCGCACCTCTCTCTACATTTATAGATAAGGCCTTGTCTCGTTCATCCTTATCTCCCACAACCTTATTGCTGAGCAATTAAAAAAGGAAGTCTCTAGAACAATCTGGCATGGTGGCCGCTGCCGGCACCGTCCATCCCCATGCCTCCGCCCAGTCTGACCACCAGCCACCACCACGCCCCACTCCTCCTCACCTTATCTATCATCTTTCTCGAGATATCATTTTTTTGATGAAATGGTCGAGATACCATGTTTCCGATAAAATTCTTGAGATATCATTAGTTTTTACACATGGGATTACTCCTGCATGGGTCAATCACAACAGGTGTTTTCTAAAAAAATGCATCTTGATGTTCTGTGCAATGCACGTGCATATTGCTAGTTTTTTTGCATATAATTCGAAACACCACGTAGACACGGTCTTTGACCATTTTACAACTATGTTAGTATCATTGTTAGTGGTCGGCCAGTGCAAGTTATAGCCTCGGGTGTTTTAACCTTTTTTTTAGTAATGATATCTGGTGATTGTTCGCCACGAGCTCAATCATGGCGAATCCCACGTAACCGTCAGATTTCCATCCGATGGTGGCCTGTTTTTAAGCCATAGTATTTGACAAAACCGCCACCCTTACACACATACTGTAACTGCATCGCGGGCTTTTTCAACTGCCATGTCTGCCAGCGAACGTTTGCTGGGGATTGGAGTTAGCACCAATGGCGATTCGTAGTCGTTCCACGCTCAGGCATTGAAGTTTGTAAATATTTTAGATTAGAATATACTAATCCTCCGGTGCTTGTAGTATAGCAGAGTCCTACTCCACTACTACTCTACTCAAGCAAGTTAGGGCACAGTAGTAGGTACTGTAGGGAGTACCAGTACTGTGATCACTCAAGCAAGTTATCTGGCATCGATATGACCCTACGCTGCTGGTATGTGTCTGATACATCTCCAACGTATCTATAATTTTTTATTGCTCCATGCTACTTTATCTACTGTTTTGGACTATATTGGGCTTTATTTTCCACTTTTATATTATTTTGGGACTAACCTATTAACCGGAGGCCCAGCCCGAATTTTTTTTTGCCTATTTCGGTGTTTCAAGAAACAGAATATCAAACGGAGTCCAAACGGAATGAAACCTTCGGAAATGTGATTCTCTCACCAAACGTGATCCAGGCGACTTGGACCCTACGCCAAGGAACGGAAGAGGCGGTCACGAGGGTGAAGTGCGCCCCTAGGCGCACCCCCGCCTCGTGGGCCTTGTCGCTCCACCGATGTACTCCTTCCTCCTATATATACCTCGCACCCCAAATAATCGAGCAGGAGCCAAAACCTAATTCCACCGCCGCAACTTCCTGTATCCACGAGATCCCATCTTGGGGCCTGTTAGGAGCTCACGGAGGTGGCATCCACCACGGAGGGCTTCTACATCAACACCATAGCCTCTCCGATGAAGTGTGAGTAGTTTACTTGGACCTTGGGTCCATAGCTAGTAGCTAGATGGCTTCTTCTCTTTTTGGATCTCAATACAATGTTCTCCCCCTCTCTCGTGGAGATCTATTCGATGTAATCTTGTTTTTGCGGTGTGTTTATTGAGACCGATGAATTGTGGGTTTATGATCCAGCTTATCTATGAATAATATTTGAATCTTCTTTGAATTATTTTGTGTATGATTGATTTATCTTTGCAAGTCTCTTCGAATTATCCGTTTGGTTTGGCCAACTAGATTGGTAGTTCTTGCAATGGGAGAAGTGCATGGGTTTGGGTTCAATCTTGCGGTGTCCTTACCCGTGGATGTAAAGGGTTGCAAGGCACGTATTGTATTGTTGCCATCGAGGATAACAAGATGGGGTATTTATCATATTGCATGAATTTATTCCTCTACATCATGTCATCTTGCTTAAGGCGTTACTCTGTTTTTAACTTAATACTCTAGATGCATCTTTGGATAGTGGTCGATGAGTGGAGTAATAATAGTAGATGCGTAATCGTTTGATCTACTTGTCACAGACGTGATGCCTATATACATGATCATACCTAGATATACTCATAACTATGCTCGGTTGTGTCAATTGCTCAACAGATAATTTGTTCACCCACCGTAGAATACTTATGCTCTTGAGAGAAGCCACTAGTGAAACCTATGGCCCCGGTCTATTCTCATCATATCAATCTCCATCACTTTTATACTTGCGTTGTTTTTACTTTGCCTTTTACTTTTCACTTTGCATCTTTATACCAAAATACCAAAAATATTATCTCTATCGATCTCACTCGTAAGTGGCCGTGAAGGGATTGATAACCCCTAATCGCGTTGGTTGCGAGTAGATATTGTTTTGTGCAGTGTACGAGGGACTTGGCGTGGCCTCCTCTTTGGATTGATACCTTGGTTCTCAAAAGCGAGGGAAATACTTACGCTACTGTGCTGAATCATCCTCTCCTCTTCGGGGAAAACCAACGCAAGCTCAAGACGTAGCACTGTCTTGTAAGTCGAGCGGCGTGCTGTAGTCATCATCACCTGTCCACTTCCCGCAGCATAATCGTCCAATCTTCCATCCCTGCTAAGGTGCCTCCCCCCCTCTTATGAAACCCAAGCACTAACAATGGCAGAACCAAGCAGCGTCCGACGAAAGAGTGGCTGGAATTCTCTTCCCACAGAGGTAATCAAGCTCATTGTTTCGCGTGTGGACAATCTTAGTACCATGCCGCTCGCCGCCTGCTCATCGGGGCTGTACCGTTTACTCAAATCCCTCAGGCCGGAGCTTTTTAAGCTAGCTCCTTGCTTGCTTATGCCGCCTGATCTTCAGAAACGGCGTGTCACGCAGCATAACGATCGTAGGGTGGCGAGCATCAACCCTCTTGACTGCGATCAGATCCCCATCACCCTCAACTACATTAACGATATGTACTGGGTCGGCATGAACACGTCTTGGATGGTGCTCATCGACGTGGCAGTAGCTGGATGCTCGTGGAGGTCTACACCCAGCGATTGATCCCCTTCCTTCGATTAACACTGCACTGCTTGGGCACCGCGGCCCCGAATACTCAGAATCTAACAGTAGCCAACATGATACCAAGTTTGATTTGCTCAAGGTTGTAATCTGCCAAGTGCCCACAAGATCTGCGAATTATAAAGACTTCAGGCTAATTGTGTTCTTCAACCGCGGTCTCGCCCATCTGACAGGTCACCGCGGTAAGTGGATAAATCTGCACGTCCATCGCAGGATCATACATCCTCCATGGTTCTCTAATGCCATTGAACACAAGGCTTCATTTACGTTGTCGACTCCTTCTATGGCTGGACGTATTGCTGGCCTACTCCAGTCATCGCTACAAACGACCGTTACAGCAGTATGTTACTTTCCTATGATATCATGATGGCTTGCTTATATTACTGTCAACATTTACTGAAAAAATATTCATGCTCATATCATGTTGTTCTTAAGATTGACTACATTAAGAGCCCTTTTTTATTTGACTCCAACTTAATATGATGTTGTAGGTCGCCTGGTGTCCCTACCCTTCCTAATCCCAGAAGCTTTCAAAGAAAAGCGGCATGGCACTTGCAGCTGGTTCCTGGCTCGATCAGACGACGACAAACGATTGATGATCATTCACATGTACCGGACGTGTTGTTTCTCGGAATACAATCACAGTCACTGCAAGGCCTTTGAGCAGGATCCCAGCTTCTCTGGGCCTTCAAGAATTTTTGACTGGAGGCTAGTAGGTAGCCTTGGTAACCGCTCTCTGTTTCTCGGATTGAATTATCCGATTAACCAGGAGATAATCGACGGCAAGGATCATGATGGCAGTGCGGTTTTGTTCATCAGGCAAAACTGTGTGTACACAGTGTACCATGCGTCTCTGCATGCACCATACCCTGATATGTGCCGCCACGCTCTGCGACCCAAAGTAGGAGAGAGGGTCGCAAGTATCAGACTTTGACCTGCTGGCTGGAGTTTCCCCCTTCAGGCACCCATTTGATTCAAGGCGTCAGCCAATCTCCACAGCTTAATAAATAGTAACGTCTAACTGAACCAGTTAGTTAGATGCGTACACTTGGTGTAGTAGGATCTTTATTTAGTTTGATGCATACACTTGTTCTTTTTTGGTAGCCCTTTTGTAATGATGGCTAATGTTTGATTTCGAAGAGAGAGTTGCATCTTTACTCTTCTGGCCTGCTTACTGCTTCTGTTGCACTCCTAGCCCTGGTTGTTGCTGTTGTTTTCAATGTACAATCAGTAGTATATTTTGTCTGTTGGTTGAATTAATGTGTTGTTAGAATGACAAACACAATGTTTTGGAAGTCGTTGCACGGTCCGATTCTTTGGTGCCCCGTACCGTACATAGCGCATACTATTTTTCGTACGGAACACATTTTCCACTTGTTGATAACATGCAGCCCACTGTTGAAGGCCCAATAGAGGAGCCCATAATTAACTGGAAGGGAGGCTCTCACATGAATCCGGCCCAGGTACATGCTCATGGTCCCCTAACCATAAATAAATAAATAAAGCTAAATGCCCATGCACCAGTTCTTTAAATTCACGATTTAACAGGAGGATATTATTTCCTATGATAGTGTCGTTACATTCACTCGATATAATTCTTAGGCAAAGATAGGGACCAGTCTTCTTTCTCCCACCATTTTCTTCCTGCAACCAGCGGACCCATGCAAATCGTAGTCAACATCGTAAATAGTTCCGGTCCATTTTTATTTTTCAGTAAGAATGTCCAACCCAACCCAGCACATTGGTGACAGCACTTTATCCTCCGCCTTGGTGCACTCACTGCGGCGCCGCTGTTGCCCTGTCAACATAGTCAATCGGGAGAGGACTGTAGTTGTGAGTATGACAGTATGGACCCACCAGGTCCACTCAACGAACACAAGCAAGCGCCTCTTTTACTACTCAGATGCACCCCTTGTTTTTTTACTTCTAATCCACCCTGCTGATATCTAGGACCCACATCATTTTAAACGTATAGTCAATTAACGACAATTGCACAATTTTTTTTTGAGGATTTGTTCACAGGAGCAAGCTATAAACTAGGTTGTGCGGACTCTGTGGCCCGTCTAACAACATGACCAACCCAGTAGTTTTTTCTTTGGGAAAATAGGTAGGCCACTATTTATTTTTGAAGAATACCCAAGCTAGGCCTATTTGTTTTCTCCGACTTACTGGGATGCAAATCTTTCAAGACGATGAGGGATGCATTCTGGCCTGGCCAAAGAGTATGGTTAGTATCTGTTAAAAGTAAATGGGAAAATTAGTTTTTTTTGTTTTTGTTCTTCACTGATATTTTATATTTCATTGGATTTTAATATGACATAGTACTAATTTATTTTTGATTTTGTTTTAGTATGTCTACTAATTTTTGGATTAAGAATGTTTTGTTCCCCAGCAAAAAATTGCGAATTTTCATAATTTCGCACATTTTTAGTTCAATTTTTTAACCGTGGTATTAACCAGAAAATGGGCAGCAATTATAAAAATGGAAAATGGGCTGCAATAAATTCCATATGAATTATAAAATGAGTAAAAATTATAAAAATAATAGCAAATGGGTTGTACATGCCACAGATTTCGAGGCTGACTTGTTTATGCAAGGCTTTGTCACTCAACACACGATTCTAGCAGCGAAGGATCGTTGGATGTCCATCCAACGGCCGACGTGCTCCTTCAATCTCGATCTTCCCGCTCCGGCCGCCTAAATCAGCGCCGTGGACTGCCTGCCCTCCTCTTGTGGCTCATTGTCATGCCGCCATGAGCTTCACCGGCCCACCTTACTCCCTCCGCTGGCCTGGCCGCACGCAATCAACTACCTCCTTATTAGGTGAAAAAAAGATTCCTGTCACTGACATCTGGGGCGCACCGGTTTGGAGGCTGACCTGTGGGCCTACTAAGTTGACGCGTACATAGGGCTTTGTCAACTTAGTCAACAAACGATTCTAGCAGCAATGACCGTTGGATTTGAATCGAACGGTCCTGCTGCTTCTTCAATCGCTGCTCCTCTTGCACCAGCCTCCGAAACCAGCCCATGAGACCGCTTACTCCTGCTGGCCACCGTGTCTTTGCCGTTGAGGCCTCACCGCCTCTACTACTCCCCTTCATTGGCTGGGCCTCGATACGCAACATATCTATAATTTTGATTGCTCCATGCTATATTATCTACTGTTTTGGACATTATTGGGCTTTATTATCCACTTTTATATTATTTTTGGACTAACCTATTAACCGGAGGCCCATCCTGAATTGCTTTTTTTTCGCCTATTTGAGTTTCAAGAAAAGGAATATCAAACGGAGTCCAAACGGAATGAAACCTTCGGGAACATGATTTTCTCACTGAACATGATCCAGGAGACTTGGACCCTACGTCAAGAAAGAAAGGAGGAAGCCACGAGGTAGGGGGGCGCGCCCACCCCCCAAGGGTGCGCCATCCACCCTCGTGGGCCCCCTGTTGCTCCACCGACATACTCCTTCCTCCTATATATACCTATGTACCCCCAAACTATCAGATACGGAGCCAAAAACCTAATTCCACCACCGCAACCTTCTGTACCCACGAGATCCCATCTTGGGGCCTGTTCCAGAGCTCCGCCAGAAGGGGAACCCATCACGGAGGGCTTCTACATCAACACCATAGCCTCTCCGATGAAGTGTAAGTAGTTTACTTCAGACCTTCGGGTCCATAGTTAGTAGCTAGATGGCTTCTTCTCTCTTTTTGGATCTCAATACATGTTCTCCCCCTCTCTCGTGGAGATCTATTTGATGTAATCTTCTTTTTGCGGTGTGTTTGTTGAGACCGATGAATTGTAGGGTTTATGATCAAGATTATCTATGAACAATATTTGAATCTTCTCTGAATTCTTTTATGTATGATTGGTTATCTTTGCAAGTCTCTTCGAATTATCAGTTTGGTTTGGCCTACTAGATTGATCTATCTTGCGGTGTCCTTTCCCAGTGACAGTAGGGGTAGCAAGGCATGTATTGTATTGTTGCCATCGAGGATAACAAGATGGGGGTTTTATCATATTGCATGAATTTATTCCTCTACATCATGTCATCTTGGTTAAGGCGTTACTCTGTTTTCATGAACTTAATACTCTAGATGCATGCTGGATAGCGGTCGATGAGTGGAGTAATAGTAGTAGATGCAGGCAGGAGTCGGTCTACTTGTCTCAGACGTGATGCCTATATACGTGATCATACCTAGATACTCTCATAACTATGCTCAATTCTGTCAATTGCTCAACAGTAATTCATTCACCCACCGTCAAATACTTATGCTCTTGAGAGAAGCCACTAGTGAAATCTATGGCCCCTGGGTCTATCTTCATCATATTAATCTTCCAACACTTTATTATTTCTTTTGCCTTTTACTTTCCTTTTATTTTTCTTTGCATCTTTATCACAAAAATACCAAAAATATTATCCTATCATATCTATCAGTTCTCACTCTCGTAAGTGATCGTGAAGGGATTGACAACCCCTTATCGCGTTGGTTGCGAGGAGTTATTTGGTTTGTGTAGGTACGAGGGACCCGCGCGTAGCCTCCTACTGGATTGATACATTGGTTCTCAAAAACTGAGGGAAATACTTACGCTACTTTGCTGCAGCATCCTTTCCTCTTCAAGGAAATCCAACGCAGTTCTCAAGAGGTAGCAAGAAGAATTTCTGGTGCCGTCGCCGGGGAGGCTTACACAAGGTCAAGTCAAGATTTGGACTCCCGACAACGAGCCGTTTCTGGCGCCGTTGCCGGGGAGGTCTACGCAAAAATCAACACACCAAGTACCCATCACAATCCCTTATCTCCCGCATTACATTATTTGCCATTTGCCTCTTGGTTTCCTCTCCCCCACTTCACCCTTGCCATTTTATTCGCCCTCTCTTTTTCCGTTGCCTTTTTTCCGCTTGCTTTTTGTTTGCTCGTGTGTTGGATTGCTTGTTTGTCACGATGGCTCAAGATAATACCAAATTGTGTGACTTTACCAATACCAACAATAATGTTTTCCTTAGCACTTCGATTGCTCCTCTTACCAATACCGAATCTTGTGAAATCAATGTTGCTTTGTTGAATCTTGTCATGAAAGATCAATTCACCGGCCTTCCTAGTGAAGATGCCGCTACTCATCTAAGTAGCTTCGTTGATTTGTGTGATATGCAAAAGAAGAAAGATGTTGATAATGATATTGTTAGATTGAAGCTATTTCCTTTTTTGCTTAGAGATCGTGCTAAAGCTTGGTTTTCGTCTTTGCCTAAAAATAGTATTGATTCTTGGAATAAGTGCAAAGATGCTTTTATCTCTAAGTATTTTCTTCCCGCTAAGATCATCTCTCTTAGAAACGATATTATGAATTTTAAGCAACTTGATCATGAACATATTTCACAAGCTTGGGAGAGGATGAAATTAATGATACGTAATTGCCCTACTCATCGTTTGAATTTATGGATGATTATACAAAAAAAATTATGCCGAATTGAATTTTGCTTCTAGAAATATTTTAGATTCGGCATGGAGGCACTTTTATGGAAATCACTTTAGGGAAGCTACTAAACTCCTAGATAATATTATGGTTAATTATTCTCAATGGCACAATCGAAAGATCTACTAATAAAAAAGTGCATGCGATAGAAGAAATTAATGTTTTGAGTGGAAAGATGGATGAACTTACGAAATTATTTGCTACTAAGAGTGTTTCTTCTGATCCTAATGATATGCCTTTGTCCACCTTGATTGAGAATAATAATGAATCTATGGATGTGAATTTTGTTGGTAGGAATAATTTTGGTAACAGCGCGTATAGAGGAAACTTTAATCCTAGGCCTTATCCTAGTAATTCCTCTAATAATTATGGAAATTCCTACAACAACTCTTATGGAAATTTTAATAAGTTGCCCTCTGAATTTGAGACTAGTGTTAAAGAGTTTATGAATTCGCAAAAGAATTTCAATGCTTTGCTTGAGGAAAAATTGCTTAAAGTTGATGATTTGGCTAGGAACGTTGATATAACTTCTCTTGATGTTGATTCTTTAAAGCTTAGATCTATTCCTCCTAAGCATGATATCAATGAGTCTCTCAAAGCCATGAGAATTTCCATTGATGAGTGCAAAGAAAGAACCGCTAGGATGCGTGCTACGAAAGATGCCTTTATTAAAGCGTGTTATTCTAGTTCCTATGGAAATAAAGATGAAGATCTAATAGTTATTGATGTGTCCCCTATTAAATCTTTGTTTTGCAATATGAATCTTGATAATTATGGGACTGAATATGATCCTCCTTTACCTAGAAGGCGTTCCAAAAATTTGGAGTTTTTAGATATTGATGCTAAAATTGATAAAACTGGGATTGAAGAAATCAAAACCCTAGATGTTGCTAAACCCACTATTTTGGATTTCAAGTAATTTAATTATGAAATTTGCTCTTTGATTGATTGTATTTCCTTGTTGCAATCCGTGCTAAATTCTCCTCATGCTTATAGTCAAAATAAAGCCTTTACCAAACATATCGTTGATGCCTTGATGCAATCTTATGAAGAAAAGCTTGAGTTGGAAGTTTCTATCCCTAGAAAACTTTATGATGAGTGGTAACCTACTATTAAAATTAAGATTAAGGATCATGAGTTTTATGCTTTATGTGATTTGGGTGCTAGTGTTTCCACTATTCCCAAAACTTTGTGCGATTTGCTAGATTTCCGCGATTTTGATGATTGCTCTCTAAACTTGCACCTTGTGGATTGCACTATTAAGAAACCTATGGGAAGGATTAGTGATGTTCTTATTGTTGCAAATAGGAATTATGTGCCCGTAGATTTTATCGTTCTTGATATAGATTGCAATCCTTCATGTCCTATTATTCTTGGTAGACCTTTCCTTAGAACGATTGGTGCAATTATTGATATGAAGGAAGGGAATATTAGATTTCAATTTCCTTAAAAAAAGGCATGGAACACTTCCCTAGTAAGAAAATAAAATTACCATATGAATCTATCATGAGAGCCACTTATGGATTGCCTACCAAAGATGGCAATACCTAGATCTATCCTTGCTTTTATGCCTGGCTTGGGGCGTTAAACGATAGCGCCTGTTGGGAGGCAACCCAATTTTATTTTTAGTTTTTTGCTTTTTGCTTCTGTTTAGGAATAAATATTTGTTCTATCCTCTGGTTAGATGTTTTTTTATGTTTCAATTAGTGGTTGTGCCAAGTTAAACCTATAGGATCTTCTTGGATGATAGTTATTTTATCTTGCTGTAATTTCCATAAACTTTCTGTTCACGAAAACAATTGTTAAAAATCACCAGAAAGTGATAAAATAGTGATTCCAATTTCTGATAATCAATAAACAAATTTCCTAGGTCTTCCTATTTTGGATGATTTTTTGGAATTCCAGAAGTTTGCATTAGTTACAGATTACTACAGACTGTTCTGTTTTTGACAGATTCTGTTTTTCGTGTGTTGTTTGCTTATTTTGATGAATCTATGGCTAGTAAAATAGTTTATAATCCATAGAGAAGTTGGAATACAGTAGGTTTAACACCAATTAAATAAATAATGAGTTCATTGCAGTAACTTGAAGTGGTCTTTTGTTTTCTTTCGCTAACGGAGCTCACGAGATTTCTGTTGAGTTTTGTGTTGTGAAGTTTTCAAGTTTTGGGTGAAAGATTTTTGATGGATTATGTAACAAGGAGTGGAAAGAGCCTAAGCTTGGGGATTCCCATGGCACCCCCAAGATAATCTAAGGACACAAAAAAGCCAAAGCTTGGGGATGCCCCGGAAGGCATCCCCTCTTTCGTCTACTTCCATCGATAACTTTACTTGGAGCTATATTTTTATTCACCACGTGATATGTGTTTTGCTTGGAGCGTCTTGTATGATTTGAGTCTCTGCTTTTTAGTTTAACACAATCATCCTCGCTGTACACACCTTTTGAGAGAGCCATACATGATTTGGAATTTGTTAGAATACTCTATGTGCTTCACTTATATCTTTTGAGCTATATAGTTTTGCTCTAGTGCTTCACTTATATCTTTTAGATTATGGTGGTGGATTTGTTTTATAGAAACTATTGATCTCTCATTCTTCACTTAGATTGTTTTGAGAGTCTTAAATAGCATGGTAATTTGCTTAAATAATCTTAATATGCTTGGTACTCAAGATTTGTAAAACTTTCTTATGAGTGTGTTGAATACTATGAGAAGTTTGATACTTGATAATTGTTTTGAGATATGAAGATGGTGATATTAGAGTCATGCTAGTTGAGTAGTTGTGAATTTGAGAAATACTTGTGTTAAAGTTTGTGATTCCCGTAGCATGCACGTATGGTGAACCGTTATGTGATGAAGTCGGAGCATGATTTATTTATTGATTGTCTTCCTTATGAGTGGCGGTCGGGGACGAGCGATGGTCTTTTTCTACCAATCTATCCCCCTAAGAGCATGTGCGTAATACTTTTCTTTGATAACTTGTAGATTTTTGCAATAAGTATATGAGTTCTTTATGACTAATGTTGAGTCCATGGATTATACGCACTTATCTTCCTTCCACCATTGCTAGCCTCTCTAATACCGCGCACTTTTCGCCGGTATCATACACCCACCATATAACTTCCACAAAACAGCCACCATACCTACCTATCATGGCATTCCCATAGCCATTCCGAGATATATTGCCATGCAACTTTCCACCGTTCCGTTTATTATGACACGCTCCATCGTTGTCATATTGCTTAGCATGATCATGTAGTTGACATCGTATTTGTGGCAAAGCCACCGTTCATAATTCCTTCATACATGTCACTCTTGAATCATTGCATACCCCGGTACATCGCCGGAGGCATTCATATAGAGTCATATTTTATTCTAAGTATTGAGTTGTAATTGTTGAGTTGTAAGAAAATAAAAGTGTGATGATCATCATTTTTAGAGCATTGTCCCAAGTGAGGAAAAGGATGATGGAGACTATGATTCCCCCACAAGTCGGGATGAGACTCCGGACAAAAAAAAGAGAAAAGAGGCCAAAAAAAGAGAAAAGGCCCAAACAAAAAAATGAGAGAAAAAGAGAGAAGGACAATGTTACTATCCTTTTACCACACTTGTGCTTCAAAGTAGCACCATGATCTTTATGATAGAGAGTCTCTCATTTTGTCACTTTCATATACTAGTCGGAAGTTTTCATTATAGAACTTGGCTTGTATATTCCAATGATGGGCTTCCTCAAAATGCCCTAGGTCTTCGTGAGCAAGCAAGTTGGATGCACACCCACTTAGTTTCTTTTGTTGAGCTTTCATATACTTATAGCTCTAGTGCATCCGTTGCATGGAAATCCCTACTCACTCACATTGATATCTATTGATGGGCATATCCATAGCCCGTTGATATGCCTAGTTGATGTGAGACTATCTTCTACCTTTTTTGTCTTCTCCACAACCACCATTCTATTCCACATATGGTGCTATATCCATGGCTCACGCTCATGTATTTCGTGAAGATTGAAAAAGTTTTGAAAATGTCAAAAGTATGAAACAAGTGCTTGGCTTGTCATCGGGGTTGTGCATGATTTAAATACTTTGTGTGGTGAAGATAGAGCATAGCCAGACTATATGATTTTGTAGGGATAACTTTCTTTGGCCATGTTATTTTGAGAAGACATGATTGCTTTGTTAGTATGCTTGAAGTATTATTATTTTTATGTCAATATTAAAATTTTGTCTTGAATCTTTCGGATGTTAATATTCATACCACAATTAAGAAGAATTACATTGAAATTATGCCAAGTAGCACTCCGCATCAAAAATTATCTTTTTTATCATTTACCTACTCGAGGACGAGCAGGAATTAAGCTTGGGGATGCCTGATACGTCTCCAATGTATATATAATTTTTGATTGCTCCATGCTATATTATCTAATCTTTTGGACATTATTGGGCTTTATTATACACTTTTATATTATTTTTGGGACTAACCTATTAACCGGAGGCCCAGCCCAGAATTGATGTTTTTCGCCTATTTCAGAGTTTCGAAGAAAAGGAATATCAAACGGAGTCCAAACGGAATGAAACCTTCGGGAACGTGATTTTCTCACCGAACATGATCCAGGAGACTTGGACCCTACATCAAGAAAGATAGGAGGAAGTGAAAGTGCAACTATCCCTAGGTGGTTTTGGTAATTCATAACAACATATAGCTCATTGAGCTAATGCTATTCCAAGACGAATATTTAAGGAAAGCTCAATGAATGGCATGGCATGGATGATGAAAGTGGATCCCTCAAAATACTAAGGACAAAGGATCGGCTCAAGCTCAAAAGCTCAAGACTCTACATTTTACATTTTAGTGATCCAAGATCACATTGAGTCTATAGGAAAAGCCAATACTATCAAGGAGGGATGAGGTGTTGCTTAATGAGCCTCTTGCTTCAAGTGCTAAGTGATATGCTCCAAAAACCCTCAACTACTTTCTCACATCCACATATGACCTAAACACAAAGTCAAAATCGGTCCTACCGATTCTTTCTATCCGGCGCCATCGAGTTCAAATGTCATAGCCACTGCCACAAACCCTAGGCAAATCTGTCTCACCGATAGGGATCTCGGTCTCACCGAGATGGGATTGTAATCTCTCTATTTCCCTTCGTAACGTTTCGGTCTAACCGAAGTGAGCGTTCGGTCCCACCGAGATTGCAATGTAAACTTTTTGTTTCCCTTTCATAACATTTCGGTCTCACCAGAAAGAGCGAATCGGTCTCACCAGAAAGAGCGAATCGGTCCCATCGAGTTTACCTGACCAACTCTCTGGTTAGCTAATTACAAAAATCGGTCTCACCGAGTTTGTGTAATCGGTCTCACCGAGATTACGTTATGCCCTAACCCTAACCATATCGGTCCTACCGAGTTGCATGTCGGTCCCACCGAAAACCCTAACGGTCACTAGGTTTACTGAATCGGTCCGACCGAGTTTGTTGATTCGGTCCCACCGAGTTTGGTAAATTGTGTGTAACGGTTATATTTTGTGTGGAGGCTATATATACCCCTCCACCTCCTCTTCATTCGTGGAGAGAGCCATCGAACAAACCTACACTTCCAACTTACCATTCAGAGAACCACCTACTCATGTGTTGAGGCCAAGATATTCCATTCCTACCACATGAATCTTGATCTCTAGCCTTCCCCAAGTTGCTTTCCACTCAAATCCTCTTTCCACCAGATCCAAATCCTATGAGAGAGAGTTGAGTGTTGGGGAGACTATCATTTGAAGCACAAGAGCAAGGAGTTCATCATCAACACACCATTTGTTACTTCTTGGAGAGTGGTGTCTCCTAGATCGGCTAGGTGTCACTTGGGAGCCTCCGAAAAGATTGTGGAGTTGAACCAAGGAGTTTGTAAGGGCAAGGAGATTGCCTACTTCGTGAAGATCTACCGCTAGTGAGGCAAGTCCTTCGTGAGCGACGGCCATGGTGGGATAGACAAGGTTGCTTCTTCATGGACCTTTCGTGGGTGGAGCCCTCCGTGGACTCACAAGAACTGTTACCCTTCGTGGGTTGAAGTCTCCATCAACGTGGATGTACGATAGCACCACCTATCGGAACCACGACAAAAACATCCGTGTCTCCAATTGCGTTTGAATCCTCCAAACCCTTCCCTTTACATTCTTGCAAGTTGCATGCTTTAAATTCCATCTGCATATACTCTTTGCATGCTTGCTGGAATTGTGTGAAGATTGCTTGACTTGTGCAAAGATAGCTAAAATCTGCCAAAGTCTAAAATTGGGAAAAGGTTAAGTTTTAATTGTTCAAGTAGTCTAATCACCCCTATAGACATACTTCAAGGTCCTACAAGTGGTATCGAGCTTTGGTCTCCATTTGCTTTGATTTCCATAGCTTTTGGTGGTCATAGCCTTGGTTTCACAACCTAGGAGAGTATGGCGTCTAGCGAGGGAAATTATCACCGTAGAGGTCCTTACTTTGATGGCACTAATTTTGCTAGTTGGAAGCATAAGATGAAAATGCATATTCTCGGACATAACCCCGCCGTTTGGGCTATTGTGTGTATTGGCTTGCAAGGTGAATTCTTTGATGGGAGAGAACCGAACAGCGAAGCAAGTGCGGAGGAATTGAAGATGCTGCAATACAACGCTCAAGCTTGTGATATCCTCTTCAATGGCTTGTGCCCCTAAGAATTCAACAAAATCAGCCGTCTTGAGAATGCAAAGGAAATTTGGGATACTTTGATTGATATGCATGAAGATACCGACTCTGTCAAGGAATCCAAGTTGGATGTGCTCCAAAGTCAGCTTGACAAGTTCAAAATGAAGGATGGTGAAGGTGTCGCTGAAATGTACTCTAGGCTTGCTCTTATCACAAATGAGATTGCCGTCTTTGGAAGCGAAGAGATGACCGACAGATTCATCATCAAGAAGATCCTAAGAGCATTGGATGGAAAATATGATACCGTGTGCACATTGATCCAAATGATGCCAAATTACAAAGATCTCAAGCCAAAGGAAGTCATTAGAAGAATTGTTGCTCATGAGATGTCACTCAAGGATAAGGAGGAACTTCACAACAAGTCGAGTGGTGCTTACAAAGCCTCATGTGAAGCCCCCACATCATCAAGTGAGAAACAAACCTTCAATGAAGAATTGAGATTAATGGTGAAGAACTTCAACAAATTCTACAAGAGTAGAAGCAAAGAAAGAAGCTCTAAGTCAAGGTCCTACAATGACAAAATTTCTTCTAGTCGAGAGCGCAATTGCTAAAATTGTGGGAGACCCGGACACTATTCCAATGAGTGTACGGCACCCTACAAAAGAAGATAAGATTCTCCAAAAAGAAGAAGTAGAAGAGAAGAATCACCACCAAGAGAGAGAAGGAGTAGAGATGATCGTTATGAACGAAGACCCTCACGGAGAAGCAATGATTCAGAAAGGAAGGACAAGTCATCAAAGAGCTACACAAAACGAAGACATCAAGCTCATGTTGGTGAATGGGTATCCGGCTTCGACTCCGACAATCACTCCGAGAGAAGCTATCACTCCGACTCCGAATATACTCAGGATGAAGGTGTTGCCGGTCTAGCACTTGTGTCAACCAAATCCTATGACATATTTGATTCACCAAATGAAGGAATTGGAAGATGCTTCATGGCCAAAGTTCCTAAGGTAACACACCCCGAGTATGTTGATTTTAATAGTGATGAAGATGACTTGTTAGATGATGATGATTTACTTATTGACAACTCTAGTGATGAATACTATGATGAAACGTCAATTAATCATGCTAATCAAGATAAAACGAATGACAATGATAAGAAGAAGATTGAGCTCCTAACTAAAGAACTAAACACTCTTAAGTTAGCCCATGAAACTATCTTCGAAGATCATCGAGAACTTTTAAGGGCTCATGAGAAGTTACGCTTTGAAAAGCTCAATCTTTAGCAAGAGCATGAGTTCCTAAAGGCAATCAATGATGATCTCCGTAAGAAAAGTTCTTATTACATTGCCAAGCGTTTACTCTTATCTACTTACATGCCTCAAGTCAAGTCTAGCAACAAGAACAAGAGAGATTCTTCCTCTAGTAGTAACAATAATAATGCTAAATCCAATAATGTTGCTTCTAGTAGCTCTCTTGATTCCACTAATGATTCTCTTAGCCAAGTTACACTTGAGAAAGAAAACAGCTTATTGAAGGGAATTATAGAGAAAGGTGTATACAAGAGCCTTGCCGGGAGTAAGCAATTCGAGGAAATTGTACGCAAGCAAGGAAGGCACCGGAAGAATCAAGGTGTTGGTTTTGAATGAAAGTTCAATGCCAATGGAGTTGAGTGGGAAGAAGATCAATACCCCAAGATGAAGTTCGTTCCTCAACAAGTGAAGTATGATCCTACTTCCTTAAAGGGAACACAAGCACAAGATGATCTTCCACCACAAGACCACAAGAACAAAGGCAATGACAAGCTTCAAGAGGAGATTGATGCATTTGAAGAAGCACCTAAGGCCTTGGTCAAGTGGGTTCCCAAGACTACGTCAAGTTCTACTTCATCAAGTACAACTACAACTCCAAGGATTCCCATCAAGATGATGTGGATCCCAAAGAAGAAGAACTAGAGTGTTCTTGGGGGTGACTCCGCCAACATTCTTCACTCATATCATTATGGAAAGAACAAGTGCAATCAACTTCCATATCGTGCACTAGTTCAAGGAGTCACAAACCCTCATGTTGGTAAGGCAAGGGACAAGGTAATCTAATGCTTTCATAGACATCATCTTGTGTGTGCATCACTCTATGTCTATGGATATCCTTGTTTGTTCCTTGTGGGACTAACCCATGTAGGTATTGAAAGTGCAACTCACTTCAAAGGATTGCTCCAAATGATCTTCATCAACATTGAGCATCCACATCTTCAACACCTACATGAAGTCATCATCGACAAAACCCAAGGTTAGTTCATCCCTCTAAGGGGGGGTCTCACATCTAGGGGGAGCTTAACTCTAAGATTTTAGTCAAAGCAACTCTAATGATGTGAACACATCAATGCATTATGTAAAAGTGGTAACCCCACTTGAGCTTAAACGATGAGTATGACCTATGATCAAATGTTCTCATTTGACTCCTAAGTCAATGTACTCATATATAGATGACCTAGTCATCGCCAATTGTTTGATAGATGCTAGAATTGTTTGTGCATGCTTTGTCACATATTTCATTTGTCATTTTATTGTGTGAGCATGTTGGTTGCATATTTTACTCATTCGAGGACATCCACTTGTTGTTTTGATTGATTGGATTCTTCTTCTTTGGCCAAGTGGATGGACAAGAATGCCTAAGAACCTTCTCTAGCTAGCTATGCTTTTCTCGTCTCAAACTCTATTCATGCTACATCACAAAATTTGATCAAGTCAGATTCGAACCACTCGTGTGAGGAGCACTTTCGAGTCCCCGATTCGTCATAGACTTAAACTTCCAAAACTTCTTTGTGCTTTTCGGTCGACCGATTCCTCCATTTCGGTCATACCGAGATCACTAAGTCGATCTAGGTTTTCATCTCGGTGCAACCGATTTGAACTTTGGTCACACCGAGTTGTCTTTATCGCATCAAGATTATGCATCTCGGTGCCACCGAGTTGTTCCACTCGGTCACACCGATGTTGTCGGGCTATATATTCACACGGGCAAAATTTGGAAAACTTTCTCCAAACCTCTTCGCCACAAGATAGCTCGCTCTCTGCCTTCTAGGTCTCCGGATCGTCGACTTCGCCGCCACCGCCTCCTGTCGCTGGTCTCTGCCGTCGTCAGCGGATTTCATCTCCGCCGTTGCCGCCAGAAGCGAGTTCATCGCCGAACTAGGGTATGAACTCGATCACGATGCTATCCTCGTCGATTCTCAAACATTGTGTTCATTATGATTCTTGCCACAATTGAAACACCTCTATCCAGTCAAAACAATCCTTAGAATAGATGCGATTTGAAAATTTAGGGTTAGGTTTCCACGAAACCATCTCGGACCCACCGAGTTGAAAACTCGGTCCCACCGATTCGCTAACGCCATTGCACTAGTAACTCTCGGTCGACCGAGAATTGCTAATCGGTGTGACCGATTTTAGAACTTTGTGAAACCCTAGCAGTCTCGGTGCCATCAACTATGACTCGGTCGACCGAGTTCACTAGTTTAGGTTCCAAAGCTGCTTGGTATCACCGAGTTTGAAAATCGGTTGATCCGAAATGCTTTCTGTGGAAAACTAAAACTAAGTTTTTGAATCATTCTTTTGCAAAAATCTCTGCATTTTGTGATGCTCATCCACTCTATCTCATCTATAACTATTCATAGGGTCAGCAGTCAGTGTTTGCAGCATGTCAGACCAAAGTGACAGCCAGAACAAGTCAGAGTAGCAGATTCACATGAGTGAGGGCACTAGTCCCTCTAGCAGCTCAGATGAAGGAAGCAGAAGCACTCCCAACAATTTGCCCAAAGTTGCCACCAGGACAAGGAAGAAGAGAACCTCAGAATCTAAGGATGAGGATTATGTGGCAATAGAAGATGAGGCCATTTCAAAGAAGAAAGTGCTCAAGAAGGAGTGTAGCTCAGCTGCAGTTAAGCCAGGGATGAAGATCAAAAGGCCAGCAGGAAGACAACCCATGTCTAAAGCCAGAGCCTCCACTCAAGCATCTTTGGAATCCCAACCCAAAGAGCCTGCTGCAGAAGGAAAGAAAAGGAAGGAAAGGGTCAAGAAGACCATGGCCAGAGTGATTGGAAAGCCTTCCATGATGGAAGAAGAAGAAGAAGAAGAAGAAGAGGTTGCTGCACCAACACCCAAGGTACAGAAGCTGATGGGTGATGCTATAAAGTCAGGGGCTGCAACATCAAAGCCCAAAGAAGCACCCAAAGCAGCCTCCAAGCCCAAGAGTGCACCTAAGAGAAATACCAGGAACATATCTGCTGCTGAAAAGAACAAGGCCCCAGTGCCTGATGTTGCTGCTGAGGAAGATGATGAAGGACAAGTCCTGAGGAAGCTCAAACCCAAGATTCTAGACCACAATGATGCTCATCCTGTGGATGAGAACATGAAGATCGGGAGAGACTCAGGGTTGAGGCTATGGAGAGAGACAGATCCATATGCCACCAGGATAAGGACAACTGTTCATTACAGGTTCCACACAAATGAACAACAGGATTTCTATGAGACAATCTTGTTGGACAAGAAGCCTATAGTGTGTGATATGAGGTGCGTCGACTGGACCTACATAGAGGAGAATGAAGAACATTACCCTGGAGTATATGACAGTTTCAGTTCATGTGGAGTTGCAGACTTTGTTGGGCAGAAGCTCATAAACTGGAATGATGAGCTCATTATGCAATTCTACTCCACAGCACATTTCTATCCAGATGGCAGGATAGTCTGGATGTCAGAAGGAACGAGATACCAATCAACTATTGAGGAATGGGCCAATATGATCAATGCCCCAAAGGAAAGTGAAGATGACTTGGACGTTTATGCCAAGAAAAAGATGGATCACAACTCTATGTCACATATGTACAAGGAGATCCCAGACAAAGCTCTTGAGACTTTCAAGTTTGGGTCAGTCCATTTTCTTCTGTCAGGGCTGCCAACGATCAACTGGATCCTAAGGCACCCTCTTTTGCCCTAGTCAGGTGACCACAACATGATCAGAGGGCATGCATTTAATTTGCTACACATATTTGATGTGCCACAGAAATTCAAGGTCATGAGCCTCATGGTTGAGACTATCAAGAGGACAGCTGCAGACCAAAAGAGAAGTTGTGGATATGCCCCACAAATTCAGGAGTTGATTAACTCAAAGATGGGCACAAGAAAATATCTGTTGGATAAGGAACACTTTGTTCTCTATCCAGACTTTGAGGACAATCAGGTTGTGATGAATGAGAATGAACCATCACCAGTACAAGCTCAAGAAAAGAAGGAGAAAGCAAAGAAAGAGAAGGCTGCCAAGATGCCAACACAAGAGGAGGCATCTGAGTACTTTTTGAAGAGCAAGCAGGACCAGCTTGGTTACTTGATAGCATCAACTCTGAGGATTGAGAAGGGGCTGGCCACCCTAACTCAAAACCAGGAGAGCCTGGAAAGAATCATGGAACAAAAATTCTATGATCTAGATGTCAAAGTAACTGAGATTCAGTCAGTTGTGGAGCAACTACAGGATGACATGCAGGAGAGGAAGGGCAGGACAACTACAAATGCATTTGCCAGAGTGCCTCGAGCTCAGAGATCAACTTCAGAGCCAGTAACAGACACCAGAGTCACTTCATCTGCACCAGCTACAACTCCAGTGCAACCAACTCCAGCACCAACTCCTTCAGCTCCATCCACATCCACTGAAGTCTTCATCCAAGGAGCCATCTCTACGCCACCAACTGAAGACCAAGCCTGAGAGACGACATAGTACTATGCATTTTCTAGGAACTTTTTGGTAACTTGTTGCCAAAGGGGGAGAAAAATGTATAGATCATAGGCTTCGAGAGAGAGAGAGAGTTTGCTTTTGTTCTCTCTTGTCTTCTTGGTTGAACTTTGTTTGCTTTTGATTGCTTGAGTTACTATGCTATTATCTGTGAGACATTGATGATCATGTTTTTGATCATAAGCTACACTTATGCTTGTTAGATGATATTATATTACTTATCCTTATATGATTCACTTTGCTTGGTGATGAGTGCATGTATTCAATCTTTATTATTTTGAGCGCTCCACCAAGATGTATGTGACATGGAAGAGTAACCCATGAGCCTAATTCCTTGTGCATTTAGAGTCCAAAGCAAATCTTAAACTATGCACAAATTTAGGGGGAGCTCTTGATTATCACATACTTCTCAGAGCGACGATGTTTTTCAATCTTATTATCATTTGTCGAAGCTTTGATCTATATGTTGTCATCAATTACCAAAAAGGGGGAGATTGAAAGTGCAACTATACCTAGGTGGTTTTGGTAATTCATAACAACATATAGCTCATTGAGCTAATGCTATTCCAAGACAAATATTTCAGGAAAGCTCAATGAATAGCATGGCATGGATGATGAAAGTGGATCCCTCAAAATACTAAGGACAAAGGATTGGCTCAAGCTCAAAAGCTCAAGACTCTACATTTTACATTTTAGTGATCCAAGATCACATTGAGTCTATAGGAAAAGCCAATACTATCAAGGAGGGATGAGGTGTTGCTTAATGAGCCTCTTGCTTCAAGTGCTTAGTGATATGCTCCAAAAACCCTCAACTACTTTCTCACATCCACATATGACCTAAACCCAAAGTCAAAATTGGTCCTACCGATTCTTTCTATCCGGCGCCACCGAGTTCAAATGTCATAGCCACTGCCACAAACCCTAGGCAAATCGGTCTCACCGATAGGGATCTCGGTCTCACCGAGATGGGATTGTAATCTCTTCTTTTCCCTTCGTAACGTTTCGGTCTAACCGAAGTGAGCGATCGGTCCCACCGAGATTGCAATGTAAACTTTCTGTTTCCCTTTCGTAACATTTCGGTCTCACCGAAAAGAGCGAATCGGTCCCACCGAGTTTACCTGACCAACTCTCTGGTTAGCTAATTACCAAAATCGATCTCACCGAGTTTGTGTAATCGGTCTCGCCGAGATTACGTTATGCCCTAACCCTAACCATACCGGTCCTACCGGGTTGCATGTCGGTCCCACCAAAAACCCTAACGGTCACTAGGTTTACTGAATCGGTCCAACCGAGTTTGTTGATTCGGTCCCACCGAGTTTGGTAAATTGTGTGTAACAGTTAGATTTTGTGTGGAGGCTATATATACCCCTCCACCTCCTCTTCATTCGTGGAGAGAGCCATCAGAACAAACCTACAATTCTAACTTACCAGTTCTGAGAGAGAACCACCTACTCATGTGTTGAGGCCAAGATATTCCATTCCTACCACATGAATCTTGATCTCTAGCCTTCCCCAAGTTGCTTTCCACTCAAATCCTCTTTCCACCAGATCCAAATACTGTGAGAGAGAGTTGAGTGTTGGGGAGACTATCATTTGAAGCACAAGAGCAAGGAGTTCATCATCAACACACCATTTGTTACTTCTTGAGAGTGGTGTCTCCTAGATTGGCTAGGTGTCACTTGGGAGCCTCCGACAAGATTATGGAGTTGAACCAAGGAGTTTGTAGGGCAAGGAGATCGCCTACTTCATGAAGATCTACCGCTAGTGAGGCAAGTCCTTCGTGGGCGACGGTCATGGTGGGATAGACAAGGTTGCTTCTTCGTGGACCCTTCGTGGGTGGAGCCCTCCGTGGACTCACAAGAACTGTTACCCTTCGTGGGTTGAAGTCTCCATCAACGTGGATGTACGATAGCACCACCTATCGGAACCACGACAAAAACATCCGTGTATCCAATTGCGTTTGAATCCTCCAAACCCTTCCCTTTACATTCTTGCAAGTTGAATGCTTTAAATTCCGCTGCTCATATACTCTTTGCATGCTTGCTTAAATTGTGTGAAGATTGCTTGACTTGTGCAAAGATAGCTAAAATCTGCCAAAGTCTAAAATTGGGAAAAGGTTAAGTTTTTAATTGGTCAAGTAGTCTAATCACCCCCCTCTAGACATACTTCAAGGTCCTACAGGAAGCCACGAGGTAGGGGGGCGCGCCCACCCCCCCAGGACGCGCCCTCCACCCTCATGCACCCCCTGTTGCTCCACCGACATACTCCTTCCTCCTATATATACCTACGTACCCCCAAACGATCAGATACGGAGCCAAAAACCTAATTCCATCGCCGCAACCTTCTGTACCCATGAGATCCTATCTTGGGGCCTGTTCCAGAGCTCCGCCGAAAGGGGAACCCATCACAGAGGGCTTCTACATCAACACCATAGCCTCTCCGATGAAGTGTGAGTAGTTTACCTCAGACCTTCGGGTCCATAGTTAGTAGCTAGATGGCTTCTTCTCTCTTTTTTGATCTCGATACAATGTTCTCCCCCTCTCTCGTGGAGATCTATTTGATGTAATCTTCTTTTTGTGGTGTGTTTGTTGAGCCCGATGAATTGTAGGGTTTATGATCAAGATTATCTATGAACAATATTTGAATCTTCTCTGAATTCTTTTATGTATGATTGGTTATCTTTGCAAGTCTCTTCGAATTATCAGTTTGGTTTGGCCTACTAGATTGATCTTTCTTGCAATGGGAGAAGTGCTTAGCTTTGTGTGTCAATCTTGCGTGTCCTTTCCTAGTGATGATGAGGGGCAGCAAGGCACGATTGTATTGTTGCCATCGAGGATAGCAAGATGGGGTTTTATCATATTGCATGAATTTATCCTCTACATCATGTCATCTTGCTTAAGGCGTTACTCTGTTTTCATGAACTTAATACTCTAGATGCATCTTGGATAGCGGTCGATAAGTGGAGTAATAGTAGTAGATGCAGGTGAGTCGGTCTACTTGTCTCGGACGTGATGCCTATATACATGATCATACCTAGATACTCTCATAACTATGCTCAATTCATCAATTGCTCAACATAATTCGCTCACCCACCGTAAAATACTTATGCTCTTGAGAGAAGCCACTAGTGAAATCTATGGCCCCCGGGTCTATCTTCATCATATTAATCTTCCAACACTTTATTATTTCCTTTGCTTTTTTACTTTCCTTTTATTTTTCTTTGCATCTTTATCACAAAAATACCAAAAATATTATCCTATCATATCTATCAGTTCTCACTCTCGTAAGTGACCGTGAAGGGATTGACAACCCCTTATCGTGTTGGTTGCGAGGAGTTATTTGTTTTGTGCAGGTACGAGGGACCCGCGTGTAGCCTCCTACTGGATTGATACCTTGGTTCTCAAAAACTGAGGGGAATACTTACGCTACTTTGCTGCAGCATCCTTTCCTCTTCAAGGAAATCCAACGCAGTGCTGAAGAGGTAGCAAGGCCCTACAGCGACGGTAGGCTCACACCGCAGCCGAACCAGTGAACCCTCATACTCCTCTCCGCGTGGACTTCCACTGCCGCGTCTTCCCCGGCTTTGTGTCATCCCCTTCCTAGGCCTCGCCGTCGTCCACCGCCCTGGTGCTCTCGCCGCGGCGTGGTCAACGTGGTCAAGGAACGACTTCCATCGGAATAGTACTGTACGTGGAGAGGCTCATAGCTGGGTCCATGTGGCACCCCGGATCAGAGCATCCGGTTTACCTTGCATTGCCAGCCCAAAGATCTTGTCTTCTGGCAATACACAACATCTGGATACAGAAAACAACCGCTTCATTGATGCTAGCGGAACATAGTTCATATTACAACAAGTTGCGAGGCCAAGTGGCACACACGGTGCGGCTGAACAATATGTACATTATTTAATGAACACAAAGGGGCCTCGATCATAACAACTACTCGGCAGTGGAACAACGACGTAGCGGAACTCCATAGCAGAGGGACACCGATGTGGACACGATCTAGACTCGGACAGCACCCCGTTCCAAGGAGACTTTCCTGAAAACTGGCATGACACGCCAGGTCAGTACATTGAATCTACTTGCAAGCTCACAATAAGCATAAACATAATGACAAATAATATCATGATAGTTAACCAGTTTAATCATTAATACAAAATCATACTAGAAATGCAGTGATCATGATCTCATGACTCAAGTCCCTCGGACTTGCTTACCAAACGGTGATTTCGCTCGGATCACAAACGGACCGACATCTTGGTCTTTAATCGGGTTACCTCATAACCAAACGGTGATCTTTATTGGATCACAGACTGACCAACAACCTGGTCTTTAATCGGGTTACCTCGTAACCAAACGGTGATCTTTCTCGGATCACAAACTGACCAACAACTTGGTCTCCATAATCAAACTGGCTTCTCAATCATCCTCTTTCCAACAATGAATGGTCTCTCTTCATACGTTAAATCCTTAGCCAACTCTTTTTCTATCATAGCAGTCTTCTTCTCGGGCGGTGATATACATCGTCTCAACTGGGAGACATGGAACACATTGTGCACTTCTGACAATTCTGGGGGCAGTTCCAACTGATATGCAACAGTACCCACTCGGGACATAACTAGGAACGAACCAATAAACCTGGGTGCCAATTTTCCGCGAGTCTGAAACCTCTTGACCCCTTTCATAGGAGTGACTCGGAGGTATACATGTTCTCCGGGTTCAAAACTGATTTGTCGGTGTTTTGTATCAGAGTAACTCTTCTGTCGGGATTTGGCTAATTGCAATTGGTCTCGGATTTCCTTGACTTGCTTTTCGGCTTCCATCATGAGATCTGTTCCGAAAATGCGGCTATCTCCGGTTTGAGACCAATTCAACGCCCCAAAGCTTGATGGAGACGTGACGAGAAAGCGGAGGTAAATAGTGACCCCCAGTCAGAAGTGATTTGTGTCAACTCTATTGAAAAAACTCCATCGATTACTATTGGATGTTTTAAATTTCCTCTTCCTACTGTCAAGAAGAAATATGATATTCTTATTATTTGGACGTGCATATCCCCGTTGAGGTAACCTAGTGCTATTCGAAAATTCTCCGGTTTCATGCGATTCGAAATGAGTTTGTTAACAAGACTTGATCAACCTTGTTAGTGGATTCCTTTTGATGAACATGAGATGGATGAAGTTAGAAAGCACAACTTTCTGTACCCTCATTTTACTTTCTGTTATTTAGATTAATAAAGCAAAAATAGTATTTTCTGTCAGTTTTCTGAATTATCCGTGCAATAAAAAAATACCCCGAAAATAAAAGTTCTCCAAATGCCCTGAAAATGAAATATGATTTTTTTCTAGAATATTTGAGAACATCTGGCACTGAGAACACATCAGGGGGAGCAAGCACCTGGCCACGAGGGTCCAGGGCGCGCCCACCCCCTGGTCGCGCCCCCTGCCTCGCGGGCCCCTGGTGGCCCCCCTCCACTTATTCCTGCACCCACACACTCCTTCTTCCTCCCAAAAAAATCACCAACCAGCTCAAGCACGAGTTCTAGCTCATCTTGCTGCCATTTTCGATCTCCTTGCTCAAAGCTCCATTCACAAAACTGCTTTGGGGGATTGTTCTTTGGTATGTGACTCTTCCAATGGTCCAATTAGTTTTTGTTCTAGTGCTTTATTCATTGCAAATTTTTGCTGCCTAGGTGACCCTGTTCTTGAGCTTGCATGTCAATTTTATTTGGTCCCAAGTAGTTATAATGCATGATATAGTCTCTAGCCACTTGTGGGAGTAGTTGCTATCAATTTTGTTGAGTTTGGTTCACTTTTATTTTAAGTTACTAAAAATTTCAAAAAAATTCAGAAAAGGATGAAGAGATTCTTGAGGGGCTCTTCGAGCCGAAGCTCGAAGGATAAGCAAAGTGAAGAGGATAAGAGGCCCAAATATAATCTCCCTCGCACCGCGGAGGTTTGGCCATGCGAATGGCCTTGTGATGATTTCTTGAGGGCAGCTGGGATTCATGATGATTTTTATTATTTGGTTGAGAATGCGGGCCTCATCGACTTCCTCCGCGACCAGCGCGAACAGTATCTCCTACTCACTAATGTTTTCATGCAAAATTTTCATTTCCATGCTAGGAGATCACCACCTTCGGTGGATTTTTATTTATATGATGAGTTTAAGGAGATGACTCTATTTGATTTCTGCCGGGTCTGTAAGATACCCTTTGCGAGCAGCATAGAGGAACCACATCATAATGATGTGGAAGGGTTTATTGATATGATTGTTGTAGGGGAAATGAGGAAAGTTTCCGATGCAAGAATTACTAGCATACACTTTCCTGTTCTGTGTTACTTTGCAATATTTGCTAGTAGATGTTTAATTGGTCGCGGGAACTGTGGAAACCTTAGTGCCCCTTATATTGTTATTTTGGGCCATGCCTTGTTTCGTGACAACACTTTTAGTCTAGGCGCTATTGTTGCCAAGCGGTTAAATCTGAACCGTACGAAGGGTCCCATCTTGGGAGGTATCTTCGCTTCGAGCCTCGCTGCTCACTTTAACATACCTATTAGGCATTATGAGAAAGAAGAAAAGTTGTTGCCTCCTGTTTTTCTAGACTAAAAGAGTATGGTAGCACATGATTTTATTGTTAAGAATAAGAAAAATAAGCGTAACTATAGACTAATATTTGATAAAGATTACTTTGAGACTATTACCTTGCCTGCTCCTTCTTTGTTTAACTTATCTTCAGTCAAAAATCTTGTTCTGTCGGCGGCCATTCATGCTTACCGGAACCCCACACCAGCTCCAGAGCCAGAGCCGGAGCCACAAGTTGATCCTCATCGTCAGTCTGTTTACTAGTGGGAACCGGAGGAGATTGCCAACCAGTGGCACCCCGAGGATGCATCTCACCGACATTACATTCATGTTCACACACTCATTCTAGTTGTCGGTGCTCATACTTTTTCATTGTACTATCCATGCTAGTTTATTTTCTTTTTTATGCTTTCTTCTTGTGTGTTTGAATAACCTTAAGAAAAAAACAAAAAATAGTTGTAGCTTTTAGCTAGTTTACTTTTCTTGCTTGTAGTAGTAGTAACTAAAAGAAAATCCAAAAAGATTTCTCGTTCTTCTTTTGCTTGTTGGGAGCTTTCCCGTGTAAATAGTTTTATTTCTTTTCTTTGGGGGTTGAGAGGAGAAGACCATAATGAAAATGTTGAAGTGGCTCTTATATGCATTATTGTTGATTTATCCAAGAGCCCATATTACCTTGTCTTCTCCTGTTTATTGAATGCTCGCAGATTCCAGCTTAGTCCAATGCATGTGCACTATTATTATTATCCACATTGTTCGGTTGTGCAAGTGAAAGGCAATAATGACGATATGTGATGGACTGATTGAGATGAGAGAAGCTGGTATGAACTCGACCTCTCTTGTTTTTGTAAATATGATTAGTCCATCGTTCCTGATTCAGCCTATTATGAGTGAACATGTTTACAATGACAATTAGAGATTATAGTTGCTTATGCCATGCTTAATTAGCTAGGAGTTTATAATGGTTTACCTTGCGTGCCAACATGCTATTAAAATGGTTGTGTTGTGGTATGATAGGGTGGTATCCTCCTTTGAACGATTCGAGTGACTTGACTTGGCACATGTTCACACATGTAGTGGAAACAAAATCAACATAGCCTCCACGATATTTATGTTCATGGTGGATTATATCCTACTCATGCTTGCACTCAATGTTTATTAATTTTAACGCATGTTCATGACTGTTGTCGCTCTCTACTTGGTCGCTTCTCAGTCTCGTTCTAGCCTTCACTTGTACTAAGCAGGAATACTGCTTGTGCATGCACTTCCATAAATCCCAAAGTTATTCCATATGAGTCACCATACCTTCCTATATGCGGTATCTACCTGCCGTTCCAAGTAAATTTGTATGTGCCAAACTCTAAACCTTCAAATGAAATTCTATTTTGTATGGTCGAATAGATCATGTATCAACTAGGGTTGTCTGTATCTTCCATGCTAGGCGGGTTATTCTCAAGAGGAGTGGACTCCGCTCCTCACTCACGAGAAAATGGCTGGTCATCGGGATGCCCAGTCCCATGCTATAAGCAAATCAAATCAAAATAATTGCAAACAAAACTCCCCCGGGACTATTGTTAGTTGGAGGCACCCGTTGTTTTGGGCAAGCCATGGATTGATGCTTGTTGGTGGAGGGGGAGTATAAACTTTACCATTCTGTTAGGGAGCTGCCTATAATGTGTGTAGCATGGAAGATATCGAGATCTCTCGGTTGTTATGTTGACAATGAAAGTATACCACTCAAAATATTATTCATCTCTATTTCAAAATCGAGCTCTAACACCTCTACAAATCCCTGCTTCCCTCTGCGAAGGGCCTATCTATTTACTTTTATGTTGAGTCATCACCCTCTTATTAAAAAGCACCAGTTGGAGAGCACCGCTGTCATTTGCATCCATTACTATTAGTTTATATTGGGTATGACTATAACTGGATCTCTTTTACCATGAATTACAATGTCTAGTCAGTCCTTGATCTTCAAAGGTGCTCTGCATTTATGTTTTGCGGTCTCATAAAGGGCTAGCGAGATACCATCTTGTTATATCATATTATGATTGTTTTGAGAAAGTGTTGTCATCCAAGATTTATTATTATTGCTCGCTAGTTGATTATGCCATTGATATGAGTAAACATGAGACCTAAATGTTATTGTGAATATGGTTAGTTCATAATCTTGGCTGAAAATTTGAATGCTGGCTTTACATATTTGCAACAACAAGAGCAAACAGAGTTTGTAAAAGTTTTTGTTTGTCACTTTCAGTTTGTCAACTGAATTGATTGAGGACAAGCAAAGGTTTAAGCTTGGGGGAGTTGATACGTCTCCATCGTATCTACTTTTCCAAACACTTTTGCCCTTGTTTTGGACTCTAACTTGCATGATTTGAATGGAACTAACCCGGACTGACGCTGTATTCAGCAGAATTGCCATGGTGTTATTTTTGTGAAGAAATAAAAGTTCTCGGAATGACCTGAAACTTCACGGAGAATATTTTTGGAAATAATAAAAAAGACTGGCGAAAGAATCAAGGCTCGGGGCCCACACCCTGTCCACGAGGGTGGGGGTGCGCCCCTGCCTCGTGGGCCCCCTGGTGCTCCACCGACCTCAACTCCAACTCCATATATTCATGTTCGGGGAGAAAAAAATCAAAGAGAAGGATTCATCGCGTTTCACGATACGGAGCCGCCGCCAAGCCCTAAACTCTCTCTAGAGGGCTGATCTGGAGTCCGTTCGGGGCTCCAAAGAGGGGATTCCATCGCCGTCGTCATCATCAACCTTCCTCCATCACCAATTTCATGATGCTCACCGCCGTGCGTGAGTAATTCCATCGTAGGCTTGCTGGACGGTGATGGGTTGGATGAGATTTATCATGTAATCGAGTTAGTTTTGTTAGGGTTTGATCCCTAGTATCCACTATGTTCTGAGATTGATGTTGCTATGACTTTGCTATGCTTAATGCTTGCCACTAGGGCCCGAGTGCCATGATTTCAGATCTGAACCTATTATGTTTTCATGAATATATGTGAGTTCTTGATCCTATCTTGCAAGTCTATAGTCACATGTGTTATGATCCGTTAACCCCGAAGTGACAATAATCGGGATCCTTACCGGTGATGACCGTAGTTTGAGGAGTTCATGTATTCACTAAGTGTTAATGCTTTGGTCCCGTACTCTATTAAAAGGAGGCCTTAATATCCCTTAGTTTCCAATAGGACCCCGCTGCCACGGGAGGGTAGGACAAAAGATGTCATGCAAGTTATTTTCCACAAGCACGTATGACTATATTCGGAATATATGCCTACATTACATTGATGAACTGGAGCTAGTTCTGTGTCACCCTATGTTATAACTATTGTATGAGGAATCGCATCTGACATAATTCTCCATCACCGATCCAATGCCTACGAGCTTTTCACATATTGTTCTCCGCTTAGTTACTTTACCGTTGCCACTTTTACAATCACTACAAAACTGCTACTGTTACCTTTGCCACCATTACCGTTACTTCCATACTACTTTGCTACTAAATACTTTGCTGCAGATATTAAGTTATCCAGGTGTGGTTAAATTGATAACTCAACTGCTAATACTTGAGAATATTCTTTGGCTACCCTTGTGTCGAATCAATAAATTTGGGTTGAATACTCTACCCTCGAAAACTGTTGCGATCCCCTATACTTGTGGGTTATCAGCGGTGTACCGGGATGTGCAATGAATCAAGAGTGACATGTATGAAAGAATTATGAATGGTGGCTTTTCCACAAATACGATGTCAACTACATGATCATGCATAGCAATAAGAATGATGGAGCGTGTCATAATAAACAGAACGGTGGAAAGTTGCATGGCAATATATCTCAGAATGGCTATGGAAATGCCATAATAGGTAGGTATGGTGGCTGTTTTGAGGAAGGTATATGGTGGGTTTACGGTACCAGCGAAATTTTTGCGGCACAAGAGAGGCTAGCAAAGGTGGAAGGGTGAGAGTGCGTATAATCCATGGACTCAACATTTGTCATAAAGAACTCATATACTTATTGCAAAAATCTATTAGTTATCGAAATGAAGTACTACGCGCATGCTCCTAGGGGGATAGATTGGTAGGAAAAGACCATCGCTCGTCCCCGACCGCCACTCATAAGAAAGACAATCAATAAATAAATCATTCTCCAACTTCATCACATAACGGTTCACCATACGTGCATGCTAAGGGAATCACAAACTGTAACACAAGTATTTCTCATATTCACAATTACTTACTAGCAGCTCGGTGCTTCCTTAGAACTTTCAATAATCTTTCTTCTTCATGTTCTGAAAGGTTAGCACTAATAATAACAGGATATATCTTATTTTCACCAAGATAAGCGTATTTCGAAGTGTCTGGCAACTGTTTTAATTCAAACACAGGATCACCTTTAGGTGGAGGAGGACCTCCTAGAGTTTCAATAGGCAAATTATGTTTAAGCAGAGGACGTTGTTCAAAGAAAATCTTATCTATTTCATTTCTTTCATGCATATGTAAATCATTTTCATGGTCTAGCAAATATTGTTCTAGTGGATCAGTAGGAGGCACAACAATAGAAGCAAGACCAATTAATTCATCTTTACTAGGCAATTCTTTTTCATGAAGCTTTCTACTAAACTTGGAAAAATTAAACTCATGAGACTCATCACCAAAGCTAACACCGACAGTTTGTTTCTTACAATCTATTCTAGCATTAACGGTGTTCAAGAAAGGTCTACCAAAGATAATAGGACAAAAGTCATCTTGTGGGGAACCAAGAACAAGAAAATCAGTATGGTATTTTATTTTCCCACACAAGACTTCAACATCTCTAACAATCCCAATTGGTGAGATAGTGTCTCTATTAGCAACTTTAATAGTAACATCTATGTCTTCTATCTCTGTACGTGCTATGTCATTCATAATTTCTTGGTATAAAGTGTAAGGAATAGCACTCACACTAGCACCTATGTCACATAAACCATGATAACAATAATCCCCTATTTTAACTGAGACAACGGGCATGCCAGCAACAGGTTTATGTTTATCCTTTTTATTAGGTTTGGCAATTCTAGCAGCTTCTTCACAGAAGTAAATAACATGCCCATCTACATCTTCTTCCAAGAGATATTTAGCCATAGCAATACTAGGTTCTACTTTAATTTGTTCATCGGGTTTAGGTAACCACAGTTGAAACTTTAGCATGTTCCTTTATCCTAACAGGGAAAGGTGGTTTCTCAATATAGGCAGAAGGAACAACTGGATCAACATTATAAAGTATAGTTTCTTCTTTAACTGGTACCGGTTCTTTGATTTCTTATTTAATAGGTGGGTGATATTTAAACCACTTCTCTTTAGGGAGATCAACATGAGTAGCAAATGATTCACAAAAGGAGGCTACTATCTCAGAATCAAGTCCATATTTAGTGCTAAACTTTTGAAAAGAATCGGTATCCATAAAAGATTTAACACAATCATACTTAAGTTTAATACCTGACTCTTTACCTTCATCGAGTTCCCAATCTTCAGAGTTGCGTTTAATTCTTTCCAAAAGGTCCCACCAGAATTCAATAGTCTTCTTCATAAAAGAACCGGCACAAGAGGTATCAAGCATGGTTTGATCATTACAAGAAAGCCGGGCATACAAGTTCTGGGTAATAATTTCTCTTGAGAGCTCATAATTGGGGCATTAATGTAACATTGACTTAAGCCTCCCCCAAGCTAGAGTGATACTTTCTCCTTCACGAGGCCAAAAATTATATAAATAGTTCCGATCATGATGAACTAGATGCATAGGATAATTTTTTTGATGGAACTCCAATTTCAAACGATTCCAATTCCAAGATCCAATATCATCACATAGCCTATACCATGCCAATGCTTTTCCCTTCAAAGATAAAGGGAAAACCTTTTTCATAACTTCATCTCCGGGTAAACCTGCAAGCTTGAACAATCCACAAATTTGTTCTACATATATCAAGTGCATATCAGGATGTTCGGTTCCATCTCCTACATAAGTATTAGCTAGTAGTTGTTCTATCATACCCGAAGGAATTTCATATTCAATATTTTTAGCAGGTGCAGTAGGTTGAGGGGTAGCTAATTGTTGTTCCGGTCGAGGTGAAGATACCCTGAACAAACCCCTCAAAGGATTGTTTTCCATAGTAACAAGTGACAATATATTTCAGCACACTATATAAATGTTTCCTTACCAAATTCCACTTACCAAAGGCGCTTCACTCCCCGGCAACGGCGCTAGAAAATAGCCTTGATGACCCACAAGTATAGGGGATCAATTTTAGCTCTTTTTGATAAGTAAGAGTGTCGAACCCAATGAGGAGCAGAAGGAAATGACAAGTGGTTTTCAGCAAGGTAATGTCTGCAAGTGCTGAAATTGTAAGTAGCAGAGTAGTTTGATAGCAAGATAATTTATAACGAGCAAGTAACAATAGTAGTAAAAAAAGTGCAGCAAGGTAGCCCAATCCTTTTGAGGCAGAGGACAGGCCAAAACAGTTGCTTATGATAAGCAAAGCGTTCTTGAGATTACACGGGAATTTCATCTAGTCACTTTCATCATGTTGGCCTAATTCGTGTTCGGTACTTTGATAATTTGATATGTGGGTGGACCGGTGCTTAGGTGCTGTTCTTACTTGAACAAACCTCCTACTTATGATTAACCCCCCCCCCCCCCGCAAGCATTCGTAACTACGAGAAAAGTATTAAGAATAAATTCTAACCATGGCATTAAACTTTTGGATCCAATCGGTCCCTTACGGAATAGCACATAAACTGGGGTTTAAGCTTCTATCACTCTCGCAACCCATCATCTAATTGCTACTCCACAATGCATTCCCTTAGGCCCAAATATGGTGAAGTGTCATGTAGTCGATGTTCACATGACACCACTATGGGAATCACAACATACATACTATCAAAATATCGAACACATATCAAGTTCACATGATTACTTGCAACATGATTTCTCCCGTGACCTCAAGAACAAAAGTAACTACTCACAAATGATAATCATGCTCAAGATCATAGGGGTATTAAATAGCATATTGGATCTAAACATATAATCTTCCACCAAATAAACCATATAGTAATCAACTACAAGATGTAATCAACACTACTAGTCACCCACAAGCACCAATTTATAGTTCCGGTAACAAGATTGAACACAAGAGATGAACTAGGGTTTGAGAGGAGATGGTGCTGTTGAAGATGTTGATGGAGATTGCCCTCCCCAAGATGGGAGAGTTGTTGATGATGATGATGACGATGATTTCCCCCTCCGGAAGGGAAGTTCCCCCAGCGGAATCGCTCCGCTGGTGGGCAAAAGTGTTCCTGCCCAAGTTCCGCCTCGAGACGGCGGCGCTCGGTCCCAGAAGTTCTCTCCTTAATGTTTCTAGGTCAAAATGACTTATATACCAGGAGATGGGCACCGGAGGTGGGACTGAGTGAGCACAACCCACCAGGGCGCGCCTGGGCTCCCTGGCGCGCCCAGGCGGAGCCCAGGCGCGCCCAGGCGGGTTGTTCCCACCTGGTGGGCCCCCTCTGGTAGTTATTTGCTCCAATATTCTTCATATATTTGATAAAAAATCCCTGTGAAGTTTCAGCTTGTTTGGAGTTGTGCAGAATAGGTGGACTCACATAGCTTTTCCAGGTCCAGATTTCCAGCTGCCGGAATTCTCCCTATTTGTGTAAACCTTGCATATTATGAGAGAAAAGGCATTAGTATTACTCCAAAAAGCATTATTATGGATAAAAATGTTGGGGAACACAGTATTTCAAAAAATTTACCTACAATCACACAAGATCTATCTAGGAGATGCATAGCAACGAGCGGGGAGAGTGTGTCCATGTACCCTCGTAGACCGAAAGCGGAAGCATTTTGTAACGCGGTTGATGTAGTCGAACGTCTTCGCGATCCAACCGATCCAATAACCGAACTTACGACACCTCCACATTCAGCTCAATGACGTCCCTCGAGCTCTTGATCCAGTTGAGGACGAGGGAGACTTCCGTCAGCACGACGGCGTGGCGACGGTGATGATGAAGTTACCGGCACAGGGCTTCGCCTAAGCATTACGACGATATGACCAAGGTGTGTAACTGTGGAGGGGGGCACCGCACACGGCTAAGAGAAGACTTGGTGTGTCTTTGGGGTGCTCCCTGCCCATGTATATAAAGGAGGGAGGGTGAGAGGCCGACCCCCTAGGGGCGCGCCAAGAGTATGGAGTCCTACTAGGACTTCCAAGTCCTAGTAGGAATCCCAGGAGAATATTAGTAGGACTAGAGGGTCCTTTAGGAATCCAAGGAAACAATGTGACCGTCCAAGTCCTAGTAGGAATCCCTCTAGAATCCCTCTAGTCCTACTAAGGGCCCTTTCCTTTTCGAATAGGAGAGAAGGAAGAGAGAGAGAGAGAGAGAGAGAGAGAGAGAGAGAGAGAGAGAGAGAGAGAGAGAGAGAAGGAAAAGGCAAGGGGGTGTCGCCCCCTTCCCCTAGTCCAATTCGGACCCATGGGGGGCACGCCACCTCCCCTTGGCATGTCTCCTCTTTTCTCATATGGCCCAATAAGGCCCATTTCTTCTCCCGGTGAATTCCCATAACTACCCGGTACTCCAAAAAACACCAGAATCACTCGGAAGCTTTCTGATGTCCAAATATAACCTTCCAATATATGAATCTTTACCTCTCGACCATTTTGAGACTCCTCGTCATGTCCGTGATCTCATCCGATACCCTGAACAAACTTCATTCATCAAATCACATAACTCATAATACAAATCGGCATCGAACGTTAAGCGTGCGGACCCTACGGGTTCGAGAACTATGTAGACATGACCAAGACATATCTCCGGTCAATAACCAATAGCGGAACCTGGATGCTCATATTGGCTCCTACATATTCTATGAAGATCTTTATTGGTCAAACCGCATAACAACATACGTTGTTCCCTTTGTCATCGGTATGTTACTTGCCCGAGATTCGATTGTCGGTATCCTCATACCTAGTTCAATCTCGTTACCGACAAGTCTCTTTACTCGTTCCGTAATGCATCATCCCGCAACTAACTCATTAGTCACATTGCTTGCAAGGCTTATAGTGATGTGCATTACCGAGCTAGTCACATGTCTATGGTCAGGAAACTTAACCATCTTTGATTAACGAGCTAGTCAAGTGGAGGCATACTAGGGACATTCTGTTTTGTCTATGTATTCACACATGTACTAAGTTTCCGGTTAATACAATTCTAGCATGAATAATAAACATTTATCATGATATAAGGAAATATAAATAACAACTTTATTATTGCCTCTAGGGCATATTTCCTTCAAAAACATCATAAATAACAGTAAGAAAACATGATGCAAAATGGACATATCAAATATCTACTGCATTCCAACTTGTCCATGGTTCATACCCCCCGATACAAGCCATAGATACATCAAAATAAGCAACCAACACATAGAAAACAGAATCTGTCAAAAACAGAACAGTCTGTAGCAATTTGGAGATTTCGCATACTTCTGTAACTCCAAAAATTCTGAAAAATTAGGAAGACATAAGCAATATGTTTATTAATCTTTTGCAAAAATAATTGGTATTTTAGCTCACTTCTGTTAAAAAATAAAATTAATTTACTGAGCGCAAAAGTTTCTGTTTTTCAGCAAAAAAATCAACTATCACCGTAAGCTATCCCAAAGGTCTTATTTGGCACAAACACTAACTAAAACATAAAACCAAATCTAAGCAGAGGCTAGATAAATTATTAAATGCAAAACAAGAACCTAAAAAGCAAAAAGAAAAATAAAATTGGGTTGCCTCCCAACAAGAGCTATTGTTTAACGCCCCTAGCTAGGCATAAATGACAAATAGATCTAAGTATTTTCGTCTTCGGTATGCAATTCTTTCCTCATTAAATCCTCCAGGACCCGTCTTAGCAATTCTATCCTTCCCTTTATTTCCCTCCTAGTAGCTGAACTCAAATCATGAAAAGGGCTTTGATTGATAATTTTAATATTCATAAACCCATAGTCGGGATCATCACCGTATATATCATCATATAAAATACGTAACTCGTTTCTGACGGGTTCCTTCATCATTTTATTCAACCAATCCCTTTTAAATCCTACATAAATTCCTCTAGTAATCCAATCAAACTCTTCAAAAGCCTCAAATACAAAGATTGGGAGATTTCTGAGTGGGGAACTCTTCTCCTAAGATTTTCACTATAAGATTGATAATCTCTAGATTCCAAGCTACACATGGTTTCTTTATCATGGAGGATATCTATAATTGGAGGGTGTTCAACATCCTTTTTATAGAAAGGAAAAATATCCCTAGCTTCTTGTATTATAAAATCAAATTCACGCATAAGGATAATAGTGGCAATCTTTTTAGCTATTGGATGATTAATATTGGGGAGTTCATAAAAACACCTTTTGCAAAGCAGGATGGAGATGCACAAATTTTCTTTCTAATTTCTAAACAAGCATAACAATAGTATCTGCATAACAATTTGTCTCAAGAAGGATAGATCTTTTATTAATAGGCATGGGTCTCGTACAATCAAAGAATTCTTGGATGACACTTTTTCCAATAATATTATCGTCCCCCACACGATTTTTTTTGGTTTTGTAATTAGGAGGTTTTTCAGTTTCATGATCCAAAGAGCAAGAATCAAGTTTATCCTCAAGACTTTAAACGATCACTTCCCCGGTTTCGGACATGATGACTGCAAACGGATCTAGCAGACAAGCAACCAAAAGGCAAAAGAAGAAGACGAACTGAAGAGGGGCGAAGAAAAGGCGAATATTTTCGAAAATCGTTTTAGAAGTGAGGGAGAGGAAAACGAGAGTCGAATGGCGAATAATGTTATGCAAGGGATGAGAGTTTATGATGGGTACTTGGTATGTCTTGGCTTGGCGTAGATCTCCCCGGCAATGGCGCCAGAAATTATTCCTGCTACTTCTTGGGCTTGTGTTGGTTTTTCCTTGAAGAGGAAAGGGTGATGCAGCAAAGTAGAGTAAGTATTTCCCTCAGTTTTGAGAACCAAGGTATCAATCCAGTAGGATACAACGCTCGAGTCGCCGAATACCTGCACAAACAAACACCAACTTGCACCCAACGCGATAAAGGGGTTGTCAATCCCTTCATGATTATTTGCAAAGTGAGATCTGATAGAGATGGATAAACGGTAAAATAATATTTTTGCTATTTTTGGTTTATGGAGTGGAAAGTAAAGAAAGTAAATAGGAAAATAAAACATTAGATCGGAAACTTATATGATGGAAAATAGACCCGGGGGCCATAAGTTTCACTAGAGGCTCTCTCAAGATAGAAAATATTACGGTGGGTAAACAAATTACTGCCGAGCAATTGATAGAAAAGTGCAAAGTTACGACGATATCTAAGGCAATGATCATGAATATAGGCATCACGTCCGTATCAAGTAGACCGAAACGATTCTGCATCTACTACTATTACTCCACACATCGACCGACTCCTGCCTGCATCTAGAGTATTAAGTTCATGGAGAACAAAGTAACGCATTAAGTAAGATGACATGATGTAGCGGGATAAACTCAAGCAATATGATGAAAACCCCATCTTGTTATCCTCGATGGCAACAATACAATATGTGCCTTGCTACCCCTACTGTCACTGGGAAAGGACAACGCAAGATTGAACCCAAAGCTAAACACTTCTCCCATTGCAAGAAAAACCAATCTAGTTGGCCAAACCAAATTGATAGTTCGAAGAGACTTGCAAAGATATCAAATCACGCATATAAGAATTCAGAGGAGATTCAAATAATATTCATAGATAAACTGATCATAAATCCACAATTCATCGGATCTCGGCAAACACACCCCAAAAGAGTATTACATCGAATAGATCTCCAAGAACATCGAGGAGACCATGGTATTGAGAATCAAAGAGAGAGAAGCCATCTAGCTACTAGCTATGAAACTGTAGGTCTGTGGTAAACTACTCACGCTTCATCGGAGAGGTAATGTTGTTGATGTAGAAGCCCTCCGTGATCGAATCCCCCTCCGGCAGGACGCCGGAAAAGGCCCCTAGATGGGATCTCATGGGTGCAAAAGGTTGCGGCAGTGGAAAAGTGTTTTCGTTGATCTCCTGGTTGGTTTGGGAATATTTGGGAACATATAGGCGAAAAAATAGGTCGGTGGAGTCACGAGGGGCCCACAAGGATGGGGGTGCGCCCTACCCCCCTGGGCGCGCCCTCCGTCCTTGTGGCCGCCTCGTGGCTTCTCTGACTTGCACTCCAAGTCCTCTGGATGTCTTCTGCTCCAAGAAAAATCATCGTGAAAGGTTTATTCCGTTTGGACTCCGTTTGGTATTCCTTTTCTGCAAAACTCTAAAACAAGGAAAAAACACAACTGGCACTGGGCTCTAGGTTAATAGGTTAGTCCCCAAAATAATATAAAGTAGCATAATAATGCATATAAAATATCCAAAACAGATAATATAATAGCATGGAACAATAAAAAATTATAGATACGTTGGAGACGTATCACTTGGGTGCTTGCTTAAGTCCATACAAAGACTTCAACAACTTGCACACTTTTCCTTCCTGACCATCTACTACAAACCCATCTGGTTGTTCCATATAAATTTCCTCTTCCAACTCTACATTTAGGAAATCAGTCTTAACATCCATTTGATGAACGAGAAGACCATGTGAGGCAGCTAATGAAAGTAGTACTCGAATAGTGGTCCGTCGAGCCACAGGTGAGTAAGTATCAAAGAAGTCTTCACCTTCCTTTTGGGTATAACCCTTGGCCATGAGCCGTGCCTTGTACTTCTCGATAGTACCATCAGGCCTAAGCTTCTTGTTGAATACCCATTTGCACCCTATAGGTTTGCACCCATAAGGACGATCAATTATATCCTAAGTTTCATTTGCCAAGATGGAATCCATCTCACTATGGACCGCTTCCTTCCATTAGTCAGCATCTTCCGATGCACAGGCCTCTGAAATAGAACTGGGAGTGTCATCTATGAGATACACAAGAAAATCATCACCAAAGGAATTTGCAGTCCTTTGTCTCTTGCTCCTAGTAGGAACTTCATTGTTCTTCTCCACAGGATTTACATAGTGTTCCATCAAAATGGTAGGTTCAGTAATTGTAACTAATTCCTGATTCGATGAACTGGGCATCTCCTGATTTGATGAGCTAGTCATATCCTTCATGTGAAAGATATCTTCAAAGAAAGTCGCATCATTCGACTCCATGATTGTACCGACATGCATGTCAGATACCTCAGATTTTACAACCAAGAATCTATAGCCAATGCTATGAAAAGCATATCCCAGGAAAACACAATCCACAGTTTTTTGCTCCAAGCTTACGCTTCTTTGAAATTGGCACATTGACTTTCGCCAAACAACCCCAGGTTCGTAGATAAGAGAGTTTTAACCTTTTCTTCTCCCATTCCTCAAATGGAGTTATCTCTTTGTTCTTTGTGGGAACTCAGTTTAGGACGTGGCATGCAGTCATATCGCCTCCCCCCACCATGCCTTGGACAGTCCCGATGTGTCTAACATGGCATTAACCAAATCAGTTAGAGTATGGTTCTTTCTTTTGGATACCCCATTTGACTAAGGTGAGTAGGGAGGTGTCCTCTCATGGAACATACCATGTTCCGCACAAAAAGAATCAAATTCATTGGAAAAATACTCTCCACCATGGTCGGACCTAAGCCTCTTGATTTTACGATCAAGTTGATTTTCCACTTCAGCTTTATAGATCTTGAAAAAGTTCAAAGCTTCATCCTTAGATTTCAGAAGATACACATGGCAGTATTTAGTGGAGTCATCAATTAGCATCATAAAATATTTCTTTCCACCTTTTGTCAAAACACCATTCATTTAACATAGATCTGAATGTATGAGCTCTAGTGGTGCAAGATTTCTCGTTTCCGAAGTCGTGTGAGACTTACGAGGTTGCTTTGCTTGTACACAAACTTGACACTTAGATCCCTTGACAGTGGTGAAACTAGGGATTAGGATCAACTTGGCTAGTCGCGACATGCAACCGAAGTTAACATGACAAAAGACGTGAATGCCATACATTTGATTCACTATTGTTGCAAACATGATTAACAACTTTATTGCAAACATCTGACAAGGATAAACGAAATAGGCCTCCTGACTCATATCCTTTACCAACAAAGGTTCCATACTTGGATATTACAAATTTATTCGACTCAAAGACAAGCTTGCAGCCATCTCTATACAAAAGAGATCCGCTAACAAGTTTTTTATTGATGGAGGGGACATAATGCATGTTCTTCAGCCACACGATCTTCCCCAAAGTAAACTTCAGATTGACCATGCCAACACCACAAACAGAAGCACTTGAACCGTTGCCCATTAGCATGGTTGAAGTCCCTACGGTCTGGTAAGACGAAAGCATGGAAATATCACCGCATACATGCACATTAGCACCCGTGTCAATCAACCAATCAGGGGAATGACATACTGAAAGAATAGTGAGAAATATACCATACCCAGCATCCTTCATGTCAACGTCACCAATGACAACATTAGCGGTCTTGTCACCTTTCCCAAGATGACGCTTGTCATAACGATTAGGGCAACTAGGAGCCCAATGATCAGGATCTCTGCACACATGACAAACACCTTTCTTCTTGTCATTATTCTTCTTGAAGTTGGTGTGTTGTACAGCCTTGTTCTTCCCATCAAATTTTGCTTTACCATCAAACTTGCCCTTGTTCTTGAACTTGTGGGGCTGGAAGTTTTTCTTTTGTACCAGATTGGCACTAGATCCTCCCTCAATACCTCGAGCGCGTCTGTCTTTTGCTCCCGCCTTTTCTTCCACATCAAGAGTACCAATGAGATCCGGAATGGAAAACTCTTGCCTCTTATGCTTCAGTAAGGTAGCAAAGTTCCTCCATGAGGGAGGAAGCTTTGTGATGATGCCTCCGGCAACAAGCTTGTCCGGTAACATACAATTGAAGTACTCAAGTTCTCTAGCAAATGATTGTATCTCGTGAGCTTGCTCAACCATGGAGCGCTTATCAGTCATCCCATAGTCATAGAATTGCTCCACGATGTGCATCTCAGTGCCGGCATCCGAGACCCCAAACTTGGCCTCGAGTGCATCCCACATATATTTTCCATTGTCAATTGATGCATAAGCATCAACTATGTTCTCACCAAGAACACTCAAGAGAGCAGCCTTAAACAGAGTATCCATTTTCTAGAAAGCTTCTTCCTGTTGAGCATCATAATCTTCTTCAGGTTTGCCAAGAGTGGCGTCATAGAAACTCATGGTTTGAAACCATAAGACCGCTCTCACGTGCCACCTCTTATAGTGGATACCCTCAAACATAGGAGGTCTCATGGAAGCAGCAAAACCACTCGGGGTAAATTAGCTATAATAAGGTTTTTGGATTGTTGGAAATATGAGCAATTTACCATAAGATTTTATTAACAGAAATAGTAGAGAAAACATGACTACCATAGTAGATGAAACAAGTCATGTAATCTAAAGATGAGACAGCAAATGGCACGTCCACATATGAACTAGAAGAGAACATGTGTAGAACAGAGGCTAGAACCATAAACGCTAGAGCAAGAAACTGAGGCAAGATATTAAACAGAGAGAACACGAAGACATACGGAACAATGGCAAAAGCACTTGTCTTGGGGTCGGTGTCCTCGCCAGCCATGTCGTTGAAGAGGTTGTCGATGTCGCGGAAGAAGGTGTCGTCGGGGAAGTAGTCGTCGGAGTCCGGGACGTCCTTGATGAAGAAGTCAGTAGTCGCGCAGAGCGCTCCCCAAAAACCATATCACCCTTCTCCAGTACAGGACTCAAAGCGGTGGGGTTTTGGAGGCCTACTGTCCTGACCTGCGGTGCATGCCGCAAGCCGGGATGGGGAAGATCGTAGCAGTAGCTCAGTGCTCAGGAACAGTGGCGAGAGGAAGTGCGCCGTTCGCATTCACATCGGCTCGGCTCATTCCCGCAACTCGCGGCGCGTCATGACGAGGCGTGGCGTGGCGAGGCGGGCGGAGGACAAGGAGCGTGCGTGGATGTCCCTCTTGTTCTCATGCTCATACATGTGAGGAAACAACCTCCCTTATAAGGAGGTCCAACTCCCACCAAACTAGCAATGTGGGACTAAACTTTAGTTCCACCTCTTGCCTTGCATGAATGGGCTGCGTGGGCCTCTAGGATTTATTAGGAATTTCTGAAACTGCTATTGGGCTGGCCCATAAATAGACAAAATTCCAGTAAGAGCGACGCGACTGGCCGAAAGTTGCACGGGCGCGCCGGTTTCAAATGTTTTCCATCGAAAAACATACCACATATCATGATGGCTGCTCATTGTTCGGCTTTTATTAGGTTTTCGGTATCTGGGAGAGGCACATATTACGTTTCTCTTTCCTCGGTCCAAGTGGTGCCTGTTTCTACTGTTTTTTCATTCCCGAGCGTTGACAAAGAGAGATAATATGGCAATAAAAGTGGCGCCTGGTAAGAGAGGACATATATGATCCCCCATGAGACACGTATGAAGAGAGTGGTGGGCTGGAAGGGGGAGGGGTGGTGGCAGAAAGCTCATCGCTCACAGAAAAGGGTAAGCCCCCTCTACGTTGTTTTCCTTGTGTTTTTCTTCATTTTTCGCATGTGCCGGCCAACGACTAGTTGGTGTCTTCATCTAGGTATGTTGCAAAGGCCGACAAATCATAGGTTGCATACAAGTGGGTGTATGTGTGTTTTATATAGTTTAGATTAGGAGGGGATTTTGGTATATGAGTGAATTGTTTTCCTATATTTCCCTAGGGTTCATGGACCCCACTTTTTATTTTGTTCGCCGGGTCACCGCCAAACAATTAAATATGGATTAAATCCATATGTTTATTAGCATTAGTATTCATGCTTTGCTCAAAGAGATACATATCTTCTAATTTTGGTATTAGTTTTCAATCTACCGTGTGTGGTTGGTAGTAATTGATTGATTTTATTGGATTGCATTGCTACTTAGTTGTTGGTGCCGTGCTTGTCATTCACACCTTAGATGTTTTAGATCCAGGACTGCGCGTTCCTCTGTCATCATGAGCGTCTTTGTATTTGCTTTTGTTTGGTCTAACTAGACGCCATCTATAATACATTTTCATGACCTCTCAATTTTTATTTTACTGCAGGTGTTCCGTGAGGGTGCTCTTTATGTAATCTACACATCTCAAGGAAACAATGTGTATGGGCTTGCGTACATCTTCGTCAAAGGTATAGGTCTGTAATATGCATGTCTTTCTTATCACTTAAATCATTAATTATTACCCATCCAAACCTTCATTTGTAGATTCCCAATGTTCAGTTTTCTTTAGTTATTTAGTCGTCCATCTTCTTTATTTGACCGGTTTATATTGTCTTACACTTCATACATTGGTTCAGAAGCTTTGTTAATCGCTAGCTTTCGAAGCTATAGAAAACATTGTTTTTAACAGTATTTTATCTTCTTTTTTCGTTCTTTTGAGGAACTCATATCCCCCTATTTGTCAGTGTGTTTCACATTGATAGTCGACGGAGGCTCTATGTCAGTGTAGATTCCGGTAGACCTTCCATAGGATGCCACAATGAGTCGGAAAGTCCAAAGTGAAAACAAAGAGTCAATTTACCTAGGTTTAGGGCCCTCGTGATAGAGATAAAATCCTACTCCTGCTCTTTTTGTATTGATTGGATGGGATACATAGTACAAGGAAATCGTAATGATCAAAGGTATATCAAAGAGTTGAGAATAATGTGTCTATCGACCAGCCCAGCCCCGCGTGGGAGTATTTTCCGGCAGATCCCTTAATAGGTTACTTTAGTCACATGAGTAGATCAGATGAGAAACATGAGAGTATTTACCCAGTATGCCATTAAGGGGCTTAGCATGGGCCATATCCGCTAAGTTTTGACTAAGGCCCATGGGCCTTTGACTGGGCTGACTTTTTTGTTAACTAATGAGCATGTATTGGGTGGTGCCACCAGTCCTTACTTCATAGGCTCACGCCGCCCATTGTTCGTGTGCCATTTCTTCCAATGAACAAACAATGCGTAGCTCCATCGTCCAATAGGAGGCCGACACATGGAGGATCGTTAGTTGGCCACGTAGTTAATGGGTATCAGATCCAGAATCATACGACTTAACGGTGACCTGTTACGGCGATCGTCACTGTTGGGTACCTTTGACGAAGCATTTTCATGATGCGCACATCTTCTGTCATGAAATACCATACTTTCATAATTGAGAAGTGATTATTGTCGTGGCCCGTGGCACGCCATGTGTCGTGCTCGTCCGCCGAGGTGAGGCCCGCAGGTCAGCACAATCATTTTTTAGATTTTTTTACCAAGTTATTAGGACAAAAGAGCATGAATGGTCCAAAACAACCCAAAAGCCCGTGTGTGTCGTCCTTGTTTGCCGCGGTGAAGCCAACGTGCCGGCACGACACGGGCCGCCACGGATCATGCGGGTCAGGCCCGCTTAGGCGCATGTCGTGCCCGGGCCAGCCCGTTGGCCACCTATGGATCCACCTGGCAAAGTGACATGTGCAGGGCACGCATGAGTAAGGACTAGTCAACTCGGGTCCACCGCGCCACGTGGTTGCTCGCGAGTGGGTTGTGCCTGCGCGCGTGGATTGGACCGGCCGAAGCTTCCGCCGGTCTGCCGGCTCCAAACGCTAGCACTCTGCGCCGGCGCACCAGTCGAAACTTTCGGCCGGTCCGCTAGCAGCCATCCGATCTGAGCGAGGTGGGCCGCCGGATCTGTTCCTTATCCTTCCTCCCGCACAGGTCAGAATCCACCCGCGTCTCTCTCTCCCCTGCAGCAAGCGCGCCCACGCCCTCTCGGCACCCCGCGCCACCATCCCAGCTCGCCCGCGCTCGCCGTGGTGACCATCAAGCTCCCCGCCGGCGTCGGTTCCGGCTGAAAAACAAGGCACAGCTGCGGCACAGCTGTGGCACATCCGGCACTGGGTTGTAGCCCCCGCGTAGTCGCCGCCACGCCTCACCGGTAAAGGTTGCAGCTCGCCGGCGACCGGTTGCAGCGTCCCTCCCCTGCCCCGTGCTGGATCTGGATCTCGCCGCCGGAATTCATAGAAACCCACAACCGGCATCTAGCCGTCGTGGAAAAATGGATGTAGCAAAAACTATGGACGGTAGTAGCAAAAATCCACATGGTTGAAGCTTTTTCACTCCGGTTGAAAACTTTTTCACGGTTTGAAGCTCCCTCGTTTGCTGGTTGAAGCTTTTTCACACACCGTTTGAAGCTTTTCTGTTATTGGAGCTTTTTTTCCACATCGATTGAAGCTTTTCCCAATGGGGTTGAAGCTTTCTTTCATGCCGGTTGCAGCTCTGACGTTCACGGTTGCAACCTCGTCGTCGAAGAGCACAACTCCCGTGGCCCCTGTTGGCCGTAGCCAGCCTTAGAATCGGCATTCACTGTCGAAACTTTTCTCGTAGCAAGTTGCAGCTTTCGCCGTTCATGGTTGTAGCATTTGTTGCCCGGTTGTAGCCTTTCGCCGTTCATGGGTGCCGCCACCACACTTCATCGTCACCTCCGGTTCTGAGATATCCGTCGCCGTGGAAGCTTTCCCGTTGCCGTTTGCAGCAAAAACCCAACACCGCCGTCGCCGCCGCACTTCACCGTCGCCAGGTTGTAGCAAATCCGGGAGCCGGTGGTAGCTTTTTCCGCTGCCGGTTGCAGCAAAAATTACAACGCCGCCGTCTGGACCTAGGAGTGCGCCATGAGGACGAGGGGTTTTGTGGCGCATGGCCATGACGTGGAGGGAGGATGTGAGGAAGAAGAATAGAGGCTGGCCATGGTGAGGAGGATGTGCAGGAGAAGGCGCGCGAGCTCGAAGAAAAAAGATACAAGAGAAGGGGATAAGAGCGAGCGGCGAGGGAAAGAAGAAAGGATAACGTAGGAGGACTAGTCAACTCGGGTCCACCGCGCCACGTGGTTGCTCGCGAGTGGGTTGTGCCTGCGCGCGTGGATTGGACCGGCCGAAGCTTCCGCCGGTCTGCCGGCTCCAAACATTTACCTTTCTCTATTACCCAAAAGCAAAAGCTGGATACCAGTGCACACACTAGTGTAAACACGGTTGTCTCAAAAAGAAAAAAAAAACTAGTGTAAACACGGTTGTCTCAAAAAGAAAAAAAAAAACTAGTGTAAACACGGCCGTAAGTCGGCCTAGTCTCTTGCTCTGCGGTGAGGACGAACTTGCATATGGTGCGACGGACGGGCATGGGCTGGGAGTAATGATTTGCAGAGCTTCTATCTCGAGAACAAGTGTCACGCGGGGGCGGAAAATGGCAGGGTGGTAGAGGGAGCGAGATTGTTACCGGGGCCTCGACGGCGCGACGCCTCCCGAACTCCTCCGCCGCCTAGCGACCGACAGCGGCGCCTCCGCCTCCCTCCGGTGAAGCTCCCCCGAGCGCTGTGCCTCCAGGTCCCTCTGCCCTCCGGCGACGGCCGACGGCTCGGCTGTCCTTCTCCTTGGTCCGAGCTCCACCCCGCCTGAAGCTCCCGCCCCCTCCGCCGTCGGCGACGGCCCGGCGGTCGTCTTCCACCTCCGTCGACCAGGTTAACCCCCCTCTTCCTCCTCCTCGCCCCGCTGAGCAGTGCCTCCGTGCCTCGCCTCCGGTAAGCTTGAGCCGAAGTTGGATCTGCGGCACATGCAGCTCCCACTCGAACCCTGTTTTTCGCAGCTCACAGCAGAATACGCCCAGCTCCAAGGCCGGGGACAGAAGGTGGTTTGTTGCCGTCCTGTTCTTGCGGTTGTGATGCCGCCACTTGTTGCGTTTCTCGGAGCGCTGTGTTCTTTTCTGCTCCTTTGTTGCTTGTTCCTCCTCTAGTCTGTTCGTCTTCTCCTGATTCACCCCAAAATTCCCCCTCGTCTCCCTTTAGCTCGCCTCTGGGATTCTTTCTTTGCCGCAGGGAGCGAGCGATTGAAACCAAAACGTCTCTCTTTCGCAGCGATTTGTTTGCTTCCTTGCGCCCACTAGTCCAATCCATCCAGCGATGGATCGATTCAGTTCCTTTTTCCAGCTTAAGCTGCGAGAGCAGCTTATCACATCCTAACCAATCCAGTTTATACAGATGTGAAAGCATTGCTACCATTTCACATCATTATTTTTCCCCAATATACATTCGCACTTTAGGAGTTATTTTTGTTTGCCAAAATTAGTTGTTTATGTTCTTGTTGAGTGACTGAAATAATGCATGAGGTGTTGATATTTCAGGTTTGATCAGGAGTTTGTAAGAAGCTCCTGGATTATAACTGATCAGATGCTTGGGCACAACAATATGTCGCCCAATAGACTAGAGGTCGTGCTGATGCTGTTGATGCTCATGGTTTACAATGCTTCAGGTAATGACACATGGATGTTGTTTTAAATAAGAGTGCTTTGAACATGGTTAGTATACTTCATTGTGTTAATGCAATCTGATTTCCCAGTGTGCCAGTGCCTAGTTTGAAGAAAACATAATTTATTGTTCTGAACTGAAGAAAGTAGAAGATAATGCATACAATCATACATCCTTTTGTATCATATTTTCCTTCACATAAATTTGTTACTGTTTTCTGTTCTATGTAGGAGCATTTGTTGGTATCAACATTGGCACTAACGTGTCAGACCTGCCATCAGCATCAGACATAGTCTCCATCCTTAAAGCCAAGAAGATTCAACATGTTCGCTTGGTTGATTCAAACCATGAGATGCTAGTTGCCCTTGCGAATACTGGAATTGAAGTGATGGTTGGTGTGCCAAATAATGAGCTGCTCCGTGTGGGGCAATCTCGTCCGACAGCTGCTGATTGGATTAACAAGAATGTTGCTGCCTACATTCCAGCAACAAACATCACGTATATTGCCGTGGGTGATGAGATTCTTACTACCGTCCCAAATGCAGCTCTTGTTCTAGTACCTGCATTGCAATTCCTGCAATCAGCACTGTTGGCTGCAAACCTCAATACCCAGGTGAAACTATCAAGTCCTCATTCAATGGATATAATCTCTAAGGCATTTCCTCCCTCTACTGCCACTTTCAACTCGACATGGAGCTCAATAATGCCCCAGTATCTTCGGTTTCTGAAGACCACAGGATCTTCCTTCATGCTGAATGCTCAACCGTACTATGGCTATGTGAAAGGGCAAGGCGTATTCCCTTTAGAGTATGCCTTGTTTCGATCACTCAATCCCAACAGTCAGATTGCAGATCCCAACACCAATTTGTTCTATACCAATATGTTTGATGCTATGGTTGATGCCACATACAACTCAATGAAAGCAATGAATTTCACCGATATTCCTGTTATGGTCACAGCTTCTGGTTGGCCATGGCATAGTGCACGCAAAGAACCGGCTGCGGATGTTGATAATGCTCTGGCCTACAATACAAATCTCATACACCATGTACTAAATAACTCTGGCACCCCTAGCCAGCCAAATAATCAAGTAAGCACATACCTGTTTGAGTTGTTCAGCGAGGATCTTCGGTCAGGATCTCTTTCGGGGGAAAGTTGGGGGATTATGTTTAGCAATGCAAGTGCAGTGTACTCCTTGACATTTGAAGATGTGGCTACAGCTAGTACTGATTCACCGGCTTTGCACGGGATGTTTTGTGTGGCAAATTCAAGTGCACCCCATAGTGCATTGAAGCAAAGTTTGGATTGGGCATGTGGCCCTGGTTCCGCAAACTGCAGCGCAATTCAACCTGGGCAGCCGTGCTACAAACCAGATGACATTGTAGCTGTTGCTTCATATGCTTTCAATGATTATTATCATAGAACGCAAGCAAGTGGAGGAACATGCAACTTTAATAGCACAGCAACGATATCATCTATGGATCCAAGTAAGCTAAATTTCCTCCTGAGTATTCATGTACTCCCTCCGTTCCGAATTACTTGTCACAGGTATGGATGTATCTAGATGTATTTTAGTTCTAAATACATCCATTTCTGTGACAAGTAATTTGGAACGGAGGGAGTATTAGCTAGTAGGTACTGCCATAGTAGAACTAACTACAGAATTAATCAGTAGATGCAGGTTTGAGTATTCCCTTATGGTTGGCGTTTCATATAAAATTATTATCGTTGGTCTCACTATCTCAACACTAAAAAGGAGATTTCATATGACCTGATTGGCTGATTTACTACTTGCGTGTAACGCTTTGTGCAACCTTTAGCAATCTTTATTCTTCATTCCTCCTCTAGTAGTAGGGGTGAAACAGAAAGCTTTTTGTATCCTGTGGAAACTGCGGTGCGGATTTTGACAAGTTTCACCTAATCATTAGCCATCATAGCTCCTCTGATCTGGTATTTGCTCTATTCTGTTATTTGAGTCCTTAATCTGCTGTAAAAAATTTGCCCAAATGATAACGCCCACACGTGTGGCATGTTTGCACATCGCCCACACGCCTTGATCCACGTTGATTCTGTTTTGCACGAATCCTAAAGGAATCTGTTAGAATCTGAGTGCCACGTGGGCATCATCGTGTGTGTGGGCGTTGGAGTTCGCCCACACGTCCCGCAGCACGCGGTTTGCCAGCTGCGCTGTGTTGGCGAACTAGTTTCTGCCCACACAGCCACCACCTAGTCCACGCGCGTGTGGGCGAACTGCTTTTCGCCCACATGACACCCGTACGCATTGGCGGAGCCAGGGGTCTTCCTTGGTATTCCATGGAATACCAATGATTTGAGCAGAAAAAATATTATATATGTATTGTATATACACACCGGTCCAGTCACAGCCCACAAGTCAAAACCTGTATGCAGTCCGGAATTGCCTTACATACGATCTTTTCTCATCCAATTCAGTACGACAAGAGAGAGGCTTAATTCAATCTGATGTGGCCCACAAGCCCAGAATCCCAGATCAGTCTTATCGTACACAACTGCATGGCCTGCCTGGCTTACTCCTCTATATGCATGTACGTAGTCGTCCTGTCACCAACCTATTCCCTACGTTTCTAAATATAAGTATTTTTAGACATTTCACTAAGGACTACATACGGATGCATATAGACATATTTTAGAGTGTAGATTCACTCTTTTTCTCTGTATGTAGTCCGCAATGAAATCTCTATGAAGACTTAATTTTTTTTGACAAAGGGTGAATTTTATTAGTTCAATATGGAGCATCAAGGGGATACAAACACAAAGAGCACACACCTGGTCTCTACATAGCTAAGATGCACACAACCCATGGGCGCCGTCATTGTTGGCTCCGACCGCAGTCAAAGCCTGGCTTTCGTCGGCAGTCTCCGTCTCCTCCAGAAAAAACAAGCCTAACTGCACCGCCATGTCCACCTTCGTCACCAAAGGACCACCACGACCGAAGGATTGGATCCTTCTAGGCCGGGCAGTCCCGAGGCAGACCCGATGAGATATGAATCAGATCGGGGCCGCGCTGCTCGAAGAAGCCGCCACACCAGACCACAGAAGCGCGGCCGCAACCGCAGATCGGGGCAGGCAAGTGGTGGCAGCGGCTCGGCAAAAGTTGTGGTCTAGAGGGCGACCGCCAAGTCGTGGTACACTTATTTAGTCAAGTCATTGCTTCAGTCTACTGTTCTCATAGGTAGTTGTTCAAGTTCTAGCATGTGTGATTTTTTTGCAATCCCTGATTATGTGATTGTTCCTATTAAATCGGGCATGAACTCGCCTGTTATTGAATAAAGTGCCTAGAGGGCGATCTTCAAAACAATGTTTAGTGCCCTCATAGTCTCATTAGACAACCACAAGCTCGTTGCTTGTGTAGCAGTTTGTTTTAGTCAGTGGAGAAGTTAAATATTATATTGTTTACAAACTTCTTAAGTTGTTGATCATTCTTCTGATAGCCACTGCTAATACTCAAACGGTATAATTCTTCTCAATGAATGTTAAGAATCAACTAAGGAACAAAATGGGTTACATTGTAATTTCCTTTACTGTTTCAGAATCTTTCTTAACTGTTAGAAATTGATATTGCCACAATGATATTTTGCTAGTAATACCGATAGGTCATTGACTCATTGATGTTGCTAGCTTATTGCAAAAAAAAATCTATATTATATTTCTATTGCAAGGAATACCGAGGAGCAAATTCCTGGCTCCGCCACTGCCCGTACGTTGTTGGATGGCAACTGCAGTTGCGCGTACATGGCAACTAGATAAACACACATGGCAACTATGATTCGTTGCTAGACGGCAACTGCAGTTGCGCGTACGTGGCAACTAGATAAACACACATGGCAACTGTGATTAACCATACATGGAAACTATGGTTGGACCACACGTGGCAACTAGGTAAACACACATGGCAACTATTGTTTGACCATATGTGGCAAGTAGTTAATCACACACGGCAACTATGGTTTGATTACACATGGCAACTATCATAAATTAGACATGGCAACTATAGTTAACCAAAACAGAGAGAGTTGCCATGCTTTTACAACTACATTTGCCATCCCGGATGGCAACTAAATCGTCATCCCACGGGTACCTAATGTAGTTGCGCCAGGACGTGTGGGCATATTTGCTTCGTGCCACACGCACGGGGTGGGGATGAGTAGTACTTGTTGGGCGTGTGGCACGAAGTAGCTGCGCCCACACATGTGGGCAATTCTAATGTTCGCCCACACACAGCCCGTGTGGGCTGCCTCCTGCTCACGCCACACACGGTGTGTGGGCGGATGTCTAGTATGCCACACGTGTGGGCGTTATCAGGACCCAAAATTTATTGTATCTTAGCGTAAGTTTTCTTGAAGACTTTATGCTAATTAGTCTGGTAGGTTCAGCTAAGAAGCTCTATTGCTACTTTGTCTCTAAGATTCTGCCAATGCACGCCTGCACAGAAACTCGTATGCGAATGATGCCTAATTAGCAAATCTTCCTGTTTTTAGTCACCAGGAATGGTCAGACGTGTCAGTAAGAAGTGGCAAACTTTACCTGCCCTCTCACATGTTAGAATCGACATGGTTTTTACATGCCTTCTTGGTATACGGCGTATATTCGCAGAAGGTTGCTTTGGTCCAAACAGAACTGAAAGTAGCTCAATTGTGGAAGTATTGGTTTGACCATTCCTGACGACTTGGCTTGTTTATTCTCCATACGGCTTAGACACTATTGGAAACCAACCAGCAAGATTCAGACGCTATTGTTTATTCTCCACGCGGCTCAGACACTATTGGAAACCAATACAAGGAAAACAGATCTATGGTTGTAGTACTGAATGTACATGTTTGTTTCCATGTATATCGAATGAGGCATTATAAACAATACGTAGGAGTCCGAAGCCAATCATCTGATCTGATCATGCTAATATATAGAAACCATATACCATTAGTTGGTTAGAAGATCGTGGCAGTCATCTTGTAGTTACTCACATTCTAATATAAGGTTCGGTCTTGTTATTCAAGTGTTTGCTGTTACAATATTGCAATTACCACTTTGGTGTGTGACATGAGCCTAAACAAAGTTTCCCCTGAATTTAAACTTGCAGGCCATGGTTCATGTAAATTCGCAGGAAGGTGAGTCGTACTTCTTCAGTGTTCTTGTAAGTTCAAACTTCTATCGTTGTTCTATACTAACAATGAGGTTTGGTTCTATCTGCAGCACCGGTGCCAATGGCAGTGGTATGGCTTCTGGACCTGTGAGCCAAGATAGTTCTGCTTCACAGTCTCAATCTTTCTGGTTGACTTGGCTAATCGCCATGCTGCTACCCGTTCTACTTCTCATGTAAAACATTGTAACTGAACGTTGTATTTTGGATGAGATGCGTGAGATTTGTTGCGCCTCTTCTTGTTAGATAGAAAGGGAGCCATATTTGTTTCACTTTATTGAGGTAAATGCCATATACTCCCTCTGTAAATAAATATAAGACCTTTTAGATCACTACTTTAGTGATCTTTTAGATCACTACTTTAGTGATCTAAAATGTCTTATATTTGTTTACAGAGGGAGTTTCTCTCAATTTTAGTTGTCCTACAAATGAACAGGCAAGGTGCACTAATTTTGAATGTCAGGTTGGAAAACTTCATTTGTCCTATAGAAATGGATAGGCAAAGTGCAAATCCCTTTGCATGAAAGACGGAGGTGAGATGCTACCTATAGATGGAGCAAACACCCGCAGTGGCCTTGTGTAGTGTGTGTGTGTGTGTGATGGTCGAGCTCGAGGACCCCGTCCTTGACCTCCTCCCGATCGCAACCACGGCGACCTCACGCCTCCCTCTCGCCATTGCCAGATCCACCGCAGCTCTTGCCGCGCCAGCCACTCGACATGCCTCCTCGCCGGCGAGGTCCGGGGGCGCCGAGCGCGGCCGCATCCCCTTCCCCTCCCCAGTTGCCTCGCCATATCCACGAAGCCTTCCCGAAGATTCTGAGATTGATCTCACCAGTTCCGCAGGGGGTGATGATGGTGAACAGGGCGCCGGGTTGGGTGGAGCGAGCGACCAGGATCCTCGACGCCACAGTGGCCTGGATCCGGCGGGTGCAGGAGTGGAGGGCGACAGATCAGGCGGTGGCGGCGGCGTCCGACGCGAGCACGAGATCTGCGGCTTTGCGGTATGCAGAGTCCTGCCAGAGGAAGGCAGAATTGGAGCAAAGGATTTGGCGAGGAGGATCTACGTCGAGGCCACGATGGCGGAAAGGGCAAGGATGCCTGCCTTCCCACACTCCTCGCCGGCCGAGTTCGTTCTGTGGGCGAGGGCGGAGGCGAAATCGGTGGATCCCTGGAGGGCGCTGCGGTGGGAGTGCATCCTGGGGGTGATGACGTCGGGTGCTCCACTACGGCTCTCTCCTGCGACGCCGGCGGCCTCCACCAACAGAGACTGAACTCGTCCTCAGGCGTGGGCGGTGATAGGAGGTGGAGGAGATCGGCCTCCCCGCCGCCGATGCTGTCCAGTTCGCCGGTGAGAAGAGCTGTGGGACGCATGTGTGTGACTGCCAGGGGGGCCCTACAAGTCAGTGAGATGCTGTCGGCAGACCCCGCTTGCCCCATCACCAAACCACTCGTGGGAGGAGTGCTTGTGCCTATACAAAAGGCGTCTCCCTGAAGAGATCTGGATCCTCACGGGGGGGGACTGGTCGGGCGAAACTAGGGTTCGTCCTATCCCTAGCAAGTTCACCAGATCCAATCTGGTGTGGGTTCGGAAAGATAAATTTGCATCCGGAGACTTCTCTGAAGCTGATTGCCACCCAGTTGGTAAATCGGATCGGTTGACTGCTCCAAAATCCTTCTCCTTCTCTCGCGACTACTGGGCAAGGAAATCGGGCAAAATTCCTTTTGCTTCCATTGTCAAAATGGCTGGTGGAGGGAGAGATGCTAGCAGCCGTGGGGGAAGGTATGGTTCTGGGAGGGGGCGTAATGGTCGTCCTCCTGCTCCCACTCCGACGAGACAGGAAGTGCCTGCTCCGCCGCCTCTGGTTCCCCAGTCTCCCCAAGCCGCCCCGCCGCACATGTCGATCTACGCCAAGCCCCGCTGTTTCCGGTCGGTTCTGCCCAAGCTATGATGCAGACAGGCGGACAGATGTATGGATGTCAGGGGGGCTGGAATCCTCAGATGCAGCAGATACCACAATGGGCGAATCAGCAGCATTTCCCCTTCCAATATTTGCCTCCTACTCAGGTTTTTCCTCAGCCTTTCAATCCTCAGATGCAGCAAGTTCAATTTGGAGGGAGTGGATCATCTACTGCGGGGAGCGTGCAGAGCAGTCAGCCAGAGTCCAGCAAGAACAAGAAAAAGAAGAATTAAAGTAACAAGCAGGCAGCTGTGCAGACTAATACTCCAAGTGATGACTCCTCCTCCTTCAATATTGATCCCAAGTACATTGGGGCGATTTGCTACAACTGTGGTCTTCCTGGACACTTTGTTGGTATGTGTCCCACCCAAAAAGTGTGCTTCATCTGCAAGACCCCTGCCATCACATGGATACATGTCCTACCTGGTACAAGCCCTATCCTGCTGCCATGTATTGGGCGAGTGCCAGCAATGGGCTAGGATTTTTTCACATCGAAACTGGTGGCAAGGAAGACTGTGAGTGGCTGAACTTTGGGAATGTTGGTTTAGTCTTAATTGAAAAAGGAGAGATTTCTGAGAAAGAGCTGGGACTTTGTTTCTCTGATATGTGAAAAACTAATTGGCCCTGGCAGATCAGAAGATATGATGATAAAAAATGTATTGCCAGGTTTCCCCCTAACAAAAAGATCAAGGATTTGGTAGAATACCCATCCATTAAAATTCCCAGGGATAGGATGGTGGAGATACAGCTTTACTTGCTAAAATTTTCTGTGGAGACCGAGTTAGTGAGTGAACATGATTCAGATAATCCTCCAGGCCCTGATGACAACAACACCTCTCAAAAAAGCATATTGAAGAAGAGTTTGATACAAGTGAAGATGGCTTGGAGAAGATATGGATATTGGGAATAGCAACTCCAATATCAAAGACAAACGTCATGCTACTGGGTCCAATGCGGCCACTACACAAAAGTGCTCCACCCCTGCTCCCAGATCCAATGAAGTAAGTTTAGTCTCCTCCAAGATGCTGGGTGCCCCTATGACCAAAAGTTACCTTGAGGCAGTGAAGAAGAAACATAATGATAACATTGGCGCCCCTCTCCTGGAACTATTTGAAGCTGTTGCTGATGTGGACAAGCCTGTTTCCCAGAAGTGCATTAGCACACAACAGAAATGGGGCCCTGTGATGGCCTCCAGGATTAGCACAAGGAACAAAAAAGATAGCAGGCCAGCTCTTCAAAATGCTCAGGAGGTGAAGCAGATGAAAAAGCTGGAATTGCCTATGATAAGAAAAGGTACCCATAACTCTTTTGCTTGTTTGGATGATTCTCTACTGATCAAAACTACAGAGTGCTCAGATATTAGCCTGGGGACTAGTAGTGATAGTATCAGAGATAATATTTGCATTATGAAGCAGATTAAGTTAGATACTTGATAAATTTAATTCTGAAAATCCTGCTGTATTTTTACCTCCTAGTATAGATATTACTGGTGATGAATTTAATAGTTCAGACCTCAGTCCTAGGACTAATACTGAGTCAGAGGAGGGGACACATATAAATGTGCTCCCTAAATCAGACTCCCCCTGGATTGAGGTTAGAAACTCTATTTCCTGTAGAGGGAGAAGGAAGATTAATTTTGCAGTTAAATGATAGGTATCTTTTGGAACATTAGAGGGCTTAATGGCCCCAATAAAGTTGACAAATTGAAAGAGCTCATTAGAGCCAATAGTCCTGATTTTATTTGTATTTCTGAGACCAAGAAAGAAGAATTTACTCTTCTTCAACTTGAACTCTTTGATCCCAGAACTAATTTCCATCGGAAATGGCTCCCTGCATTTAACACTGCAGGAGGGATTTTGATTGGAGTTAAGATGGATCTATTTGACATTGTTCAATGTGATTTGCATAAATTTAGTATTTCTTGTTTGCTTAAGAATAAACATGATCACTCTGTTTGGAGACTTATTTCGGTTTATGGTTCTGCCTATGACCAGTTTAAAATGGATTTCATTAATGAACTCCACAACTTGCTGACTGGCTGGGCAGGGCCCACCCTAATAGGTGGTGATTTCAGTCTAATTAGAGAGGCTAGTGATAAAAGTACTTGTGCTATTAATCAACACTAGGCTGACCTCTTTAATGACTGGATTAATAAATTTGGATTAATAGAGCTCAAGATCAATGGGAGGAAGTACACTTGGGGCAACAATCAGGACAATTTAGTGATGACTACTATAGATAGAGTCTTCATGTCCACTGATTGGGCCTCTGCTTTCCCTGGTGTACACCTTAAAGCCCTGCCTAGATTAGGGAGTGATCACACTCCTTTGGTGGTTAACACGTGTGCTTTCTCCATTCCAAAGGATAAACATTTCAGATTTGAAAAATGGTGCTTGGAGGTTGAAGGGTTTAGAGAGATTGTGATTAAAGCTTGGACTGCTAAATGCCCTTTCAAAAAGGCAATAGATGTTTGGCAGTTCAAAATTAGGAATTCCAGAAAAGCCATCAAAGGGTGGATGGCCAATTATGAGGCAGAGCAGAACAGACATAAAACAAGCTCTAGTGGTTGAGTATAACTGTTTGGATATTATTTGTGAATCCAATCCTCCTTCCCCTAACACTAACATAAGAATCAAAAAAATTGCAGGTGATCTGGAGGATATCTGGAGGAAAGAAGAAATCAAGGCCAGACAGAGATCTAGAGAGAGAGACTTACTAGAAGGGGACCTAAATGCTGGCTACTTTAAAGCTATAGCTAATCAAAAGAGGAGGAAGAAACAGATCATGGTGCTGGAAGGAGATGCAGGTACTGTAACTGATCCTGAAGGTATTATGAAAGTTGTTGTTAACTACTATAAAAAATTATTTGGCTTCCAAGATAAAATTAACATCAACCTGAAGGATGACTTTTGGGAAGATGGGGGAGAAGGTTACTGATGCTCATAACTGCATATTAGATACCCCCTTCTCTGAAAAGGAGATCAAGGATGTTGTTTTTGGCTCTTATGCTGAAGGAGCTCCTGGGCCAGATGGCTTTCCTTTTCTATTTTATCAACAATTTTGGGACCTCATTAAAGGTGACCTGTTTGCTTTATTTCATGATTGGGAGAGAGGTGATCTAGACCTATTTAGGCTTAACTTCTCCCTGTTAACTCTAGTTCCTAAAGAGGCTGATGCCATTAGAATGGAGAAATTTAGGCCTCTTGCTATGACTAATTGCAGTTTTAAGATCTTTGCTAAATGTGCCACTAATAAGTTTGGCCCCATCTGCAAAGATCTAATTTCTCTGAACCAGACAGCCTACATAAAAGGCAGGTATATTGTCGAGAGTATTATCACAGCTCATGAAATTATTCATTCTGTGCACTCCAGTAAGCAGTCTGGCTTTGTGTTTAAATTAGACTATGAGAAAGCTTATGACATGATCAACAGAGAATTCCTGCTGGACATGATGCATAAGAGAGGTTTTAGTAGTAAATGGATGAAGAAAGTTGAATCCCTATTATATAAAGGCTCTGTTGGAGTTAATATTAATAATGACAACAGTGATTTCTTTATTGCTGGTAAGGGAGTCAGACAAGGGGACCCTTATTCCCCTTTGCTCTTCAACCTAGTAGCAGATGTTTTTACTAGAATTCTTGTTAAAGCCTCCAAGAATGATATCCTAGAAGGGCTCTTTCCTAGTTCTAATCCAGCTGGCATCATTAGCATGCAGTATGCTGATGACACTACTTTTCCTGAGTAACAACCCATCTCATGCTAGAAACCATAAATGGTTACTATCCTGCTTCGAGCAATTATCTGGGATGAGGATTAATTTCCACAAATGTGACCTGGTTCCTATCAATATAAATGGAGATGATGCTAATATATTTGCTCAAATCCTTGGTTGCAAACTAAGTGAGTTCCCCATTAAATATTTAGGAGCTCCTCTCCATCACAGAAAGATTAAAAAATGTGAGCTTCAGCCTACTGTTGATAAAATTATCAAAAGAGGGGCTGGCTGGAGAGGTAGATTGCTGTCTTCTGGCAAGACACTCACACTAGTGAAAACCTGTTTAGCCACTATTCCTGGTTACCTTATGGGAATTATTAAATTCCCAATATGGGCCATTAAGCTGATTAATTCTCAACTAGCTCACTGTTTTTGCAATGATTATGAGGGCCATCATAAATATCACCTTGCTGCTTGGGGGAATGTGACCCTCCAATAGCAACATGGAGGCCTTGGCATCCCTAATATTGCTGACATGAATCTTTGGCTATTAGCTTCCTGGATTAAGAGATACTTCCTGGATGAGGGCAAGATTTGGAAGCAAGTAATTGATGCCAAATATAGAACTCATAGCCCTAGTATTTTTGCTTGCCATAACAATGGTGCTTCCCCTTTTTGGAAAGGGATCCTTTGGGCTACTAAAGCCACTAGTATGGGCTATTCCTAGATTATTGGGAATGGCAAGAGTGTCAGATTCTGGGAAGACCAGTGGATTGGGAATACCACCCTTGCTACCCAGTATTGGGACTTATATATTATTGCCAATGACCATAATATACCTATAAGTGAAGTCTGGGATGGTACTAATCTCAAAATCACTTTTAGGAGGTGCTTTACTCAAAAAATGTTAGCTGACTGGGATGATCTATTTAGCTGCATTAAAGATGTTGTGTTGGAAGACAGAGAAGATACCGTACGCTGGAATCATGAAGCTAAGGGTATCTACATTGTGAAATCCTTCTACAACATAATTAACTTTAGGGGGGTACGCCCGGGTAACCTCCCTGTTATCTGGAAATACAACGTCCCCCTGAGGATTCAGATTTTTCTCTGGCTTATGGCTAAAAACAAATTATTGACTAGAGATAACCTCCATAAAAGACAACATGTAGAAGATATTACCTGTCTTTTCTGTGGTGAATCTGAAACTGTTGAGCATTTATTTTATGGCTGTGTCGTTTCGATAGAGCTATGGAGAGTGATTTTTGATATTTCTAATAAGCATTCTGGAATGTCCATAGATGACATGCTCGAATGGTGGTCCAATAACAAAAATCACTCAGTGGATTGTTTACTTCACTCTGTTGTCCTATGGACTCTGTGGAAATATCGTAACGGCATTTGTTTCAACCATGTTCCCTGGCTTGGGATGCAGGTTCTTGTTGGAAATATGCCCCAGAGGCAATAATAAATTAGTTATTATTATATTTCCTTGTTCATGATAATCGTTTATTACCCATGCTATAATTGTATTGATAGGAAACTGAGATACATGTGTGGGTACATAAACAACACCATGTCCCTAGTAAGCCTCTAGTTGACTAGCTCGTTGATCAACAGATGGTTACGCTTTCGACCATGGACATTGGATGTCGTTGATAACGGATCACATCATTTGGAGAATGATGTGATGGACAAGACCCAATCCCAAGCCTAGCACAAAGATCGTAGTTCGTATGCTAAAGCTTTTCTAATGTCAAGTATCATTTCCTTAGACCATGAGATTGTGCAACTCCGGATGCCGTAGGAATGCTTTGGGTGTACCAAACGTCACAACGAATCGGGTGGCTATAAAGGTGCACTACAGTATCTCCGAAAGTGTCTGCTGGGTTGGTACGAATCGAGATCGGATTTGTCACTCCGTGTGTAGAGGTATCTTTGGGCCCACTCGGTAGGACATCATCATAATGTGCACAATGTGACCAAGGGGTTGATCACGGGATGATGTGTTACGGAACGAGTAAAGAGACTTGCCGGTAACGAGATTGAACAAGGTATCGGCATACCGACGATCGAATCTTGGGCAAGTACAATACCTCTAGACAAAGGGAATTGTATACGGGATCGATTGAGTCCTTGACATCATGGTTCATCCGATGAGATCATCGTGGAACATGTGGGAGCCAACATGGGTATCCAGATCCCGCTGTTGGTTATTGACCAGAGAACGTCTCGGTCATGTCTGCATGATTCCCGAACCCGTAGGGTCTACACACTTAAGGTTCGATGACGCTAGGGTTATAAAGGAAGTTTGTATGTGGTTACCGAATGCTGTTCGGAGTCCCAGATGAGATCCCGGACGTCACGAGGAGTTCTGGAATGGTCCGGAGGTAAAGATTTATATATGGGAAGTCCTATTTTGGTCACCGGAAAAGTTTCGGGTTTTATCGGTAGCGCACGGACCACCGGAGGGTCCTGGGTCCACCAAGTGGGGCCACTGCCCCGGAGGGCTGCATGGGCCAAGTGTGGGAGGGCCAGCCCGGGTGGGCTGGTGCGCCCCCACAAGGGCCCAAGGCGCCTAGGGTTGGGGAGGGGCGCACCCACCCAACTTGGGGGCAAGTTTCCCTCTCCCCCTTGGCCGCCACCCTAGATGGGATTGGGGCAGCCGCACCCTGGGGTGGAAACCCTAGGGGCGCAACCCCTCCCTCTCCCTATATATAGTTGAGGTCTTGAGGGCTGCCAACACATGATTTTGACCTCTCCTTGGCGCAGCCCTACCTCTCTCCTTCTCCTCTCCCGGTGCTTGGCGGCCTGCAGATTGCCACGCCCTCCACCACCACCACGCCACAGTTGTGCTGCTGCTGGACGGAGTCTTCCTCAACCTCTCCTCTCTCCTTGCTGGATCAAGGTGTGGGAGACGCCACCGAGCTGTACGTGTGTTGAACGCGGAGGTGCCATCCGCTCGACACTAGGATCTCCGGTGATTTGGATCACGACAGTACGACTCCTTCAACCCCGTTCTCTTGAACGCTTCGCTTAGCGATCTACAAGGGTATGTAGATGCACTCTCCTTCCCTCGTTGCTAGTTTCTCCATAGATAGATCTTGGTGACACGAGGAAAATTTTGAATTTCTGCCACGCTCCCCAACAAAGGGCATCATGAGCTAGGTCTATTGCGTAGATTCTTTGCACGAGTAGAACACAAAGTAGTTGTGGGCGTTGATTTTGTTCAATATGCTTACTGTTACTAGTCCAATCTTGTTTCGACGGTATTGTGGGATGAAGCGGCCCGGACCGACCTTACACGTACACTTACGTGAGAAAGGTTCCACCGACCGACATGCACTTGGTGCATAAGGTGGCTAGCGGTGCCGCCTCTCCACTTTAGTCGGATCGGATTCGATGAAAAGGGTCCTTATGAAGGGTAAATAGCAATTGACATATCACGTTGTGGCTTTTGCGTAGGTAAGAAACGTTCTTGCTAGAAACCCATAGCAGCCACGTAAAACATGCAAACAACAATTAGATCACGTCTAACTTGTTTTTGCAGGGTATGCTATGTGATGTGATATGGCCAAAAAGGAACGTGATGAATGATATGTGATGTATGAGATTGATCATGTTCTTGTAATAGGAATCACGACTTTGCATGTCGATGAGTATGACAACCGGCAGGAGCCATAGGAGTTGTCTTTATTTATTGTATGACCTGCGTGTCATTGAACAAACGCCATGTAATTACTTTACTTTATTGCTAACCGGTAGCCATAGTAGTAGAAGTAATAAGTTGGCGAGACAACTTCATGGAGACACGATGATGGAGATCATGGTGTCATGCCGGTGACGATGATGATCATGGAGCCCTGAAGATGGAGATCAAAAGGAGCAAAATGATATTGTCCATATCATGTCACTATTTGATTGCATGTGATGTTTATCATGTTTATGCATCTTATTTGCTTAGAACGACGGTAGTAAATAAGATGATCCTCATTAAAATTTCAAGAAAGTGTTTCCCTAACGTGCACCGCTATGTAAAGTTCGTCGCTTCAAGCACCACGTGATGATCGGGTGTGATAGATTCTTACGCTCACATACAACGGGTGTAAGCCAGATTTACACACGCGAAACCCTTAGGTTGACTTGACGAGCCTAGCATGTATGGACATGGCCTCGGAACACAAGAGACCAAAAGGTCGAGCATGAGTCGTATGGTAGATATGATCAACATGAAGATGTTCACCGATGATGACTAGTCCGTCTCACGTGATGATCGGACACGGCCTAGTTGACTCGGATCATGTAATCACTTAGATGACTAGAGGGATGTCTATCTGAGTGGGAGTTCATAAGATGAACTTAATTATCCTGAACATAGTCAAAAACCTTTGCAAATTATGTCATAGCTCGCGCTTTAGTTCTACTGTTTTAGATATGTTCCTAGAGAAAATATAGTTGAAAGTTGACAGAGCAATTATGCGGACAGAGAAGGCTTATGTCCTTAATGCACCGCTCAGTGTGCTTTGAACCCCAAACGCCGTGCTGTGGATGTTGCGAACATCGGACATACACGCTTTGATAACTACGTGATAGTTCAGTTAAACGGTTTAGAGTTGAGGCACCAAAGACGATTTCAAACGTCATGAACATATGAGATGTTTCGAGGGCTGAAATTGGGATTTCAGGGCTCGTGCCCACGCCAAGAGGTATAAGACCTCCGACGATTTTCTTAGCCTGCAAACTAAGGGAGAAAAGCTCAATCGTTGAGCTTGTGCTCAGATTGTCTGAGTGCAACAATCACTTGAATCGAGTGGGAGTTGATCTTCCTGATGAGATAGTGATGCTTCTCCAAAGTCATTGCCACCAAGCTGCTAGAAGCTTCGTGATGAACTATAACATATCAGGGATAGATATGATAATCCTTGAGCTATTCGCAATGTTCGACACCGCGAATGTAGAAATCAAGAAGGAGCATCAATTGTTGATGGTTAGTGAAACCACTAGTTTCAAGAAGGGCAAGGGCAACAAGGGTACTTCATGAAACGGCAAATCAGTTGTTGCTCAAAGGAAGAAACCTGTGGTTGAACCCAAACCCGAGACTAAGTGCTTCTGTAATGAGAGGAACGGATACTGAAGCAGGATTACCCTAGATACTTGGTAGATGAGAAGGCTTGCAAGGTCGATAGAAGTATATTGGATATACATTATGTTAATGTGTACTCTACTAGTACTCCTAGCAGCACCAGGGTATTAGATACCGGTTCGGTTGCTAAGTGTTAGTAACTCGAAATAACAGCTACGGAATAGACGGAGACTAGCTAAAGGTGAGCTGTCGATATGTGTTGGAAGTGTTTCCAAGGTTGATGTGATCAAGCATCGCACGCTCCCTCTACCATCGAGATTGGTGCTAAACCTGAATATTGTTATTTGGTGTTTGCGTTGAGCATAGACATGATTGGATTATGTCTATTGCAATGCGGTTATTCATTTAAGGAGAATAATGGTTACTCTAATTATTTGAATAATACCTTCAATGGTCTTACACCTAAAAGGAATGGTTTATTGAATCTCGATCATAGTAATACACATTTTCATGCCAAAAGATATAAGATAGTAATGATGGTACCACTTACTTGTGGCATTGCCATGTAAGTCATATTGGTATAAAAGCATGAAGAAGCTCCATGTTGATGGATCTTTGACTCACTCGTTTTGAAAAGTTTGAGACATGCGAACCATGTCTATTGGTGTATACGCATGAAGAAACTCCATGCAGATGGATCGCTTGGACTCACTTGATTTTGAATCACTTGAGATATGCAAATCATACCACATGGGCAAAATGACCTAAAAGCCTCGGTTTCAAAGATGGAACAAGATAGCAACTTGTTGGAAGTAACACATTTTGATGTGTGTAGTCCAATGAGTGCTGAGGCATGCAGTGAATATCGTTATGTTCTTACTTCACGGATGATTTGAGTAGATACTGAGTGTATTTACTTGATGACACACAAGTCTGAATTATTGAATGGTTCAAGTAATTTTAGAGTGAATTTGAAGATCATCGTGACAAGAGGATAAAATGTCTATGATATGATCATAGAGATGAGTATCTGAGTTACGAGCTTTGGCACGCAATTAAGACATTGTGGAAATTGTTTCACAATAAATACCGCCTGGAACACCATAGTGTGATGGTGTGTCCAAACATCATAGTTGCACCCTATTGGATATGATGCGTACCATGATGTCTCTTATCGAATTACCACTATCGTTCATGGGTTAGGCATTAGAGACAACCACACTCACTTTAATAGGGCACCACGTAATTCCGTTGAGACGACACTGTTTGAACCATGGTTTGGAGAAACCTAAATTGTCGTTTCTTAAAAGTTTGGGGCTGCGACGCTTATGTGAAAAAGTTTCAGGTTGATAAGCTCGAACCCAAAGCGGATAAAATGCTTCTTCATAGGACACCCAAAACAGTTGGGTATACCTCCGCCTCAGCCCGGAAGCAAAAGGATTGTTTCTAGAATTAGGTCCTTTCCCGAGAAAAGTTTCTCTCGAAATAATTGAGTGGGAGGATGGTGGAGACTTGATGAGGTTATTGAACCGTCACTTCAACAAGTGTGTAGCAGGGCACAGGTTGTAACTGTGGCGCCTACACCAATTGAAGTAGAAGCTTATGATAGTGATCATGAAGTTTTGGATCAAGTCACTACCGTACCTCTTAGGGTGACAAGGATGCGCACTACTTCTGAGTGGTATAGTAATCCTGTCTTGAAGGTCATGTTGCTAGACAACAATGAACCTACGAGCTATGAAGAAGCGATGGTGGGCCCGGATTCCGACGAATGGCTCAAGGCCATAACATCCGAGAGAGGATCCATGACTTTGGAAGAAATACTTGATGGTCGTAAGGACGTCGGGTAAAGATGGATTTTAAAAGGAAGACATACAATGATGGTAAGTATCACCATTAAGAAAGCTCGACTTGTCGTTAAAGATGTTTTCCGACAAGTTCAAGGAGTTGACTACGGTGAGGCTTTCTCACTCGTAGCGATGCTAAGAGTCTGTTGGAATTGGATTAGCAATTACTGCATGATTGATGAAATCTTGCAGATAGGATGTCAAAACATTGTTTCCTCGATGTTATATTTGAGGAAAGGTTGTATGTGATACAACCGTAAGGTTTTGTCAATCTGAAAGATGCTAACAAGTATGCAAAGCTCCAGCAATCCTTCTAAGGACCGGAGTAAGCATCTCGGAGTTGGAATGTACGCTTTGATGAGATGATCAAAGATTTGGGTTTATACAAAGTTTGTGAGAAACTTGTATTTCCAAAGAAGTGAGTGGGAGCGCTATAGAATTTCTGATGAATATATATTGTTGATCAAAAATGATGTAGAATTTCTGGAAAGCATATAGGGTTATTTGAAAAGTGTTTTCAATAGAAAACCTGGATTAAGCTGCTTGAACATTGAGCATCAAGATCTATGAGGATAGATAAAAACGCTAAATGGTACTTTCAAATGAGCACATACCTTGACATGGTCTTGAAGGTGTTCAAGATGGATCACTCAAAGAAGGAGTTCTTGCCTGCGTTGTAAGGTATGAAGTTAAGAGTTAAAGCTCGACCACGGCAGAAGAGAGAGAAAGGACGAAGGTCGCCCCTATGCTTCGACGTAGGCTCTATAGTATGCTATGTTGTGTACCGCACCGAAGTGTGCCTTGCCATGAGTCACTCAAGGGTACAAGAATGATCCAGAATGGATCATTGGACAGCGGTCAAAATTGTCCTTGGAGTAAATAAGGACATGTTTCTCGATTATGGAGGTGATAAAGAGTTCGCGTAAAGGGTTACGCCGATGCAAGCTTTAACACCTATCCGAATGACTCGAGTAGCAAACCGGATACGATAGTGGAGCAACCATTTGGAATAGCTCCAAGTGGAGCATGGAAGCAGCATTTACAATATGACCTAGAGATTTATGAAGTACATACGGATCTGAATGTTGCGACCGCTGACTAAAACCTCTCTCACAAGCAAAACATGATCAAACTCCAGAACTCATTGAGTCTTAATCACATGATGATGTGAACTAGTTTAGTGACACTAGTAAACTCTTTGGATGTTAGTCACATGGCAATGTGACCTGTGAGTGTTAATCACATGGCGATGTGAACTAGATTATTGACTCTAGTGCAAGTGGGAGACTGTTGGAAATATGCCCTAGAGGCAATAATAAATTAGTTATTATTATATTTCCTTGTTCATGATAATCGTTTATTACCCATGCTATAATTGTATTGATAGGAAAATCAGATACATGTGTGGGTACATAAACAACACCATGTCCCTAGTAAGCCTCTAGTTGACTAGCTCGTTGATCAACAGATGGTTACGCTTCTGACCATGGACATTGGATGTTGTTGATAACGGATCACATCATTTGGAGAATGATGTGATGGACAAGACCCAATCCTAAGCCTAGCACAAAGATCGTAGTTCAGTATGCTAAAGCTTTTCTAATGTCAAGTATCATTTCCTTAGACCATGAGATTGTGCAACTCCCGGATGCCATAGGAATGCTTTGGGTGTACCAAACGTCATAACGTGGCGGGTGGCTATAAAGGTGCACTACAGGTATCTCCGAAAGTGTCATTGGGTTGGCACGAATCGAGATGGATTTGTCACCCGTAACGGAGAGGTATCTCTGGGCCCACTCGGTAGGACATCATCATAATGTGCACAATGTGACCAAGGGGTTGATCACGGGATGATGTGTTACGGAACGAGTAAAGAGACTTGCCGGTAACGAGATTGAACAAGGTATCGGCATACCGACGATCGAATCTTGGGCAAGTACAATATCGCTAGACAAAGGAAATTGTATACGGGATCGATTGAGTCCTTGACATCGTGGTTCATCCGATGAGATCATCGTGGAACATGTGGGAGCCAACATGGGTATCCAGATCCCGCTGTTGGTTATTGACCGGAGAATGTCTCGGTCATGTTCAGATGATTCCCGAACCCGTAGGGTCTACACACTAAGGTTCGATGGCGCTAGGGTTATAAAGGAAGTTTGTATGTGGTTACCGAATGTTGTTCGAGTCCCGGATGAGATCCCGGACGTCATGAGGAGTTCCGAATGGTCCGGAGGTAAAGATTTATATATGGGAAGTCCTGTTTTGGTCACCGGAAAAGTTTCGGTTTTATCGGTAACGATCGGGACCACCGGAGGGTCCTGGGTCCACTAAGTGGGGCCACTGCCCCGGAGGGCTGCATGGGCCAAGTGTGGGAGGGGCCAGCCCGGTGGGGCTGGTGTGCCCCCCCACAAGGGCCCAAGGCGCCTAAGGTTGGGGGAGGGGGCGCACCCACCTAACTTGGGGGGCAAGTTTCCCCTCTCCCCCCCTTGGCCGCCACCCTAGATGGGAGTGGGGGCAGCCGCACCCCTTGGGGTGGAAACCCTAGAGGGGTCGCACCCCCCTCCCTCTCCCCTATATATAGTTGAGGTCTTGAGGGCTGCCAACAAATGAGTTTGACCTCTCCTTGGCGCAGCCCTACCTCTCTCCTTCTCCTCTCTGCGGTGCTTGGCGAAGCCTCAGAGGATTGCCACGCCTCCACCACCACCACGCCACAGTTGTGCTGCTGCTGGACGGAGTCTTCCTCAACCTCTCCTCTCTCCTTGCTGGATCAAGGCGTGGGAGACGCCACCGGCTGTACGTGTGTTGAACGCGAGGTGCCGTCCGCTCGCACTAGGATCTCCGGTGATTTGGATCACGACGAGTACGACTCCTTCAACCCCGTTCTCTTGAACGCTTCCGCTTAGCGATCTACAAGGGTATGTAGATGCACTCTCCTTCCCCTCGTTGCTAGTTTATCCATAGATAGATCTTGGTGACGCGTAGGAAAATTTTGAATTTCTGCTACGTTCCCCAACAGTTCTGTGGAGAAAAACTGCTTCCATGCTGGACAGTTGGGTGGTTCGATGCTCTGGCCCTGTCAAAGAAAAGGTGATGCACCTGGTGAGAAAGCTGGAGCAGGTAGCGCGAGCCCCCCCCCTTGCTATGGCCGGACCCCAGCTAGGCCTTCTGAAGTGCTCGGAGGTGCTGCACAACCGCGGCACTGATTGAGATCAGAGGCCCATTTTGAGCTCTACATGATGTATCCTCGTTTCGTCTCCGATCTCTTTCTTTGCTGGCTGTAGTATCTTCAGGTCTAGTTTATTTTCTCTTTAAAGTAGTTGTCGTAGTTTCATTTGAGGCCCGGACTGTTCTTTGCTGGGGCAGCGTGTGTGCTGTATATCCCCCTGCGTACTTGTAACATGATGGTGGACCTGTGTGGTTTCGTTTGTTCAATACAAATGGAGCCGGGGCTATCGAGCCCTTTTCCTCTAAAAAAAGGTTTCACACCTCTTGCTAGTCCGTCCTCACCTCTGGGCCGAAACAAAGGCGACAAGGAGATCCGTTGTCGCTGATTGTTTTTTCTATTACCTCGGATATGTTAGCCGCTCTCACAGCACGGGATAAAGAGGATGGCCAATTTGGAGATATTGTTCTACCTCTAGTAGAGGGTGGGATCAAAAAGTGCCTGCAGCTACCGGGCTCCATTGCTCATGGTATTTGAAAATTTTGAAAAACACACTTCCGTTGCTAAAAAAAATCTTAAATCAAATACGTGAATACATACACATGCCTAAGGCCCGGTAAAAAGCTGAAAAATTAACCCTTTGTATTTTGAGAAATACAAAAAAGAGAAATTTCTGACATAAATAGCATCCATTTTCTGCTATATACTGTCAGAATTTTGTTTCCTTTTTCTACAGCCCAAAACAAAATGAGATTTCTACCGAAACTTGCCATGTGTATTCGAAATGTGTGTATGTATCCCCAGGAAAAATTTCACATTTTTTTGAAACTTTAAAAACACAAATATTAAAATGTTTAAATATAGGGAGCAGTGGAGCTCGGGTGCTGCAATCCCTCTCTCAGGGTGGGATATCCATCTTATAGTATGCGGGTGATACCTGGCCTTTGGGGAATATGATATGTTTTTCATAGACAAAGCCATTAATATGAATCTTGTCTTGTGTCTGTTTGAGCAACTTTTTGGATCCAAAATTAACTTTCACAAAAGTCAGACCATTTGTTTTGGAAAAAATAGAGTCCGAAGAGTCGTGAAAACGATTGTTTGGGTGTGAGTCTGCTATACTTCTATTCAAGTACTACCTCCGTCCTGGTTTATAAGTCCTCTCTATATTTTGTGCCAAATTTTGACTAGAGATTTAACTAACAAAATATTAATGCATGTCACCAATAATTATATAGTTGGATTCGTATTTAAACGTAGTTTACAATTCTATTGTTTTTATGACATGCACTAACATTTTGTTAGTTAAATATAAGGTCAAAATTGGCATAGAATACAAAAGGGGACTAATAAATCAAGACGGATGTAGTACGTGGGAATTCCTATTATTAATTAAGCTTCTGAATAAAGAATGGAAAGATATTGAAGGCAATTTTTAAAGCAATTGAAAAGGCAAGTTCTTTTTTGAAAAAACTCCAGCTTTATTCATTTGTAATAATCATTACATCATCTATGATGATTGGTAAAATTTCATTTAAAGGCTTCTCAAACCAATCAGAAATCAAAGAAAATCTAACCAATCTAGAAAGTTCGTGAGCAACTTTATTTGCTTCTCAATGCTCAAACCTGGAAATAGGAAAATCACAAGCAAAATGAAAACAATCGTCAAATTGAAAAGGCAAGTTGTTCTCACATGGAGGATGTTTTTCCTAATTAATTCGGTCCTTCCTACTTTACCTATGTTTATGCTATGCTTCCTCCAAGTACCTAAAGGGGTGCGGAAGAGGATGGACTTCTTAAAGATCCAGATTCTTGTAGCAATATAGGTTAGCTTAAGTGGAGTATAATTGATAGACCGGAAAGACCAAGGTGATCATTTGGTTGAAGACCTTGAAAAACAAACGATTGAAGAACAAATGGTTGTTTAAACTCCTCAATGAAGATAGGGTGTCACTAGTACGCGTTGGTGCTATGCAACGGTTTTTAACCCTTGCATCATATACAACTCTTCTTTAAGAAATCCATTAAGGAATGCAGTTTTGACATCCATTTGCCAGATTTCATAATCATAAAATGCGGCAATTGCTAACATGATTCAGACAGACTTAAGCATCGCTACGGGTGAGAAAGTCTCATCGTAGTCAACTCCTTGAACTTGTCGAAAACCTTTCGCAACGAGTCAAGCTTTATAGATAGTAACATTACCATCAGCGTCAGTCTTCTTCTTGAAGATCCATTTATTCTCTATGGCTTGCCAATCATCGGGCAAGTCAACCAAAGTCCATAGTTTGTCTTCATACATGGATCCCATCTCAGATTTCATGGCCTCAAGCCATTTTGCAGAATGTAAGTGCATCTAGTGCCCCTTAGTGATTTTGGTGTATTGAAGACTTATAGGTTAAGGGACTAATGTGTTTATGAGTGTACACATGTCTATAAGTCTATGAGGAGTTTGATATTTACAGAGAAAGTCGACCCCTAAAAATGAATATCTTCGACTGAAGAATTTGGATTTCTGAAGACTTTGAAAGTGAAGAAATTGGTGTGACATTGAAGACTTGGCATTCATTCGAGGAACATGAAGCGTGAAGACTTTTGTTTTCATAGTTTCATTTTCTCTTTCTTGAGTCATAGGAAACACCGTACTGTTAAAGGGGGTCGAGGAAATACTAAGGAAAAATTTCCATGTGATGCTCAACTCAAAATCCTACACCTACCAATCCCTTCGAGTGAAGCCATTGGAAATCTCATACAGTTCACCAATTTCTTCAAAGGATGAGACGAAGTTCTTCCGGTCTCTGAGGAATTTGTTCTGACTAAGGAGTTAGGAATTCGCCAGTGCGGATTGTCTACACAGTGAAGAACATGATAGCCCTGAGGAATTTGATACTCAAATTTCCGACCGTTGCTGTGCTATGCGCCAGCTGTCCCAAAATATCTACCCACCTAACGGTCATATCATTGAAGGGCATTTATGTCTTATCATGTCGGCTGCTCCCTAGGCTATAAATAGCTGCCCCCTACAACCACTAGCAGGTTGGCTACTCCGAGATAAACTGACACTTGTCATTTGAGAGCATCCCATCCTCCGAGGACTCTGAGCAAAAGTCATCAAGTGAGGAAAACCCAAACCCAAACACCTACAAACCCAAAGTGATTGAGCATCACGGAAGAGATTGATCTTGCGTGGATCAGACGCTTGTTACCTTTGAAGACTGTGCTTCTTCCAGACGGTTAGGCGTCATGGTCTGAGCATCCAAGAGGAAATTGTGGATCACCGAGTGACCGAGTTTGTGAAGGTTTGGAAGTCACCTGAAGACTTACCACGAGTGATGGGGCGAGGTCTGTGTGACCTTAGCTCAAGGAGAATACGGTGAGGACTGTGTGTCCTCAGGTTTAAATACCTAGCCGCTCCAACCATACGTACAACTGTCACAACAGTTGGAACTGGTCTACCAAATCATTGTCTTCACCAAGCCTACTGGTTCTATTTCCTCAACTCTTTCATTTCCTCATTATTGTGTTGTGTGCTTGTTCATATCTGTTTGGAGACTTTGACTAAAGACTTTCTCAATTTCCTCAGTTCAATTTCTTCAGTCTGTTTGTCTTCATCCTGTGTTATCCTGTGTTTACGCTTTCTGTACTCTGAGCTTGTCTTGATTTCATCATGATGGCCATACTTGTGTTCTGTTATGCTTACATCTAAGTACTTATTCCGCTGCAAGTAGTTCTTCACTCAGGAATTTCCTCACCCGCAAATTCCCCATTGAAGAATTCATAAAAATTGCCTATTCACCCCCCCTCTAGTCGATATAATGCACTTTCAATTGGTATCAGAGCAAGGTACTCCCTTGTTCTGTGTGATTTTAGTTTAACCGCCTGGAGTTTTAGTTATGTCGACCGCAGGTATGATCAAGGTCTCTGCTGGGTGTCCTACCTTCGATGGGATGGACTACCCCTACTGGAAGAATAAGATGCGAATGCATCTTGAGGCAATTGATAACGATCTCTGGTATGTTGTGGAAAATGGTGTTCCCTCATTCACACCTTCTCTGAATGCTGCTGATGTGAAGAGATTAAAGCAACTCAATTCTCAAGCGAAGAACATCATATGTGGCCATCTGAGCAAAGGGCAGTATGGAAGAGTGAGTGCTTTGGAAACTGCTAAGCTTATCTGGGATAGGCTGTCCAAAGTCAATGAAGAAGTCTCAACACAACGTGACTCTCGAGTTGACGTTCTTCGCAATCTCTTCAACCACTTCAAAAGACTCGACAATGAAAATGTTCAACAAACCTTCGATCGCCTCACTGACATCTCAAATGAGCTTCAAGCACTTGGTGCCACTGACATCACCCACCATGAGGTGGTGAAGAAATTGCTGAGATTGCTTGATTCCTCATTTGATACTCTGGGACTGATGATACAAGAATGTGGAGATTACAAGTCACTTGATCCCGCTGATATTCTCGAGAGGCTAAACACTCAGGAGTTCCAGCTTGCTGAGAAGAGAGATCTCTATGGTTCAAGCTATGGCAGATCACATGCCCTGAAGGCCAAGGCATTTTCTGAATCTGAAGGTCAAGATTCTGGTAGTAGCCTTGGTGATCTTGAAGAACTGAGTCAGGAGCTAGCACTGCTCGTGAAGAAATTCCAGAAGTTCTCAAGACGTGGTCACTTTGGAAAATCCTCAAGGAGCAATGATTCCTCATCCAGTGACTACAAGAAGAGGCTATGCCACAAATGCAAGAAACCCGGTCACTACATTCAAGATTGTCCTCAGTGGGAAAAGGAATCAAAGAAGAAGAAATACAAGGATTACAGTTCTGATGACTCAAAGAAGAAGAAGAAATCTTCAAAGTCTTCATCATCAAAATCCTCGAAGTCTTCATCTCACAAGAAGAGCAGCTCCTAGAAGGTTCGAGCATTCATTGGCAAGGAAATGGACTCTGAGGCTGAATCTGAGGAACATGAGGAAGAGGAGGCATCTGAGGAGTCCGAGTCTGGTGTGGTGAGCCTAGCTCTCGCTACTGCATTCGTCAGCAAGTCCATCTTCAACTCTGAAGAAAATGGCTTCACCAACAAGGCTGATGAAGGCAATGATGACTACGCTCCCACCTATTGCTTCATGGCAAAAGGTGCCAAGATACTCAAATACCCCTCCTCTGAATCAAGTGAGGATGAATCTGATGAAAACCTCAAGCCTAGCTACTCTAAACTTGCTAAGATTGCTGTGAAACAACAAAAGTCTTTTGAAAAGGTTCAAATTATGCTAGACAAAAGTGATGATATGTTGGGTGAAGAAATGGATCGCACTAAAACCTTGACGGAAAATCTTCAGAGACTTCAGTCTAGGTTTGACAACCTTCAAGGTCATCATAACACTCTCTTATCTGATCATGAGAAGATTTCTTATGAATTTCTTCAAACAAAGAAAGATCTTGAAAAGCTAAGAGTGAGTAATGAAGATCTTCAGAAGGAGCGCGATTCACTTCTTGCTCAACAAATCAGGGCTGCTCAGGAAGAATTCATTCATCCATGTTTGAAGTGCATTGAACGAGAATCTGCTAATTCTTCACCTGAATGTTCAAATGCTTCAAATGTTACAAATTCTTCAACTGTCTCTGCTATCACTAATTCCTCATCTGAGGACATTGCCAGTATCACTGATGATGCAGGGATGAAGGAATTGTACATGACATGCATGTACAAAAGCCTCAAAGGGCATGAGTCTCTTTGTGATGTGCTTAAAAAGCAGATCCTCAACAGGATCCCTAGGAAAGAGGGTATTGCCTTTGAGAGGAAACTTAACGCTGATGGGACTTACTGGAAGCCTGAGCAGTATCCCAAAACCTCATGGGTTGCTGCAAAGGGACCTCCAGTAGATCCATCTACTCTATCTGTCTTTACATGTGAATCTCCTCATTCTGCTGATGAGTCATTTGACTCCAACTATAAACTGTTCAAAAATCAGAATGGTGAAGTATTTGCTAGATATGTTGGCACTAACTGCAGGAACAGTTCCCCTATGAAGAAAATCTGGGTTCCCAAAAGACGCTTGAAAATCTTCAGGTGAATGTCTTCATGACACCACCTGTGAAGAATAGGAACCCCAGATCAAATTCTTCATATGGATCCAAATCCTCACGTGGATCAAATTCCTCAAAAGGATCAAAGTCCTCATATGAACATCATGGTGCTAACCCTTCTGTTTCGTAGGGAAGATTTAAGGGCTATGAATATGAGCATTATTCTTCTAACCGTTATGTTCATAAGTCCTCAAAGAATTTCTCTGCTTATTCATATGCTTATCCTAACTCCTCTTATGTGAAATGAAGTGGACTGGCTTCTATGCCACCTTTCTCGTATGGAGCTTGGAGAGTGATGAACTCTTTGCCACCCATTCAGATGTGGGTGCTGAAGAAAAAGAACTAATTTCTTCTGCAGGGTCAGGTCTCCAGACGAACTTAAACGTCCGAAGAATTTGCTGGAGACCTGAAATTGCCTGAAATGACGCAGGCTAATCATGAAGAAACGAATCCTCATTTCTCACGTCCTAATACTGCTTTATCTATTTTATTGCTTGATGAAATTGATCTGATGAAATTGATGTCATATTCTTCATTGATGAAGTATATGAGTTCGGAAGCTGCACTAATTCATCTGCAGGATGATCAACCCAAAGCCAATGAGTGGGTCCTCGATAGTGGATGTACAAATCACATGACTGGTGACAAGAATCTATTGATGGATGTTCCCTTATCCCATCGCATCTGAAGCATATCATCTTCACGACAAAGGAAAAGTCGTATTGGGTCTAGGTAAGGTTATGATCTCAAAGGATCGAAACATGGACAAAGTCATGCTTGTCGAGTCCTTAGGATACAACCTCATGTCTGTCTCAATGCTTTGTGATCTTGATATGGTTGTTATCTTTGGAAAGTATCATTGTGTTGTGATCATGGAAGCTGACACTTCCAAAGTCTTCGAAGGCTTTAGGAGAGGAGACTTGTATATTGTTGATTTCTCTACAGGACCTCAACCAGCTGTATGTCTACTTGCAAAAGCTTTAGAAGGCTGGCTATGGCATCGACGACTTGGTCACGCTGGCATGAGGAATCTGCACACGCTCGCGAAGAAGAAGCATGTCATTGGCATTAAGAATGTCAAATTCCTCAAGGATCACTTGTGTGGAGCCTGCGAAGCTGGAAAGATGACCAAGACCAAACATCCAGCAAAGACAATCATGACTACCTCACGACCATTTGAATTGCTTCACATGGATCTCTTTGGTCCTAATCATTATTCAGCAGTTACAAATGATGCATCTCTATATGGATTTGTTATTGTTGATGATTACTCTTGTTACACATGGGTGCATATTGTCACTTACAAACATGAGGTGCAGGAAGTCTTCAAACGATTTTCCTCGAGGGCTTCAACCAACTTTGGTGTGAAGATCAAGCACATCAGAAGTGACAATGGAACTGAGTTCAAGAATTCTGGTCTTGATGACTATCTTGATGAACTAGGTATTACTCATGAGTTATCTGCTCCTTATACTCCTCAGCAGAATGGCGTCGTGGAGCGCAAGAACAGAACTCTTGTTGAGATGGCTCGCACTATGCTTGATGAGTACAAAACGCCTCGTCGTTTCTGGATTGAGGCAATTGATACTGCATGCCACATCATCAAAAAGGTATATCTTCACAAATTCTTCAAGAAGACTGCTTATGAACTCCTCACTGACAAGAAACCCAATGTGAGTTATTTCAAAGTCTTCGGTGCTAAACGTAGGATTAGAGATCCCCATCACAATTCAAAAATTGCACCGAAAGCACATGAGGGTTTTATGCTTGGTTACGGAAAGGACTCGCACACCTACAGAGTCTTCAACAACGTTCTCCACAAAGTTGTTGAAACTGTAGATGTGCGGTTCGATGAAACTAACGGCTCGCAAAGAGAGCACCTACCTTCTGTGTTAGATGAACAGTCACCTGAGGAAACTATCAAGTTCAAGGCTATTGAGGATGTCATTCCTACCGAAGAATCTGTTGAAGAAATCATTCCAGAATGTGAAGAACGTCATGCTGATGCACCTGAAGAAAATGGTGCTGAAGAAAATGGTGCTGAAGAAAATGCTGATCAAATTCCTCAACGACAACCCGCTCATCCTCACGTTGCAAACGAAGTGCAGATTGAGAAAATCATCAGCGACATCAACATTCCAGGTCCTCTCACACGCTCAAAAGCTTCACATTTGTTTAAATTTTGTGGGCACTTTGCTTTAGTCTCTATCATAGAGCCCACTAAGGTAGATGAAGCATTTTTGGAGCCTGAGTGGATTCAAGCTATGCAAGAAGAATTACATCAGTTCGAGCTGAACAACGTGTGGGAACTGGTCAAACGTCCAGATCCTCGCAAGCACAATATCATTGGCACAAAGTGGATCTACCGCAACAAACAAGATGAAAATGACCCTGTGGTAAGGAATAAGGCACGACTTGTAGCTCAAGGCTATACACATGTTGAAGGAATTGATTTCGATGAAACTTTTGCACCTGTTGCTAGACTTGAGGCTATTAGCATATTACTTGGTTATGCTAACCATCATGATATCACTTTATATCAAATGGATGTGAAAAGTGCATTCCTCAATGGTAAGCTTGAGGAAGAAGTATATGTTGCTCAACCCCCAGGTTTTGAAGATCCAAAGCATCCTGACAAAGCCTTCAGACTCAATAAGGCCCTCTATGGCCTAAAGCAGTCCCCTCGGGCATTGTATGATACTTTGAAGGAATTCCTCATGAAGAAAGGCTTCAAACCCGGTTCACTTGACCCTACTCTTTTCACTAAATATTATGATGGTGAATTGTTTGTGTGCCAAATATATGTTGATGATATTGTCTTTGGCTGTACTGACCAACGTTACACTAACGAATTTGGTTATATATGAGGGAGGAATATGAGATGTCTATGATGGGAGAATTGAAATTCTTCTTAGGTCTTCAAATTCGTCAACAGCGCAATGGCATATTCATATCTCAGGAGAAATAGCTCAAGGATGTATTGAGGAAATTCGGCGTGCAAGATTGCAAAGGGGTCAAAATTCCTATGCCCACCAAGGGCCATCTATGCACTGATGAAAATGGTATTGACTTCGATCAAAAGGTATACCGTTCCATGATTGGTTCTTTATTGTACTTATGTGCATCTAGGCCAGACATTATGCTTAGTGTTTGCATGTGTGCCCGATTTCAAGCTACACCGAAGGAATCACACCATAAGGCTGTGAAACATATTCTTTAATATCTAGCTCACACACCAACACTTGGATTATGGTACCCCAAGGGCTCGATTTTTTATCTCATTGGATATTTAGATTCTGACTATGCTGGTGATCGTGTGGATCGCAAGTCAACATCAGGCACGTGCCATTTCCTCGGATGATCTTTGGTCTGTTGGTCCTCAAAGAAACAGAATCACAGATCACCGCTCATCATCAAGCCGAGTACATTGCTGCTGGTTCTTGCTGTGCTCAATTGCTGTGGATGAAGCAAAATCTCAAGGACTACGGCGTCAACATGAAGAATGTTCCTCTCTACTGTGACAATGAGAGTGCAATCAAGATTGCTCATAACCCAGTTCAGCACTCGAAGACAAAGCACATTCAGATTCATCATCATTTTCTTCGTGATCATGTGTGGAAGGGCGACATTTCTATTGAGCATGTAAGGACTGAAGAACAACTAGCTGATATCTTCACAAAGCCCTTGGATGAGAAGAGATTTAGCAAGTTGAGGTGTGAGCTAAATATCCTAGAATCTTCGAATGTTCTTTGAAAAGGACTCTCATCCTAACACTTATGCAAAATTGATGACTTAGATGTGCAAGACGCGAAGAAACGTTTTTCTTCAATCAATGAAGACTAACACTCTAAGTGTGAATAAATTAACAAAGAATTTGATTCTCGGAACCCTACGACAATTGTACGCGGTGTCTGAAATCATCATTCTTACACGGTGGGTCACACCACCACCAAAAGTTGAAAATCTTCAATTTGAGTTTTTCCTCAGTTTTGAAATTCCTCAGTTGTTCAATTTCTTCAACTTTGCAATGTCTTCACCATTTCAGACGTTTTTCTTCATTGTCTTCACCATTCCTCAGGTGTCTGAAATCATATATGTGTGTGAGTTTGTGTCCTCTACAACATTCACTTATTGCTATTTCTTCAAGTTGCTTTTTCTGCTAAGTGAATGTGATCAGACCCTTCCCCCTCTATGCTAAACTCAACCCACTCTATTCACAATTTCTTCATGTGCATTCTATTTGAAACTCGTTCAAAATCTTCACTGTGTCCTTGTCAGGTGAAGAATTTGCGAACGGAACTTTTAAAACTTATCTTATCTGAATTTTCGGCGTTTGCTGCTCAAACCGTTCCACATTCCACGATAATACTTATCTATTCACCCACGATCTCACACGATCGCCACCTCTCAGTACGTGGGTGACACATGTCAAGAGAATGAGAAGGGTCAGGGGCACGTTCGTCCAATTTCTTCGGGCGAACAGTTTTTCACTTCGGCTATAAATACCCCTCCCCTTCCTCACTTTGGTTTTTACTCCGCTCGACCCCTCTCCCACTCGAGCTTCTCAAACCCTAGCGCCGCATTACTTCCATCATCGTCGGTGAGGAAGAGCTTCACTGCCTCGACCTCGTCGCCGTCGTACTCGCGCCGGCTGCGGATTTCTTCACTCCGCCGCCGCTGTAGCTGTCTTCCTCAGCCAAGTTAGGGCGTGGAAGATCTGAACTGATGAGCTTCACATCTACACTTCCCAGTTCATCGTGTTCTTCATCAAGGGTATTAAAAGTTACTTTTACTGCCCTCTTTGATTCAAATGTTTTCTACAAAATCTTCAAAGGTGTTTATTCTTCAAATCTTCACTCACTTAACACCTCACATATCATCTGTTCTTGATCTGTTTCCCTAAGCAACGTTTTTCTTCAAGATTCCTCAATTGTGTGGATTTTTCAATCTGTACAACTCTAGAACCTAAGTCAAAGAACGCTTAGTGAAATTCTTCAAGACACATCTGGTCAAATTCCTCAAACTTGTTCTTTTTGAAAAACCTCTGAGAACGCATATGACCTCTCCAAATTCCTCGCAACTATACTCTATTCACAGGTACTCATGTCCGCTGCCGAATCACTAGGTTCTCATCAACTTAACTCATTTGCAGCGTTCCTCGAAGAAAAGTTGCACACCTCTTCAGAAAATTCTGTTGTTCATATTCCTCAGCTGAAGAAAATGACTGACGGTAAGAAGCCACAGAAGGGAGGAAAGAGGCCTGAGGTTAATACTGCTTTCGAGATCCCTGATGACATAAACAATGATTATTACACTCCTGATGAGGCCAAGTTTGGCAAGGAGGACAAAAATCAGCGCAAGGTGCGCATACAAAGGATAGAGAGGAGATGGGCACGGGAATGGAGGGAGTACAGATATGTTACTCCCAAGTATATGAAGAAATTCGCTCTAAATCCTCCATGCCCAAGACCTCCATTGGCACCTGGCCAAGAAGCTGATCCCACCAGCCTCAAGCGTGGTGAGGACTATCCTGATGAATGGGCCAAGCGCCAGGCCAAGCTAGCCAAAATAGCTAAGGAAGCAGTGAGGAAATTTAATGAAGACTCTTCTGCTGCTGCTACCACTGCTGAGGCCTCTGCAAGCAAGCCAAAGAAGTCCATGGCAAAGAAGCCTGCTCATAAGCCAAGTGCTTCACCACAAATGCCCTCACGGCCAAGTTCCTCAGCAATGCCCTCACGGCCAGATTCTTCAAAGCCCTCACGGCCAACTCCTCAAGCTGCTCCAGCTCCTCCAAAGTCCTCAGCTCCTCCGCCAAAGTTCTCAGCTCCTCCGACAAAATCCTCAGCACCTGTGCATATCGCCACGTGCCAAAGGACAACAGGCATCTCTATTTCCTCAGGAGCTTCTGCTAGTTCTTCAGCTCCACCCAATTCATCAACTGGCCCCTCTCTGCTGTAGAAAAAGGCTACTGCTGGGCGTGGTTCTCGACCAAGTCCTCACAAGAAGCAGGTCGCCTTTCAAGTGCCGTCTGATGAAGACGAAGCTGATGATGAAGAACTTGCTGAAATCATCAGAGACAGGCAGCTCAAGGCCGCTAGAGCCAAAGGCACAAATGTACCTCTGCTTTTGGATCCAAAATTGATCCTTGATTACATTGATCTCTGGCACAAGGACCCCAACACTCATATGCCTGATTTCAAGTTGACTCCTGGCCAAAGTCATATGCTGACTGCCTTCATTCAGGAAGAGAAATGGAAATTTGAAAAGGCCAGGCAGTTGAAGAAAGCGCAGTACAGGAAGGAGCGCTTCCTGAAGAAAAATGTTATCTCTATGACAACTGAAGAACTTGTCACTATTCAATCTGAAATCAAGAAACTTAGTGATGAATTTGACGTATACCGCGCTGACTGGCTTAGAGCCAAAGTCAGGTTTGTGAAGTTAATCGAGAAGTTCACTACCAATGTTGCAGCCCCATCGCAACAAGAATTCCCTCAGGCTGAGGCATCTGCTCACCCTACTGAAGAACATGCCAGCACCACTGATGAAAATCAGGCTGCTGAAGAAACTCAGAGTACCATGGCTGATGACTGCATTCCAGCCGCTGAAGAAATTGCCAGGGCAACCACTAGTGTTGCGCTGCGGAAGAAACTGTCGACAGCCAAGCTTCAACGGCTGTGAAGCTTCGCCACGAGCTCAAGTAATCGAACCAATTTCCTCTGCTCCTCCTGCACCTACCCCAACTCCGATTCTTCCGTCTGCATCAGATGTGAAGAAGACCAAGGCTGCAGAGCGTGCAGCTGTGAAGAAAAGGAAAGCATCAACTTCATCAGATTCTTCCACTCCGAAGAAGATGAAGCCATTGAGCAGCTCTTTTGAAAATCCAATTGATGCTATTCTTGTCTCATCCATGCCATCAAAGGACCTTATTCCTTTTGATAAAGAATATGTGATCCCAAGTGGATCAGATGAAGAGATTCCTTCTACTGCTTCGTCAGAGCAGTTGGATGAAGAGATTGAAGCGGATGCCATCCCTTCAACCCCAATAGTCTCATCGCCCATGCCTCGCCCATCTTCTTTGAAGAGGCTCATTGAAGAAAAGAGTGAAGAAGAAGATGTGGACATTGGGTGTACAACTCCCATATTGAACGATGACTTTTGGGAAAGTCGGCACCCCAATTCTCCTCTGTTCACACCCTTGCAACAAATTCCTCAGTCCCCAGTGACTACAGTACAGATGGGATCTGAAGAACCTCATGCCACACCGTCTATCCATGAAGAGATTCCAGCCACTAGTGCTGAAGAAAATGTTAATGAAGAATTGAAGACCCAGGATGCCACTGAAGAAGAAGCTGAAATTCCTCAGCCTATGGAACCTGAGATTGCGATTCCTAAGGTGGTGATGCAATTGACTGATACTCCTCAGCCCAAGCCAAAGGATCCCTTCTCGAAGAAGCAAAAATTTAAGGCTGATGACATCTTCGGCGAGCATGTGTTCTTCACAGACTATAATCCTTATGACTCTGCTCATCTTAGAAGGAAGCACTTCTGGACTGCCAGCCAAGCAAATTTTTATTCTTCACTGCTCTTCAACAAGGACAAAGTCTTCGACCACGAGCATATTCCTCATGTGGACATGGAATCACTGCCTTGCTTTACCCCAGTCCTCAGTGTGCTTCATGATGCAGGACTGCTCAACTTTTGCACGGATATTTGCGATTGGAATGAAGAGCTCATTCTTAAATTCTATGCAACTCTGCATATCACAGGCGATGCTGATGATATCAACTCTTGGGTATTGGATTGGATGACCGAAAACACACATTATAAAGCACCGGCCTCTGAATTGCTTCACGCCCTGCCAATCAGTCCAGCCCTTGAAGGAGCTCGTTGCCTGTACCATGAGCCTGAACTCACTGCCCATTACATGCAAGTGCTAATGAAGCCTCTGAATCCCGGTCAAGCCCCAAGGACCAAATTCCTCGTGAAGGAATTGATGTATGTACCAAGAACAGTCTATTGCATTCTGACGAAGACTATGAGTCCAATCAAAGGCCACGACTCGACTAATGAAGAAGTCGTTGGCATCATGAAGAATCTGCTGTTCAATATCATGCATGGCATTCCTGTGAACTATCACGATTTCTTCATGAGGACTCTGGCAAATGTTGCACTATCTCCGTTTGAGTTGAAGCCTTATGCTCCTTGGATTATGAGATTCATCAGAACAAGGTCTTCACTCAACTACAAGGCTGATACTCTCAACCATGGCAGCTACTTGCCCCCCATTGAAGTCCTCAAAAGGACATTTTCCTCAGCTGATGAAAAGGGCAAGGCCGCTGCAGTTATAGATGAAGGCATTCGTCCATTGGATGGTCAGTTTCGCAAAGCTGCATCTTACTCCTCCAATGATGACTCTGGCACTCATGATTCTGCCGCTAATGCATCAAAGCCAAATCCTCAAGCCACAACTCCCAGGGTGATGAATGGCCGTGAGTTGCTTCTTAGTCTTCACCAGAAGGTGGATCGAAACCACAAATGGGTTAAGTGTCAGTTTGGTTCTATTCTTCACAACATGACTGCTACTCACAATGCAGTGAAGAAAAACCATTTCTGCCTCCATGAAGTCTTCGGTCGCACCTGGGCTATTCTATCACATCTGTATGGTGAAGAAGATCTGAAGCAAATGGGTCTCAAGGAAGATTTTGACTGGTCTACTCCTCCACCGAAGAAATTCAAGAAGGTCAAGGTTCCTTCCTTGGTGGCCAACTCATATTCTTCATAACGCGAAACCGATGAGCATGAAGACTTGGACGACACTGCGGCAGGCCCTACAATAACAAACGATCCCAACAACGCTGGCACTCCTTCATCATCTTGATATTCTTCAGGGGCGTTAGTCCTCATTTTTCGACCCTTTTGGTCATTCGATGACAAATGGGGAGAAATTTGAGTTAGTCTTCAAACGGGTCTATCTATATGGGCGTTTTTTGCTAAGTTACAACTCTCGTTCTTCTGAGACTTTATTCGATCGAGTTGTAAACTTAAACTTTGTGATGGTCTGATACTTTTGCTGATACTTTCTACATGCTTATTCCTCGTTAATGTTAATGCACGCATGCTGAATTACATCAGTCACCATATTTCATCATGCATTTCAAATTCTTCATATTATATGTCAAATGCGTGTATGATTTACAAGATATAGGGGGAGATCTCCATGATTCTACTCTTCAAGTGTGCATTGCTTCAAAAGCAAATTCCTCACTATGCACATATTCAGGGGGAATTCTTCTATATCTTGCAATCAAATTCCTCAATTTCAGTACTTACACTTCATATGTTTATCCCTGTTGAAAACTTAACCTATATTTTCATTAGTCACCAAAAAGGGGGAGATTGTAAGTGCATCTAGCGCCCCTTAGTGATTTTTGTGTATTGAAGATTTTATAGGTTAAGGGACTAATGTGTTTATGAGTGTACACAGGTCTATAAGTCTGTGAGGAGTTAGATATTTACAGAGAAAGTCGACCCCTAAAAATGAATATCTTCGACTGAAGAATTTGGATTTCTGAATACTTTCTGAAGACTTTGAAAGTGAAGAAATTGGTGTGACCTTGAAGACTTGGCATTCATTCGAGGAACATGAAGCGTGAAGACTTTTGTTTTCGTAGTTTCATTTTCTCTTTCTTGAGTCATAGGAAACACCGTACTATTAAAGGGGGTCAAGGAAATACTAAGGAAAAATTTCCATGTGATGCTCAACTCAAAATCCTACACCTACCAATCCCTTCGAGTGAAGCCATTGGATATCTCATACGATTCACCAATTTCTTCAAAGGATGTAGACGAAGTTCTTCCGGTCTCTGAGGAATTTGTTCGACCGAGGAGTTAGGAATTCGCCAAAGGCGGGTTGCCTACAGTGAGGAACATGATAGCCCCGAGGAATTTGATACTCAAATTTCCGACCGTTCTCAGTACTCTGCCACTGTCCCAAAGTATCTACCCACCTAACGGTCATATCATTGAAGGGCATTTATGTCTTATCATGTCGGGCTGCTCCCTAGGCTATAAATAGCCGCCCCCTACAACCACTAGCAGGTTGGCTGCTCCGAGAGAAACTGACACTTGTCATTTGAGAGCATCCCATCCTCCGAGGACTTTGAGCGAAAATCATCAAGTGAGGAAAACCCAAACCCAAACACCTACAAACCCAAAGTGATTGAGCATCACTGAAGAGATTGATCTTGCGTAGATCTGACGCTTGTTACCTATGAAGACTGTGCTTCTTCCAGATGGTTAGGCGTCATGGTGTGAGCATCCCAGAGGAAATTGTGGATCGCCGAGTGACCGAGTTTGTGAAGGTTTGGAAGTCACCTGAAGACTTACACCGAGTGATTGGGCGAGGTCTGTGTGACCTTAGCTCAAGGAGAATATGGTGAGGACTGTGTGTCCTCAGGTTTAAATACCTAGCCGCTCCAACCAGACGTACAACTGACACAACAGTTGGAACTGGTCTACCAAATCATTGTCTTCACCAAGCTACTGGTTCTATTTCCTCAACTCTTTCATTTCCTCATTACTGTGTTGTGTGCCTGTTTATATTTGTTCGAAGACTTTGACTGAAGACTTTCTCAATTTCCTCAGTTCAATTTCTTTAGTCTGTTTGTCTTCATCCTGTGTTATCCTATGTTTATGCTTTCTGTACTCTGTGCTTGTCTTCATTTCATCATGATGACCATGCTTGTGTTCTGTTATGTTTACATCTGAGTACTTATTCCGCTGCAAGTAGTTCTTTGCTTAGGAATTTCCTCACCCGCAAATTCCTCAGAGAAGAATTCATAAAAATCGCCTATTCACCCCCCTCTAGTCGATATAAGCACTTTCACAGAATCTGGGCTCATTAATGCTTCCTCATAGTTCGTAGGTTCGTCATGGTCTAGTAACATGACTTCCAGGACAGGATTACCGTACCAATCTGGTGCGGAACGTGCTCTAGTTCACCTACGAGGTTCGGTAGTAACTTGATCTGAAGTTTCATGATCTTTATCATTAGCTTCCTCTCTAGGTTGTGTAGGCATCACGAGAACGGTTTTCTGTGATGAGCTACTTTCCTCCCACTCACTTCTTTCGAGAGAAACTCCTTCTCTAGAAAGGATCCATTCTTAGCAACAAAGATCTTGCCTTCGGATCTGTGATAGAAGGTGTGCCCAACAGTTTCTTTTGGGTATCCTATGAAGACGCACTTCTCTGATTTGGGTTCCAGCTTATCAGGCTGAAGCCTTTTCACATAAGCATCACAACCCTAAACTTTAAGAAACGACAACTTAGGTTTCTTGCCAAACCATAGTTCATATGGTGTCGTCTCAACGGATTTAGACGGTGCCCTATTTAACGTGAATGCAGTTGTCTCTAATGCATAACCCCAAAACGAAAGCGGTAAATCGGTAAGAGACATCATAGATCACACCATATCTAACAAAGTACGGTTACGACATTCGGACACACCATTACGTTGTGGTGTTCCAGGTGGCGCGAGTTGTGAAACTATTCCACATTGTTTTAAATGAAGGCCAAACTCGTAACTCAAATGTTCGCCTCCGCGATCAAATCATATAAACTTTATTTTCCTGTTACGATGATTCTCCACTTCACTCTGAAATTCTTTGAACTTTTCAAATGTTTTAGACTTGTGTTTCACCAAGTAGATGTACCCATATCTGCTCAAATCATCTGTGAAGGTCAGAAAATAACGATACCCGCCGCATGCCTCAACACTCATCGGACCGCATACATCGGTATGTATTATTTCCAATAAGTCAGTGGATCGCTGCATTGTTCCGAAGAATGGAGTCTTAGTCATCTTGCCCATGAGGCATGGTTCGCAAGCATCAAATGATTCATAATCAAGTGATTCCAATATGACCTAAACGGCAGAGCCACAAATATGTTGCACTATCATTATCAACTTTGCATCTTTTGGCATCAATATTATGAATATGTGTATCACCACGATTGAGATTCAACAAAAATAGACCACTCTTCAAGGGTGCATGACCATAAAAGATATTACTCATATAAAATAGAACAACCATTATTCTCTGATTTAAATGAATAACCGTATCACATTAATAAGATCCAGATATAATGTTCATGCTCAGTGTTGGCACCAAATAACAAATATTCAGGTCTAAAACTAATCCCTAAGGTAGATGTAGAGGTAGCGTGCCGACGGCAATCACATCGACCTTGGAACCATTCCCGACGCGCATCGTCACCTCCTTAGCCAATCTTCGTTTAATCCATAGCCCCTGTTTCGAGTTACAAATATGAGCAACCGAACCGGTATCAAATACCCAAGCACTACTACGAGCATTAGTAAGGTACACATCAATAACATGTATATCAAATATACCTTTGTTCACTTTTCCATCCTTCTTATCCTCCAAATACTTGGGGCAGTTATGCTTCTAGTGACCAATCCCTTGCAGTAGAAGCACTCAGTTTCAGGCTTAGGTCCAGACTTGGGCTTCTTCCCGGGAGTGGCAACTTTTTTGCCATTCTTCTTGAAGTTCCCCTTCTTTCCTTTGCCCTTTTTCTTGAAACTAGTGGTCTTGTTAACCATCAACACTTGATGCTCCTTCTTGATTTCTACCTCCACAGTTTTGAGCATTGCGAAGAGCTCGGGAATAGTCTTATCCATCCCTTGCATATTATAGTTCATCATGAAGCCTTTGTAGCTTGGTGACAGTGATTGAAGAACTCTGCCAATAACACTATCATCTAGAAGATTAACTCCCAGCTGAGTCAAGTGGTTATGATACCCAGACATTCTGAGTATGTGTTCATTGACAGAACTGTTCTCTTCCATCTTGCAGCTATAGAACTTGTTGGAGACTTCATATCTCTCAACTTGGGCATTTGCTTGAAATATTAACTTTAACTCCTGGAACATCTCATATGGTCCATGACATTCAAATCGTCTTTGAAGTCCCGATTCTAAGACGTAAAGCATGGCACACTGAACTATCGAGTAGTCATCTGATCGAGCTTGCCGACGCTCATAACATCAAGATCGCGCTCCTGCAGAGGCCTTTCACCTAGCGGTGCATCAAGGACATAATTCTTACAGGCAACAATGAGGATAATCCTCAAGTTACGGACCCGATCAGTAGTTGCTACCATCATCTTTCAACTTAGCTTTCTCTAGGAACGCATTAAAATTCAAGGGAACGGTAGCACGGGCAATTGATCTACAACATAGATATGAAAAAACTATCAGGATTAAGTTCATGATATTACTTAAGAACTCCCACTTAGATAGACATCCCTCGAGTCATCTAAATGATCACGTGATCCATATCAACTAAACCATGTCCGATCATCACGTGAGATGGAGTAGTTTTCAATGGTGAACACCTCTATGTTGATCATATGTACTATATGATTCACGTTCGACCTTTCGGTCTCCAGTGTTCCGAGGCCATGTCTGTACATGCTAGGTTCGTCAAGTTTAACCCGAGTATTCTGCATGTGCGAAACTATCTTGCACCCGTTGTATGTGAACGTAGATCTTATCACACCCAATCATCACGTGGTGTCTCAGCATGATGAACTGTCGCAATCATGCATACTCAGGGAGAACACTTATACCTTGAAATTTTAGTACGGGATCATCTTATAATGCTACCGCCGTACTAAGCAAAATAAGATGCATAAAAGATAAACATCATATGCAACCAAAATATTTGACATGATATGGCCATCATCATCTTGTGCCTTTGATCTTCATCTCCAAAGCATCGTTATGATCTCCATCGTCATCGGCTTGACACCTTGATCTCCATCATAGCGGCATGGTCATCTCGCCAACTGTTGCTTCCACAACTATCGCTAACGCATAGTGATAAAGTAAAGCAATTACATGGCATTTGCATTTCATACAATAAAGTGACAACCATAAGGCTCCTGCCAGTTGCCAATGACTTTTACAAAACATGATCATCTCATACAATAACGTATATCACATCATGTCTTGACCATATCACATCACAACATGCCCTGCAAAAACAAGTTAGACGTCCTCTACTTTGTTGTTGCAAGTTTTACGTGGCTGCTACGGGCTTCTAGTAAGAACCGTTCTTACCTACGCATCAAAACCACAACGGTGATTTATCAAGTTTGCTATTTTAACCTTCAATAAGGACCGGCCGCAGTCAAATTCAATTCAACTAAAGTTGGAGAAACAGACACCCAACAGCCACCTTTATGCAAAACTAGTTGCATGTCTGTCGGTGGAACCGGTCGCATGAACATGGTCATATAAGGTTGGTCCAGGCCGCTTCATCCAACAATACCGCCTAATCAAAATAAGACATTGGTGGTAAGCAGTATGATGATTACCGCCCACAACTCTTTATGTTCTACTCATGCATATCATCTACGCATAGACCTGGCTCGGTCGCCACTGTTGGGGAACGTAGCATGCAATTTCAAATAAAATTCCTACGCTCACACAAGATCTATCTAGGAGATGCATAGCAATGAGAGGGGGAGAGTGTGTCCACGTACCCTCGTAGATCAAAAGCGGAAGCGTTTCATAACACGGTTGATGTAGTCGAACTTCATCTTGTTTTGACCGATCAAGCACTGAACGTACGACACCTCCGAGTTCGGCACACGTTCAACTCGATGACTGATGTCGGCTAGGACTTCGTCGATATTTCCCCAAAGAGGAAGGGATGATGCAGCACAACGACGGTAGGTATTTCCCTCTGTGATGAAACCAAGGTTATCGAACCAGTAGGAGAACCAAGCAACACAACGTAAACAACCCCTGCACACTAATAACAAGCCCTCGCAACCCGACGTGTTAAAGGGGTTGTCAATATCTTTCGGTTAACGGCGCCAGAAATTGGCAATCGGACGTGAGGAAATTGTAGTAGATTGATAGATCGAACGCCAAATAAAATAAATAAGAATAAAACGCAGCGAGGTATTTTTTGTATTTTTAGTTTAATAGACCTGAAAATAAATGCAAAGGAAAAGTAGATCGCAAAGGCAAATATATGAGAAAGAGACCCGGGGGCCGTAGGTTTCATTAGTGGCTTCTCTCGAGAATAATAGCAAATGCTGGGTGAAAAAATCACTGTTGGGCAATTGATAGAACTTCAAATAATCATGACGATATCCAGGCAATGATCATTATATAGGCATCACGTCCAAGATTAGTAGACCGACTCCTGCCTGCATCTACTACTATTACTCCACAGATCGACCGCTATCCATCATGCAACTAGTGTATTAAGTTCATGGAAAAACGGAGTATTGCAATAAGAATGATGACATGATGTAGACAAGATCTATCTATGTAGAGATAGACCCCATCGTTTTATCCTTAGTAGAAACGATACATACGTGTCGGTTCCCCTTCTGTCACTGGGATCAAGCACCGTAAGATCAAATCCACTGCAAAGCACCTCTTCCCATTGCAAGATAAATAGATCAAGTTGGCCAAACAAAACCCAAATATTGGAGAAGAAATACGAGGCTTTAAGAGATCATGCATAAAAGAGATCAAAGAAACTCAAATACTTTCATGGATATAAAAATATATAACTAATCAAAAACTCAAAGTTCATCAGATCCCAACAAACACACCGCAAAAAGAGTTACATCATATGGATCTCCAAGAGACCATTGTATTGAGAATTCAGCGAGAGAGAGGAAGCCATCTAGCTACTAACTACGGACCCGAAGGTCTACAAAGAACTACTCACGCATCATCGAAGAGGCAGCAATGGAGGTGGTGAACCCCATCCGAGATGGTGTCAAGATTGGATCTCGTGGTTCTGGACTCTACGGTGGCTGGATCAATATTTTTTCGACTCCCCTAGGGTTTTGGGAATATTGGGGTATTTATAGAGCAAAAAGGCGGTCCGGGGGCACCCGACATGGGCACAACCCACCAGGGCGCGCCTGGGCCTCCTGGCGCGCCCTGGTAGGTTGTGCTCTCTCGGAGCACCCCCCAGGCGCAGCCATGGCCCATTAGGTGTCTTCTGGTCCAAAAAAATTCTCCGTGAAGTTTTGTTGCATTTGGATTCCATTTGGTATTGATTTCCTGCGATGTAAAAAACATGCAGAAAACAGCAACTGGCACTTGGCACTATGTCAATAGGTTAGTACCAAAAATGATATAAAATGACTACAAAATGATTATAAAACATCCAAGATTGACAATATAACAACATGGAACAATAAAAAATTATAGATACATTGGAGACGTATCAATGACGTCTTTTGAACTCTTGATCCAACAAAGTGTTGAGGGAGAGTTCCGTCAGCACGATGACATGGTGACGGTGATGGTGAAGTGATCCGCGCAGGGCTTTGCCTAAGCACTACGTGAATATGACCGGAGGTGTAAACTGTGGAGGGAGGCGGCGCACACGGCTAACAGATGTTGTTGTTGGGAACGCAGTAATTTCAAAAATTTCCTACGCACACGCAAGATCCATCTAGGTGATGCATAGCAACGAGAGGGGAGAGTGTCGTCTACGTACCCTCATAGACCGAAAGCGGAAGCATTATGACAACGCGGTTGATGTAGTCATACGTCTTCACGATCCGACCGATCCTAGTACCGAAAGTACGGCACCTCCGCGATCTGCACACATTCGGCTCGGTGACGTCCCACGAACTCTCGATCCAGCTGAGTGTCGAGGGAGAGCTTCGTCAGCATGACGGCGTGATGACGATGATGATGAAGTTACCGACGCAGGGCTTCGCCTAAGCACTACAACGATATGACCGAGGTGGAATCTGTGGAGGGGGGCACCGCACACGGCTAAGACAAATGTCAACTTGTGTGTCTATGGGGTGCCCCATCCCCCGTATATAAAGGAGTGGAGGAGGGGGAGGGCCGGCCCTCTATTGCGCGCCCAAGGGGAGTCCTACTCCCACCGGGAGTAGGATTCCCCCCCCCCCTAGTTGGATTAGGAGAGGAAGGAAGGGAGGGAGAGGGGGAAGGAAAGGGGTAGGCCCCCACCCAATTCAGATTGGGCTTGAGGGGGGCGCGCCCCCTCCTAGGCTCCCTTCTCCTCTCTCCCACTATGGCCCAATAAGGCCCATATACTTCCCGGGGGGTTCCGGTAACCTCCCGTACTCCGGTAAATGCCCGAACTCACCTGGAACCATTCCGATGTCCAAATATAGTCATACAATATATTGATCTTTATGTCTCGACCATTTCGAGACTCCTCGTCATGTCCGTGATCAAATCTGGGACTCCGAACAACCTTCGGTACATCAAAACACATAAACTCATAATACCGATCGTCACCGAAGGTTAAGCGTGCGGACCCTACGGGTTCGAGAACTATGTAGACATGACCGATACTCATCTCCGGTCAATAACAATTAGCAGAACCTGGATGCTCATATTGGTTCCTACATATTCTACGAAGATCTTTATTGGTCAAACCGCATAACAACATACGTTGTTCCCTTTGTCATCGGTATGTTACTTGCCCGAGATTCGATCGTCGGTATCTCAATACCTAGTTCAATCTTGTTACCGGCAAGTCTCTTTACTTGTTCCGTAATGCATCATCCCGCAACTAACTCATTAGTCACATTGCTTGCAAGGCTTATAGTGATGTGCATTACCGAGAAGGCCTAGAGATACCTCTCTGTAACACGGAGTGACAAATCGTAATCTCGATCTATGCCAACCCAACAAACACCATCGGAGACACCTGTACAACATCTTTATAATCACCCAGTTACGTTGTGATGTTTGATAGCACACTAAGTGTTCCTCCGGTATTTGGGAGTTGCATAATCTCATAGTCATAGGAACATGTATAAGTCATGTAGAAAGCAATAGCAATAAACTAAACGATCAAGTGCTAAGCTAACAGAATGGGTCAATTCAATCACATCATTCTCTAATGATGTGATCCCGTTAATCAAATGACAACTCATGTCCATGGCTAGGAAACTTAACCATCTTTGATTCAACGAGCTAGTCAAGTAGAGGCATACTAGTGACACTCTGTTTGTCTATGTATTCACACATGTACTAAGTTTCCGGTTAAAACAATTCTAGCATGAATAATAAACATTTATCATGATATGAGGAAATATAAATAACAACTTTATTATTGCCTCTAGGGCATATTTCCTTCAGTTGTGTGTTATAGGTGCCTCCCCACTCATATATATATAGGTGGGAGGGAGAGGGAGCAGCCAAGGGGGCGCCCAAGTAGGAGGAATCCTACTTGGGGCCCTAGTGCAATTCGCCCCCTACCATAACTTCCGGAGGGGGAAGGAAGGAGGAGGGAGGAAGGAAGGAAGGGGGAGGCCGAATCCCCCCTTCCTTTCTCTCTTCTCCTCTTTCCTTCCCCTCCTATTTCGGCCTACATGGGGCGCACCAGCCCCTTAGGGGCTAGTCTATGCCCTTCTTGGCCCATTAGGCCCATGTAGTTGCTGGGGGGATGCCCGGAACCCCTTCCGGTGACCCAATATGTACCCGGTACCCCCCAGAACACTTCCGGTGTCCGAATATCATCGTCCTATATATCAATCTTTACCTCTCGGCCATTTCGAGACTCCTCGTCATGTCCGTGATCTCATCCAGGACTCCGAACAACATTTGTTCACCAAATCACATAACTCATATAATACAAAATCGTCATCAAACATTATGCGTACGGGCCCTACGGGTTCGAGAATTATGTAGACATGACCGAGACACCTCTCCGGTCAATAACCAACAGCGGAACCTAGATGCTCATATTGGTTCCCACATATTCTACGAAGATCTTTATCGGTCCTACCGTAATGAAAACATACGTTATTCCCTTTGTCATCGGTATGTTACTTGCCCGAGATTCGATCGTCCGTATCTTCATACCTAGTGCAATCTCGTTACCGGCAAGTCTCTTTACTCGTTCTGTAATGCATCATCCTGCAACTAACTCATTAGTCACATTGCTTGCAAGGCTTATTATGATGTGCATTACCGAGAGGGCCCCACTGGTACAACGGCGTCCTAAACAAACGGTTTAAAACCCCTTTCCGCGACGACATTTGGAACCGTCGCCAAGTGAGTGTGGGTGATAGGGGGGTCCTTCCCACATGACCCGGAAATCATCGGGGATAGGCCCTCATGGGACCCATGCTGGGGCCGTGTGCGATCGGGCGAGACATGGAAACCCATTCATTTCCGTAGGTATGTACATCCCACACGGTGAATCCCAGAAATCATTTCCGTAGGTATGTACATCCCACACGGTGAATCCCAAAAATCATTTCCGTAGGTATGTACATCCTACATAGTGAATCCCAGAAATCATTTCTGTAGGTATGTACATCCCACACGGTGAATCCCAGAAATCATTTCCATAGATATGTACATCCCACACGGTGAATCCTAGAAAATCATTTCCGTAGGTATGTACATCCCACACAGTTCTTTGTGTGGAAACGTTTGTGCAAGGTGGCCTAACGCAAACAATTCGCTGCCGGAAGCCGTGTGTGATTGTTGGTTGATCGAACACGCCTACTTTCTAGAAACCGTGCGGGTTGTTTGAGGTCATCTCCCACGGTGCTGTCTGAGTAACCGTTTGCCACAGAAAACCCCAATAAGCAGGGTAATTAGCCTATTATTGATAATCCATGTACTAATCAAACTAATATTTCTTATAAAACATGCCAGATATTTCATATCCGTATAAAAGCAACCAGGATTTCATAATCGAATTACATCTGATAGCTTCGGCACTCAGTTACGCCATTACACAACAGCACCAAGTTTCACATGCAGCATCAAAAACCTTTGGAAAGTAGCATCATACATGGTAAATAGACAGATGAATATCATCTGGGAAACTACAAAAGTGGAAGGCAAATATTGAGCCTTCATTGATGTTGAATGTCCTTGCAACTTTAGGCCAGTGGCTATGGATAATTGCCCGCCCAACCTTCATCCTCTTCAGCAAGACTTCAATATTGTACCATGGGTGTTGAATGAATACCTTCCTCGCCTCTTGACCATGCAGGTGGTTTGAGAGGTAATCATCGCTGAACTGCTTTGAAAAGTACTGAAAACAAAGCTATGCATAAATCATTGTTGTAAATTTTGAAATGGCGCAAGGGGTAAAAACAAGGTAAAAGAGTTGGTACCATCCTATAGTTGACCGATGTCTTCTTCATTATGCAAAAAAAGATCTTGCTGTTATTCGTCGCAAGTTACTTCATCCTAACAATCTTTCTGAGTTTCTTGACTTGACTGATATTCATGGACATCTCATTTCGCCATATGCAAAATGGGTCAATAAAGGGTCTAAGCCTCGACAAAGAGGACCTACATGTGCAAGACCAAAGTGTAAGAAACCTAAATATTATAATGATTCCTGCAACTGCACAATAATGTGCTATTAGCCAAAGGACCCTTCTTGAGCAAACCTCGATGGTAAACCGTAGTGTCTCCCATTGTTTCCCTGCAACACACATAAGGAAGATCTTGATTAGGTTAACTGAGAGTTGCCATACTATCAGTAGAATATGTATTGAGTACAGCCAAATTCGATTGGTGTCACATGCATAACAATACAAAATTGTACCCACGGCAAATGAAAATCAAATTGCCGAACTGAACCAAACAGTTAAATGGACAGCAGACCAAATGAACCAAAATAGTTAACTGAGCACGACATTGCAGAATAGAAACATGTACTAGAAGATAAGATAGTTAACAAAACAAAGAATGCTTGAGAACAGTACTACAAAATGTAGCAAGTGTTGGACCAAAGTGTTAACTGAACATTACATTTCAGAGGACCAAACTGTTAACTGAACATCAGATTGCATATTAACATTACAGAGGACAAATCACTAGCAGGCACTGGCTGTGGCCTCGAGAAAACATCACGAACTGTATTTTAAAGTAGACAACCGTGCGGCGGTGTCGACGGTGGCCTCGAAGACGAGGTGCTCCTCCAAGATCTGGCGGTCAACACGCATGTCAGCCATAGCGACCTCGTTCGCGCGTGCGGCCACATGCTGCTCCAGCTCCACGTAATACTACGTGTAAAATGGCTGTGGGCGGCGCTTAATTGGAGGAGGGGGCAGTGATTTCGATGGAAGGTGTCGCTCCATTAGTCGGGGCATGTGGGACGGGAAAGGAGGAGGATGGTGTGGGTGGGGTGTGGATTACCTGACCATATCGACGAGGCCGTGCAACAAGAAGAAGGGTCGGCGGCGAGGAGGCCGCGCAGCAAGAAGAAGGGTCACCGGCGAGGAGGCAGCGTTGCAAGAAGAAGGGTCGCCGGTGAGGAGGCGGCGCTGCAAGAAGAACGGTAGCCGGCGAGGAGGCGGCGTTGTAAGAAGAAGGGTCGTCGGCGAGGAGGCTGAGCTGCCAATAAGCAGCAATGAAGGTTTGAACTTGGAAAGCAAGGAGGAACAGCGGAAATGTGGCTTTTGGTAGGAGGGAGGGGGTGGGGAGATAGATATTTCCGCGGTGGCAAAAAAATTTCACTCGGTGCCGCAAGAAACTGGCGCACAAGTGTGGTTCAAGCGGGGACGGTGGACTGTAGATGACGAAGCTTCCTGCGTAAACCACACAAGATGGCGCACCAAGATATTTTATATCGCATCCCACACGATTCTTTCTAGTAAACTGTTTGTGGTATACCTGATTTTTTCATTATGTTTTGGAAGACAAAATGGTGTTACGGAGGGAAAGGATGGTGTTTGAATTGCTAGAACATTTACGTACAGTGAACATGCAACTAGTACATGAGTGTCGTGTTTAAATTTGGAATTGTTCCGGGTTCGTTTGCCATTTTTATGCATTAATTGAGTTTCTGGGCATTTAATGTGCATAATTCAAATTTGAACTACAAGCACATGCTCCAATGCACCAAAGTTTGCTGAAAAATCACATGTGTGTCTTTGGGTGAATTTATAGGTCTCATGCAAGAAATGGGAATAAAATTCAAACATCTGGGTGTCGTGGCTCAGCCGGAATGATTGAGAACTTGGTTTTTTAATTCTTGCAAATCCAAAACATTCCTAAAAATCATGAAACTTGGCATGGTGTCATGACATGGCACCAACATGCTGTAGTAAATTTTTGGCCGAATTGGGACAAGCTTTGGTGTAAGCTTCTTGCAAACCGGAGCTTCCCTCAAGAAGGCTCCTGGTTCTGAGAGGGAACGTGTCACTTCCGTGTGCGAAACGGCATACGTACACTGCCTTCCCCCGCCTTAATTTTTTTACACAGGCAGATTAGACCAAATAGAAGTATCGTGCTAAATTTTGGAATTATTCCATGTTCCTTTGGCCTTTTATTGTACACTAGCAAAAAAGCTCGTGCGTTGCAACAGGAGAAAAAACACAACACACACTCTTAACCGAACAACCATCACTCAAGACCACAATAGGTCCATCTCCTTTATTTTAGCGATGAATCATATTTGTGTTGCCACTTATCCTTCTTCTCACCCTCGCCGGCGGTGACCTTAGTGTTCACACAAACCTAAACGTGTTAGAATGTGGTTAATCCTAAGACGTCTCTCTCTCCCTCTCTCCTCCCTCCCCCTCTCTCTCGCTTTCTTTCAAAACAAAGTTTGCTTCCAAAACAATATTAAAAAATATTTAACAGGTAAAATTAACATCATATACAGATTTCACACATTTTTCTAATCAAATTTCATATATAACATATTAAAATCGGAGTTACGGTTTAAAAGATACATCTAATTTAGAAAACCATTTGTTTGAATTAAATATCTTCCAAAATAATATTTATAAATACTTAACAGGTTAAAATAATCTTATATTCATATTCTACATATTTTTCTAATCAAATTTCATATATAACATGTTTAAATCGGAGTTACGGTTTAAAAGATATGGATGGTTTAGAAAAGCATTTGTTTGACTTAAATATGATCCGCGGATGGAATACCTAAAAAGTCAGGGGGGTTATAAAAAACTATAAAATAATGGTTCGGTGTGACTTAAATCTGGACCGCGGGTTGATTTCATGAAAACACAGTTTTTTTTGCAAATTTGCGCGACGAACGGGCAGAAACCCTACGTGCTTTATTATTAGGTAGAAATTTTATACGTTAATTGAGTTTCTCCGCATTTAATGTGCATAATTAAAATTTGAACTACAAGCACGTGCTCCAGTGCACCATAGTTGTTTGAAAAATTACATGTGTGTCCTTGGGTGAATTTCTAGGTTCCATGCAAGAGATGGGAGCGAAATTCAAACATCTGGGCGTCGTGGCTCGGCCGAAAAGATTGAGAAACTTGGTTTTTTAATTCCTGTAATTCCAAGACACGCGTAAAAATCATGAAACTTGGCATGGTGTCATGACATGGCACGAACATGTTGCGGTAATTTTTTTGGCCGAATTGGGACAAGCTTTGGTGTAAGCTTCTTGCAAACCGGAGGACAAGCGAGGTCTAAGCTTGGGGGAGTTGATACGTCCATTTTGCATCATGCTTTTATATCGATATTTATTGCATTATGGGCTGTTATTATACATTATGTCACAATACTTATGCTTATTCTCTCTTATTTTACAAGGTTACATAAGGAGGGAGAATGCCGGTAGCTGGAATTCTGGGCTGGAAAAGGAGCAAATATTAGAGACCTATTCTGCACAACTCCAAAAGTCCTGAAACTCCACGAAAGTTATTTTTGGAAATAATAAAAAATATTGAGCGGAAGAAGTACGTCAGAGGGGGGCCCACCTGGACACGAGGGTGGGGGGCGCGCCCCCTGCCTCGTGGGCCCCCTGTTGGCTCTCCGGTGGCCATCTTCTGCTATATGAGGTCTTTCATTGAGGAAAAAATCATAAGCAATGTTTCGGGAAGAGACTCCGCCGCCACGAGGCGGAACCAATCTAGGGCTCCGACAGAGCTGTTCTGCCGGGGACACTTCCCTCCGGGAGGGGGAAATCGTCGCCATTGTCATCACCAACGCTCCTCTCATCGGGAGAGGGCAATCTCCATCAACATCTTCACCAGCACCATCTCCTCTCAAAACCCTAGTTCATCTCTTGTATCCAATTCTTGTCTCAAAATCCGGGATTGGTACTAGTAGGTTGCTAGTAGTGTTGATTACTCCTTGTAGTTGATGCTAGTTGGTTTATTTGGAGGAAGATCATATGTTCAGATCCTTTATGCATATTAATACCCCTCTGATTATGAACATGAATATGCTTTGTGAGTAGTTACGTTTGTTCCTGAGGACATGGGAGAAGTCTTGCTATTAGTAGTCATGTGAATTTGGTATTCGTTCGATATTTTGATGAGATGTATGTTGTCTAGCCTCTAGTGGTGTTATGTGAACGTCTACTACATAACACTTCACCATTATTTGGGCCTATAGGAAGGCATTGGGAAGTAATAAGTAGATGATGGGTTGCTAGAGTGATAGAAGCTTAAACCCTAGTTTATGCGTTGCTTCGTAAGGGGCTAATTTGGATCCATATGTTTCATGCTATGGTTAGCTTTACCTTAATACTTTTGTTGTAGTTGCGGATACTTGCAATAGAGGTTAATCCTAAGTGGGATGCTTGTTCAAGTAATAATAACACCCAAGCACCGGTCCACCCACATATCAAATTATCAAAGTACCGAACGTGAATCATATGAACGTGATGAAATCTAGCTTGACGATATTCCCATGTGTCCTAGGGAGCGCTTTTCTCTATATAAGAGTTTGTCCAGGCTTGTCCTTTGCTACAAAAGGGATTGGGCCACCTTGCTGCACTTTATTTACTTTTGTTACTTGTTGCTCGTTACAAATTATCCTATCACAAAACTATCTGTTACCACTTATTTCAGTACTTGCAGAGAATACCTTGCTGAAAACCGCTTATCATTTCCTTCTACTCCTCGTTGGGTTCGACATTCTTACTTATCGAAAGGACTACGATAGATCCCCTATACTTGTGGGTCATCAAGACTCTTTTCTGGCGCCGTTGCCGGGGAGTGAAGCGCCTTTGGTAGATGGAATTTGGTAAGGAAAAATTTATATAGTGTGCTGAAATTTACTGTCACTTGTTACTATGGAAAGTAATCCTTTGTGGGGCTTGTTCAGGGTATCTTCACCCCGACCAGTAGAGCAAAGAGTTGCTCCTCAACCTACCGAACCTACTGAAAATGAAAATGTTCCCTTTGAAGTTCCCTCGGATATGTTAGAAAACTGCTAGCTAATCCTTTTGCAGGAGATGGAACAAAGCATCCTGATGAGCACCTAATATATGTGGATGAAGTTTGTGGATTATTTAAGCTTGCAGGTATACCCGATGATGTTGTTAAGAAAAAGGTCTTTCCTTTATCTTTGAAGGAAGATGCATCAACATGGTATAGGCTATGTGATGATACAGGGTCATGGAACTACAAACGATTGAAATTGGAATTTCATCAGAAGTTTTATCCTATGCATCTTGTTCGTCGTGATCGCAATTTTATATATAATTTTTGGCCTCGCGAAGGAGAAAGCATCGCTCAAGCTTGGGGGAGGCTTAATTCAATGTTGTATTCATGCCCCAATCATGAGCTCTCAAGATGAATAATTCTTCAAAAAAATTATGCTCGGCTTTCTAAAAACAATCGCACCATGCTCGATACTTCTTGTGCTGGCTCTTTTATGATTAAGACTATTGAATTCAGATGGAATTTATTGGATAGAATTAAACGAAACTCTGAAGATTGGGATCTCGACGAAGGTAAGGAGTCAGGTATGACACCTAAGTTTGATTGTGTTAAATCTTTTATGGATACCGATGTTTTCCGTAAGTTTAGCACTAAATATGGACTTGACTTCGAGATAGTAGCCTCTTTCTGTGAATCTTTTGCTACTTATGTTGATCTCCCCAAGGAGAAGTGGTTTAAATATCATCCTCCCATAGAAGTAAAAGTAGCTGCACCTATTAAAGTGAAAAGACTATCACTTATAATGATCCTATTGTTCCTACTTCTTATGTTGAGAAACCACCTTTCCCTGTTAGGATAAAGGATCATGCTAAAGCTTCAACTGTGGTTCGTAAAAGCAATATTAGAACTTATACACCACCTGAGCAAATTAAAATTGAACCTAATACTGCTATTGTTAAAGATCTCTTGGATGATAATATTGATGGGCATGTTATTTATTTCTGTGGTGAAACTGCCAGAATTGCTAAACCTTGTACTAAAGATAAACATAGACTTGTGGTAGGCATGCCTGTTATTTCTGTTAAAATAGGAGATCATTGTTATCATGGCTTATGTGATATGGGTGCTAGTGTTAGTGCAATACCTTATGACTTATACAAAGAAATTATGCATGATATTGCACCTGCTGAGATAGAAGATATTGATGTTACAATTAAGCTTGCCAATAGAGATACTATATCACCAATGGGAATTGTAAGAGATGTTGAAGTCTTGTGTGGGAAAACTAAATATCCTGCTGATTTTCTTGTTCTTGGTTCCCCACAAGATAGCTTTTGTCCCATTATTTTTGGTAGACCTTTCTTGAACACGGTTAATGCTAGGATAGACTGTAAAAAGAGTGTTGTTACTATTGGCTTGGGTGATATGTCTCATGAGTTTAATTTCTCTAAATTTTGTAGACAACACCGTGAAGAAGAATTGCCTAGTAAGGATGAAATTATTGGTCTTGCTTCTATTGCCGTACCTCCTAGTGATCCTTTAGAACAATATTTGATATACCATGAAAATGATATGTTTATGAATGAAAGAAGGGAAATAGATGAAGTATTCTTTAAACAGGAACCCATCCTGAAACACAATTTGCCTGTTGAAATCTTAGGGTATCCTCCTCCACCCAAGGGTGATCCCGTGTTTGAGCTTAAACCGTTGCTTGATACTCTTAAATATGCTTATCTTGATGAAAAGAAGATATATCCTGTTATTATTAGTGCTAACCTTTCAGAGCATGAAGAAGAGAGATTATTGAAAACTCTAAAGAAGCACCGTGCTGCTATTGGATATAATCTTGATGATCTTAAGGGCCTTAGTCCCACTCTATGTCAACATAAAATAAATTTGGAAGAAGATGCCAAACCAGTTCGTGATCATAAACGAAGGCTGAATCCTAAGATGAAAGAAGTGGTAAGAAAAGAAATACTAAAGCTCCTGGAGGCAGGTATAATTTATCCCGTTGCTGATAGTCAGTGGGCAAGTCCTGTCCACTGTGTTCCTAAGAAGGGAGGTATTACCGTCGTTCCTAATGATAAAGATGAATCGATTCCGCAAAGAATTATTACAGGTTATAGGATGGTAATTGATTTCCGCAAATTAAATAAAGCTACAAAGAAATATCATTACCCCTTACCTTTTATCGATCAAATGCTAGAAAGATAATGCAAACATACACATTTCTGCTTTCTAGATGGTTATTCTGGTTTCTCTCAAATACCTGTGTCAGCTAATGATCAATCGAAGACTACTTTTACTTGCCCTTTTGGTACTTTTGCTTATAGACGTACTTTTGGTTTATGTAATGCACCTGCTACCTTTCAAAGATGCATGATGGATATATTCTCTAACTTTTGTGAAAAGAGTTGTGAGGTTTTCATGGACGATTTCTCCATCTATGGATCCTCTTTTGATGATTGCTTAAGCAACCTTGATCGAGTTTTGCAGAGATGTGAAGAAACTAATCTTGTCCTGAATTGGGAAAAGTGCCACTTTATGGTTAATGAAGGTATTGTCTTGGGGCATAAAGTTTCTGAAAGAGGTATTGAAGTTGATAAAGCCAAGGTTGACGCTATTGAAAAGATGCCATGTCCCAAGGACATCAAAGGTATAAGAAGTTTTCTTGGTCATGCCTGATTTTATAGGAGGTTCATTAAGGACTTCTCAAAAATTTCTCGGCCTCTGACTAATTTATTACAAAAAGATATACCATTTGTCTTTGATGATGATTGTGTAGAGGCATTTGAAATACTTAAGAAAGCATAGATCTCTGCACCTATTGTTCAGCCACCTGATTGGAATTTACCCTTTGAAATTATGTGTGATGCTAGTGATTATGGTGTAGGTGCTGTTCTAGGGCAAAGGGTTGATAAGAAATTAAATGTTATTCAATATGCTAGTAAGACCCTAGACAATGCTCAAATAAATTATGCTACTACTGAAAAAGAATTCTTAGCAGTTGTATTTGCTTGTGATAAGTTCAGACCTTATATTGTTGATTCTAAAGTAACTATTCACATGGATCATGCTGCTATTAAATATCTTATGGAAAAGAAAGATGCTAAACCTTGACTTATTAGATGGGTTCTCTTGCTACAAGAATTTGATTTGCATATTGTTGATAGAAAGGGAGCTGAGAACCCCGTTGCAGACAACTTGTCTAGGTTAGAAAATGTTCTAGATGACCCACTACCTATTGATGATAGCTTTCCTGATGAGCAATTAAATGTCATAAATACTTCTCGTACTACTCCTTGGTATGCTAATTACATCGTTGCTAAATTTATACCACCTAGTTTCACATACCAACAAAAGAAAAAGTTTTTCTATGATTTGAGACATTACTTTTGGGATGACCCACATCTTTATAAATAAGGAGTGGATGGTGTTATTAGACGTTTTGTACCTAAGCATGAACAAGAACAAATCCTAAGAAAGCCTCACTCCGAAGCTTACGGAGGACACCACGCTGGAGATAGAACTGCACATATGGTATTGCAATCCGGTTTTTATTGGCCTACTCTCTTCAAGGATGCCCATAAGTTTGTCTTGTCTTGTGATGAATGTCAAAGAATTGGTAATATTAGTAGACGTCAAGAAATGCCTATGAACTATTCACTTGTTATTGAACCATTTGATGTTTGGGGCTTCGACTATATGGGACCTTTTCCTGCCTCTAATGGACATACACATATTTTAGTTGCTGTTGATTACGTTACTAAGTGGGTAGAAGCTATTCCAACTAGTAGTGCTGATCATAATACTTCTATTAAAATGCTTAAAGAAGTTATTTTTCCAAGGTTCGGAGTCCCTAGATATTTAATGACCGATGGTGGTTCACATTTTATTCATGGTGCTTTTCGTAAAATGCTTGCTAAATATGATGTTAATCATAGAATTGCATCTCCTTATCACCCACAATCTAGTGGTCAAGTAGAATTGAGTAATAGAGAGCTCAAATTAATTTTGCAAAAGACTGTCAATAGGTCTAGAAAGAATTGGTCCAAGAAACGTGATGATGCATTATGGGCCTATAGAAACTGCATATAAAAATCCTATGGGTATGTCTCCATATAAAATGGTTTATGGAAAAGCATGTCGCTTACCTCTCGAACTAGAACATAAGGCATATAGGGCTATTAAAGAGCTCAATTATGATTTCAAACTTGCCGGTGAGAAGAGGTTATTTGATATTAGCTCACTTGATGAATGGAGAACCCAAGCTTATTGTAACATCCCAAATTTTCAATTGGAATGTTATACATTAGATCATCATGCATATCATATTTTCTTGCATTTTGTTGATCCTAGAAATTTCACGCAACTCAAGGACCCTCGGAGAGAGTTGGAGATTTCGAAATTTTCGTATTTGAGTTCTCTCAAAACTATGAAAAAAAGGATCATTGGATTTATTTATTTTATCTTCAAATATTTTTCGAATATCAAAAATAAGAGAGGGAATAATATGACTTTCCCAAAATTTAGGAAAAAAAAAGATTTAATAAATAAATCAAATTTTGGATTTTTCTCGGAGTTTCTCTGCCTTAGGGAAAAATGCGTGTTTTCAAAAATTGCATTTTAGGCCCCGTGTTAAAGTTCATTTTGTTCGACTCATTTTTAGGAGTCGGGGAAAGTTTACTTTATTAATTTTGGAGTACGTTTAGATTTTTTTTTCTCTGTATTTTTTCTGCGCGCGAAACCGATTAAAAAAAAAACCTCAGCGCCTTGGGCCAAAGGCCCAAGCCGCCAAGCCACCGGCCGGCCAGGAGGCCAAGGCCATCGCCATAAGGCATCGAGCGCCGTGAGGGAGCCGCCGCTTCTTTTTCCAAATCCTAGTAGGACTTTTCTCCTACTTCCGTTTATTCCGTGTTTGTTTCGGTTTTTCGTAAATCGTTCCGGTTTCCGTTCCGGTTTTCTAGATCGGTTTTTTCGTTTCGGTTTTCTTTCCGAAACCCTAGATCGGTTTTTCTCGCCGGTTTTTCTTTCCGGTTTTGTTTAGCAAGCATTCGCCGGACCGTTCGTCCTAACGAACGTGATCACCGGTTTGCTTCGGTTAATGAACGTCCGTTCGTTCAACCGTTCGTCGTTTTCTTTTCCATCGGATTTATTCCGCTATTTTTCTGATAGCGATTTCAGATCCGATTTTGTTTCTAGTCTATCTTCTCGCTCGTTTATCGGAATCAGGTGATTCGAGCGCCTGGAGTTTCGTCTCGAAACCGCCGTTCCGACTAATCAACTTAAACAAAGTTTTGCTACTGTAAAATTTGACTTAGTTTCAACTTGCTAGAACCGAGTTGTTTTCTTTCGTCGTTTGACTTTCGTTGCTTTATTAGATTCAATTCTTTTTGCAACCAGGGTTCTTAAGTTGAACTTTCTGGTTAGATCTTTTATTCGAGATTTACCCGTGCATTAGATGAGTACTTATTGTATGCTTGTTGTTTGTCTCGATAGATCACCCGGTGCGCCGCTTGTTACTTGAATCTCTAGGTTTCATGGATCATCGACAAGGCAAGTAACACTTGATCATACCTTTACTACCACCCAGTTTTTATGCATTAGATCAATCCTCAAACACTTGCATGATTAGGATCTAATTAAATTGTGGGTGGGAAGTAGATTGAGGTAGTACCTATTACCTGTTTTACTTATGAAACCTTTGGGAGTTACTTCTCGTTTGCTTATTATGCCATGCTATGCTAGTAGACGTGGATTGGGTGAGTGATATCCATGACAGATGTGAGATTGTTAAATTAATGGTTTACCTAAGGTGGCAACTTAAATACACATCCGGGTGGATTGAGGCACCTGTTTTCTAGCAGACTTGCTCAGATTTCTTGGACCGCCACCCAGTGCTCAAAGGGATCATAAGATAATTCATACTAGTAACTTACGTGTGCAGCCACAAGCTATTATGGGCTCGCATAGTTGACTAAGTCGTGCGAACTCTTATAGTGGTGGACTAGCAGATGTAGGGGATGTAGGTGTGCGGTCCACCCATCGTAAGGTGCTAGCGCTTGAAAGACTATGTCTCGGTCATCTGTATCTCAAACACCATGTAGTCGAGAAACCAAGCGGAGGCGATCGAGTCTTGTGGGGAAAAGTGCAAACCTCTGCAGAGTGTATAAACTAATCATGATTAGCCGTGTCCCGGTTATGGACATCTTGAGTATCTAGTACTTGAATATCATGTGAATCTCAACATGTTACTCTAATTAATTTTGTTGGGTTTTAATGAGTACTTTTAATTGGGATTGAGGATGTCATCAACCATTCTCAATGTTTAACAACCACCATGATAGTTAAACAAATTTATTCCTTTGCGTAGGGAAAACTGGCTTTATGCAAAACTGTAATCAGAGAGCTTTTCCACCAGCCACATATGCATGTAGTACAGGCTTATCATTCATTATTCTCTATGTGTTACATTGCGGCATATTCCATGTGTCTTGACCGTTTTCAGGCTGCAACTTTCATGTTGCAGACTTTTCGACGACAGTAAGGTGCTTTAGGTCGTGGTTCTATACTCGATGATGCACCGGAGTTGATGGACTCACTTATCTTCCAAGTCTTATATTGTTATCGTTATTAGATGGCCTTAAGCCATGATTATTGTAATAAGTCCTCTTACGGACAAGCGATGTAATAAGTGTGTGATTGCTACTCTGTTATAAATCCTTTGAAGTCTTGTGTGGTGTCGATTCTTGATCCAGGATGACACCGAGCACGAGACTTGATCCATTCGGTCGGGTCGGTCGCTCTGAGAGATGGTATCGAGCACACACCGACCGTAGAGACACGACCACTAAGTTAAAGCCATAGATGACTACTCTCTTCTCATTTTCTAACTCCTCATCTTTTCTACTCTTTTAGGATGAAGGACGCGAAGATCAAGTACGCCCAACCGATGAAGGTACACCTTTTGGATTTCACTTGAAGGAAGTCACCAAGTACCGAACATTGGATTACCAAGCTTCACCGGACTTTCAACGCCACTCTGCAAGAAGAGGAGCTGGAAGATTCAAGCTCATGTTCCGGAAGGACGTTCGCGCCAATCACCAAGCCTATAGATAGTGTTTTCGGTGCACCAACACGAGTCCAGGAAAGAGCATGGCAGCTCATATCACCATGGGACGCATTGGAGAAGTTTATCAAGAAGACCTCAAGGACTCTATCTACCAGATTTGCGGACGCGGAATGAGCAATGGGAGATAGTCAGCACCAAGAAGGACAGATCCATTGCAGCTTTCATCCAGGAGTTAAACCAGCACATTCGGCGCCAGGAGAACCAGATGTGCAATGATATGATAGAGTTGAAGAATGCAAAGGGAAGGATCATCGAACTTGAAGGAGAACTAAAGTCTACACGTAAGGACTACATGGACGAGATCGTAGCTGTAGCAAGACACAATAACGATCTTAAGTATGAGATTGAAGAACTCAAGAAGAAATTGGCACTCAAGAATGAAGACAAGTACGTCGGCTGTCCGAGCAACTACATCATCATCGACGACACCGATTCGGATCCAAGTGAACCCGACTTTGAAGACGAAGCTGGAGCAGACATCATGGGGTCTTCCACCGGTTCAAATTAGTAGATGACCCCCACATATTAGTAGTATTACCTCCATGTAAACATTATAGTACAAGCACCTTTGCGATAGTTAGATCGTTGTAAGCCCTTTGTTTGAATTGAATGAAGTGATTTTGTGTGCTTTTGCTCATATACATTTGGGTAGTGTTTTGTCCTTAGACCTCACTCCATTCTTAATTCCTCTTCTTTTCTAAACCCTTCAGATGCCTCCGAGAGGCGACCCCGGGTTTGTTTTCCCGCCAGAGATCACCCAGTTGATCCAGCAGCAGAACACTTTGATCCAAACATTGGTACAGAACCAAGGCAACAACAACAACCCACCGCCACCACCACCTGCGGATCACTTGACTCGTTTCCTTAGGCTGAATCCGCTGGTGTATTCTAGTAGCACCGAGCCGATTGTAGCAGATGATTGGCTCCGTAAGATAGGGAGGGAGTTGACCACTGCAGGATGTACAGATGGAGAGAAGGTGAAGTTTGCTGCACACCAACTTGAAGGACCCGCAACAGCATGGTGGAAAATTTTACAGCCACTTACCCTGTAGACACTGTCACATGGGATCGGTTTCAACAAGCTTTCCGCCTGCCCATGTCTCAAAGAGGAGCTATGGCCATGAAGAAGCGTGAGTTTCACAATTTACGCCAAGGAGGAAGGACTTGGCCAATATGTGGATGATTTTAGTAAGTTAGCACGTTATGCCCCGGATGACGTTGCTACGGATGCAGCTAAGCGTGAGAAGTTTCGGAAGGACTGAATGATGAGTTAAGCATGCAGTTGATGGTAGCAAGTTTCAACAACTACCGGGAGTTGGTAGACCGAGCCCTCATGATTGAAGGAAAGCAGCAGCAAATTGAGAACCGCAAGAGGAAGTATGGGCGGTGGAAGTATAACTCGGAGCCTAGCGAAGCCCGTTATACCCCTAAACAGGAGTTCGGTTTCAGCATACCCATGGAGGAGGTAGTTCGCACAACCATAATGGCCACAAAAATGGTAACGGGAATGGAGGAAGCAACGCCGAGAACGGACCACACCATCAACCCCAACCAAGAAAGACCTGAGCCATGTCACCGTTACAAGTGTTCCAAGACCGGACATTATGCAAATGATGTCCCCAAGGCCAAGGAGGAAATGGAAGCGCCGAAAGAAGCCAAACCCTTTTAACAGAGGACAGGTGAACCACATTGATGTGGAGGAGGTTGAAGATCAGCCCGATGCAGTAATCGGTAAGTTTTTGGTTAAGTCTTTTACTACACTAGTTCTTTTCGATACCGGTGCAACGCATTCATACATATCAAGGGGATTTGTAGAAAAGTATAGCCTGCCTACTCAGATTCTTAAAACCCCTATGCTAGTAAGCTCACCAGGAGCGGAGTATATGGCCAGACAAGGATGTTTTCAAGTGCCATTAAGTATAGGGAGGCATGTGTTCCCGACGGATTTGATCATTTTGGAATCCCAAGGATTGGATATGATTCTTGGTATGGATTGGCTATCGATGTATGGGGGAAACATCGATTGTGCAAGTAAGACGATTTTGCTCACGACACCAGAGGGAAGAAGGATTAGGTATGTATCGCGACATGGACCAAATAGGAATCAAGTAAATTCCTTATTAGGAGTGGTGCAGGAAGAGGTGCCAGTGGTGAAGGATTACCCTGATGTATTTCCTGAGGAATTGCCAGGAATGCCACCGGATAGAGACATTGAGTTTTTGAGCTGTTGCCAGGAACATGCCCGATATCGAAGCGACCATACGGGATGCCCGCACGAGGATTTGGCGGAAATCAAGAAGCGATTAAGGAGCTATTGGATAAAGGTTTTATACGCCCAAGTTCTTCGCCTTGGGGATCACCCGTACTTTTAGTAGAGAAGAAGGACGGATCGTTAAGGATGGTTGTTGACTATCGTGGGTTAAATGAAGTAACAATCAAGAACAAGTACCCACTACCTATGATAAATGATCTGCTTGATCGCTTGCAAGGAGCTAAAGTGTTTTCCAAGATCGATTTGCGATCAGGGTACCATCAGTTGAAGATTCGGGAGCAGGACATACCTAAGACATCATTTACCACGAGATATGGACTGTATGAATATACCGTTATGTCATTTGGACTGACTAACGCGCCAGCCTATTTCATGAACCTGATGAACAAAGTGTTTATGGAGTTTTTGGATAAGTTCGTCGTGGTGTTCATAGATGATATTTTGGTTTTCTCAAAGAATGAAGAAGAACATAAGGAACATTTGCGATTGGTTTTGGAGAAGCTAAGGGAACATCAGTTATATGCCTAGTTCAGCAAATGTGAGTTTTGGCTAAAGGAAGTTGGATTTCTTGGGCATGTTATATCCGGAGAAGGGATAGCAGTTGACCCCACGAAGGTTGAGACCGTAACCAAATGGGAAGCACCAACGACAGTTGAGAGATCCGAGTTTCCTTGGACTCGCAGGATACTACCGAAGATTCATTGAGAATTTCTCAAGGATTGCAAAACCTATGACGGAATTGCTGAAAAAGGATACCAATTTCATATGGACTGAGGATTGTGAGGCAAGTTTTCAGGAGTTGAAGAAAAGATTGGTTACCTCACCAAGGTTAATTTTGCGGATCGGACCAAGGATTATGAGGTGTATTGCGGCGCTTCACGCCGAGGACTTGGAGCAAGCTTATGTAGGAAGGAAGAGTTGTTTCAGATGCTTCACGACAACCTGAAACCTCATGAATTAAATTATGCCACACATGATTTGGAGTTAGCAGCCGTAGTGCATGCATTGAAGACATGGAGACATTTTCTCATTGGAAATCATTGTGAGGTGTACACGGATCACAAGAGTTTGAAGTACATCTTCACGCAGAAGGAATTAAATCTCGAGACAGAGGAGATGGTTGGATCTTATTAAGGATTATGATATGAGATTGCATTATCACCCCGGAAGGCTAACGTTGTAGCGCAGCGCATTGAGCCATAAGAGCCACGTCAATACACTAATGATGGGAGGAATACCCAAGGAGTTAGCGAAGACCTTCGAGAGCTATGTTTGAAAATAGTTCCAGAGGCTACGTAGCAGCATTGGAGATTCAGTCTACCTTGATGGATAAAATCAGGGAAGCTCAGAAAAAGGACAAAGAGATTGCGGATATAAAGAAGAAAATGAGCGAAGGAAAAGCAAAGGGATTTCGTGAGGATGAGCATGATACCCTATGGTTTGAGGACCGTGTGTATGTGCCAAATGACCCGGAGATCAGGAAGTTGATTCTGCAAGAGGCACATGATTCACCCTATTCGATTCACCCAGGAAATACCAAGATGTATTTGGATTTGAAGGAAACGTTATGGTGGACCGGAATGAAGAAGGATATCGCGGAGTATGTAGCAGTTTGTGATGTATGTCAGAGAGTGAAGGCAGAACATCAGAAGCCAGCAGGATTGTTGCAGCCATTGCCAATACCCGAATGGAAGTGGGATAAACTAGGCATGGATTTCATCACGGGTTTGCCAAAGACTCGTTCAGGCTATGATTCGATTTGGGTTATAGTCGACCGCTTGACGAAGGTAGCGCATTTCATTCCAGTCAAGACTATCTATAGCAGCGCTAAGTTGGCAAAGATATACATGACCAGAATTGTGTGTTTGCACGGAGTTCCGAGGAGTATCTATCAGATAGAGGAACTCAACTTACCTCAAAGTTTTGGAATCAGTTGCATGAAACGTTAGGAACCAGGCTAGAATTCAGTACAGCTTTTCACCCACGACGGATGGATGATGAGAGAGTCAATCAGATTTTGGAGGATATGCTGAGAGCTTGTGCACTAGACTATGGATCTAGTTGGGACGATAACTTGCCATATGCTGAATTTTCTTATAACAACAGTTACCAAACCAGCTTGAAGATGGCACTTTTCGAGGCTCTGTACGGAAGGAGGTGTAGGACACCGTTATCATGGGACGAAGTTGGAGACCGTCAGTTGTTTGGACCAGATTTGATTAAGGATTCTGAACAGAAGGTTAAGTTGATTCGCGATAGGCTCAAGGTAGCCCAGTCGCACGTAAAGAGCTATGCGGATTCAAAACGGAAGGCGACAGAATATGAAGTTGGAGACAGAGTTTATCTTAGAGTATCCCCACTTGAGGAGTTAAGCGATTTGGAGTTAAAGGAAAATTAGCACCACGCTTCGTTGGACCGTATAGGATCTTGCAACGCATGGGAGAAGTTGCTTATAAGCTGGAATTACCGAAGGACTGTCGGGAGTTCATGACGTGTTCCATGTTTCTCACCAAGAAATGTGAGGCGAGATGGCGGAAGTACCGCTAAGAGATATAGTGCCACTTGAAGCAATTCAGTTGAAGGATGATTTAACATATGAGGAGAAACCAACAGATTCTCGAATATGCCAGCAGAGTTACTCGCAGCAAGGTTATCAAGTTTTGCAAGGTCCATTGGAGCCACCACACCGAGGATGAAGCCACGTGGGAAAGAGAAGAAGATTTGCTCAAAGACCACCTCACCTATTTTCTAGCCAACCCGAATCTCGAGGGCTAGATTCATCTTAAGGGGTAGGTTTGTAACATCCCAAATTTTCAATTTGGAATGTTATACATTAGATCATCATGCATATCATATTTTCTTGCATTTTGTTGATCCTAGAAATTTCACGCAACTCAAGGACCCTCGGAGAGAGTTGGAGATTTCAAATGTTCAGATTTGAGTTCTCTCAAAACTATGAAAAAAGGATCATTGGATTTATTTATTTTATCTTCAAATATTTTTCAATATCAAAATAAGAGAGGGAATAATATGACTTTCCCAAAATTTAGGAAAAATGAAGATTTAATAAATAAATCAAATTTTGGATTTTTCTCGGAGTTTCTCCGCTTTAGGGAAAATGCGTGTTTTCAAAAATTGCATTTTAGGCCCGTGTTAAAGTTCATTTTGTTCGACTCATTTTTAGGAGTCGGAAAGTTTACTTTATTAATTTTGGAGTACATTTAGATTTTTTTTCTCTATATTTTTTCTGCTTGAAACCGATTAAAAAAACCTCGGCGCTTTGGGCCAAAGGCCCAAGCCGCTAAGCCACCGGCCGGCCAGAGGCCAAGGCCATCGCCACAAGGCCAGCGCCGGGAGGAGCCGCCGCTTTTTTTCCAAATCCTAGTAGGACTTTTGTCCTACTTCCGTTTATTCCGTGTTTGTTTCTAGATCTTTTCCTCTTTGTTTCCTAATCCTAGTCTATTTCTTGTCCCTACCCCAAGCAAAACCGTCCCTCCCCAATATAAATACCCAAGCACCCCCTCTAACACATCAAACCAACACCTCTCCTCTCCTCTCCTCCTCCAGCAGCAGCCGCCCTACACCGCCGCCCTCACCAGTGCCGCCCCCCCATCGCCGCCGCCCTCACCACCCACCCCCACCGCCAGCCGCCGCCACCTAACGCCGCGCCGCCACGAGCCCTCGCTTATTCGAGGTACTAGCCCAGCGCGCCACCTTTTCTTTTCCTCGGTTCGGTTTTTCAAATCGTTCCGGTTTCGCTCCGGTTTTCTAGATCGGTTTTTCATTTCGGTTTTCTTCCAAACCCTAGATCGGTTTTTCTCGCGGTTTTTCTTTTCGGTTTTGTTTAGCAAGCATTCGCGGACCGTTCGTCCCTAACGAACGTGATCACCGGTTTGCTTCGGTTAATGAACGTCCGTTCGTTCAACCGTTCGTCGTTTTCTTTCCCATCGGATTTATTCCGCTATTTTTCTGATAGCGATTTCAGATCCGATTTTCTTTCTAGTCTATCTTCTCGCTCATTTATCGGAATCAGGTGATTCAAGCGCCTGGAGTTTCGTCTCGAAACCGCCGTTCCGACTAATCAACTTAAACAAAGTTTTGCTACTGTAAAATTTGACTTAGTTTCAACTTGCTAGAACCGAGTTGTTTTCTTTACGTCGTTTGACTTTCGTTGCTTTATTAGATTCGATTCTTTTTGCAACCAGGGTTCTTAAGTTGAACTTTCTGGTTAGATCTTTTATCCGAGATTTACCCGTGCATTAGATGAGTACTTATTGTATGCTTGCTGTTTGTCTCGATAGATCACCGGTGCGCCGCTTGTTACTTGAATCTCGGGTTTCATGGATCATCGCAAGGCAAGTAACACTTGATCATACCTTTACTACCACCCAGTTTTTATGCATTAGATCAATCCTCAAACACTTGCATGATTAGGATCTAACTAAATTGTGGGGTGGGAAGTAGATTGAGGTAGTACCTATTACCTGTTTTACTTATGAAACCTTTGGGAGTTACTTCTACGTTTGCTTATTATGCCATGCTATGCTAGTAGACGTGGATTGGGTGAGTGATATCCATGACAGATGTGAGATTGTTAAATTAATGGTTTACCTAAGGTGGCAACTTAAATACACATCTGGGTGGATTGAGGCACCTGTTTTCTAGCAGGACTTGCCTGTATTTCTTCGGACCGCCACCCAGGCTCAAAGGGATCATAAGATAATTCATACTAGTAACTTACGTGTGCAGCCACAAGCCATTATGGGCTCTGGCATAGTTGACTAAGTCGTGCGAACTCTTATAGTGGTGGACTAGCAGATGTAGGGGATGTAGGTGTACAGGTCCACCCATCGTAAGGTGCTAGCGCTTCTGAAAGACTATGTCTCGGTCATCCGTCTCTCAAACACCATGTAGTGCGAGAAACCAAACGGAGGCGATCGAGTCTTGTGGGGAAAAGTGTGCAAACCTCTGCAGAGTGTATAAACTAATCATGATTAGCCGTGTCCCCGGTTATGGACATCTTGAGTATCTAGTACTTGAATATCATGTGAATCTCAACATGTTACTCTAATTAATTTTGTTGGGTTTTTAATGAGTACTTTTAATTGGGATTGAGGATGCTGTCAACCATTCTCAATGTTTAACAACCACCATGATAGTTAAACAAATTTATTCCTTTGCAGTAGGGAAAAACTGGCTTTATGCAAAATCAGTAATCAGAGAGCTTTTCCACCAGCCACATATGCATGTAGTACAGGCTTATCATTCATTATTCTTTATGTGTTACATTGCCAAGATATTCCATGTCTTGACCCATTTTCGGCAGCAACTTTCATGTTGTAGACTTTTCGATTGACGAGTAAGGTGCTTTAGGTCGTGGTTCTATACTCGATGATGTCACTGGAGTTGATGGACTCACTTATCTTCCAAGTCTTCCGTTGTTATCGTTATTAGATGGCCTTAAGCCATGATTATTGTAATAAGTCCTCTTACGGACAAACGATGTAATAAGTGTGTGATTGCTACTCTGTTATAAATCCTTCAAGCTTGTGTGGTGTCGGCATTCTTGATCCGAGGATGACACCGGAGCACAGAGACTTGATCCATTCGGGTCGGGTCGCTACACTTATGAAAATGCCAAGTTGTTTAAAGAAAAAGTTAAAAGATGGCATGACAAAAGGATACAAAAGCGTGAGTTTAATGTAGGTGATTATGTATTGCTATACAACTCTCGTTTAAGATTTTTTGCAGGAAAACTTCTCTCTAAATGGGAAGGCCCTTACGTTATCGAGGAGGTCTATCGCTCCGGTGCCATAAAAATTAACAATTTCGAAGGCACAAATCCAAAGGTGGTGAAAGGTCAAAGAATCAAACATTATATCTCAGGTAATCCCATAAATGTTGAAACCAATATTATTGAAACCGTTACCCCAGAGGAATACATAAGGAACACTTTCCGGAACATTTCAGACTCCGAAAAGGAATAGGTATGTGGTACGGTAAGTAAACCGACTCCAAAACAGTTTTTAAGGCAATATTTCTCCGTTTTGGAATATTTAGAAAAATAGAAAAATAAGAAGCAGTCTGGGAAGGACACGAGGCCTCCACGAGGGTGGAGGGCGCACCCTACCCTACTGGGCGCGCCCCCTACCTCGTGGGCACCTCGTGTGCTCCCCGGACTCCGTTTTCTTGCACGATACGTATTTTGGTCGGTAAAAATTCATTATATAATCTCCCGAAGGTTTTGACCCGCGTATCACAGAATTATCCTCTGTTCTTGTTTCGAGCTGTTTTCTGTCAGAGTTGTCAAGGCCAGGCACCATGTCGTCCCCCTCCTCCAACAATGGTGACAATGATGCTTGGCTAATGAAGATAGATCTGAAGAGGGAAGAACCCATGGAGATCAACAAGGATGAAAGGATCAAGAAGGCCACGGAGGATCAAGCTCCGACAGCAGAAGACATCCTTCAACTTGATCACAATCTTCTTACCCCAACTGAGATTGAAGCTTTCAAGAAGATTGAGTTAGCTCGAATACTGAACAAGTATCTCACACGTGAAAATATTTTGTTGAAGGAGCATATCGTTGCACTCAAGGGAATTATCCGCAAGCTGGAGGACCTCTTACGCTCGATGTGTGACTATCCATCATCACCACCACCTTCTTCACCAGCAAAGGTGACATAATCACATGGGTATGGGCACTCCCCTTGGCAACTGCCAAGCTTGGGGGAGGTGCCCCGGTATCGTATCACCATCACACTCCTATCTTTACCATTTTTCTTAGTTCGATCCTATTAGTAGTATCTTGATCCAGTAGAATAAAGTTTTGGTATGATCTAGTTTTGAGTTTTTGCCTTATGATCCCTTTATGTAATCAAGTCCGTGAGCTATATATAATAGATATTAGTGTTGAGTCAAGGGCTTGATTATTTTGCCATGATCTTGAGAGAATAAAAGAAAAGAGAAAAGAATAAAAAGAAACAAAGAGATCATATTGATCTTATCGAGAGTAATGACTTCACATAGAAAGAGTATGATGATTAAAAATTGTTGAGAGTTGGCAAACATAGCCTTGGTCATCGTTGCAATTAATAGGAAGTAATAAGGAAAGAGAGGTTTTACATATAAATATACTATCATAGACATCTTTTATGATTGGGAGCACTCATTAAAATATGACATGCTAAAGAGTTGATGTTGGACAAGGAAGACAACGTAATGGGTTATGTTTTCTTATATCTGAGATAAATTATATTGTCATGGATCATCCAACATGTTGAGCTTGCCTTTCCCCCTCATGCTAGCCAAATTCTTAGCACCAAGTAGAGATACTACTTGTGCTTCCAAAACCCTTAAACCCAGTTTTGCCATGAGAGTCCACCATATCTACCTATGGATTGAGTAAGATCCTTCAAGTAAGTTGTCATCGGGGCAAGCAATAAAAATTGCTCTCTAAATATGTATGATTGATTGGTGTGGAGGAAATAAGCTTTATACGATCTTGTGATGTGGATGAAATAAAAGTGACAGACTGCATAATAAAGGTTCATATCACAAGGGACAATATAAAGTGATGTTCTTTCGCATTAAGATTTTGTGCATCCAACCATAAAAGCGCATGGCAACCTCTGCTTCCCTCTGCGAAGGGCCTATCTGTTACTATTATCTTCTATCTTATGCAAGAGTCATGGTGATCTTCACCTTTCCTTTTTACTTTTTATCCTTTGGCAAGCACAGGGTGTTGGAAAGATCCTGATAGATATATCTAATTGGATGTAGGGGAGCATGAGTTATTATTGTTGACATTACCCTTGAGGTAAAAGGTTGGGAGGCGAAACTATAAGCCCCTATCTTTCTCTGTGTCCGGCTAAAACTCTATAACCACAAGTATTGCGTGAGTGTTAGAAATTATGACTAAATGATAGTTGAGTATGTGGACTTGCTAGAAAGCTCTGACATAGACTCTTTCTGATGTTATGATAAATTGCAATTTCTTCAATGACTGAGATTATAGTTTGTTGGTTCTCAATAAAGTTTATGATTCGTACTTTTGCATTGTGAATAGATTATTACTTGAGCATAAGAAATCATATGACAATATCCATATATGTTGCTGCTATGAGAATAATCATGATGCCCTCATGTCCGTATTTTATTTTTATCGACACCTCTACCTCTAAACATGTGGACATATTTATTGTTATCGCCTTCCGCTTGAGGACAAGCTAGGTCTAAGATTGGGGGAGTTGATACGTCCATTTTGCATCATGCTTTTATATCGATATTTATTGCATTATGGGCTGTTATTATGCATTATGTCACAATACTTATGCTTATTCTCTCTTATTTTACAAGGTTTACATAAGGAGGAGAATGCTTGCAATTTGGAATTCTAAATTTGGAAAAGGAGCAAATATTAGAGACCTATTCTGCACAACTCCAAAAGTCCTGAAACTCCACGAAAGTTATTTTTGGAAATAATAAAAAATATTGACCGGAAGAAGTACGTCAGAGGGGGACCCACCTGGCCACGAGGGTGGGGGGCACGCCCCCTGCCTCGTGGGCCCCCTGTTGGCTCTCCGGTGGCCATCTTCTGCTATATGAGGTCTTTCATCAAGGAAAAATCATAAGCAACCTTTCGGGACGAGACTTCGCCGCCAGGGGGCGGAACCTTGGCGGAACCAATCTAGGGCTCCGGCAGAGCTGTTCTGCCGGGGACACTTCCCTCCGGGAGGGGGAAATCATCGCCATCGTCATCACCAACGCTCCTCTCATCGGGAGAGGGCAATCTCCATCAACATCTTCACCAACACCATCTCCTCTCAAAACCCTAGTTCATCTCTTGTATCCAATTCTTGTCTCCAAGTCCGGGATTGGTACTAGTAGGTTCCTAGTAGTGTTGATTACTCTTTGTAGTTGATGCTAGTTAGTTTATTTGGAGGAAGATCATATGTTCAGATCCTTTATGCATATTAATACCCCTCTGATTATGAAAATGAATATGCTTTGTGAGTACTTACGTTTGTTCCTGAGGACATGGGAGAAGTCTTGCTATTAGTAGTCATGTGAATTTGGTATTCATTTGATATTTTGATGAGATGTATGTTGTCTAGCCTCTAGTGGTGTTATGTGAACGTCGACTACATAACACTTCACCATTATTTGGTCCTAGAGGAAGGCATTGGGAAGTAATAAGTATATGATGGGTTGCTAGAGTGACAGAAGCTTAAACCCTAGTTTATGTGTTGCTTCAAGGGGCTGATTTGGATCCATATGTTTCATGCTATGGTTAGGTTTACCTTAATACTTTTGTTGTAGTTGCGGATGCTTGCAATAGAGGTTAATCATAAGTGGGATGCTTGTTCAAGTAAGAACAGGACCCAAGCACCGGTCCACCCACATATCAAATTATCAAAGTACCGAACGCGAATCATATGAACGTGATGAAAACTAGCTTGACGATATTCCCATGTGTCCTCGGAGCGCTTTTCTCTATATAAGAGTTTGTCCAGGCTTGTCCTTTGCTACAAAAGGGATTGGGCCGCCTTGCTGCACTTTATTTACTTTTTTTACTTGTTGCTCGTTACAAATTATCCTATCACAAAACTATCTGTTACCACTTATTTCAGTACTTGTAGAGAATACTTTGCTGAAAACCGCTTATCATTTCCTTCTTCTCCTCATTGGGTTCGACACTCTTACTTATCGAAAGGACTACGATAGATCCCCTATACTTGTGGGTCATCACCCTCAAGAAGGCTCGTGGTTCCGAGAGGGAACGAGTCACCTCCGTGTGCGAAACGACATACGTACACTGCCTTCTCCCGCCTTAATTTTTTTTGCACATCTAGATTAGACCAAATAGAAGTACCGTGCTAAATTTTGGAATTATTCCGGGCTCGTTTCGCCTTTTTTATACATTAATTGATTTTCTGGGCATTTAATGTGCATAATTTAAATTTGAACTACAAGCACAGGCTCCAGTGCACCAAAGTTATTTGAAAAATCACATGTGTGTCCTTGGGTGAATTTTTAGGTCCCATGCAAGAGATTGGAGTGAAATTCAAACATCTGGGAGTCGTGGCTCGGCCGAAAAGATTGAGAAACTTTGTTTTTTAATTCCCGTAATTTCAAAACACGCCTGAAAATCATGAAACTTGGCATGGTCTCATGACATGGCATGAACATGCTGCGGTATTTTTTTTGGCTGAATTGTGACAAGCTTTGGTGTAAGCTTCTTGCAAACCGGAGCTTCCCTCAAGAAGGCTCGTGGTTCCGAGAGGGAACGTGTCACCTCCGTGTGCGAAACGACATACGTACACTGCCTTCTCCCGCCTTAATTTTTTTATACAACCAGATTAGACGAAATAGAAGTACCGTGCTAAATTTTGGAAAATTATTCCAGGCTCGTTTCGCCTTTTTTATACATTAATTGAGTTTCTGGGCATTTAATGTGCATAATTGAAATTTTAACTACAAGCACATGTTCCAGTGCACCAAAGTTGTTTGAAAAATCACATGTGTGTCCTTGGGTGAATTTCTAGGTCCCATGCAAGAGATGGAAGTGAAATTCAAACATCTGGGCGTCGTGGCTCGGCCGGAAAGATTGAGAAACTTGGTTTTTTAATTCTGGTAATTCCAAAACACGCTTGAAAGTCATGAAACCTGGCATGGTGTCATGACATGGCACCAACATGCTGCGGTAATATTTTTGACCGAATTGGGACAAGCTTTGGTGTAAGCTTCTTGCAAACCGGAGCTTCCCTCAAGAATGCTCGTGGTTCCGAGAGGGAACGTGTCACCTCCATGTGCGAAACGACATACGTACACTGCCTTCTCCCGCCTTATTTTTTTTACACAGCCAGATTAGACCAAATAGAAGTACCATGCTAAATTTTGGAATTATTCCGGGCTCGTTTCGCCTTTTGTATATATTAATTGAGTTCTGGGCATTTAATGTGCATAATTCAAATTTGAACTACAAGCACATGCTCCTGCACCAAAGTTGTTTGAAAAATCACATGTGTGTCCTTGGGTGAATTTCTAGGTCCATGTACGAGATGGGAGTGAAATTTAAACATATGGGCGTTGTGGCTCGGCCGGAAAGATTAAGAAACTTGGTTTTTTAATTCCTGTAATTCCAAAACACGCCTGAAAATCATGAAACTTGGCATGGTCTCATGACATGGCACGAACATGCTGCGGTAATTTTTTTGGCCGAATTGGGACAAGCTTTGGGGTAAGCTTCTTGCAAGTCGGAGCTTCCCTCAAGAAGCCTTGTGGTTCCGAGAGGGAACGTGTCACGTCCGTGTGCGAAACGACATACATACACTGCCTTCTCCCGCCTTATTTTTTTACACAACCAGATTAGACGAAATAGAAGTACCGTGCTAAACTTTGGAATTATTCCGGGCTCATTTCGCCTTTTTTATACATTAATTGAGTTTCTGGGCATTTAATGTGCATAATTGAAATTTGAACTACAAGCACATGCTCCAGTGCACCAAAGTTGTTTGAAAAATCACCTGTGTGACCTTGGGTGAATTTCTAGGTCCCATGCAAGAGATGGGAGTGAAATTCAAACATCTGGGCGTCGTGGCTCGGCTGGAAAGGTTGAGAAACTTGGTTTTTTAATTCCTGTCATTCCAAAACACGCCTGAAAATCATGAAACTTGGCATGGTGTCATGACATGGCACCAACATGCTGCGGCAATATTTTTGGCTGAATTGGCACAAGCTTTGGTGTAAGTTTCTTGCAAACCGGAGCTTCCCTCAAGAAGGCTCGTGGTTCCGAGAGGGAACATGTCACCTCCGTGTGCGAAACAACATACGTACACTGCTTTATCCCGCCTTAATTTTTTTTAAATAGCCAGATTAGACCAAATAGAAGTACCATGCTAAATTTTGGAATTATTACGGGTTCATTTGACCTTTTTATACATTAATTGAGTTTCTGGGCATTTAATGTGCATAATTCAAATTTGAACTACAAGCACATGCTCCAGTGCACCAAAGTTGTTTGAAAAATCACATTGTGTCCTTGGGTGAATTTCTAGGTCCCATGCAAGAGATGGGAGTGAAATTAAAACATCTGGGCATCGTGGCTCGGCCGGAAAGATTGAGAAACTTGGTTTTTTAATTCCTGTAATTCCAAAACATGCCTGAAAATCATGAAACTTGGCATGGTCCCATGACATGGCCCCAACATGTTGTGGTAATTTTTCTGTCCGATTTGCAAAGGCCCACACATTAACTATCAACAAAATCATTTTGGAACAAGTGTTGTCACGTTACAAATCGGAAACACAAGTATTATTGAAACCATGGGCGTTCGACTTACCAATTACGTGCGGCCACACATCCCCTTTTTTTATTGGCTAGGAGGTGTCGTGCGGGGTAGCTATTTGAGTACGGGAGGCGTGCGATCAGACCCCTGCGCGTGCTCATCAGGAGGAGAGCCCTTTGACCGCTACCCGCCGTGCACCTCCCTCCCAACATCTCCATTAATGGCGCCCGAGCACCTGTTCTACGGCGTGGCTATATGTCTCACTGGACTGATATTTAAGAGAGAAAAATAAAATTTTGAAAAGAAAGTTTTGCACGGATCTTGATGTAAGATCCGACGGCCTATATAGCATCGACTGTGACTTATAGCAAGCATGATGAATATAAGGACGATGACAGTGGATAATAATTGTCTTACATATTTAGAAACATAATTTAAAAAAGCCACATGCGGCAACGCCCGAAATACACAAGGGCAAAAGAAGGAAGACAACGATCTGGCTCGTTGATCTCTACTTTCTTGATGCGTTGTTGCAGGCCGCCGGAACTAGTCTCCGCGGCGAGCGGCGATGAGCTCTTTCTTGTCCCCAAGATACTGCTTGAGAGCATCCACGGATTCCTCCACCAGCCTTCTGCGCTCGATGCGCAGCTTGTTATTCTCATCCATAAGTTTCTCGACGATGACGCTGGTCCTCTTCAACAAGGCAGTGGTCTGCTCCTGCTGCTCCCCACTTCTGACGATCTTCGCCCTCAGCAGGTCGCGCTCGGCCCGGAGCTTCACATTGCTCTCATTTAGTTGCCGGATGATGTCGGTAGACTGTTCAAACGAGTCTGTCAGGTCATCTTGCAATCTCTCCCACCTGGAGATCTGATCCATCTGCCTAAGGACGAGGGCACGCATGTGCCTATAAGATTCCTCGCCTGCCCGCGAGGCATTTTCCCAGGCCGCCGCGACAAGGGAGGACATCTCTGCTGCATTCGCAGCGCGGCGCGACATCTCTTCTGCTTCCGCGGCGCGGCCGGAATAGTCTGCTGCATCGACGGCGCGACGGGTCCTCCGTGCTGCTTCAGCAGTGCGGCGGGACCTCTCTGCTGCTACGGCCGTGCGGGGGGACATATTGGCTGCTTTCGCGGCAAGGCGGGACATCTCTCGTGCTCCCGCTTCTAGGCTCGCCTCTCCCTGGTGGAAATCTCTCGACCCAGAAATCACGCTGGCCATGGCGAACGCAATGGAACGATGATGAATGACTTGTTTGTTTTTGACTTTTTGTGGATGAGGAGTTGAGGAGGAATGTGCAGTCATTTTGGAGTAGTAGTATTTATAACCGTGTAGTAATACGCTCCTAAGTGGGAAGCCGTTTAGGTTTTGATCAGTGTGAACAGGTTTGCAATTTGGAATGTGACGGGACGCGGCCTCCCTACTAAAAAAAATTGTGACGGGACGCATGCTCAAACTTTACTGACGGTTATAAGTGCGATATGCTACCTCTTGAGCACTGGGTTGGATTTCCCCGAAGAGGAGAGGATGATGCAGCAAAGTAGCGTAAGTATTTCCCTCAGTTTTAAGAACCAAGGTATCAATCCAAAGGGAGGCCACGCACAAGTCCCTCGTACACGCACAAAGCGATAGCTCCTCGCAACCAACGCGATTAGGGGTTGTCAATCCCTTCACGGTCACTTACGAGTGAGATCTGATAGAGATGATATATAATATTTTGGTATTTTTGGTATAGAGATGCAAAGTGAAAAGTAAAAGGCAAAGTAAAAACAAAGCAAGTATTAAAGTGATGGAGATTGATATGATGAGAATAGACCCGGGGCCATAGGTTTCACTAGTGGCTTCTCTCAAGAGCATAAGTATTCTACGGTGGGTGAACAAATTACTGTTGAGCAATTGATGAATTGAGCATAGTTATGAGTATATCTAGGTATGATCATGTATATAGGCATCACGTTCGAGACAAGTAGATGAAACGATTACGCATCTACTACTATTACTCCACTCATCGACCGCTATCCAAATGCATCTAGAGTATTAAGTTAAAAACAGAGTAACGCCTTAAGCAAGATGACATGATGTAGAGGATAAATTCATGCAATATGATAAAACCCCATCTTGTTATCCTCGATGGCAACAATACAATACGTGCCTTTCGCCCTTTACATCCTTTGGGTAAGGACACATAAGATTGAACCCAAAGCTAAGCACTTCTCCCATTGCAAGAACTACCAATCGAGTTGGCCAAACCAAACGGATAATTCGAAGAGACTTGCAAAGATAACCAATCATACATAAAAGAATTCAGAAAAGATTCAAATATTATTCATAGATAATCTGGATCATAAACCCACAATTCATCGTTCTCAACAAACACACCGCAAAAAGAAGGTTACATCGAATAGATCTCCACGAGAGAGGGGGAGAACATTGTATTGAGATCCAAAAAGAGAGAAGAAGCCATCTAGCTACTAGCTATGGACCCGAAGGTCTGAAGTAAACTACTCACACTTCATCGAAGGGGCTATGGTGATGATGTAGAAGCCCTCCATGGTGGATGCCCCCTCCGGTGGAGCTCCGGAACAGGCCCCAAGATGGGATCTCGTGGATACAGGAAGTTGCGGCGGTGGAATTAGGTTTTTGGCTCCTGTTCTGATCGTTCGGGGGTACGTAGGTATATATATGAGGAAGGAGTACGTCGGTGGAGCAACAGGGGGCCCATGAGGCAGGGGGCGCGCCCTAGGGGGGCGCCCCCCACCGTCGTGAATGCCTCTTTTGTTCCTTGGAGTAGGGTCCTGGATCACGTTCGGTGAGAAAATCACGTTTCCGAAGGTTTCATTCCGTTTGGACTCCGTTTGATATTCTGTTTCTTCGAAATACTGAAATAGGCAAAAAAACAGCAATTCTGGGCTGGGCCTCCGGTTAATAGGTTAGTCCCAAAAATAATATAAAAGTGGAAAATAAAGCCCAATATAGTCCAAAACAGTAGATAAAGTAGCATGGAGCAATCAAAAATTATAGATACGTTGGAGACGTATCACGACACTATTCCCGGAAGGCGTAACGTGGGCACGTACGCCTTCTCGGCCGCGTACGTGGCATTTGCACCATAGGGTGCACCGCAATAGGCAATGTCAGCACACGTCTTGTTCCAACAATTGTGCGCGCTCGTTATTACCATCACGCACGCTTCTTTTAATTAGAATGGGTGTGCCCGTCTAGCGCACACACGTTGATCTATCTAACTGTTTCCGTTTGTTGTGGCTAATTGCAAACAGTTCATCCATGTGAAGTGTATGCCATCAATCGCAGACACTTTGATCTGGCTTACCCATTTTGTTCTGTTGCCTGATCGCAAACAGTTAATCCTTCTGAAGCGTATGCCCTCAATCACACACACCTTGATCTGGCTGACCGGTTCTTTTGTGTTGCCTAATCACAAACAGTTCATCCGAGTGAACCGCATGTTGTATATCGCACACACCTTCATCTGGTTGCCCGTTTCTTTTGTGTGGCTTAATCACAAACAGTTCATCTAAGTGAACCGTATGCTCTATATCGCACACGCCTTCATCAGGCTGCCCGTTTCTTTTGTTCCGCCTCAACGCAAATAGTTCATTGGACTGAACCGTATGCCCTGGATCGCACACGCAACTAAAATCTGAACCGTGTTTGATTCATCCTCCATCGCAAACGTTTTCATCTTTTTTGACGGTTTTCATACAGCGCCGTTTGCGATTATGGCATCGCACACAGCTTCTCGAAGGGTCTCTGATCGTAGTGTCGCGTTAGCAGCATCCTGCAGTAGTGCCCAGAGATACCTCTTCGATACTCGGAGTGGAAAAATCCTAATCTCGATCTATGCCAACCCAACAAACACCTTCGGATATACCTGTAGAGCATCTTTATAATCACCCAGTTACGTTGTGACTTTTGATAGCACACAAGGTATTCCTCCGGTATCCGGGAGTTGCATAATCTCATAGTTAAAGGAATATGTATATGACATGAAGAAAGCAATATCAATAAAACTTAACAATCATTATGCTAAGCTAACGGATGGGACTTGTCCATCACATCATTCTCCTAATGATGTGATCCCGTTCATCAAATGACAACACATGTCTATGGTTAAGAAACTTAACCATCTTTGATTAACGGGCTAGTGTAACATCCTAAAATTCTAAATTTTGGAATGTTATATTAAATAAATAACTATGCTTGTTGTCTGATTGTTTGTTTGACTGATTGAGTGAAATTGAGTGGAATTTGAAACTTTTGAAAGTTGAATGAGAGGGAATGAAATGACTTTCCCAAACTTTCCCCTTTGCCTTTTCTTGCATCTCAATGAATTCAAGTTCATTCCAACACCAAACCCTAGAGTGAAGATGACATGATTTCTTCCATTTGGAATGAAAAGGGTTTTGGAAAAATTTGAATTTCAACTGAAAATATTTCAAAATTCAAAGCTTTATGCAACTCAATGATTTTCATGAGGGAAGATAAAATGACTTCTTCAATTATATGAAATATGAGTTGGAAGTTAAAAAGGTATCAAATTGAAAGTCATTTGAAAGTGCCATTTGGAGTTTCAGAAGATTTTGAGTTTTGGTATTTGAATTCAAATTTTGGCAAGTGGAATTCATTTCAAAACTATGCCTGACAACTACTTGAGAAAAAGTATGAGGGGAGTAACATGACACTCCAAATATGTCAGAAGAAAACAATGCCAAAAGTTTTGAATTCAAATTTGAGTTTTATTTGAAATTTGGAAAAAAATGAATTTTTATAAACTTTGGATTTTGTCCGTGGAAAAATGTTCAAATGATAGGGAATATTCCCCTGATCATTTTGATATATATATGTCCTATATAAAATATTTATATTTTATATTTTAACTCTATTTTATTTTTAAAAAAATAAAATGAAAAAAAAATCCTGGCGCCCAGCCAACTGCCCAACCAACTTGACCAGCAGCCAGTGCCACCGAGCCCGGCCCAGCCAAGCGCCACCGAGGCGGCTCGTGAGCCGACCAGCGGCCACCACCTCCTCGCGCCGAATCGCCCGGACGGTCGACCGACCATGGCGCCTTCTCTCCCACGACGGGTGGGCCACCACCTCCTTCAACCTCGCCCACGACTCGCCCGCGCCGCCGCCGCTCGCCGGATCCCGGCGAATCCGGATCCGATCCCCTCGATTCACCCCCGCCCAAGGTGAGGCCCCGCCTATAAGCCCCCCCGCCTCCATTCCCCCCTTGCCCCTCGCCGAACCCTCCTCCCTCCTCACGCTCCATGAGACCTACAAACGCGCCCGCCGCCATTTGCCTCGCCGCCGCCCTAGCCTCCCCCGAGCTCCACCCACTCCACAGACCACCCCTCGTCGCCCACACCACCGGAGCCCTCCATGACCTCCCGACGACCGGAGAGGCCAACGCACTTTCCGCCCGAGCCTCCGCCGTCGAGCGCCGGTGAGTCGCGGAGCTTCCCTCCCGTCCGATCCCAATCCTCGGCTAGGATTAGTACCCAAGAAGAATGTGCGCTTAATTAAACCGGTTTTACCCTGTTCGTTCGATTTAGTTTAAGTTAGGGTTTTATTATTAGAGCCGCCCGATTCGTTTAAACCCTAGGCCCGTTTAGCTATATTACGCTCAGTGCGTTAGTTAGGCCCATTAGGCCGTTTTTCTTTATTTTTGTTTTTCTGTTTTAACAGAATAGTTCCAGATTTGAAAAATTCATATCTTTTTATCTACTTAATATTTTAAGTGATTCTTTTTTGTTGGTTTGAAAATTTCTTATAGTTTCTGTAGAAAATATAATTAGCTATGTTAAAATTATTTAGAATTGCTTTATTTTAGATTTAGTCAGAATAGTAAATCTGCTATAAAATGAGTTAGGAAAATTATTTGTTTATGATTCTTTTTGTCCCAACTTTATTTTGACATTGCCTAACCATAGAAATTAATTTGGGAATTTTAGGATTAATAAAAAATTAGTTTCTAGCAGATTCATGTTATTCTTAATTAATTAACTAGCTACTGTTTTTCCCATTATTTTAATTAGCAAATGAATTTATTTTTCATGTGTGATAGATTATTCTAGGTTAGTTTTTGTCACTTTAGAGCATGAACTTTTATTTATAATAAATAAAACTTTTATTTTATTTTTCTTAATAGAATTTGAATTAGGCCTAATAGGAGTTTTATAATAGCTTTTAAATTAATTCTTTTTGCTCCTAGTTGCAAAATGCCTTCTTTTATGTTAAGTTAACCTAAACCCATGCTTAGGTTATGTTAAGAAAATTTTTGTTATGCAAAACTATTTTCAGTTGTTGCTTGAAGTAGGAAAACTTTGAGTTGGATTTCTTCGAGTTTTCCTTTGAGTTTTGATTCGTTTGTTTTTGGTGTGTTATGTTGCTATGCTGTTATGTAAGTGATCATATGCTATATGCTTATTGTGATTTTTGTTTGCCTCGGTAGAATTTCCGAGTCTGAAGTTTGCTACCACGAGTCCCTAGTTTTCGAAGATCGTCAGCAAGGCAAGTTCACTTTGACCATGGTTTCATACCTATGTTTTATTGCATTTAGTGGCATCCTAGCAACCCCCCTCTAGTAGTGTTATTGATTCTTGTAGTTGAGTAGTATGCATGAGGCAGGAACCCATCACCCTGTTACCAAGCCCGGGACGTTATTTATTTTAATGCTACGCTATAGTAGACTGGGTTGGTATGAGTACACGAGAGTGGTGTGAAGAAGGAGGACTCTACGTGAATGACGACAATTCCATGATGGCATCTGCAAGGACTGCATTTTCAAGGCCTCAAGACTTCAAGACTCAAGACAAGAATTCAATACACACTACTGGGTGAAGGACGGTTGACAGGCACCCTGGAGAAACCAGTGGTTGGCCGGGATGCATGGAGAAGCGCCATGACATCTTGCGAAAGCTTCACCCAGACTCAAAGAGACGGAAGAATACTTCATGCCCTAAGCTTACCTGCAACCGCAAGTCATTATGGGCTCGGCTTGGTTGACCTTAGTTGTGACTCTGGCTGGGGCGGTGCTAGCGGATGTAGAACTACGGTAGGATGGGATGAGTACCGGACGGTGGTCGAGGAACTCTTTGGAAGACCATGTTTGGTCATCTTGTTCTCAAACACCACAAGTGCGGGAACGTGGAAAGAGGATCGAATCTTGCGGGTAAAGTGTACAAACCTCTGCAGAGGGTTTAAACCTAATCGATTAGCCGTGTCCCGATTCACGGACAATTTGAGCCTCTGGACTTGGATCTATCTCGGAACTCTCAACACCGGATGATAACTTAATTGTGGGCAACTTATGATGAATTTGGGCTATGAGACATCGGTTGGCGGAACCATGTCATGATAGAAAACTCTATAGTACAGACTTCATTTATTCCTTTGATGTAGGGAAAATAAAACCAGCTTTTACGCAAACAAAACTCGAGATCTGAGCCACAAAGCCATACTGCATATAGTATAGTTTATCATCTGTTTTCTCTTATTGTGATCTTGCGGTACATTCAATGTAATTGACCTACACGGCTGCAACATATCATGTTGCAGATATTTCTCGACAGTAAGAGTTACGATACAAGGTTACGGTCTACACTCAACCTGCCGATGGCGTTGATGGGACTCCACACCGATTACTTGTTTCACTGAGACTTATGAGGTATATATCAGTTTCGTTAATTATACATGTGATTGCACTTTGATATATACATTGATGTCTGTGTGTGCCGAAGATACTGATCCGGGATGGCACAAAGAACACGAGGCTTGACCGTCCGAGGTCGGGTCGCTACAGAAATGGTATCAGAGCACATGTTGACTGTAGGACATGACCCTAGAAACCGGAAAGCCCTAGGGCAGGAAATTTCTAAAACTTTATTTTCAAAAAAAAAAGAGGCTCTTACTTCTCATCTTTTCAGATTTTATCAAATAGACACTCTCACCTCAAATAGTTAGAATATACCCTTTTCCCTTTTGACCACATGAAGAATCAACTGAAGCCGCTCCAAGAAGGACAAGATATCGGATAACTGATGGCCTCTTCAGAGTAAAGAGGATTTGACCATGCATTAGAAGAATTGAAGCTACAACAGTTGAAGACTCTGAAGACTTGAAGAATCTGAAGAATTATTTGACCTTTAGAAGACCAAACCCCTGTTACACACTTACGTTAGATGCGGCGATTTGTGAGCTGTCATTTGTTTGATGTTTTCCGACAGCCCCAAAATAAAACTCGTTTCTTCAAAACTATTGTTTGTATTGTGTATATCCCTCCCCACCTCTCTCATATCTCATCCCAAAACTTTTGAACCCCATAGATGATGAAAGAAGTTGGACTGATATTCTCGATCGAAGACTCAGCCCGAGGCGAGCTATGGATGCGAAACATGGAAAATCACTTGGGAGCAATTTGGTTTCGAGGAAGTATGAGGTTCAATATGCTCTTCAGTACTTTACAAGAAAGTGCTGCAACCTGGTGGAAAATGCATCAAGCCATACAGGATTTAATGGAGTAAGAACTTGGGAGGAATTCAAGAAGACCCTGATGAGATCACGTCTTATCCGGAAGCACAATGATACACCAAGAAGTAAACCTTGTGCCTGCAAGATTTGCGGAGAAATAGGACACACCCAGGAGGAACACAAAGATGGCTGCCCTCATTGTGAGGAGAAACACCCAACTGAGGAATGCCCAACTAGTCAGGTGACTTGTTTCTGTGTGAAGGAACCACCCACTACCCGTGCAAAGTCACATTTACTCCACGGTGCAACAAACTATTCGAAGCGGGAAGATGGAATGAAAGAAGCCCTCAAGGAAGGTCTAGAAGAACTCAGTGATGAAGGAATCTGTTGAAGACCACGATGGAGAAGGCCTCAACAGATTTTACTCCAATGCACTGCTATTCATGTGGAGAAGAAGGACATTTTCACAAGATTGCACCAAGGAAAGAAAAGAGTATCCGGGTGTTTCCCGACAGCGAAGTGAAGTTTGATCCTCGGAAATAGAAACTACGATCATTCTGAGAGAAATCCAGAAGAGACAAAGAAGTCAACCCCGAACAACACAATTTTCGCAGAGAAGGACTTGAGTCATATCACCTGTTACAGGTGCAAGGATTTAGGTCATTACGCTAGTCAATGTCCAGAAAAGAAGCCAAGAATCCAAGGAGCCCACATAATCACAAAGAAGCCCCGAGACATGTCGGAAGTCATTTGTTTTCGCTGCAAGGAAGCAGGACATTATGCTATTAAATGTCCCGACAAGATGAAAGCTGGAGTTGAGTAGTTGGAATTTTGATATGGATAATAAGAGTAGTAGAAAGCAATTTCATTTTCATGAGCTCGATGAGTTGAGTTATGTAATAGATTACTCAGAGATTGTAATAGTTCATGAATCAATAAAGTTGTAATGTCACATGTTGAAAGGCTTTAAGGAGTTGTCATATTTTATATTGGAAATTAATATTCTGGATGAACATGGAAGAAAGTGAGTTGTGATGCATAAACGGGAAATTGGAATTGAGTTTGAAGTTTTGTTTGGATGATATGAATGTGTGCCTGGAGATATGTACCTTATTACGAGCACCATTTTTGTTCTATAACTGCAGATGACGACCCTTCTGAGTCTTTCCTTAAAGGTCCGAAACAATCATGACCACGACAAGTGATCATGATTACCCGAAAATTCTGAAGGACATGATGAAGCATATTCACCTTGAAGGAGATGCAGTCTACAAAGGCTACCCTTCATGCAAAAGGGAGTGGAACTTTGGTATGTGGAGGTACACCTCCACCATGTGAAAGGAGTTTTCCCAAAGATGATGGGGCAGTACTTTTCATTTCACGTGTGCCACAAGCAACTTTCTTCGATGCTGTTAAGTGAAGCAGCCATGGAAGCCATACGCGGATCGGGAAATACTTGAAGCAAGACTCCGTTATACTCAGGAATACCTAAGCGAAGTGCATACAGAGATGATGGAGGTGAAGCTCAAGGCCACCACGATGAAACAGAAGATTGAATATTTTAAGGCGCATGTCGCACAATTCCAGTGGGACTGAAGAATCCTCAAGGAGGAAAATAAATAAAGTTGGAAGTAATGTCTGACCATACCAAACCATGTGGGTGGCAGCATTCGTAATAAACTTTTGGAATTTGGATTTACGAAAAATAGTTAAGGATGTAATAAAAGATTGAGATGATAATAAAGAGATTATGGATAAACTGGTGCATCTTTCTTTGGTGTCGTAGTACTCCGTAAAGCCACAGGATCAATGAAGAAAGAAAAGTGTTATTCATGACGGTCCATAGAAGGAAGCTGGACAAAATAAGTTGGAGTTTGGTGTGATCGTCACCACAAGAGTATGAAGGAAGAAGTACTATTGATTTACAGGAGATGTAACGTTGAAATATGGAATCCTAGGAAGGATGAATTAAGCTTGTACAAGTGTTGAAGTGGGCCATAACCCACGGGCCGTGATTTTGAAAAGGAACAGATGTAACCTTGATGAAGGAAGAAATTTGGAAGAATCGGTGATCCAATCATCATACGTTTCGTAGGAGGTTACGCAAAAACCTGAGAGTGGTGAAGTAACGATAGATGTTTTGTTCAGCTTGCAGAATCAATGGAATTATCCGAACTAAGTTCGTTGAGAAGATAAATTCTGCAATGCTTGTGAGTATGCCCAAGTGTTAGAATACGTGATTCACTTGTTTACGTATGTGGTAATGATTCAAATGCGGGATGGATTGGCCCCATACGGAGACTTCTATCATGAACTATCATATGTTGATGGAAAATCAGAGAGCCTCGAAAACCTTTGAAGAGTGTCGACGCGATAAGCCATAAAACCATAGAATGGTAGGACGATGGAACCCCTTTACAAGCAACCGTTGCCAATCGTAGGTTATACGGTGAGGTTCAACCCAGACCCGTTTTCTGCAGGAGAAACCATAAATTGTAGATCACCATGAGTATTTCGATAGTTGTCTAAAATGGACACAGACCTATCAGCTAAGCAGATCCAGTCTCAGACGAACCACAACTTTGACGAACCAACCCAAGATTTTGAGGTAAACTCTATGCTTCTGACAGAAGAGCGTTAATGAAGGAGCTATTGCAAGATATGTGAAGAGACATACATTGTCAACACTCCAGAGGAAGTATCTGAGTTTATCGGAACCGTAACCTTGTTTTAAGTGTGGTAGCACCCCTGACCTTTCTGACCAAAACTTTTGCTAGAAGACCCCCAACCCCTAACCCTTTCTTGCTATCCTCTTCGAATCTCGAGGACGAGATTCATTTTAAGTGTGGTAGGTTTGTAACATCCTAAAATTCTAAATTTTGGAATGTTATATTAAATAAATAACTATGCTTGTTGTCTGATTGTTTGTTTGACTGATTGAGTGAAATTGAGTGGAATTTGAAACTTTTGAAAGTTGAATGAGAGGGAATGAAATGACTTTCCCAAACTTTCCCCTTTGCCTTTTCTTGCATCTCAATGAATTCAAGTTCATTCCAACACCAAACCCTAGAGTGAAGATGACATGATTTCTTCCATTTGGAATGAAAAGGGTTTTGGAAAAATTTGAATTTCAACTGAAAATATTTCAAAATTCAAAGCTTTATGCAACTCAATGATTTTCATGAGGGAAGATAAAATGACTTCTTCAATTATATGAAATATGAGTTGGAATTTAAAAAGGTATCAAATTGAAAGTCATTTGAAAGTGCCATTTGGAGTTTCAGAAGATTTTGAGTTTTGGTATTTGAATTCAAATTTTGGCAAGTGGAATTCATTTCAAAACTATGCCTGACAACTACTTGAGAAAAAGTATGAGGGGAGTAACATGACACTCCAAATATGTCAGAAGAAAACAATGCCAAAAGTTTTGAATTCAAATTTGAGTTTTATTTGAAATTTGGAAAAAAAATGAATTTTTGTAAACTTTGGATTTTGTCCCTGGAAAAATGTTCAAATGATAGGGAATATTCCCCTGATCATTTTGATATATATATATGTCCTATATAAAATATTTATATTTTATATTTTAACTCTGTTTTTATTTTTTTTAAAAATAAAATAAAATAAATCCTGGGCGCCGGCACTTCTCTGCTTTGATACCTGCGAGCCTGATGTTGATAAAATGCGGAACGGGCTTTTCCAACGTCGCGCTCCTCCTCCAGGGCATCTAAGTCGTCCTGCCGATCAAGCTCGGCCTCTCTCTCTTCGTACATGCGCACTCGAGGTGAGTCATGAATAATGTCGCAGGGTAACACAGCTCTGCGCCGTACACCATGAAGAAGGGTGTATATCCGGTAGTACGATTGGGCATGGTCCGCAGCCCCCAGAGTACGGAATCGAGCTCCTCAACCCAGTGCTTGTCTGATTCTTTCAAAGACCGCACCAGTCTAGGCTTGATGCCGCTCATAATAAGACCATTGGCTCGTACGACTTGACCGTTTGTTTGTGGGTGATAGACGGAGGCATAATCAATCTTAATGCCCAGATTGGCGCACCAGTTTTTCACCTCATCGGCTGTGAAATTGGGGCTGTTATCGGTGATGATGCTATGTGGGACACCATAACGGTGTACAACGCCAGATATAAAGTCTATCACTGGTCCAGCTTCGGCCGTTTTAACTGGTTTGGCCTCTATCCACTTAGTGAATTTATCCACCATGACTAGCAGATATTTTTTCTTATGGCTTCCTCCTTTAAGGGGTCCAACCATATCAAGGCCCCAGACCGTGAATAGCCAAGTGATGGGGATTGATTGCAGAGCGGTGGGTGGCACATGGCTCTAGTTGGCGAAGAGCTGGCATCCGACGCAACGTTGGACAAGGTCCCGTGCGTCTGCCCGGGCCGTCGGCCAATAGAAACCTGTACAGAAAGCCTTGCTTACAAGGGCCCGAGCTGCGGCGTGGTGACCACCGAGACCGGCATGAATTTCAGCCAAGAGCTGCCGCCCCTCTTCCTCGGAGATACATCTTTGGAGTACTCAGGTAGCGCTTTTCTTGTAGAGTTCTCCGTCGTGAACCTTGTAGGCTTTCGAACGCCGAACAATGCGGTGAGCCTCATTCTGATCCTCAGGGAGTTCTCGCCTATTAAGGTAGGCCAAGAAGGGTTCGATCCATGGGGCAATGACTGCCATCACTACAAAAAAATACACTTCCGTGATGATACAAGTTTGTCACAGTAGGTCACGTTTTCTGTCATGCATGTACATCCATGAAAAATTTATGACAGAATCAAGATAGTCATACATGTGCTGTCGTAGAAGTGTTCCATGACATTACCAAAATTATCATCACGGAAGTGTCCACTTCCATGACGATAAATCGCGCGTCACAGAAGTGCTTTCGTCAAGGGTGACCGACACGTGGCATCCACCGTAACGGAACGTCGTTAAGCTATTGGGTCCGGTTTTGGATTCGATAACCCATTAACAGCCCCGACCAATGGGGATTTTCCACATGTAAATCATCATTGGCTGGAGGAAACACGTGTAGGCTCACCGTTGGGACAGATGTCATCCACTCATTGGACCCAAAGCGCCTATGATACGTCGACACATGGCACTGCCCAACAGAGGCCCATATAGGTTAAAAAGGCCAGCCCAGTCAAAGGCCCGTAGTACTTACTAAGGTACTAGTGGGCCAGCCCAATAACGGCCTTCTTAATCAAGGCCCATTTACTGCCCGAAGCCAGATCTGGCCCGTTAATTGTTTGCCGAATATTTGGGCCCATTTACGGCCCGAAGCCAGATCTGGCCCGTTAATTGTTCGCCGAATATTTGGGCCCAATTACAGCCCAGTGACTTTCGGCCTGTTAGAGGCCCGATGTAGACATGGGCCCATTTTAGCCCGGTGTGACTTTCGGCCTGGGAATGGCCCGTGCTGCCCATGGGCCATATATGGTCCGATGGGACATCAGGCCCACTAACGGCCCGTGATAAAAGTGGCAACAATTAAGCCCAACGTGACTTTGTGCCTGTTAAAGTCCTGTTGCATAGTTTGGCCCGTTGATGTCTGTACTAAGCTTCCGGCCTCTTAAAGGCCCATGATATCAGTGGGCCAACTAAGGCCCGAGATATGTTTCGGCCTGGTAACTGCCCGTGATATAACTGGGCCCAAAAAGGCCCGGTCTACATTTCAGCCTGCTGAAGGCCCATCAATGACTAGTGAAAATTGAGGCCCAATATGCATTTTGGCCTTCTAAAGGCCCATGGTTTCATCTGGGCCGTAACAGGCCAGTACAATATTCAGCCTGTTAAAGGCCCAACGCTACCTGGGCCAAAATAAGCACTGGGTCCACAAAAGGCCCAACTAAAATATAGGTCGATGTAAGTTGTGGGCCTCGCGCAAAGTGTGAAGGCTCCAATGATTCGGGCCCAAGAAAGATGCAGGCCGTCCCAATTGTTGCCCGCTAAACACCAGGCCTGTTAGAGGCGAATGTTTCGGCCCGGTCGACTACATCTGATTTTTTTTTAGATAGCGAATGATGGCAGTAACTAGTAGGAATTAAGAACAAACCTACTCTATACAATAAAAAAATTACGGCATAGTAACTAAGAATAAACCTACACTATACTTTAAAGGATTTATGGTATATTACATCCACTGGGCATCGAAGTTCGCCACCAGTGATCATAACGCGCAACGAAGAAGCAGATTACAAAAACTGGGCACCATTGCAGCGTAACAAAATAATACTTAAACCGAGACCACTTCCAAGACAGTTCAAGAAAGGTTAGCCTTGCACGGGAACTGTTGCGCAAGCTGCTAAGCAAGGCTCTGAGACCAGCCTAGCATGTCGGTCATAGCTTCCAGGTGTAGCTGTTTAGCGATGAGGTTCTCATTGGTGTTCTCCGCAATCTTTCTTAGAGATAGGACTTAAAGTCGAAGTTGAGTTGCAGAATGCCTTTCTGCTAGAACTTGGGACTGAATAAGTCGAACTGATTCAGACAACGAATCATGTGAGCTTGTATGACTGCTAGTCTCAAGTAACTTGAACACTGCATCAAGACAAGACTTTGGGGTTGTCTAGCTATCTTCAAGATGTTTTGCCTTCTTTGCTGCAATATATGTTGGGTTTGTCTCACAGCCTTCAGTAGACTTGTGCATGCCATCAGGCATATCACCCTGAAACAAAGCAGAGAGATGACAGGTTTTGCACGTGTATAAACAAAGATGATAATAGTGCTGTCAATTCCATCCAATTTCAAATTAGAAAATAAAGAGTAAGTTCAAAATATCAATAGCATAATTTGGCATTGTTCATAATGTGGGGAGCTTCACCACACTACTGGATTACCATGTCAACATAACAAGCATAGATGAAGGGCAAAGAAAATCATTGTATCTATTTTGGTTAATGTGCATGGCATGTTGTTCAAATCATCAGCCACATCAGTAAGATAAAACAGGAGATGACAAGGTGCAAATGTGGGCTGCTTCACCACACACTGGATTATAGATCCACAAAAACAAGCATACATATAGGGAGTATTGAGTAATGTGCACGGTATGAATAAGGAATTTGATTTTACAAGTAAAACTTAGAACTTACGGTTCTTGCGAACATGCATTTTGGTAGAAACAACAAACTAAACAGCAGTAAACGATAGGGAGTATGAGCAAATTAAACAGCAGTTGAGGATAAAGGCTTTAGAAGGACTGACTTACATTAACAGTTAACATCGGCTTTATAGTACCCTTCTCCATGTCAAGGGAAGGATAACTCAAGAATTTTAGCACAGAATCTTCTTCATAAGCATTGCATGTACTCTACATTTTGTAGAGAGTAATTATAGATATGATAATCTTGGGAAGGGATAGAGGATAATGAAGATAAGATGCAGATTGATGTAAAATAATAAACTACAAATCCTGGAAGTACAAGCATTACAGGACAAAATGTCTTGACAAGAGCAATGGGCTACACTTCTGACCGGCATTGTCATGTATTCTACTTTTGGTAAGATTAAATATAGATCTGATCTTTTTAGTAAATGGTGGGCGAGGGAGATAAGATGCAGAATGCTACACAATGAACCAATCCCTCTTCCAATAATACAAGAGTGTTTTGAACACTGGTGTACTGTACAAAACGTTCTTATATTACGGGACGGAGGGAGTAGCTGTTAATGTAAGTACAGTGATAGACGACGTTCAGTCCTTACAAGAGGACTGCAGAGCTAAACCTCTTCAAAAGCATTGGGCTGATTTTAAATTTATGGAAGAGTCCATACGGATCTTATAATGTCCACCAAATGGACGATAACGAGGCTAACATGTGCAGTGATGCTACATAATAAAACAGCTAACAGGGCAAGAGGTACTCACAAGAGCAATGCAGTGTGTAGTATAGTTGCGAGATTTTGTGGTCCCTTGAAAATGAATGTTCTTCTGCTAATAGTTTTCGTACAAGTGAGACGTTAAGGCAAATGCAGAAATGTAGTTCAAATTGTGATGTGGTATCATAGATAGTACCTTACGCTGCAGCCGAGACCAATGTGTAACAAGATTATTCCAGTCACCGTCGGATAAATGTAGCACCGAAGACTTTACATAAATTTCGTTTAGAGGCTTTCCATCGAAGTGCACTTGCCTCAGGTAGGAACGATACTTCATCAACGAGTGCTTGAAAAGCGCAACCAACCCTTGCTCGTCTTCACAATCCGGTTTGGTCCTCGCCTATTTAAAAGAATGAAATCTTGTGTCTTCATCGTCAGAAACATATGCAGATAATGACCATGAATAACATTAGTACATTACTTACGCGTAAGTTGCGGAGGAAGACTGGAAATTGTTCTGTGTCTACGGTATAATCTTTCCATGAAGGAAAGATACGCACAAAGTTCCTGACAACAATATAAGCTTTGTCTTCTAAAATGGGAAGAAATGGAACAGGGGTCCTATTTGCTGCAATTGGGGCTCTCTGTGGTTCTAAAAGGGATTTGGCAACTAGATTTGGTGTACTCTTTGCTGGAATGGGGTAGAGCTGGTGCTATGTCAACTGGCATAATCATAATGTTTGCTGCAGTTGGGGTCTGCTGAGTTGGGGCATCAGAAATGACCAGTGTAGTAGGGCTAGAGTTTGCTAGAGTTGGGGTGTTTTGTGGGTCAGGTGATATTGCAACTACACCTAATGGGCTATTTGATTTATCAGGTGCCACTACCTTTTCCAAATACTTTGCTTGTGCTCCTCCACGATCAGCAATCGCCCTCTTCCTTTTGAACGTCTGATACACAAGAACAACATTTGAATGGATAAATATGGTATGATGACAGATGGAATATGTACTGAAAATGGATAGGCAGGGCGTATTCACATACACGATGTGCAAACTAAGCTAATGGCAGTTCAACAAAGTAGAAGCAATGCAAAGCATCAGTTGCAAGATATGTGTGACAAATATAACCTTGGAAAGTTAGAGCAAGCACCTTAATGGGTGAATAAAATAGGGCATCTTCCTCTGACTGCTCCACTAGGGAGCTACATTGACTTAGGTCTCCCTCTAGCTCAGAATCACTGTTAGGATCATATTCTGAGCATGAATCTATAGGTGGAGAGCGTTTGCATTGCATTGCATCCAGACTTGATTTCAGTCCCTTAATGCCAAGTTTGACATCCATGGCATTGTTCTGCTTTATTCTTTTCATGCGCGCAAGCTCATAATCATTATGATGCTGTTCAGAATCTGAGATTCATGAAAACATAAAAAGTAGTCAGATTATCTATGGAATGCATTGCAGATTCAACTCGAAGAGTGACTCCCTATAAACCCCTGCATATGCAAAGTTCACCCCCAACCGTGCTGACCAGACCACACACAGAAATACAAACCCCTTATGTCTCTATATAGGCAGACACACATTTCAAAATTGAAGTAGGAACATTAGAATCATATGAAATTCGTATTTGAACAAATAAACTAAGAAATTATGAGTGGCATAATGTTTAGCTTCAAGGGTGGAGTGTTGGTGGTGCGACACAAAGCAAGTAGGCAGATTGTATTCCATGTAAAAGATCGAAGCCTATGTAAAAGCTGGAAATGACACTTTCTTTCTATACAATGCAGTGTTCGTTGCCCACACATGATGGAAGAGATCACATAGAGAAATACTATTCACTCATGTCTACGGTTGCAGTATTTAGAAACAGGATGGTCCACCCTAAAAGAATATTGACAACAAATATGACAAGGCAAGCATAGATGTAGTGAATCAATCATTTACTTGTGAGCTTACTAGGACAAGTATGCAGAATTGTAACTGCAGTAAGAGACCGTCCAAAATCTGAATCAAGAAGTTTGTCTAGCACTTATTGTTTGCAACAAATCGACGTGAATAATTGGATATTATATCGAATGAGTAAGAAAGACAAGTAAAATTGTCAACAAACCTGGCTTGCAGTAGTAATCTGGGTCGATGTCACTCGACCAACAATCCAAAATGACTAGTGTCATTCCTAGGGCGAATTTTGAAAACCACGTGAACTTTACAGGTACTAAAGATTACCAAATACATCTGAACCATTAAGTGTAGGTAGCACTGAGCACACAACAAACCCTAATGACAGTCCTGCCTAATGAGTAATGAATCAATTAGAAAATGGGTGATGAGGAGTGGCTGCTGAGTGTTGAGGACTTATCTCAGGATAAATTGGGTTGGCTTAGTGGGTGTTGCACGCCTGAGCCCTGAACGGACTGGGAAGGTAGGCACGGCGGCATGCCCGGGCAGCGGTGACGCTATTGGGCGAGCGGCTCCTGACCTCCTGTTAGTCCGGCGTCTCCTCCTAGAGTCATGTCGTCCGGGGACGGCAAGTCGCCAATGAGGCAGGCAGCTGAGGCAGTAGAGATCGGAAGCCTTGTGAGCAACAGAGAGGAATCGGGGCCTGGGACGACCCAAAATCCCAGGGTGGGCCGGCCCACCATGGGCACCCTGTAGAGATACACACCCGAGCAGCGAACATGCATTTTCGACACTAATTTAGGAACATTTAGCTGACTAATTAAACAAATCTGTTTTAATAATATCATATTCGTATTTGAACAACTAAGCTTGTTTAGCTTGATGGGTCGAGCAGTGCTATTATGACACGAAGCACGTATTCTGATCGTATAGTGATCATAAAAGGGGGAAACCAGAGAAATGATATTTAGCAGCCATTGTTTGCTTCGAACTAAGAACTAAATCCTAAGAGCTGAAAAGAAAGTAGAGTAACCAAGTTAAGATCTATTTTCTGGTTGAGATCAAAAAGTTGAGGAGATATGAAGTACCACCTCTCGTGCGGAGCCGTGTAGGCATCGGGGGTGCGATGGCTGTCGGTGGCGTTGAAGCAGATCTGCGACGGTATACGGGTGCATCGGGGGATAAGTCCTGTTGCGGTGGAAGAGAAGGTTGTGTGAGCAGCCTTGGCAAAGAGGACGACAACGCCGATGAAGTGAGAGGACGTGATGCAAGGCTCTTGGTCGTCGCCATGGATGAGAAACGTCCATCTCTAGCAGTGGACGACGCGGTCTTGGTAGGCGCTCCGGCATGGTGGAGGACGGTGGCGATGGATGTGGTGGAGGACGGCGGCGATGGATGTGGTGGAGGACGGCGGCGATAGATGGGGTGGAGGATGGAGGCTGGTGTGGGGATGGTGTTCTAGCGCGGACGGTGTATGAATGGGAAAATGGAGGGAGAGGTATGGGGAACCATGTTTTTGGGACGCACCTGTCTGAAATATGGGAAAGTTATGAACTTAGCCCACATTTAAAATTTGGACGTCTCGTCGGTTGGGAATACGACGGTAATCTCGCATCTCGCCAATATTTGCCCAGAGCGAGGAGAGGGTGATTGGCGCCCATGGTTGGCGCCCACGGTGTATGAACGGGGCTGACAGGTAGGGCAGTTGTGTCATGTCTGAGTGAAGTTACAAACTTGCCCCTACTGAAAATATTTGCCTACATCGATTTCGGCCGAGTCGAGTTTGTTTTGCCGCCCACCATGTGTGAATAGGGAAATGGAGGGAGAAACAGAGGTCTTTTCGGACGAGCTTGAATCAAATGTGTTTTGCCGCCCATGTTTGGCGCCCACCGTGTCGGAATGGGCTCAGAGGCGGTCGTGTCATGTCTAATTGAAGTTACTGTCCTACCCCTATTTAGAGCAGTGGAAATCAGGCCGATGGATTGTCCGTGTAATGGGTAGACAGTAATTTCCATCTCCCAAACACATGGCTTCGGGCAGCCGACGTGGGAGTGGACAGTTTGCCGCTTCTTTCGAATTTTGGGACAATAAGCATCCATGTTTACCCTGGCAACTAAATTCGAATCCATTTTGTATTCCTATACGAATCTTTATAAATCATTCTATGTGTTTTTATATATCTTCAGAAGGACGACAAAGATGTATTCCACTGTCATATATGAATATGGTTTACAAATGCCGATACTCAAATTTAGAAGCTAGAATCCAGTTTAAGGTGAATTCGAATATTTGGAACACTTCATGTCCAACTCAAATGAGACACGCAGCATAATGTGTACTCCCATTTAGATATGTACACAAGCGATGTATCAAGATTCAAATAATGAGTCAATCAACCAAGAATGTACAGAATAACAGACATATAAACACTTATAGAGTATATTGATCAATAATATCAACTAACATACATAAGCCAGGCCGTTGTACTTTTCTTTGCTACAACAGCATCCTTTTTTTAGCCAAGCTACTACAGCATCTTGGCCCTTTCAGATGCGTGCCACTTATGGTCCATCTATACTACTATTATTGCTAAATGCACATTTAGCCCGATTGGCATATTTGTAGGTCTGGCACAACAATCAAAATGAAATGTCTCCGGGTCTTATCAATTAATACAGACTTGTGCTCAAATAAAATTACAAACCTAAAAACAAAAAAAACAATTATTACATGATCTCTAAAACAAATGGTTTGATTGATTACATGAACAAACAACACAAAGGTTATTCAACGATGGAAAGAACATTTCACCTATGATTTACCAAGTGAGAATTTAATTTCCTTTTTCCTTCAGGACCTTAAGAATGTGGTCAGTCTCAGCTTGCTTTGTTTTGAAATCCACCAAATATTTAATGGTTGTCTTGAGTACTGCTACTGATTGTGTTGTTTGCTTCCTCAACATGTCAACTTCATCTCTAAGTGCAGAAGCAGAATCTCTTTCTACCACTAGTTTAGCCTCTAGAGCATCAGCAGTTGGCAATTCATAATGCACGATTGGGCGGTGCCCTTTCTGTGGGATGATACAACGTCCATGGGGACCTCGCTCTTTGATCTTGGGCTAACCTGTTTTGCCATTAAAGTTCCAATTGGATTCAGAAAAGTTGAAGTTAGCAAAACATCTCAACTGGGAGTTATAATAGCAAACCAGTTAAACAAACAAGGAATTAAAGAGTTTCAGTTCGATGCTGAAAAGTAGTTATTAACATCATTGTAACCCGTTGTTGCAGCAGCAAAGCAGATAAACAAACAAGTAGCTATTTAAGTTCAGGAAAACAGGTAATTCTTAACAGTAAGTATCAAACACATAGATAGGCGCAGTCTATAATAGGATTAACAGGCCGTGGCATTATGTAATCAGTAGCAAACTAAATTAAGCCCAGCAATGTAATTGAAATTTTTTGCAATAAGTGGCTAACTAAAATTCCGAGAAGCATGTAACTGTACTTACGCTAGTTCTTTGTACAGGCACACTACAAGTGGCTAACTAAAATTTATGTTTTTTCTTTTGATGTTTGTTTGAGGGTTTTTTCCTAACTCTCACAACCCCCCCGATCTCCTGCTATGTTTGTGCTTTGCACTTGGGTGCAATGGCCAAGTTGTGTTTTGTATTGGCTACTTCATCAGCCTTTGCCTGTTTTGAAATATAAGGTCGGCAGCCAGCCACCTTTCTTTTTCAAAAAAAAAAACAACTTCTTTTTCGCTTACAAGGTTGTACGAAGGAGTCCATGGCATCAATTTCTTGGATACTCAGTCCCAATACTTCTTTCTTCCCACACTGCATTGGTAAGTCGAATGGTTAATCTGGTAAGATGGTGCGTCCTTGATATGTTATATGAGGACGTGTAGTCAGACTAGTTGTAGCCACACACATGACACTGGATTTTACTGTATATTTTCATGCGATTACTTTTGGCATATCGAGATCTAAGCAATCTACAATAGGATGAAAAGACTGGCATCCTTCACATTATTGGCGAACTCAGTTCATAGAAACAAGCAATTCAACCATTTTGTGGGTAAATCAAAAGCACCACTAGAATATTTTTCACTACCCCTATCATACACGCAAAAAGGGGTGACGCCACCATAGGGGCTGGTATGGGCGGCCGCCTCGGGTGGCTTGAAAGTGTGCGCCTAGCTTGAGTCGTCCAGGTTGGCTCGGGCTAGTTTTGTTTGTCCCAACGCACGAGTAGGCAATGTAAAAAATGAAGAAAAATGTTTCAGTTTGGATAGGCCAATAACATAAGTGCAAGGCAGGCCCTATAGCAGGCTCGCGGCCCAAACGAGCGCCTCCAGTCTGGTTCGCTCCTAACCTAGCCGCTGCTGGACAGACCGACACAGCACTTCCTCGCGCCCTCGTTGGAGGGTGGTCGCCGGGCTTCAAGCGAACGGAAGGACAAGAAGATGAAGATCCAACCCTGGGTGTAGCCTGCGTGGGAGGCAGCAGCGGCAGCACGGGCATGGCATCGAGCTTGCACAAACGGACAGTCGCAACTTGCAAGAGTAGCATGCGCAACAAGCAGGTACATCACATCCCTGATTATATCTAATTCAACTCTTCAATTTCTGGCCAACAGTTAAACCTCACGGTGTTGTAAAACTGCTTGTATGTAGGGAATCTATGAGAAAATGAAACCAATTTCTACTTATTTTATAACTCCCCCAATCAATACTGAATCGATGAATCGATGTATCTCATCAAGTTTCCGTGCAAACATCCAAGCTCATGTTGTTCTTGAGCTCAAGTGTCTAATGAATGATCGCTAATGAAGGATTTGATGCAAACATTTTACATGCTCCTGGTGATGAACATATAGTGTCTAATGAGGCATCTAATGCAAGCATTTCGCAATCTCCCATTGAAGGATTTAGTGTCTAATGATGATCTGCTATGTTGAGAGAGACATAGAGATTTGCAGGCATTGATCACAAGCAAATTATAGTGCATTTTCATGGCTTGAAGAAACGTCGAGGCCATCTACCAGAAAGTCCCCGTATCATGACAATGTAGCATAAATACTTTTCTAATTTGTTGTTTGAAACTATTGGCATACTTGTGCAGGATAGATATATTGATATGCAGTTTGCGCACTGGTTATAGATGCAATTACACTTCGATATTTTCAGCTAGAGAACGAATAATTCAAGCAGGTACAGACCATGTTTGTAGTCCTTGTACACCATGTTGCATTTTGTGTTTTTTGGTGCTTGCATCATTTAGTGTTTATAATCTGAACTACTTTGGATAATTAGCTGGTTTTCAAAGTGCATGTAGCTTCACATTTCTCAAGTTACGTTGATTTCCGGCGTGCAAGTGCCTTCGTATTTTTTAAGTTAAATGTTCGCCCCTGGTATCTTGAATTCGTGGATCCGCCACTGCACACAAATCATACACGAATGCCAGTACGAATTAAATGAAATGTAGGGACTTACGCTAGCTCGTTGTACAGGCTCGCTGCAGCTCTGCTTGCGCTTGGGATGTTCCATGTACAAGTCCATGTTACCACTTGCTTGGATGTGTAGGCCTTGTGCTCCTTGCATCCCCCTCTGCATTTTTGATACGGCATGGCTGATCAAATAAGAGGAATTGACCTTGCTGTTGTGCCGGAGGACAGATACTTACAAGGTTATACGGGTGTGCAGGATGTGTACCAGATTCCGTAGCGCCGTCATGCTTCGCTAAAAAATGGATTTGCTTGTTTCAGATGATATCTCCAGAAGAAATAAGAGCTAAATTCAGAGTTGGATAGGCGTGTAAGCTAAGAGAGCAATGAAAGGATATCCAAACATCGTCGGAACAGTGCACAAGGGAGTGATGCGTGGATACCTAGTTCGGGCCGGCGTTTGGGCATGCTCGCCTAGCTAGAGTGCGGGTCACTTCAGAGCCGTTGAGGGTGATGCGCAGGCGTTGGCTGGCCACGCACGGATGCAGATCTTGAGTGGCAGCAGAACGCTACGATGCGGTGGACGAGACTGTTGGTGAAGCCCCAGCGGCCTCGGGGGGCGAAGGCGCGACGATGTTCTCGGTGAAGTAGCCCCAGTGAGCTGGGAGACGGTGTCGGTGAAGCGCACCTGATGCGGTGGAAGTCGGTGTCTGTGAGGCACGTCGGTTGCGGTGGCCGACGTTGTCGGTGGACCACCCGGTGCGGTGGACGAGGGCATAGATGAGGTAGCTCCGGTGCGGTGGTGAAGCGCGACCGTCGTCTTCGTCGTCGTCGTCCTGCACAAAGGTGGGGAAAGAGACGAGACAAGGGGCGATTCGAACTTTGCTTGGATTGGCGGCGAATTAGGGATTCCAGCAATCTGGGCGCGGACGGGGACGGTGGAGAAGGGAGATTTTGCAGGGCTGGAATTGAGGCCGCCAGATATTTCAATCCGAAACGTGGAAGCGCGAACTTATTTTGTCATCATCCTTTTTTTTGGGGGGGAGGAAGGTGGGAGGGGGTGGGTGGCTGGGTGCTAGCGTCCGTCCGACACACGCGACCACCGACATGACCCAGGTCTGCCTGGTGCGCCTACATTTGAGAATGCAAACGAATCTGTATGTATTACCATGCCCGTGTTTACCTTGCAATAATTAGTCATTCCAAACGAGATACTACAAATTAATTAATGAGGAGTTATTTTAAAAAAATCTAAACGGTATCCACGCTAACGTGGATTAGAGTGTGTGTCACATAATTAGTTATTTGAATTAGAGTGTGTGTCACATAGCGATCTCCAATTCTAACGTGGATTTCGCATTTCACTGTATCCACGCTACTTTTTTAATACAAATTTATATGTATATGATGAACACCATGGTAGTGAGAAAACTTTTGGATGGATTCAAACATATGACCTACAAAATAGCACAACAAATCGAGTCAATGTCAAATTTACGAAACCTAGTATGGCACGAATTCGAAATAATTACCCATATGCATGGTCCTCAGTTCAAATCTTACAATGTTGAAAGTGCAACTATCCCTAGGTGGTTTTGATAATTCATAACAACATATAGCTCATTGAGCTAATGCTATTCCAAGACAAATATTTCAGGAAAGCTCAATGAATGGCATGGCATGGATGATGAAAGTGGATCCCTCAAAATATCAAGGACAAAGGATTGGCTCAAGCTCAAAAGCTCAAGACTCTACATTTTACATTTTAGTGATCCAAGATCACATTGAGTCTATAGGAAAAGCCAATACTATCAAGGAGGGATGAGGTGTTGCTTAATGAGCCTCTTGCTTCATGTGCTTAGTGATATGCTCCAAAACCCTCCACTACTTTCTCACATCCACATATGACCTAAACCTAAAGTCAAACTCGGCCCTACCAATTCTTTCTATCCGGCGCCACCGAGTTCAAATGTCATAGCCACTGCCACAAACCCTAGGCAAATCGGTCTCACCGATAGGGATCTCGGTCTCACCGAGATGGGATTGTAATCTCTCTATTTCCCTTCGTAACGTTTCGGTCTAACTGAAGTGAGCGATCGGTCCCACCGAGATTACAATGTAAACTCTCTGTTTCCCTTTCATAACTTTTCGGTCTCACCGAAAGAGCGAATCGGTCCCACCGAGTTTACCTGACCAACTCTCTGGTTAGCTAATTACCAAAATCGGTCTCACCGAGATTACGTTATGCCCTAACCCTAATCATATCGGTCCTACCGAGTTGCATATCGGTCCCACCGAAAACCCTAACTATCACTAGGTTTACTGAATCGGTCCGACCGAGTTTGTCGATTCGGTCCCACCGAGTTTGGTAAATTGTGTGTAACGGTTAGATTTTGTGTGGAGGCTATATATACACCTCCACCTCCTCTTCATTCGTGGAGAGAGCCATCAAAACAAACCTACACTTCCAACTTACCAGTTCTGAGAGAGAACCACCTACTCATGTGTTGAGGCCAAGATATTCCATTCCAACCACAAGAATCTTGATATCTAGCCTTCCCCAAGTTGCTTTCCACTCAAATCTTCTTTCCACCAAATCCAAATCCTGTGAGACAGAGTTGAGTGTTGGCGAGACTATCATTTGAAGCACAAGAGCAAGGAGTTCATCATCAACACACCATTTGTTACTTCTTGGAGAGTGGTGTCTCCTAGATTGGCTAGGTGTCACTTGGGAGCCCCCGACAAGATTGTGGAGTTGAACCAAGGAGTTTGTAAGGGCAAGGAGATCGCCTACTTCGTGAAGATCTACCACTAGTGAGGCAAGTCCTTCATGGGCGACGGCCATGGTGGGATAGACAAGGTTGCTTCTTCATGGACCCTTCGTGGGTGGAGCCCTCCATGGACTCGCGCAACCGTTACCCTTCGTGGGTTGAAGTCTCCATCAACGTGGATGTACGATAGCACCACCTATCGGAACCACGACAAAAACATCTGTGTCTCCAATTGCGTTTGAATTCTCCAAACCCTTCCCTTTACATTCTTGCAAGTTGCATGCTTTATTTTCCGCTGCCTATATACTCTTTGCATGCTTGCTTGAATTGCGTGAAGATTGCTTGACTTGCTTAAAGATAGCTAAAATCTGCCAAAGTCTAAAATTGGGAAAAGGTTAAGTTTGGAATTGGTCAAGTAGTCTAATCACCCCCCTCTAGACATACTTCAAGGTCCTACAAGTGGTATTAGAGCTTTGGTCTCCATTTGCTTTGATTTCCATAGCTTTTGGAGGTCATAGCCTTGGTTTCACAACCTAGGAAAGTATGGCGTCTAGCAAGGGAAATTATCACCGTAGAGGTCCTTACTTTGATGGCACTAATTTTGCTAGTTGGAAGCATAAGATGAAAATGCATATTCTCGGACATAACCCCGTCGTTTGGGCTATTGTGTGTATTGGCTTGCAAGATGAATTCTTTGATGGGAGAGAACCGAACCGTGAAGCTAGTGCGGAAGAGTTGAAGATGTTGCAATACAACGCTCAAGCTTGTGATATCCTCTTCAACGGATTGTGGCCCAAAGAATTCAACGAAATCAGCCGTCTTGAGAATGCAAAGGAAAATTAGGATACTTTGATTGATATGCATGAAGATACCGACTCCGTCAAGGAATCCAAGTTGGATGTGCTCCAAAGTCGGCTTGACAAGTTCAAAATGAAGGATGGTGAAGGTGTCGCTGAAATGTACTCTAGGCTTGCTCTTATCACAAATGAGATTGCCGGCTTAGGAAGTGAAGAGATGACCGACAGATTCATCATCAAGAAGATCCTAAGAGCATTGGATGGAAATATGATACCGTGTGCACATTGATCCAAATGATGCCAAATTACAAAGATCTCAAGCCAACGGAAGTCATTGGAAGAATTGTTGCTCATGAGATGTCACTCAAGGATAAGGAGGAACTTCACAACAAGTCAAGTGGTGCTTACAAAGCCTCATGTGAAGCCCCCACATCATCAAGTGAGAAACAAACCTTCAACTGAGCTTAATGGTGAAGAACTTCAACAAATTCCACAAGAGTAGAAGCAAAGAAAGAAGCTCCAAGTCAAGGTCCTACAATGACAAAAGATCTTCTAGTCGAGAGCTCAATTGCTACAATTGTGGGAGACCCAGACACTATTCCAATGAGTGTACGGCACCCTACAAAAGAAGAGAAGATTCTCCCAAGAGAAGAAGTAGAAGAGAAGAATCACCACCAAGAGAGAAGGAGTAGAGATGATCGTTATGAACGAAGACCCTCACGGAGAAGCAAGGATTCGGAAAGGAAGGACAAGTCATCAAAGAGCTACACAAAACGAAGACATCAAGCTCATGTTGGTGAATGGATATCCGGCTCCGACTCCGACAATCACTCCGAGAGAAGCTATCACTCCGACTCTGAATACACTCAAGATGAAGGTGTTGCCGGTTTAGCACTTGTGTCAACCAACTCCTATGACATATTTGAATCACCAAATGAAGTAATTGGAAGATGCTTCATGGCCAAAGGTCCTAAGGTAACACGCCCCGAGTATGTTGATTTTAATAGTGATGAAGATGACTTGCTAGGTGATGATGATTTACTTATTGACAACTCTAGTGATGAATGCTATGATGAAACGTCAATTAATCATGCTAATCAAGATGAAACGAATGACAATGATAAGGAGAAGATTGAGCGTCTAACTAAAGAACTAAACACTCTTAACTTAGCTCATGAAACTATCTTCGAAGATCATCGAGAACTTTTAAGGGCTCATGAGAAGTTACGCTTTGAAAAGCTCAATCTTGAGCAAGAGCATGAGTTCCTAAAAGCGATCAATGATGATCTCCGTAAGAAAAGTTCTTCTTACATTGCCAAGCGTTTACTCTTATCTACTTACATGCCTCAAGTCAAGTCTAGTAACAAGAACAAGAAAGATTCTTCTTCTAGTAGTAACAATATCAATGCTAAACCCAATATTGTTGCTTCTAGTAGTTCTCTTGATTCCACTAATGATTCTCTTAGCCAAGTTACACTTGAGCAAGAAAACAGCTTATTGAAGGTAATTATAGAAAGGTGTATACAAGAGCCTTGCGAGGAGTAAGCAATTTGAGGAAATTGTGCAAGCAAGGAAGGCACCGGAAGAATCAAGGTGTTGGTTTGAGCGAAAGTTCAATGCCAATGGAGTTGAGTGGGAAGAAGATCAATACCCCAAGACAAAGTTTGTTCCTCAACAAGAGAAGTATGATCCTACTTCCTTCAAGGGAACACAAGCACAAGATGATCTTCCACCACAAGACCACAAGAACAAAGGCAAGGACAAGCTTCAAGAGGAGATTGATGCATTTGAAGAAGCACCTAAGGCCTTGGTCAAGTGGGTTCCCAAGAATACGTCAAGTTCTACTTCATCAAGCACAACTACTACACCAAGGATTCCCATCAAGATGATGTGGATCCTGAAGAAGAAGAACTAGATAGTTCTTGAGGGTGACTCCGCCAAAAATTTTCACTCATATCATTATGGCAAGGACAAGTGCAATCATCTTCCATATCTTGCACTAGTTCAAGGATTCACAAACCCTCATGTTGGTAAGGCAAGGGATAAGGTAACCTAATGTTTTCATGGACATCATTCTGTGTGTGCATCACTCTATGTCTATGGATATTCTTGTTTGTTCCTTGTGGGACTAACCCGTGTAGGTATTGAAAGTGTAACTCACTACAAAGGATTGCTCCAAAAGATCTACATCAACATTGAGCATCCACATCTTCAACACCTACATGAAGTCATCATCGACAAAACCCAAGGTTCGTTCATCCCTCTAAGGGGGGATCTCACATCTAGGGGGAGCTTAACTCAAGAATTGAGTCAAAGCAACTCTAATGATGTGAACACATAAATGCTTTATGTAAAAGTGGTAACCCCACTTGAGCTTAAACGATGAGTATGAACTATGATCAAATGTTCTCATTTGACTCCTAAGTCAATATACTCATATATAGATGACCTAGCCATCGCCAATTGTTTGATAGATGCTAGAATTGGTTGTGCATGCTTTGTCACATATTTCATTTGTCATTTTATTGTGTGAGCATGTTGGTTGCATACTTTACTCATTCAAGGACATCCACTTATTGTTTTGATTGATTGGCTTCTCCTTCTTTGGCCAAGTGGATGGACAAGAATGCCTAAGAACCTTCTCTAGCTATCTATGCTTTTCTCGTCTCAAACTCTATTCATGCTACATCACAAAATTTGATCAAGTCAGATTCGAACCACTCTGTGTGAGGAGCACTCGGAGTCCCTGATTCGTCATAGACTTAAACTTCCAAAACTTCTTTGTGATTTTTGGTCTGACTGATTCCTCCATTTAGGTCATACTGAGATCACTAAGTCGATCTAGGTTTTCAATCTCGGTGCAACCGATTTGAACTTTTCGGTCACACCGAGTTGCTGTAACTTTTAACAGTTATGCATCTCGGTGCCACCGAGTTGTCCCACTCGGTCACACCGACAGTGTCGGGCTATATATTCTCACGGGCAAATTTTGGAAAAATTTCTCCGAAACTCCTCGCCCGCGCATAGCTCGCTCTGCCTACTATGTCTACGGATCGCCGACTTAAATGCGCCACCGCCTCCTCATCGCTGGTCTCCGCCGCCAACAGCGAATTCTTCTCCGCCGTTGCCGCGTGGCGAGTTCACCGCCGAACTAGGGTATGAACTCGATCACCGTGCTATCCTCGTCCGATTCTCAGCACATTGTGTTCGTAATGCATCTCGCCACGATTGAAACACTTATATCCAGTCAAAACAATCCTTAGAATAGGTATGATTCGAAAATTTAGTGTTAGATTTCCGCCGAAACCATCTCGGACCCACCGAGTTGAAAAACTCGGTCCCATCGATTTGGCTAACGCCATTGCACTAGTAAGTCTCGGTCTGACCGAGAATTACAAATCGATGTGACCGATTTTAGAACTTTGTGAAACCCTAGCAGTCTCGGTGCCACCGAACTGTGACTCGGTCTGACCGAGTTCACTAGTTTAGGTTCCAAAACTGCTTCGGTATCACCAAGTTTGAAAATCGGTAGATCCAAAATGCTTTCTGTGGAAAACTAAACTAAGTTTTTTGAATCATTCTTTTGCAAAAAAAACTCTGCATTTTGTGATGCCCATCCACTCTACCTCATCTATAACTATTCACAGGGTCAGCAGTCAGTGTGTGCAGCATGTCAGACCAAAGTGACAGCCAGAACAAGTCAGAAGAGCAGATTCACATGAGTGAGGGCACTAGTCCCTCTAGCAGCTCAGATGAGGGGAGCAGAAGCACTCCCAGCAATTTACCCAAGGCTGCCACAAGGACAAGAAAGAAGAAGACCTCCGAGTCTGAGGATGAGGATTATGTGGCATCTGAGGATGAGGCCAGTTCAAAGAAGAAAGTGCTCAAAAAGGAGTACAGCTCAACAGCAGTTAAGCCAGGCATGAAGATCAAAAGGCCTACAGGTAGACAACCAATTTCCAAAGCCAGAGTCTCCACTCAAGCTTCTTTGGAATCCCAACCCAAAGAACCTGCTGCTACTGAAGGAAAGAAAAGAAAGGAAAGGGTCAAGAAGACCATGGCCAGAGTGATTGGGAAACCTTCTATGATGGAGGAAGAGGAAGAAGAAGAGGTTGCTGAACCAGCACCCAAGGCACAAAAGCTGATGGGTGATGCCATAAAGTCAGGGGTGCAACTTCAAAGCCCAAAGATGCCCCAAGACCAAGAGTGCACCAAAGAGGAATACCGGGAGTATACCAAGAATGAGAAGAACAAGGCCCCAATGCACGATGTTGTCTTGAGGAAGATGAAGAAGGGCAGATCCTAAGGAAGCTCAAACCCAAGATTCCAGACCACAATGATGCTCATCCTGTGGCTGAGAACATGAAGATCAGGAGAGATCATGGGTTGAGGCTATGGAGAGAGTCAGATCCATATGCCACCAGGAGAAGTACTGCTATAGATTACAGGTTCCACACCAAGGAGCAGCAGGACTTCTATGAGACCATCCTATTGGATAAGAAGCCCATAGTTTGTGATATGAGGTGGGTCGACTGGACCTACATTCAGGAGAATGCAGAACACTATCCTGGAGTGTATGACAGATTCAGTGCGTGTGGAGTTGCAGATTTTGTTGGGCACAAGGTCACAAATTGGACTGACGAGCTCATTATGCAATTCTACTCCACAACACATTTCTATCCAGATGGCAGGATAGTTTGGATGTCAGAAGGAACGAGATACCAGTCAACCATAGAGGAATGGGCAAGTCTGATCAATGCCCCCAAGGTGAGTGAAAATGACTTGGATATTTATGCCAAGAAGAAAATGGATCACAACTCAATATAACAGATGTACAAGGAGATCCCTGATGCTGCACTTGAGACTTTCAAGTTTTGATCAGTTCATTTTCTTCTGTCAGGGCTGCCTACGATCAACTGGATCCTAAGACACACTCTGTTGCCCAAATCAGTGACCACAACATGATCGGAGGGCATGCAATTAATTTGCTTCACATTTTGATGTGCCCCGAAATTCAAGGTCATGAGCCTCATAGTTGAAACTATCAAGAGGACAAAGACAGAGACCAAAGAGGAGTTGTGGATATGCCCCACAGATTCAGGAGTTGATTAACTCAAAGATGGGCACAGGTAAGTATCTGTTGGATAAGGAACACTTGGTTCTCTATCCTGAATTTGAGGATAATCAAGTTGTCATGACTGAGAATGAACCATCATCAGTACAAGCGCAAGAGAAGAAGGAGAAAGCAAGGAAAGAGAAGGCTGCCAAGATGCCAACTCAAGCAGAGGCATCTGAGTACTTTCTGAAGAACAAGCAGGAGCAGCTTGGTTACTTGATAGCATCAACTCTGCGGATTGAGAAGGGGTTGGCCACCCTAACTCAAAACCGGAGAGCACGGAAAGAATCATGGAACAAAATTCTATGATCTTGATGTCAAAATGGCGAGATTCATCGGTGTGGAGCAGCTACAGGATGACATGCAGGAGAGGAAGGGCAGGACAACAACTGATGCATTTGCCAGAGTCCCTCGAGCTCAGAGATCAGCTGCAGAGCCAGTACAAGTCACCAGAGTCACTTCATCAGCTCCAGCGCCACCAGCTCCAGCACCAACTCCTTCAGCTCCTTCCACATCTACTGAAGCCTTCGTTCTTGGAGTTCTCCGGACACCACCACCTGAAGACCAAGCCTGAGAGACGATATAGTCCTATTCATTTTCTAGGAACTTTTTGGTAACTTGTTGCCAAAGGGGGAGAAAAATGTATAGATCATAGGCTTCAAGAGAGAGAGATTTGCTGCTTTTGTTCTCTCTTGTCTTCTTGGTTGAACTTTGTTTGCTTTTGATTGCTTGAGATACTATGCAATTACCAGTGAGACATTGATGATCATGTGTTTGATCATAAGCTACACTTATGCTTGTTATATGTTATTATCTTACTTATCCTTATATGATCATTCACTTTGCTTGGTGATGAGTGCATGTATTCAATCTTTATTATTTTGAGCGCTCCACCAAGATGTATGTGACATGGAAGAGTAACCCATTAACCTAATTCCTTGTGCATTTGCAGTCCAAAGCAAATCTTAAAATATGCACAAATTTAGGAGGAGCTCTTGCTTAACACAGACTTCTCAAAGCGACGATGTTTTTCAATCTTATTATCATTTGTCGAAGCTTTGATCTATATGTTGTCATCAATTACCAAAAAGGGGGAGATTGAAAGTGCAACTATCCCTAGGTGGTTTTGGTAATTCATAACAACATATAGCTCATTGAGCTAATGCTATTCCAAGACAAATATTTCAGGAAAGCTCAATGAATGGCATGGCATGGATGATGAAAGTGGATCCCTCAAAATATCAAGGGCAAAGGATTGGCTCAAGCTCAAAAGCTCAAGACTCTACATTTTACATTTTAGTGATCCAAGATCACACTGAGTCTATAGGAAAAGCCAATACTATCAAGGAGGGATGAGGTGTTGCTTAATGAGACTCTTGATTCATCTGCTTAGTGATATGCTCCAAAACCCTCCACTACTTTCTAACATCCACATATGACCTAAACCTAAAGTCAAACTCGGCCCTACCAATTCTTTGTATCCGGCGTCACCGAGTTCAAATGTCATAGCCACTGCCACAAACCCTAGGCAAATCGGTCTCACCGATAGGGATCTCGGTCTCACCGAGAAGAGATTGTAATCTCCATGTTTCCCTTCAATAACGTTTGGTCTCTAACGAAGTGAGCGATCGGTCCCACCGAGATTACAATGTAAACTCTCTGTTTCCTTTCGTAACTTTTGGTCTCATCGAAAGAGCGAATCGGTCCCATCGAGTTTACGACCAACTCTCTCGGTTAGCTAATTACCAAAATCGGTCTCACCGAGTTTGTATGTCGGTCTCACCGAGATTACGTTATGCCCTAACCCTAATCATATCGGTCCTACCGAGTTGCATATCGATCCCACAAAACCCTAACGGTCACTAGGTTTATTGAATCGGTCCGACCGAGTTTGTCGATTCGGTCCCACGAGTTTGGTAAATTGTGTGTAGCAGTTAGATTTTGTGTGGAGGCTATATATACCCTCCACCTCCTCTTCATTCATGGAGAGAGCCATCAGAACAAACCTACACTTCCAACTTACCAGTTGTGAGAGAGAACCACCTACTCATGTGTTGAGGCCAAGATATTCCATTCCAACCACAAGAATCTTGATCTCTAGCCTTCCCCAAGTTGCTTTCCACTCACATCTTCTTTCCACCAAATCCAAATCCTTTGAGAGAGAGTTGAGTGTTGGGGAGACTGTCATTTGAAGCACAAGAGCAAGGAGTTCATCATCAACACACCATTTGTTACTTCTTGGAGAGTGGTGTCTCCTAGATTGGCTAGGTGTCACTTGGGAGCCTCCGACAAGATTGTGGAGTTGAACCAAGGAGTTTGTAAGGGCAAGGAGATCGCCTACTTCGTGAAGATCTATCGCTAGTGAGGCAAGTCCTTCGTGGGCGACGGCCATGGTGGGATAGACAAGGTTGCTTCTTCGTGGACCCTTCGTGGGTGGAGCCCTCCGTGGACTCGCACAACCGTTACCCTTCGTGGGTTGTAGTCTCCATCAACGTGGATGTACGATAGCACCACCTATCGGAACCACGACAAAAACATCCGTGTCTCCAATTGCGTTTGAATTCTCCAAACCCTTCCCTTTACATTCTTGCAAGTTGCATGCTTTATTTTTCGCTGCCTATATACTCTTTGCATGCTTGCTTGAATTGCGTGAAGATTGCTTGACTTGCTTAAAGATAGCAAAAATCTGCCAAAGTCTAAAATTGGGAAAAGGTTGAGTTTTTAATTGGTCAAGTAGTCTAATCACCCCCCCTCTAGACATACTTCAAGGTCCTATAAATGTACACCGAATTGAAACATCGATATTAAGTCTCGTACTATCTACATTCAAATGTTGTTTTAGCCCCCCCCCCCCCTTTTACGCTACATACTTCTGTATCGGTCAATCTTCCTCTCCTAACCACCTTAGGAAGCTATCGCTATTGGTTTCCAACACACATCCATTCTTTCTCTCCATTTTTTGATCTCTTTAATCTCTCAACTACACAACCCCATTTTTCCACTCTATTACGAAATGTATTTACCTAACACACCCGCCATTGCACCCCATGCCGAGCTCTCTCTCTCTCTCTCTCTCTCTCTCTCTCTCTCTCTCTCTCTCTCTCTCTCTCCTCTCCCTCTCACCCTCTCACGCTAAATACATGCATTGCCTATCTAGCCCCCCAACCTCTCGTGCACACGCACGCACGTTGTCTATCTAGGTCACTCCCTCGAGACTGTCTCACTCTTTCTTCCGCACGGCAGGCCACACTCGCTCAATCTCGCTCTCTTTATCTGAGTCTCATTTAACCTCGTTTTCTTTCACACACAAATGATATATCTCCCTATTCGGGCCACGATTGACACACTCTATACTATTTCACGCAGATTGTCTATCTAGGTCAGTCCATCGAAGCCGCCCCCACTCTTTTGACCTCATTGCGGGCCACGCTCACTCTCTCTCTCTCTCCCTCTCTCTCTCTCTCTCTCTTTGTATGTCTCGATTGACCTCGCTCTTTCTCGGACAAAAACGATATATCACCATGTTTGAGCCCAATTCGACTTATTCACATTGTATACTCTCTCACGCACATTGTCTATCTAGGTCACTCTCTCTAACCTGTCTCACTCTTTCGATCGCACGACGACCCTATGTGATCGATTGACCTTGCTTCCTCCCACGCACAAAATATATCTACATGTTTGTGACTGGATCATCTCTCAAGCTCTATCTTACAGCCCTCACCCTTGCCAAAAGCTCAATCGGACAATATCTCTCCAGAGCATATATATTTGTTCAATGAATGTCGGGCCACACTCACTTTGTCTCTCTATCTATATGTCTCTCGATTGACCTCACTTTCTCACGCCGTATCTTCCACACATTGAAGTTACCTATCCATCCCTCATAAGCAGAGCTATTTACATTGCGAGGGGACTCCAACAGGGATTAATTTGTGTAGGCATTTATTCGGTCGGTTTAGATTATATTTTTGTAGCATTCGCCCACAACTACTCAAACACCGTTGCAACCCCATAACTCCCTAGTTGATTTCCCTCGGCTCGGTCATCGCTCTCTCGCCGTCCTTTCTCGCCTTCAACGTCGCACCATGGTATTATTGCAAAAAACTCTGTTGTTCTCTTTAATTATTATAAATAAGCTACAAAACTACACACTTATAGTCCACTTGGAATGGAACAAATTTCGACCCACAAATTAAAGTGCTACAAACTACACACCGAGGGGCCCACATGTCATGAAACAAATTTGGACCCATATACAAATTAAAAAAATAAAGGACGAGGATCGAACATGCGACCAGGGCCTTCAAGCCACACGTCAATACGCAACATACGTAGAACAACAATGTTTGTTGTACCTCCCTTTGTTCACATAATGTTTTTATATTACCACAGCCTATTTAATTGATAACATGTAATATTATTTTTTGTACTATTTGCCTTCACTTACTGGTGGGTTCCATGTGTGCTCTCTTTCTCTCTCCTCCCCTTCTGCGTTTAGACGCATGGGCAAACACGAAGAACTCGCGGGCGATGTTGCCGTTGACCATATCTGGACGCGTTCACAAGTTACGGCACTAGTTTCATGTGCTAGCAGCACTAGTCAGTGTGTACGTGCAATGCACGTTAATTTGGAAGTATATTAAGTGCATGTGGATATTAAGTAGGATATTATTTGCGTGTTATTATGTGATTAGCACTATTTTTGGCATGAAATTAACTGCACGCTAAACGTGTTGAGCGCTCGACATTGAAGCAGTCTAGGTCGTTGGATGACAAGGAATACATGTGGCTTGATGACGTTTTATATTTAATTTGATACGGCTCTAGCAGAACATTCAATCGATCAAAACATAGATTTCTTTCAGTCTGACTCTGACTTTAAGTTATATGACGATCGATCTAAAATTAATGGAAATGATGAACGTTCGTATTTTAAGCATGGCAATCCGAACATTTTTCATGGCAAATTTAGATTACACGGAGGCAGCGGGGGCGTCTTGCGGTGGGAAGCGGCTCCTCTGCCGTGCTCTGTGTGTTGTCGGGCCACTGACCAACGGCGACGGCGGCGCCTTGCGCCGTTGTTGGCGTACTCCTGGACGTTGGCCTAGCTTCAAGGAAGGCCAAAATGTTCTGGACTTCGGAGCGAGTCAACTAGCGGGAGGAGGCGACTAGCGTTAGTGCAAGGAAGCGGTCGACAGCGGCCATCCATGCCGCCGAGGGGGCAGCACCAGCGGGGACAGCGCTGTCAACAGCGCGAGTGGAGACATTCGTGTGCACGGCACCGCACGGGCGCGAGAGCGCGTCGGTGCATCTTGCGGCGCATCTTGTTGGCAGTGCACGGCACCGCACGGCATCTTGCGTCAATGCACGCGCAGGCGCATGCACTGGCCGATGCATGGGCGCGTGAAAGTCAGCGGGGACCTCGTGGAACCCCGTGGCATCAAGCTCGGCGACAATGTGCGGCTCCCAGCCCATCAATGCCACGGGGATGGGCGCTGGCGCAGTCGGGGCGACGGGAGCCGGGACAAGCACGGCGTCTTCCCGCAAGGCCAGTTCAAGCTCGTCCCAAAGCGCCTTATGTTCTTGAGACTCAGGTTGGGCGTCTTCCTCAGGAAACTTGAAGACTAAGGGCAGACCATCGTGATGCGGCATGGCGTATGTTTAGGTCAGGCTGGTTGGAGGTAGACGACATGAGAATCGGAGAGGAAGAGAGAAGATTGTAGTGATACTGGGTAGTGCGGGGTTGATTTTAAACTGCGGCGCCGACGACATTAAAAGTGGGAGTAGTTGGGACGAAGGTTGGCGGCGGAGCCTAGTCAAAGGGCTCGTCTCCTAGTGAGCCTGCATAGCGGTCTGCTCGCATGCCTCCCTGTCAGCCGGCGCAGCGGTCTGCTTGCACGCCTCCCGTCGACTCACACGCTTGCTCGGACGGCACCTGCCGATGAGAAGCGGGACTCGTGGCGGCACGTAAATGCCCACAATTTCAATAGTGAAAGTGTTCGCCTTAACGTGACAGGTCTTTGTTCCAAAATACCTTGGCTCTTCATTTGTGCAACTTGTCATAAGCAGCTTGTCTCAAATTCAAAAAAAAAAATACGAAGTAATATTTGTGCCATATCACGTGACCATGCTCAGTTTCAAGAATTTATGGTCACTTTTGGATTTCCTGAAATTTAAGATCCAGGATTCGAAACAATATCATAACCTGCATCATGCAATAAATTTTCAAGCCATACATCATCCTATTGTATTTCTTAAGAAAGGATATGGTCAAACATTTTGCTTAGTTAGACTTGGACAAGTTATATATGCGAGCAAAGGATAATCCTCCGTACCAATGCATTGCACGATATATTAACTCAAGTACTAGGCACGAACAAACGGGCTCAATTCATGCTCATCCCGGTGTGGTAGTAGTAGTACTAGGCAATGCGATTGACGGGTGACCTTAGCGGCGGCGAGAGGGAATTGAACCGTGCTCGACATGGTAGGTAACGTTGTCTAGTTACTAAAGCATCCCTCTGTTGTTCATTGGTAGTCACTATGGACCGGGGACATGAGGGAATTTCCTAGGGCTGGAATTCTGGCCGCCAGATATTTCGACTCGAAACGCGGAGGCTCGACTGGTTGGGGTTGCCTAATGTGCGTACCACCCACGCCACCAGAAGGACACGAGCCCGGTTTTTTTATTTTTTTTAGGATCAACACGAGCCAAGGTCTTGCTGGTAGGCCGTTGGGTGCTACCATTCGAGAATACGAAAGTAACCTTTTAAATTGCGGAAGGAATCTATGTGTATTACGATGCCCGTATTTTCCTTGCAAATACTAATCTCAATGTGGTAACTGATTTATGACGAGTCGTTGAATTAGAGTGAGTTTGTGATATAGTGATCTCAACGTGGATTTCACATTTCATGGTATCCCTGGTAAGGTTTTCAATGCAAATTCAAATTTAAAAGATGAACAATATGGAGGTGAGAAAACTTTGTATGTATCAAGCATATGACCACACACACACACATACACACACACACACACAGACACCCACACACGAACACAACAACAATCCAATAAGTATAGTGCATCTATTTTTCCAAACCATGCATGTATGACACGAATTCAAAAATACTCCTTTTGTTCCTAAATATTATTATTTTCGATATTTCAACAAGCGACTACATACGGAGCAAAATGAGTGAATCTACACTCTAAAATATGTCTATATACATCCGTATGTGCCAGTCCACTTGAAATCTCTAAAAAGACTAATATTTAGGAACAAAGGGAGTAAAATGTAAGACGTGCATGGTCCTCAATTCAATATTTAAAACGAACATGAAACTGAAACATGAATATTAAGTCTAGTACTACAGTACATGCAAATGTTGTGTTTAATTAGGCGGAGCTATGATTGTCGGGGGTCACCCCCTCGACCATAGATAAAATTGTGAAGCTCTATTTAGGGTTGTTTATATTATATTTGTCCCCACCCTCCCAACCACCAATTGGTTGTGCACCCACCACCCCTCCTCCCCGGGAGAATATCATGTGCCCCCATACCTTAGATGCTATATGCCGATACTAGTTTCTTGGAGCTTGTAGATCTGAGATATAGCAGCTCACATGATGTCTTAATATTATTACAGGAAACCTTGATGAGTTTGAGAATTGCACACAATTTGTACAAAAACTACTCAGATGCCCTTGGATCCCATATCCAACGACCTCAAAGCTCGTATCACCGTAGCATCTAAGATGAAGGAGGACATCATATTCTCCTGTATGTAAGAATATCATGTCTTACCACACCATAGATGCTTTGGTGATACAAGCTCTTCAGAGCCGTTGGATTTGTGACCCAACACCTCCTCGGTGGTTGGAATGGTTTTTTTGCAGAAAATCCCCCAAAGAGTTCGGCCACTGCTTACAAGCACAAAGACTACTCAGATGCCATTGGATCTCAGATCAAACGACCTCGAAGCTCGTATCACCGTAGCATCCAAGTTGCGAGAGCACCTTATGATTTCTCGCACGGGAGAATATGAGGTGCTCCCGCATCGTAGATTCTATGGTGATACGAGTTCACGAAGATCTAACGGCCCATAGTAGGAGGTTTGAATGTTTTTGCAATATACGGCTGAGAGAGTTTGGGAATTGCGCAGAAAGTACAAGTACTACACATGTGCCATCTGATCACTGATCATACGACCTAGATGCTCATATCACCGTAGCGGGTAATTAAGCTATGGGGAGCACCTAATATGAGCAACGGGGAGCCGTTGGATCCAAGATGCAGCGGCACACACGAGGCCTGAATGTTTTATTTGCAAAAAAACCTTTGGAGAGTTTGGAAATTGCGCATAATTACAAAGACTACTCCCAAGCCATTGGATCTCACTTCCAACGGTGTAAAAACTCGTATCACCATAGCATCTAAGCTGCGGGGTGGATGTGATATTCTATGCCGCTGTAATTTTTGTTCATAAACTTGCAAAATACGTGTAACTTGTGTTGTTACTTGTCTAACCGCGCAAAGTGTTTGTTCAAAAAAACCATCCTACACTGAAATATCGGAACAACACACGGGGGTCCCACTTGTCATTAATCAAATTTTGACCTAAAACTAACAAATCTGAAAGACGCGATTCGAACTGGCAACCTGGACTACAAAGCATAAGTCGATAGCCTGAAACAACAACGGTTGTTGGCTTTGTCCCATAACTTGATTTTTTACAGTATTACGTTGAGTAGAGTAGAGGGAGTGCCTCGTCAACACGTGCATGACCGTTGACTCACTTACTGGTGGGTCCCAGGTCTGCAATCTCTCTCTTCTCTCCATCGTCTAACCTTTGCACGGGCACACACGAAGAGCGGCGCTAGCTTGTCGTCGTGTTATTACAACTAAAAAAAGCTTGGAAAATAGAAGAATCGCCTAGAACAAGAGACGTTATGGCTGGTCGAGACGGAGCTAACCACACCTATCCTCCGTGCCATGTTAGCATGATGAAGCTGTGTGGCTAGTGGGGTGTTTTCGACCGGCTGGCTGGGTCCCGAGGTCGAACCATAGGTACTACGTCTGATACAGTAAATTTTTACACGCACATTTTTCCTCCGTGCCGAGACATGGCACACCCTACCCCGCGGTTTTGGGGTCCTCCCGGGTGGTGCACGCATATATTCTTCCAGACATGGGACGCCCTACCACGCGTTTTCGCCGAAGCAAGTAAATGAGTCGTCAAATCACAAAAGACCACTTTTCCCGCCGAGTACATCAGTGAAGCACGGTGGCTAGCTAGTTGGGCTAGTTCGACCGATTAGCTAGGCCGCTGCCACATTTGTTTTTTCACCCCTTTTTTATCTACTTGCCGGCAGGTAAATTTAAATATCCACCGCGGCATTGCTCTGGTGTTTGAGTGCGGCAGGATTTTTAATTTTTTGATTGACGGGAGCAGGCATGGCAGGATTTTTTATTTTTTGATTGACGGGAGCAGGCGCGGCAGCAATTAGTCATGATGACTCCGCCTGTAAAACCCACTGCTCCCTGATGTGAGAAGACGTCGACTGGTGTTTTACCATGGTGAAAACCAAAAGATTCCCCGCTCCTCGGCTGGCTCCCTCCGCCTTCCCGTAGATTGCATTGCCTTTCAGCCATTTCGCCCCCTACATCACCAACGTCATGCGCCTCGAGAAGCAGAGGGACTTCGGTGGTGTTTAGGCGCCCTTTGCATGGGCATGTCCATGTCTCGGCGCAACATGACTGTTGGATCAAACTCAGACGGTGCAGATCAGTCACTGTAGCACAAAGCGTGTGGGTGTGTTTGGTTGCATTCTCATCTCAATATAGTTGTTTCCTCTTCGTGTATTTGTGTTAACCTACTAGTGTGGACTCATGCACCCTTCATGCACTCTGCCAAACACCCAAAAGTGGGTCGAGAAGGGAACTTTTGCTCCCATCCCGTGCACCCTTCATACACCCTGCCTAACACTATTAGGTGCTTCATATGGTTCATGTTTAGGTAGAGTTTGTAGCACCGTACTCTCCGTCTTGTTGTAGACCTAGTTCTCTTAACATTAATCTCACCGTTCATTCTCGACCGGACAGTCGAGAAAGCGGTACTATGTTACTACATTACTGTTCATATAGTTGACATGCGCACAACATCATTTGTTGTCATCATATCTTACTACACTAGCAACAAGATTATGTAGTACTGACGTATGAACCACTGCACATGCCTAGTAGTAGGAGCACTGTGTATGTTCAAGTGGCTGTCGTGTTTCGCACTCCTCCGTTGTAAGAGTGGAAATGCTTGTTGTAATCATTTTTTTTCTTCAGAAAAACAGTGGACACGCTCTACCGTGCGGATCCTCCTCCAGCCATGCACTAAGTTACTCACTTTCGCTGACGTGTGGGACAGCCAGCATCGGGGCCCACCAGCCATGCACTAAATTACTCCGTAGTAGAGTGAAGGTAGACTACCCCGACCGAGCGCCCATGATAATGCCCAATGAGATGTCAAATCACAAAACCCCTCCTTTCAGTGATAAGTTGGACGGATGAAGCAACCATCATTTCACTCTTCTCTCTCGGCTTCCTCTCTACCCAACTCGCTTCTCCCTCATCTTGTTCCTCATTTATTCAAGAAAACCACGACACCTTACGCCATTGTTCTCCCCTCCGAAAGAAGGAAAGGTGGCGCATCAATGGTGTTGATTACGCTAAGGCCCGGTCTTGCAACCCCGAGACTGATCCTATAACTCCCTCTCTTTTCTTCTTTTGGTTTGTGATTATGGTTTCTTTTCTTTTATTTCTATTTGACAGTTTCTTGATGGATGCTGGAGCACTGGCCGAAGTGATGTCTATGGCTCTGGCCAAAACCATCAAGGCTCATGGTACGAAGAGGCGCAAGCACCCCACCGAGACTACCGCGGACAAGCTCAAAGCCATCGCCCTGTCCAAGCCCCCCTCTCCGGGATCCCTCATTAAGCAAGTCCAGGTAATATCTCTTCTTGACGATCTTTTTCTCGATCTTGATCGTGTTTTTTCATCTAACATGTAGTACTAGTACTAGTAGTACAACTTTCTGGGTGATCTTGCATGTGATTTTTGTGTGCCAAGTGACGGTTCTAAATTCCTCTTTTGACCAAAACATGCGAGAGGTTGACACTGATTTCTTATAGATTACTTTCAACTACTCCCTCTGTCCCAATTTTCTTGTCTTAGATTTGTCTAGATACGGATGTATCTAATACTATAATGTGACTTGATACATCCGTATCTAGACAAATCTAAGACAAGAATTTTGGGATGGAGGAATACTATAATTTATCAATGCTACCTTTGAAGAGGGTATATTTGCCTCGGTAACTTGTGTTATGGATATTGCAAGTAATCCCTCTACTCTCGTGCCTTTGAAGACATGTTCTAATGTCTTTATTCACTCATTTTTGTGTGTATATGTAGTCATATATGGAGTATAATATCGAAAATCATCTTATATTTCTGAACGGAGGGAGTAATAAAATATGGTTTCTGTTTGAATTAGAACCAGGTCCGCGGTGGAGATGAAGTTCTCAAAGTCATGCCGTGTGAACTGGAAGACCTGAGGATGAGTTCTACTGCTAAACTATCCAGCTGTTGTGTCCTTGTCGCCATGTGTCCTGAACTAGTGTTTTCCTGTAGCATTGTTGCCAGGCGTGTTCTCGAGGTTGTACTTGACCACAAAAATTTCCTGGTTGTGCCTTCGATTATGAAGGGTGTGGTTCTTGTAAAGCTTCCCAACAAATCTGATGCGTCCTGTCTTCATGATCATGTTTATGAGTGGAAATACCACTCTGTTAGGTTCCCCAAGGTTGACGAGATGGTGATGGTGCATGTAGATATCGCTCATGAAGTCCATGGCCTAGTCAGTTATGCGGGGTCTATCCTGTAGGTCGGTGGCAAGAAATAGTCTACAAAGTTTAATTAGTGCAACGTTGCTTGTCTGTAGTAAGTACTATTGTTCAGTACTTGATTTGTGTTTGTGAACCTGTATTGTTTATTAATCTTGCCGCTTTTGGTGTGTGGTCATCCACGAGAACGGTCTATGTTAATGTCTGTCCACTCAATTCAGTTTGTATATTTTGAAGTATCCAGATCATCTTTTTTGTGAGGACGGTTTATTAATTATGGTTACACTCCAATATCTGTATGCATTGCAGGGTTCATCGCACCCACCAGGATTTCCAGTCCTATGGATGTTCGGTCCATATGATTTGTCACGACCTTTGGATTATCCTGCTTGTGGGAGTAGGCGGGGCCCCTGCATGCCACCCGTAGTTGGACGATCAATCTTCTGTTTAGTACTTCAACATAGTGATTTCCTGGTAAGGATTCACTCGTGTCACATCAAGTAAATCTTATTGATTTCTTGTCTAAATCTTATTGATTTAATGTCATGTTTTCTTTCTTTTCCTGCAATTTTACGATGCATGTTTTGCCATGTGACATTCATCACAGAATAAACCGTTTGGTTTGCTCTCGATGGCTATTTTGCAGGTTTCACTTCTTATGTCGTGTCGATGCTTAAGGCAATCGTCCATCACTTATATTCTTTGGAAAAATTGGATCGATCTATTATGCGAGTACAAGCTGAATCCCTATGATGAACCGCAATTTGGTTTAACAAAAGCATACAATTAGTCCTTCTCGCGTTTAAAAGAAATGAAGAAAAAACTGGATCACGGTCACGAAGCCTAGTCAGGTTAGAAAGCTGATCATAGCAGACCAGACACGATCGCCGCTGTTGAAAGTGCAATCATGCCCTTAAATCATATTTTGATGTTGATGACAACACATATGCTCGGGACTAATCATGTTTATCAAGTATATCTCGAGATTGTGTTCCAAAGACCGTATGCATGGATCATGACTAGGGACAAAAGCATATAACTCAAGAATGGAGATACAAGGTGTTAACTTCATTCATGTTTTGTTCTTGAGTATAGGGATCCCGCACTATTAAGAGGGATCGATGGATCTGTGAAAAACTTGCTCAAAGCTGGTATCTATATACCTTACCTTGGACGTCCGGCGCTCTCACGGACGTCCGGTCCTTCTGATTGCGGACGTCCGGGCGCTTACGGACGTCCGACACTTCCACAACAGAAACATCTTTGCGGATGTCCGGAACCCTCCGGACGTCAAACACTTTCACATCGAAACTTTCTTACGGATGTCGGCCCTTTCGACGGCCGTATCTATACACTGGTTTGTGGGTCACACTTTTCACAATGGCGAAACATTTTTGCGGATGTCCGGAACTCTCCGGACGTCAAACACTTTCACATTAGAAGCATTCTTACGGATGTCCGGCCTGCTTCGACGACCATATCTGTACATTGGTTTGTGGGTCACACTTTTCATAGCGGTCGGTCGTCCGATAATCGCTTGACGTCCGGACCCATTAGACCTCGGGACGTCAGACATTCTCCGGACGTCCGGCCATCCTGTACCCCAAACGGTCACCTTTTCCCACCACATATATATACTCCTTTCCCTTCCACGGGTGAGGGTTGACCATTCACTTTGAACAAACCTTAGAACACTTCTCACACTCCCTCTCATTTCTCCACACCAAATCCTAGATCCTCAAGGGATTTGAGAGCTTTGAAAAGAAGCTGTCCGATCAAGTGATAGATCCACTTCTCCTCCTTTGCACCCAAGGAATTCGTGATTTGAGCAAGTCTTGAGCAAATCCCCATCGGTCTTGTTACTCTTGGAGGTTGGAGACTCCTAGGCGGTAGGAGTCTTTCGGAGAGGAATCGAAATTTGTGATTACCCCCGGATAAGTTTGTGAGGGTTTGGAGACCACCCCAAGGTCTACCACTAGTGGTTGAGAAACGCCTTCGTGGCGTTGTCTCAAAGGGAGAATAGGGTGAGCCTTCGTGGCGTTGGTGTGCCTTCGTGGTAACATCCACCTCTCTAACGGTGACTAGCTTCCCTCCAAGGAAGTGAACATCGGCATACATCCTCGTCTCCCGGAGTTGCGGTTATTCCTAACCCTAACTACATACTTGTGGTTACTTGTTTTGGTTTGCACTTACTTACATCATATTGTGCTTGCTCACTTATATACTTGTGCTACTTGCCTAGTACTTCATACTTACTAGCAATTGTTAGGCACACTTTCATATTCCGCACTATTGCCTAAAATTGCTAAGTAATAATTAAAATTTGTAATTGTACCTATTCACCCCCCCCCTCTAGGTCCATCTCGATCCTTTCAGCTGTCTCGCACATCGGTACCACCTTGACAGCGGATCGAGCACGGCGATTGCTCTAGCAGCGACAATGACAACTCGGTCACCGATCCAGCTGAGGATTGGGCACCGACCGCGTCAGCGGATCAGGCTGATCTACCGGAGGATCGGGCATCAACACCGGCACCTGCACCGACACCGGCACCAGCTCTAGAAGGAGTACCATCTCCGGCAGCAGCGGCGGCTTCGGCACCTTCACCAACACTTGCACTTGCATCTGCTCCGACCCGTGCAGCGGCAACCGAACAAGCAGTTGCACCGACAACAGACTGGGCTGCAGTTTGCACTTCATATACCAAAGTCCTTACAAAAACCGACATGTCCACCTTCTTGGTAAGCATTGGCCGCCCAAGTGTTTCATTCTTTTTTCTTTCCATGTTGTTTCGCATGATTCACTGTGTTGATCTAACTGTTTGGGTATGTCTTCTTGTTTGCAAACAGAGAATTCCTAGAGCAACAAGGGAGTCGTTCAACAATCCGGGTGATAGCGGCCAAGTTTCTCTTACCATGCGCAGCCTTGGTGTGAATGAACCTGCTCAATATACCGTACAAAGGATGGTCGCATGATGATTGATGCTAAAGGATGGTCAAGGTTCAAATCTAAATCATATCTTCACGGTGAGGGATGATCTCAAAATCGAACTTTCTCGGCAAGGAGAGCTGGTCCAAATCAACTTTGAAATTCTTGATGGCGACGCATAGCCCGAACTGATCTATCCTCCGAGAGATTTTGATGTAATAATCTGGTATGGTGAAACAAGTGTCACGTGTATAAGTAATCTGACAGTATTATTTATCACATGGTATATCGTTGATAAATTGCAACTCTAGTTCTTTGGTTAGGAACTGTCGTTCAATTTCAATCCAACAAATTGTCGTGCTTTATTCAATTTTGTGTATTAAGCCTTGCGACGACATCTAAAACCAGCGCCGTGCGATTGCTTGCAATATGAAAAGCGAGGTAGAACACATGGGCCCCCAAACATGTAGGGTGGGCCTGCGCCCAAAGTCGAAACCGTGAGCTTCATCTCGAGTATTATATTCTCAGCTGAACCCCCATAATGCCCGTGCATTGCACGTAACATCAAGATGCATTTGTATGAGTATTTTATCTTGTGAGAGAAAAGGATGAACGAGGGAAGGCTGATACGTCTCCAACGTATCTATAATTTTTTATTGTTCCATGCTATTATATTATCCCTTTTGGATGTTTATGGGCTTTATTTTACACATTTATATCATTTTTGGGACTAACCTACTAACCGGAGGCCCAACCCATATTGTTTTTTTTTTCTGTTTCAATATTTCGAAGAAAAGGAATATCAAACGGAGTCCAAACGGAATGAAACCTTCGGGAGCGTGATTTTTGGAACGAACGTGATCCGGAGAGCTTGGAGTGCAAGTCAAGAAGCTTCCGAGAAAGCCACGAGATAGGAGGTCGCGCCCCCCAGAGGCGCGCCCCTCTCTCGTGGGCTCTCAGCTGACCACCGACGTACTTCTTCCTCCTATATATACCTCGTGCCCGAAAACATCCGGGGCACCACGAAACACAATTTCCACCGCCGTAACCTTCTGTATCCGCGAGATCTCATCTTGGAGCCTTCGCCGGCACCCTGCCGAAAGGGGAATCAACCACGGAGGGCTTCTACATCAACATCCTTGCCCCTCCAATGAGTTGTGAGTAGTTTACCACAGACCTACGGGTCCATAGTTATTAGCTAGATGGCTTCTTCTCTCTTTTTGGATCTCAATACAATGTTCTCCCCCTCTCTTGTGGAGATCTATTCGATGTAAACTCTTTTTGCGGTGTGTTTGTTGAGATCCGATGAATTGTGGGTTTATGATAAAGTTTATCTATGAATAATATTTGAATCTTCTCTGAATTCTTTTATGTATGATTGAGTTATCTTTGCAAGTCTCTTCGAATTATCAGTTTGGTTTGGCCTACTAGATTGGTCTTTCTTTCCATGGGAGAAGTGCTTAGCTTTGGGTTCAATCTTGCGTTGTCCTTACCTAGTGACAGAGAGGGTTGCAGGGCACGTATTGTATTGTTGCCATCGAGGATAACAAGATGGGGTTTATATCATATTGCATGAGTTTATCCCTCTACATCATGTCATCTTGCTTAATCGTTACTACATTACGATGAACTTAATACTCTAGATGCATCTTTGGATAGCGATTGATGTGTGGAGTAATAGTAGTAGATGCACGGCGATCGATCTACTTGTTATGGACGTGATGCCTATATACATGATCATGCCTAGATAATCTCATAACTATGCGCTTTTCTATCAATTGCTCGACAGTAATTTGTTCACCCACCGTAATACTTATGCTATCTTGAGAGAAGCCACTAGTGAAACCTATGGCCCCCGGGTCTATCTCTTATCATATTTGCTTTCAATCTACTTTTATTTGCATCTTTAATTTTTGCATCTGTATTATAAAATACCAAAAATATATTTATCTTATCATACTATCTTTATTAGATCTCACTTTTGCAAGTGGTTGTGAAGGGATTGACAACCCCTTCATTGCGTTGGTTGCGAGTTCTCAGTTTGTTTGTGTAGGTGCGTGGGACTTTTGAGGAGCCTCCTACTGGATTGGTACCTTGGTTCTCAAAACTGAGGGAAATACTTACGCTACACTTGCTGCATCACCCTTTCCTCTTCGAGGAAAACCAACGCAAGCTCAAGACGTAGCAAGAAGGATTTCTGGCGCCGTTGTCGGGGTCAAGACATACCAAGTACCCATCACAAACCCATCTCCCTCGCATTTACATTATTTGCCATTTGCCTCTCATTTTCCTCTCCCCCACTTCACCCTTGCCGTTTTATTCGCCCTCTCTTTCCTAATCTCCTCCTCTCTTTTCCGTTTGCCTTCCCGTTGCCATGACCGAATCAAAAAGAACTAAGGGCCCTATCCTAGGTTCTAGTACCTTGGATAACCCCTCTATCCTCTGTAAGCTCATAAATAATGATGCTATAGAAAGACCCACCAGGGTCTCCAATGAGAGATTGAATAATTTTGATGAGGATGACTCTGGAATTTTTCGCTATTTACTTGACGAGTCTTTAAAAGATGCTTGGGATAGGTTATTAAGGATTCGAGCTAGCTATGTGCCTCAATATCAAATTGAAGATTACTTAAAGAGTTTTTATATTGGCTTGCCCGCTTCTTTTAAACAAGTTTTAGATTCTTTTTTTAAGGAAGTTTTCTTTAAAGGGATGCTATAGATACTTATGAAAAAATGAAAACCATATTTGGGCACCCTATGAATGATAAGGTTGAATCTACTACTCTCTTGTGCTTTTATCAAAATGAAATTATTAAAGAGATGAAGTCTAGTTTAGAGGAAAACTTCCGTAACGTGCTTGATCTTACTTCTTACATTAATGGACATGTGCTCACCTTAAATATAAGAATGAATGCTATAGAGAGGAGATCCTCCTCTCCTAGTGCCAAAGATGGCACTCGTTAGATCTATCCTTGCTTTTATGCCTAGCTAGGGGCGTTAAACGATAACGCTTGTTGGGAGGCAACCCAATTTTATTTTTAGTTTTTAGTTTTTGTTTATGTTTAGGAATAAATAATCCATCTACCTTCTGTTTATATGTGTTTTTATCTTGTAATTAGTGTTTGTGTCAAGTTAAACCTATAGGATCTTCTTGGATGATAGTTATTTGATCTTGCTGTAATTTCCAGAAACTTTCGGTTCACGAAAACAATTGTTAAAAATCACCAGACCGCGATAAAATAGTGATTCCAATTGCTTCTGATCAATAAAAAAATTCCTAGGTCGTCCTATTTTGGTAGGATTTTTGGAGTTCCAGAAGTTTGCATTAGTTACAGATTACTACAGACTGTTCTGTTTTTGACAGATTCTGTTTTTCGTGTGTTGTTTGCTTATTTTGATGAATCTATGGCCAATAAAATAGTTTATAATCCATAGAGAAGTTGTAATACAGTAGGTTTAATACCAAAATAAATAAATAATGAGTTCATTGCAGTAACTTATGTGGTAGTTTTGTTTTCTTTCACTAACGGAGCTTATAAGATTTCCTGTTGAGTTTTGTGTTGTGAAGTTTTCAAGTTTTGGGTAAAGCTTTTATGGACTATGGAATAAGGAGTGGCAAGAGCCTAAGCTTGGGGATGACCAAGGCACCCCAAGATATTCAAGAATAGCCAAAAGCCTAAGCTTGGGGATGCCCCAGGAAGGCATCCCCTCTTTCGTCTTCGTTCATTGGTAACTTTACTTGGAGCTATATTTTTATTCGCCACATGATATATGTTTTGCTTGGAGCGTCGTGTATTATATTAGTCTTTGCTTTTTAGTTTACCACAATCATCCTTGCTGTACACACCTTTTGGGAGAAGCCTATTTGATTAGAATTTGCTAGAATACTCTATGTGCTTCACTTATATCTTTTGAGCTTGATAGTTTTTGCTCTAGTGCTTCACTTATATCTTTTAGAGCACGGTGGTGTCTTAATTTTGAAGAAATTACTAGTCTATCATGCTTCACTTATATTATTTTGAGAGTCTTTTATAACAGCATGGTATTTGTTATTGTCACAAAGTTGGTCCTAGAATGATGAGCATCCAAGTTGGGTATAATAAAAACTATCATAGGAAGTGAATTGGATGCTATGATCAACTTGATACTTGATAACTGTTTTGAGATATGGAGGTAGTGATATTAAAGTCATGCTAGTTGGGTGATTATGAATTTAAAGAATGCTTGTGTTGAAGTTAGCAAGTCCCGTAGCATGCACGTATGGTTAAAGTTGTGTAACAAATTTGAAACATGAAGTGTACACGGCACATGCATCCTTATGAGTGGCGGTCGGGGACGAGCGATGGTCTTTTCCTACCAATCTATCCCCTAGGAGCATGCACGTAGTACTTGGTTTTTGATGACTTCTAAATTTTTGCAATAGGTATATGAGTTCTTTTGACTAATGTTGAGTCCATGGATTATCGCACTTTTACCTTTCCACCTTTGCTAGCCTCTTGATGCACTGCATTGCCCTTTCTCACCTTGAGAGTTGGTGCAAACTTCGTGGTGCATCAAACCCTGTGATACGATCGATCTATCACACATAAACCTCCTTATATCTTCCTCAAAACAGCCACCATACCTACCTATTATGGCATTTCCATAGCCATTCCGAGATATATTGCCATGCAACTTTCCACCGTTGCGTTCATCATCATCATGACATACTTTAATTTTGTCATATTGCCATTGCATGATCATGTAGTTGACATCGTATTTGTGGCAAAGCCACCATGCATTATTTTTCATACATGTCACTCTTGATACATTGCACCATCCAGGTACACCGCCGGAGGCATTCATATAGAGTCATATCTTGTTCTAGCTTCGAGTTGTAATTCTTATGTTGTAATCAATAGAAGTGTGATGATCATCATTATTAGAGCATTGCCCAAAAAGAAAAAAAAAGAGAAAAAAAAAGGGGAAGGCTAAAAAGAAAAAAAATAAATGCCCAAAAAAAGAGGGGGAAAAAAGAAAATAAATAAAAAGGGCAATGTTACTATCTCTTTTTCCACACTTGTGCTTCAAAGTAGCACCATGTTTTCATATAGTGAGTCTCATAAGTTGTATTTTTCATACTAGTGGGAATTTTTCATTATAGAACTTGGCTTATATATTCCTACGATGGGCTTCCTCAAATACCCTAGGTCTTGTGAGCAAGCAAGTTGGATGCACACCCACTAGTTTTCTTTTGTTGAGCATTCATTTATAGCTCTAGTGCATCCGTTGCATGGCAATCCCTACTCCTCATGTTGACATCAAATTGATGGGCATCTCCATAGCCCGTTGATTATCCTCGTCAATGTGAGACTTTCTCTTTTTTGTCTTCTCTACACAATCCCCATTGATACGTCTCCAACGTATCTATAATTTTTGATTGCTCCATGCTACTTTATCTACTGTTTTGGACTATAATGGGCTTTATTTTCCACTTTTATATTATTTTGGGACTAACCTATTAACCGAGGCCCACCCAAATTGCTTTGTTTTTTGCCTATTTGATGTTTGAAGAAATGAATATCGAGCGAGTCCAAACGGAATGAAACCTTTGGAAACGTGATTTTCTCACCGAACGTGATCCAGGGGACTTGGACCATACTCCAAGGAACGAAAGAGGCGGTCATGAGGGTGGGCCCCCCCTAGGGCACGCCCCCTCCCTCGTGGGCCCCATGTTGCTCCATCGATGTACTCCTTCCTCCTATATATACCTCATTACCCCCAAGCGATCGAGCAGGGCCAAAACCTAATTTCACCGCCGCAACTTCCTATATCCACGAGATCCCATCTTGGGGCTGTTAGGAGCTCATGGAGGGGGCATCCACTATGGAGGCTTCTACATCATCACCATAGCCCCTCCGATGAAGTGTGAGTAGTTTACTTCAGACCTTCGGGTCCATAGCTAGTAGCTAGATGGCTTCTTCTATCTTTATGGATCTCAATACAATGTTCTCCCCCTCTCTCGTGGAGATCTATTCGATGTAATCTTCTTTTTGTGGTGTGTTTGTTGAGATCGGTGAATTGTGGGTTTATGATCCAGATTATCTATGAATAATATTTGAATCTTTTCTGAATTCTTTTATTTATGATTGAGTTATGTTTGCAAGTCTCTTCGAATTATCCGTTTGGTTTGGCCAACTAGATTGGTAGTTCTTGCAATGGGAGAAGTGCTTAGCTTTGGGTTCAATCTTGCGGTGTCCTTACCCGGATGTGAAAGGGTTGCAAGGCACGTATTGTATTGTTGCCATCGAGGATAACAAGATGGGGTATTTATCATATTGCATGAATTTATCCTCTACATCATGTCATCTTGCTTAAGGCGTTACTCTGTTTTTAACTTAATACTCTAGATGCATCTTTGGATAGCGGTCGATGAGTGGAGTAATAGTAGTAGATCTTAGAATCGTTTGGTCTACATGTCTTGGACGTGATGCCTATATACATGATCATACCTAGATATACTCATAACTATGCTCAATTCAGTCAATTGCTCAACAGTAATTTGTTCACCCACCGTAGAATACTTATGCTCTTGAGAGAAGCCACTGGTGAAACCTATGGCCCCGGGGTCTATTCTCATCATATCAATCTCCATCACTTTAATACTTGCTTTGTTTTTACTTTCCATTTTACTTTTCACTTTGCATCTATATACCAAAAAAATACCAAAAATATTATTTATCATCTCTATCAGATCTCACTCTCTTAAGTGACCGTGAAGGGATTGACAACCCCTAATCGTGTTGGTTGCGAGGAGCTATCGTTTTGTGCAGGTCTGAGGGACTTGTCGTGGCCTCCTCTTCGGATTGATACCTTGGTTCTCAAAAACTGAGGGAAATACTTACGCTACTTTGTCTGCATCATCCTCTCCTCTTGGGAAATCCAACGATTGCTCAAGAGGTAGCAAGAAGAATTTACGGCGCCGTTCTTGGGGAGGCTCACGCAAGACAAGTCAAGCACCATACCAAGTACCCATCACAATCCCTATCTCTCGCATTATATTATTTTGCATTTGCCTCTCGTTTTCCTCTCTCCCACTTCACCCTTGCTGTTTTATTCGCCCTCTCTTTCCCAATCTCCTCCTCTTTTTCCCGTCGCCTTTTCCTCGTCCGCTTGTTTACTCGTGTGTTAGTTTGCTTGCTTGTCGTCATGACTAGTCTCATATCTTCTCCGTTATTTCCCGAGAATGAAGTTCTAAATTTTAAGCAAAGGGAGGGAGAAAATCTAAAAGACGCTTGGTATAGAATTTGCAATGCTCAAAATAGATCTACCAGGAAGCAATCTACTTTAGTTCTTCTTCGTAATTTTTACGTAGGTGCTAATCCTTGGTATAGATATATCCTTGATACCATTACTAGAGGGAATTTCTTGGGTAGCCATACTTTTGATTTTTATAATGCTTTAATAGATTTATTTGGCTCACCACCTCTTTTGGTTAATGGAACTATGTTAACTTTGGAGCATGTTATGCAAAGGCTTGAAATTATTGAGAATAAAGTTGCTACCATTGAATCAATTGAAAATCTTGATAAAAAGATCCACAATCAAATTACCCAATATGGATCTAAGGTAGGAATGACTCTAAAAAATATTAAAGAAAAGGAACCCATAGTTAATGAGAAAATGAATTTAAATTCCTCTAGAATCGATAAACTTGAGGGTATCATTACCAACTTGGAAACCGCTTTTTCTTCCATAAAAAACACTCCAAGTTCGTCTACTAAAAATACTAAGCTTATTTATGTTCCTGAGAATAAGGGTGAATCATCTAGTAAGGAAACCGCGGATCTTAAATCTATAAGTGTTCATCCCAATCTTTTTGCCATCATTAAGGAACCATTTGCTATGAATGAATTTTTTGATATTTTGCCTAAAAATTTGACAATTACTAGAAATAAAGAAAAATCTAAAGAAGGTAGATGCCTTATTGAAGAATTTCCTACCAAAGATGGCAATACCTAGATCTATCCTTGCTTTTATGCCTAGCTAGGGGCGTTAAACGATAGCGCTTGTTGGGAGGCAACCCAATTTTATTTTTTAGTTTTTTGCTTTTGTTTCTGCTTAGGAATAAATAATACATCTAGCCTATTTTTAGATGTGGTTTTATATTTTAATTAGTGTTTGTGCCAAGCTAGACCTATTGGATCTTCTTGGATGATAGTTATTTGATCTTGCTGTAATTTCCAGAAACTTTGCGCTCAGTGCCCGAATTATTAAAAATCATAAGAACGTGATAAAATACTGATTCCAATTGATGCTGATCAATAAACAAATTGTCTAGGTCGTATAATTTTGGTAGATTTTTTGGAGTTCCAGAAGTTTGCGTTAGTTACAGATTACTGCAGACTGTTCTGTTTTTGACAGATTCTGTTTTTCGTGTGTTGTTTGCTTATTTTGATGAATCTATGGCTAGTAAAATAGTTTATAATCCATAGAGAAGTTGGAATACAGTAGGTTTAACACCAATATAAATAAAAAATGAGTTAATTACAGTACCTTAAAGTAGTCTTTTGTTTTCTTTCTCTAACGGAGCTCACGAGATTTCTGTTGAGTTTTGTGTTGTGAAGTTTTCAAGTTTGGGGTAAATTCTTTTGATAGATTATGGAACAAGGAGTGGCAAGAGCCTAAGATTAGGGATGCCCATGGCACCCCCAAGATAATCCAAGGACACAAAAAAGTCAAAGCTTGGGGATGCCCCGGAAGGCATCCCCTCTTTCGTCTACTTCCATCGGTAATTTACTTGGAGCTATATTTTTATTCACCAACATGATATGTATTTTGCTTGGAGCGTCTTGTATCATTTGTGTCTTTGCTTGTTAGTTTACCACAATCATCCTTGCTGTACACACCTTTGAGAGAGCCATACATAAATTGGAATTTGATAGAATACTCTATGTGCTTCACTTATATCTTTTGAGCTTGATAGTTTTGCTCATAGTGCTTCACTTATATTTTTTGAGCGTGAAATTTTTTGCTCTAGTGCTTCACTTAGATCTTTTAAAGCACGGTGGTGGATTTGTTTTAAAGAAACTATTGACCTCTCATTCTTCACTCAGATTATTTTGAGAGTCGTTAATAGGATGGTAATTTGCTTAATATTAATATACTTGGTATTCAAGATATGTGAAACTTTCTTTTGAGTGCGTTGAATAATAAGAAAAGTTTGATGCTTAATAATTGTTTTGAGATATGAAGATGGTGATATTAGAGTCATGCTAGTTGAGTAGTTGTGAATTTAAAGAACACTTGTGTTGAAGTTTGCGATTCCCGTAGCATCAAGGAAAAAATAGCGCGCTATAGCGTTTCTGGAAACTAAACGCTACGCTATGCAGATTTCACTCGCTACGATGCTATTCGCGCTAAATACAGCGATTGCGCGCTATAGCGCGATCGGCGCTATTTTTCCGACGGCGTTTTTTTCAGACGAATTTTTTATCAGCCCACTATACTTCGCTCGTCTCCTCCAGCAACGGCCGGCCGCCTCTTGCCGCCTCCTCGGGTCGCCACATCGCCCCCTCGGGTTGCCGTCGCTTCCTCGGGTCTTCTTCGCCTCCTCTAATCCTCTTGCTCGGGTCGCTGTCGCCATGGCAGCAAGTTCATCTGATTCTGATTGAGCTTCTGCATCGTTGTTGGCTGGCTCCTAAAGTCCTAAGTCCTTATTTCTGCTATTCTGGACCTTGCTTGTTGGCTGTTTAATTTATCTGTCTACTTTGTTTGTCTGAAATCTGAATGTATGAACTCTGAATAGTGCTATATGCCTATATGTGGACCGTGCTTTGTTATCCGAACAATGTTTTAGCCTTGGTTTTAGCTGCTGAAATCTGTCATTTGTGTTGATATATCTGTCATTTGTATGCTATATGCTGAAATCTGAATAATGTTTTGTGAAACGCTATTTTGCAAAATAGCACGCTATTAGCACGCTATTTCGTTTATAGCGTTTTTTTGAAGGCCGTGCTATTTCAAATAGCGCGCTATTTTTTTTCCTTGCGTAGCATGCACGTATGGTAAACCGTTATGTGATGAACTCGGAGCATGATTTATTTATTGATTGTCTTCCTTATGAGTGGTGGTCGGGGACGAGCGACGGTCTTTTCCTACCAATCTATCCCCCTAGGAGCATGCGCGTAATACTTTGATATGATAACTTCTAGATTTTTGCAATAAGTATATGAGTTCTTTATGACTAATGTTGAGTCCATGGATTATACGCACTTTTTCCCATCCTTCCACCATTGCTAGCCTCTCTAATACCGCGCACTTTTCGCCGGTATCATACACCCACCATATACCTTCCTCAAAACAGCCACCATACCTACCTATCATGGCATTTCCATAGCCATTCCGAGATATATTGTCATGCAACTTTCCACCCTTCCGTTTATTATGACACGCTCCATCATTGTCATATTGCTAGCATGATCATGTAGTTGACATCACATTTGTGGCAAAGCCACCATTCATAATTATTTCATACATGTCACTCTTGATTCATTGCATATCCCGGTACACCGCCGGAGGCATTCATATAGATTCATACTTTGTTCTAAGAACCGAGTCGTAATCGTTGAGTTGTAAGAAAAATAAAAGTGTGATGATAATCATTATTAGAGCATTGTCCCAAGTGAGGAAAGGATGATGAAGACTATGATTCCCCCACAAGTCGGGATGAGACTCCGGACGAAAAATAAAAAAAAGAGAAAAATGAAAAAAAAAAGAGGCCATAAAAAAAGAAAAGGCCCAAATAAAAAAAATGAGAGAAAAAGAGAGAAGGGACAATGTTACTATCCTTTTACCACACTTGTGCTTCAAAGTAGCACCATGATCTTCATGATATAGAGTCTCTCATTTTGTCACTTTCATATACTAGTGGAATGTTTTCATTATAGAACTTGGCTTGTATATTCCAATGATGGACTTCCTCAAATGCCCTAAGTCTTCGTGAGCAAGCGAGTTGGATGCACACCCACTTAGTTTCTTTTGTTGAGCTTTCATATACTTATATCTCTAGTGCATCCGTTGCATGGCAATCCCTACTCACTCACATTGATATCTATTGATGGGCATCTTCATAGCCCGTTGATATGCCTAGTTGATGTGAGACTATCTTCCCTCCTTTTGTCTTCTCCACAACCACCGTTCTATTCCACATATAGTGCTATATCCATGGCTCACGCTCATGTTGCGTGAAGATTGAAAAAGTTTTGAAAATGTTAAGGTATGAAACAATTCCTTGGCTTGTCATCGGGGTTGTGCATGATTTAAATATCTTGTGTGGGGAAGATGGAGCATAGCCAGACTATATGATTTTGTAGGGATAACTTTCTTTGGCCATGTTATTTTGAGAAGACATAATTTCTTAAGTTAGTATGCTTGAAGTATTATTATTTTTATGTCAACTAGCACACATGCCCGTGCGTTGCAACGGGAGAGAAAAAAATAAATTTTATAATTATTCTTGGAAGACGCACAGCACAATCACACATATCAACGATGGTTGAACTCCGTAGTCAATCCACATTATAAAATCTTAGCTCAGAAACTTTAAATAGTTTGTGAAACAAAAATGTAACCTACTTTCACTGAATAGATATCAATATGTTTTGAGCGTAAAACCATCTGCACCTCAAGTAAATGACAATTACTCTAGCTCCCATGGCACCACCTTTCCTAATCTGAAAACAATGTATAATCTAAGGAAATATGTGTGTTTCTTTGATATAACAGAACTGCTACCATGCTGCCCATGGAACCCATAGTACTGAACAATATGAACTAAATGACTAAAGCGACACAGAAGAGGAAACATATATTTTTGCGAATAAAGGAGGAAACACATTTGTTTTTATTCCAGAAAAAAGTACCTAAGTTTCTAGGACATTGTTGTAGGTCAGTTCTCTTGCAGCACTATCTGACAATCGCAATATTACAGTTTATTTTGTTACTTCAGCTAAGATTTTCGATTGAACAGCTGACTGTAATATTAAATTTATTCACTCAAGCATTAAGTGTTTTAAATTATCCCAGAACAACAAACTATAATCAGACTGTCCCAAAAAAGTGCGGCTATGTGCTGACAGTGGCCATTTATAGGAGATAAGACATGAGCTTATTAGCAGCTGGCCGGTATGCAGTTAGGCGCTGCATGCTATGATTTCTCCGTTCTTAATATAATTACATGAAGCAATTGGCTCCAAAGGTTATAATCTGATGTGTGCTCGTGTCATCAGTTTCTCATCTGATCTGAATCTGAACATTATGTTACCTCACGCTTCAAATATCTTGCATCTACTAATTGCATCCATGCATCCAACTTCAGGGTGGAAGAAACACATACATAGAATTAAGGTTGGAAGAAACAAACCTGAGGATATCAGTACACCTCAAATTTACCTATGAGCAGCGGCAGAAATACGTACCCAGAATTCATGGTAGTTAACTTGCCGTTGGAGGAAGCTGGCGATCTAGCATGGTCTTTTACCCCGCGGAGGAAAAGAGATCAGATCACATCACTGCATCTGGTGAACCTGAGCTACAGGCTTGCTTGGAAAATTGGAATTAGTACTACCACAACTAATTATTTGTTATACACATGAGGTGAGTAGAGGAGAGCTACAGGAGTACTAAACCACAAAGATTGCTCTGGTTTTAATATAATCAATCAACCAGAATGTACAAAACATGAACAGTGTACAAATGAAGACTTTCACATTAGTGCCACCCTAGTAGGAATTAGTTTAATTAAGGAACAATACAGTTGACAGTCCATGACGCTGCATGTGAACGGCACAGCTAATTGATCGAATCCCTGTGACATGCACTCTAGCTAGGACATCTCTGAACAGAGTTTCAGTTCTCTCACGCGCTAGTGTAGTAAGCAGCAAACTGGGCATCAAATTCGTGAGGAATAAAACTCACCACGGCTGGACGGTACAGCTAGAGCATGAGAGAGATGGAGGGGGCGCTACCTCGACGAGCTCCATTGCGTTAGAGTAGAGGCGTCCCGCGAAGATGCACACGGTGGTCTGCGTGCGTGAGGAAAACGCATCAGGAGAGGCCGAATTGAAACGAAGAGAGGGAAGAGAGAGAGGCGGGGAGGAGAAGAGGGACCTTGACGAGCTCCAGCGGTGAGGAGCACGAGCTCACCGGCGGCCGAGCTCGCACGCCCCGCATCGGCACCTCGGCCGCATGTTCCCTGGCTGTCCGGCGGCACGAGATCCCCGTTCAGTCCAGCGGCCTCCTCCTCACCACGATCCTGTCAAATCCCACCGCCTCACCAACACCCGCAGGAGGAGCAGATCCCACCCGCGGAAGGCAGTCACCAGAACCGGCGACAGGCAGCGGTGACGCTGGTCGCCGCCGCGGCATCGAGTTTCGCCGGCGGGGGGAGGACGCGTGGGAGGGGGCACTTGGGGTAGGGGTAGGCTCGACGGCGGGGCAGGTTCCAGCGGCGCGACGGTGAGGCGGGGTCCGACGACGCAGCAGCGTGGCAGAGGGTGGCGGCGCACTGGAGGTGGAGATGAGATGGGAGGGGTCGTGCGGGATCACGGGTGGAATACTCAAAAGGGCATACTAAAAAGGGCAGGGTTCATTTTGCAAAACCGAAACGTTTTCCCACATCCACTTAAATAGGGACGGCGGGTTTAATTCCTAAAAACCACAGGGACCTTTATGCAAAAAAGCCGCGACGGTGAACCCGGAGGCCCAATCCGTGCTTTATTATTAACTAGTACAAATGCCCGTGCGTTGCACCGGGCGATAAATATGGCAGAACTTGCTTCATGGGTCCTTTTTTGCCACTTTAAAATGTAAAACCTTTTGAAGAGTAGTATAAAAAATTATATAAATCCACACATTTCTCTATGAAATATTTTTATGTAAATTAATTATTTCTATTGTGCATTTTTTAATGTTTTTGTAGTTAGTAGTACTTTTTGGGGAATTTTAGGTGTTTTTAAAAAGTACGAACATATTTGTTGAAATATTTTAAACTTTTATGTGTCAATTTTGTGGGCATTTTTGTTTGGTAATTTTATGCTTTTTAATTCAATTGTTGCAACATTAGAAATATGGTTAGAACGAATATTTCTTTTCGACTTTGTAATTTGGAAGTATCCTAACAATGTTTGTGATGACCTATTTCAGCTCCTAATTTTCATTTCATCCTATTAAAAAGTATCAATTTTACTTTGAGTAGGTTTTTAGATTTTTGAGAATATTTTTTGAAATTGAATCATTTTTATGTGGCAGACATTTTTTGGAATATTATATTGCATGTCTTATCTATTTTGCACTATTTTTTGTGTTTGGTCCATTGAGAGTGTTTGTGTTATTTTGGTAGCAGCTAGCTCAGAGTCGTTTGCTTAAAAAAAAGCCCCACGGCGGATCATTCCGTAACCCCCATCCCGGACCACTCCATTCGTCTCCTCCGCCTCAGGTGAAGACGCCTCCTCCCCCACCTCCGCCTCCTCCGCCTCAACCTGCTCCTCCACGACGCTCACCGGCGCCTCGCCACCCCTCTCCTTCAACTCGCCCTCCCTCAAGGATCTCCATGCCCTCCTTCGCTCATTACGGGAGCTGAACTAAACGTGTCGTTAGAGTGTAGATTCATTTATTTTGCTCAATATCAACAACTACAATACTAAAGCTATACGGTATGAAAATTAATTTCATGATGCTTCTAACAATATTGCTTTCATATTGTGAATCTTGATATATTATTTTATAAACTCAGTCAAAGTTAACAAAGTTTGACTTTGACCAAATCTTAAATGCGACTAAAAAACGGAGGAGTATATAGTCCATCTTGGAATCTTTGATAACTTATATTTAAAAGCGGCGGGAGTATTTTATTCGGCATTGGTGGTTAAAACATTCATCTTGGGCATAGAACACGAGCTTTTGTATTTTCAAGTGGCTAAGCAAATACTGCTAATTCCCGGTATGCAACAAGTTTGGAACCACGGGCATGAACCTATGAAGCATAGAACACGTGTGGATAAGAAACTCTTGGACGGAAGAGGAGATAGGCCTAGGCGGTGGTGTGGGACCAAGTGGACACGTGTGTAGCTCATGGGCGGCCGACGCCAACAGACCCTCCTCACAAGTGCGTGGGGCTGGATTATATCCACGCCCGGCGCGTCCATACATCCACGGCGCCAGCAGCCTCCAACATGAGCTGATCTGCAGCAGCAACACTCCTCGCCGCGGGGTGCGCTGGGCCTCGCCCGACCTTCTTCAGTTCTTCTCCGACCTCTTACTATGCCCGAGCTCCGCCCCTTCCCTATCCTGTCGTTGCCCACCTCCTCCTCTCGCACGGGTCGCACGCTACTGCCGCGCCCGTCCTCTGCTCACCGGATGGCCACAGTGCCACCGCTGCAGCTTGCGGCCGCGGTTGCCTACTTCGGCCTCCCTTCCCCGCGTCCTCCCTCGAGCCCCTTACTGTCTCCTGCAACTGCTGCTGCTGCGACGCCTTCACGTCGTGCGCCCGGTGGCTGCAGCCCATGGTCGCCTCTGCGTCCGTACGCGACCGGAGAGCTCCTCCTCCCTCCCGCCTACGATGATCCTTGGTGCAAGGAGAGGACGCCGGAGCTGTAGAGGGGTTGGGTCGGACCGACCTCCTCTCCTGTCACGGGTTCGTCGAGCGAAGCGCCGGGCGGTGTCCGTCGTGCAGGCCGTGCTTCCGGTCGGGCCGTGCCACCCCTCGTTTCTCTCCTCCTCGGTTTTCTCCTTCTCTCTCCCCCTCATGCTTCCTCTTTTTTTTCAGGAGCACGGCGGAGCAACCATGGCGCCACCCAGGAGAACCCCGACGCCTTGTAAGCCCCTCCGCCGCTCGCCTGGATCCGGACGCCGCCGTCGTTCCGCGCGTCCGGGCCGTCCGCCGCCGCCTTGTGCAGAACCCACTCAATCGGATCGAGCGGAGAGCCGCCTGCCACCCCACGCGCTCGTTGACCCACCTTGATCCATAGATAGGGGTGGGCGCGTTGGCGGGGTAGGCGGTGGCGACCTCCACAACGCCCCCGCGTGCCGCCGCCGCGCCGCGACGCCTCGCCCCAAGAGAGCACGCCGGCCGTCTTATCATCCTCCGCCTCGGCGCCTCGGTCCGCGCGCCCTTCAGCGGCCGCGCGGCGCCTCGACGCGCGCGCTCTATTAACGGTAGCGCGACGCCTCGCCCATTCACGGCTCGGGCGGCGATACGCCCGCCATGACGCATCTCCGCCTTGGCCTGCATCGGTCAGCGGCGGCAAGCGGCGGGGCGTGCACGGTGGTTCAATGGAGGCAGGATGTGTTTTGCAAAAAAGTAACGTTATCCAGATTTAAGTAGGACCGCGGGTTAATTTCTAAGAAACAGGGGGACTTTTTTGCAAAACGACCAACGACGGACGACCAGAAACACTCCGTGCTTTATTAGTTAGATTAGGGAGAGATATGAACTTTTGTCTTGAATCTTTCGGATCTGAATATTCATACCACAATTAAGAAGTTTTACATTGAAATTATGCCAAAGTATCACTCCGCATCAAAAATTCTTCTTTTTATCACTTACCTACTCGAGGACGAGCAGGAATTAAGCTTGGGGATGCCTGACACGTCTCCAACGTATCTATAATTTTTGATTGCTCCATGCTACTTTATCTACTGTTTTGGACTATATTGGGCTTTATTTTCCACTTTTATATTATTTTTGGGACTAACCTATTAACCGGAGGCCCAGCCCGAAATTGTTGTTTTTTTGCCTATTTCAGTGTTTGAAGAAATGAATATCAAACGAGTCCAAACGGAATGAAACCTTCGAAACATGATTTTCTCACGGACGTGATCCGGTGACTTGGACCCTACTCAAGGAACGAAGAGGCGGTCACGAGGTGGGTGGCGCCCCTAGGGCGCCCCCGCCTCGTGGGCCCCTGTTGCTCCATCGACGCACTCCTTCCTCCTATATATACCTCGTATTCCCAAGCGATCGAACAGGGCCAAAACCTAATTCCACCGCAACTTCTTGTATCCACGAGATCCCATCTTGGGGCCTGTTCCGAAGCTCCGATGGAGGGGGCATCCACCACGGAGGGCTTCTACATCATCACTATAGCCCCTCCGATGAAGTGTGAGTAGTTTACTTGAGACCTTGGTCCATAGCTAGTAGCTAGATGGCTTCTTCTCTCTTTTGGATCTCAATACAATGTTCTCCCCTCTCTCGTGGAGATCTATTCGATGTAATCTTCTTTTTGCGGTGTGTTTGTTGAGACCGATGAATTGTGGGTTTATGATCCAGATTATCTATGAATAATATTTGAATCTTTTCTGAATTCTTTTATGTATGATTGAGTTATGTTTGCAAGTCTCTTCGAATTATCCGTTTGGTTTGGCCAACTAGATTGGTAGTTCTTGCAATGGGAGAAGTGCTTAGCTTTGGGTTCAATCTTGCGGTGTCCTTACCCGGATGTAAAGGGTTGCAAGGCACGTATTGTATTGTTGCCATCGAGGATAACAAGATGGGGTATTTATCATATTGCATGAATTTATTCCTCTACATCATGTCATCTTGCTTAAGGCGTTACTCTGTTTTTAACTTAATACTCTAGATGCATCTTTGGATAGCGGTCGATGAGTGGAGTAATAGTAGTAGATGCGAATCGTTTGGTCTACATGTCTTGGACGTGATGCCTATATACATGATCATACCTAGATATACTCATAACTATGCTCAATTCATCAATTGCTCAACAGTAATTTGTTCACCCACCGTAGAATACTTATGCTCTTGAGAGAAGCCATTGGTGAAACCTATGGCCCCGGGTCTATTCTCATCATATCAATCTCCATCACTTTAATACTTGCTTTGTTTTACTTTCCATTTTACTTTTCACTTTGCATCTATATACCAAAAATACCAAAATATTATTTATCATCTCTATCAAATCTCACTCTCTTAAGTGACCGTGAAGGATTGACAACCCCTAATCGTGTTGGTTGCGAGGAGCTATCGTTTTGTGCAGTCGAGGGACTTGTCGTGGCCTCCTCTTTGGATTGATACCTTGGTTCTCAAAAACTGAGGGAAATACTTACGCTACTTTGCTGCATCATCCTCTCCTCTTCGGGGAAATCCAACGCAGTGCTCAAGAGGTAGCACCCATCATCATATTCTATTCCACCCATAGTGCTATATCCATGGCTCACGCTCATGTATTGCGTGAAGGTTGAAAAAGTTTGAGATTATTTAAGTATGAAACAATTGCTTGGCTTGTCATCAGGGGTATAGAAGTTGGGAACATCTTTGTGTGACGAAAATGAAGCATAGCCTAACTATATGATTTTGTAGGGATGAACTTTCTTTTGCCATGTTATTTTGAGAAGACATGATTACTTTGATTAGTATGCTTGAAGTATTACTATTTCTTTTATCAATATGAACTTTTATTTTGTATTCATTTGGATCTGAACATTCATGCCACAATAAAGAAAATTACATTTTGAATTATGCTAGGTAGCATTCCACATCAAAAATTTCTTTTTTATCATTTACCTACTCGAGGATGAGCAGGAATTAAGCTTGGGGATGCTTGATACGTCTCCAACGTATCTATAATTTTGGATTGTTCCATGCTATTATATTATCCCTTTTGGATGTTTATGGGCTTTATTTTACACATTTATATCATTTTTGGGACTAACCTACTAACCGGAGGCCCAGCCCATATTGCTATTTTTTGCCTATTTCAGATTTCAAAGAAAAGGAATATCAAGCGAGTCCAAGCGGAATGAAACCTTCGGGGCGTGATTTTTGGAGCGAATGTGATCGAGAGAGCTTGGAGTGCAAGTCAAGAAGCTTCCAAGGAAGCCACGAGATAGGAGGCCGCCCCCAGCAGGCGCCCCCGTCTCGTGGGCCCCTAATGACCACCGACGTACTTCTTCCTCCGATATATACCTACGTACCTCGAAAACATCCGGGGGCACCACGAAACACAATTTCCACCGCCGTAACCTTCTATATCCGCGAGATCTCATCTTGGAGCCTTCCCCGGCACTCTGCCGGAAGGGGAACATACCACGGAGGGCTTCTACATCAACATCCTTGCCCCTCCGATGAGTTGTGATTAGTTTACCACAGACCTACGGGTCCATAGTTATTAGCTAGATGGCTTCTTCTCTCTTTTGGATCTCAATACAATGTTACGCCCTCTCTTGTGGAGATCTATTCGATGTAAACTCTTTTTGCGGTGTGTTTGTCGAGATCCGATGAATTGTGGGTTTATGATCAAGTTTATCTATGAATAATATTTGAATCTTCTCTGAATTCTTTTATGTATGATTGAGTTATCTTTGCAAGTCTCTTCGAATTATCAGTTTGGTTTGGCCTACTAGGTTGGTCTTTCTTGCCATGGGAGAAGTGCTTAGCTTTGGGTTAAATCTTGCGGTGTCCTTACCCAGTGACAGGAAGGGTTGCAAGGCACGTATTGTATTGTTGCCATCGAGGATAACAAGATGGGGTTTATATCATATTGCAGGAGTTTATCCCTCTACATCATGTCATCTTGCTTAATGCGTTACTCTGTTCTTATGAACTTAATACTCTAGATGCATGCTGGATAGCGGTCGATGTGTGGAGTAATAGTAGTAGATGTAGGCAGGAGTCGATCTACTTATTATGGACGTGATGCCTATATATATGATTGTCGGATTTCGGGTTCCGGCAGACCCTCTAGGTTCGAACTCTGGGGTGCACGCGGAGATCGCACCTCCAACCTACCTACGTCTCATCGCCTCGCAAGGATATAAACTACACGAAGAACAACACAAGGGACACGAGGTTTATACTGGTTCAGGCCACCATTATGGTGTAATACCCTACTCCAGTGTGTGGTGTGTGGATTGCCTCAAAAGCTGATGATGAACAATACAAGGAGGAACAACCTCGCGAGGGTTTGTTCTTGGCTGGTGCGACGAACTGCTAGGGGGAGTTCAATCGCTTCTCTCTCTCTCTAGATGCCGATCTGATCGATCAGGTCTCCCTCTTGTGTCTAGGTCGATCAGGTCTTGATCTCTCTATCCGGTGGGTGGCTAGTCCTATTTATAGGCGGAGGCCCTGGGCCTCTTCCCAAATATTGAGCGGGAAGGGCGCCAACAATTGGCCATTTTGAAGGGGAACATCTGGTACACTTATCCTGACTAAAGTCGGTCCTCGCCTGCCAAAGACTCTGACGGTGACACCGGCTTGGGCTCCACGATGACCTCCTTCCTGCTGTTCTGCTGGTCTTGGTCTTGTTGCACCAAAATGGTTGCCTTTGCTTGATGCCTTGGCCTGCGCTTGCCTCCTTTGCACCAAAGGGGAAATGAGGACAACTTCTGGGGTGGCGCCCGCCTAGCGCCTTTGGTCGTCATGGCTTGCGTCATGGGCACCTCGTGAGGTACCCGCCTTGATCTCTCGCCTCCTCATGAGCCAGGCTGACGAGGCCGTGCACGAGGAAGCTTTCGTCGTCCGCCCATGAATCTTGGCCCCTCGCGAGGGTCTTGAGCTTGTGTTGATGAAGATGGGCGTCTTGGGCCACCCCTTGAGCAGCGCCGCAGCCGTGGCGAGCAAGTCTGGGCACCCCGTTCCCTGAACGCCGACAGAGCCCCCGGCCCAAGGCGCGCTGGACTTAACTTAGCGAGCAGAAGCGAAGGGCAAGTCGCGGCGCATGGGCCCCAACAGCTGCGGACCTTGGGCGCCAGCGTGGCGGTTGATTGGGCGTGGGTGTCCTCGCTTCCCCACGACGCCGGCAAGCTGCACGAATTGACAAGTCCCCGCATGCAAAGCGGGTCATGATTACTGTGATCGTGGAGGTCGACGGTTGGCCTCCCGGCTATATGTACGAGCAGTGCGAGCCCTTCCACCATCTCTTCTTGCTTCTCCTTCTTCTCCATCCTTTCCCTTGCTCCACATTGCGACAATGGCTCCGATCCGCGGTTCTCCGAGAAGAAAGGAAAGGCCCCGAGAGGGTCCCGATCCGCTTCCGCCAAGAAAGCGGCTAGCCCCATGCCGCCGAGATGAGGCGCCCGGCGAGAGGTGTCGAGGCCCTGGTACGAGCATCCACCGCCAGGGTTCCCGCTGCCCTTGTACGCCCCCATTGAGGGCCCTAAAGGAGTTGACGCCGAGCGCCACAGACGACGCCGTCGTCGGTGTCGGCGGGTCACGTCAGTGCGCGTTGTTCCTCCTGTAGTCCATGTCGAGGGCTCCTCCCGAGAGCTTGTGCTCCACGCCGCCATGCCTCCTCAGTCTTGGATTCACCTTCCTCCCTCTTTCTCCTTCATGATTCCGCAGATGGGCTCTCTGGAGCTCTGGTTGCAGCATGCCGGCTGCAGCACCCTTGCGACCGGAGCGGAGGTTGCGGCCGTCGCTCCAGGCATAGTCTTCATGACCCGAGGCTAGGGCGAGATCGCCCGGGTCTGCCGGACGAGGGGCGCCCTCGTGATCCACCTGGAGTACGATGGAGCTTCCTTGATGTTCTTCAAGGTCTTCGACGCGGAAGGACGCCGGCTGGAATGCTGCCCTGAGAGAGGCTGTCGGGGCCCTGCCGTGGCAAGGACTAGGCTCGCCGACCGCTCCCCCAGCAGCTCCTCGGGCAGCGGAGGCGTCAGAGGATCCAGCGACTCCGCCGAGCTCTTCGCGACTCCGGAGACGAGCGACGACAGCTACGAGCCTCCGAGCTCGCACCGCACTCGGAGCCGGGTGGGCGCGTCAGGCTTCCAGCGCCGGTGATCTGGATGGGTTTGGCGCCGGTGCCTGGCGGCCCACTATTGATGATGGCGTCTTTTGCAGAGGCGCGTGTTGTTAGCGCTCTTTAGGATCTGCTCCTTTTGTTCCCTGCGAGGAATCGAAGAACACACCCCGTGGGGGCTTGTAAGGTGCCTGCGGTTCCGTTTGTTAATATGATCATTGTCATGAAGTGGTGCGAGATGCTCATCCCATCTTAGCTTAGTTCCTCCTTTCGAACCTCGCGAGGGCTTGACGCTCTGCGCCGGCTGTGTCCCGGTCCCAAGGCAGGCTTCGGCCGTCATTGGTATGCTGGTCGCGATCCGTGGTCAAGGCCAGAGGTGGCGGCCGGTCCGATAAGAGCCCACGAGTCGCGATGCTCGGAGGTCCCCTTTAGCGCTCAAGCAGCCATCGTTCGGTGAGAAAGGAGCGCGACGTTGCCAACATGGGATTGCATTAAGTGCGAGGTAGGTGCTGCGATAGCTAGTATTTCCGGAGGATGACTTATCTCGGGAGTCAGGAACCGCTTCTGGGTGCGGCGTTAGGTCCGCGCATCGGCAGCTGAGGAGTTGCCAGGCGAGGTCCCCGCGTGCCTCTTCCCTCTCGCCTTTACTCCCCTTTCTGCTCTACGTCCTCGGGTCCCGGCCCTCGAGCGGGCTCAGCCGTCGCTGGTATGCCAGGTCGCGATGCCGTGGACAAGGCGAAGGTGAGGGCTGAGAGCCGAGAGGAGTCCATGAGTCACGATGCTCGGTACCCCCCTTTAACATGCAAGCGGTTCGCGCGGACGAGAGTGAAGGAGACGTCGTGAAGGCCTCGTCTGACGCTGCTCCTTGAAGAGGTCCTGCAGGCTCATCACAAGAATAACGAGAGTTCACCATGACAATCGACAGTCAGCCGTTGGTTGCTCTGGAGGGGCGACAAGGTACTGAAGGCTCAGCCATTCAGGTTTGTCGATGTTGCAGGGACGGACCCATGCGCAAGCGTCGTGCCGCTAGGGAGCAGCTCCATCAGTTGGTGTCAATCAAGCGGGCGATTAGGTCAAACACGTTAATCACGAAGGAGCAAATCCATTTAGATAGGCACAGAGAAGGCGAACATCGTTGGGTCGGGCCCGAGCGACTTGGGGATGAGGCTGTCCGAGGGGCGCCCCGGTAAAGTAAACTAGAAACATGAATCAAAAGGGATACATGCCGCAGGGACGGACCCACGCGGCCTGGGAATGATGCAGCTCTGGGGGCGCTCCCAGCTGAAAATGAAACTAGAAGGACGTCACCTGGTGATGTTGGGGATGAAGGGATGCTGATGTAGCGGACGGCGTGCGCTGCGGAAGCCGGTCTTCACGAGCCCCCAGGCTCGGGAGGCTCCGGAGGTGCTGGTGGCTCCTCGCGGACCATCTCCATCTCCGCCAGGACTACGGAACGCCTGGCCACTTGAGCCTCCAGGATGCTCCTCATGAGGCGGCGGCGCTGCGCAGCCCGCGTTCGGCAAGCCGTAAGGCATGCGAACATAGGCGTGGGGTGGACCTTCACAGCGTCCCACGCGTGAGGACCAGAGGCGCTCCTGAGAGGCGGCTCGGTTGAGCCCTGGTATGTCGATGCAGACGCGCAACCCACCATCCTTGCCTGGATGGGGAGCTACGGCGGGTAAGCGGCGGCTGCCACTCATGACTCTTGACTCCTGCAGCTCCTGAATGGTCTTGCTGACGAACTCCTGAGGGTTTGGCCCTCCTTGCCTTGCTCCTTCCTGAGGGAAACATGCTTTGAAACACGCCTCGAGGTGGTGCCCGAGCGCCTCCCTCGTGATCTTAGCAAAGTCGGTGGCCCTCCAGGAGAGAGCCCCCGAGCCTTGCTCGAAGAGGGCGCCGGGTGCGCTTTCCTATACGACAGAAGGAGGCGTCCCCTGAACAGGCGTGGACCCTGAGGGGCCTGCCTCCTGAGGGGTCGGGCCAGGCGATGTCTTCTTCTTCTTAGGAGCAGCCTCGGGAAGCCTCCCACTCCTGTGATCTGGGCCTTCAATTGACGCGGCTTGAAAAGCACGCTCCAGGGAACACACTGCGTCTCTCTCTTCACAAGGCACCATGATGACTCCACCACTTCCTGGCATCTTGAGGACATTGTAGCCGTGATGAGTCATGGCCATGAATTTGGCCAGAGCTGGGTACCCGAGGATGGCATTGTACGGCATGCGAATGTGAGCTATGTCGAAGTCAATGAGCTCGGTGCGGTAGTTGTCACGCGTCCCGAAGGTGACAGGAAGGCGGAACTGCCCTATCGAAACTGTGGAACCATCAGTGACTCCGGAGAAAGGCTTGGTTGGCTGAAGCTGATTGTATGGCACTTGGAGATTGTTGAATGTCTCGACGGACAGGACATTGAGCCCTGCTCCGCCATCGATGAGGTCTGGTGACTTGCACATTCTTGATGATTGGGGAACAAAGCATCGGGAGGACTCCGCTGTGGCTGCGCACTTGAGCTGATCCGCTGAGCTGAATGTGATGGCGCATCTTGACCACCGAGGCGTGTGGCTTCGAGCCTGGGGAGGACTGCATTCACTTCGCGGGCGAACTGCTTGAAGATGCGCTGAGAGGCTAGGGCTTGAGCTCCGCCCAGGATGCAAGCGATTGCACGTGGCTCCTGGAAGCCCCCAGCCCCCTCGTCCTGATGATGGTCTTCATTTCTCCTTGGCTGCGATGGCAAAGGAGGGAGGCCTGTGTTGCCTTGTGGGCGATCCTCGCGAGGCTGATCCCTCCAGCCTCCCTCGTGAGGCGGGTCCCTCCAACCTCGCTCGTGAGGCTGATCCTGCCAGCGGTCCTCGCGAGGTCGGTCACGCCACCCTTGGCGAGGGCCACGGTCTTCCCATCGTCCTCCACCTCTCCCTCCTCCTCGGCCATATCCCCAGTCGCTGCACTCGGGGCGTCGGCCGGCACGCACGTCCCGCACGGCCCTGAGCTCTTGGCATTCGTTGGTGTTGTGGGTGTGGAGGTCATGGTACACGCAGTACCGACTGCCCTTGGATGACTCAGGCTGATCCCTTCCTCGCTTGGTGTCCGACTCTACTGCAAGCATGGCAGCCCCCTTGCGCTTCACGTCCTTGACCTTGGGCTTCTTCTCTTCTGGGTCGGCAGCCGGCAGCTCGAGAAGGGAAAGGCGTCCTTCCTCAGCCCTGGCACACTTGGTCGCCAAGTTGAACAGCTCCAGGGACGTACACAGGTCTTCATGGATCACGAGCTCTTCCTTCATCTTGACGTCACGCACACCGTCGGAGAAGGCTGAGATGATGGCCTCCTCGACACCACAGGGATCTTAAGGCGGCGTTGTTGAAGCGTTGGATGAACTTTGCGAGGTCTCCCACGATCGCTGCTTGATGCGGCGCAAGTCACTCATGGCGGGGCCGGTCGCGGTGCCTTGGAAGTTGGCGATGAATCGGGTGCGCATCTCGTTCGGGAGGAAATCGTGCGGGAGCCAGTGCGGGCACCGCCTTGAGCGCCATGGGAAACCAGTTCGCCACGACCTTCGTCCCGTTGGCGGCTGATGCCCAGCTCATAGAGTGGAGGAACTCCGCAGGTCGGCCATGCCATCATAAGCGTGGGGGCTGGTCTGGCTTGAACTTGCGGCGAGCCCACGCTGCGCAACTTCGGCGGTGAAGGCACGGCAGCTGCGGTGGCCACGGAGGCCTTTGGTGACGGAGGGCTTGATCTTGGAGGTCTCGTCTTGCTGCCGCCGAGCAGCGGGGGTCTTGGCGCTACCGGGAGCGAGGCGCTGATCGTGGCGGGCGGTGCGGGGAGCACTCGGGCAGCTTCTTGGGGACGAGGATCTCTTGGCAGCTCTTCTCTTCTTTGTCTTTGGTGCCGGACGGAGTGGGTTCCGCCAGGGGCACGCGCCTTTGGGGCCAAGGCGCCTTCTTGAGGGGGAGGCGGCGCCCGGACCTTCATCGCCATCGCAAAGGCGGCGCGGCAGCGAGAGGGATGGCGCAGGGAGCCCAGCGGCGCCGACTAGCTCGGTGATGCGGGCGAGCCACTCGTCATAGAGGTCGTCGACGGACGGTAGTGCAGGAGTTCCCATGCCGAGTAACAGCGGCGTCGCGCGTCCGCGGGAGCGCGCAGGCGTGGGACGAAGAACCGGCCGGAGTTAGCGGCGGGGTGGCGATCGGCCTTCCGCCGCGACCGAAGATGCAGACGACGCTGCTGCTCATTCCCGCCGGGCCGGTGGCGGCGTTGACGGCAAAGGCGACGGGAATACGGGGCGACCACCGATGGGAGCCGTCTGGCGACGCGAGTAGCGAGCGCCCGGCGCTTCGCGCGGGCTCGGCAGCGTCGACATGGATGCGAGGGCGGCGAAGAGCAGGCGGCGGAGGCGGATTCGGTGCACCCCTACCCGGCGCTCAAATGTTGGATTTCGGGTTCCGCACCCTCTAGGTTCGAACTCTGGGGTGCATGCGGAGATTGCACCTCCAACCTACCTATGTCTCGTCGCCTCGCAAGGATCTAAATTACACGAAGAACAACACAAGGGACACGAGGTTTATACTGGTTCAGGCCACCATTGTGGTGTAATACCCTACTCCAGTGTGTGGTGTGTGGATTGCCTCACAGGCTGATGATGAACAATACAAGGAGGAACAACCTCGCGAGGGTCTGTTCTTGGCGGGAGTGATGAACTGCTAGGTGGGGTTCAGTTGCTCTAGCTACTGGTTTCTTGATGAGGATCCCGGTCTCGGATCCCTCTGCCCTGGGGGTGGCTACTCCTATTTATAGGCGAAGGCCCTGGGCCTCTTCCCAAATATTGAGCGAGAAGGGCGCCAACAATTGGCCATTTTGAAGGGGAACATCTGGTACACTTATCCTGACTAAAGTCGGTCCTCGCCTGCCAAAGACTCTGACGGTGATGCCGGCTTGGGCTCCACGATGACCTCCTTCCTGCCGTTCTGCTGGTCTTGGTCTTGTTGCACCGAAATGGTTGCCTTTGCTTGATGCCTTGGCCTGCGCTTGCCTCCTTTGCACCAAAGGGGAAATGAGGACAACTGGGGCTGGCGCCTCGCTTTGGCGCCTTGGTCGTCATGGCTTGCGTCATGGGCACCTCGTGAGGTACCCGCCTTGATCTCTCTCCTCCTCATGAGCCACTGACGAGGCCGTGCACGAGGAAGCTTTACGTCAGACGCCCATAAGGCTTGGCCCCTCGCGAGGTCTTGAGCTTGTGTTGATGAAGATGGGCGTCTTGGGCCACCCCATGAGCCGCGCCGCAGGCCGCAGGCAGGCAAGTCTGGGTACCCCCGTTCCCAGAACGCCAACAACGAACATGCCTAGATAATCTCATAACTATGCGCTTTTCTATCAATTGCTTGACAGTAATTTTTTCACCCACCGTAATACTTATGCTATCTTGAGAGAAGCCACTAGTGAAACCTATGGCCTCCGGGTCTATCTCTTATCATATTTGCTTTCAATCTACTTTTATTTGCATCTTTACTTTTTGCATCTATATTATAAAATACCAAAAATATATTTATCTTATCATACTATCTTTATTAGATCTCACTTTCGCAAGTGGCCGTGAAGGGATTGACAACCCCTTTATTGCGTTGGTTATGCGAGTTCTCGCTTGTTTGTGTAGGTGCGTGGGACTTTTGAGGAGCCTCCTCTTTGGATTGATACCTTGGCTCTCAAAACCGAGGAAATACTTACGCTACACTTGCTGCATCACCCTCTCCTCTTGAGGAAAACCAGCATAAGCTCAAGGCGTAGCAAAGGCCTTATTCGCAAATGTGGAGAGGTGTGTGGGTACCTTTTGCAAAATTGTCATAGTTTCTTCAGATCCGCGGATATAAATCGGACGGCCTATATTGAGGATGGGAGGCACACCATCATCACCAACTCATCTATCTTGTGTTAAAAACAACTCTGTTTTTATAATTATATATGTTATATATATATATATATATATATATATATATATATATATATATATATATATATATATATATATATATATATATATATATATATATTCCCTTGATTTTCTTATGTATAAAGTTGTGATATAAAAGATTTGTATATTTCTTTACAGAGGGAGTATCTCTCTGTCAAAATATATTTTGTGTAACTAGTTACTCCTGTCTTTCTACTTCCTTTCACGATATGTGGGGCATCCCATAGCAGGGTCCACGTGCCATATGCACAAATTAGAGTGCACAACTGCACAGAGACACACCCCGGTCGTAGCACCACAAGAATGCCCAATGAGTAGTCAAATCACAAACCCCCTTTCCAATTTAGTAGTAAGTCGGGCTGATGAAGCGGCAATATTTCACCGGGCATGAATCCCTTCTCCTCGTCTCGCTTGTTCAAAGAAAACCCCTCTCGGCGATTGCATAGGGTTTTATCATGGAGAACCAGTGCAATTCTTCGTCCATCCTCGATAAATCCAAGTCCCTTGGTCCCAGTAATCCTAGGATGGCAGCCGCCGCTGATGCATTTTCTTCCCATCAATCTAGTGTGTTTTCATTTGCGAGTGCCCAAAGTGCGAGGACCCTACAGGTTTCTGCGCCCTCGTGAGACGCCACACTTGTTCCTTCTCATCCTAACACAGGATTTTAAAGCAGCGCGCACAAGATGTTCCTAGAATCCTCTTTTCTATCCGGGAGGGTGGGGTTTTTTGAACATCTTTGTCGACTAATTTGGAAATTTGGATTGCTATATTTGGATAAAAGGTACTACCAGTACGATGGTCAACACTGACGTGAAGGAGGAAGTTATTTATAGATTTGGATAGGGAATACATTGTGTTCTCATATTATTTTTCCCGCAGTGCATTATTTGCTTTGCCAGAACACATGTACTCAAGATGCTCGGCCTTGCCATAACTGAATACACCAGTTTAATGTTCAAAGTGAAGACAAGCCATGGATATAAGTTCCAAGTTGGGTTCATGAACCAAGAAGATCGCTGCTTTTTTTATGGCCGAACTTGGATAAATTTTCTCAAGTGTTACAGACTGAAAGTTGGTGCACGAATGTTAATGGAAATAGCAGAACCTGGTCTCATCTTCACTGCGATCTTCCACCCCGATGTCGTTCCAATTGTTTATCCATGTTAGTTTTGTATCTGGTTCTTGCTTGTTGCCTCGATTACTTCTTAATCCACCTATTCTGTCTAACTAATCACAATTTAACTTTAGAAGTAGCAACGAATCTCTCATGAAGATGCTACTTCTAACTAATATTTTCTTATAATTGGTGGCACGTGTAGGTTTTTCAGAGTTAAGCAGGCTGCTTGTTTGTTATTCTGTAACAACTCGGTCACATCTTGATGGCACTAAAGTTGATCGGGCGACATCCACAAGTTCCTACACTTTATTGATCGTCTTGAGGTCATTGTGGGGCGTTTCAATGGTGGAAGGCCACGTGGGATATGTGTGCCATCACTGCACTCGTTGAACAGGTCCAAGCTGTGTCTAGAAACTTATAGTACGAGCTGTTTTCTGTTATATATGTTGTTCATAAACTATTGCTTATACACAGTTTTACAATTGTGATCTTCTTGAAATAGAAACTGCCCAGTTCTATTGTTCCTATAGAAATGCCTGACCATGGTCGGGTCAGACTTGCGCTTGGTCACAACATGATGTTTATATCGACCTACTCCATTCCCCTTGGAGGTGAAAAGATACTTAATCATGGGTGGTCTCAAATAATGAAGGCCCGTCCATCTTGGAGAATAGGACAAAGATTATGTTCCTTTTCCATGGCTCTAAAGCTTAATATCCTATTTATTGACCACATTGCGAGATGAAGCCGCTTTAAGGTTTGGATCGCGGGGTGGCGCTGGGCCTTGTCACGGGCTTGGCAGCCTCACCCTTGGTTAGTCAGAGGCAAAGTAGCACTGTTCGAGGTGCTTTATGCGGTTGAACCTACATAAGTACTCATACTGCTTTCAGCTATGGTTGTTAAGTGCCCCGCTGGTTTCATTAAGGTTGCTAAGTACTCCTGCTGCTTTTACGATCGTCGTGTTTCTTGATCATGTCTTCCTCCACCGCCAAAACCAAACCAGCAATAGCGAAAGCCGCTTCCGCCTCCCACGGCTAGCTGCGCCTCAGCGCACGTATCGCCGCCCCACCATCTCCTAAATCGTTAACACCGACGTCCGAGGCCTCGTCATCTCCTCCTCGCCATTGTAGTGCGCTTCGCCAAGCGCCGCCCTCTCGCGTTGTCAACATGGCAACAAACAACGTGAATCGGCGGAAATGCGTGGAGAGGATGACAAGATGGGCCCACCATGTCGTGTGGAAAAATAAAATGCTTCCTCCTAGTGTTTTCTCGACATCTGGGACCCACGACATTGTGAGCGTATATAGTCAATAGACAAGAGAACAGCACAAGATCGGTGACACACGGGGCGAGCTACTCGGCGATATTTTTTTATTGTTGAGGCGAGGCGGGGTTTGAACTGGGTTGTGGCCCATCTAGCCTAGGGCTTATATTTTATGTTCACCATGTGACCAGCCCAGCTATTTTTTCTTTGTGAAAATGAGCCCAGTTTATTTTTTCTCAAGAATACCCAATCGAGGCCTACTTATTTTCTACGCCTCGATGGTTGCAACTCTTTCAAGATGCTGCAAATCTTGAAAGTAATATGAAATGGGTTGTAAATATAAAACAGATGACAAATTGGCAATTACTTTATAATTTCTAAAAAAATCACATTTTCAGATTCCTATTTCACTGGGCATTAACCTAATTTAAATATATCTTCAAAGTACTTTAAATCTGGCTCGACATTTCGGTATTAAAAATAGTTTGGAACCCACAGAAATATGCGAAATTGGCCCTGGCCAACCAAAAAAAGGGCTGCAATAAATTGCATAAGAAGTCGCAATGAGCTATATATAAATTATTAAAAAAAGAGGGAATGGTCTGACTTATAGGCATATTAAATTGACGCGTACGCAAGATCTTTTTTAGTAATTATATACGTCAACAAACGATTCTAGCAGACGTAACCGTTGGATGTCAATCCAACGGCCGTCGTGTTTCTTCAATCTCTGATCTTCTTGCTCCAGCCGCCAAATCCAGCGTCGGCGGGACCGCCTGCTCCCGCCTCCCGTGCAGGTCTCACCGCCCCTACTACTCCCACCACTGGCCAGGGCATCCCTCTACTCACCCACACTCCCTGTTATTCTGTGGCGACGGCAGCCTCACACCACAACCGAACCAGTGAACCCTCGTACTCCTCTCCGCGTGGGCATCCACTGCCGCGTCTTCCCCGGCTCCACGTCGTCCCCTGACTGCTGGGACCCACTGGACGGGCCACCATATTTTGCAAAAAAACGTTCCTCTCGCTGTCAGCTCGGACCCACCGGAAGTACCTCCTTATTACGCACAAAAAAATGAATACTCCCCCTGATAGTTGGGAATACCTTGGTGGGAGGCTGACTTGTGGGCCTACTAAGTTGACGGGGACGAAGTGCTTTGTCAACTTAGTCAATATGAACGATTCTAGCTCCAGTGACCGTACGATGTCTATCCAACGGCCGTAGTGCTTCTTCAACCTCTGGTCTTCTTGCTCCATCCGCCAAAGCAGCGCCGGGCCGTGTCGCATGCTCCCGCCTCCCGTGGTCGGTTTGATGATGCGAGGCCTCACCGCCCCCTACTACTCCCACCGCAGGCCAGGCCATCCCTCTACTCACCAACACCCCCTGTTATTATGCGGCGATGGCAGCATCACACCGTAGCCGAACTAGTGAACCCTCATACTCCTCTCCGCGTGGGCATCCACTGCCGCGTCTTCCCTGGCTCCGCATCGTCCCCTTCCTAGGCCACGCCGTCGTCCACCGCCTTGGTGCTCTCGGCGCGGCGTGGTCAATGTGGTCAACGACCGACTTCCATCGGAAGAATACTGTACGTGGAGAGGCTAACAGCTGGGTCCACGGCAGCCGCAAGGAAGTGCCTCCTTATTACGCAGAAAATAATTATTCCTGCACCTGACAGCGGGGACCCACCGGACGGGCCACCGTATTTCACGAAAAAAATGTTTCCCCCCTGACTGCTGGGACCTACAAGCTACATCTTTGCATGCAAGGAAGTGCGTCCGGGCAAAAAAAATGATTCGCCCCCTGACTGCTGGGACCCACCAGCTACATCTTCGCACGCAAGGAAGTGTCGTAGTAGAGGCGCGCATGTAGCATGTACACGTAGGGTGCAAGAAAGTAAATACTGCCACGTACGTACATACGGGCGGGGTCTCGAACGCCTACTCGCGCGTACGTACGGCCAGGGCTCATGTACATTGCTGGGTCGGAACGGAGAAAATGCGTCGTCGTCGTGTTCATGGGGAGGCAACGGAATGTGTTATGTTCATCAGGAGGCAACAGAACGCGTGGGAGCCAACCGGCTTGGACGAAACAGCCGATGGAAACGAGGCCTGGCGTACCGCAGAATGGAGGAAACGGCCTTGTGTTCGACCGGCCATGTTCGAAACGGATCCTGTTCATCGGGAGGGGTCTGGCGTACCGCAAAACGGAGGAAACGGACCTCCTACGGTCGAAATGGGGGTCCTGTTGATCGGGAGGGGTGTGGCGTACTGCAAAACGGAGGAAACGGACTTGTGTTGGAGCGTGGACGAAACGGGGGTCCTATTCATCGGGAGGTGTGGCGTCTTTAAAACGGACTCCACGCGACATCGTTCATCTCCACCGTCGACCCCCTCCAGCCTCCGAGGGCTACTGTTCATCCACCATCGACCTCCTCCGGCCTCCACCAGGATTGCTCATCCACGGGCTCTGTTCATCCAGCCTCCACCGCGTGCTACTCCACCGCCATTGCTCAACCAACCCTCTCCACGGGCTCTTCGCTCAACCACCCCTTCACGGCCATCGCTCATCCAGCCCTCCACCGCTTCTGCTCATCCAGCCCTCCACGGGTGGTCCTGTTCATCCAGCCCTCCACGGGTCCTGTTCATCCAGCCCCAACCGGCTCGATCGATCGGGGTCCTGTTCATCCAGACGCAACACCACGGGGTCCTGTTCATCCACCCCCACCGGGAACTGTTCATCCAACCCCCCTAGCAACGCCACTTGTTCATCCAGAGGCAGCATCGATCGACTTGATTAGCGGCGAGAGCGGCGAATCGCTCGATTGGGTTCGATTAACGACCATCGATCGATCGCTTCCGGTTCGATGGCGCCAGCCTTCGCAGCTATCGCTCGGGTTCAGTTAGAGCCCAATGCCTCGCACCCACGTGCATGCGTGTACAAGAGAAACGCGCATCGCTCGGCCCCGACCACCCACCGTAACCGGGAACACCCCGATATTTTCCTCGCCCTCGCTTCAACCATGGTTTTTTCCGTCATGGACGGCCCAAAGAATGTCATGCAGCTATGTCTCCGACCCGCCCAGGACGAAAAGCCCATTTTCTGTCATGATTTTTGTCATAGAAGTAGGACCCCACCACATCTATGATGATACCGGGTTTTGTCACAATTATCGTCATAGAAGTGTCATAAGTATGACAGAAAAAAAATTTGTTCGGCCCAAAATGTCACGGATGTGTCTTTTTTTTGTAGTGCATGATGAGATGGGTCGATGGTGTTATTTCGGTGGCTGAGCCCCCGATGGTGTCAGTGTGTTCGGAATCTGGGGATGTGGTCGGATCCGGACTGGTGTTGCCACTCTCCTCTTGCCACACCACGGAAGGCTTGAAAAGCCTTTCCAGAAAGATATTAGGTGGGATGGGGTCGCGCTTAGCGCCGATGCGAGAAAGGACATCCGCCGCTTGATTTCTTTCGCGAGCCACATGATGGAACTCGAGCCCCTCGAATCGAGATGACATCTTGAGAACGACATTATGGTAAGCTGCCATCTTTGGATCTTTGGCATCGAAATCTCCATTTATTTGAGATATTGCGAGGTTTGAGTCCCCGCGCACTTCCAGGCGTTGTATGCCCATGGAAACAGCCATCCAAAGACCATGCAATAAGGCCTCGTATTCGGCTGCGTTATTGGAGTCTGTGTATAATATTTGGAGTACATACTGGACTACGTCTCCAGTGGGGGACGTTAAAACGACGCCCGCTCCTAACCCTGCCAGCATTTTGGAACCATCGAAATACATAACCCAGTTGGAATATGTGCCATTCTCTTTAGGGAGTTCGGCCTCTGTCCATTCGGCGAGGAAGTCCGCCAGTACTTGGGATTTAATGGCTCAATGCGGTTTGTATGTTATGTCGAATGGAAGGAGCTCAATGGCCCATTTGGCAATCCGGCCCGTAGCATCGCGGTTGTTTATTATGTCACTGAGTGGTACTTCAGAAGCCACCATGATCGAACACACCTGGAAGTAGTGTCGTAGCTTCCGGGATGCCATGAAGACCGTGTATACTATCTTTTGATAATGAGGGTACCAAAATTTGCATGGTGTGAGGACGGTGGATACGTAGTATACCAGCTTATGAAGCGGGAATTTGTGTCCGTCTTCCTCTCGCTCAACAACGAGCACGCCGCTCACCACCTGGTGTGTTGCCGATATGTATAATAACATGGGTTCGCCAACGTTCGGCGCGGCCAGGATTGGATTGCTCGCTAGAAGGGCTTTTATTTCTTCCAGTCCGACCGTTGCCGCATCCGTCCACTCGAAGTGATCGGTGCACCGAAGAAGGTGATAGAGTGGCAATGCCTTTTCTCCCAATCTGGAGATAAAGCGGCTTGAAGCTTCCACGCATCCAACGAGTTTTTGGACATGTTTAAGGTCCGTTGGCATAGCCAATTGTGACAAAGCTCAGATTTTGGCTGGATTTGCTTCAATGCCTCTATTGGAAACGATGAAGCCCAGCTGTTTTCCAGCGGGGACGCCGAAAACACACTTTTCCGGATTGAACTTGATGTCATATGCATGGAGGTTGTCGAATGTAAGACGTAAATCATCTATCAATGACTCGACGTGCCTGGTTTTGATGACGACATCATCCACATATGCTTCAACTGTCTTACTGATCTGTTTCTCCAGGCATGTTTGAATCATGCATTGGTAGGTAGCGCCAGCGTTTTTGAGCCCGAAAGGCATAGTGTTGAAGCAGAAAGGCCCATATGGGGTAATGAATGCCGTTGCGGCTTGATCGGACTCTGATTTGATGGTATCCGGAGTACGCGTCGAGGAAACACAGTGAGTCGTGTCCTGCGGTTGCGTCAATAATCTGATTGATGCGAGGGAGGGGGAAGGGATCCTTAGGGAAAGCCTTGTTGAGGTCTTTGAAATCGACGCATAGGTGCCAGGATTTGTCCTTCTTTGGTACCATCACCAAGTTTGCTAGCCAGTCCGGGTGTTTTATTTCTCTGATGAATCCGGCTTCGAGTAACTTGGCTAGCTCCTTTCCCATAGCTTGTCGTTTGGGTTCGGAAAAACGCCACAGTGTTTGCTTGACCGGTTTATATCCCTTCAATATATTAAGGCTGTGTTCGGCCAATCTGTCCATCCAACGGTCGTTTGTCCAGGATTACATCATCCCTGTCCACCGTGGAGCGCAATGCGGTTAATTCTTCGGCCGCGAGGGCTTCAAATAATGCCTCAAGGGCCAGGGATGCGGTTTTATTTTCGGCACAGAGTGCTATGTCCGGATCACTGGCGAGAGTGATTATGCCGTTGGGCCCGGGCATCTTGAGCTTCATATACCCGTAGTGAGGTACAACTTGGAGGCGTGTAAATGCATCTCGCCCCAATAGAGTGTGATATCCGATGTTGCCACTTGGAAGGTTATTTCCTCAGACCGATAATTCCCCGGCGTGCCGAATACCACGTCGAGCGTGATTTTTCCCGCGCATCGCGCCTCCCGACTGGGAATGATACCCCGGAAGGTCGTGCTACTTTGCTCGATGCGGCTCCTGTCTATTTCCATTTTGCTGAGTGTATCCTCGTAAATGAGGTCTAGTCCGCTGCCGCCGTCCATGAGAACCTTGGTGAGCCGAAAGCCGTCCACGATCGGACTGAGGACCAAGGCGACTAGTGCCCGGACTGTCCTGAATTTTGGTTCGTCACCGGCGTTAAAAGTTATGGCTGTGTCGTTCCAGGGGTTTATTGTTGTGACTTGGCAGACTTCAGCGAGGTCGCGGAGTGCCCTTTTGCGTTGATTTTTTGAAGCAAAGGTCTCGAAGACCGTCAATACTCTGAGGTCGTCGTCTTCCGGGGGGTGTTGTTCTGGGGTATTTCTGGTGAGGAGATCTTCGCCGCTCTTGGCCACTTGCCGGAGTATCCAACATGCTCTAAGGATGTGGGTTGGTGTGGTATCCGGTGTTGTATGTATTTTGCATGGCCCATCGAGCCATCCCTCCAGAGCCGTTCCGCGCCCCATAATGGGCTTCGATTTTTTTACTATTGGGTCGGGCGCCCCATGAGGGTGCATCCTTTTTGCCCGGACGAGGGGCTGAGTTGAAACCGGTGGTTCCCAACGAGCTGCCTGGGTTTTCCAGGCGCTTTCCATTGCGCAGTACTTGTGTACTATGGTTGCCAAGTCAGCAAAGTGTAATACGCGACGGCGGTTGATGGCGTTGAGGATTCCTTCGTCCGTGCAATTGTTGCAGAATACTGAAATCGCGTCTTCATCGCGGCAATCTTTAATCTTGTCTTTGACAAGGAGGAATCTGGCCCAAAAGTGGTGGACCGTTTCCTGAGACTGTTGTCGTATGTACATAAGATCGCGTATAGCTGGGTGGGTGGGTGGTTTTAAATCTAAACCCTGACCCAATTTGGGATCCGGAGTTTGTAAATCTTCCGAACTTAATGGTTCGGACTCCGGGGTACCAACTGATGTTTTAGGCCCATCGTCCGATTTTAGGTTCGGAGGGCAGGGCACGTCGTTCTGCGGACAGGTATTCGGCTCCTCGAGCCCGGAAATCCGAACATAGTTCGTCCTCAATATAGAGGAAGAGTTATTGTCCTGCTCCTCCACTACCGCTATCTGATGGGTGATCGGTGGAGATTTGATTTCTCTCTGGTCGGGCTTAAGCCCAATCCGATCATAGTCTGTAGCAACCCCCAAGGCGGCGATGCGATCTAGGAGTTCGTTTAAAGACGACAACTCCGTCGGATCCATCCATTTGGAGTATTCGGAGTCGATGCGGAGACGATTTTCAATGACTCGAGAGGTCGTCGTCGTCTTAACGGCCGAACAGGCGGTCACGGTAAAGCCGCCAAGACGGAGGGTTTGGCCCGGAGCCAGGGCTCCTCCGGAAGTGATATTATCCTTGACAACAAGGTGAGTCATCAACCCCGTATTCAATGTCATAGCGGAACTCTCAATGAAAGTGTTGGGGAACGTAGTAATTTCAAAAAATTTCCTACGCACACGCAAGACCATGGTGATGGCATAGCAACGAGAGGGGAGAGTGTATGTCCACGCACTCGTGAGACCGAAAGCGGAAGCGCTATAACAACGCTGATTGATGTAGTCGACGCCTTCACGATCCGACCGATCCAAGTACCGAACGACGGCACCTCCGAAGTTCAGCACACGCTCAGCTCGATGACGATCCCCGGCTCCGATCCAGAAAGCGTCGGGATGAGTTCCACAAGACGACGGCGTGGTGACGATGATGATGCTCCACCGACGCAGGGCTTCGCTTAAGCTCCGCGACGATATGACTTCACGGCGCAGGCTTCCTAAGCTCCGCGACGATATGACCAAGTGGAATATGGTGGAGGGGGCACCGCACACGGCTAAGGAACGATCCGTAGATCAACTTGTGTGTCATGGGTGCCCCCGCCTCAGATATAAAGGAGCAAGGGGGGGCGGCCGCCCTAGGGGCGCTGCTGAGGAGTCCTACTCCCACCGGAGTAGGACTCCCCCTTCCTAGTTGGATTAGGTCTTGGGAAGGGGAAGAGGGAGGGCCGCCTCCTCCTCTCCCTATTCGGACTAGAGGGGAGGGGCGCGCCTGCCCCGGCCGCCCTCCTCTTCTCCCTTATGGCCCATCAAGGCCCATTGATCCCCCGGGGTTCCGTAACCCCCTGTTCCGAAAAATCCCGTTTTCATCCGAACCTTCCAAGTCCAAACATAGGCTTCCAATATATCAATCTTTATGTCTCGACCATTTCGAGACTCCTCGTCATGTCCGTGATCACATCCGGACTCAACAAACTTCGTACATCAAAACTTATAAACTCATAATAAACATCATCGAAACGTTGCGTGCAAGGACCCTACGGGTTCGAGAACTATGTAGACATGACCTAGAACTATTCTCGGTCAATAACCAATAGCGGAACCTGGATGCCCATATTGGTTCCTACATATTCTTCAAGATCTTTATCGGTCAAACCGCATAACGACATACATTGTTCCCTTTGTCATCGGTATGTTACTTACCCGAGATTCGATCGTCGGTATCCAATACCTAGTTCAATCTCGCTACCGCAAGTCTCTTTACTCGTTCCGTAATACATCATCTCACAACTAACTTATTAGTTGCAATGCTTGCAAGGCTTGTGATGTGTATTACCGAGAAGGCCTAGAGATACCTCTCCGACAATCGGAGTGACAAAACCTAATCTCAAATACGCCAACCCAACATGTACCTTTGGAGACACCTGTAGTACTCCTTTATAATCACCCAGTTACGTTGTGACGTTTGGTAGTACCCAAAGTGTTCCTCCGGTAAACGGGAGTTGCATAATCTCATAGTTACAGGAACATGTATAGGTCATGAAGAAAGCAATAGCAATATACTAAACGATCAAGTGCTAAGCTAACGGAATGGGTCATGTCAATCACATCATTCTCCTAATGATGTGATCCCATTAATCAAATGACAACACATGTCTATGGTTAGGAAACATAACCATCTTTGATTAATGAGCTAGTCAAGTAGAGGCATACTAGTGACTATATGTTTGTCTATGTATTCACACATGTATTATGTTTCCGGTTAATACAATTCTAACATGAATAATAAACATTTATCATGATATAAGGAAATAAATAATAACTTTATTATTGCCTCTAGGGCATATTTCCTTCAGCCTCCCACTTGCACTAGAGTCAATAATCTAGATTACACAAGAATGATTCTAACACCCATGGAGTCTTGGTGCTGATCATGTTTTGCTCGTGGAAGAGGCTTAGTCAACGGTCTGCAACATTCAGATCCGTATGTATCTTGCAAATCTCTATGTCTCCCACTTGGACTTGGTCCCAATGGAATTGAAGCGCCTCTTGATATGCTTGGTCCTCTTGTGAAATCTGGATTCCTTTGCCAAGGCAATTGCACCAATTGTCACGTAAGATCTTCATTGGTCCCGATGCACTAGGTATGACACCTAGATCGGAAATGAACTCTTTCATCCGCACTCTTCATTTGCTGCTTCCAAGCAGCTATGTACTCCGCTTCACATGTAGATCCCGCCACGACGCTTTGTTTAGAACTGCACCAACCGATACTCCACCGCTTAATAAAACACGTATCCGGTTTGCGATTTAGAATCGTCCGGATCGGTGTCAAAGCTTGCATCGACGTAACCATTTACGACTAGCTCTTTGTCACCTCCATATACGAGAAACATATCCTTAGTCCTTTTCGTATTTCAGATGTTCTTGACCGCTGTCCAAAGGATCCACTCGGATTACTTTGGTACCTTCCCGCCAAGCTTATTGCTAAGCATACGTCAGTCTGGTACACAGCATTGCATACATGATAGAGCCTATGGCTGAAGCATAGGAACATCTTTCATTTTCTCTCTATCTTCTGTGTGGTCGGGCATTGAGTCCGACTCAATTTCACACCTTGTAATACAGGTAAAAACCTTTCTTTGCTCGATCCATTTTGAACTTTTTCAAAACTTTATCAAGGTATGTGCTTTGTGAAAGTCCAATTAAGCGCCTTGATCTATCTCTATAGATCTTGATGCCCAATATGTAAGCAGCTTCACCGAGGTCTTTCATTGAAAAACTTTTATTCAAGTATCCTTTTATGCTATCCAGAAATTCTATATCATTTCCAATCAATAATATGTCGTCCACATATAATATCGAAATGCTACAGAGCTCCCACTCACTTTCTTGTAAATACAAAGCTTCTCCAAAAGTCTCAGATAAAACCATATGCTTTGATCACACTATCAAAGCGCTTATTCCAACTCCGAGAGGCTTGCACTGCACCATAAATTGATCACTGAGCTTGCACACTTTGTTAGCACCCTTTGGATCAACAAAACCTTCTGGTTGCATCATATACAACTCTTCTTCTAGAAATCCATTCAAGAATGCAGTTTTTACATCCATTTGCCAAATTTCATAATCATAAAATGCAGCAATTGCTAACATGATTGGACAGACTTAAGCATCGCCACGGGTGAGAAAGTCTCATCGTAGTCAACCCTTGAACTTGTCGAAAACCTTTCGCAACAAGTCGAGCTTTATAGACAGCTTACATTACCATCGCGTCGCCTTCTTCTTAAAGATCCATTTATTCTCAATGGCTTGCCGATCATCGGGCAAGTCAACCAAAGTCCATACTTTGTTCTCATACATGGATCCCATCTCAGATTTCATGGCTTCCAGCCATTTTATGGAATCTGGGCTCACCATCGCTTCTTCATAGTTTGTAGGTTCGCCATGGTCAAGTAACATGACTTCCGAATAGGATTACCGTACCACTCGTGCGTATTTTACTCTGTTGACCTCACGGTTCAAGAGAAACTTGATCTGAAGTTTCATGATCAATATCATTAGTTTCCTCACTAATTGGTGTAGTTGTCACAGGAACCGTTTCTTGTGATGATTTACTTTCCAATAAGGGAGCAGATACATCTATCTCATCAAGTTCTACTTTCCTCCCACTCACTTCTTTCGAGAGAAACTCCTTTTCTAGAAAGGATCCGAATTTAGCAACGAAAATCTTGCCTTCGGATCTGTGATAGAAGGTGTACCCAATAGTCTCCTTTGGGTATCCTATGAAGACACATTTCTCCGATTTGGGTTCGAGCTTATCTGGTTGAAGTTTCTTCACATAAGCATCGCAGCCCCAAACTTTAAGAAACGACAACTTTGGTTTCTTGCCAAACCACAGTTCATAAGGTGTCGCCTCAACGGACTTTGATGGTGCCCTATTTAACGTGAATGCGGCCGCCTCTAAAGCATATCCCCAAAACGATAGCGGTAAATCAGTAAGAGACATCATAGATCGCACCATATCAAGTAAAGTACGACACGATGTTCGGACACACCATTTCTCTGTGGTGTTCCGGTGGCGGAGTTGCTAAACTATTCCGCATTGTTTCAAATGTAAACCAAACTCGTAACTCAAATATTCTCCTCCACGATCAGATCGTAGAAATTTTATTTTCTTGTTACGATGATTTTCCACTTCACTCTGAAATTCTTTGAACTTTTCAAATGTTTCAGATTTGTGTTTCATTAAGTAGATATACCCATATCTGCTCAAATCATCTGTGAAGGTGAGAAAATAACGATACCCGCCACAAGCCTCAACATTCATTGGACCACAAACATCGGTATGTATGATTTCCAACAAATCAGTTGCTCGCCCATAGTTCCGAGAACGGCGTTTTAGTCATCTTGCCCATGAGGCACGGTTCGCAAGTACCAAGTGATTCATAATCAAGTGATTCCAAAAGTCCATCAAGATGGAGTTTCTTCATGCGTTTTACACGATATGACCCAAACGGCGAAGCCACAAATAAGTTGCATTATCATTATCAACTCTGATCTTTTGGTTTCAACACTATGAATATGTGTATTACTACTATCGAGATTCAATAAAATAGACCACTCTTCAAGGGTGCATGACCATAAAAGATATTATTCATATAAATAGAACAACCATTATTCTCTGTCTTAAATGAATAACCGCCTCGCATCAAACAAGATCCAGATATAATGTTCATGCTTAACGCGGCACCAAATAACAATTATTTAGGTCTAAAACTAATCCGATGGTAGATGTAGAGGTAGCGTGTCGATCGCGATCACATCGACTTTGGAACCATTTCCCACGCGATCATCACCTCGCCCCTTAGCCAATCTTCGCTAATCCGTAGTTCCTGCTTTGAGTTGCAAATATTAGCAATGTAACCGTTATCAAATACCTGTGTACTATGCGAGTATTAGTAAGGTACACATCAATAACATGTATATCACATATACCTTTGATCACCTTGCCATCCTTCTTATCCGCCAAATACTTGGGGCAGTTCCGCTTCAAAGGTCCAGTTTGCTTGCAAGAAAACACTCGGTTTCAGTGCTTAGGTCCAGACTTGGGTTTCTTCTCTTGAGCAGCAACTTTCTTGCTGTTCTTTTGAAGTTCCCTTCTTCTTTCCTTTGCCCTTTTCTTGAAACTAGTGGTCTTGTTGACCATCAACACTTGATGCTCTTTCTTGATTTCTACCTCCGCTGCTTTTAGCATTGCGAAGAGCTCGGAATTGTTTTGGTCATCCTTGCATATTATAGTTCATCACGAAGCTCTTATAGCTTGGTGGCGTGATTGGAGAATTCATCAATGACACTATCATCCGGAAGAGTAACTCCCAGTTGAATCAAGTGATTATTATACCCGCACATTTTGAGTATATGTTCACCGATGTAACTATTCTCTCCATCTTGCAGCTATAGAACTTATTGGAGACTTCATATCTCTCAATCCGGCATTTTCTTGAAATATTAACTTCAACTCTGGAACATCTCATATGCTCCATGACGCTCAAAACGCCGTTGAAGACCCGTTCTAAGCCGTAAAGCATGGCACATCGAACTATAGAGTAGTCATCACTTTGCTTTGCCAGACGCTCACAACTTCGGCGTTGCTCTCGCAGCAGGCACGGCACCCAGCGGTGCTTCCAGACGTAATTCTTCAGGCAACAATGAGGATAATCCTCAAGTTACGGACCCATTCCGTAATTGCTACCATCATCTTTCAACTTTGCTTTCTCAAGGAACGCATTAAAATTCAACGGAACAACAAAGACGAGCCATCTATCTACAAAGAAACATAGACAAGCAAAAATACTATCGGTACTAAGTTCATGATAAATTTAAGTTTAATTAATCATATTAAAACTCCCACTTAGATGACATCTCTCTAGTCATCTAAGTGATTACGTGATCCAAATCAACTAAACCATGTCCCATCATCACGTGAGATGGAGTAGTTTCAATGGTGAACATCACTATGTTGATCATATCTACTATATGATTCACGTTCGACCTTTCGGTCTCCGTGTTCCGAGGCCATATCTGTTATATGCTAGGCTCGTCAAGTTTAACTGAGTATTCCGCAGTGCAACTGTTTTGCACCCGTTGTATTTGAACTTTCGCACCCGATCATCACGTGGTGTCTCAAAGACGAAGAACTTTCGCAACGGTGCATACTCGGGAGAACACTTCTTGATAATTTTAGTGAGAGATCATCTTATAATGCTACCGTCAATCAAAGCAAGATAAGATGCATAAAGGATAAACATCACATGCAATCAATATAAGTGATATGATATGGTCATCATCATCTTGTGCTTGTGATTCCATCTCCGGCACCGCCATGATCACCATCGCCACCGGCGCGACACCTTGATCTCCATCGTAGCATCGTTGTCGCCTCGCCAACTATTGCTTCTACGACTATCGCTATCGCTTAGTGATAAAGTAAAGCAATTACATGGCGCTTGCATTTCATACAATAAAGCGACAACCATATGGCTCTCGCCATTGCCGATAACTCGTTACAAAACATGATCATCTCATACGATAAAATATAGCATCACGTCTTGACCACATCACATCACAACATGCCCTGCAAAAACAAGTTAGACGTCCTCTACTTTGTTGTTGCAAGTTTTACGTGGCTGCTACGGGCTGAGCAAGAACCGTTCTTACCTACGCATCAAAACCACAACGATAGTTTGTCAAGTTGGTGCTGTTTTAACCTTCGCAAGGACCGGGCGTAGCCACACTCGGTTCAAGTAAAGTGAGAGAAACAGACACCCGCCGGTCACCTTTAAGCAACGAGTGCTCGAAGCGGTGAAACCAGTCTCACGTAAGCGTACGCGTAATGTCGGTCCGGGCCACTTCATCTCACAATACCGCCGAACCAAAGTATGACATGCTGGTAAGCAGTATGACTTATATCGCCCACAACTCACTTGTGTTCTACTCGTGCATATGACATCAACGCATAAAACCAGGCTCGATACCATCATTGGGGAACGAGTAATTTCAAAAATTTCCACGCACACGCAAGACCATGGTGATGGCATAGCAACGAGAGGGAGAGTGTATGTCCACGCACCCTCGTGAGACCGAAAGCGAAGCGTTATAACAACGCTGTTGATGTAGTCGACGTCTTCACGATCCGACCGATCCAAGTACCGAACGACGGCACCTCCGAAGTTCAGCACACGCTCAGCTCGATGACGATCCCGGCTCCGATCCAGCAAAGCGTCGGGATGAGTTCCACAAGACGACGGCGTGGTGACGATGATGATGCTCCACCGACGCAGGGCTTCGCCTAAGCTCATGACGATATGACTTCACTGGCGCAGGCTTCGCTTAAGCTCGCGACGATATGACCGGTGGAATATGGTGGAGGGGGCACCGCACACGGCTAAGGAACGATCCGTAGATCAACTTGTGTGTCATGGGTGCCCCTGCCTCCGTGATATAAAGGAGCAAGGGGTGCGGCCGCCCTAGGGAGGCGCTGGCTGAGGAGTCCTACTCCCACCGAGTAGGACTCCCCCTCCTAGTTGGATTAGGTCTTGGGGAAGGGGAAGAGGAGGCGCCTCTCCTTGTCCTATTCGGACTAGAGGGGGAGGGCACGCCCTGCCCCGGCCGCCCTCCTCTTCTCCTTATGGCCCATCAAGGCCCATTGATCCCCGGGGTTCCGTAACCCCGGTGTTTCGGTAAAATCCGCTTTCATCCGAACCTTCCAAGTCCAAACATAGGCTTCCAATATATCAATCTTTATGTCTCGACCATTTCGAGACTCCTCGTCATGTCCGTGATCACATCCGGACTCAACAAACTTCGCACATCAAAACTTATAAACTCATAATAAACTGTCATCGAAACGTTAGCGTGCGGACCCTACGGGTTCGAGAACTATGTAGACATGACCTAGAACTATTCTCGTCAATAACCAATAGCGGAACCTGGATGCCCATATTGGTTCCTACATATTCTTCAAGATCTTTATCGGTCAAACCGCATAACGACATACGTTGTTCCCTTTGTCATCGGTATGTTACTTACCCGAGATTCGATCGTCGGTATCCAATACCTAGTTCAATCTCGCTATCGCAAGTCTCTTTACTCGTCCGTAATACATCATCTCACAACTAACTTATTAGTTGCAATGCTTGCAAGGCTTATGTGATGTGTATTACCGAGAAGGCCTAGAGATACCTCTCCGACAATCGAAGTGACAAAACCTAATCTCGAAATACGCCAACCCAACATGTACCTTTGGAGACACCTGTAGTACTCCTTTATAATCACCCAGCTTACGCTGTGACGCTTGGTAGTACCAAAGTGTTCCTCCGTAAACGGAGTTGCATAATCTCATAGTTACAGGAACATGTATAGGTCATGAAGAAAGCAATAGCAATATACTAAACGATCAAGTGCTAAGCTAACGGAATGGGTCATGTCAATCACATCATTCTCCTAATGATGTGATCCCATTAATCAAATGACAACACATGTCTATGGTTAGGAAACATAACCATCTTTGATTAATGAGCTAGTCAAGTAGAGGCATACTAGTGACTGTATGTTTGTCTATGTATTCACACATGTATTATGTTTCCGGTTAATACAATTCTAGCATGAATAATAAACATTTATCATGATATAAGGAAATAAATAATAACTTTATTATTGCCTCTAGGGCATATTTCCTTCAGAAAGCACCAATGTCGGTGTCAAAACCGGCGGATCTCGGGTAGGGGGTCCCGAATTGTGCGTCTAAGGTTGATGGTAACAGGAGACAGGGGACACAATGTTTACCCAGGTTCGGGCCCTCTCTATGGAGGTAATACCCTACTTCCTGCTTGATTGATCTTGATGAATATGAGTGTTACAAGAGTTGATCTACCATGAGATCATAATGACTAAAAACACTAGAAGTCTAGCCTGTATGATTATGATTATGATTGTCCTCCTCTACAGACCTAGCCCTCCGATTTATATAGACATCGAAGGGAACTAGGGTTACATAAGGTTGGTTACAGAGAAAGGAATCTTCATATTTGGTCGCCAGCCTTGCCTTCCACGCCAAGGAGAGTCCCATCCGAACACGGGTAGAGTCTTCGGTCTTTGTATCTTCACAGCCCATCAATCCGGCCCATGGCTAACAGGCCGGACGCCTGAGGACCCCTTAGTCCAGGACTCCCTCACTTACCACTTCCTTCATCTTAGGATTCAAACATCATTAGTGATCAACAATGGGTTTAGCATCAGGTTCCATATTAATCTTGTGCTGACATAAAGTGGGACTAATGCCCTTAAGATCATCAAGAGTATATCCAATAGCAGCACAGTGCTTCTTCAGAAGTTTTAATAATCTTTCTTCTTCATGCTCTGAAACGTTAGCACTAATAATAACATGATATATCCTTTTCTCATCAAGATAAGCATACTTCAAAGTGTCAGGCAATTGTTTTAATTCAAACGCAGGATCACCTTTAGGTGGAGGAGGACCTCCTAGAGTTTCAATAGGCAAATTGTGTTTAAGCAGAGGTTGTTGTTCAAAGAATATTTTATCTATTTCATTTCTTTCACGCAAGGTGCATACCATTTTCATGGTCTAGCAAATATTGTTCTAAAGGATCAGTAGGAAGCATAGCAATAGAAGCAATACCAATTATTTCATCCTTACTAGGTAATTCTTTCTTATGAGGTTGTCTACTAAACTTGGAGAAATTAAACTCATGAGATTCATCACCAAAGCTAACACTGACAGTTTGTTTATGGCAATCTATAGTGGCACTGGCAGTGTTCAAGAAAGTTCTACCAAAGATAACGGGACAAAAGTCATCTTGTGGGGAACCAAGAACTATAAAATTAGTAGGGTATTTTATTTTCCCACACAAGACTTCAACATCTCTAACAATCCCAAGTGGTGTGATGGTGTCCCTATCAAAAAGTTTAATATTAACACTAGGTTCTACTTTGATTTGCTCAGAGGGTTTAGGTGCTTTGATATTACTTTTGCGAACCACGGTTGATACCTTAGCATGTTCCTTTATCCTAACATGTAAAGGTGGTTTTTCAATATAAGTAGTAGGCACAACTGGATCAACATTATACATGATAGTTTCATCTTTAGCTTTATCCGGTTCTTTAATTTCTTCTTTAATAGGGGGGGTGACATTTGAACCACTCCTTAGGGAGATAAACATGAGTAGCAAATGATTCACAAAAAGAGGCTATATCTCAGATTCAAGTCCATATTTAGTGCTAAACTTGTGAAAATCATCGGTATTCATAAAATATTTAAGACAATCAAACTCAAGCTTAATACCTGACTCTTTACCTTCGTCGAGTTCCCAATCTTTAGAGATGCGTTTAATTCTTTCTAAAAGATCCCACCTGAATTCAATAGGCTTCTTCATAAAAGAACCAGTACAAGAAGTATCGAGCACAGATTGATCATCACGAGAAAGCCGAGCATAAAAGTTCTGAATGATAATTTCTCTCGAGAGCTCATGATTGGGGCACGAATATAACATTGACTTAAGCCTCCCCCAAGCTAGAGAGATACTTTCTCCTTCATGAGGACAATATATATATATATATATATATATATATATATATATATATATATATATATATATATATATATATATATATATATACACACACATAAACACTATTCTGATCACGGGATCAGAATAGTATTGTGATCACAACATGAACTTCCCGAGTAACGCGCCTGACCTTCTCCGAGTACTAGGTTGAACTTCAGCTAAAATGTGTCCAAATGGGGCTTCCGATATATCGCTGGAAAGCTATGGACACCAATATCATGACCCAAGTTAAAATTTTGGCAAAATGTAAGCGGTTTAAGAGCAGTTTTGAAAACCGTTTTTTCTTCATACAAAAAACATGAAACGTATTTTCGATCGCATTTCTAAACTGTTTACCGAAATGAGGCAAATAATATGTTGTTGGAAAGCTGCTGCAAAACCGCTCCTTTGACATATTGAAATTTTTCTCTAATTCCCTATGGATAAAGAGTAATTTTGAAAATCGTAAAATTTCACAAACCGAACAGCCGAGTTCATATTTTCGATGTAATTTCTAAATGGCTAATCCATTTGAGGCAAATGATTTGGCGTTGGAAAGCTTGTGGAAATGCGCTACTTTTGCATGTTAAAAGTTTTTTCTAATTTGCAACGGTTAAAAAGTAATTCAGAAAACGGTACAAGTACCACCGAGTTCGTATTTTCGAGCTAATTTTTTTACCGTATGTCCAAATGCAGCAAATGATACGGCGTTGGAAATCTTGAACAAATGCGAAACTTTTTTGTATATATTGTTTCTTCCAATTCCTTGCGGTTTCATGTCAGATTGGAAAATGACTAAAAACGTATTTTTGGCATAATTTCTACATACTTTATCGGAATGGAGCAAATAATATAGCGCTGAAAAACTACGGAAAATGCGAAACTTTTTCATGTTGATAGTTTTCTCTGATTCCTAGCTGTTTTTAAGTAATTGCAAAAATGGCGAGATCATTCGTTCTGCCTCTATCGCGAAACTGATTCTTCGAAAATGCACCGCGTGAAGAACCTGAACTTCTCGGCACGTGTACTAGAACTTCACTCTGTTTTTCATGTACTTTTTATGCTCGTATATCTCCATCCACTGCTCCTAGCTCTCCATCCACTCATCATAATTGAGCAAGTGATATACCGATAGAAAAATGTTGTAAACACGCAACTTTTCCGTGTTGATCATTTTTTCATACTCCCGATGATTTTAAAAGTTTTTCATCTGAAATTCATTCAGCGTAGTAGTTGAACTTCATGTTGTTTTCACGTTGAACTTGTGTGACGTATTTTCGTTTGTAATTTTTCTAATCCATTCATCAGTGTTGCACAAATGATATTCATTTTGTACAAACTTCTCTCACAATAATTTTTTTAATTTTCTCTAATAGAGGACTTGAACTTATAACAACAACAAAAAATTGGACATTGCCTTTTAATTCATTTTTCTCATATTAAACACACACCATGTAGTACATAAACTTTTTCCATTTTTATAATTTGAATTTTTTATTTTCTATTTTTAAATCAAATTGCTTCCCAATAATAACTGAACTTCTTTGTGGATTGAGAGCATTATTTTAAAATGCAAAAAAATAATTTTTTTTTGTTTTTTCGAACATGGAAATACGCGGTGAACCTCTCTCTCAGGAATTTTTAAACTTCCCCGGACAGAGCACTTGAACTTCTAGCAACAACTTTTTTAGACGTTATTTTATTTTTGAACTTCTTGTTTCCATTCTTTAATGACGAGGGAAATCTGAGTTTTCTATAAGCATCAAACTTCTGCATCTTTTTAATTTGGACCTCCTGGTTGTATTTCTTAATCTTTTTCTACAAAATTTTAAAGCGCTCTATTTTAAAGCTGAACTTCTTGTTATTTTATTTTTGAACTTCTTGTTTCCATTCTTTAATAACGAGGAAAATCTGAGTTTTCTATAATCATCGAACTTCTGCACCTTCTTAATTTGGACTTCCTAATTTTATTTCTTAATATTTTTCTATGAAATTTTGAAGCGCTCTATTTTTAAAAGTTGAACTTCTTGTTATTTTATTTTTGAACTTCTTGTTTTCATTCTTTAATAACGAGGAAAAGCTGAGTTTTCTATAATCATCGAACTTCTGCATATTTTTAATTTGGACTTCCTGCTTTTATTCTTCAGTAACGAGAAAAACTGAGCTTTTAATGTACATTAAATTAGTCTGTTTTTTTTTCAAATTGAACTTCTTAGTTTAATCTTTATTATTTGGGAAAATCTGATTTTTTAGAAAACAAGGAAAATCTTTTTAAATCTTTTTGTTGTTCCTTTATTTTAGTTTGAACTTATTAGTTTTATTCTTTAGAACGAAAATCTGAGGTTTTTATAAACTTTGAACTTCTCTATTATTTAATTCAAACTTCTTAGTTTTATTCTATAGTAACGAGGAAAATCAAGTTTTCTAAACTTCTTTGTTTTAAATTTTGAAATACTTTATTTTTATTTTTTAATAATTAGAAAAAGCCTGAGTTTTTTATAGACATCGAACCGCTCTTACTTTATTAGAACTTTCTTTGTGTATTTTTTGAAATGTGAAAGTTGGAATTTTTTTTAATTTGAACTTCTTGGTTTATTCTTTAGTATCGGGGAAAATCCATTTTTTATAAATTTTGAACTGCTTTGTTTGTTTGATTGGGACTTCTTGTTGTTATTCATTTGTAACAGGAGAAGTCCTTGTTTAATTCGGACTTCTGGTTTGCTAAGAAAAAACATTCATCAAACTTCTATAGTTGTTGTTTTTGAATTTTCAAAAAAATTGAAGCATAGCAGCATCGAGGCACACTAGCCATACATCATACAACATGCACATGGCTTATATATATTTTCACTTATTTGTGAATTAACACAATTTTTCTCACACGTGAATTTCTCATACACGAACACTTATATACTTTTTTCACTTTATTTGTGAATTAAACAAAAATTTGATCACACGTGAATTTCTCATACACGAACTTTTTTCTTTACATATTTTGAACTCTTACATATCTTATTTTTGAACTTCTTCCTTTTTTATACACAAAACATGAAAAAAAACATTTCCACGAAGACACGCACAAAGAACGCACACAACCATCACATACACGAACGCCATAAAAACATCTCCATTGTTTCTTGACACCCAACGCTGATCTGAATCCCGTAGTACTTGTTCTTGTTTCATCCAGGAGATACAAGGAGCAAGGCAGGGAATGATTTAGTGGGGATAAACAAGTCTAGCTTCTCGTCGCCGCCCCTTTTGACAAGCACCTGCCGCCCCTTTTGACGGGCACCGGCTCTCTCTACCGCAGTTTTCAGAATACACTCATGGTGCTATGGCCGGCGACTGGAGACGACATCGACCATTCCACACTCCCGGTGCACAACACATGCGTCTATTCTGAAAAAATCCACTTCTGGGAGAGAGAGAGAGAGATGCGCCTAAATCAAAAACAGTGTAAGTTCAGTTTGAACAAAACTCAAATTTCAAAGGAAGGAGGCGCAACCGATGTGGATTGAGACGCTTGTTAGTGAGTCGTTCTTGGCGCCACGGGCGTCGTCGGGAGGTGGTAGGAGGAGCACAACAGCGGGGGGCGCTGGGGCAGCGAGCCATGATGCCGAACGGAGCACACTGTATTTCTTTTTAGGACACAAAGCATGAATGATTAGTGAATAAGCAATAAAAAGGAGGAATTTGGCTAATTGCATATACGTGCATATGTGTATCATAGAACGATCAAAGATAGAGAGATGCTGCTTTTCCCCTTATATTTCGGTTCGGTTCTCTTTTATCTCTACAACTAGAGCTCCTACTAAGCATTAGCACAAACACGTTACTGGTAGCCAAAGCATAACATTGCAAGCATATTATGGCCGCCACCTGATTAGTGATGTTGTGAGTCAGAGAGAGTAGCAATAGCATGGACTTTGTTGATGGCGTGTGGACCTGCCAGCGCGGTGTTCGTACACATAAACCCAAGCGCGTGTGGGTTGAGGTGCAGCGGCAGCTTGTACGAGAGCCATGGCTGCGATCGGGATGAGCAGGGTGTTTGGATCCAGCTCACCTTGCATGGTAGTGCCAAACGGCTACAACTGGAGACATTGGACTGCGGCCGTGGCATGGGGCTAGAGCATGAGGCCACTGCGATGGCGCGGATTCAAACAAACTTGAACAGAGGAGATGGCTTGGACGCTGTCGTTATCGATGCTGCGCCAAAGAGGAGTTGGACGGCATCGGGCCAGTTCGTTGAACGGTCGGACATGGCTAGAATGGAGGAACCGGGGATGAGGTACCGCACCGGCGACTGGCGGCGGTGGGGGAGCCCGGCGTCCGCCGGCGGGCTCCGGTGGTGGGGATCCGGGGCTGCAGCCGGCGCCGGCGCCAGCAAGGCTAGCTAGCTGGAGGAAGGCAGAGATGGTAGGAATGGCCGAGTGGCGGAGCTTGGGGATCCAGGAGGCGGCGGCGCGCAGGAATGTCGTTGTGGGATGGCGGCGTCGCGAGGATCCGGGGGTGGCCGTGGGATGGGGCAGGTCCGGTCTGCGGTGGGTTGTCGAGCCGGATTTGGGAGGGGGCCACCGGCGGGGTTGCGGGAGGAGGCTTGCGGCGACGGGTTTGCAGGAGGAGGCCGGTGGGTGCGGCGTGTCTGCAGGAGGAGGCCGATGGAGGCGGGTCTGTGGGAGGAGGCCGCCGGCGGCGGTGGGATTCAGGAGATGAGAATCGAGGTTGGAGACGACCAGGAACATCTCATCCGGCGGCGGAAGGATTCAGGAGATTGTGCGTCCGTTCGGGACGTGATAGTGGGCCGGTCAGGTTGCTCTGTTTTTTGTTTTCTGGATCCAGGAACATCTCATCTGGCCCTATATAGGGCATGCTATGATCCAAATAACTATTCTAATCCCAGGATTAGAATAGTGTTGTCTATATATATATATATATATATATATATATATATATATATATATATATATATATATATATATATATATGTGTGTGTGTGTGTGTGTGTGTGTGTGTGTGATTCCGATCACGATGAACTAGATGCATAGGATATTTTTTTTGGTGAAATTTCAATTTTAACCGATTCCAGTTCCACGATCCAATATCATCGCATAACCTATACCATGTCAATGCTTTTCCCTTCAAAGATAAAGGGAAAACCTTCTTATTAGCTTCATCTCCGAGTAAACCTGCAAGCTTAAATAGTCCACAAATTTCATCTACATATATCAAGTGCATATCAGGGTGTTCTGTTCCATCTTCTTCATAAGGATTAGCTAGCAGTTGTTCTATCATACCCAGGTGCAACTAATTGTGCTTGGTCGAGGTGAAGATACCCCGAACAAACCCCACAAAGGATGATTTTCCATAGTAACAACTGACAATAAATTTCAGCACGTAGTAATATTTTTTCCTTACCAATAGCGCTTCACTCCCCGGCGACGGCGCCATAAAAGAGTCTTGATGACCCACAAGTATACGGGATCAATCGTAGTCCTTTCGATAAGTAAGAGTGTCGAACCCAACGAGGAGCAGAAGGAAATGACAAGTGGTTTTCAGCAAGGTATTTTCTGCAAGCACTAAAATAGTCGGTAACAGGTAGTTTGATAGCAAGCTAATTTCTAACGGACAAGTAACGGTAATGGTAAATAAAGTGCAGCAAGGTATCCCAACCCTTTTGTGGCAAAGGACAAGCCAAAACGGTCTCTTATAATAAGCAAAGCGTTCTTGAGGGCACACGGGAATTTCACCTAGTCACTTTCATCATGTTGGTTTGATCCGCGTTCGCTACTTTGATAATTTTATATGTGGGTGGACCAGTGCTTGGGTGTTGTTCTTACTTGAACAAACCTCCCACTTATGATTAATCCCCTCGCAAGCATCCGTAACTACGAGAAAAGTTTTAAGATAAAATCTAACCATAACATTAAACATTTGGATCCAAATCGGCCCATTACGAAGTAGCGCATAAACTAGGGTTTAAGCTGTCACTGCCGATGGGAATGACACCTATGGGATCACTAGGATCCCTTCTACGGTTGGCGGGTGCGGGGTTGTGCAAAGAGCAGGTCTAGGAGCCAGCACAAAGATCGTTTCCCCAGTTTCGGGCCGCAAGGATGCGTAAAACCCTAGTCATGCTTTGGTGTATGTATTTGAGTGTTCTTGAGTTCTCGAGCTAGCTATTGTGCGTGAGTAGCCCAAAAGATCCGAATCCTTCTCCTGGTCGCCTCGGGCCTCCTTTTATAGGCAAAAGGGGTTGCCATAGTGGCACACAGGAGGTGGAAAGGTGTACAGTACACAAGCTTATCGTCTGTCATTACGGGACAAGGCGCATTAAATGTGCCCCTTAGGTGTCCCATTGCTTTATTGGGGACGACAATGAGGCCCGTCCCGTCCATCGCCGCTCCGTCTTGCTCCAACACGCGTCCAGGCCAACGAGGCATGCAGCGCCACGTAGGCTGGCAGGCTACTGAGATTAGGGGTGAAAATGGAGTGGAAACTTTCCGTTTTCCAGAAGAAAAATGGAAACAGAGAGAAAATATGAAAACGGAAACGAAAATTTGCAAAACGGAAGTGGAAATGGAATTTTTTTATGCGGAAACGGAAACAAAAACGGAATGGTGTTTTCCGGTGGAACATGCATGGAAATGGAACTTTCGGTTTCCGTGAATATGGATTTCCTGTTTTTACTATAGACCTATAGCTGCTTTGTAGCCCAACCACCAAAGAGAACACAATGACACGATTAGTAGAATGGATCTAAGGCCCAACTTCTATTACCACACATGTACTCAGCTTGACCCTATACGTAATTGTCTGGTACTAGTACAATACTACGCTAAGTTGCTAACATAATGATATTATTTTGTAGGCATGTTAACTGTTAGATAATAACGAGAAATAAACGAGACAAAGAGACACGGATTTTTACGTGGAAACCCTTGCGGGAGAAAACCACGGACGCACGAAGGCGCAATCACTATGAGGAGGAGTATTACAAGCACGAAACGACGCATCATTCGAGGTGCGACTACATGGGGTATATATGAGGGACAACACATAAGAGTCCTTGTAGGACAAGTAAACGAGTTGTACTCGTACGCGTCGACGTCAACGCAAAGGCCCACACCGTATGTACTACGTCTAGTCCAATACGGTAATAGAATTTAGATCATAATTTAACAATCTCCACCTTGATCCAAATTCCCTCCAGTAGTCGAAGAAAGTGAATAACTCCATCCAAATCAGCTTAAACACCTTGTGCATCAAAGTCCATAGGACTAGTGAGAAATACCAACTAAGCCTGAGCAAAGCTCAAACTTATTGGTCGGAATCGGCTTTGTCATCATATCGCAGGATTATCATGAGTACTTATCTTGCATACCTTCAAATCACCTTCAAAGAACAACATCTCGAATATAGTGAAATCGACATCAATGTGCTTTGTCCTCTCATGATACATTGGATTCTTTGTAAGATATATGGCACTTTATTTGTCACTAAATACGTAGGGCAAGATGAATCTCCACAAAGCTCGAGTATAAACCTCTCAACCAGATAGCTTCTTTGCATGCCTCGAAAATAGCCATATACTGGCATCGAGAGTGGAACAAGCCACAATAGACGCAAAGTTGCTCTCCAACTCACAAAGACAACCACCAATGGTGAAAACATAACACAGTGAGTGATCTTCTTATCCAAATCACCAAAGAAAATCAGAATCAACAAAACCAACAAGCCCATCTCCGGTTTTCCCAAAATGTAAATAAGCATTAGAAGTACCACGCAGTATCCGAAAATCCATCGAACGCTTTCCAATGCTCTTTCCGGGATTAGCCATGTACCTCTGACAACACTCAATGCATATGATAAGTCGGGGCGAGAACAAACCATGGCATACATAAGTGAACCAACTGCACTTGAATAGGGAACTCTAGACATGTACTCAATATCTCAGATCGACTTAGGACATAAAGTCGATGACAATTTGAAGTGTGCAGCTAATGGAGTACTCACCGCTTGGCATTATGCATATTAAAACGACGAAGAACTTTATCAATATATCCTTCTCGACTTAGATATACTTTTCCGACGGTCTATCTCTGGATATTTCCATGCCAAGAATTTTCTTTCTTTGCTCCAAATCCTTCATCTCAAATTCATTACTCAATTGCTTCTTTAGTTCATCAATCTCGACATACTCTTTGCAACAATTAGCATATCATCAACATAAAGGAGCAAATAAATAGTTGAACCATTGACGCTTTCAAATAAACACAACTATCATAATTAGACCTTTTGAAACCTTGAGAGAGCATAAAGGTGTCAAATCTCTTGTACCACTGCCTAGGGATTGCTTCAATCCATAAAGAGATTTCTTTAACTTGCGCATGCTTTTCTTTTCCAGAATAACAAAACCTTCAAAGTTGTTCCATATAAATATCCTCTTCTAATTCTCCATGTAAAAATGCAGTTTTAACATCCAATTGTTCAAGCTCAAGTTTATGCATGGCAACAATATCGAGTAAAGTGCTAATAGAGCTATGCTTCACAACAGAGAAAAGACTTTGTTATAGTCAATACCGAATCTGGCTATAACCTTTAGCAACTAACCTTGCTTTATATCTTGTCTCATCATTAGGAGAAACACCTTCTTTCCTCTTGAAAACCCACTTGCAACGAATAGGTTTCTTCTCTCTAGGCAATTTTACTAAATCCCAAGTGCCATTCATTTCAAGTGATTCCATCTCATCATGCATAGCAGTCATCCACTTATTATTATCACCGTAAATAATAGCCTCGAATATGAAGAAGGCTCAAATTACCTTCAATTTCTTACGCAATGATAAAGCAAAAGAAACAATATTGCACTCTTCAATTAACTCGTCAGTTTATTAATACCCCGCCTAACTCACACGTGCAAGATTCCAACTAGGTGGAACAATAGGATGATTTGGAGTGGGAGTGACATAATCATCATTAACGACGGGTTCATCATGTGCATCAACAATTTCATTACCAGATATATCACCGAATCAATAACATGCTCCACCCGAACAAGAGGGTCTGAATAGTAGGCTGCTGTTCACTCTCAACGGGAACATTAGTAGATGAAACATCATGTAACATAGCAGATTCATTAAAGATAACATTTCGCTAATAACAACCTTCCGGGTTTCAGTTTCCACAATTTAAAACCTTTAACACGGACTTATAACCAAGAAAGATGCACTTAACAGCCCTAGGCTCCAACTTTCCGTTATCAACATGAGCATAAGCAATTAAACAAAAACTCTCAACTGTGAATAATCAAAGGTGAACCGCACCATACCTCAATTGGAGTTTTCTTATTAAGAGCAATAGATGGTGAACGATTAATGAGATAACAAGCAATTGAAGCGGCCTCACCCAAAAACGCCTATGCAAACCTGCATTGGACAACATGCAACGGGCTCTGGAAATAATGGTCCTGTTCATACCAAAGAACACCGCTTTGTTGAGGAGTATAAGGAACGTGTAGTGTCCGACAATGCCTTCAGACTTGCAATAATTTTTAAATTGCTTAGAACGTAATTCCATACCATTATCGGTCTGAAGTATCTTTACCTTCCTTTCGCTTTGTCTCTCAATCATAATCTTCCACTCCTTAAATGCTGAGAATGCTTCATATTTATGCTTCAAGAAATAAGGCCAAACTTTTCTCGAATAATCATCAATAATAGTCAAGATATAACTTGCACCACCTAATGACTTCTTGCGAGATGGTCCCCATAAATCGTAATGCACATAATCAAGAATACCTTCAGCTTGTATGGGTCAAGTATTGAACTTCACCCTCTTGTGCTTGCCAAGATACAAATGCTCACAAAATTTCAATTTACTGGTTCATATCCATCAAGAAGACCTCTTATTTAACTCGCTAAACTAAGTTCACTCATATGCCCAAGACGATATGCCAAAGGTTAGCAAAGATCACAATCAGAATTCTTTGAAATAACTCGAGAAGGCACTCAAACGGTAGAACCTCGAAGGTAATAAAGACCATTGGTCGAACTCAAATCACCTTTCGTCACAATAAGGTGCCTGCCCAGCTGGTCGGGCTGGCAGCTGCATGGGAATGGCGGTGGAGTCTTGGCAGACGCGGGCTTGGCTGCAGCCGCATAGGTGTCTTCGGAAAGGGCCTTGCCGTGGCATCGTGGTCGTCCCCGGCAAGGTCTTGCCGGGGGTCTCGTGGATTTCCTCGACTAGGATCCTGCCGAGGATCGTCCTCTTCTGGTCCTCATCTGATCTTGTGTGTTTATGATCTTGACAAAGATCTGCATGCCACCACAGAGGTGCCTCCCGAGCCTTGGTTCCAATGTGGTTGTTGGCGGCGTTGGAACCCTCGAGCTCAAGGGTGGCTCGCTCTGCTGGTGTTGGGCAAGTCGCCCTAGCAAGGCTCTTGCCGGGGCCGCGGAGGCCGCCCCGGCAAGGGTCTTGCCGGGGGAGTCCACCTCGCCCTCTTGCTCTTCGTGCCTCTGGCTTCTCTCCTCTGCCCTGCTTAGTGTGGTCGTGGACGTGGCTCTGACTGCCCGTGCACAAGTAAAGGGGTAAAAAACGAGTGCCCCTACTTTGGTACACCGATAGGAGCCCCCGGGCATGGGCCACACATAAGCGCAACGCGTTGTTGGGCCAGCCCGTAACGATGCGCGGCAATGGGGGGGGATTTTACCACGCATTTCTTCTGTCAAGATTTCCCCACGACCCGCGTTGAACGCGCGTCGTGAAGGGTCGTGCATGACGTGGGGGGAATGCGTGAGGCGGCTTCCGCACGCATGCATCACATCATGGTAAAGAGGCGGCTCGCGCCTTCCCCATAAAAATAGGAAAACGTAGAGGCGCGGCTCATTTACTGAATGGACTCGGGTCGCGGTCTTCGAGGTGCCCGCGCCCCACGATCACGGGGTGGAGAACGGTCGCCTCACCCATCTCCTTGATTTTTGCTTTCTTGCCACATGTCCCCCATGCCCCCAAGGTGGCAGGCGATGGACGCGGGGGCACGGTCTTAAATAACGAGGCGGGAAACCGGGTCATCGTTGATTGAAGCAAAGGTCGGTCCGATTCCTCGCTACCGATGGCGGATTGGTTGATCAGGCGTAAGTTCCGACCCCGCCCCTTTATAAGAAGGGGAGGGGAATGGCACCCCACAATCTTCATCATCCATCTCCTTCCACCTTGGCTCCTTTCTTTCATCTGTCATGGCGAGAGGAGGCGCCGGCCCTTCGACGGTGGCGGTGAGGGTCTCTGCTCGACAGCCCGTCCCTCCTCCCCAAGATCTCGTGGCGGCGGAGCCGACCACGAGAGGAAGGGGGAGGGGGCGAGGCCGAGGTCGTTGTGGCGCTCGGGAAGAGGGGGACGGGGCGACGCACCGGCCTTGCCTCCGCCAGCGATGCCTCCCCCAATGGAGGGCCACGTCAGGGACCAGCATTGTGAGTTCTTCATCGGGTTGCGTCAGCCACCGCGTCGTCGTCTTCGTCTCCCTACTCCATTCACTCGGTAGATGGAGCTCGACCTGCCACAGACCCTCAGGTTGCATATGAGGGGCTGCGGGAACGGTGGCATGCGGGTTGACGTCGACTTTCCCGCTCCTCACGTCATGTACCTTCGTCGCGGATGGAAGACTTTTTCTCGTGTCCACAGCCTGACAGCGGGGCTCATTATCTACTTCAAATTAATGGAGAACGACCTGCTCTCCGTCAAGGTCTTTGGGGACCTTGGAAATCGCCTAAAGTGCTGCGTGGAGAGCTCCTCCAATGATGAAGACTCCTCCTCAAGCGGAGTGACGAGGAGGACAGCGACAGCGACACCGACCTCGACTCCGACTGACCGCGTCACCCCTCCCTCGGCCACGCGCCTTGCCGAGGGCCTTCCTCGTCAAGCTCTCCATCGGCACGTTCACCGCTGCCTTCTTGGGCGACTGGCATAGGAGGGCCGGAGAAGAGGAAGAAGGCGAGCCATCAAGGCGGAGTACGCGGGCACCGACGCCTTCATCGCGTATTGTCGGCCCGCTGCCTCATCTTTCGGCTCCTCTCCCGGCCCCGGGATGCCCTCCTGGTGTCTTCTGCTGCTCGTACCTCGCCTAGGTGCTCCTTTCGCCCTCCTGCTGTCTCGTTCCATCTTCTGAGGAGAGGGACAAGAAAGGGATCACGGGCATATTATCTCTTTTTAGTTCGTAAGCCTGCGGGCACTTGTTGAATTTAAAACTTGTAATCCCCTTGCTTATGTTTTTCATTCCGTATGAACTGTACCTTTACGGGATGTTTTTTAATGAAAAAGGGTGCTTGCCGGGTTCTTTGTGCGTGAGCGAGGCCCATGCCAAGGAGTGAATCCTTGTTATTTTTTAGATAAACATTGCTGCCCGGCAACGGGCCTTGCCGTCCCCTTACTTCGTTCGACCATTCTCGCGCTCTTGGCGGAGGCAGGGGCGAAGTAGAGTCAGGACCTTCGTTTATTTCCTTGTCACTGCGACTACGACCCGGTTCTGACCCAGGGAAGAGTTCTTGGGTGCAGAAAGAAGGGGGAGCACGGCGGCCTAGGAATAAAACGAGGTTTCATACGTCCTAACTCAATACGGAAATGCACAATAGGGGATGAAATACTTATCTGGATCCGCAGCCCCCGGCAGCGTTGGCCTGCCGTGGTTTGATTCTTGCTTCCGCAGCCCCCGGCAACCTTGGCTTGCCGGGGCCGGAATGTTGGCTTGTTCTCTTCCTTCCAAACAGCTCAGTAGAAACATCCATGTACCCTGCAAACCAAAGAGGACGGAAAGGAACAGAGAGACGCACTCTCGACCTCTATGCTAGGGGTTAGTCGCCGCTAAGCACTATCAACCCTAACCGAGGGACAGACTTATCCTAGCATGCATGCTAAACTTAGGGCGCCAAATGCTTCATTTATTTATGCTCGTGGTCTGCTACCGGCTTTGTATAGAGGGTTACATGCCTCGCCGCAAGGCTTGTACAAAAGGTGGTTTGCCGGGGGGCCCGACAACCGCGCCTTATGGGTAAAACTTGCGAAGATGTTCAATGTTCCAGGAGTTGCTCATTGGAATAGCATCTTCGGTCTCCAGGCGAACTGCACCGATCCTGGTGACTCGTATTACCCGATAAGGGCCTTCCAACTTTGGCGTCAACTTGTTGGAATTCTTGGCCGATTGAACGCACCGAAGAACAAGGTCGCCTTCCTCAAATCTTCGGGCATGAACCTTGCGGCTATGGTAGCGGTGCAAGGCTTGCTGGTAGCACGCCGCTCTCACAGCCGCCCGAAGACAATCTTCCTCAAGGAGCGTTGCATCATCTTTCCGCAATTGCTCTTGCTCAAACTCGTCATAGGCGAGCACTCGGGGTGACCCGTATGTGAGTTTCATGGAGAGAACTGCCGCTGCCCCGTATACCAGGGCAAAGGGTGTCTGGCCGGTGGCTTGATTTGGCGTCGTCCTGATTGACCAGAGAACCGTCGGCAACTCATCAATCTAGCACCTTCCGCTCTTGTGCAGCTTGCCAAAAGTCCTTGTCTCGTGCCTCGCAAAGATTTCAAAGATTTGCCCTTCCACTGCAGCTTGTTCGCGGGTGTGCTACTAAGCTTAAATGCACTTTGCTTGAGATCTTGGATGTACCGCATGAAGGTGTGGCTTAGAACTGCGGCCGTTGTTGGTGATGACTCTGCTTGGCACACCAAAACGGTAGACTAGCCCTTGAAGAACTTGACGGTCGATCGTGTTGCCACCTTCCTCATCGCTTCCACCTCCTACCACTTTGTGAACTTGTCGATTGCAACGCATAAGTACTCAAAGCCCCGATAAGCTGGGGAAAGGGCCCAGTATGTCGAGCCCCCGGACCGAAAATGGCCAGGAGAGAGGGATTGTTTGAAGGGCTTGAGCTGGTTGATGAAGCTTCTTCGAATGGAACTGACACACTTCACTACAAAAAAAAGACACATCCATGACATTTTGGGCCGAACGAAATTTTTTCTGTCATACTTATGACACTTCTATGACGATAATTATGACAAAACATGGTATCATCATAGATGTGGTGGGGTCCTACTTCTATGACAAAAAATCATGACAGAAAATGGGCTTTTCATCCTGGGCGGGCCGGAGACGCAACTGCATGACATTCTTTGGGCCGTCCATGACGGAAAAAACTATGGTAGAAGTGAGGGCGAGGAAAATATCAGGGTGTTCCCGGTTAGGGTGGGTAGTCGGGGCCGAGCGATGCGTGTTTCTTCGTGACACGCACACGCTGCGGATGCGAGGCGCTGAGCTCTAACTAAACCCGAAAGCGACAGAATCAGAGGCTACGCTACATCGAACCCGAGCGATCGATCGATGGTCGTTAATCGAACTCGATCGAAGCGATTCTTCGCTCGCCGCTAATCAAGCCGATCGATGTTGCCTCTGATGAACAAAGGAGCGCTATGGGGGTTGGATGAACAGCCTGGTGGGGTGAATGAACAGGACCCGTGGTGTTGCCTCTGGATGAACAGGACCCCGATCAATCGAGCCGGTTGGGGCTGGATGAACAGGACCCCGTGGAGGGCAGGATGAACAGGACCACCCCGTGGAGGGCAGGATGAACGAGAGACGGTGGAGGCAGGATGAATAGTAGCCCGTGGAGGGTGGTTGAATAGGAGCCCGTGGAGAGGGCTGGTTGAACGATGAGCCGGTGGAGTAAGCGCGTGGTGGAGGCCGGATGAGCAGGAGCCCGTGGATGAACAATGCGGTGGAGGCCGGAGGAGGTCACAGGATGAATAGTAGCCCGTGGAGGCCGGAGGGGTCGACGGTGGAGATGAACAGACGTTGTGGAGTCCTGTTTTGCGGCACGCTACACCCTCCCGGCGAACAGACCCCATTTCGACCGTAGCACTCCAACACAAGTCCGTTTGCTCCGTTTTGCGGTACGCCACACCCCTCCCGATCAACAGGACCCCCGTTTCGACCGTAGGAGGTCTGTTTCCTCCGTTTTGCGGTACACTAGACCCCACCCGATGAACAGGATCCCATTTCGAACGTGGCCGGTCGAACACAAAGCGGTTTCCTCCGTTCTGCGGTACGCCAGGCCTCGTTTCCATCGGTTGTTCCGTCCAAGCCCTCCCGATGAACACGACGACGCATTCCATTCCAACCTAGCCGGTTGGCTCCCCATGAACACGACGACGACGTTGTTTCTCCGCTCGACCCAGCCATGTACACGAAGTCCCGCCGCACGTGATGCGCGAGTAGGTGTTGGAGACCCTGCCAGATGTACGACGCGGGTCAGTATTTTCTTTCTTGCACACTGCCGCTGTACGTGCGCAGTACATGCTACGCGCGCTTCTACTACTTACGACGGCGCCGCTTACATCGACAAGTATGTACGCATATCGTCACACCAGAATGACAATGCTACGACGCTTTGACCAGGTGGGTCCCGATCGCGTGCACTTCCTTGCCTACGAAGATGTAGCCGGTGGGTCCCAGCAATGCGGCCGGGGCTTAATCATTTTTTTTGCCCGGATGCACTTCCTTGCATGCGAAGATGTAGTCGGTGGGTCCCGTATGAGGGGGAAACATTTTGTTCACGAAATACGGTGGCCCGTCCGGTGGGTCCCCATCACAAAAGCGAGAATAATTATTTTGCGCGTAATAAGGAGGCACTTCCTTGCTGCGGCCGTGGACCCGGCTGTCAGCCTCTCCATGTAAAATCCATGTCCGATGGAAGCCGTTCCTTGACCACGCTGACCGCGCTGCGTCGAGAGCACCAGGGCGGTGGACGACGGCGAGACCTAGGAAGGGGACGACGCGGAGCCAGGGAAGACGCGGCAGTGGAAGCCCGCACGGAGAGGAGTACGAGGGTTCACCGTTCATCATGGTGTGAGGTTGCTGCCGCCGCAGGCCTCGCCAGTGGTGGGAATAGTAGGGCGGTGAGGCCTCCGCGGCAAGACAACCCGCCACGAGAGGCAGGAGCATGCGGCACGACCGGGGCCATTTGGGCGGCCGAGCAAAAGGACCAGAGGTTGAAGAAGCACTAAGGCCGTTGGATGGACATTGTACGGTTACTGGAGCTAGAATCGTTCATATTGACTAAGTTGACAAAGCCCTCCGTCCCCGTCAACTTAGTAGGCCCACAAGTCAGCCTCCCACTGTGGTGGGTCCCAGCTGGCAGGGGGGTATTCATTTTTTTGTGCGCAATAAGGAGGCACTTCCTTGCGTGCGAAGATATAGTTGGTGGGTCCGACCTGTCAGCGGAGGGAATGTTTTTTTCACGAAATACAGAGGCCTTTCCGGTGGGTCCCAGATATCAGGTGGAGGAATCATTATTTTGCGCGTAATAAGGAGGCATTTCCTTGTGTGCGGCCGTGGACCCAGCTGTAAGCCTCTCCACGCACGGTCCACTTCCGATGGATGTCGTTCCTTGACCACGTTGACCACGCCGCGCCGAGAGCACCAGGGCGATGGACGACGGTGAGGCCTACGAAGGGAACGACACGGAGCCAGGGAAGACACGGCAGTGGCTGCCCACGCAGTGGAGAGTACGAGGGTTGACTGGTTCGGCTGCCATCGCCGGAAAATAACAGGAGGTGTGGGTGAGTAGAGGGATAGACAGGCCAGGGATGCGAGTATATGATGGGGCCTTGAGGCCTGCCCGGCAGCACACACCGCCACGGAGGCGGAGCAAGCGGTTTCGACGGGCGCTGGTTTGGGCGGTCAAGGGAAGATCGAGATCAAGAAGCACGATTGACATCTAACGGTCCGACCTTTGGTAGAGTCGATTGTTGACTAAGTTTCTTTTGATAAACCTTGTGTACGATAAACTTAGTAGGCCCACAAGTCAGCCTCCAAATCTGTGGCGTATAAACATAGAGCCCATTTGCTATTTTTTAATAATTTGCAGCCCATTTGCTAATTCTTAAGTAATTTATTACACCCCATTTTCTGCCCAGGACCACGGTCAAAAAGTTCAACCTTATTTTGCATATTTCGGTGGAGTCCGAACTTTTGTAATCCCGAAATGATAAACATTTTTTAAGAACTTACTGATTTGCCAAAAAAATCATTTTGTTTTTGTAAGCAAATAAGACGTGGGACAATTGAGTTGGGTTTAAGGGAAAACCAGTGGTAAAAAAAATCAGCGCTGGGATGGAAAACAACAACAAAAATAAGGATGTAAATATGAAAAGTGAATTTTATGTATCTTCAATATAATGATACGTGTATATGAACTAGTAAAACTATAGGTAGAGATTAGAAAACAGATGTAGGACATGCGTCCAAGAGGAAAATAGAAATGGGTTGTGTGTTTGATTCAGTAAAAAAGTGCCTGCGGATGTTGTAAGACAAAATATGACTAATGCTGGCGGGCCAGAGGCCAGTAGATACCTGTTGGATCTTTGTGCCCCGTTGTCGCCATGGGCTGGGCCTTAAAAACAAAACCAAGCTCAGGCAGTCTACAGCCAGCTTGAAACTTGCTCGAACTGAAAAAACAATATACGTGCTCAATAAATGAGAGAATTCTGCAAGTATGCATCGATAACCGGGATGCAAGCAGGATATTGTTTTTCATCGGGATAATAAGAGCATGCACTTGTTTCGAAAAATTTGGAGAACTGGGAATTCGAACGGCAGGTGCTTATGCTACCCATCAAATAAAAATCAGGTGCCTGAAAATTCGCTTCGAAACAAATGAATCAGCTTTATATCCACGTCGACCCTCGGCATGATGGTTGGAAGAAAATGCCAAGTTCATACCAAAAGATCGTTAACAACAATACCAACTTGCGGACGACAAGGTAGTGCAAGTACCAATACCAAATTAACTTATAATCTTTTTACTCCTGGCCCTAGTGTTTGTCTGGTAGAAAATCTTGCAGAGGACCAGCTCCCGCTCCTTCTCTTGCTCCAGGTCCCCGAGGTGGTACTGGTGCATCACCTAGTTGGTCCTCTGCTGGTCGAAGTTCTTGTTGGTGTGCAGCACCAGAACCTTTTTGCTGCCCATCTGTCGGCCGTTGACCATCATCGGCAAGGTATTGCCGGTGTTGTGCCACATCGCGTGCATGCCGCACTCCGACTGTATCTTGCGATGCATCCACGTGCCCCTTATGAACGCCCTGGAATTGCGCTGGAAGAAATGCTTGCTTAGGCCACTCGATGTGATACCTGCAGTATTGTTGAATACAGGTTTTAGTGTACGTAGTTGGCATTTTCATAACATCTTTGGCATGTTGCAGTCACTTGTTTCAATTTTTATTAACTGTCAAATTTTAATTGCTTCACTAGGTCTGCTTCTAAAAAGAAAAATAGAGCTATAAACAAAGGAATATGTTTGTGCAACTAGATGGCCGATCAGTGTCTTACCTGGAAATTTCTCAGGATGGATGTAGCATATGCCGTGCTCGCTGTTGATGGTTGGTATGAACAAATCGATGAGAGGGTGAGATCTCGCACTGTCAGCACTCACTTTGGCCTCAAGGTGCTCGATCAGCTGCTGATTCGTGGGATCGAACTTGACGCCAGCCGGCAGCACCGGCCAATCCTTCTTCGACTTGCATGGGTTAATTCGGTTATATGGTACTCAATGTATGATCAATCGATTGTTTTAAGTGAATGATGAAAGATTTGACAGATAAGTGGTACTCAAATCTGAAGTCCGTAATACCCGAACACGCCCGGGATTCTTGTGTCACCTCACGCAGCGTGTTATCACGCCAATTCAATGTGGACATGATGAATAATTTGACCGACGATACTAGTAATCTTTATCTTGTACTACTTACTAGTCGTATTTAGTGTCACATTTTAACCATATATATATATATATATATATATATATATATATATATATATATATATATATATATATATATATATATATATATTGCACAGATCTCCATCATCATTATCAAGGTACATCCTGCGCAGGTGAGTTAGGATGCACTTGATCCCAGAAAGGTATCTATCCTTCAAACCAGATGAGTGCTTCAAACTAACAACAATCCAACAAAAGAGGGTCGTGCTATAACAGCAGAATACATGGCTCAGTCTACATATCAGTACGAATCAAGTTGTGCATATTTGTTGTTGGCATGAACCACATCGCCGCATGTCGGGTTTGCAAAAGCCATCCATCGCATGGAAGCTTGATGCCTTTCACACACTGAAGATTATCTCGCAACAAGCTGTGTCAACGAATCTCTGGATATGGTGATTCATGAAACCCATGGTATGATGTGTAAACACAGTCCCCCCTGGCGAATGGAAGTTGCATAGCACAGTAATCATCGCCAGTGATATGATCGATGATTAGTTGGATGATCAGATAATTGAGCCCAAGGAACATGGAGTGGTTGCCGAGGCTGTAAACCCGCCTCCAGTTGAATACGCCTGGCCCAACAGAGCTGGGATCTTTCTCGAACATGAAGCAGCCATAGCCATCAATGTCATGAACGCCCCAGGCGTTGTACTGCATGTGGTTTGATGAAATGGTTTGGTCAATTTGGTACGTGCAAATGAGCATCAAATGACCACCGTCAGCTGAACAAGCGATAAACCACGACCCATCGGCTGGTATGATTCCAAGTCCTAGAATCATGAAGGCCAGCACATTTGCGTCTGCTGCAACAATTCAAAATTGGAGACCAAAAGGACAAAAATAAACAATCATGTTCAGAGTATGTGTGGAATTAAGATTATTATAACAATGACACATATCATAGACAGAGAATTGCAATGTCGTGGTCATAATCATACCCCAAGTTAAAAAAAATAAGTCAATGGCTTTCATATTCTAGCAATATATCATGGTTCAAACATCATGTAACAATGAGAGGAAAACAGATATGACAGGGCCTACTCATATTCTACCATAGCACTTACTACAGTTATCATATCAACTCTAAGCAATAAGATGCGTTGTTATAAAAATCCTGGAAATGAGAGTAACATATAGCAATCATGAGGTTATACTCATAATATCTATTCTAACAATCAATAGATACCAATTGTTCTCATATCAACTCTAACAATAACATGTGTGGTCATAAAAATCTAGGAAATGAGAGGAACATATAGCAATGATGTGGTTATAGACATACTATATATTCTAAATTTGTAACAATGAACAGGCAGTCGTATTCTTAAGGTAAAGATGAGATGAGATAGAACAACTACACGACGATAGATTCCACCAGTATAGGCAGCCAATCTGTGCCTCGACCGCATAAACGATGCCATCGTGCACTATACCATCAGACAGAAGTGTTGGGTGAAGAGGATCGACGATGAGCCATAACCATGTATGGCGACCGGATTCCAGATAGACTAATCCCATGTTGAACACGGCAATGAGCTTGTAATCCATGTAGTCTTCTGATGGTGTGGGCACTTCGTAGATTACAACCTTCAGCAAACAGAGGTCGAGCCAAAAGCTCGACGCATCTCATGCGTAGTAGGCAGGAGTGTCCGGCGGGCCGCGAGGCTCGATGGCGGCGGTATCCAAAGATGGGGGTGATCTCTCGCTGGGTGTAGATATCCACGAGACACCACGGACTACCGGATTGGTGGATGAGGACGATCCAGTTGGCCTTCATGCCCGCCCAGTAGTGGCCGCGCATGAAGGGTAGGTGGACGGGTAGTGGTAGCATGTCGAGGGGCACCACGGCAACCTCCGTAGGATCGTCAAGTCGGTGTCTGGGCCACCTGCGAGGATTGGGCATCAGCAAGCAGGGTGTCTTGAAAAGAGCCGGCCGGTTGCAGATGAGTAGATGGTACAAAGACACCGAGCATGCGGCCAGACGGACATAGCTGAGTAGGTCCATACGATTATAGATCTGCTCCAAGAGAACATCGGGGAGGGAATTCCAATCACGGCTCTGCGACGATCGGTTCTCGCCATTGGGGTTTTGGTGCTGCGAGCCGAGGGGAAGTGGATTTGGGCGGGCGAGCGAAGAAGCTTCTCCTCATGTGGCCGAGCAGTGAGCGTGGGGATATGGTACGCGCGAGCTACCAAGGAAGATAGGGCGGGCGGGCGAGCAGTGAGCGGGGGGAAATGGTGTGCGGCCGACGATGGGGAAGAGAGGAGGAAGAAGAAGAGAGGAGGAAGAAGAGTGGAAGATGGGGAAGAAAGTGCATTAAATCTCAATTCTACTACTACTACCAAGATATACCGTCCTTCGGATTGTAAATAGTTACACCGATGACATGTGGGTCTATCACAAGAGGGCCCATATGTCAGTTAATGGAGGACAGAAGCGTGCTCTACTGGCAAACATGATGGCAGTACTGGGTAAGGCTGTAACATCCCAAATTTCCTATTTGGAATGTTTTACAATTATAGCTAAGCATCCTATGCATCCTGTTTGAATTTGAATGCCAATTGGAGTTTCAGAGAAATTTGAGTTTTGAATTTGAATTCAAACTTTGGCAAGTGGGAAACACTTCAAAAACTAAGCCTGATAAATACTTGATCAAAAGTATGAGAGGAGTAAACATGACACTCCAAAAATATCAGAAGAAAACATTGCCAAAAGATTTGGATTCAAATCTGAATTTTATTTGAATTTGAAAAAATGGATTTTATAAAGTTTGGATTTTGCCTTTGGAAAAATGTTCAAAAGAAAGGAATATTCCCGATCATTTTGGTATATATATACCCTATATAAAATATTTATAGTTATTGTTTTATTTCTGTTTTGTTTTGCTAAAAAATAAATTCAAAAAATAGGAAAACCCCAGCGCCAACCAGCCCTCTGCCCAGCCAGCCAAGAAGACTTCACCACCAGACCCGGCCCACCCACGCCAATCAGCAGCCCAGACCACCAGCCTCCTCGCCTGAATCGCCTCGCCCGCCGCCTGCTTCGCCTCGCCTCTCTCTCCCTCTCATCGACCATGGCCCACCCCATCTTCTTCCCTCGCCCACGCCACATCGCTGCCGCCCATGGATCGCGGATCCCGAAGATCCGGGATCCCGATCCGATCCGATCCCGAAGCCAGTAGAGGCCACAGCTATATAAGCCGACGCCCGCACCCATTTCCCCCTAGCCTCATGGACCCTCTCTCCCTCTCCACGAGCTCGCTGGAGCAAGCTCCGTCGCCGCCATTGTCGCCGCCGCCGCCCTAGACCACCCGGCCACCCCGACGCCACCGCACCCTCCCGAGCTCCCGCATCCTCCCGGCCACTCCCCCGACCTCCCCGACGCCCGAAGACCTCACCGCACTCTCGCTGCCGCCGCCGCCGCCGTCGGACGCCGGTAAGTCGCCGGAATCCCCCTCCCCCGTCCGATCCCAAATAGACGGCCCAGATTAGAACCCCCGAATGGGTATCTTTTTAAATAAAACCGGCCCGGTTCTTTCCGGTTTAGTATTAGTTAGTTTTTTTTTTATTTTAGCCCGATTCGTTTTAGTTTAAACCTAGGCCCGGTTAGGTTATTTGACGCCTAGTGCACAGTTTAGGCCCATTAGGCCTTTTTCTTTTAATTTCATTTTTTTGTTTTAGCAGAATAGTTTCTGTTTTGAAAAATTCATATCTTTTATTCTGTTTAATATTTTTGAGTGATTCTTTTTTTGTTGGTTTGCAAATTTTCTATAGTTTCTGTAGAATATATATTTAGCTATGTTAAAATTAATTAAAACTGCTTTAATTTAGTTTTAGTCAGAATAGTAAATCTGCTATAACTTGAGTTAGAAAAATTATTTTTGGATGATTCTTTTTGTCCCAACTTTATTTTGGCATTGCCAAACCATAAAAATTAACTTGGGTATTTTAGGATTAATAAAAAATAGTTTTAAGCAGAATCTTGCTAATCCTAATTAATTAACTAGCTACTGTTTTCCTATAAATTTAATTAGTAAATAAATTTATTTTTAACATGTGATTGATTATTCTAGGTTAGTTTCTGCCACTCTAATAGATGAAATTTTATTTATAATTAATAAAAGTTTTATATTATTTTCTTAATAGAAATTGGATTAGGCCTAATAGGAGTTTTATAATAGCTTTTAAATTAATTCTTTTTGCTCCTAGTTGTTAGTGAATCCTTTTCTGTTAAGTTAACCTAAAACCATGATTAGGTTATGTTAAGAAATTTTGTTATATAAAAACTATTCTAGCTATTGTTTGAAGTAGGAAAAAACTTGAGTTGGTTTTTCTTTGAGTTTTCCTTTGGATTTTGATTTGGTTGTTTTGGTGTGTTATGTTACTTTGTTATGCTATTGTGTTATGTGATCCTATTGCTATATGCTTATTGTGAATTGTTTGTCTCGGTAGAGTTTCAGTCTGAAGCTTGCTACTCTGAATCTTTAGCTTACGAGGATCATCGGCAAGGCAAGTTTTGATCATGTTATTTCTATACCTATGTTTTTGTGCATTAGTAATTGTCACCACCCACCATGCATGCAGTAGTGAAATTTTGAAGTCATTAAACTTGAGTAGTATCATGTGGTAGGATGAACCAATCCCTTGTTACCATGACCCCGGATGAAGTAGTTTACTTTGCTATGCTCAGTGACGGGTTTTGGGTTGAGTGAAATTCATAAGCAAGATATGAGAGTCAATGATGATGACAACCCATGAACTACAATGATCAAGATGGACTTGGAAATTCACTCTTTGGGTGGAGGATTTGTTGACGGGCACCCTGAGAACCCAGTGGTGGCGGGATGCATGGAGAAGTGCCATGACATCTTGCGGAAAGCTTCACCCAGCCACGAAGAGAAGGATGGATGCCCCATGACCGAAGCTTACAATGCAGCCGCAAGCCATTATGGGCTCTGGCTGGGTTGACCCTAGTAGTGACGCTGGTTGGGCGGTACTACGAGATGTAGAAGAACGGTAGGATTGGATGGGTACGCAAGTAGCGGAAGAACTCTTTGGAAGACCTGTTTCATTCGTCCCCGTCTTCAAACACCATGAAGTGCGAAGACTTTAAAGGAGGGAATGATTCTTGCGGGAAAGTCGCAACCCTCTGCAGAGTTAAAGATCTAATCGATTAGCCGTGTCCCCGATTCACGGACATTTGAGCCTCTGGAACTTGGAAGTATTCGGATATCTCAACACTAAAACTAATAAATTAATTTGAGGGGTTTATGACTTAATAATTTGGGAATGAGATTTTGGTTGGCGGAACCATCTCAATAACTACCAACAATTGTAGTATTTTGCAAGCAAGTCCACTGTAGTAGGGAAAAATTTGCTTTTCGCAAAATGATGAAACTTAGAGCTCCACAGCCAAAATGCATATAGTGTTAGTAAGTTTATTATTGTTATTCTTCATGACTTGCCAGCTTATTCCAAAAGATGACCTACATGGCTGCAATGTCTTATGTTGCGGGTATATTCGATCGGGGTGAGGCTACGCTCCGCGCTTGGCGATTGCCCTTTGGAGTCGGATGGACTCGCTTTATCTTCGACGCTTCCGCAGTGTTATTAGTTTATTTCTCATGAGTTGGCCTTGAGCCAAATTTATTCCCTTGTAATAAAGACTCTATATGAGAATCGTGTAATGATATTCTGGTGTGATTGAACTTTGATTACTTTATCGATGTACTGTGAGTACCAGCATGATCTTGGGATGGTACAGACACAGAGATTTGACCGATTTTGGGTCAGGTCGCTACAAAGGCTGATTTAGTAACACCAACACGCTGGTTCAGCTTATTAATTAAGTGTCCCATCTGCTGCAGCATGTATTGTCACTTCACTGCGAAGACTAGTTGAATAGTTCTCTCTGACCGAGATGGGGAATAATGAATCGCGAAGACTTCCTTCTACATTATCCCTATGCCTCTACGCTCACTTCACTTATTTTCCTCCGTACGTAGTCACTTGTTGAAATCTCTAGAAAGACAAATACTCCATATTTGGGAACAGAGGGAGGATTTTACTCCGTATTTGGGAACAGAGGGAGGATTTTACTCTGTATTTGGGAACAGAGGGAGTATCACCATATGGAGGAAACAGAGGAAGCCTGAAATATGAACATGTCAATGGGAGGGAGTAAGCCCCATGCATGCATGCATGCATGCAACATGCAACACTCACACGTACACATGGACGCACGCAACACTCACGCACCCATGCGGCACACATCACACGACGCAACACACACACTCACGCTCAAGTGCTCAACCTACTCCCTACGTCCGTGAAAGACTGTACATTTAGAGATTTACACATTGACCAGGGCATAATTAACGCCCAAAAGTTATGTGTGCATGCGACCATTGAGAGAAGAAGATTAAATGAAGGTCGTTGCATGCTGTAATTAAGGATAGACATGTGGCCTATACCTAGAACACAATTTGGTGCATTAGTCAATCAATATCGATTTAGATTAAAGGCTAATTGCATTGTAAATGTAGATGTACTACACTCTTTGTTTTTTAGCTGATTTCTTTGCTCTGCCAACTGACAGGTGGGACCCAGAAACCAGGTGACAATTTAACCAGTCAACAAAGTGCCACGTCGACTATTTGGCCGGTCAGTAGGGTGCAATACAGTGCTCTACGATGAGCTAGTGATCCTATAATCACCGCAAAACTATATATAGTGACCGTAAAGAGCGTATTGCTACATACGTTGACCGCCAGTGTATTTTTCTCATTTGAAATTAAGCCATATTAACCGAAAAGGACGCAGTATGGACTAGTACTAGTACTGCTTTGATGTGTCCCGTCAACTCACCGAACGAGGAGACGCTTGCTTAATACGCCTCTCCCTCGCCCATGCGCACGGTGGTTCGCAGGACGAGGAGAGGGTTTTGACTACAGCACGCCCTCTCCCTCTCCTTCGCCCTCGCCCTCACGGTGGACATGCAGCAGTTCAATCGGTGTCAGATTGCCAGAAGCATAATGTGTACTGTAGTATCATCATTGTTGGACCTCCCGAAGAGGCGAAGAGCCAAGTGCAAGGTTCACACGAGTACGAACTGTTGAACCTCCCGAAGAGGCAAAGAGCCAAGCGCAAGGTTTTATAGGAGTTGTCGTCCTAGTAGGAGCGTACTACAACTATAGCGAACGATGCTACTGTATGATGCCGCCACGTTACGTATATCCAAAGCTGTGCCACCTTTTTTTTCTCAAAGAGCGTGTTGGAGCCCGTGCAACAACCACACAAGTTCCACGTACACATAACACATTTACTAGTAATAAATTCTAAAGGACAAATGCCAGTATGCCACACAAGTTCATCTCCAATTCATGTGATAAATTTGTGCATGACTAGTCTATATATATTCACAGTGCTACCGTTCACAATTTACCGTACTCCACTTACACGTTATAGATGGGCTACATGTCCTCCTCCAGGTTCCAGTCCCAGGTGTTCTTCATGGATGGCACGATCCATAGCGGTGGGCAACGGAAATCATTTTCGCAGCTTTCTAGTCCGGTTCCGCACGATGGAGACTCATCCAAGCTGAAGCGGCATAAATCAGGGATAGCGTGTCCCAGCATGTCGTTCATCCGTCGGTGCGCACGGAAGACACAACCATGCTTCATGACGGCAGGTCTTCTATGTCGTGCACAGAAGGTGGCATCCTCTTCACAATGGGGTAGCTGTCCCCAATGAAAAGCGAGTACTCTCCAAGAGTGTTCCTCGGCACCCACGTAGCATCACGGGGGTCGAACTCGGTGCCGTTCATCTGGTACACGCGGCATCTCATATCTGGACACATGGTGACATACATAGTCAAGGTCCATGCATAATAATGTTGTGCTCAAATATGGCGGTCAGTGATACTGTGCAGCAAATATTACTACTCCGGTATAGAGAAGTAAAATAACTGGCTTATTATATATAGCTACTGTTGGCTACATGGATGAGATAGTAAGACATGGAAAAACAAAAATGGTGGCAGCTAGTGGGTTCAAGTCTTCAAGGGCCTATACGCGTCCTCCAAGATAAAGAGTACTCCTACTAGTACGTAAGTAGAGTACTAGTACAACAATGAAAGAGAAGGCGAGAGGGTTAAAAAAATGGAATACCGGGTAGATGGTGACGGTCCGATCGTGGTAGATTGTGTGACCATGTTGCACATCGGTGGTACCATGGGTAACGATCGCTAAGATAGTTGATCCCAATATGCCAAAGTCAGCTACAAGGTTCCAGGTTAGACCGAATCGCAGATGCAAATGCACATCCAGGATCGGCGATCTTATTTTGATCGCGAGATGACTGGTCCCTGCAAAATAATGGAGTACCGTTAGGGATGCAAATGATGGTTTGTGCATTCCGTTTGTAATCTCCCGTACCATAGGATGGAAACCAGATGAAACAAGTCCCCTGGCTTGTCACCATGAAGATACGGCGTCTTCGAACATATAGGGGTACAAATCTGCCACCGCCAACATGCGCCAGCCTCTGCCGTTACTGCCTCTTGCATTAATGGCAATCCTTATATCGAACATCGCGATGAGATAGTAATCGTCGTAGCCGCGTCGCTTTGTCGGTGAGTCTGCAATTGCTATCTTCTTCAATCTCATGTAGGCATCATCATATGTATTCAAGCCCATCCAGTCCAAAAGTCCGATCCCAATGGTGGAGAAGGGTCTCACTGAACGCCGCCTTTTAGTGGATGTTGTGCAAAATGATGGTGGTATCCGGCTGGAGGTATGCAAGCCAATCTTCGTTGGCACCGACCTAGACCTATATATAAGACGGTGGGCAGCGGAGAAATTACGGGATGGAAATGGAATAACTAAGTACTACATGATCAAACTCCATTACTGACCTGCTCATCGGACAAAATCCGATTACCTCTCAACGTCGGCAACTCTGCAACCATGGCCAGGGAGCGGTGGACTTTTCAAAGGATTGTCCCATAGAAGAATCTTCTCCTCGAGGACGCATGGAAGACCAACAAGCATGGCCTTTTCCCAAGCCATTTTAAGCACCGTCTTGAAATAGTTGGTGCAGGAAGCACCGAGTCTTGCGGTGGTGAGGACGTCGAAGCGGCGTGCAATTTCTCCCATAGGATCGTCGTCCAAGGTCTCCCAGCTCCGGCAAGGAGGAGAACCGCCTGGCAAATCCATGGGAGCAGCGACAAACTGCCTTCTCTTCGGGGGGAGGGGAACTGGCGAGGAGGAGATAAGAGCGTAGCAACCGCAGGGCCTCGTCCCTTCCAACTGTAGATCGTTCCTTCCAACTGTAGCGAAGGGGTGAGGCTATTATTTACTACTAGTACTAGCATTATGGGACGTTATGGGATTGCATTATACTGTAAATAATAGCACTAGTAAGAAATTTTTGGCACTAGCTAGTAGTTTTTGGCGTGGATTAAGAAATTTTGGGTATGTTTTTGCTATTTTTGTACCGCCAACTAGTGTCAAAAAGCGTCTTACATAATGTGACGGAGGAGTACTCGTCTTCAGCGCATACTAGTACTACTTTCTCAACTAGTAGTGCGAGGTACTACTAGTGCTATGTACTGTACTTCTAGTATAGTGCACCAGTTTTGAACTCTTGAATCTCAGGACCAAGGAGCTACAGTTGGAAGTGGAGGGTACTACTGTTCTCTAGAACCATCGCTGTACTATCAATGCAGGGAAAGTACACTTGTGTAGTGGCCTGGTGGGTACTCTCGGTGCTCTATTCAGCCGCTCATCTCACGTAGCTGGCCTACCCAGCCGCTCCTCTCACGCACACACTAGCAGACTGTTTATCAGCGACTGTTACTACGGGGGCAGAACATTTGAGTTATTTGATACAGCCAGACTAGGCTTTTCGCTTCCATTTGTGGAGGTGTAATGGATCTCGTCGAACTTTGTTAGTAGTTCCTTCTTTATGAATGAGATGAAGCAAAGCTTTTGCCTCCGTTTCAAAAAAAAATACGTCAAGAGGAACTTCTTTTATAGTAGAGCCGATAATGGAGTGAAGTCCATGCGTGCAACGCCACAAGCTACAGAGTAGTAGTAGTGCACTTTACGTACAGAGCCATATTCCACAGTTCCCAATGCCCTGCCAGGCTTTTCCAGCTCCTCTGGCTTAATTGGGAGGCGCTAGTTCAAATATGCTACTAGCTGATGAGGAAGCTGCAAGCGAGGTGCGGCTAGGGCGAGCACGCGAGCCACGAGATGCTGGGAAGGAAAACCCGTTCACATGGCTAGCCTATCCAGTGCACCTAGATTGTGGTGCCGCACGTCCGTTTGACTTCAAAACTCAAACTAGCCGTGTAAAATATTGGCTCGCAGTGAAGTTACTATTTTAAAAAAAAGGCCGTCGTGCGTTCGGCCGGGATCGAACCCACAAAACGAGGTATACACTCCCGCGACCACTAGTAGTACTCGTTGGAGTACAACACTGTTGGGGAACGTAGTAATTTCAAAAAAAAAATCCTACGCACACGTAGGATCATGGTGATGCATAGCAGCGAGAGGAGAGTGTGTCCACGTACCCTCGTAGACCAAAAGCGAAGCGTTAACTGCACAACGGTTGATGTAGTCGTACATCTTCATGATCCGACCGATCCAAGTACCGAACGTACGGCACCTCCGAGTTCAGCACACGTTCAGCTTGATGACGTCCCGCGAACTCCGATCCAGCAGAGCTTCACGGGAGAGTTCCGTCAGCACGACGGCGTGATGACGGTGATGATGTTGCTACCGACGCAGGGCTTCGCCTAAGCACCGCTACGATATGATCCAGGTGGAATATGGTGGAGGGGGCACCGCACATGGCTGGGAGAGATCAACAGATCAACTTGTGTGTCTATGGGGTGCCCCCTGGCCATGTATATAAAGGAGTGGAGGAGGGGGAGAGGGCCGGCCCTATGGCACGCTCTGGAGGAGTCCTACTCCCACCGGGAGTAGGATTCCTCCCCTTCCAAGTAGTAGGAGACAAGGAAGGGGAAGAGGGAAGAGAAGGAAGGAGGGGGCGCCGCCCCTCCACCTAGTCCAATTCGGACTAGTCATTGGGGGGCGCGCGACCTGCCTCTCTCTCTCCCCTAAAGCCCAATAAGGCCCATATACTTCTTCCCCCGTATTCCCGTAACTCCCCGGTACTCCGAAAAATACCCGAACCACTCGGAACCTTTCCGATGCCCGAATATAGTCGTCTAATATATCGATCTTTACGTCTCGACCATTTCGAGACTCCTCGTCATGTCCCCGATCTCATCCGGGACTCCGAACTACCTTCGGTACATCAAAACACATAAACTCATAATACAAATCGTCACCGAATGTTAAGCATGCGGACCCTACGGGTTCGAGAACTATGTAGACATGACCGAGACACGTCTCCGGTCAATAACCAATAGCGGAACTTGGATGCTCATATTGGCTCCCACATATTCTACGAAGATCTTTATCGGTCAAACCGGATAACAACATACGTTGTTCCCTTTGTCATCAGTATGTTACTTGCCCGAGATTCGATCATCGGTATCTCAATACCTAGTTCAATCTCGTTACCGGGAAGTCTCTTTACTCGTTCCGTAATGCATCATCCCGTAACTAACTCATTAGTCACATTGCTTGCAAGGCTTATAGTGATGTGCATTACCGAGAGGGCCCAGAGATACCTCTCCGAAAATCGGAGTGAAAAATCCTAATCTCAAAATACGCCAACTCAACAAGTACCTTCGAGACACCTGTAGAGCACCTTTATAATCACCCGATTCGTTGTGACGTTTGGTAGCACACAAAGTGTTCCTCCGGTAAACGGGAGTTACATAATCTCATAGTCATAGGAACATGTATAAGTCATGAAGAAAGCAATAGCAACATACTAAATGATCAAGTGCTAAGCTAACGGAATGGGTCAAGTCAACCACATCATTCTCCTAATGATGTGATCCCGTTTATCAAATGACAATTCATGTCTATGGCTAGGAAACTTAACCATCTTTGATCAACGAGCTAGTCAAGTAGAGGCATACTAGTGACACTCTGTTTTGTCTATGTATTCACACATGTATTATGTTTCCGGTTAATACAATTCTAGCATGAATAATAAACATTTATCATGAAATAAGGAAGTAAATAATAATTTTATTATTGCCTCTAGGGCATATTTCGTTCAAACGCAACCTAGAATCGCCTTTTGTCGCTAGTAGTACATTGTTCCTTACAAGAAACCCCTAATAATGCAAGAAACCACTAATAATGCCAAGAAACTACTACCACTTGCATACGTGGAAGACTTAAGATAAGACTATCTTATCAACCATTGTACATGCTCTTACCAACCAGCCCTCCCAAGAAACGACTACTCTACAAAGTGCCGTTATAGGCACGTTTCAACCCATGGCCCTGTTTGGATACATTTGTTGTCAATCTAACCCTGCCATCCAAACACCACTTTGGTTAGAGTTAGTTCAGGGTTAGAATCTAACCTCTAACTTAGAGTATCCAAACAGGGCCCGTGTCGCCCATTAAGTCAACGCCTTCTATTCGACCGGGCGTTATGACTTGTGGGACCTACATGTCAGTCTGCACAAAGATCCCCGAGTGACCTCCTACCTCCGCCCCGTCCACCTTGTCATCCTCGGCCATGGGAGGCAGCTACCGCCGCCGGCATAAGGCAAGGTCAAAACCGCCGGCGGTGCGGTGCCCATCTTGCGGCAGCCCGGATGCCAACCCGTCCGGCGCTCGCGGCCGCTAGCTAGCCAAGATAGCTCCGTCCAGCTGCTTGTCTGCAAGGTTTTCTAGCTAGATTGGCACGGCGGCGCGGCGTCTTGCTCGTGCGCGTCGTGCTAAGGCCAGCCATCTGGCTCGAGCGAAGGCCAGCGCGGCAGCTTGCTCGCTCGTGAGTCACGCTCGGGCCAGCCTGCCAACCCGAGCGGAGGCCAGCGCGGCGTCCGGCCCGTCCGACGGAGCGGCGACCAACTCGCTCATCACCGGCGCCACCGACGATCACCCATCAGCACTATTTGAAGTAATGTTCAGGAAAAATAATGAATTGAAGGGGAATAATAGGATAGAAGGTCATGTTGGGGATCGTTGCAGAAATTAAAATTTTCTACGCATCATCGAGATCAATCTATGGAGAGACTAGCAACAAGAGAGAGGGGAGTGCATCTTCATACCCATGAAGATCGTGATGCGGAAGCGTTACAAGAACGCGGATGAAGGAGTCGTACTCGTAGCGATTCAGATCGCGGTTAATTCCGATCTAAGCGCCGAATGACGGCGCCTCCGCGTTCAACACACATACAGCCCGGGGACGTCTCCTCCTTCTTGATCCAGCAAGGGGGGAGGATAAGTTGAGGGAGAGCTCCGGCAGCACGACGGCGTGGTGGCGGTGGAGCTCGTGGTTATCCGGCAGAGCTTCGCTAAGCGCTAGGGAGGAGGAGAAGGGGTAGGAAGGGGGAGGGCTGCGCCAGGAGAAGGGGTGCGGTTGCCCTCCCCCCACTATTTATAGGGGAAGGGGAGAGGGGGCCGGACCCCCTAGATCCATCTAGAGGGGGGGGGCGGCCCCTCGGGGTGGGGGGTAGCGGCCCCCTTAGGGTTTCCAACTAGGGGGTGCTCGCCCCCGGGGGGGCAGCGCCCCCCTAGGGTTTCCAACCCTAGGCGCCTTGGGCCCTTGGGGGGCGCACCAGCCCACTAAGGGGTTGGTTCCCACCCAACTACAGCCCATTAGGACCTTCGGGGCAGGTGAACCCCTGGAAACCCTTCGGTGGTCCCCGTACAATACCGATAAACCCTGAAACCTTTCCGGTGACTGAAACTGGACTTCCCATATATAAATATTCACCTCCGAACCATTCCGGAACTCCTTGTGATTTCTGGGATCTCATCCGGGCCTCCGAACAACTTTCTGTAACCACATACAATTCCCATTACAACTCTAGTGTCACCGAACCTTAAGTGTGTAGACCATACGGGTTCGGGAACTATGCAGACATGACCGAGACATCTCTCCGGCCAATAACCAACAGCGGGATCTGGATACCCATGTTGGCTCCCACATGTTTCACGATGATCTCATCGAACGAACCACGATGTCGAGGATTCAATCAATCCCGTATACGATTCCGTTTGTCTACCGGTATAGCACCTGCCCGAGATTCGATCGTCGGTATACCGATACCTTGTTCAATCTTGTTACGGCAAGTCTCTTTACTCGTTCCGTAACACATCATCCCGTGACCAACCCCTTAGTCACATTGAGCTCATTACAATGATGTCTTACCGAGTGGGCCCAGAGATACCTCTCCGTCATACGGAGTGACAAATCCCAGTCTCGATTCGTGCCAACCCAACAGATACTTTCGGGGATACCCATAGTGTACCTTTATAGCCACCCAGTTACGTTGTGATGTTTGGCACACCCAAAGTACCCTTACGGTATCCTGGAGTTGCACAATCTCATGGTCTAAGGAAAAGATACTTGACATTAGAAAAGCTTTAGCAGACGAACTACACGATCTTGTGCCATGCTTAGGATTGGGTCTTGTCCATCACATCATTATCCTAATGATGTGATCCCGTTATCAATGACATCCTATGTCCATGGTTAGGAAACCGTAACCATCTATTGATCAACGAGCAAGTCAACTAGAGGCTCACTAGGGACATGTTGTGGTCTATGTATTCACACATGTATTACGATTTCCGGATAACACAATTATAGCATGAACAATAGACAATTATCATGAACAAGGAAATATAATAATAACCATTTTATTATTGCCTCTAGGGCATATTTCCAACAGGTCAGATGTGGGTCCCTCGTGTCAACGGTCAAACAAAATGTGTTGGTTTAAGCTGCCTCGTCAGCACGGACGTGTGGGCCAACCCTGTCATAAATTGGTTTAAACTAACCTAATCGGTAGGTAGTAGTTTTTGGCGTGGATTAAGAAATTTTGGGTATGTTTTTGCTATTTTTTGTACAATAGATTCTTCCTAGGGCTGGTTGAAAGTGGTAGCTTTTTGTTAAATACTCTACATATTGTAAGTAGGAATGAAAGTTAAGCTTTGGAACCCAATAAGCAAGGCTAGTTACATAGTGCATATGTGTACATGATTGAAAGGAAATATCAACCATGAGTGACTAATATCTTGATGGAAAACTCGAAACTATGGAATACTAGGGAATTTTTTTGCATGGTTGGAAATACTAGCAATGTTCATGTGCGTTGCAACGAATCATAATTAGAATAATACTTATTCACAAACTTGATACAAAACACTCTAATTTTGATATCCATGTATCACTAGAGATATATTATGTTTCAATTAGAATATATTGCTTGGGTTGTTTTGGTGAGGTCAAGGAGGGATGTGGTTGGTTTTAAGATACTAATTATGGGTTTTTCTGCAAATTGGTAGACAAGCGAGATGTTTGCGAGAAAAGGCAACAACTTACCTCACAGTCGTTAGATGTAGATCTAATGGTCACAAACGACGGATGGCAAACACACCGTCATCACCAACTTGGTCTTCTGTAGGAGTACTAGCAAGATCCATGCATTGCACGGAACATCAAGATGCATTTTTTAATAAAAACACTCGTTGTGATTGACCCATCCGGGGGTAATCCCATGTGTAAAAACTAATGATATCTCGAGAAATAGGAGATAAGGTGAAGAGGAGTGGGGCGTGGTGGTGATCGGTGGTGGGACCGAGCGGAGGCATGGGGATTGATGGCGCCAAAGCCGCCCACCGGCCAGTTTGTTCCAGAGGCTTCCTTTCTTAATTTCTCAACAATGAGGTTGTTGGAGATAAGGATGAGCGGGGAAGGCCTTGTCGCAAATGTGGAGAGGGTGCGGTATCTTTTAGTTTAATTACCATCGATCGATATAGATCGGACGGTCTATATTGCAAGATGGCACGCGTACCATCATCACCAACTCGGTTTTTTATAAGAGAAGAAATATAAGTATGGAGATACAAATGTATTATCGATACTTGTTTCCGTAAACTAGCATCTAAATTCTATTCAATGCCTCAGCATGTGAGGCCTTAGCACAATGACTTCTCGACTGTGTAAAACAAAGGTTTTCCTGTCGCCGATAAGGAGGGGGTGACGACAACGCGCTTTTTGGCTTGCTCTAGTCCTAGTAGTCATACTAGGTGGTCTAAGCACGTGTAGATTTATTCTTTTTCACGCCTCATGTTCGCCGTACTGCCACGACTGTTGATGAATAGACGGTAAGTTATTCACGGGTAAACCCTTGTTGAGCGTTTTTGCGAGAGAGAGAGAGAGACAGTGTGTGTGTGTGTGTGTGATATGTCTAGAGACTGAGGCAATGATAACAGATTCTTTGTGTCTATGTGTGTGGAGGATAGAGAGAGACATGTACATGGGGCTTTGTGTTGACGTGGAGACACATATACATAATTAGAGAGTGAGTGTGCGAGATACACATGCGGACATGGGGAGAGATGAGGATCTAGATTAATGGGCGTTTGTGCGTGTCTGTGTGTGTTTGTGCGCGCGTTTGTGTGTGAGAGGGAGTGTGTGTATGTGGAGTAGAGAGACCACTAACCTAGTATAAGGGAAGGGGGAATGGTGTGACATGCGTAGTAGCGGGATAGCATGGGTGTGGGCGGGGGGAGCAGACTATTTGTAAGAGACATCGATTGTGTGTGGGAGAGGGGTGTGAGAGCGAGAGAGAGAGAGAGAGAGAGCTAGCGAGAGAGAGAGAGAGAGAGAGAGAGAGAGAGAGAGAGAGAGAGAGAGAGAAGAGAGGGGCGAGAGAGGGGGCGTTTGTGTCCATAAATGGCGTATAGATAGGGAGACAATGTTGATGTTGTTTGAAATTGGCCTATGTACGGAGACGCAAGGGAAGCGAGTCATCGTGTGTGTGATAGGGACTTCATGAGAGATCTAGAATAGATGGTGTAGAGAACAATGTGCGAGATCGAGAACGATGATACATTAGGGAGCTATGGAAAGAGTCGCGACATATATGTATACAGGGAGGAGCTGGGCGGGTCCGCATGTGGGAGAGATTGGTGCACAAGGAGACAAAGTGTGCTTGTTTTGCTGTGGGGGTGGTGTGTGAGGTGAGTGTGCGAGAACCACATAACTAGGGAGATAGGCGTTTGGGGCGATGTTTTGTGTGTATGGGAAAGATACACTCTATTGCGTGTGCTTGGGAAAGAGAGATGCCGGGAGACCTAGCTAGAGAGTGGGGGAAGAGATGTGTGCATGCCCAAGAGATAAAGTGATAGAGACCTATATTGGGGTCTGGACTTTAGAAGAGAGAGGGGTGTTAATGTGCCCGTGTGTTGGTGTTTAGGGGAGAAAACGACTTCTGTGTGTGGGGGGGCGACGAGGGGGGGTTTGCTTCAGATAAAGAGTGAGGTGTCTATATTTGAGGGACTTTAGCGTAATTGAGATACACATGGTCAATAGTGTGTGCACTCAAGGTTGATCAATTTGTTTCATAGTTTGGACTATGAGATAACGATACTTTTGAACATGCGTGATATACTTTGATGTACCAGAATTACAAACCTAAGATTGGAATTTTGGAATTCGACTCCATCATTAGCTTTTGTAATTCATTTAAACGGAGGTACATTTTTAAGCCGGGATTTCGTGATTTCAAATTCATATATCAAACCTAGATATACACATACGGGCATGTTCAAACTTTATAATCATCCACTTTATTCATACACATACACATTTTTGCTTTTGTCATCATATTTAGGATAAACACATTTGGAATTTCATTTGAATTGGACCATATGATGGTATTTGCTTGTAGTAGCTCAATGATCCATATTTGAATTGAATGGACAATCTAAGTTTTGAGTTGGAGACATTGATTTTCAAAACTTGCACTTTTTTTGCGTGCAAAACAAACAAATTCTCGGCCATGATATCATAGTCGGCCGTACAAGAGCAGAATATAATTTCAGGTGCCAGAAGCTTTCAAACTTCCCACTCACAACGAAATATCTCGTACCCGAAAGTTTAGCCCTGCGATATTCCTGTTTTACCCCTGCCACATGAACGGAAAAGGGCTGCTTTGGTAACTCCATTGTTTTCCCCTCTTTGCCCCCAACATTCTTCCCTAGAGCCCCTCCCCGACACCCCCCCAACCACGGCAAGCCGCCGAATCTAGTCCTCCGCCGCAGCGGTGGACCTCACACCCCGACGGATCTACCTTCCGCGCCTTGGAACCCCCAACTGCCAACTCACCACTTCACCGGGCCGCTTGAGCGACTGGCTTGTACACCGCTCCAGATCTCCTTGACAGCCATCGTGGTCCACCGCACCGGATCTACTTAACCGGCGCCCTCATCCACCATAGTGTAGGCCCTTTACTGACTCCCTCGTCCGTCCCTTCGCTGGCCCTTCATACAAGCCCTCGTCCGCTACGACAGATCCGCCTCCGAAAGCAGCATCGTACAATCGCCTTGAAGCCTTCATCCACTGCACCGGACCCGCTCCACGGACGCCATATTCAACTCCATCGGCCCTGCTTTACCGACGCCGCAGCCTCATCGGGTTATTCTGATCTGTACTCCTTTGGTTTTTCTCTTTATAGTGCAACTGTTCACTTACCACAGATGAGCTTTCTTGTATGTCGACAGGCGCCACAACCGTAGCACCGGAGCCGCTTCAGCGACGATGACAGCCGGCCCAAACTCAACTGCAACACGAGCACCATCGACGATCCTTAGCTATCAAGTATGCCAATGATACCCATACGCCGCCAAGAATCAGGTACTATTATCCAACGGCCGGCGCCTACGTTCACTTTCTTAGCATAAGCACCGCACCTTTGAATTTCTTCATGGCATCATTCAGTTTTTCATGAGATGCGTTATTCTGCTTGCACCTGTAGGGCCATACTTCTCGCAGTGAACATGTTACATGTGCTAAATTACATACCAGTGCACATATAGTTAATATGCTTTAGTTTTGTCCTAAGTATTACTGTACTTCCTAGATATCACTGCCTACTATTTTACTTCTTGCATGCTATATTTATGATAATGGTGTTGTTCGATGCCACTGTTGGTTCCATCACACCGCTTCATGTTCTCTATGTTAATTACACATCAGCAAACTAGCATGTGGTTCCGCTGGTTTTGTTCGTTTTACCCTACATTTTCGATGCTAGCTATTACATCACTGCTCTGAGCCTCTGTTCATTAATTTTTGTGTGTTCTTGATCTTCCCAAGTTGCATGACTAATTTGATGCTTCTATTAATTATGGAGCTGCCAACCCCATCAAGCAAAATATTTGTTCTTTTGGGGCTGGCACCTCGAACAAGCATAAAAATAGAGGGAAGCAGATATATTGTCATGTATGCACACACCCTTCTTTCATTAGTTTAGATGAACCATCGATGATCAATTAGAACCAGTGCATCCGATTAAAATTAATTTTACCTAAATAGAGGGTGCAGAATAGACTACAGCAAGTAGATTTGCAACCACGGGATGCTGACGATATCTTCAAAGAACATTGCAACAGCAGCGAGGCTTCATAGCAACATATGGTAAGCCAATGTGTTTTAGTACATGTGAAATGTAATGCGTGTGGGCTGCTTTCTTGGCTTGTGCCCTCAACCTGTAATCCTACAGAATAACAAATAGTTCAGTTATGCCTTTCTTGTATTGCTTAATTCAAATGCTTGTTTGTTACTTGTTACGCTATACAGAGTTGGACAATATGTCGTGATTACTCTCTTTGTACTATCGTAAAGAAATGCATGCCTAGTTCATTTGAGTCCTTAACTTTTCCTCTGAACTTCATCACAAGACTGTCTTTGTAGTTTATATGAGGCCACCTTGTTAAGTGCTTTCTCGAGATTATTTCAACTGCTTAGATGCCTTGGCAACTTAAGCGGTGGTACACTCCCTTTCAACTAGGGATGTCAATGGGTCCCGTTTAATGACGATTAAAGTCCACTAGTGGTATGATAGTTCAAAAGAGTTTTTGTTTTTGAGGAAAATGAACCAGGAGCTAGCAAAAACTAACTAGATGGGACCGGCGGATGTCGTTTATTTGCCACTTACATCCCTAGTTTCATCTTACCATTTTAATTTCTTTTCGGTGATGCTGCTTGAACCATTTAAATATAGCTTGCCATGCTCGGCAATAATTAGTATGTCGTTTACCATGTAAGCTTCTGCTGGATCATGCGATAACTATCTCTTACTTATGTCCAATGAAAACCTTTCAGGATGCCGTTCACACTAGGACACAATGTACAACCCAGAATCTATTTGTGGAAGCGGTCGCCATCCATGTTACCAGATGGTAGCAGTTCGGAGGCAACACCGCCGGAGAGCGATCTGAGCACAGATATTATAGTTCTTGAGGCTCTACTAGAGGCAGAAAGAGATGGTGTGGCTGCCATGAATGAGGTAATCTCGATCTTGAAGCTGGAAATTATGCAATTAGTTGCACGCATTATGCAAGCAACCCAAGAATTGGAGGAAGTAAGAATGTTGCATTTGAAGATGGAGGAGGTCTGGTGTTTCGCTATCGAAGCCGTGGTAATCCAGTTCTTCTTTAGATAGCAGTTGAAATTGTCATTAGATTATTGTACTTGCATGTTGTGTCATGTCTCTGAATGGATTATGTTGTAAGACCCCCTATGTTGTCCATGTGTTGTAATGATCCGAATTTTTTAGGCGAGGTAATCCTCAGTACTTGTATGATTGACATAAGGTGAACTGTTTTTCGTGTGAGCATATTGTATTGGATGAAATAACTGTTTGACTCAAAGTGTATCCAACCTACTGAATTCGAAGATCACGACATTTCTAAATCATAATCATGTATAAAGTTGGAATAAATCTTTGTTGTGGTTTTGAAGAAATAAATAACAAAACATAGAATTATCTATGGATATTCGTAATCAAACAAAAATTGGATTTGGATTTAGTTGCCAGGGCCCAGGGCAAACGTGAATGCTAATTCTCCCAAGTTTTGAATGAAGCGGCTAAACACCCACTATCATTTGTGGGCTGCCCGAGGCAAGTGTTTGCGAGATGGAAATTACTGTCTACCCCTGACACTTGACATCCTTATCGACCGGATTTACACTGCTATCGATAGGGGTAGACTAGTAACTTCAATCAGACGTGACACGACGGCCTCTAAGCCCATTCAGACACGGTGGGCGCCGAACGTGGGCGGCAAAACACATTTGATTCAAGCTCGTCCGAAAGACATGTGTCTCTCCCTCCATTTACCCATTCATCCACGGTGGGCGGTAAAACAAACTCTCCTCGTCCGAAATCGATGTAGGCTAATATTTTAAATAGGGGCAGATGTGTAACTTCCCTCAGACGTGACACAACTACCCTACCTGTCAACCCCGTTCATACACCATGGGCGCCAACCGTGGGCAGCAAAACACCCTCTCCTCGCCCGAAATCGTTACTGGCAAATATTTGGCAGATGCGAGATTACCGTCCTATCCCCAACCAATGTGATGTCCGAAATTTTAAACGGGGAATAAGTTCGTAACTTTCCCACATTTCAGACAAGCGCGTCCCAAAGTTTGAGATCCCCCCTCCCCCTCCATTTCCCCATTCATACACCATCGGCGCCACGACAACCTCCCCACTGCGGCCATCCTCCTCCGTCCGCCACCCCATCCTCCACCTTGCAGGAGCCGCTACCCCTACCCCGTCGTCCACTGCAAGAGATGGATGTCTCTCATCCACGGCGCCGGACCAGGATCCTTTCATCGCGTCGTCTCGCTTCATCGGCGCCGTCATCCACTTTGCCGTTGCCGCTCCTACGACCGCCTCGTCCACGGCAACGGGATTTATCCCCCAAGCCGGCCGTCTGCCATCTAAAGTCTTCTTCCCCGCCACCGACAGCCATCGCACGACCTCGCAACGTATCAGTAGGGGCCTACACGGCCTCGCAAGAGAGGTGGTACTCTTCCATATGTGCTTAAGTTATTGATCTCACCCGGAAAAATAGATCTTAAATTGTTTACTGTACTTTTCTTATCCGTACCAAATCGTAGTGGCCAGTTGAATGCAAACATTGGTTGCGAAGTAGCTTTTTCCGGTTTGCACCTTCAGATCCGCCATGTCACGGTCACTATACTCGTAAAGCTTATGGTTTCCCCCTTTATATTCACTACCATCATCGTAGGTGCTTCCCTGCTTCGTGTCGTGCTAGCACTGCGCCTCAAGACCTCAACCCATCAAGCGAAACAACATGCCACTCATAATTCCAAAGCTTACGTGTTGAAATACGAATCTGATATGATGCTCATATTACTAAAACAGAGAACGTTTAATTGGTCACCTAATGTTCCTATATTCATTTTGAAAAGCATGTGCGCCACCCACTGGTCCAGCTAGTTCCACTTTCCTGATTTTACTCTTGATGCTTAGGGTTTTCCCCTTTTATCTACTCTACTATGATCTGTGTAGGTGCTTTCTGTCATACTAGCATTACTCCACCCTTCAAGCTAAACAACACAACAGTCAAAATTCCAAAGCTTAGTTGTTCAAATATGATTGTGATATGATACTGATATTAGTTAACAGACACATTTAATTAGTTAGCTAAAGGTCCCACTTGAGTTTCCAAATGCATGTCGTGACATATAGAGAGACAGCAGAATTGCATTTCTTTGTCACTTGTTGACTGTACTTTCTGGTTCATACCAAATCTTAGTTGTTATTTCAAAGCAAATATCGGTTGTAACTACCCTTTGCGCGGTTTGCAGCTTCAGATTTGCCATCCCACTACCACGGTCAACACTATACTCATCATGCTTACAGTTTCCCCATTTTATGATGACCACGATCAGCCTACGTGGTTCGTGTCGTAATAGCACTGCTCCACCCATCGAGTTAAACAAGCTTAGTTGTAAAAATTCAAATCTGATATTATGCTGATATTAGTAAGACTGAGAGATACTTAATTGGTCAGCTAAATGTTCCTACTTTAGTTTCGGAATGCATGCGAGCCACATATGGAGAGACCGAAAGGAATAGTATTTCTCTGTGCGCTCTGGTTCATCATGGGTGGCCAACCGACATTGTATAGAAAGACTTGTAATATCTTCAATCTGCTTGCTCTTCTTTAAGATGATCCTCTTCTCTTGCGGTCGACTGGTCAGGTCGAGTTATTCTCCCTTAGTATATTTTGAATCATCGGTCAGTCGACTTGTTCTTCTTTACTATATGTTGAAGCTGTCATCTGCGAAGTATCATCACTTTTGGAGCTCTCATATTTTGAGTAGTAGGCCACATTATATTAATGCACACACCAAATTATAGCATGCATGGCACCTCTTAGAAGTTGCAGAGATAGCACAAAGGGGTTTACAGGGAGGAAGTATTGGATTAGAATCACTTCTGCATTACAAAGATAATCTCACTTGTTTTTATGTTTTCATGCATGTCAGGTATTGAACATTATCAAAATGAATATGAGAATGGACACACGAGAGGAATATTGCGGAATGATCCACTGGCTAACAAACTTGGCATGGTGGAGGATGACCTATCTTATTCACCCATCAAGGTGCATGCTCTAACTTGGCAAGGTTGTATTGGTCGCACATATTTTGCATCTGACCTCTTGCATTACTTCTACTTTGTTACACCATCTGCTTAGTTTAAGCATCATATGTGAGTATATGCCATACCTATCCATTTTTTGTACCTATTCCATGTGTCGTCATACTATGTTTTTTCAGTCAAATGTTGTTCTTTCGTAATAGATGTCCAAAAGGAAGAGGGTGATTGCAGATCCTCAAGGAGTACAAACTAGGTATTTGGAAAAGGTAGTGATACCTGTTAAATCAGATAGATCAGCAGCCACAGAAAACACAGGCCCAACTGTAATAGACTTTACCCCTACTCTAGTGGCCAAAACCCTATTAGAACTGCTGACAGCCCAGCATCAGGTACTGTCTATGATATCAATTCAAAATTTGAACTCCTAAATTTCTGCATGTGCCTTACCTTCTCTCTTGTATGAAAACAAATTTCAGATGAATCTCCTTGCTCAAAGGATCATAGGATCTCACGACAATACTGGGCTCTGCATTGCTCTTGTCAGTACCTCTTGCCCTTTGTCTGCATACTTACACTCATTGCTGTTTGATTATGTAGCATCACTATAAATGTTTGCTTCTTTATCCTTCCTTTGCTTGTAATTATAAGATCTATATTTACTCTTAGATAAATGTAGAATTAACACAATGGTTATGAAGTTTTGGATTGCTCATGTAAGTACCTGTTGTCATGTACTCCCTCTGTATCGACTTAATAGTTGATCAATTGGATGTATTTAGAACTTAATAGTGCTAGATACATCCATTTGAGTGACAACTAATAACGGACGGTGGTGGTATTACTGCACATGCATCGCGAGATAGTTGATTGTCTAGCATTAGTCTGCATCTTATCTGCCCTGCCCACCACTTTCTCCAAATTATCATATCTACATTTACTCTTACCAAAATGTTGAATAAAGCCAATGCCACTGCACATGTTGATGTCTGCATTCCTCTTGTCAGTACCTTTTGCCTTGTAACGCTGTACTTAATTAATTGCTATTTGATTATGTATCATCAGTATGCACCTGAGCTTCATTATCCTCTATTTCTTCCAATATTATTTGATCTATATTTACTCTTTGCAAAATGTAGAATAATGGCAACACTTATAAAGAATTTTCTTTGGGGAATTTATTGAATTATCTTTCCATCAACATGGAGAAGGGCTTTGTCCAGCCCGTGTTAACATGTAATGTAAGTTCATCCTTCTCAAGCCTTCAAACTTTGTTCTAGTATAGATTTGGATAGGCACCATTTCCTCCATTGTTGTTTACATCTGATTGGATGTTTGCAACAACTACCAGTTTTAAATTGTAGTTGTAAAAACATGTTCCTTATGCAGAACAGATCCATTTATTTGCTTATATAATTGTGAAACCTGTTACGTGTCTCCTTGTTTATCTTTCAGAGTCGTATCTCTTATGCCAGGCAGAACTTTAGGAAAGATAGTGAGCCAAACCATCTTGAGGACAGCGAGATGACCCCAAGGTCCTGTCTTGATGAAGACAGTGAGTTGAAGCTACTCACCAGCAGGTGTGAGACAACCTCAGTGTAGTCGTTGCCTCAATCGATTCGACTTCTTGATCTCAACTTAAAGCGTAAAGGCTTGCTTCAGCTCAGCTCCGACTTGAAGTCAAAGATGTAATGAAGATGTCAGGGGACTGCCTTGCGCACTATGGTGCCATACAGCTAGGGATGAAGCATCTATCGTTGACACAACTAAGGTCTCATCAGCTTGTTCGACTGCTTGCGGGGCCCGAGCTTGCAGTGTCTAGTGCCTTCAAGTGCTCTCGGTTTTGTATATTCTTTTGTCGGCGTGTTTATATGCCTTGGTGGTGACCTTTGATGCCCGATGTATGTAATCCATGGTCATGTTGCGCTTTATTATCACGGGTAGCGAACTTTGATTCCTAATATGCCGTAATTTCTTTGTTGTATAGTCTAGGTTTATTCTTTGGTCGGTATCTTGTAATTTAGGCGGAAGGTTCGGTGGATCTCGGTGTTGTCGGTCTTCAGGCCGGCTCGTTACTCATATGGGCCAAAACATGGGCCTATAATCATCTTGGGCCATTAGCAGGTCTAAACCTATAGTAGTTTCCTGCCTTTTAACAGGCCATGGGCTACATATTTACTATAGTGACACTAGGCTTCCTACGGGCCGTAGAAACAATGGGCCTTGTACGGTCCGTAGAAACAATGGGCCTTCTACGGGTTGTATCATCAATGGGCCTTAGAAGGGCCGTATGATCGATTGGCCAAACATGGGACAAAAACAGACCGCATTATGGCCGTAAACGGGCTAGAGTTGGAGTCGTCCTTTCATGGGCCGACCATAACGGGTCGTCGTTAATAGGCCGTATTTGATGATGCTATGAAAATGTCCCAATGTATTAACGGGCCACAAACGGGCCGACTGTAACCACTGGCCGAATTTGGCCCACAAGAAGAAAATGGCAGTAATGGGCCGTAAGTAACCGAATGCTGGAAATGAGCCCAATAATAAATGGGCCCTGAGAAGGCCGAAAGTTAACCTGGACTGCAAATGGCCCAATGGATTAATGGGCCATTAATGGGTATAAAGCGATACATTATTCATTATGGGCCAGTTTCACCACGGGCCGTTAATGGGCCAAGAGTTACAAAGGGCCTCATCTGGGCCGAAAGACGTCATGGGCCATACATGGGCCGGAACTTAAAATGGGCTGGAATCGTATTGGACGGCCCAGATGACGCTACTGGGCCTAATTCGGATAGGTCGTAACGGGCCCTAGGTTAGCGGGTTGTAAATGGGCTATATGCGAACACGCCGTTAACAGGCTTGCTGTGGGCCGGCCCGCCACCTTTTGACCAAGTCAAATGGGCCGGCCTTTTCACAGGAATGGGCCTCTGTTGGGTCGTGCCATGTGTCGACGTATCATAGGCGCCTTCTGTCCAATGAGTGGATGACATCTGTCCCAACGGTGAGCCGACACGTGTTTCCTCCAGCCAATGATGATTTTACACGTGGAAAATCCCCATTGGTCGAGGCTGTTAGCAGGTTATCGGATCCAAAATCGGACCCGATAGCTTAACGTTGTTCCGTTACGGTGGATGCCACGTGTCGGTCACCCTTGACGAAAGCACTTATGTGACGCGCGATTTATCGTCATGGAAGTGGACACTTCCGTGATGAAAATTTTGGTAATGTCATGGAACACTTCTACGACAGCACATGTATGATTATCTTGATTCTATAATAAAATTGTCATGGATGTACATGCATGACAAAAATGCGACCTACTGTGACAAACACGTATCATCACGGAAGTGTATTTTTTTATAGCGCTTCACACTTGGTTACTAACGCCGTTGCATCCTGGAGGGCAGTGGGCCAGAAGAAACCTTGCCAGAATGCTTTGCCGGCGAGGGCCCTCGACCCTATGTGGGAACCACATATGCCTCCGTGTATCTCTGCCAACAGCTCTAGTCTTTCCTCCCGGGAGATGCACTTCAATTTCACACCATTCAGTCTTTTTCTGTACCGGACGTCGTCGACGAACCGATACATGGCAGACCGACGGGCTACTTTCTCCGCTTCTTCCTGCTCCTCAGGGAGTTCCCCTGTTTGGAGGAATCGGACGGTATGCTGTGCCCATGCCTGGGGCTCGACGACAAGGACTAAAGGCATTTCCTCTGCCATGGGAGCGGCTGTCTCTATGGCCAGGGCCTGACGCCCTGCCGGAGTCGGTTGCCCCTCGGTGGGCTCAGTGTCCACGGCAACATCCTTGCCGGCGGCTCCTGGGGGCTCGGTGGAAAGTACTTGCCGGGGCCTGATTTCCTTTGCTTATTCTGCTCTGTTGATGGTTCAACGGATGGTTGAGTTAACCGACGCACAAAAGTACCTGGTTCCACAGGTAGTTTGAAGGCAGCGCGCTTTGACAGGTGTCGGCGATTACTACCTCTTGAGCACTGCGTTGGTTTTCCATTGAAGAGGAAAGGGTGATGCAGTAAAGCAGCGTAAGTATTTCCCTCAGTTTTTGAGAACCAAGGTATCAATCCAGTAGGAGGCCACACACGTGTCTCTCGCACCTACACAAATAAATAAAATCCTCGCAACCAACACAATAAAGGGGTTGTCAATCCCTTCACGGTCACTTACTAAAGTGAGATCTGATAGATATGATAAGATAATATTTTTGGTATTTTTATGATAAAGATGCAAAGTAAAATAAAAGGCAATAAAAATAGCTAAGTGTTGGAAGATTAATATGATGGAGAATAGACCCGGGGCCATAGGTTTCACTAGTGGCTTCTCTCGAGAGCATAAGTATTACGGTGGGTAAACAAATTACTGTTGAGCAATTGATGAATTGAGCATAGTTATGAGAATATCTAGGTATGATCATGTATATAGGCATCACGTCGCGACAAGTAGACCGACTCCTGCCTGCATCTACTACTATTACTCCACACATCGACCGCTATCCAAAGATGCATCTAGAGTATTAAGTTCAAAAGAACGAGTAACGCTTTAAGTAAGATGACATGATGTAGAGGGATAAACTCATGCAATATGATATAAACCCCATCTTGTTATCCTCAATGGCGACAATACAATACAATACAATACAATATGTGCCTTGCTGCCCCTACTGTCACTGGGAAAGGACACCGCAAGATTGAACCCAAAGCTAAGCACTTCTCCCATTGCAAGAAAGATCAATCTAGTAGGCCAAACCAAACGATAATTGAAGAGACTTGCAAATATAACCAATCATACATAAAAGAATTCAGAGAAGATTCAAATATTGTTCATAGATAAACTTGATCATAAACCCACAATTCATTGGTCTCAACAAATACACATAAAGGGCGATTACATCGAATAGATCTCCACGAGAATCGTGGAGAACTTTATATTGAGATCCAAAGAGAGAAGAAGCCATCTAGCTAATAACTATGGACCCAAGGTCTGAGGTAAACTACTCACACATCATCGGAGAGGCTATGGTGTTGATGTAGAAGCCCTCCGTGATCGATGCCCCCTCCGGCGGAGCTCCTAAAAGGCCCCAAGATGGGATCTCACGAGTCTGTAAGGTTGCAGCGGTGGAATTAGGTTTTGGCTCCGTGTCTGGTAGTTTGGGGTGCGTGGGTATATATAGGAGGAAGAAGTACGTCGATGGAGCAACGTGGGCCCCATGAGGGTGGAGGGCGTGCCCAGGGGGTAGGCGCGCCCCCTACCTCGTGCCTTCCTGGTTGCTTTCTTGACGTAGGGTCCAAGTCCTCTGGATCACGTTCGTTCCAAAAATCACGTTCCCGAAGGTTTCATTCCGTTTGGACTCCATTGGATATTCTTTTTCTGTGAAACTCTGAAATAGGCAAAAAAAATAGTAATTCTGGGTTGGGCCTCTGGTTAATAGGTTAGTCCCAAAAATAATATAGAAGTGTATAATAAAGCGCATTAATGTCCAAAACAGAATATAATATAGCATGGAACAATAAAAAATTATAGATACGTTGGAGACGTATCAAGCATCCCCAAGCTTAATTCCTGCTCATCCTCGAGTAGGTAAATGATAAAAACAGAATTTTTGATGTGGAATGCTACTTGGCATAATTTCAATGTAATTCTCTTAATTGTGGTATGAATATTCAGATCCGAAAGATTCAAGATAAAAGCTTAATATTAACAGAAAAGTAATAATACTTCAAGCATACTAACTAAGCAATTATGTCCTCTCAAAATAACATGGCCAGAGAAAGTTCATCCCTACAAAATCATATAGTTTAGTCATGCTCCATTTTCATCACACAAGAATGCTTTCATCATGCACAACCCTGATGACAAGCCAAGCAATTGTTTCATACTTTAGTAATCTCAAACTTTTTCAACCTTCACGTAATACATGAGCGTGAGCCATGGATATAGCACTATGAGTAGGTAAATGATAAAAACAGAATTTTTGATGTGGAATGCTACCTAGCATAATCCTCAATATAATTTTCTTTATTGTGGCATGAATGTTCAGATCCAAATGATTCAAAATAAAAGTTCATATTGACATAAGAAATAGTAATACTTCAAGCATACTCACAAAGCAATCATGTCTTCTCAAAATAGCATGGTTAAAGAAAGTTATCCCTACAAAATCATATAGTCTGGCTATGCTCTATCTTCACCACACAAAGTATTTAAATCATGCACAACCCGATGACAATCCAAGCAATTGTTTCATACTTTTGATGTTCTCAAACTTTTTCAATCTTCACGCAATACACGAGCGTGAGCCATGGACATAGCACTATATGTGGAATAGAATGGTGGTTGTGGAGAAGACAAAAAGGAGAATATAGTCTCACATCAACTAGGCATATCAACGGGCTATGGTGATGCCCATTAATAGATATCAATGTGAGTGAGTAGGGATTGCCATGCAACGGATGCACTAGAGCTATAAGTATATGAAAGCTCAACAAAAGGAACTAAGTGGGTGTGCATCCAACTCGCTTGCTCACGAAGACCTAGGGTATTTTGAGGAAGCCCATCATTGGAATATACAAGCCAAGTTCTATAATGAAAAATTTCCCACTAGTATATGAAAGTGATATCATAGGAGACTCTCTATCATGAAGATCATGGTGCTACTTTGAAGCACAAGTGTGGTAAAAGGATAGTAACATTGTCCCTTCTCTCTTTTTTCTCATTTTTTTGGGCCTTTTCTCTTTTTTTATGGCCTCTTTTTTTAGTCCGGAGTCTCATCCTGACTTGTGGGGGAATCATAGTCTCCATCATCCTTTCCTCACTTGGGACAATGATCTAAAAATGATGATCATCACACTTTTATTTACTTACAACTCAATAATTAGAACAAAATATGACTCTATGTGAATGCCTCTAGCGGTATACCGGGATATGCAATGAATCAAGAGTGACATGTATGAAAGAATTATGAACGGTGGCTTTGCCACAAATACAATGTCAACTACATGATCATGCAAAACAATATGACAATAATGGAGCGTGTCATAATAAACGAAACGGTGGTAAGTTGCATGGCAATATATCTCGGAATGGCTATGGGAATGCCATGATAGGTAGGTATGGTGGCTGTTTTGAGGAAGGTATATGGTGGGTGTATGATACCGTGAAAGTCTTGCGATAATAGAGAGGCTAGCAATGGTGGAAGGAAGAAAGTGCGTATAATCCATGGACTCAACATTAGTCATAAAGAACTCATATACTTATTGCAAAAATCTACAAGTTATCAAAGCAAAGTATTACGCGCATGCTCCTAAGGGGATAGATTGGTAGGAAAAGACCATCGCTCGTCCCCGACCGCCACTCATAAGGAAGACAATCAATAAATAAATCATGCTCCGACTTCATCACATAACAATTCACCATACGTGCATGCTACGGGAATCACAAACTTTAACACAAGTATTTCTCAAATTCAAAACTACTCAACTAGCATGATTCTAATATCACCATCTTCATATCTTAAAACAATTATCAAGTATCAGACTTCTCATAGTATTCAACACACTCATAAGAATTTTTTTACAAATCTTGAATGCGTATCATAATTAAAGCAAATTACCACGCTGTTTTGTAGGACTCTCAAAATAATCTAAGTGGAGCATGAGAGAACAATAGTTTCTATAAAACAAATCCACCACCGTGCTCTAAAAGATATAAGTGAAGCACTAGAGCAAAAACTATATAACTCAAAAGATATAAGTGAAGCACATAGAGTATTCTAACAAATTCCGAATCAAGTGTGTCTCTCTCAAAAGGTGTGTACAGCAGGGATGATTGTGGTAAACTAAAAATCAAAGACTCAAATAATACAAGACGCTCCAAGCAAAACACATATCATGTGGTGAATAAAAATATAGCTCCAAGTAAAGTTACCGATGGAAGTAGACGAAAGAGGGGATGCCTTCCGGGGCATCCCCAAGCTTTGCCTTTTAGGTGTACTTAGATTATCTTGGGGTGCCATAGGCATCCCCAAGCTTAGGCTCTTGCCACTCCTTGTTCCATAATCCATCAAATCTTTTACCCAAAACTTGAAAACTTCATAACACAAAACTTAACAGAAAATCTCGTAAGCTTCGTTAGCGAAAGAAAACAAAACACCACTTCAAGGTACTGTAATGAACTCATTATTTATTTATATTGGTGTTAAACCTACTATATTCCAACTTCTATATGGTTTATAAACTATTTTACTAGCCATAGATTCATCAAAATAAGCAAACAACACACGAAAAACAGAATCTGTCAAAAACAGAACAGTCTGTAGTAATATGTAACTAACGCAAACTTATGGAACTCCAAAAATTCAGCCAAAATAGGAAGGCCTAGAAAATTTGTTTATTGATCATCAGCAATTGGAATCAATATTTTATCACATTCTGGTGATTTTTAACTATTATTTTCATGAACAGAAAGTTTCTGGAATTTTCAGCAAGATCAAATAACTATCATCCAAGAAGATCCTATAGGTTAAACTTGGCACAAACACTAATTAAAACATAAAAACACATCTAACCAGAGGCTAGATCAAATATTTATTCCTAAACAGAAGCAGAAAGCAAAAAACTAAAAATAAAATTGGGTTGCCTCCCAACAAGCGCTATCGTTTAACGCCCCTAGCTAGGCATAATAGCAAGGATAGATCTAGGTATTGCCATCTTTGGTTTTAGGGAAGAAAAGAGAAAACTTGTTATCTATAGAATTAATCTTTCTATTTTGATAAAGCACATGGCTATTAATGGTAGAAGAAAGATTAAGGACGTTGCGTAAATTTTCATCTAGGCTAGCTTTTATCTCTTTAATAGATTCGTTCTGGTAGATAAGCAAAAGAGATGTAGATTCAACTTTCTCATTCATGGGGTGCCCAAATATGGTTTTCATCTTTTCATAAGTATCTACGGCATCCCCTTCAAGAAAGCCTTCTTCAAATATAGAATCGAAGACATGCTTAAATGAAGAAGGTAGGGCAACATAAAAGCTTTTTAAGTAAATTTCAACTTGGTATTGGGGTACATAGTTAGCCCAGATCCTTAACAGTCTATCCCAAGCATATTTCAAAGATTCATCGAGTAAATAACGAAAAATTCCGGAATCATCTTCATCAAAATTATTAGGACTCTCATTGACAACTCCGGCAGGTTTTTTCATAGCATTATTTATGAGTTTAGATAGAATAGAAGGATTGTCCAGAGCACTAAAGCTCGAGAGAGAATCCCCAACTCTTTTTGGTTCCCACATGGCAAAGGAAAAGCGAGCGGAAAAAGAGGGCGAATAAAACGGCAAGGTTGAAGTGGGGGAGAGGAAAACGAGAGGCAAATGGCAAATAATGTAATGCGAGGGATAAGGGTTTGTGATGGGCACTTGGTATGTTGACTTTTGCGTAGACTCCCCGGCAATGGCGCCAGAAACGGCTCGTTGTCGAGAGAGCAAATCTTGACTTGACTTGGCGTAAGCCTCCCCGGCAACGGTGCCATAAATCCTTCTTGCTACCTCTTGAGCACTGCGTTGGTTTTCCTTTGAAGAGGAAAGGGTGATGCAGTAAAGCAGCGTAAGTATTTCCCTCAGTTTTTGAGAACCAAGGTATCAATCCAGTAGGAGGCCACGCACGTGTCCCTCGTACCTACACAAACAAATAAAATCCTCACAACCAACGCAATAAATCGGTTGTCAATCCCTTCCGGTCACTTACGAAAGTGAGATCTGGTAGATATGATAAGATAATATTTTTGGTATTTTTATGATAAAGATGCAAAGTAAAATAAAAGGCAATAAAATAGCTAAGTGTTGGAAGATTAATATGATGGAGAATAGACCCTGGGGCCATATGTTTTACTAGTGGCTTCTCTCGAGAGCATAAGTATTATGGTGGGTAAACAAATTACTGTTGAGCAATTGACAGAATTGAGCATAGTTATGAGAATATCTAGGTATGATCATGTATATAGGCATCACGTCCGCGACAAGTAGACCGACTCCTGCCTGCATCTACTACTATTACTCCACACATCGACCGCTATCCAGCATGCATCTAGAGTATTAAGTTCAAAAGAACGAGTAATGCTTTAAGTAAGATGACATGATGTAGAGGATAAACTCATGCAATATGATATAAACCCCATCTTGTTATCCTCGATGGCAACAATACAATCGTGCCTTGTTGCCCCTCATCACTTGGGAAAGGACACATAAGATTGAACCCAAAGCTAAGCACTTCTCCCGTTGCAAGAAAGATCAATCTAGTAGGCCAAACCAAACTGATAATTCGAAGAGACTTGCAAAAATAACCAAACATACATAAAAGAATTCAGAGAAGATTCAAATATTGTTCATAGATAAACTTGATCATAAACCCACAATTCATCGGTCTCAACAAACACACCACAAAAGAAGATTACATAGAATAGATCTCCACGAGAATCGTGGAGAACTTTGTATTGAGATCCAAAGAGAGAGAAGAAGCCATCTAGCTAATAACTATGGACCCGAAGGTCTGAGGTAAACTACTCACACATCATCGGAGAGGCTATGGTGTTGATGTAGAAGCCCTCCGTGATCGATGCCCCCTCTGGCGGAGCTCCGAAAAAGGCCCCAAGATGGTTTCTCATGGGTACAGAAGGTTGCGACGGTGGAATTTGGTTTTTGGCTCCGTATCTGGTAGTTTGGGGGTACGTAGGTATATATAGGAGGAAGAAGTACGTCGGTGGAGCAACGTGGGCCCCACAAGGGTGGAGGGCGCGCCCAGGGGGGTAGGCGCCCCCCCTACCTCGTGCCTTCCTGGTTGCTTTCTTGACGTAGGGTCCAAGTCCTCTGGATCACGTTCGTTCCAAAAATCATGTTCCCGAAGGTTTCATTCCGTTTGGACTCCATTTGATATTATTTTTCTGTGGAACTCTGAAATAGGCAAAAAAAACAGCAATTTTGGGCTGGGCCTCCGGTTAATAGGTTAGTCCCAAAAATAATATAAAGTGTACAATAAAGCCCATTAATGTCCAAAACAGAATATAATATAGCATGGAACAATAAAAAATTATAGATACGTTGGAGAGTATCAGCGATGTCGTTCTCCACTCGGGGAACATGCTCCGCTTGTATACCGTCAAAGCGCTCCTTCAGCTTCCTCACCTCATCTACGTATGCCTCCATCAACGGTCTTTGATAGTCTTTGTTGACTTGCCTGACGACAAGCTGTGAATCACCCCTGACGATGAGCTTCTTGATCCCGATGTTTGCCGCGATCCTGAGACCGGCAAGCAACCCCTCGTATTCGGCAGTGTTGTTCGTGGACATCTCCCTGGGAAAGTGCATCTGGATTACATACTTGACGTGCTCTCCGGTGGGTGCAACGAGCAGTACACCAGCACCGGCGCCTTGTAGCGAGAAAGCCCCGTCAAAGTACATAAACCAGTTGCGACTTGCTTCCTTGCTGGGGAGAGTGGTCTCCTGGATCTCTTCATCAGGCGTTGAGGTCCATTCCGCAATGAACTCTGCCAAGACTCTGCTCTGGATTGTCGAAGTACTTTCAAACTTCAAACCAAAGCTCGATAGTTCCAAGGCCCACTCCATGATTCTCCCGGCCGCGTCTGGGTTATGCAGTATCCATTGCAACGGGAGGCAGGTGACGATGGTGATTTCGTGGCTTGGAAGTAATGATGCAGCTTCCTCGAGGCCATATGGAGGCCGAAGAGCAATTTCTGCATGCCGGAGTACCTCGACCTAGCCCCCTGCAAGAGGGAGCTGACAAAGTAAACCGGGTGTTGCATCATCTTCTTCTTCTGCACCACTTCATTTGGTTGCACGGGCCCCGTCCCGATGGCGTCAGACTCTGCCGGGGGCCTTGCCTTGCCGGCACCAGGCCCTGCCGGGGGGAGCCTTGGCTCGCCATCCGCCAGTCCTGCCATTGCCACTGCCTCGTCATCGACCTCCCTCTGTGCCACTAGCGCGGCGCTGACCACTTGATTTGTTGCCGCTAGATACAGCAGCAACGGCTCTTGTGGCCTAGGCGCAAATAGTATCGGCATAGAGGAGAGGTATTTCTTCAAATCCTGTAGCGCTGCTTCGGCCTCTGGGGTCCATTCCATTGGTCCTGCCTTTTTCAAGATTTTGAAAAAGGAAAGGGCACGCTCATCAGATTTGGAGATGAATCTGCTCATGGCGGCAACGCAGCCAGTGAGCCGACGCAGATCCTTGATCTGCTTGGGCGCCTCAATCTGCTCGATAGCCTTGATCTTGTCTGGGTCCGCCTTGATCCCACGCTGCGACACAAAGAAGCCAAGAAGTTTGCCGGACGGAACGCCGAAGACACACTTCTCAGGGTTCAACTTGAGGTTGATCTTGCGCAGATTTGCAAACGTCTCTTCTAAGTCTTGTATGAGTGTTGCCTTGTCCTTGGTTTTGACCACTATGTCGTCCATATAAGCTTCCATATTTCTATGTAGCTGGGGCTCAAAACCAATTTGGACTGCGCTTGCAAACGTTGAACCAGCGCTCTTCAACCCGAAAGGCATTTGTAAGAAACAATACGTACCACATGGGGTGATGAATGTTGTCTTCTCTTCATCTTGTTTCGTCATGAAGATCTGGTGGTATACCGAGTAAGCGTCAAGGAACGATAAAAAGTCACACCCGACCGTGGAGTCAACAATATGGTCGATGTGCGGTAACGGGAAAGGGTCCTTTGGACAGGCCTTATTGATATCTGTGTAATCAATACACAGTCTCCACTTCCCATTTGCCTTGCACACCACCACCGGATTGGCCAACCACGTCGGATGGAGTACCCCTCTCACCAAACCTGTCGGTTCCAACTTCCTGATCTCCTCTGTGATGAACTCTTGCTGTTCTAGAGTCTGCTTCCTGACCTTTTGCTTGACGGGCCGCGCATGAGGGCATACAGCAAGATGGTGCTCAATCACCTCCCTGGGAACATCGGGGATGTCTGATGCTTGCCATGCAAACACATCGACATTCTCCCATAGGAAAGTGACGAGCGCGCCTTCCTATTTGCTGTCGAGGGTGGAGCTTATGGTGAAAGCCCCTCCCGTGCCATCCTCCTTGACGGACACCTTCTTGTCTCTGGTGGTGCAGCTCTGGATTTCTTGCTCTTGCCGGTGGAGCTCTCTGGCACGTCCTCGACGGGAGCACACTCCGAAGAGGTGCGCTTGCCGGAGTGGGTGCGAGGGGTCATACCAGTCTTCTTCCTCCCCGGGGCTTCAGCGACAGGAGCAAGTGCCTTGGCGGTAGTCGCTGCAACTGCTTCCCGGTAAAGTTGATCGGCGCAGATCAACGCGTCCTTCTTGTCGGAGGGGACGGTGATGATGGTCATCGGCACAGGCATCTTCAGCGTGTTGTAGGCGTAATGCAACGCCGCCATGAACTTGGCTAGTGCCGGGCGGCCGAGGATCCCGTTGTAGGGCAAGGGGATCTCGGCTACATCGAAGACAATCCTCTCCGTCCTATAGTTCAACTCGCCTCCAAATGTCACAGGCAGCATGACCTTACCCTTCGGCTGACTCCTTCCCGGGTTGATCCCTTGAAACGTGCCCGTCTCCTCGAGGTCTCCATCAGGAATCTGCATCCTTTTGATCACAACGGGCGAGATCAAGTTCAGACTGTCCCCGCCGTCAACTAGCATCTTGGTCACCTTGGGTTGCGTATCGTTGGTGAAACCAACAACAGCAAACACCCGACCGCAGTTGTGCGATCAGGGTGGTCCTCGGTGTCAAAGATGATGGGTGTGCTGGACCATTTCAGTGGCTTCTGAGCGTCGAATGATGGCTCTGCTGCTGTGATCTCACGCACCCACTTCTTGGGCTGGCGGTGAGAAGTATGCAGCGAGGCGCCACCATCGACGCACATGGCCTCCGTAGCTTTCTGGAACTCATGCTCGCCGGACTCGTCGTCCTAGTCATGATCATCGTCTTCCTGCTTCTTGTCGCGGCCCTGAGCGGGCCTCTCTTGCTGGTTATCCTTGCCGCGGCGGCCTCCTTGGCCGCCACGCTTCTTCCGGATCGCCGGCACCATCGACCCTTCTCCTTGTCCGCCTCTCATACTCGGCTTTTTGCTTTTCAGCAAGCAGCTCAACTTGTCGGCAGTTCTGGAGGTCGTGGCCCTTGGTGCGGTGGATCTTGCAATACTGCTTGTCGGAGCCTCCTGGCTTGTCGGCAGCTGCCAAGGCCCGGCAAGCGGCGCACCCGGCAATCTCCTTGTCGTGGTAGTCTGCCTTGGCCTTCTTGGCAGCGCCGGTGTCGTCGGATCCCTCGACGGCAAGCACGGCCTTGCCCTTGCGCTTCCTGTTGCGACGCCGACCCTTCTTCATCGGGGCGGTGGTGTCTTCATCTGTAGAGTTGGTCTCCACGCCGGCGTCCTCGCCAGGGTACTTCCTTCCCTCTTCAGCTCAAGCGCATCTATCGGCCAGAACATAAAGTTCGGCCACATCCTTGACCTTGTTCATCGCTAGCTCTTCACGCATCTTGCGGTTGCGCACATTCTGATGGAATGCGCTGATCACGGTGATGGGATGAACATCTGGCATGTTGTATTGCACCCGGCTGAATCTCTGTATGTACTTGTTTCACCTTCCTTCTGGGGAATGATATGCAAATCGCTTGCCTGGCCATGAGCTTGGTGGCCTCTAGTGAAGGCACCAACGAATTCATGACACAGATCCGACCAAGAAGAAATGGAATCCGTCGGCAAGTGCATCAACCATGACATGACATTCGGTTTAAGTGCCAATGGGAAGTAATTGGCAAGCACCTTGTCATCGCGGGCCCCGGCAGCTTGCATGGCGATGGTGTAGATGCTGAGGAACTCCGACGGATGGGTCTTGCCGTTATACTTCTCGCCGACGTCGGGCTTGAATGTGCGGTGGGAGGGCCACCGGAACCGCCGTAGCTCACGGGTAAAGGCTGGGCAACCCACCTCGTAAGGTAGGCCGCCAGGGCCTCCTGGAGCTGGGTGGTCCGTAGTGGGCCCCGCCCGCCTATCTGACTGGTGGCGTGCATCGCACCGACGCTCGATGGTGGTTCGAGCATCTTCATGGGCTCGCTCCCGAAGGACTTGGCGCTGATCGCGGCGGGTCTGTGGGTCGGACGACGCTATGGATATATTATCACCAGCGTCATCATGACGGACCAACACCCGCGGTGGCCGGCGTGGGGGAGGAGAGTGCACCGTGGCCGCAACACCTCCAGTCTTGCCACCACTGGCATGCGGTGGCTTGACGGAGCGCCGGCCCGAGAGCCCGCTAGTCGCGGCTCATCTTTGTTGGCCATGCTGACGAGGCTTCGAATGGTGGCTCTCCACTCGCCGAGCTTTTCCGCAGCCGGAGGAAAATCGAGGAGCAACTGCGCGCGCACCAAGGCTTCTGCCGGCGTGGGTGGCGGCGAAAGCTGCGTGGACCGTGACGTGCTCCGGCTTCTAACCACGTTAGAAGGAGCTCTATCATGGCCCGGCGGCTGCGCACCATTTTCGCCAGCGTCTCAGCGTGCATGCTGGCCTTCTACGTCCCGCGTATGAAGCACAGGACTTTTCCTGCGGCGGTGCCCAGGGTCACCGGTGTGGTGACGCTGCTCATCGCGTGTAACCTGGGAGGAGCGCGTCGTGGGCGCCGGCGTAGGCGTCTTGGAGGTCGCCGCGCCGCCCTTAGGTGGCACGCCGCCGCCCCTGGAGGGCCCCGTGCCGCCTGCGGGGGCCTGGTTCCGTCTTTGGATTTGGTGGCGTGCTGACCGTCGTCTCATGCATGAACGACGCCGCTCGCCCGACTTTGACTGCCGGAGCGATGCGGGGTTCACGGGCCGCGCCTCGGCTTCCGTCCGCGACCGCCTCGCCACTCGCCCGCACTAGTACGGTTCGTTCGGCTCCCGACGAACCGATCGCCGTGATCGTCTTCTTCTTGGGAGTCATGGTGATGAAAAACTGCTAGACTAGCTGCTAGACCAGATTCTCACAACTGCGCCCCCTACCTGGCGCGCCAAAGATGTCGGTGGGAACGACACCTATGGGATCACTGGGATCCCTTCTACGGTTGGCGGGCGCGGGGTTGTGCAAAGAGCAGGTCTAGGAGCCAGCACAAAGATCGTTTACCCAGGTTTGGGCCGCGAGGATGCGTAAAACCCTAGTCCTGCTTTGGTGTATGTATTTGAGTGTTCTTGAGTTCTCGAGCTAGGTACGGTGCGTGAGTAGCCCAAAAGATCTGAATCCTTCTCCTGGTCGCCTCGGGCCTCCTTTTATAGGCAAAAGGGGTTGCCACAGTGGCACACAGGAGGTGGAAAGGTGTACAATACACAAACTTATCGCCTGTCATTACGTGACAAGGCACATTAAATGTGCCCCTTAGGTGTCCCGTTGCTTTATTGGGGACGGCAACGAGGCTCGTCCCATCCGTCGTCGCTCCGTCTTGCTCCAACACGCGTCCAGGCCAACGAGGCATGCAACGCCACGTAGGCTGGCAGGCTGCTGAGATGGCGTGGTGGTAGGGTCTTCACGAAGATTTGCATGCCACCACCTAGGTGTTTGCTGAGTTGGCCTGGAAGCTGCATGTTGCCACGCAGGTGCCTGCCCAGCTAGTCGGGCTAGCAGCTACATGGGAATGGCGGTGGAGTCTTGGCAGACGCAGGCCTGGCTGCGGCCCCGTAGGTGTCTTCGGCAAGGGCCTTGCCGGGGCCCCGTCAAGGGTCTTGCCGTGGCATCGTGGTCGTCCCCGGCAAGGGTCTTGCCGGGGGTCTCGTGGATTTCCTCGGCTAGGATCCCGCCGAGGATCGTCGTCTTCTGTTCCTCATCTGATCTTGTGTGTTTATGATCTTGACAAAGATCTGCATGCCACCACAGAGGTGCCTCCTGAGCCTTGGTTCCAATGTGGTTGTTAGCGGCGTTGGAACCCTCGGGCTCAAGGGTGGCTCGCTCTGCTGGTGTTTGGCAAGTCGCCCTGGCAAGGCTCTTGCCGGGGCCGCGGAGGCCGCCCCGCCAAGGGTCTTGCCGGGGGAGTCCACCTTGCCCTCTTGCTCTTCGTGCCTCTGGCTTCTCTCCTCTGCCCTGCTTAGTGTGGTTGTGGACGTGGCTCTGACTGCCCGTGCACAAGTAAATGGGTAAAAAAAGAGTGCCCCTACTTTGGTACATCGACAGTCACTCTAGCAACCCATCATCTAATAACTACTCCAAGATGCATTCCCTTAGGCCCAAAGATGGTGAAGTGCCATGTAGCCGACATTCACATGACACCACTAAGGGAATCACAACATACATATCATCAAAATATCGAACACATATCAAGTTCACATGATTACTTGCAACATGACTTCTCTCATGACCTCAAGAAGAAAAGTAACTACTCACAAATGATATTCATGCTCAAGATCAGAGGTGTATTAAAATAGCATAATGGATCTGAACATATAATCTTCCACCAAATAAATCATATAGTAATCAACTACAAGATGTAATCAACACTACTAGTCACCCACAGGTACCAGTCTGAGGTTCCGGTACAAAGATTGAACACAGGAGATGAACTAGGGTTTGAGAGGAGATGGTGATGTTGAAGATGTTGATGGAGATGGCCTCCCAAAGATGAGAGAGTTGTTGGTGATGACGATGGCTTTGATTTTCCCCTCCGGGAGGGAAGTTCCCCCGGCGGAATCGCTCCGTCGGAGGGCAAAAGTGCTCCTGCCAAAGTTTCGCCTCGAGACGGCGACGCTCCATCCGAAAAGTCCTCTCCTTATTTTTTTCTAGGTCAAAATGACTTATATAACAGAAGATGGGCACCGGAGGTGGGCCGGGCTGGCCACAACCCACCAGGGCGCGCCTGGGGGGCCTGGCGCGCCATGGTATCTTGTGGTCACTAGGTGGCCCCCCTCCGGTAGTTATTTGCTCCAGTATTTTTCATATATTCCAAAATAATTCTTCGTAAATTTCCATCTTATTTGGAGATGTGCAGAATAGGTGTCTTGAGTAGCTTTTCAGGTCCAGAATTCCAGCTGCCACTATTCTCTCTCTTTGTGTAAACCTTGCATATTATGAGAAAAATGCATTAGAATTACTCCATATAGCAGTATTATGCATAAAAACATTATAAATAACAGTAGAAAAACATGATGCAAAATGAACGTATGGACGTATGAGTGATGTTGATTTGATACCTTTAAGCTTTGTTGGCGATGTGGATTTGCTACTTTCAAACTATGTTGAACCTATTTGATATGTCAATTTGCTATCTACAATGTGTGAGATCATCATATTTTGAATTGCAAACAATATTTGCTGTGCTATGTTGAACTATTGTTTATATTTATGGTTCAAATGATCAAGACCCTTTTCAAATAACAAGTGAAATAGGACCCTACCCCAAACACCATGGCGGTTGGTTCGTGCTACATACCGCAGAGCTCCACGGTGGTAGGGTGTGAGACTCTACCGCAGGAAAGCGTGTACTCACCGTCACAGAACCCCGTGCACCCTATCGCCAGACCCTTTGACGGTAGGCCGTAGTACCCTACTGCCAAGGGGGCACGCATTCCCGTCACAGAAACCCCGAGCACGTTCGCCATTGCACAACCCTACCGCCAAGGCACCTCGTGGTAGCCTTAGCTAGCCTACCGCCGCCACCTATGGTGGTAGGGCCGTTACGCCACGTTAGCCTCAATATGGTTGGCTGACGACGAACGCTGTTAAGCTACTGCCCATCTCCTCGATGGTAGCCTGCATAATCCTACTGCCGGGTTCCCTAACGGTAGGAAAAGGGTCAAAATCTTGAAATTGTTTTAAACCGGGTCACATCAGGTTTGAGCAAAAGATCAAAACACCAAATTTGGCCCCCAACGGACCGCCCCCTCCAAATTTCAGAGTTCCCGCTGGGCTGCCGATTCGAGCGAAACAGAAAACTTCCAGACAAATTCAATTCCCCATCGCCATCTCACATCCCCGTTCCCGACGCCGCCGCCTCCGACGACGACTCCGGCGACGGCCGCATTTCCGGGGAGATATACGCATGGACTCTCCGACGCACATCCCCGCCGCCGCCGGATCCGGTGAGCCCCCTACATCTCTCTCTCTCTCCCTCTGCGCGCGCGCGATTTGATTCAGTTATCCAATGGGAATCTTGGTGGGTGGGGGACCTAGGACCTAGGTTATGCGTCCGCGTGCTTCTCCACCGTTTTTAGCGCAACCAAATTTCCCTCCAGGTTTTACTTGGTCCAAGCTGCTGTCATTGTGCGTCCATCTGTACTGCTTCACGCCATTCAGCGATGAATTCATGGGCAGTAATTCTAGATTTCTGATTTGGCACAGATTCTCCTCCACTCCCTGAAACTTGTGACAAAGAGAATGTCTATCAAGACGCCGGCATTGTCTCCGATTGCCCGATGCTGCACAGGGAGGGGACTGTCTCTACAAAGAGGAAAAAGAAGCCTGGGGGGTTCAACCTCAGGAAGAGCATAGCATGGAACCCTGCTTTCTTCACTGAAGAAGGTGCGGTAGTCCTTTTGCAGATCTTCACGCCAGACTGGGCTGGAGCTAACGGTTTCGTAAATTTCGCAGGTGTTTTAGATAACATGGAGCTTTCTGTGCTCAGTGGCTCACAAATGAAGGCAAACAGGAGCCCTGGCTCAGGGGTTGGTGGTATCGCATCCCCATTGTGTAGGTTTGGGAGATCTGGCAGTTCATCCGTACTGAAGGAAGTTGCAGAGAATTCTCATGGAAAATTGCTTGTTAAGTATCGAAGCGCCGAGAACAAGGGAAGGAAATTGTTTTCTCCTGCAAAAACTTCTGAGTGTCATGAACAGAGAGTACTTCCGGTCAGTTCACCACTAAGCGCGCAGTTCACTTGTGATAGTGTTGGACACTAATAATCATGCAATAACATTGCTCTTTCTGACAAATTGCAGGGAAATCAAGATAAGAAATCAGCACGAAGCATTCAAAATTCAATACCACGGTCACCAGCAGGATATGCATATCCTTTGTCAAGTTTTAAGATAATTGGACAAGCCTCAGTTTTCTGTTACCAGCAGTAGGTTTAACTTATCACCAATACTGCAGCACATAGTTTAAGCCTTGATAACTATACATATTGTTAGTCTTAACTTAGTTGTACACAGAAGAAGGTGCCCAACTCGAATGCTACAGCTCAAATGACACGAACCCCAAAAAAGTCATCTCAACCTTCTATTCCTATGGTCCCTAGAAGTACCTCATCCACGGCAAATATCTCCAAATCAAACAGAAAGCTACCTCCAGGTATTGCTGTGTATATGATTTTTGAACGAAGCTGAGTTTTTGTGAACTCAGGGATTATTTTCACTTAACCTCCCAGTCTCTATTCAACTTGCTTTATTGCATTCTTGTATGTTACTACCAATTGGCTAACTCATCATACTGCTAATTTTCAGTTAAGGTCGAGCACTCAAGTAGAGTGGAGGCACTGCAGCTTAAGTCGAAGATTAAGCCTACACCTTTGACTAAATCCTCTGGATCTACCACAGAGAAGGATATGGTGAGTGCTTGCACTAATTTCCTTCTTAATGTGGTCAAGTTTCTATGCACGACTGATATTTCAAGCAATGTCAGTTTTATCCCTGAGTTTTCGTCACTCCATTAGATAAAACAAAGTCTAAAATGTATGCTACTGTAAGTATTTGAAAAGAGTGGATGCTTACAGTCTAAAGTTTCGAATTGTAAGCAGTTCATTGTACATATATATTGTAATTCCTGATTTTAGAACCCATGGCTTTAGATTTACACATCTTGATTTATGAAATTTTTGGCCATCTCAGATATTGTGTAACTAAGCATAACATCTTTTAAGTATACGATTAGATTAGTTTACTCATTTGAGGAAAAATTCAGTTGAATATATCATCCGGCATCCAGCATCCTTGCAAGAGAAAAATAGCATCTAGACTAGCATTTCAAATATTAATCTTATCTAAGGAGACAAAACTTAGTACTGATCTGACTTTTTAGAATTTCAAGTGTTACATAAAAAAAGTTTGTATCAACATTTGGAAAATTTATCCGCATTCTTGTTTGCAGTAATGAAGCATACCTATTTCTTTTGCAGGCGCCTCTTGTTACAGCTACCCATGAAGAAGGGAGTAGTTCTAGAAACTGTTCAAGTTTTTCAACACATTCACAAAATAATCCCTCCAGTTTTGTTGGTGTCCCTGCATCAACTTTTGCTAAGCCATCAGCACTTCGCATGCCTTCACCCTCAATTGGTTTTTTCTCTCAGGTAGCCTGTTACACTCTTCCATACCTAGTCACATGTGATGGTTTTACATCTACACCTGTTTCAGAATGCGGTCTTTTTTCTCTGTGGTCTAGTTCACTGGTGTTGTTTATTGCTCTTTCAAATAGTGCGATTGTACTACATCTACGTTGAGTAATAAATAGACATGTGATTCTATGCACCGTTCTTGTCTGCATATCACCAAGCTTTGCAAGTTAGTTCCCTGCAAATGTATGAAAGATAAATAGTGCTGATATGCCAATTTTTGTGGAAGGTATCTCCTTTGAGAGTATACATTTGGATGGTTTGGTCCTTAGTTATTCTATGGAGTTGTACATAATTGCATATGTAGCACATGGGCTGATATGACAGTTGACAGTTGCTTGAAACAAGAGACGATCATGCTACAGATGCTACTTATAATTATTCGATAAAACAAAACTCAACCAATCAGGCACTAGCACCTGGTGGCATTGTTTATAGAAAAATGATGGAGGCAGGCAATCTGTGAAACAAGTTTTGTCCAATGGAAGTTGATCCCTGGTGGGTGGGTTGGTGGCGCTCACGCCCCGCCCACCTACTGGGCAACGTTCAGTTCTCACTTATAATTTCCATAGGCATAACTTAACCATGCAGAGATACTCAGTACTGATTCTAATGGTGCCGTTTGGTCCAACTGTGAGAATGTGAAAGGTAATAGTTGTGCATGCTGTTGGTAAGAGCAGGCAGCTGAATTCTGATATGGTTCCTTGCCCCCCGTTGGGTCCCACCAACTGAAGGCTGGGTGAGGATCAATGTGGACGGCTCGTTTGTTGCCAGTGGGAGAAGCCAGAGTGGATGCTATTCTTTGTGACCACTTGGGAATGTGATTGCAGCAGCCGGGTACGTCGTTGAGGTATGACATGCTGCCGAGGAAGCCGAACCTCTGGCATGCCTGGAGGGATCTCACCTTGGCGTGAATCACGCTGTTATGCCCCCATCACCATTTAAAGTGACTGCAGCTGGGCTGTCTCTGCTCTTAAGAATGGAGGTCAGGACATGTCAAGGCTGGGTGCTATTTATAGTGATATTTGGCGCAGACTTTTATCGCTTCCTGATTGTAGTTTTGTCCTGATCAGAAGAGATCAAAACCTTGTAGCTCATGAGATTGCTTCTGTGTGTCTGTCCGGTACTGGAGCTATGTGGAGTTCCCAGGCGCCGGACCAGATTGCTCCTTTTGTTGCTACGGACTGTATTCACCCTGTTATGGTTTCTGAATAATGATTTCTTTTGCCCTAATAAATAAATAGCAATTAGATGTCTGTAAGATAGTATGGATTTTCTTTCTCTTCTTTGGTTAATTTAGCTTCCAAGTTTTCTGGCTCTTGAACTTCTGAAATCTGTTGCCTTGCCTTTGTCACTTAAATTCTTATTTTTTTGAGATGGCTCTTTTGTGTTTTGTTAAAACTTTATTTCTGGAACATTGTCAAAACTTCACTGGTTGACTGTTTTTTTCTTTTCAGGGAAAAGCTCTTGTGTCACATGACGATGCTGCTCAAGGAAATACATCATCACTTGTAAAGCCTCCTAGATATAAGCAGCCTGAGCACCTAAAAAGCAGACTCTATCAGGCTTCTGTGCTGAATGGTGATACTGCTCAAGCAAATGCAAAGATCTGCTTTACTAGGAATACTTCATCACTTGTAAAGCCTCCTAGATATAAGCAGCCTGAGGATTTAAAAAACAGACACAGTCTAACACCGCAGCTGCCAACCAATTGCCCTGCGGCTTCAAATCCTCTTGTGCATCCTGTAACTAATCAGAGCACTCTCGACACTTTGGTCTCTTCATTACCTGTTCTAGAGCATGCTAATGTGTGTTCTGGGAAAGAATCCTTGTCAAAAGGTGCAATAACATGCTCAGCATATTCAAGAAATGCAAATAATCAACCAACACAGAAGGTTGATTGCTCGTCTGCTGGAAGTGGAGATACTACACCGTCATCAAGTTCAGAAAAGAATGGCGCTTCCAGAAATGGCGTGCTAAATGCATATAGCATTGCATCACATGTAGAAGAAACGGGCATTATCAACCGAACTGGACCTAATAAGGATTTCCACTCTCTTAGAGCTATTTGCTCCTCAACCACTGAGCATGGTGAGGATTCCTGTTCTCACGAAGCCACTGGCTCCTCAATGAACCCTATTGCTGTGATTAGATTGTCATCTTCTTGCATTTCTTCTCAAGTGTGCACCATTAATGATCTCAATTGTCAAAGCAAGTCAGACAGTAGTGCTTGTTTAGCAATTGACTTGAAAAATTCTCTTGCTGGAGAGAAAACGGTCGCAGTTTCTTTGTCAGAAGACAACAGTTGCACTCCAGGTCCTGACTTCTTGCGAGAGTTTGATTGCCGCAATCAACAGAACACTGAATGTTCCACTCTAAGGAAATCAGTAGAGTCTACAACATCTGCAGACCAGGTGCCACAATTTGGTAATCCACTTGATACAGAACCAGCTTCATCTGACAGCACAACAGATTTGCATGGTTCTTTGCGTAATGAAGCGGAACTTAATTCAGCAGAAGAACCAAATACTGATGGTGGAGCGGAGTTTGACTCAGATAGTCCACCAATTGGCAATGAACTTCAGCTGTTAATAGAGTGTGACCATGGCCATGATTATAGGAGTACAGAATCTTCCCCTATACAGGTAGCAGCACATATGCCTTGTGCTGATTTTAGTGATTCGAAAGAAGTCTGCAAGACAGAAACACATGATTCATTGGCAGTGGAAAGACGGCCTGCTTTGTTGGACGAACCCAATACTGAAGATGATATGGATCTTGACTCAGATAGTCCACTGGTTGGCAAGGAAGAGCTGATAATAGGGTGTGAGAGTGACCATGATTATAGAAGTACAGAATGTTCCCCTATGGAATCAGCAGTACCTGTGCCTTGTATTGATCTTAGCGATTTAGAAGAAGTCACACTTGACTGTAAGACAGAAACACATGATTCTTTGGCAGTGGAAAGACGGTCTGCTTTATTGGAAGAACCAAAAGCTGAAGACGATATGGATCTTGACACGTATGAGTTGTCCGCTCTAGAGGATGCATCACCTATAGGGTATGCCGGCACCAAGTATATCGAATGCATAAAGTTAACTGGCTTCAATTGCATAGCGCATTGATTGTGTCTCGTTCTTATCTTTTGCAGAAAGAACAAGGCAATGCACAAGTCAGGCACAAATACCATCCTTAAAGATCATCTAAAACAACTGGTACCATTTTCGGAAGAGTGGCTTACTGCCATGGAGGCTTGTGGGGAGGTCAGTTTACTTGAATACCACTGCATTTCAAACTTAGCATTTATATGAATTTAGTTCAGGTGATTATCTTAATTCTGTGTACATGTGATGTTCTATATACAGCTATAATGTGCCAGATCTCTCCCCACCCCCTGAGCGACAACCGTCAATACCAACATAATTCTTTAGTTCTGTAATCCTGTCTCTGTTAATTAGTTATTATGATGAATCTGATCAAGCATCTGAATGCCATATAACTGGCAGTTACAAGTTTCATCGAATATATCACTATTTTCACCATGATATTTTAAACTGATGGGTAAATGAATTGCATTTTAACAGGAAGTTCTGGAACAGAAGAGTGGAGCTGTGCAAAATTCTCCTACGGACAAATCTACCCCAGAACCCAGTCCGTGGTCACCGGTACGTAATTGCAAATATGGAACTCATCTTCCCTAAACATGCAGCAAGTGGCGCTTTAATATTTCCTTACTCCTTCCTTAGCTTTAGAAAGTGTACATGCAATGAATCTTTACATAACTTGCAGTGCTTTGTATAGTTCTTATCAGAAGTTCCATTCTTTTCTTTTCTTTCTGAGGAGAGAAGCAAATGCACTGGTTAGGATCAGTGGATGCACTTTTCGTTGCATTTCTTGTGACTTTGTTCAAGAGATTTTGCATGTGTCTTTGTAGGTTAAACGCAAAGCTCAAGATGTCGGTCCATTTGACTGTACCAAGTACTCCAAAAGCGTTCGAACATCTGACACGCCTTAACCTTCTCTTGGGGTACCATCAGGGAGCAGACACGCTGTACAAAGTCACGCAGAGCTCAGCTCGGAGTGTTGTCACTCGTGTGATCTACCACTGGATCTTATTTTGTCCAATCCAACAGCCTCGTTGAAGTGCTTTTGTTGTCCAATCCAACAATCTTATTTTGCTTAAATTTTACGTATAATCAACACTGTTGACATCACACGCCACAAGCAATGCTTGTGTGGTAAATAAAGAGATAATATCTTCTGTTTCGTCCGAACCCTCAGTTAGTAGCTAAATTGTTTGGACATTATGTCTGACAAGGTAAGTTTTCTTATGTCTGAAATCTAATAGAGCGAGCAACATCATGAGATGAAGATTCATTCATACAGGGTAAAATTTCCTTACTGGCATTATGCAATGATGGTTGACGATATGAGACAACAACAGCATTATGTACTGGCATCTCTTTGCGAGTTTGTAATTGTCAAAACTTCTCCGGGAGGAGCGAGGGATCTCTACTCTAGCTGGTCTTCGTCTTCGTCGCCATCGCCGCCGACGAGGGGCCCGATCCGCCACTCGCTGCCATAGTAAGAGTTGGGCAGGCCGAGCCAGAACTTGAATGCCTCCGCCGCGCGCTTGCGCTCCCTCCGGCGGTCCTGCCTGGCCTGCGACGCGTGCTTGCTGGTGAACATCCTCGAGTGCATCTCGATGTAGATCTTCTTGTACTTGGTCTTGTTGGGCGCGATGCCGTTCTCCTCCATGCACGCCACGATCTCCAGCGCCTTCTTGAAGAAGGCGCCGCGCACGCACACGTCCGCCAGCGCGTCCAGGAGCTCCTCGTCCGGCCTCAGCGCCGGCTTGCCGTTGCCGTTGCCGGCCTCGCACCGCTCCTTCACCTCGTTCCACAGCAGCAGCGCCTCCCCGGGCTTCCGGGCGACGGCGATCCCCTTGGCCAGGCTGCCGTACGTCGCCACGTCCGGCTGCACGCCGCTCTCCTTCATCCTCTCCACCGTCTGCTTCGCCGTCTCCAGCATCCCCTGCTGGCAGTACCCTTCCACCAGCATGTTCCACGCCGGCCTGTCCACCGTCACCCGCGGGTCCTTCTCCATCTCCTCGAACACCTTGTGCGCCACCTTGGGCTGCCCCGACGCCGCGAACGCCTTCATCAGCGTCGTGTAGCTCACCGTCGACGGCGCCACCCCGCGCGTCCGCATCTCGTTGAACAGGGCCAGCGCGCCGGCGCAGTCGTCCATCAGGACGCACCCGTCGATGAGGGTGTTGTACGTGACCACGTCGGCATCGATGCCGGCCTCCGTCGTCATCTCCTCCAAGAGCTCCCTCGCCCTGCTCATCTGCAGCTGCTGGCAGTACCCCTTGATGAGCACGTTGTACGTGACCCGGCTCGCCGGGACCCCCGCTCTCGCCATCTCGTCGAGCACGGCGTGCGCGCGCTCCATGTCGCCGGCCGCCGCGAGGGTCGAGACCACCGTCGTGTACGTGACGTGGTCTGGCCGGCTCGCCGGCATCGTCTCCCCCTCCCGCCGCATGGCGCGCGCCATGGCCACCACGTCGTCCACGCGCCCGGCGTTCATGTACCCCTTCATCAGCGTGGTGTACACCCTCGAGTTGGGTGGGTACGTCCTCGACAGCAACGGCGCCTCGGTGCCTTCCTCCGGCTTTGGCCCGACGATGTCCTCGAGCACGTCGCTGTGCTCGTCGACGACGATAGCAATGCCCTTCTCGTCGTTTCCTTCCATCGCGACATGCCTGAGCAGGAGGCAGACGTCGCTGCGGCCTTCCCGCATGGCCTGCACGATCCTCTCCGCCGTAGGGATGTCGCCGAAGCCGACGTAGGCGGAGACGAGGGAGTGGAAGGTGGTGGCGCAGGGGGCGAGGCCGGAGGAGAATATCCGCTCGAGCACACGCGCGACGAGGTCCCGGCGTCCGGCGCGCGCGCACATCTTGATGGCGACGTTGTAGGTGAGGGCGTCAGGGGCCGCGCCAGGCCAGCTGCGCATCTCGTCGAACAGCTGGCGGAAGCGGCGGCAGTCGCCGGCGTCGGCGCAGGCGCTGAGCGCGGCGTTGAACGCGGCCGTGTCGGGGAGCGCGAAGGACGTCGAGGTGGAGTCCGGAGCGCGGCGGAGGTGGTGTAGAACGGCGTCGAAGAGGCGGACCGCGTGGGCGGGGCGGAGACGGGAGACGGCGGCGGTGTAGGCGCGGCGGTCGGGGAGGAGGCCACGGCGGAGCATGGAGAGGAGGAGGGAGTAGGCGAGGTGGGCGCTGCCGGAGCGGGCCGCGGCGGAGGCGGCGAGGGAGAGGGAGTTGGCGTCGAGGAGGTTGAGGCCGCCCTGGGCGCGGAGGCGGTGCAGCAGGCCCGCGGCGCGGGAAAAGGTGTGGGAGGACGTGGACCTGTAGGAGAGCTGCGCGAGGAGGCGGGAGGCCGCGGTGGGGGACTCGGGGAGGGAGGGGGAGGCGGCGAAGAGGCGGTAGGCGGCGTCCGTTTCTCCGGCGCGGAGGAGAGCAAGGAGGGCGTCATCGTCTTCGTGGGTAGTAGAGAGTGGTGGGGCGGGAGAAATGGCCGAGTGGAGGGTGTGGTGGTTGCGCCAGGAAGTGGAGGAGGTGGCGGTGGCCGGCGAGAATGGCGGTGGCGCAGGGAAGGGGGCAGCCGGTGGTTGGGGCTGGGGCTGGAGGCGTGGCTTGCCGTGCCCGTGCAGCATGATGGATGCTCCGCTCTGCTCTGCACAGGGGTGGGGAGGAGAAGATGAGAGGGAGGGGATGACGCTGACGTGTTAAACTGTGAGTGTCTCAGACTCGAATGCAAAATCCTTTCCTCTTTTGTTTCTGCATGTGGATCCTCTCCCAAATCGTGGCGGAACCTGTACCAAGCTAGCTAAGTTGGCCTAGGACTTACTTCCTCCGCTCCAAAATATAGTCCTTCCTCTATTTTTATATTTTATTTTTATCATAAATTTAATCAACGAGACCGATTGTGGCGGGAGCAAAAATTATAGCAGTGAATTCGTGTTTAAAAGAAGTTTTTAATTATATAATTTTTTTTCCCGCGCAGTCGGTATCGTTGGTTAAATTTATGGTCAAAATTGGACCTCGGGAAGCGAGCTGGCGCACTATATTTAGGAATAGAGGGAGTATCATTCAGAGCCCAAGGACTCACTAGAGCATCTACAGCCGGACTTGCCAATCCCGGCTCCTCAAACACCCACGAACACGATCAAGTGGACACTGACGGATCACACATCATATTTGGTGCTATGCACCGGAGTACCTCATATTTTATTCCCTACATCCATGCAAACCATGTAAAAGAAATACTTGGTACTTTGGACATCATGTTAGCCTAACTTCGCTTCATCATCGGAGATATCCAGGACGTTGGTGCCGGGCGCAGGGTAGATGTTAGGGCATATCTCTCTAATGGTTTTGGTGATTGATGACAATACTATTTACGGATTAATCGTGTGCATTGAGCATTTCAGATAGTCTCACATATGGCACAAGACGATTTTATTCCCATCGTTGAAAGAAAGAGCGAAGGCGGGTTTTCGGTGTTTCTTCTTCTGTTAATTTGAGTTATAGAAAATCCGTACTATTAATAGAGGGTCCGTTTTAAGAAGGTTGAGGTGGAATCAACACGTACACAACCCCATATGCACCCACATACCCTTTCCGCATCATGGAGGATCCATCTGGTGATGCTTGGGCAGTTTTTCAGTACGGTAGTACCACTTGGGCGGTACTCCTGCCTACTACTACCGCCACTACTTTCGCTTGCTTTTGAGGAGTACACAAGCTTCTGTTGCCCATTTTGTTTTCGCGCTATCTGGACGGTAGTTACACGGTAGTACCGCTGAGGGAGCCCAGGATTAGGGGGTCCTCGGACAGCCGGACTATATGCTTATGCCGGACTGTTGGACTATGAAGATACAAGATTGAAGACTTCGTCCCATGTTCGGGTGGGACTCTCCTTTGCGTGGAAGGCAAGCTTGGAAATTCAGATATGTAGATTTCCTTCTCTGTAACCGACTCTGTGTAACCCTAGCCTCCTCCGGTGTCTATATAAACCGGAGAGTTTGGTCCGTAGGACAACAACAATCATAATCATAGGCTAGCTTCTAGGGTTAGCCTCTACGATCTCGTGGTAGATCAACTCTTGTAATACTCATATCATCAAGATCAATCAAGCGAGAAGTAGTGTATTACCTCCATAGAGAGGGCCGAACACAGGTAAACATTGTGTCCCCGCCTCCTGTTACCATTAGCCTTAGACACACGATTCGGGACCCCTACCGAGATCCGCGGTTTGACACCGACATTGGTGCTTGCATTGAGAGTTCCACTGTGACGTCGAAAAAGGTTTGATGGCTCGCCTTGTTATCAAGGACAACATCACCTCTGGGGGAGCCCTGGCTTTAGGACAAACCCTCCGACTAGGCGGCTTCATCATGACCGCCCGTTCGGCCGCCGCGCCAACGATGACTTCTCGGGTCATCAAAAATAGCCTCCATGTCAGCTCGGAATACACCGAGTAGATGGATCCAATGGAGCTCTCGTCCTTGAACGAGCTCTTGGATCGCATCGCCGCCTTGGGAGTCGCTACGGACTATGATCGGATTGGGCTCAAACCCGATCAAAGAGAGATTAACTCTCCGCCGGTCACCCATCAGATAGCGGTGGTGGAGGAGCAATGCAGCGATTCTTCCTCTATTCTGAGGACGAACTATGTCCGGATTCCCGAGCTCTCCGAGCCGGATACCCGTCTGCGGGAGGACATGACCCAAACTCCGAACTTAGAATCGGACAGCGGGCCAGAAAAATTGGGCAACATCCTGGAACCCGAACTGCCAAGTTCGGAAGTCCCTCTGCCCCTGGGTCTCAGATCGGGTCAGGGTTCAGACTTAAATTCACCCACCCACCCAGATACAAGCGATCTTTCCCATATTAGACAACAATCCCAAGAGACAGTACATCACTTTTGGGCCAGATTCCTCCTTGTAATGAGCAAGGTCAAGGATTGTCGCGAGGAAGACGCAATCTCATTCTTTTGCAAAAATTGCACGGACAAGAGAATCCTCAACGCCATAAGTCGCCGTGACATATCACACTTCACCGACTTGGCGGCCATAGTACAGAAGTACTGTGCGATGGAAAGCGCCTGGAGAACCCAAGCAAAATTTTGGGATCCTCCGGCTCTCACTAGACCCCTCGTCCGAACTAAAAGGGTGCACGCTCGGGCGGAACTTTGGCTCTAGCACCGCTCCAATACCGCTTGCTCATCTGTATCCCGTGAGAATTAGCGGTAGTACTGCTGAGCGTAGACGGTAGTCCCGCTCCGGCGGCACTACCGCTCTAGTATCCTCACTAATCACTTGTGTATCTTGTTACTCTTTGGGTGTTTGGATACCCTAGACGGAAGAGGTCACCTTGGAGCCACATTCCATTGTGGTTAAGCTTCGTGGTGGTGTTGGGAGCCTCCAATTAATTGTGGAGAGAGCCCTAACCTTGTTTATAAAGATTCGGTCGCCACCTTCAAGGGCACCACTAGTGGAATCACGGCATCTTGCATTGTGCGAGGGCGTGAGGAGAATAGGATGGCCCTAGTGGCTTCTTGGGGAGCATTGTGTCTCCACACCACTTCAACGAAGACGTACCTCCCCCTAAAGGGAGGGACATTGGTAACACATCCTCGTCTTCATCGACTCCACTTGTGATTATTCCTAACCTTTACTTTGTGCTAGCTTATATTGTGTTTATACCTTGTGCTTGAATGTGTGCTTGTTTGAAAGTGCAACTAACCCCAGGGTGGTTTTGGTAATTAATAACATCATATACATCATTAAACTAATGCCTGTTCAAAGAATATTTCAGGAAAGTTCAATGTAGGTATGGTAAGGAAATGTGAATGTCGATCCCTCAAATGAAAAAGAACATGGATTGGCAATAGCTCCAAGACTCTAGATTTTTGGTTAAGTGATGCAAGATCACATTGAGCCCTTAGGAAAGCCAATACTATTAAGAGGATGAGGTTTTGATCATGAGTCATTTTCTCAAGTGCTTGAAGATATTGCTCCAAAACCCTCAGCACACCCTCACAATCCAATTTGTCCAAAACCCTAAAGTTATTCTTAGTCCCATCGAATCACTTACATCTGGATCCACCAAGGTGTTGGAAATATGCCCTAGAGGCAATAATAAAATGGTTATTATTATATTTCCTTGTTCATGATAATTGTCTATTGTTCATGCTATAATTGTGTTATCCGGAAATCGTAATACATGTGTGAATACATAGACCATAACATGTCCCTAGTGAGCCTCTAGTTGACTAGCTCGATTATCAATAGATGGTTACGGTTTCCTGACCATGGACATTGGATGTTGTAGGATCTTGAGAAGAGGTGTCTAGAGGGGGGGTGATTAGACACTAAGTACCAAAGTTGCTGTTTTTAACCTTATTAAAATTTAAGTGGAGTTTAGGCACAAGTTTAACTTTTTTTTAATACATAACAAGCAAGCATGCAAAGAGTATATGAGCAGCGGAAAGTAAAGCATGCAACTTGCAAGAAAGTAAAGGGAAGGGTTTGGAGGATTCAAACGCAGTTGGAGACACAGATGTTTTTGTCGTGGTTCCGATAGGTGGTGCTATCGTACATCCACGTTGATGGAGACTTCAACCCACGAAGGGTAGCAGTTGCTTGCCGAGTCCACGGAGGCTCCACCCACGAAGGGTCCACGAAGAAGCAACCTTGTCTATCCCACCATGGCCGTCGCCCACGAAGGACTTGCCTCACTAGCGGTAGATCTTCACGAAGTAGGCGATCTCCTTGCCCTTACAAACTCCTTGGTTCAACTCCACAATCTTGTCGGAGGCTCCCAAGTGACACCTAGCCAATCTAGGAGACACCACTCTCCAAGAAGTAACAAATGGTGCGTTGATGATGAACTCCTTGCTCTTGTGCTTCAAATGATAGTCTCCCCAACACTCAACTCTCTCTCATAGGATTTGGATCTGGTGGAAAGAGGGTTTGAGTGGAAAGCAACTTGAGGAAGGCTAGAGATCAAGATTCATATGGTAGGAATGGAATATCTTGGCCTCAACATATGAGTAGGTAGTTCTCTCTCAGAAATAGGATGCTGGAAGTGTAGGTTCAGTCTGATGGCTCTCTCCACGAATGAAGAGGAGGTGGAGGGGTATATATAGCCTCCACACAAAATCTAACCGTTACACACAATTTGCCAAACTCGGTGGGACCGAATTGAGAAACTCGGTCGGACCGATTCAGCAAATCTAGTGACCGTTAGGATTTTCGGTGGGATCGAAATGCAACTCGGTAGGACCGATATGGTTAGCGTTAGGGCATAACGTAATCTCGCTGAGACCGATTACACAAACTCGGTGAGACCGATTTTTGTAATTAGCTAACTAGAGAGTTGGTCAGGCAAACTCGGTTGGACCGATTACTCAAACTCGGTGGGACCTATTTTGATAATGAGTCAACCAGAAAGTTTGCATTGTAATCTCGGTAGTACCGATTGCTCAAACTCGGTGAGACCGATTTTGATAATGGACATACACAGAGAGATTACAATCCCATCTCGGTGAGACCGAGATCCCTATCGGTGAGACCGATTTGCCTAGGGTTTGTGGCAGTGGCTAAGACATCCAAACTCGGTGGCGCCGGATAGGAAGAATCAGTGGGGCCGAGTTTGACTTTAGGTTTTAGGACATATGTGTGGACGTGGGAAAGTAGTTGAGGGTATTTGAAGCATATCACTAAGCACTTGAAGCAAGAGTCTCATTAAGCAACACCTCATCCCTCCTTGATAGTATTGGCTTTTCCTATAGACTCAATGTGATCTTGGATCACTAAAATGTAAAATGAAGAGTCTTGAGCTTGAAGCTTGAGCCAATCCTTTGTCCTTAGCATATTGAAGGAGTTCCCACATCCTTTAGTCCATGCCACTCCATTGTTGAACTTATCTGAAACATACTAGATAAAAGTGTTAGTCCAACAAGAGATATGTTGACATTAATTACCAAAACCACATAGGGAGCACTTGTGCTTTCAATCTCCACCTTTTTGGTAATTGATGACAACATACGTCAAAGCTTTAGATAAAGATATAAATAATAGCAAGTAAAGCTTTGGAAAGACATGTAACATGCATAGGCTCCCCCTACATGTATGCAATCATGTGAATATGGAATATAGAAGCATGTGATAGCATAACCATGATAGAGCAGGCAATGTGTTACATTTATCTTGGCCATATGCATCAGAGCAAAGAATATTAAAGAAAATACCTTCATGCCCATGAGTCCTTCTTGCAAACAGTATGTACTGTTGGGGAACGTAGTAATTTCAAAAATTTTCCTACGATCACGCAAGATCATCGTGATGGCATAGCAACGAGAGGGGAGAGTGTCCGTCCACGTACCCTCGTAGACCGTAAGCGGAAGCGTTATAACAACGCGGTTGATGTAGTCGTACGTCTTCACGATCCGACCGATCCAAGTACCGAACGTCGGCACCTCCGTGTTCAAGACACGTTCAGCTCGATGGCGATCCCGGACTCGATCCAGCAAAGTGTCGGGATGAGTTTCGTCAACCGACGGCGTGGTGGCGATGTTGATGCTCCACCGACGCAGAGCTTCGCCTAAGCTCCGCGACGATATGACTTCTCCGGCGCAGGGCTTCGCCTAAGCTCATGACGATATGACCGAAGTGGAATATGGTGGAAGGGGCACCGCTGCACGGCTAAGGAAAGATCCGTAGATCAACTTGTGTGTCTTGGGTGCCCCTGCCCCGTATATAAAGGAGACAAGGGGAGGTGGCGGCCCTATAGGAGGCGCGCAAGGAGGAGTCCTACTCCCACCGAGTAGGACTCCCCCTTCCTAGTTGGACTAGGATTGGAGGAGGGAGAAGGGGAAGGCGCGCCCCTTCCTGTCCTATTCGGACTAGAGGGGAGGGCGCGCAGCCCACCTTGGGCTGCCCTTCCTCTTCTCCTATGGCCCATTAAGGCCCATTGACCTCCCGGGGTTCCAGTAACCTCCGGTACTCGATAAAATCCGATTTCACCGGAACACTTCCGATGTCCAAATGTAGGCTTCAATATATCAATCTTTATGTCTCGACCATTTCGAGACTCCTCGTCATGTCCGTGATCACATCCGGGACTCGAACAACCTTCGTGCATCAATACTTATAAACTCATTATGAACTGTCATCGAAGCGTTAAGCGTGCGGACCCTACGGGTTCGAGAACTATGTAGACATGACCTAGAACCATTCTCGGTCAATAACCAATAGCGGAACCTGGATGCCCATATTGGTTCCTACATATTCTCGAAGATCTTTATCGGTCAAACCGCTGCGACATACGTTGTTCCTTTGTCATCGGTATGTTACTTACCCGAGATTCGATCGTCGGTATCTAATACCTAGTTCAATCTCGTTACGGTAAGTCTCTTTACTCGTTCCGTAATACATCATCTCACAACTAACTCATTAGTTGTAATGCTTGCAAGGCTTAAGTGATGTGCATTACCGAGAAGGCACGGAGATACCTCTCCGACAATCGGAGTGACAAAACCTAATCTCAAATCGCCAACCCAACAAGTACCTTTGGAGACACCTGTAGTACTCCTTTATAATCACCCGATTCGTTGTGACGTTTGGTAGTACCAAAGTGTTCCTCCGTAAACGGAGTTGCATAATCTCATAGTTATAGGAACATGTATGAGTCATGAAGAAAGCATTAACATACTAAGCGATCAAGCTGTTAAGCTAACGGAATGGGTCAAGTCAATCAGATCATTCAACTAATGATGTGACCTTGTTAATCAAATAACAACTCCTTGTTCATGGTTAGGAAACATAACCATCTTTGATTAACAAGCTAGTCTAGTAGAGGCATACTAGTGACATCTGTTTGTCTATATATTCACACATGTATTATGTTTCCGGTTAATACAATTCTAGCATGAATAATAAACATTTATCATGATATAAGGAAATAAATAATAACTTTTATTATTGCCTCTAGGGCATATTTCCTTCAGTCTCCCACTTGCACTAGAGTCAATAATCTAGATTACATAGTAATGATCCTAACACCCATGGAGTCTTGGTGCTGATCATGTTTTGCTCGTGGAAGAGGCTTAGTCAGCGGTCGCAACATTCAGATCCGTATGTATTTTGCAAATCTCTATGTCTCCCACTTGGACTTGGTCCCGAATGGCATTGAAGCGTCTCTTGATGTGCTTGGTCCTCTTGTGAAACCTGGATTCCTTTGCCAAGGCAATTGCACCATATTGTCACGAAGATCTTCATCGGTCCCGATGCACTAGGTATGACACCTAGATCGGAAATGAACTCTTTCATCCAGACTCCTTCATTCGCTGCTTCGAAGCAGCTATGTACTCCGCTTCACATGTAGATCCCGCCACGGCGCTTTGTTTAGAACTGCACCAACCGACAGCTCCCCGTTTAATAAAAATACGATCCGGTTTGCGATTTAGAATCGTCCGGATCGGTGTCAAAGCTTACATCGGCGTAACCATTTACGACTAGTTCTTTGTCACCTCCATATACGAGAAACATATCCTTAGTCCTTTTCGGTATTTCAGGATGTTCTTGACCGCTGTCCATGATCCACTCTGGATTACTTTGGTACCTTCCTGCCAAGCTTACAGCTAAGCATCGTCGGTCTGGTACACAGCATTGCATACATGATAGAGCCTATGGCTGAAGCATAGGAACATCTTTCATTTTCTCTCTATCTTCTGCGTGGTCGGGCATTGAGTCGACTCAATCTTACACCTTGTAACACAGCAAAAACCTTTCTTTGCTCGATCCATTTTGAACTTTTTCAAAACTTTATCAAGGTATGTGCTTTGTGAAAGTCCAATCAAGCGTCTTGATCTATCTCTATAGATCTTGATGCCCAATATGTAAGCAGCTTCACCGAGGTCTTTCATTGAAAAACTTTTATTCAAGTATCCTTTTATGCTATCCAGAAATTCTATATCATTTCCAATCAATAATATGTCGTCCACATATAATATTAGAAATGCTACTGAGCTCCCACTCACTTTCTTGTAAATACAAGCTTCTCCAAAGTCCAGACAAACCCATATGCTTTGATCACACTATCAAAGCGTTTATTCCAACTCCGAGAGGCTTGCACGGACCATAAATTGATCGTTGGAGCTTGCACACTTTGTTAGCACCTTTTGGATCGACAAAACCTTCGGTTGCATCATATACAACTCTTCTTCTAGAAATCCATTCAAGAATGCGGTTTTACATCCATTTGCCAAATTTCATAATCATAAAATGCGGCAATTGCTAACATGATTCGGACAGACTTAAGCATCGCTTCGGGTGAGAAAGTCTCATCGTAGTCAACCCCTTGAACTTGTCGAAAACCTTTCGCGACAAGTCGAGCTTTGTAGACGATTACATTACCATCGGCGTCAGTCTTCTTCTTAAAGATCCATTTATTTTCAATGGCTTGCCGATCATCGGGCAAGTCAACCAAAGTCCATACTTTGTTCTCATACATGGATCCCATCTCAGATTTCATGGCTTCCACCATTTTGCGAATCTGGGCTCACCATCGCTTCTTCATAGTTCGTAGGTTCGCCATGGTCAAGTAACATGACTTCGAAATAGGATTACCGTACCACTCTGGTGCGGATTTTGTTCTGGTTGATCTCTGAAGTTCGGTGACAACTTGATCTGAAGTTTCATGATCTTCATCATTATCTTCCTCACTAATCTGGTGTAGGTGTTACGTAAACTGATTTACGTGACGAACTACTTTCAATAAGGGAGCTGGTACTATTACCTCATCAAGTTCCACTTTCCTCCCACTCACTTCTTTCGAGAGAAACTCCTTCTCTAGAAAGGATCCATTTTAACAACGAATGTCTTGCCTTCGGATCTGTGATAGAAGGTGTACCCAATTGTCTCCTTTGGGTATCCTATGAAGACACATTTCTCGATTTGGGTTCAAGCTTATCGGTTGAAGTTTCTTCACATAAGCATCGCAACCCCAAACTTTCGAAGCGACAACTTTGGTTTCTTGCTAAACCATAGTTCATAAGGCGTCGTCTCAACGGATTTTGACGGTGTCCTATTTAACGTGAATGCGGCCGTCTCAAGAGCATAACCCCAAAATGATAGCGGTAAATCTGTAAGAGACATCATAGATCGCACCATATCCAGTAAAGTGCGATTACGACGTTCGGACACACCATTGCGCTGTGGTGTTCCGGGTGGCGTGAGTTGCGAAACTATTCCGCTTTGTTTCAAATGTAGACCAAACTCGTAACTCAAATATTCGCCTCCACGATCAGATCGTAGAAACTTTATTTTCTTATTACGATGATTTTCAACTTCACTCTGAAATTCTTTGAACTTTTCAAATGTTTCAGATTTATGTTTCATTAAGTAGATATACCCATATCTGCTCAAATCATCTGTGAAGGTGAGAAAATAACGATATCCGCCACGAGCTTCAACATTCATTGGACCACATACATCCGTATGTATGATTTCCAATAAATCTGTTGCTCTCTCCATAGTACCGAGAACGGAGTTTTAGTCATCTTGCCCATGAGGCACGGTTCGAAAGTGCCAAGTGATTCATAATCAAGTGACTCCAAAAGTCCATCAGCATGGAGTTTCTTCATGCGTTTTACACCGATATGACCTAAACGGCGAGTGCCACAAATAAGTTGCACTATCATTATCAACTCTGCATCTTTTGGTTTCAACATTATGAATATGTGTATCACTACTATCGAGATTCATTAAAATAGACCACTCTTCAAGGGTGCATGACCATAAAAGATATTATTCATATAAATAGAACAACCATTATTCTCGATTTAAATGAATAACCGTCTCGCATTAAACAAGATCCGGATATAATGTTCATGCTCAACGCGGCACCAAATAACAATTATTCAGGTCTAAAACTAATCCCGAAGGTAGATGTAGAGGTAGCGTGCGATCGCGATCACATCGACTTTGGAACCGTTTCCACGCGCATCGTCACCTCGTCCTTTGCGGTGTTAAGCAATCCGTAGTTCTGTTTGAGTTGCAAATATTAGCAATGAACCAGTATCAAATACCAGTACTATGCGAGCTCTAGTAAGGTACACATCAATAACAAGTATATCACATATACCTTTGTTCACTTTGCCATCCTTCTTATCCGCCAAATACTTGGGGCAGTTCCGCTTCCGAAGGACCATCGCTTGCGGTAGAAGCACTCGAGTTTGAGGCTTAGGTACAGACTTGGGTTTCTTCTCTGATCGACAACTTGTTTGCTGTTCTTCTTGAAGTTCCCTTCTTCTTCCCTTTGCCTTTCTTCTTGAAACTAGTGGTCTTATTGACCATCAACACTTGATGCTCCTTTTGATTTCTACCTCCAGCTTTTAGCATTGCGAAGAGCTCGAGCATAGTCTTTACTAACCCTTGCATATTATAGTTCATCACGAAGCCTTTGTAGCTTGGTGGCGTTGATTGAAGAATTACATCAATGACACAATCATCCGGAAGATTAACTCCCGTTGATTCAAGTGATTGTAATACCCGGACATTTTGAGTATGTGCTCACCGACGAACTATTCTCCTCCATCTTGCAGCTATAGAACTTATTGGAGACTTCATATCTCTCAATCCGGGCATTACATTGAAATATCAACTTCAACTCTGGAACATCTCATATGCTCCATGACGTTCAAAACGTCGTTGAAGACCAGTTCTAAGCCGTAAAGCATGGCACATCGAACTATAGAGTAGTCATCACTCTGCTTTGCGAGCGTTCACAACTTCGGCTCGGCATCTGCGCAGAAGTTGTCACCCAGCGGTGCTTCCAGGGCGTAACTTTTTTTGTGCAGCAATGAGGATTATCCTCGAGATTACGGACCCGATCCGTGTAATTGCTACCATCATCTTTCAACTTTGCTTTCTCAAGGAACGATTAAAATTCAACGGAACAACAGACGAGCCATCTATCTACAGATAAACATAGACAAGCAAAATACTATCGGTACTAAGTTCATGATAAATTTAAGTTCAATTAATCATATTACTAAAGAACTCCCACTTAGACAGACATCTCTCTAGTTATCTAAGTGATCACGTGATCCAAATCAACTAAACCATAACCGATCATCACGTGAGATGGAGTAGTTTTCAATGGTGAACATCTTATGTTGATCATATCGCTATATGATTCACGTTCGACCTTTCGGTCTCCGTGTTCGAGGCCATATCTGTATATGCTAGGCTCGTCAAGTATAACCTGAGTATTCTGCGTGTGCAAAACTGGCTTGCACCCGTTGTAGATGGACGTGAGCTTATCACACCCGATCATCACGTGGTGTCTCGACACGACGAACTTTGGCAGCGGTGCATACTCGGGAGAACACTACTTGATAATTTTAGTGAGAGATCATCTTATAATGCTACCGTCAATCAAAGCAAGATAAGATGCATAAAGGATAAACATCACATGCAATCAATATAAGTGATATGATATGGCCATCATCATCTTGTGCTTGTGATCTCCATCTCCGAAGCACCGTCATGATCACCATCGTCACCGGCGCGACACCTTGATCTCCATCGTAGCATCATTGTCGTCTCGCCAACTATTGCTTCTCGACTATCGCTAACGCTTAGTGATAAAGTAAAGCAATTACATGGCGTTGCATTTCATACAATAAGCGACAACCATATGGCTCCTGCCGATTGCCGATAACTTCGGTTACAAAACATGATCATCTCATACAATAAAATATAGCATCACGTCTTGACCATATCACATCACAACATGCCCTGCAAAAACAAGTTAGGCGTCCTCTACTTTGTTGTTGCAAGTTTTACGTGGCTGCTATGGGCTGAGCAAGAACCGTTCTTACCTCGCATCAAAACCACAGCGATACTTCGTCAAATAGACTCCGTTTAACCTTCTCAAGGACCGGGCGTAGCCACACTCAGTTCAACTAAAGTGAGAGAGAGACACCGCGGTCACCTTTAAGCAACGAGTGCTCGGGCGGTGAAACCAGTCTCGCGTAAGCGTCTGGCGTAATGTCGGTCCGGCCGCTTCATCTCACAATACCGCTGAACCAAAGTATGACATGCTGGTAGGAAGTATGACTTGTATCGCCCACAACTCACTTGTGTTCTACTCGTGCATATGACATCAACGCATAAAACCAGGCTCGGATGCCACCGTTGGGGAACGTAGTAATTTCAAAATTTTCCTACGATCACGCAAGATCATCGTGATGGCATAGCAACGAGAGGGAGAGTGTCCGTCCACGTACCCTCGTGAGACCGTGGCGAAGCGTTATAACAACGCGGTTGATGTAGTCGACGTCTTCACGATCCGACCGATCCAAGTACCGAGCGTCGGCACCTCCGTGTTCAGACACGTTCAGCTCGATGGCGATCCGGGACTCGATCCAGCAAAGTGTCGGGGATGAGTTTCACAAGACGACGGCGGCGTGGTGGCGATGTTGATGCTCCACCGACGCAGAGCTTCGCTTAAGCTCATGACGATATGACTTCTCCGGCGCAGGCTTCGCCTAAGCTCATGACGATATGACCAAGTGGAATATGGTGGAAGGGGCACCGCACACGGCTAAGGAAAGATCCGTAGATCAACTTGTGTGTCTTGGGGTGCCCCTGCCCCGTATATAAAGGAGACAAGGGGAGGTGGCGGCCCTATAGGAGGCGCACAAGGAGGAGTCCTACTCCCACCGAGTACTCCCCCCTTCCTAGTTGGACTAGGATTGGAGGAGGGAGAAGGGGAAGGCGCCGCCCCTTCCTGTCCTATTCGGACTAGAGGGGGAGGCGCAGCCCACCTTGGGCTGCCCTTCCTCTTCTCCTATGGCCCATTAAGGCCCATTGACCTCCCGGGGTTCCGTAACCTCCGGTACTCGAGAAAATCCGATTTCACCCTAACACTTCCGATGTCCAAATGTAGGCTTCCAATATATCAATCTTTATGTCTCGACCATTTCGAGACTCCTCGTCATGTCCGTGATCACATCCGGACTCGAACAACCTTCGGTGCATCAATACTTATAAACTCATTATGAACTGTCATCGAAGCGTTAAGCGTGCGGACCCTACGGGTTCGAGAACTATGTAGACATGACCTAGAACCATTCTCGGTCAATAACCAATAGCGGAACCTGGATGCCCATATTGGTTCCTACATATTCTACGAAGATCTTTATCGGTCAAACCGCATAACGACATCGTTGTTCCCTTTGTCATCGGTATGTTACTTACCCGAGATTCGATCGTCGGTATCTAATACCTAGTTCAATCTCGCTACGGTAAGTCTCTTTACTCGCTCCAGAATACATCATCTCACAACTAACTCATTAGTTGTAATGCTTGCAAGGCTTAAGTGATGTGCATTACCGAGAAGGCCTGAGATACCTCTCCGACAATCGGAGTGACAAAACCTAATCTCGAAATCGCCAACCCAACAAGTACCTTTGGAGACACCTGTAGTACTCCTTTATAATCACCCGATTCGTTGTGACGTTTGGTAGTACCAAAGTGTTCCTCCGTAAACGGAGTTGCATAATCTCATAGTTATAGGAACATGTATGAGTCATGAAGAAAGCATTAACATACTAAGCGATCAACTGTTAAGCTAACGGAATGGGTCAAGTCAATCAGATCATTCAACTAATGATGTGACCTTGTTAATCAAATAACAACTCCTTGTTCATGGTTAGGAAACATAACCATCTTTGATTAACAAGCTAGTCTAGTAGAGGCATACTAGTGACATACTGTTTGTCTATATATTCACACATGTATTATGTTTCCGGTTAATACAATTCTAGCATGAATAATAAACATTTATCATGATATAAGGAAATAAATAATAACTTTTATTATTGCCTCTAGGGCATATTTCCTTCATGTACATCAGCAAGAATTCCTCATACACATGATTGTGATGCATATACTTACCTTGTAGTCTTGAGTTGGCTTAGGATGGAATGAACCTGCGTAAACAAGGTTAGATAACACAGATGCACCTACTAGCCAGAGCAAACAAAAGAAACCACAAGAATACCAAGACTGGGATGACATGTAGAGAGTGAGTACTAAGTACTACATTGGATTTGACATGTCCCCAAGAGTAAAGATATGCAATGAATTTAGATGATTTCTTTCCTTAGATGTCTTGCTCCCCTGAATCTAGCATGGGATCTTTGGGAGAAGATAGGGAATGAAAATCAGAGCTGAAAGATATAAATGAACAGAGCTAATGCAAATAAGCACATACTGAACATGTATTTCCCTCAAGAAGACATGTGGCATCTCTCCTCTTGAACACCAAGCATCTGGGATCCTTGAGAAATACTTTCATCTAGTATTCTCTCCCCGAGATCTCTCTCTCCCCAGAAGGATCTCTCTCTCTTCTCGATGTGATCTCTTTAAGTGATAAGCTTTGATGTGATCTCTCTCTCCCCCTTTGACATCAATTTCCAAGAAGGGCTTGATAAAAAAATGTGATCTCTCTCTCCCCCTTTGGAATTTGTCGTGAATGGGTTTGATCCTTGAGTCACAACATAAAGCACTTGATAAAAATGTGATGCTTGTAGAGGACAAGATTCATTCACTGGAGCTGGATCAAAAGAAACACAAAATAAGTGGCAAACTGTTTTTCCTGTTGTGAAATCGGTGGCACCGAGTGGTATGCTTCGGTGGTACCGAAAGTTTTCGGTTGGACCGAAAATAACAACTTGGTGTAACCGAGTTCATCGCAGAGAAAACACTTGTCACCTCAGCTCACTTGACTAATAAGATCTCACAAATATTTGCAAGGAATTTCTTGAATGATATGCAATGAATTGGAATGCGAAAATGCAGAGCAAAAGAAAGAAATCTAGATGAAGTTTTTTTGAAAGGGGAAACACATATGCATGAGACAAATGCAAAAACTCAGAAAAGAACACAAGAGAACTTCATCTAGAGATGGTCGCGACAAAGTCACCTATGTTAGAGTATATTGACTTAGGAGTCAAGTGAGATCACTTGATCATAGGTCATACTCATCGTTTAAGCTCAAAATGGGGTTGCCATTTTTCGTTTAAGCATCTTGACGTATTCACATCTTGTCGAGTTGCTTTAACTCATGACTTGGAGTAAAGCTTCTCTAAGATGGAATAACATACCTTGGTTGGTGGTGTCGTCCATGTAGTTGAACTTGTGTGGGTTGCTCAAGGTTGATGTAGCTCATCAAGAATTTGGAGCACCACTTGGAATTTGAGTCCATCTACCTACATGGGTTAGTTCGTGCAAGGAAGAGCACTTGTGTATCCAACAATGACAATCATGAAGCTCAACATAGAATTTGTCAAAGGATATGTTTAAATGGTTTTGTGCTTCCTTGGCTTCAACCACCTTGTGTAGAGACTTGGTGATGCAGAGATTGCTCAAGATATGAGTAGGTTACAACCTCATGGAATTTGATTCAACCGAGTACCTACATGGGTTAGATAACATGCAAGATACAAATATATCCAAGACATAAGATTTCCATCGTAGGAGAGATATCAGGGATTAGGCATAAGCTCATGTCTTGCATGTATCCAATGGAGTTTCTACTCCAAGTTTGAAGCATCAATGATGTTCAATTCTCCTCTTAACCTGCAAAACACTTTCTCATCAAGAGGTTTAGTGAATATATCCGCTTTTTTCTTTTCGGTGCGAACATGCTTAAGATCAATGTCACCCTTAGCAACATGATCTCGAATGAAATGATGACGAACTTCAATATGCTTAGTTCGAGAATGTTGTACGGGATTATGACCAATTTTGATAGCACTTTCATTGTCACAAAGCAATGGAACATGTTTCACATATATCCCATAATCTTTAAGAGTTTGGGTCATCCAAAGTAATTGAGCACAACATGAACCAGCGGCAATGTATTCCGCTTGGCGATGGATAAGGATATCGAGTTTTGTTTCTTGGAGGACCAAGACACAAGAGATCTACCAAGAAATTGGCAAGTACCCGAAGTGGACTTTCTATCAACCTTGTCACCGGCATAGTCCGAGTCGGAGTAGCCAACAAGATCGAAAGAGGCCCTCTTAGGATACCAAATGCCAAAATTTGGTGTATGGATTAAGTATCTCACTATCCTTTTCACGGCCTTAAGGTGACATTCTTTAGGAGCAGCTTGATATCGTGCACACATGCACATACTTAGCATAATATCGGGACGTGAAGCACATAGATATAACAATGAACCAATCATAGAGCGATAAACCTTTTGATCAACCGGTTCATCATCTTTGGTTAAGTCAAGATGTCCACTAGTAGGCATGGGTGTAGTCATACCTTTGCATTCTTGCATATTGAACTTCTTGAATAAGTCCTTGGTGTACTTCGTTTTAGAAACAAAAGTACCTTCCTTAGTTTGCTTGATTTGCAACCCAAGAAAGAATTTGAGTTCACTCATCATAGACATCTCAAACTTCTCCGACATTAGCTTCCCAAACTTTTCACTAAAATGAGGGTTAGTTGAACCAAATATAATATCATCAACATAGATTTGGCACACAAATAGTTCACCATTAACCCTTTTAGTAAAAAGTGTGGAATCAATTTTCCCAATTTCAAAGCCTTTTTCTATAAGGAACTTGGTCAAGCATTTATACCATGCTCTAGGAGCTTGTTTAAGACCATAAAGAGCTTTGTGAAGTTTGTAAACATGATTGGGTTTCTTAGGATTGACAAAGCCGGGAGGTTGCTTAACATAAACTTCCTCCTCTATTTCACCATTTAGAAAAGCACTTTTAATGTCCATTTGGTACAAGGTGATATCATGATGATTAACATAGGCAAGTAAGATGCGAATGGACTCAAGTCTAGCAACGGGGGCGTAAGTCTCACCATAGTCCATACCTTCGACTTGTGTGTAGCCTTGGGCGATGAGACGTGCTTTGTTGCGAACTACTTGTCCATCTTCATCTTGCTTGTTACGAAACACCCATTTGGTATCGATGATGTTGTGGTTGTTGTCGGGCTTCTCAACCAATGTCCAAACTTGATTCCTCTCAAAGTTGTGTAGCTCTTAATGCATAGCATTTATCCAATCTGGATCTTTCAATGCTTCTTCGACCTTCATAGGTTCAATGCTAGAGATGAAAGAATAGTTTTCACAAAAGTTAGCTAAACGAGTTTTAGAGCGAGTGATTCTCCCGGTTTGAATATCATTGTAGATTTGCTCGATGGGATGGTCTTTAGCAATTCTTGCTCGAACTCGTGAAAGCTTTTGCTTGGGTCTTCGTTGAACATCTTCTTCATCTTGTTCTTCTTCTTGGCCTTCTTCATTGTTGGCGTTGTCGTTCTCTTGTCGTGGTGGAGAAGGAGGTTGTTGACTATTGGAGATATGCCCAAGAGGCAATCATGTATGATGATATTTCCTATGTGTTTATGAATAAAGATAGTCCTTGGACATTATCAATGATGTGTATCAGCAAGTACGTGACTTGTTTGTGGGACTATGCATTGTATGATGACTGTCCTAAAAGGTCCCTAGTCGAAAGGGCTGTGTGGACGCGCAGCCGACTAGACTAGCATATGACACGGTCGATGGCTTGGTCTCACTAGCCATGGAGCATTGGATGCTAACCGGATAATATGGACTTGGAAAGGTCTGGTCGGATTCGACGTAGTCGGATCTGAGTCGAGATAAGGTCCGAGTCGGACAGACCCAACTATGAGATGCAGCGATATGTCATCTGTGAGTCTCTAGTACAACATACGTTCTATGTCCTAAGACCTGAGCTGACGCATGTACTCGGGATGGTGATGAGACTTGCTTTGGGCCGACCAAACGCTACTCCGTGGTCGGGTAGTTACAAAGGTAGGTTTCGGTTTGTCCAGTCCCATGCTTGCGAGACATGGTCGAGCAAGATGGGATTGCCCCTCCGATCGGAGAGATATACTCTGGGCCCCTCGTGTGATCCGACCAGGATAAGCATGGCCATGCGACAAGGATTATGAGATAATCCGGATTGTGGTCGGTATCACCGAACGAAAGAGGTCGGGCTAGCACAAGGATGACAGTCTCGCCTTGAGCCGGACAACATATATCGTATGCGACAAAGGGAGCGAAGTGTGACATGTTGTACAGTTCGCATAACCAGCTTCATAGTTCGCTTGGTGGTCGGCACGCCTTGCTAGAGGCTGCTACCAACCGTGCAGGTCGGAGGTGATCCGAATCGTGACCAAGCCGACTTGAACCTAAGGGGTCGCGCTTAAGGGAAGGAACCTCACGAGGTCGGTTCGTAGGACACTTTGGTCGGATGTGATCCGAATCTGGACTAGGAACGTGACCGAGTAGACTTTGACTTTAGGGTCCGTGGCGAGGCCCAAGTGTTGAGCTCTGCGACGGGCGCCTATATAAAGTGGAGGTGCGACACACTCATGTGGTTGATCGCTTCGGTGCTGCGACTAGGGTTTGCATGTGTTGCGAATAGCCACCTCCACTCGCCGCCGACTGTGTGATCGGACCTAGAAGTCCACCGCACGGTGTTCCTCCTGCACGCGCGGATACCGTTAGAGGCGGTGCACTTGCGTCGCTCCGGCGAACTCGTACGTGGGATCGGACGACCGGCTGTTCGAGGGAGATCGAACGAGGAGGAGACAATCCATGCGGACGCGCTGCCCCAACTCTTCTTCCGCTGCACGGCACTGCGCATCTAGTGGTAAAGAACTGTGATCCATCTCCCGTAGCATGTTCCTAGATGTTCTGCGCGTAGGAAAATTTTAATTTGCAATCGACGCACCCTACCGTAGAACTCAACATTGACGTTCATCTTGATGCACTTCCTTGTTTTCTTCATCTTGGTGTGTCCCACTTGTGGATGCTTCCGTATCAACTCTTGGTTCACCTTGTTGTGAAGTAGAAGCTTCCACTTGGACGGACGAGGTAATCTCCTTCACCTCCGTTGGATGAACCTTGCCAATATACAAGTCTTGGATTGCTTCCGAAGGATCTTTGTCTCCTACATCAATTGGCAATTGCTCTATTTGCGAGCTGTTAGATTCATCAAACTTCACATCTACCGTCTCTTCAACCTTTCGGGTGAAATTGTTGTAGACACGGTAAGTGTGAGAGTTTGAGCCATAACCTAGTAGGAAACCTTCATGAGACTTAGGAGCAAATTTAGAACGACGATGCTTATCAAGAATGTAGCACTTTGAGCCGAATACTCAAAAGTATCCAACTTGGGGTTTGTTACGGTGAGGAGCTCAGATGCCGTCTTGCCGAGTAGCTTGTGAAGATACAAGTGATTTGTTGCATGACAAGCTGTCTCAACCGCTTCGCCCAAAAGTGCTTGACGCCTTGTACTCATCAAGCATCGTTCTCGCCATTTCGATGAGCGTCCGGTTCTTCCTCTCAACAACTCCATTTTGTTGAGGTGTGTACGTAGTCGAGAACTCGTGTGAAATCCTTCTTCGTCAAGAAAGGTGTCCACATTTGCGTTCTTGAACTCCGTTCCGTTGTCGCTGCGAACCTTCTTGATCTTCACTTCAAATTGATTTTGGGCCTTTCTAGCGAAGTTTTTGAAGATCTTTTGGACCTGCGATTTATCATCGAGAAAGAACACCCACGTAAATCTTGAAAAATCATCAACTATAACAAAACCAAAAGAATTTCCACCGAGACTCTTGTAGGAGTTGGGACCAAAGAGATCCATGTGAAGTAGCTCGAGTGGCCTCTTTGTGGTCATGATGTTCTTCACGGGATGCCTTCCTCCAACCTGTTTACCTGCTTGAAAAGCACTGCAAAGTCTATCCTTATCAAATATGGCATCGTTAACTCCAAAGATATGATTCCCTTTGATAAGCTTGTCAAGGTTTCTCATGCCAACGTGACCTAATCGTCTATGCCATAACCAACCTTTTGAGGATTTAGCAATGAAGCAAGTTTTAGGTTGAGCCTTTTTAGTGAAATCAACAATGTATAGATCACCTCTACGTATACCGGTAAAGACCATTTTATGATTTTCTCGACGAAACACTTGGCAATCAATTTCAGTAAATAGGACATTGAAACCGAAATCAGCAAGTCTAGATACTGAAAGTAAGTTGTAGCCAAGAGATTCAACGAGCATGACATTCTGAATGGAGCTATCATGTGAGATGGCCACCTTACCGAGACTAACCACCTTACCCTTTGAGTTGTCACCGAAGGTGACATACTTTCGAGGACTATCATTATCAGCAAGCTCACGAAACATGTCTTTATCTCCGGTCATGTGATCGGTACATCCACTATCAAGAACCCGTTCCTTTCCTCCTGACATATATCCCCGAAGATTTGCCATAAGACTAAAGTGTCTCATTGCATCATCAAGATCGAAGTCACTATCATCATCCTCATCATAGTATCCATGTTCAACATCGTCATGTGGTGAATCAAATCCTAGAGAGGGTAATTCGTTAGAGTGAGTTTGACAATGATCTTGCTTATGAATTCTTATAGCTTCGGAAATAATATCACTAATAATACCAACATTTCCTTTGGCACGCATAAGGTTTGTAAGCTCAAATAGACGATCACCAAACATAGGATCACTAGTATTCATTTTACTCAAAGCAATAGACTTATGGAGAATTTCATCTAGATTTTTCAAGGAATAATTTGGAAATCGTTCCTTAAGAAATTTCCATATAGTATAGGCACACTTAAAAGTAGGCAAACATCCAATCAAGTTTCTAGGCAATCCTCTAATGATAAGTTCGGCAGTTCTAAGATTCCTAATCATGTCAATAGACTCATCATGCGTAGGATGCATAGGATCAACATGAGGTGCACAAGGGCTAGCAATGTACTTGTTCAAATGATATTGATTAAAAATTACAAGCATCTCATTTTTCCACTCATGAAAATACTCTCCATCAAGAATAGGCACTCTATGTCTAAGACTCCCCAAAGTAGACTCATCCATCTTCCTCCAATGGTGATTAAACCAAGGCAATGGAGACCAAAGCTCTGATACCACTTGTAGGATCTTGAGAAGAGGTGTCTAGAGGGGGGGTGATTAGACACTAAGTACCAAAGTTGCAGTTTTTAACCTTATTAAAATTTAAGTGGAGTTTAGGCACAAGTTTAACTTTTTTTTAATACATAACAAGCAAGCATGCAAAGAGTATATGAGTAGCGGAAAGTAAAGCATGCAACTTGCAAGAAAGTAAAGGGAAGGGTTTGGAGGATTCAAACGCAATTGGAGACACGGATGTTTTTGTCGTGGTTCCGATAGGTGGTGCTATCGTACATCCACGTTGATGGAGACTTCAACGCACGAAGGGTAACGGTTGCGCGAGTCCACGGAGGGCTCCACCCATGAAGGGTCCACGAAGAAGCAACCTTGTCTATCCCACCATGGCCGTCGCCCACGAAGGACTTGCCTCACTAGCGGTAGATCTTCACAAAGTAGGCGATCTCCTTGCCCTTACAAACTCCTTGGTTCAACTCCACAATCTTGTTGGAGGCTCCCAAGTGACACCTAGCCAATCTAGGAGACACCACTCTCCAAGAAGTAACAAATGGTGTGTTGATGATGAACTCCTTGCTCTTGTGCTTCAAATGATAGTCTCCCCAACACTCAACTCTCTCTCATAGGATTTGGATCTGGTGGAAAGAGGGTTTGAGTGGAAAGCAACTTGAGGAAGGCTAGAGATCAAGATTCATATGGTAGGAATGGAATATCTTGGCCTCAACACATGAGTAGGTAGTTCTCTCTCGAAATAGGATGGAAGTGTAGGTTCACCGATGGCTCTCTCCACGAATGAAGAGGAGGTGGAGGGGTATATATAGCCTCCACACAAAATCTAACCGTTACACACAATTTGCCAAACTCGGTGGGACCGAATTGAGAAACTCGGTCGGACCGATTCAGCAAATCTAGTAACCGTTAGGATTTTCGGTGGGACCGAAATGCAACTCGGTAGGACCGATATGGTTAGGTTTAGGGCATAACGTAATCTCGGTGAGACCGATTACACAAATTCGATGAGACCGATTTTGGTAATTAGCTAACCAGAGAGTTGGCCAGGCAAACTCGGTTGGACCGATTACTCAAACTCGGTGGGACCGATTTTGATAATGAGTCAACCAGAAAGTTTGCATTGTAATCTCGGTAGTACCGATTGCTCAAACTCGGTGAGACCGATTTTGATAATGGACATACACAGAGAGATTACAATCCCATCTCGGTGAGACCGAGATCCCTATCGGTGAGACCGATTTGCCTAGGGTTTGTGGCAGTGGCTAAGACATCCAAACTCGGTGGCGCCGGATAGGAAGAATCAGTGGGGCAAGTTTGACTTTAGGTTTTAGGACATATGTGTGGAAGTGGGAAAGTAGTTGAGGGTATTTGGAGCATATCACTAAGCACTTGAAGCAAGAGGCTCATTAAGCAACACCTCATCCCTCCTTGATAGTATTGGCTTTTCCTATAGACTCAATGTGATCTTGGATCACTAAAATGTAAAATGAAGAGTCTTGAGCTTGAAGCTTGAGCCAATCCTTTGTCCTTAGCATATTGAAGGAGTTCCCACATCCTTTAGTCCATGCCACTCCATTGTTGAACTTATCTGAAACATACTAGATAAAAGTGTTAGTCCAACAAGAGATATGTTGACATTAATTACCAAAACCACCTAGGGAGCACTTGTGCTTTTAGATGTCATTGATAACGGGATCACATCATTGGGAGAATGATGTGATGGACAAGACCCAATCCTAAGCATAGCACAAGATCGTATAGTTCGTTTACTAGAGCTTTTCTAATGTCAAGTATCATTTCCTTAGACCATGAGATCGTGTAACTCCTGGATACCGTAAGAGTGCTTTGGGTGTACCAAACGTCACAACGTAACTGGGTGGCTATAAAGGTATACTACAGGTATCTCCGAAAGCATCTGTTGGGTTGACACGAATCGAGACTGGGATTTGTCACTCAGTATAACGGAGAGGTATCTCTAGGCCCACTCGGTAATGCATCATCATAATGAGCTCAATGTGACCAAGTGGTTGGTCACGGGATCATGCATTATGATACGAGTAAAGTGACTTGCCGGTAACGAGATTGAATGAGGTATTGGGATACCGATGATCGAATTTCGGGCAAGTAACGTACCGATTGACAAAGGGAATTGTATACAGGATTACTTGAATCCTCGACATCGTGGTTCATCCGATGAGATCATCGAGGAGCATGTGGGAACCAACATGGGTATCCAGGTCCCGCTGTTGGTTATTGAACTGAGAGTCGTCTCGATCATGTCTGCGTGTCTCCCGAACCCGTAGGGTCTACACACTTAAGGTTCGGTGACGCTAGGGTTGTAGAGATATTAGTATGCGGTAACCCGAAAGTTGTTCGGAGTCCCGAATGAGATCCCGGATGTCACGAGGAGTTCCGGAATGGTCCAGAGGTGAAGATTTGCATATAGGAAGTCCAGTTTGACCCACCGGAAAGTTTCGGGTCACGGTAGTTGTCTGGGACCACCGGAAGGGTCCCGGTCCATCGTGGGGCCACCTATCCGGAGGGCCCCATGGGCTGAAGTGGGAAGGAACCAGCCTGGTGGGCTGGTGCACCCCTTGGGCCTCCCTGCGCCTAGGGTTGGAAACCCTAGGGGTGGGGGGCGCCCCACTTGGCTTGGGGGGCAAGTCCCCCCCTTGGCCGCCGCCCCCCAGGGCCCCTATATAAAGAGGGGGGAGGGAGGGCGTTGAACCCCTGCTCCTGGCGCCTCCCTCTCCCTCCGTAACACCTCTCCCTCTCGCTAAGCTTGGCGAAGCCCTGCCGAGATCGCCGCTACTTCCACCACCACACCGTCGTGCTGCTGGATCTCCATCAACCTCTCCTTCCCCCTTGCTGGATCAAGAAGGAGGAGACGTCTTCCTAAACCGTACGTGTGTTGAACGCGGAGGTGCCGTCCGTTCGGCACTAGGATCATCGGTGATTTTGATCACGACGAGTATGACTCCATCAACCCAGTTCTCTTGAACGCTTCCGCTCGCGATCTACAAGGGTATGTAGATGCATTCCTCTCACTCGTTGCTAGATGACTCCATAGATTGATCTTGGTGATGTGTAGAATTTTTTTATTTTATTCTACGTTCCCCAACAGTGGCATCATGAGCTAGGTCTATGCGTAGTTTCTATGCACGAGTAGAACACAAAATTGTTGTGGGCGTTGGTTTTGTCAATTTTCTTGCCACTACTAGTCTTATCTTGTTTCGGCGGCATCGTGGGATGAAGCGGCCCGGACCGACCTTACACGTACGCTTACGTGAGACAGGTTCCACCGACTGACATGCACTAGTTGCATAAGGTGGCTAGCGGGTGTCTGTCTCTCCCACTTTAGTCGGATCAGATTCGATGAAAAGGGTCCTTATGAAGGGTAAATAGAAATTCGCACATCACGTTGTGGTTTTGGCATAGGTAAGAAACATTCTTGCTAGAAACCTATAGCAGCCACGTAAAAACATGCAACAACAATTAGAGGACGTCTAACTTGTTTTTGCAGCATATGCCTTGTGATGTGATATGGCCAAAAGGATGTGATGAATGAAATATATGTGATGTATGAGATTGATCATGTTCTTGTAATAGGAATCACGACTTGCATGTCGATGAGTATGACAACCGATAGGAGCCATAGGAGTTGTCTTTATTTTGTATGACCTGCGTGTCATTGAAAAATGCCATGTAATTACTTTACTTTATTTCTAAACACGTTAGCCATAGAAGTAGAAGTAATCGTTGGCGTGACAACTTCATGAAGACACGATGATGGAGATCATGGTGTCATGCCGGTGACGATGATGATCATGGCGCCACGAAGATGGAGATCAAAAGGACCAAAATGATATTGGCCTTATCATGTCACTATTTGATTGCATGTGATGTTTATCATGTTTTGCTTCTTATTTGCTTAGTACGACGGTAGTAAATAAGATGATCCCTTATAATAATTTCAAGAAAGTGTTCCCCCTAACTGTGCGCCATTGCGAAAGTTCGTTGTCTCGAAGCACCACGTGATGATCGGGTGTGATAGATTCTAACGTTCACATACAACGGGTGTAAGATAGATTTACACATGCAAAACACTTAGGTTAACTTGACGAGCCTAGCATGTACATACATGGCCTCGGAACACAAGAGACCGAAAGGTCGAACATGAGTCGTATAGAAGATACGATCAACATGAAGATTTTCACCGATGATGACTAGTCCGTCTCACATGATGATCGGACACGACCTAGTTGACTCGAATCATGGATCACTTAGATGACTAGAGGGATGTCTATCTGAGTGGGTGTTCATTATATAATTTGATTAGATGAACTTAATTATCATGAACTTAGTCTAAAATCTTTGCAATATGTCTTGTAGATCAAATGGCCCACGCTAATGTTGCCCTCAACTTCAACGCGTTCCTAGAGAAAACCAAGCTGAAAGACAATGGCAGCAACTATATGGACTGGGTCCGGAACTTGAGGATCATCCTCATAGCTGCCAAGAAAGCATATGTCCTAGATGCACCGCTAGGTGAAGCACCCGTTTTCCCAGCAACTCAAGACGTTATGAACGCCTGGCAGTCGCGTAGTGATGATTACTCCCTGGTTCAGTGCGGCATGCTTTACAGCTTAGAACCGGGGCTCCAAAAGCGTTTTGAGCAGCACGGAGCATATGAGATGTTCCAAGAGCTGAAAATGGTTTTCCAAGCTCACGCCCGGGTCGAGAGATATGAAGTCTCCGACAAGTTATACATTTGTAAAATGGAGGAGAATGGTTCTGTCAGCGAGCACATACTCAAAATATATGGGTTGCACAACCGCTTATCTCAACTGGGAGTTAATCTCCCGGATGACGCGGTGGTCGACATAATCCTCCAGTCGCTCCCACCTAGCTACAAGAGCTTTGTGATGAACTTGAATATGCAGGGGATGGTGAAAACCATTCCTGAGGTATATTCAATGCTGAAATCAGCGGAGGTGGAGATAAAAAAGGAGCATCAAGTGTTGACGGTCAATAAAACCACTAGTTTCAAGAAAGGCAAGGGTAAGAAGAACTTCAAGAAGGACGGCAAGGGAGTTGCCGCGCCCGGTAAGCCAGTTGCCGGGAAGAAGCCAAAGCATGGACCCAAACCTGAGTCTGAGTGCTTCTATTGCAAGGGAAGCGGACACTGGAAGTGGAACTGCCCCAAGTACTTAGCGGACAAGAAGGCCGGCAACACCAAAGGTATATGTGATATACATGTAATTGATGTGTACCTTACCAGTCCTCGTAGTAGCTCCTGGGTATTTGATACCGGTGCGGTCGCTCATATTTGTAACTCAAAACAGGAGCTACGGAATAAGCGGAGACTGGCGAAGGACGAGGTGACGATGCGCGTCGGGAATGGTTCCAAGGTCGATGTGATCGCCGTCGGCACGCTACCTCTACATTTACTTACAGGATTAGTTTTAAACCTCAATAGTTGTTATTTAGTGCCAACTTTGAGCATGAACATTGTATCTGGATCTCGTTTAATACGAGATGGCTACTCATTTAAATCCGAGAATAATGGTTGTTCTATTTATATGAGAGATATGTTTTATGGTCATGCCCCACTGGTCAATGGTTTATTCTTCATGAATCTCGAACGTGATGTTACACATATTCATAGTGTGAATACCAAAAGATGTAAGGTTGATAACAATAGTCCCGCATACTTGTGGCACTACCGCCTTGGTCACATTGGTGTCAAACGCATGAAGAAGCTCCATGCTGATGGACTTTTGGAGTCTCTTGATTACGAATCATTTGACACATGTGAACCATGCCTCATGGGCAAAATGACCAAGACTCCGTTCTCCGGAACAATGGAGCGAGCAACCAACTTATTGGAAGTCATACATACTGATGTGTGCGGTCCAATGAGCGTTGAGGCTCGCGGAGGCTATCGTTATGTTCTCACTCTCACTGACGACTTGAGTAGATATGGGTATGTCTACTTGATGAAACACAAGTCTGAGACCTTTGAAAAGTTCAAGGAATTTCAGAATGAGGTAGAGAATCAACGTGACCGAAAGATAAAGTTCTTACGATCAGATCATGGGGGAGAATATTTAAGTCACGAATTTGGTACACACTTAAGGAAATGTGGAATCGTTTCACAACTCACGCCACCTAGAACACCTCAGCGTAACGGTGTGTCTGAACGTCGTAATCGCACTCTATTGGATATGGTGCGATCTATGATGTCACTCACTGATTTACCGCTATCATTTTGGGGATACGCTCTAGAGACAGTTACATTCACTTTAAATAGGGCACCGTCTAAAGCCGTTGAGACGACACCGTATAAGTTATGGTTTGGGAAGAAACCTAAGCTGTCTTTTCTAAAAGTTTGGGGATGCGATGCTTATGTCAAGAAACTTCAACCTGAAAAGCTCGAACCCAAGTCGGAAAAATGCGTCTTCATAGGATACCCCAAGGAAACCATTGGGTATACCTTCTACCTCAGATCCGAAGGCAAGATCTTTGTTGCCAAGAACGGGTCCTTTCTGGAGAAAGAGTTTCTCTCGAGAGAAGTAAGTGGGAGGAAAGTAGAACTCGATGAAGTACTGCCTCTTGAACTGGAAAGTAGCGCAGCTCAGAAGATGTTCTGTGGTGCCCTGCACCGACTAGAGAGGAAGTTAATGATGATGATCAAGGTACTTGAGATCAAGTTACTACTGAACTTCGAAGGTCCACAAGGACACGTTCCACACCAGAATGGTATGGCAACCCTGTCCTGGAAATCATGTTGTTAGACAACGGTGAACCTTCGAACTATGAAGAAGCGATGGCGGGCCCAGATTCCAACAAATGGCTTGAAGCCATGTAATCCGAGATAGGATCCATGTATGAAAACAAAGTATGGACTTTGACAGACTTGCCCGATGATCGGCGAGCGATAGAGAACAAATGGATCTTTAAGAAGAAGACGGATGCGGATGGTAATGTTACCATCTATAAGGCTCGACTTGTCGCTAAGGGTTATCGACAAGTTCAAGGGGTTGACTACGATGAGACCTTCTCACCCGTAGCGAAGCTTAAGTCCGTCCGAATCATGTTAGGAATTGCCGCATTCTACGATTATGAGATATGGCAAATGGACGTCAAAACGGCATTCCTTAACGGCTTTGTTAAGGAAGAACTGTATATGATGCAGCCAGAAGGTTTTGTCGATCCTAAGAATGCTAACAAGGTATGCAAGCTCCAGCGCTCCATCTATGGGCTGGTGCAAGCATCTCGGAGTTGGAACATTCGCTTTAATGAAATGATCAAAGTGTTTGGGTTTATGCAGACTTATGGAGAAGCCTGCATTTACAAGAAAGTGAGTGGGAGCTCTGTAGCATTTCTCGTATTATATGTGGATGACATACTTTTGATGGGAAATGATATAGAACTTTCGGACAACATTAAGGCCTACTTGAATAAGTGTTTTTCAATGAAGGGCCTTGGAGAAGCTGCTTACATATTAGGCATCAAGATCTATAGAGATAGATCGAGACGCCTCATAGGTCTTTCACAAAGCACATACCTTGATAAGATATTGAAGAAGTTCAATATGGATCAGTCCAAGAAGGGTTTCTTGCCTGTGTTGCAAGGTGTGAAATTGAGCTCGGCTCAATGTCCGACCACAGCAGAAGATAGAGAAAAGATGAGTGTCGTCCCCTATGCCTCGGCCATAGGGTCTATCATGTATGCCATGCTGTGTACCAGACCTGATGTAAACCTTGCCGTAAGTTTGGTAGGAAGGTACCAAAGTAATCCCGGCATGGAACACTGGACAGCGGTCAAGAATATCCTGAAGTACCTGAAAAGGAGTAAGGATATGTTTCTCGTATATGGAGGTGACGAAGAGCTCGTCGTAAAGGGTTACGTCGACGCTAGCTTCGACACAGATCTGGATGACTCTAAGTCACAAACCGGATACATGTATATTTTGAATGGTGGGGCAATGAAGCTGGTGCGATTGCAAGCAAAGCGTCGTGGCAGGATCTACATGTGAAGCGGAGTACATGGCAGCCTCGGAGGCAGCACATGAAGCAATCTGGATGAAGGAGTTCATTACCGACCTAGGAGTTATTCCCAATGCGTCGGGGCCGATGACTCTCTTCTGTGACAACACTGGAGCCATTGCCCTTGCCAAGGAGCCCAGGTTTCACAAGAAGACTAGGCACATCAAGCGTCGCTTCAACTCCATTCGTGAAAATGTTCAATATGGAGACATAGATATTTGTAAAGTGCACACAGATCTAAATGTCGCAGATCCGTTGACTAAACCTCTTTTGTGAGCAAAACATGATCAGCACCAGAACTCTATGGGTGTTCGATTCATCACAATGTAACTAGATTATTGACTCTAGTGCAAGTGGGAGACTGTTGGAAATATGCCCTAGAGGCAATAATAAAATGTTTATTATTATATTTCCTTGTTCATGATAATTGTCTATTGTTCATGCTATAATTGTGTTATCCGGAAATCGTAATACATGTGTGAATACATAGACCATAACATGTCCCTAGTGAGCCTCTAGTTGACTAGCTCGATTATCAATAGATGGTTACGGTTTCCTGACCATGGACATTGGATGTCATTGATAGCGGGATCACATCATTGGGAGAATGATGTGATGGACAAGACCCAATCCTAAGCATAGCACAAGATCGTGTAGTTCGTTTGCTAGAGCTTTTCTAATGTCAAGTATCATTTCCTTAGACCATGAGATCGTGTAACTCCCGGATACCGTAAGAGTGCTTTGGGTGTACCAAACTTCACAACGTAACTGGGTGGCTATAAAGGTATACTACAGGTATCTCCGAAAGCATCTGTTGGGTTGACACGAATCGAGACTGGGATTTGTCACTCCGTATGACGGAGAGGTATCTCTGGGCCCACTCGGTAATGCATCATCATAATGAGCTCAATGTGACCAAGTGGTTGGTCACGGGATCATGCATTATGGTACGAGTAATGTGACTTGCCGGTAACGAGATTGAACGAGGTATTGGGATACCGACGATCGAATCTCGGGCAAGTAACGTACCGATTGACAAAGGGAATTGTATACGGGATTACTTGAATCCTCGACATCGTGGTTCATCCGATGAGATCATCGAGGAGCATGTGGGAGCCAACATGGGTATCCAGGTCCCGCTGTTGGTTATTGACCTGAGAGTCGTCTCGGCCATGTCTGCGTGTCTCCCGAACCCGCAGGGTCTACACACTTAAGGTTCGGTGACGCTAGGGTTGTAGAGATATTAGTATGCGGTAACCCGAAAGTTCTTCGGAGTCCCGGATGAGGCCCCAGACGTCACGAGGAGTTCTGGAATGGTCCGGAGGTGAAGATTTGTATATAGGAAGTCCAGTTTCGGCCACCGAGAAAGTTTTGGGGGTCACCGGTATTGTACCGGGACCATCGGAAGGGTCCCGGGGGTCCACCGGGTGGGGCCACCTATCCCGTAGGGCCCCATGGGCTGAAGTGGGAAGGGAACCAGCCCCTGGTGGGCTGGTGCTCCCCCCTTGGGCCTCCCCCTGCGCCTAGGGTTGGAAACCCTAGGGGTGGGGGGCGCCCCACTTGGCTTGGGGGGCAAGTCCCCCCCCCCTTGGCCGCCGCCCCCCCTTGAGATTGGATCTCTAGGGGGCCGGCGCCCCCTAGGGCCCCTATATAATGAGGGGGGAGGGAGGGCTGCGAACCCCTGCTCCTGGCGCCTCCCTCTCCCTCCGTAACACCTCTCCCTCTCGCTGAGCTTGGCGAAACCCTGCCGAGATCGCCGCTACTTCCACCACCACGCCGTCGTGCTGCTGGATCTCCATCAACCTCTCCTTCCCCCTTGCTGGATCAAGAAGGAGGAGACGTCTTCCTCAACAGTACGTGTGTTGAACGCGGAGGTGTCGTCCGTTCGGCGCTAGGATCATCGGTGATTTGGATCATGACGAGTACGACTCCATCAACCCCGTTCTCTTGAACGCTTCCGCTCGCGATCTACAAGGGTATGTAGATGCATTCCTCTCACTCGTTGCTAGATGACTCCATAGATTGATCTTGGTGATGCGTAGAAATTTTTTATTTTCTGCTACGTTCCCCAACACAACTTACATCAGATCCATTTCATAAACCTAGAAACTCGGTCTCATCGAGATGACATGCGGCCCCACCGAAGTGCGTGTGCCAATTCTCTGTAACCCACCATGTTCATTCCGAAATTATCGAGTGAAATTGATCAGAACTACCGAGATGTGGGAAGTGCTTAAGTCATCACTAATCAGTCCTACTGAGTGGATTCATCCGGTCTCACCGAAGCGTCTAAAGTTCAAACTTTTTACACTAATCTGCCCCTCAGAGTTTATGGCCCGCTTCCACCAGGTAGTGCAAAAAGGTGTGTAACGGCTAGATATTTGGTGATGGCAATATATACCCCACACACACCACCTACTCTTAGTGAGAGCAACAAGGACGAATCCACCACTTCCCATATCCATTTTCTAAGAGAGAACCTCCTAGACTTATGTTGAGATCAAGGTATTCCACTCCAACCATTTGATCGTTGATTTCTAGCCCCCTCAAGTTGCTTTCCACCCTAATGCTTCTCCCACCACCATGCCAAACCTGTTAGAGAGTGATTGAGTGTTGAGGAGACTATCTTTTGAAGCACAAGAGCAAGGAGTTCATCATCAACAACAACATCTATTACCTTTTGGAGAGTGGTGTCTCCTAGATTGGTTAGGTGCCACTTGGGAGCCTCCAAATCACGTGGACTTGAACCAAGAGTTTGTAAGGGCAAGAAGATCGCCTACTTCATGAAGATCTACCCCGAGTGAGGATAGTCCTTCGTGGACATAAGCCATGATGGCATAGACAAGGTTGCTTCATCATGGACCCTTCATGGGTGGAGCCCTCCGTGTACTTGCACAGCCGTTACCCTCCGTGGGTTGAAGTCTCCATCAACGTGGATAGCAGTGTCGGATATCGGGTTCCGGCAAAACCCTTAAGGTTCGAACTTTGGGGTGCGCGCAAAGATCTTCCCCCTACCGATCCAGGTCCCAATGCCTCGCTATGAATCTAAGCTACACGATGAACACAAGGGACGCAAGGTTTATACTGGTTTGGACGACCGTTGTGGTGTAATACCCTAATCCAGTGTGTGGTGTGGTGGATTGCCTCAGGGGCTAATGATGAATAGTACAAAGGAAGAACAGCCTCGCGAGAGGTGTTCTTGGGTTGGTGCGGTGTATTACTTGGGTGATTTTGATCGCCTCTGGATCTGACGATCACTCTCCGAGATGATCCCTCCCCACTGTGGTGGCTATCCCTATATATAGATACCCTGGTCCTCTTCCCAAATATTGAGCGGGAAGGGAGCCAACAACGGCCATTTTGAAGGGGAACATCTGGTACAAGTTATCCTGACTAAAGTTGGTCTTCGACTGCCAAAGGCACTGGCGATGACGCCGTCTTGGGCTCCACGGTGACCTCCATCCTGCCGCTCTGCTGGTCTTGGTCTCGTTGCACCAAAATGGTAACCTTTGCTTGACACCTCGATACTCCACGCCTGTGCTTGCCCCCTTTGCACCAAAGAGGAAACAAGGACACTGCGTAGGCCGACGCCCGCCTGGCGCCTGCCTGGCGCCCGCCTGGTCTCGATCGTCATTGCTTGCGTCACAAGCACCTCGCGAGGTACCCCTGCCTTGATCTCTCCGCCTCCTCGCGAGCCTGCCTGGTGAGGCCGTTCCTGAGGAAGCCTTGCGTCGTCCGCCCTGCGAGGCTTGGCCCCTCGCGAGGGTCTTGAGCTTGAGTTGATGAAGATGGGCCGTACTGGGCCACCCTTTGAGCCACGCCGTAGGCCGCAGGAAGGCAAGTTTGGGGACCCCCGTTCCCAGAACGCCGACAGTAGCCCCCGGGCCCAAGGCGTGCTCGGACTTGGCTTAGTAGCAAAGCTAAAGGTGAAGTGTGGAGTGCCGCGGGCCCCCAACAGCCTGCGGCCTTGGTCGCCGCGTGGCAGTTGATTGGACGTGGGCGTCTCCGCTTCCCCATGCTGCCTTAGTAACTGCCCGATTTGATGAGTCCCTGCATGCAAAAATGAGTCATGATTACCTGCGATCGCGGAGGCCGACGGTTGGCCTCCTCTGGATTATAAGTACGGAGAGGTGTGAGCCCCCACAGTCCATCTCTTCTTGCTCCGCTCCTTCTTCCTCGCTCCTTCTCCACCTTGACGCCAATGGCGCCGATCTGCCGGTTCTCAGCCGAGGAGAAAGTAAAGGCCCCCCGAGAGGGACCCGACCCACTCCCGCCGAAGAAGCGGCCGGTCCCCGGTCGCCGTGACGAGGCTGCTCGGCCGGAGACATCGAGGCCTTGGTACGAGCGGCCACCCCTTGGGTTTACGCTACCTCTGTACGCCCGGGCTGAGGGCCCCGGAGAGGAAGACGCCGAGCGGCATAGCCTGCACCGTCGGCGGCGCCGACGAGTTGTGGCGGTGCGCGCCATCGCTCCTGGAGTCCATGCAGCGGACTCCTCTCGCGAGCTCGTACTTCACGCCTCCATGCCTCCAAGCTCCTGGATCTACCTTGCTCCTTCCTTTGCCTTCGAGATGCCGTCGAGGGGGCCTCTTGAGCTCTGGCTGCAGCACGCCGACTGCGGTACCCCCGCAACCGGAGCGGAGGTCGAGGTTGTCGCTCCAGGCAAGGTCTACATGACCCAGGGCTGGGGTGAGATCGCCTGGGTCTACCGAACAGGAGGTGCCCTCGTGATTCATTTCGAATACGTCGACGCCTCCCTGATGCTCTTCAAGGTCTTCAACGCAGAAGAGACGCCGACTGGAGTGCTGCCCCAGAGGAGGCGGCCAGGACGTCGGTATGGCAAGGGCTAGGACTGCCCTCCGCTTCCTCAGTGGCTCCTCTGGCAGCAATGGAGATGCTGGGGAGTCCAGCGACTCTCCCGAGCTTCTCGTGACTCCGGAGATGAGCGACAACAGCTACGAGCCCCCGAGCTCGCGCCGCGCCCGGAGCAAGGCATCAGCATCAGGCCGCCGACGCGGCTGATCTGGATAGGGTTGGCGCCGGCGCTTGGTGGCCCACTGTTGATGATGGCGTCGGCCATGGAGGCACATGTAGTCAGGGCTCCTTAGGATTTGCGTCTTTTGTTTCCTGCGAGGAATCAAGGAAGTACCCCGTGGGGGCATGTAAAGCGTCTGTTGTGTCTTTTGTTGATATCATCCTTATTATGAAGTGGTGCAAGATGCTTGCCCTGTGTCGGCTCGGTTCCCCCTTTCTAACCTCGCGACGGCTTGGTGCTCTCGTTGACAGTCCCGGTCCCAGGCGAGCTTGACGGTCCGCCATTTGGTATGCCAGGTCGCAATGCCGTGGTCAAGGCCAAGAGGTGAGCGGCCGAGGTCCAGTAAGAGCCCCTGAGGCGCGATGCTGAGGAGGTCCCCTTTAGCGCTCAAGCAGCCACTAAAAGGCGAAAAAGGAAGGCAACGTCGGGTTTGGGGTCGCATCAATTAGCTATTCCTGGAGTAAGACTTATCTCGAAAGCTTGGAGCCGTTTCTTCGCGAGGTGCCGGACCTGCGTGTTGGCAGCTGGGATGTCACTTGGTCAGGCCTTCATGAGCTTCTCCTCCCTTCCCTGCACTCTCCTTCGTGCTCTACGTCCTCAGGTCCCGGCCCTCAAGCAAGCTCAGCCGCCGCTGGTATGCCAGGTCGCGGTGCCGTGGACAAGGCCAGGGGTTGAGGGATGGAGAGCCGGTAAGAGCTCCTGAGTCGCGATGCTCAGGAGCCCCCCTTTTAACGAGCGAGCGGATCGCACGTGTGAGGGAGAGAGAGAGAGCTCACGACGCCCCCACTTTATTCCTTAGGTGGACCCTGTAAACCAACATGAGAGAAGCTAGGATTTCCATTACGATTGTCGGACGGCCATTGGTTGCTCCGAGAGAGAGAGTGATGAGGGCACTGAGGGCCTGGTGAGGTAGCGCTTTGCGGGGCTGCCGCGGGCCAGAGCTCGACCACTCAGATTTGTCGACGTTGCAGGGACGGACCCATGCACAAGCGCCATGCCAGAGCGAGCGGCTCCAAAGGTAGGTTTCAATCGAGCAGGCGATTATCACAGGCAGGTTAAGCATGAAGGCAAACCAACTCATATAGATGCAGGAAAGATACATGCCACTGGGTCAGGCCCGAGCGGCTTGGGGATGATGCAGCCCGAGGGGCGCCCCCAGCAAGGTGAACTAAAGAAATAAGCAAAACGGATACATGCAGGGGGCGGACCCAGCGACACAGAATGATGCAGCCCTGAGGGCGCTCCCAGCTGAAATGAAACTCGAAAGATGTCACCTGGTATCATTGCAGAGCGGGTGTTGGAGTAGCTGACGACGCACGGTGAAGAAGCCGATCCTCACGAGCCATCGGAGCCCTAAGCCTCGGGAGGCTCTGGGGGTCTGGGCGGCTCCTCAAGGTCCATCTCCATCTCTGCCAGGAACGCGCGGTGCCTGGCCTCCTGAGCTTCTAGAATGCTCCTCATTAGGCGCTGGTGAGCAGCAGCCACATTCGGCAGGCCGAAAGGCATGCAAATGTAGCTGTGTGGTTGACCCTTGCAACGTCCCACGCGAGAAGGCCAGAAACGCTCCTGAGACACGACTCAGTTGAGCCCTGGGTAGTCGACGCAGACTCGCAGCCCGCCATCCTCGCCTGGATGGGGAGCTACGCCGGGCAAGCGGCAATTGCCGTGCATGACTCTCGATTCCTGCAGCTCCTGAGTGACCTTGGTGATGAAATCCTGAGGGTTGGGCCCTCCTTGCCTCATGCCTTCTCGAGGGAAACGTGCCGCGAAGCACGCCTCCAAGTGGTGCTCGAGCGCCTCCCTCGTGATCTTGGCAAAGTTTGAGGCCCTCCAGGAGAGAGCCCCCGAGCCTTGCCCGAGGAGGGCGCCGGGCGCGCCTTCCTATGCGATGGAGGGAGGCGCCCCTTGCACGGGCGTAGATCCTGACGCGGCGCCTCCGGAGACGCCTGCCTCCTAAGGCCTTGAGCTGAGTGATGTCTTCTTCTTCTTGGGAACTGCCTCGAGAGGGTTCCTGCTAGGGGTGGACTAACGAGCAGCTCGGCTCATTAAGCTCGTACTCGTTAAGCTCGTGCTCGTTAACGAGCAGAAAACCCTGCTCAGCTCGGCTCGGCTCGTTTGAAGCTCGTTAAGCTCGTGAGCGCTCGCGAGCGCTCGTTAACAGATTATAATGTGTTATGATATACATGATGAATGTGTAGGTGTGGTTTTCAAGATAAAATATGGTGACTACAAAAAGAAATGCACTAGTTTGTTGCCTCATATGTTGATTAAATTGAATTGATGGCCTGAGGTGCTACAAAAAGTTAGTCACGTAAGATGAACATATGTGTTATGTTCTTACTAATGAGCTTAACGAGCTACTCGTGAAACTCGTTAGCTCGTTCGTTAAGCTCGTTAAGCTTAACAAGCTGAAATCAATGATTGGCTCTGTTCATTAAAAAGCGAGCTCCGAGCTTAACGAGACGAACTATCGAGCGCTCATTAAGCTCGCGAGCTACGAGCTTTTCGTCCAGCCCTAGTTCCCGCTCTTGCTGTCTGGGTCCTCGACTGATGTAGCTTGGAAGGCATGCTCGAGAGAGCACACCGCATCCTTCTCTTCGCAGGGGATTGTGATGACTCTGCCGCTTCCCGGCATCTTGAGGACATTGTATCCATGGTGAGTCACTGCCATGAACTTGGCCAGGGCTGGATACCCGAGGATGCATTGTATGGCAGGCGAATGTGGGCAACGTCAAAGTCGATGAGCTCGGTCCGGTAGTTCTTGCGTTGTCCAAAGGTGACAGGGAGGCGGACCTGCCCTATCGGGGTGGTGGAGCCGTCAGTGACTCCTGAGAAAGGCTTGGTTGGCTGAAGCTGATCATATGGCACTTGGAGATTGTTGAACGTCTCGACGGACAGAACGTTGAGTCCCGCACCGCCATCGATGAGGGTCCTGGTAACTTGCACATTGCTGATGACCGGGGAACAAAGCATTGGGAGGACCCCGGCTGTAGCCGCACACTTGAGCCGATCCGCTAAGCTGAACGCGATGGCGCACGTGGACCACCTGAGGGGGCGCGTGGCCTCGAGCTTGGGGAGGACTGCATTCACCTTGAGAGCAAACTGCTTGAAGATGCGCTGAGAGGCTGGGGCCTGGGCACCGCCCAGGATGAAAGCGATAGCACGCAGCTCCTGGAAGCCCCCAGCCCCCTCGTCTTGATGATGGTCGTCATTCCTTCTTGGCGGTGGTGGCAGAGGAGGAAGGCCCGCGTTGCCCTGCGGGCGATCCTCGCGAGGCTGATCCCTCCAAGCCCCCTCGCGAGGGTGGTCCTGCCAGCGGTCCTCGCGAGGTCGGTCACACCACCCTTGGCGAGGGCCTCGGTCGTCCCATCGTCCTCCACCTCTTCCTCCTCCTCGGCCGTAGCCCCGATCGTTGCGCTCGGGGCGTCGACCTATACGTCCTTCTCACACTGCCCTGAGCTCTTGGCATTCGTTGCTGTTGTGGGTGTGGAGGTCGTGGTACACGCAGTATCGGCTGCCCTTGGACGACTTCGGCTGGTCCCTGCCGCTTCATGTCTGGCTCTGCTGCGCGCACGGCTGCTCCTTTGCGCTTCACATCCTTGGCCTTGGCTTTCTTCTCTTCAAGGTCAGCAGCTGGGAGCTCGAGAAGGGAGAGGCGTCCCTCCTCAGCCCTTGCGCACTTGGTCGCCAGGTTGAACAACTCCAGAGATGTGCACAGATCCTCCTGGATAGCTAGCTCCTCCTTCATCTTGACGTCACGGACGCCGTCAGAGAACACTGAGATGATGGCCTCCTCGGTCACCTTGGGAATTGAGGGAGTCCTGGATTAGGGGGTGTCCGGATAGCCGTACTATCACCGTTGGCCGGACTCCTAGACTATGAAGATACAAGATTGAAGACTTCGTCCCGTGTCCGGATGGGACTTTCCTTGGCGTGGAAGGCAAGCTTGGCGATACGGATATGTAGATCTCCTACCATTGTAACCGACTCTGTGTAACCCTAACCCTATCTGGTGTCTATATAAACCGGAGGGTTTTAGTCCGTAGGACGAACAACAATCATACCATAGGCTAGCTTCTAGTGTTTAGCCTCTCTGATCTCGTGGTAGATCCACTCTTGTACTACCCATATCATCAATATTAATCAAGCAGGAGTAGGGTATTACCTCCATCGAGAGGGCCCGAACCTGGGTAAAAACATCGTGTCCCTTGTCTCCTATTACCATCCGCCTAGACGCACAGTCCGGGACCCCCTACCCGAGATCCGCCGGTTTTGACACCGACATTGGTGCTTTCATTGAGAGTTCCTCTGTGTCGTCATCCTTAGGCCCGATGGCTCCTTCGATCATCAACAACGACGCGGTCCAGGGTGAGACTTTTCTCCCCGGATAGATCTTCGTATTCGGCGGCTTTGCACTGCGGGCCAATTCACTTGGCCGTCTGGAGCAGATTGAAAGCTATGCCCCTGGCCGTCAGGTCAGATTTGGGAGTTTGAACTACACGGCCGACATCCGCGGAGACTTGATCTTCGACGGATTCGAGCCACAGCCAAGCACTCCGCACTGTCTCGATGGGCACGGTCTAGCTCTGCCGCCAACGATTGCCACGAGGCCGCACCAGCGTCCGCTCCGACCCTTAGCTCGGAGCCGACTCCGCCGATCGAGGACGAGTGGTTGGACACCGCCTCGGCTACGATCTCTATGGCGATTGAGCCGAACTCCATCCCTGTCGCTGCGAAGACCGTGACTCCAAGGTGCGGACTCCTCTCCGGACTCCGACCCTCCGCGCCCCGCCAATCGAATCCAATTGGGCGCCGGTTATGGAGTTCATCGCCGCGACATCTTTCAAGCACTCGCCCTTTGGCGACATCCTGAATTCACTAAAGTCTCTCTCTTATCAGAGAGCCCTGGCGGACTACGGTCGGGAAGGTTGGGATGCGAACGACGAAGAAATTCAACGCCCACCCACCACCCACTTTGTAGCCACTGTCGATGATTTAACCGACATGCTCGACTTCGACTCCGAAGACATCGACGGTATGGACGACAATGCTGGAGACGACCATGAACCAGCACCTACAGGATACTGGACAGCCACCTCATCCCATGATGTGTACATGGTGGATACACCTAAAGGAAGTGACGACGAGGAACAACGGGACACTACGAAGGATAAATCCCTCGAAAAGCAGTCAAAACGGCAACGTAAACGCCGCACCAAGTCCCGCCTCGACAAAGACAGCAGCCACACAGACCCAGCCATAGAGTAGGGTGAACCGGGGGACGACAAACATGCCATCGAGCAACCGTCCGAACAGGACAACTTGGATAAACAATCCGTCCCCGGCGAAGATAACAGTCCGGACGATCTCACGCCGGACAAATTGTTGGAGCAGAAGAACCTCCACAAAGGCTCATCGCCATCGCGCGTAGCCTGAAAAAGCGAAGCGAAGCTCAAAATAGCGGAAGATGCACTCGAAATCGAAGGAGCAAAGTACTCAACACCGTAGAGAAATACGGCGACAGTCGCCAAACAAAGAGCTACCCGAAGCGCAAATTACTGCCCGAATTCGATGAGGAGGCCGTAGAGCCCCCGCAATCAAAGAACAAAGAGGCCGCCCGGTCGGATAGACGACCACATGGCAAACATGGAGCGGCAAGCGGCACCGCACACAAGCCGGCACGCGATCCGCATAAGGATTCGCATCAAAAGGATGGCCCAGTTAGGTCCATCTATGGGCCGAGAAAGCAAGCTCTTCCAAGCAATGCAACACGCCAAATATCCGAACATCACGGCACACCCAAGTATAGGGGTGCCGACACCCTCGTGTTTCACCGATGAGGTGCCGGATCACGAATTCCAGCCGGATTCAAACCCGTAAACATAGAGGCATACGATGGAACAATGAAACTGAGTCTGGATTGAGGATTACATCCTCCACATACACATGGCTAGAGGAGATGATCTCCACGCCATAAAATACTTACCCCTCAAGCTCAAAGGGCCAGCCCGACATTGGCTCAAAAGCCTCCCTGAAAATACAATTGGAAGTTGGGAAGAGCTCGAGGATGCTTTTCGGGCAAATTTTCATGGGACTTATGTCCGTCCTCCGGATGCAGACGATTTAAGTCACATAACTCAACAACCCGGAGAGTCAGCTCGCAAATTCTGGAATAGGTTCCTCATCAAAAAGAACCAAATAGTCGACTGTCCGGACGCCGAAGCCTTAGCAGCTTTCAAACACAATGTCCGAGACGAATGGCTCGCCAGACACCTCGGCCAGGAGAAGCCAACAACAATGGCTGCATTAACAAGCCTCATGACCTCCTTTTGCGCGGGAGAGGATAGTTGGCTGGCAAGATGCAGTACCAGCAACCCAAGTACATCCGAAGTCAGGGATGGAAATGGAAAACCACGACATAGCAAGGACCAGCACCGGACAAAGGGAAACAGCCCGAAGAGCACGGCAGTCAACGCCGGATTCAGAAGCTCCCGGCAGAATCATAAAAAATTGCTCCTCAAGGACAACAGCGACGAGCTATCCAACCTAAACAAAATCCTGGACAAAATATGCCAAATCCACAGTACTCCCGGGAAGCCTGCAAACCATACCCACAGAGATTGTTGGGTCTTCAAGCAGTCCGACAAACTCAATGCCGAACACAAGGGGCTCGACACACCAAGCGAGGAGGATGACGAACCCCACAAGCAGAGCACCGGAAAACAAAAGAATTTCCCACATGAAGTCAAAACAGTGAACTCACTTCAAGTGACAAAAGGGAAAAACAGAGCGGCGCCCATAGAAACACGCGCCGCACGGTCTATCCTAGCAGAGTCCCAACGTTGGTTGTCAAAACCAATCACCTTCGATCATCAGGATTATTCTGAAAGTATCCGGAACGCAGGATGGACTGCCTTGATATTAGATCCTATAATCGACGGACTCCAATTTACACAAGTCCTAATGGACGGAGGTAGCGATCTAAACCTGCTATATCAGGACACAATCCGCAAAATGGGGATAGACCCAACCAAAATTCGCCATAGCAACACCTCCTTCAAAGGGTAATGCCAGCCTATATGCCCATTGTACGGGCTCCCTACTGCTAGAAGTTGTGTTCGGTCATCCGCAACTTCCGCCGAAAAGTTAACCTTCCACTTCGCCCCATTCGAAAGTAGCTATCAAGCACTCACTGGGGCGTGAAGCTTTACCGCTTTAACGCAATACCGCATTATGCATCTCTTACACTTAAAATGCCCGGTCCACGCGGCATCATCTCATTAAAAGGGAGTACCAAGTGTTACTCGAGCACGGAAGAACGTGAGACTGCCTTGACAGCCCCACACTAATCCGCTCCGCTAATCAAAGCACCTGAATAGGTCATTCGAACCCCGGACATGGCTAGACGAGTCCGGCGTAAACATATAAAGGCCTACTAGCGGCATACCCCGCATAAGGGCTGCACGCATGTACAACAAGAGACAATAAAGCTCAATTTTATTCACTTTTCAACTGTACTCTATTTATTTAATATAAAGTACATTTTTCGCACGATCTTTTTTTCTTTTCAACTAAGTTCTTCTCTTTACAGATGAACACCGTATACACCAAGCGAGATATGACACAACGGAGACACAAAGCAGACGCAGGTAGGGACCCGCTGCAAGGATTCTTTTCAGATTAAGACCTGCGTAAACCTTTTTACTGTCTCTTGTTGATACACATCCCGGTTTCTTGCTATAATCGAGGAGGAGGCTGGCGTTGGCATCGGCTGCACTAGAATTTTTGCGCTGCACTGGACACTAGGGGCTTAGGGCATTATTCTGCCTGCTTTCATAAAGACCGAATACCTTAGGGAGTGTTCGCGTCTCGAGTTAGGCCTTATATGCATCAGCTCAATCATGTCTTTGGTCAAATGTTGGGTTTGCCTGGCTCCCATGTTTTGGTACCTTACGTTCCGTTATATCGGCTAAGGTAGCGCTGGGAGAACCACTCGATTGTGCCCGGTTGAGCTGGGTTGAGCACCTCGATGGAGAAAGCTAAAACTGATCGTCATGATATAGCGTGAGACTGGTCAACCACTGATGACCCACCGGAATGTTTAGAATTCCAAGATTAACGAAGGACCGCTTCCGGTCAGGCACATAAGCGCCCCGAATTCGGGAGAGCGCGGTGCCCCTAGGGGCTATATAGTAGCCCCACCATCGAACTCCTATGGCTAAGTGAAAGTGATAAAGCATTATAGTCCGGTTGCCTAGTTTGCTACACTATCACCTCCTTTACAGGACCAAGACATTGGATTAAGTGTGAAAATGCGCCTTTTTGCAAACACCCCCGCACTATGTGCGTGGGGGCTGAAGCCGAAGACTGCCATCTTTTAGGTTATATACACATATACATCAATGGCCGCACAGGAGGTGTTTTAATACTTGAGCACAAGTATAAAAAGCTCTTATATTATATTGAAACATTGTTTTCACAAATCATACATGTCATTAAAGCATAATATCCTTCGAGCATCTGCGTCTCTATTAAACGAAGCGCCTGCGCAGACTTCCTCAAAATAATGCTCGGCAGTACTGACTTCGTCCAATCTTGGGATGCAACGTCGGTGGCCTTCATCTCCGCCCGAGATGTCTTGACACGGCAAGAGCCATCCGCGCACCCTCTATGCATGCCGACCGCTTCATTGCATCGATATGCGGCACCGCACTAAGGAACTGTTGCACCAAGCCAAAATAACTCTTCGCTCGGGCCTTTTCGCCACAAATGAGTCACGACAGCCTTCATGGCAAGTCCGGACAACCTATTCAGCTCAGCCCATTCGCCAAACGATCGGTTAATGAAAGTGGATGCTCCGACTATGGAACTGCGACCAAAAAGCTCTTCCATTCCGTGATCCTTTTGACCTTGGAAGTGTTCGTCGCTGTCTGCGGCTCGCCGCCAAGTCCAGATAAGCATCCTCCGCACCCCACAGCCGGTCCAATTGAGCGTACTTAGGATCCGTGAATTTCCTCCGCAGCAGAAAAGGCTTTCCAGCCGCAATATCTCCGGCCTGACGTAGCTCCTCCTTCATAGCTCTCATTGCAGAGCGAGTATCCTTGGCTTCGGTGGCGGCCTTTTTCAGGTCCTCTTGTTTCGCTCGATCTTCTTTTTCAAGAAGCTCGCAACGGTCAGTAGCATTCTTCAATTTCACGGCCATCTCGGCCATTTCTTTCTTGCTTCCGCAGTGAGCAGCCTGTTCGGCTTTTAGCTCTGCGGCCGCCTTTAAGGCAGCCGCATCACTTTTTCTGGCTTGCTCCTTGGCTCGGTCGAGCTCCGCCCGAAGGCTCTCCATAGCAGCGGCACCATCTGCATTAAGCATGCATGTTGTAAGGCATGGGCATCAAGCTCCCTTACCAGGTGTCCGCGGAGAAGTTGCATACATTGTGACTCGTTAAGCCGCTTATTAACAAGCGTGATGTCCGCATCCGCCACGTCAAGTTGCCGCTTCAGTTCGGCAAATTCATCAGCCCGCTAGCCACCGCCGCCGCCACCTACATAGGAAGAGCGCATATTATACTGGGTTATGATCCTCGTCGCGCCGTCATTTTTGACACCGCACCAAGTCTCGAGGGCTACTATCTATACATGGCGATTTTATATGCAAAACTGTCGAAGGTACATCATTTTATGCACCTCAAAACCCGCCAAGAAACTTACGCCGGCTTCATGCAATCCGCTCTCAGCGGATGAAATCCTTTCAATCACCGTACCCATTAACGTACGGTGATCTTCCGAGATAGACGGTCGCCCGAGCAGATCTTTCAGCTCCTCCGACCGTACACCCGTTGGTGCCGGACTCGTCCGGTGGCCTTTTTCGAAGGCCGGGCACGGAGGGCTTTGAGGGGACACACGGCTGCCTTCTGGCCCCGCCGGATTCGGAGACGCCCTCCGTGACGACACCTTAGGGTCGTCCACCTCGCATAACGGTACGGCAGGCGGAGGCGTTTCGCTCTCCATCATCTTCGGATCAAGATCCCCTGAAGACGAGCTCTGCTGTGAAGGGCTGAGATCCGAACTACAAGGTGAAATGTTACCTTTAGAAATAAAATGGGGATGTCTCTCTTTTGAAAAAAATGCCCCCCTTTACTTACGGCTCGCTGGAGGGATGATCTCCTTGGGGAAATAGTGCGGCCGGGGCATCTCCCGCCGCAGGACCCTCTGGTGAAGATTTCTTCCCTCGCTTCGAGGCTTTGGTCTCCGGATCTTCAGAAGCGGTCCTCTTCTCCCCTTGGAGGGAGGGATTCTCGATCCCCCCTTTTTTGATAGCCTCCTTCACGGAGGTAGTAGTTCCCTTGTTCCCCCCTTCGCCTTCTTCAAAAGGCACAGCCTCTAGCATCTTGGTTAATACAGGATCCGGCGTGGTCTCAGGGAGGGGGGCTGGACACCTAATCAGTTTTGCTTTTGCTATCCACTCCTGTTCAAAGGATAGCTCTTTTAAGGGCAAGTGTATGATTAATATGCGGATAGCATGTCCGGGTACATGACTACTTACTTGAGTATTCGCGCGATTGCAGCTCAGACCTGTGTCCTCGGTTAAGTCCGGACACATTGCTCGTGGTCCGAAGAACAGTTGGTACATCTCCACGGGCGTTACGCCCATAAAATGTTGGAGAGCTCGTGGTCCCTCCGGATTAAACTCCTACAGGCGGAGGGGGCGACGTTTGCAGGGCAAGGTGCAACGAATCAGCATGACCTGCGCTACTATGACCAGATTTACCTCTCTCTCTTGGAGGTCTCGAATACGGCCCTGTAACAGAGGTACGTCCTTGGACGGTCCCCAGTCGAGCCCTTTATTGACCCATGACGCCCGCCGCAGTGGAGGACCCGAGCGGAAGGCAGGTGGCGCCGCCCATTTGGTGCCCCTGGGAGCAGTGATATAAAACCACTCCAGTTGCCATAAATTGAGCTCCTCTTGAAAAGAGCCCTCGGGCCATGGAGAGTCCGCATTCTTGCTTATAACAGCCCCTCCGCACTCTACCTGATGCCCCTTGATCATCTTCGGCTCCACTTTGAAGGTCTTGAGCCACAATCCGAAGTGAGGGGTAATGCGGAGGAAGGCTTCACATACGACAATGAACGACGAGATGTGGAGGATGGACTCCGGATCCAAGTCATGGAATTCCAGCCCATAATAAAACATGAGCCCCCTCACAAAGGGGTCCGTCGGGAAGCCTAAACCCCGAAGCAATTGAGACACGAATACCACGCTCTCACCAGGCTCGAGAGTGGGAATAACCTGCCCTTGGGCAGGAAGCCTATGCGAAATTTCGCCGGTTAGATACATGGCGTCTCTCAGCTTTAGCACATCTTCCTCCGTGACGGAGGAAGGCAACCACCGGCTGTGCAGGTCGGAGCCGGACATCATTGAAGGTCCGAAGCGCCTAAATCTGGAGCTTTGGGTGTTGGAACTCGAGGCGAGGGGCAGATTCGATTGAGATTGAAAGAAAGGAGCGGGCCTTGGTCTCGTTATAAAGAGGTTGAATACCAAGAGCCCTCCTCGTGACCGTTCGGGACTCGCCTTCGATGGAGGGGGCGTGCCAACGGGCACGACTGGGTTACCCACGCCCGTATTGATGAGAATACCGGAATAAAGGGGGCACGATCTCCGCTTTGATAAGACGTGCCAAGGAAGCCGCCTCGCTAAACGCGCTGAGGTGGAACAGTAAAAACGAATCGTATGAAGGCCTGGCCGTGGTGTGATGTCACGCCGCGGAATACGTCAGCAGATCTGTGCAAAGGTTATTCTCTCTACGGTGGTATGTGGAACTGGTTTTGCAGAGTCGGACACAATCCTTGTGTTCAAAATCTTCTATGAAGTATTCGGAGGAGGAACCCGCCTTGCAATGCCGAAGACAATATGCGCGCCGGACTCATCGTCATTGAAGCCCGGGTTCAGGGCTACCGAGGAGTCCTGGATTAGGGGGTGTCCGGATAGCCGAACTATCACCGCTGGCGGACTCTGGACTATGAAGATACAAGATTGAAGACTTCGTCCCGTGTCCGGATGGGACTTTCCTTGGCGTGGAAGGCAAGCTTGGTGATACGGATATGTAGATCTCCTATCATTGTGACCGACTCTGTGTAACCCTAACCCTATCCGGTGTATATATAAACCGGAGGGTTTTAGTCCGTAGGACAAACAACAATCATACCATAGGCTAGCTTCTAGGGTTTAGCCTCTCTGATCTCGTGGTAGATCCACTCTTGTACTACCCATATCTTCAATATTAATCAAGCAGGAGTAGGGTATTACCTCCATCGAGAGGGCCCGAACCTGGGTAAAAACATCGTGTCCCTTGTCTCCTGTTACCATCCGCCTAGACGCACAGTCCGGGACCCCCTACCCGAGATCCGCCGGTTTTGACATCGACATGAATCTTGAGGCGAGCGCTGTTGAAGCGCTGGATGTACTTCTGCAGGGTCTCTCCAGGTTGCTGCTTGATGCGGCGCAGGTCATCCACGACTGGAGGATGATCGCGAGTGCTTTGGAAGTTGGCGATGAAGCGGGTGCGCATCTCGTCCCAAGAGGAGATCGTGCCAGGAGGCAGGTTCAGGAGCCAGGTGTGGGCACCATCTTTGAGCGCCATGGGAAACCAATTCCCCATGACCTTTTCGTCTCCGTTGGCCGCTTCGATGCCCAACTCGTAGAGCTGCAGGAACTCCGCGGGGTCGGCAGTGCCGTCGTAGCGAGGAGGCAGATCCGGCTTGAACTTGCCCGGCCAGGCGACGCTGCGGAGCTCGGTGGTGAAGGCACGTCAGCCTGCGGGGGACACCAGAGCCCTTTGCAGATGCGGGGCTTGCTCCTGGGGATTACCGCGTGCCGCCGCTAGGGGGAGCGCCGGGTCTTGACGTGTTGGCATAGGGACGCGATCATGACATGCTGGAGCAGGGAGCACGCGAGCACCTTCTTGGGGACGAGGGATTTCTTGGCAGCTCCTTTCTTGTCACGCGGGTGCTGGACACGGTGGGTCTCGTCCAGGGGCCGTGCGCCTTGGAGCCAGGGAACCTTCTTGGGGAGGAGGTGGCGGAGGCACCTCCTGAGCTGCATCAACCACGCAAGACGGAGGGCAAGGCAGCGAGAGGGACGGCGCAGGAGAGCCCCCTGCGGTGCTAATGAGCTCGGTGATGCGAGCAAGCCACTCCTCGTAGAGTTCGTCGACGGGGCGGTAGTGCAGGAGCTCGCGTGCCAGGAGCAACGCGGCATGCGCGTCCGTGGGAGCGCGACGGGCGTGCGAAGACGAAATAGCTGGAGTCAGCGACGGAGTGGCGGTGCGGCCCTCCCGCCGCACCGAGGGATGCAACGACGATGCTTGCTGCTCGTTCCCCGCCGGGCCGGTGGCGGCGTTGGCAACAGGCGACGAAGAACGACGGGGAGGCCCACCGACGGGATCCATCTGGGCGACGCGGGCGGCGAGAGCAGCCTGACGCTCGGCACGAGCTCGGCGAGCGTCAACCATGGATGCGACGAACGATCGAACACGGAACAGTGGAAGAAAGATTCCGGTGCACCCCTACCTGGCGCGCCAAATGTTGGATATCGGGTTCCAGCAAAACCCTTAAGGTTCGAACTCTGGGGTGCGCGCGAAGATCTTCCCCCTACCGATCCACGTCCCAACGCATCGCTATGAATCTAAGCTACACGATGAACACAAGGGACGCAAGGTTTATACTGGTTCGGGCCACCGTTGTGGTGTAATACGCTAATCCAGTGTGTGGTGTGGTGGATTGCCTCAGGGGCTGATGATGAATAGTACAAAGGAAGAACAGCCTCGCGAGAGGTGTTCTTGGGTTGGTGCAGTGTACTACTTGGGTGAGTTCGATCGCCTCTGGATCTGACGATCACTCTCCGAGATGATCCCTCCCCACTGTGGTGGCTATCCCTATATATAGAGACCCTGGTCCTCTTCCCAAATATTGAGCGGGAAGGGAGACAACAACGACCATTTTGAAGGGGAACATCTGGTACAAGTTATCCTGACTAAAGTTGGTCTTCGACTGCCAAAGGCACTGGCGATGACGCCCTCTTGGGATCCACGGTGACCTCCGTCCTGCCGCTCTGCTGGTCTTGGTCTCGTTGCACCGAAATGGTAACCTTTGCTTGACACCTCGGTACTCCGCGCCTGCGCTTGCCCCCTTTGCATCAAAGAGGAAACAAGGACACTGCGCAGGTCGGCGCCCGCCTGGTCTCGATCGTCATGGCTTGCGTCACAAGCACCTCGCGAGGTACCCCTGCCTTGATCTCTCCGCCTCCTCGCGAGCCTGCCTGGTGAGGCCGTTCCTGAGGAAGCCTTGCGTCGTCCACCCCACGAGGCTTGGCCCCTCGTGAGGGTCTTGAGCTTGAGTTGATGAAGAGGGCCGTACTGGGCCACCCCTTGAGCCACGCCGCAGGCCGCAGGCAGGCAAGTCTGGGGACCCCCGTTCCCAGAAAGCTGACAAGCAACACCTATTGGACCACACCAAAAATAACCGTGTCTTCATTGTGTTTGATATCTGTGATGATCCTTTATGTTCATATATGCAAAGTCTTTACTTTCCGCTGCCCACTATCTAGTCTTGCATGTGTAGGGTGTTGCTTGACTTGTGTGAATTGATAAAACTTGCCAAGAACTAAAATTGGGAAAAAGGTCAAGTTTTTATTTGGTCAAGTAGTCTAATCACCCCCTCTAGACCTACTTGTCATCCTACAAATGGTATAAGAGATTTGGTGTCCATTGCATTGGTTTAACCACCGGGGAGCATGGCATCTAGTGAGGGAAATTACCACCGTAGATGTCCATATTTTGATGGTACAAACATTGTTAGTTGGAAGCATAAAATGAAATGCATATTCTTGGTCATAACCCTGCCATTTAGGCAGTTGTTTGTGTTGGCTTGCAATGTGAATTCTTCGAAGATGGAAAAGAACCGGATCATGAACCAACCGCATAAGACTTGAGGATGTTGCAATACAACTTTCAAGCATCAAGATTAGCCGTCTCGAGAATGCAACGGAAATTTGGGATACTTTGGTTGATATGCATGAAGGTATCGAGTCTATCAAGGAATCCAAGTTGGATGTGCTGAAAAGTCAACTTGACAAGTTCAAGATGAAGGATGGTGAAGGAGTCGTGAAAATGTACTCTAGGCTCGCTCTCATCACAAATGAGATTGCCGACTTGGGAAGTGAAGAGATGACCGACAAGTTCATCATCAAGAAGATCCTTAGAACCTTGGATGGAAAGTATGATGCCGTGTGCACATTGATCCAAACACATGCACTACATATCATTCTTACCTAAGGGAAGGTTAGGGTGCCAATATGGAGGATGAGGATTGGAACTCAAATCTCCCTTTATGCGGTTCCACTGAAATCGACCAACGGTTTCGCTGTGACATGCCAGTTAAACTGCACAAAAAACTTGTCACTTCTTTTAAGAAGTGTTTTGTGTAGTGCACCAAAAGGTCGCAATAGCAATGAGGTAAAATGGATGTCTCAAACAATTACTGGCAAAAATAATTGGTTAAACTTGTCATGACTTATAAAAGTGGCATGGCTTCATTTTACCAGGGGCATTAGATTAAGAATAGCTAAATAGTTGCTATAAGGGGATGGGATAGTGGGTGCACCAGCAGTCCAACACCATGTACCTAAACCGGGGCATAAAGTGGTGATGCAAAGTTTGTTACCTTGAGAAACAAACATCCAAGCAACATATCTGGGTTGGTCCCATTTTTGTTCACTTTGGCCACCTATTCATATGCGTGGATAGCAAATCTAGTCCTGGTCATACTAGTGTGTACAATGTTCCCCCTATATTTCCCTTTTCGACCAAGAGACTAGTTGGATAGCCAACCTGTACTACTTTCACCCCCTTTCTTTCCTATTTTTACCAAGTCCTACACGTGCTACATCTTTTCCTCTATCTTTCCTGTTTGAACCAAGTACAAGATTTGAATGAAGTAGATTTACCTCTAATAATAGAAAAAAATCAGCTGGCGTTGGACCAGCCGATTGAGCCTAGTTACGTGGGGGGCTGAGTGGTAGAAAATGATGCACATGTAGCGACATGGCGAGCTGGGCAAGTAGAGCAAAGCTGGTTTCGAAGGAAGATATACCTGAAGGTCGTCGGGGTGTGTCTAGGTGGGGGGCGGGATGTCGGATCCGCCCACACTACGACAGTGACGAAGGGATCATAGGACCTCCCGCGCCAGCATTACTTGGCCAGAGATAACGGTGCGGTTGGCAGTGAGTCTCCTCCCTCGCCGTTGATGACGGCGTAGACGCCGACCTCCTCCCCTTCCCTAGCGGAGGGGATACGTTTGGATCTGTGACCAGCGCTGAGCAGGGAAAGAGAATGACCACCGCTATCTTGTTTAGATCTGGAGAGGATGAGAGTGTGTGAAGAGAGCAACCCTAGCAAGCAAGCGTGAAGGCTCCTGTCGATATATATATACACACATATAGTGGAGTAGTTTTCTTTTTTTACTCCATCAAAACAATCATTAAAAATTGTGTATGTGCCAGGTCGCACTTTGTATCGTTGATATGTAGTACTCGACGCTCCATAAAGCGAACAACCACCCACTCGTAAAATTTGTGAACAAGCCCACGACTCAAACTATCGGAAATGTGGGCTGCACCAACATGCAATATTATCTACATTTTGTATGTACAATTTTGACCACATATATAAGTAGCAAACTTTTAATGCATGCCACCAAAAAATATATTGTTGGATCCCTTTTTTTATGGCGTACTGATTTTGCCACATACAATTATATTTTATGGAGTACTATTGGTAGCTCCTCCTCTGTCATCGAAACTATTTCTATGACTAGCCGCTCTATTACATTGTATCATGGGCATGCGGCCCATCAAGCATCCGGGCCCGCGTGCCATCCACCAAATCACAACGAAGTGCTACAGGCGAGAATCACAGTCACCCCTGTGTGGCAGTCATGACCCGTCATATCACAAACCCACACCTTTACCAACAATAGTAAAGTTGCCTGGTAAGTTGGACGGACGAAGCAACCATCATTTCACTAGAATGCTCGTTGAATCCATTTCTCTCCTATCTTGAAGAAAACCACACACTCGGCTACTCACTTCTACCATTTTTCTTCTTCTCTACCGACGAAGGAAAAGTGAGCGAATCAGTGATGCTGCTCTATTTACTTCCCAAGAATCTTATTTTTGCGAAGCACCAATCGATCCTCACTACCTATTCTTTCCCCGTTGTCATTGCTATTGTGGTTTCCTTTCGATTGCTTTTTGTTTGTCAGCTTATTGACGGATCCTGGAGCACTGGGCAAAGAGTTGCCAGCGGACAACCCACTCGAGACAGATATCTCCAAAAAGTGAGCATCGGCCAATGAGTTGGCAATGTTGGTGACGTTGGCGGGCAAACCCATGGAGATGAAGAGCTCCAAGAAACAATCACTGGTCAAAGAGTTGACGACGTTGGTGGACGAACTCCTGAACACAGAAAGCTCCATCCATAGCAAGGGCCCCACCGTGCCTACGTCAGAAACTCTAATGGCCACCTCTGAGAGGCTCAAGGCCGGGTTTGAGGAGATAGTCGTCGTCGAGGAGCAGTATTCCCCTGGCAACACTACAAAAACAAACACATTCATGACATTTTGGCCCAAACGAAATTTTTATCTGTCATGCTTATGACACTTCTATGACGATAATTGTGACAAAACACGTATCATCATAAATGTAGTGGGCTCCTACTTCTATGACAAAATATCATGATAGAAAATGGGCTTTTCGTCCTGGGCGAGCCGGAGACGCACCTACATGACATTCTTTGGGCCGTCCATGACGAAAAAAATCATGGTAGAAGCGAGGGCGAGGAAAATATCGTGGAGTTCCCAGTTACAGTGGGTGGTCGGGGCCGAGCGATGCACGGAGGTTTGCGCGTTTCTCTCGTACACGTATGCGTGTGTGTGCGAGGCGTTGTGCTCTAACTAAACTCAAGAGAGTTGTTCGCTTACTGAACCCGAGCGATTGCACTGGCTACATTACTGAACTCGAGCGATCGATCCTTGGATGTTAATTGAATCCGATCGAGTGATTCCTTCGCTACTGCTGCTAACTGAAGCCGATCGAACCTGTTGCCTCTTGATGAACAGTGACCGTTGTTGGAGGTTGGATGAACAGTTCCCGGTGGGGGTGGGATGAACAGGACCCCGTGGTAGTAGAGGCCGTTGCTGCTGGATGAACAGGAACCCGATCGAGGAGGTGGGGGTGGATGAACAAGACCCTGTGGAGCGCTGGTTGAATAGTAGCCGGTGGAGGGTGGATGAACATGACCTCGTGGAGGGCTGATTGAACAGTAGCCGGTGGAGGCGACCCCATGGATGAATAGTAGCTAATAGAGGCAGGAGGAAGTCGACAGTGGATGAACAGTAGTAGGTGGAGGCTGCAGGAAGTCGGCGGTAGATGAACAGTAGCTCGTGGACGCTCGAGCGAGGCAGTATATGGTGGATGAACAGTAGCTCGTGGAGTCCCATTTTGCGGTATGCCACACCCCTCCCGATGAACATGACCCCATTTCGACCGTAGGTGCTCCAACAGAAGTCCGTTTCCTCCATTTTGCGGTACGCCACACCCCTCCCGATCAACAACACCCGTTTCGACCGTAGGTACTCGAACATAAGTTCGTTTCCTCTGTTCTGCGGTACGCCAGACCCTTCCCGATGAACATGACCCCGTTTTGACCATGCACGGTCGAACAGAAGGCCATTTCCCCCATTCTGCGGTACACCAGAGCTTGTTTCGGCTGTTCCATCCAAGCCGGTTGGCTCCCGATGAACATGCGATGCTGTTTACTCCGTTCTGACCTAGCCGGTTGGCTACCGATAAACAGGACGCCGTCGTTATATGCATTAGAGACCCTACCAGTATGTACGTACGTAGCCGTATTTACTATCTTGCAGCGTGGCTATACGTACGTGTACACGATATAGACGGGACTACGTGACATGCTACGTCGGCGCCTCTACTTCAACAAGTGTCACTCCTTACTCGGCCATGGTACATCGCTGCAGAGAGACCGATCGACTGCTATGTATGTACATGTTCGTGGCCAGACAGATAACGCTACCTTCGCTTCAACCTGGTGGGTCCCAACTGTCAGGGGGTAAGAAGGCACTTCCTTCCGTGCGAAGGTAAAGCCGATGGGTCCCAGCTAGGGAACATTTTTTTCGTGAAATACAAAAGCCCTTATGGTGGGTCCGAGCTATCAGGTGGAGGAATCAATATTTTGCGCATAATAAGGAGGCACTTCCTTGCATTCGGCCATGGACCCATCGGCCCTCTCCACGTCATATCCTTATCGGTGTCAAAACCGCGGATCTCGGTAGGGGTCTGAATCGCAGTGCGTCTAGGCGGATGGTAATAGGAGACAAGGGACACGATGTTTTTACCTGGATCGGGCCCTCTCGATGGAGGTAATACCCTACTCCTGCTTGATTAATATTGATGATATGGGTAGTACAAGAGTAGATCTACCACGAGATCGGAGAGGCTAAACCCTAGAAGGTAGCCTATGGTATGATTGTTGTTCGTCCTCTACGGACTAAAACCCTTCGGATTATATAGACACCGAATAGGGTTAGGGTTACAGTCGGTTACAATGGTAGGAGATCTACATATCCGTATTGCCAAGCTTGCCTTCCACGCCAAGGAAAGTCCCATCCGGACACGGACAAAGTCTTCAATCTTGTATCTTCATAGTCTAGGAGTCCGCCAAGATAGTTCGCCATCCGGACACCCCTAGTCCAGACTCCTCGGTAGCCCCGAACCAGTCTTCAATGACGATGAGTCCGCGTAGATTGTCTTCGCATTGCGTAGGTTCTTCTCCAAATTCCATATACTTGTCGAATAGTGTCCGCTTCGATAAATGCTGCGCCCTTGGCTTCTATGCCCAATAATGGCCGTCTTCCATGTGTTTGAATGAATGCGAAAAGCCGTGGTATTTTACACTTACCCGTAGCTGCAAGAAATGAGCCGCCCATAAAAGGGGCGAGGATCTAGATCCGAGTCACACCATCCTCCCTCCGCAAGCCTTCATCGGAGCGCACCCGACAAAAAACCCATTCCATCATGGACAGTCGACGCGGCTCCTCCTCTCGCGCTCCCAGCCCTCAGCCTGGAAATTGGGAGAAATGCTCAGTCCCGCATAGCGAGCTAGTTATACTCCAAACCAAGGGATTTCTTCCCCCGGCCTTCATGGTTCCGGTTCGAGCCGGACTTGCCACCTACAAGGGCGGAAAGCAAGCGGAGAGCGTCCCCAATCCCTCTAAAGGAGAGCAGGTATGCTTCGTCTCTTATCTAGTAAGAGGACTCGGATTTCCAATCCATCCATTTCTCCGGGGGCTCTTGGAGTTCTACGGCCTCCAGTTGCACCACCTTACGCCTGCCTCCATTTTGCACATCGCGGGCTTCGTGGCCCTTTGCGAACTGTTCTTGGGCATTGAGGCTCATTTTGCACTATGGAAGAGATTATTCTGCCTAGTACCCCGTTCTCATGAGGGGTCAATATATCAAGTGGGCGGAGCCGAACTATGGCGCATCATTTGGGACCGGATATCTATCCGAACCCACGAAGAAGGCGTTTGAAGACTGGCCTTCGAATGGTTTTACATGGAGGGCGTCCCGCTGCGGACCTGCTCGGATCGGCCTTCCGAGTTTAGCAATGCTCCTCTGAAGAAGCGCCTAAGTGGCGCCCACGGAGCCCCCAGGAGGAAAATGACCGGGATGTCCTTTACTTGATGAGCCGAATAAGATTACTGGCTCATGCCGGATTGACCATGATTGGAGTCATGGCAATCTGCATTATGAGGGGAGTGCATCCGCTCCAATATAGGGGCCATCCCATGTGGGACTTCAACGGGGAGGACAATGCCACCCGCCATGGCCGCAAAGGGCCAGGATCGGTCACCGAACTGGTGAAGACCTTGTCTGCCATGTATAAAGGGGAGGAGGAGGATTTTCTCCGCGTCAACCCAGTGAGCGAGTTTTCTTCGAATAATCCTCGAAATTGGGTAAGCAAACATCTTTGTGGCCTGTCCGATCCATGTTCCCGTAGTTAAATATCTCATTTCATGGTTTCTACGCAGGAACTGCGCTGGGCCGTGGAGAAGATACACAGCCCGCCCCCACAACCCGAGGATCCGGGACGGTCCCTCGATCCGGCCTCCGAAGAGGATCCGGATATAAAGGTTTAGTTGATCGACGGGGTGTTCCACCAACTTAGCATCGACAATGCTTTGGTTGTCATTACGGCCGATTACCCCGGAATACTTCCAGCCTCACAGGTAACTGAGACAGAGGTCCTAATACTCTGATAATGACTTATCCGTGATTATTTCTTGATCACCGTATACCAATGGTGTTTCGCAGGGGGTACCTTCGAGGCAGGAAGCCGAGCCCGTGGCGGCTGGCCAACAAGGGGCAGTACGGCCCCGCAGGCTAAAAAGAAGTGCGGTCCGGATCGAAACTCCGCTGCAACGGTATGGCGTGTCACCATATTCCCAGGATTGATTCCGGAGAGGTGTACTAACGCTGGTGCTCCTTTCAGGAAAAAGAGCGCTCACCGGACTGAGTCCGGAGAGGTTGCCAATCGAACCTCCGCCGGCCAGGCTCCAAAGCCGGGTCCGGAAGCGGAGGCGAGCACGAGGCGTGCGTCGGATGCTCCTCCGACAGAGGATGCCGATAGATTGTCCGCCACCAACTCCGAGGTGGAGAGCGCCATGTATCACATGCGCCGCCGGACAGTTCTTCATGACGCATGTTTCTCCCAAGAGGCCTTGAATGCCTTCAATTCGGGAGATGCGCACCTCCGTGCCGCCAAGATGGTCTAGCCAGAGCCACGGAGCAAAGTATGTAAAGGACATACGGGTAAGGAAATTTGACAGTTATATATGCCAGTAGCCCCCGAGACTTAAAATAATTAGAATAACAGATTTAAGGATCATTTGTTATGCAGGATCTTGCAAAAAAGAATACCCGACTGTCTCAGGAGCTCGAAGAATGCAAGGCCCAACTTGAGGCCGCACTAGCCGCTTCAGGGGGAGCCACAGAGACCCCCTCTGGTAATATATGCTTCGAAAGATAAATTATTTGTGAAGTGCGGCATGTGTGTAAATCTGACAACAATATTGCAGATGGCGCCGGACTAGATCCGGACAAGCAACAACTCTTGCGCCGGTTGAAGGCCGGCGAGGGCGTGCTTACGAGGGTGCGGCAGGAGAAAAATAAACTCCAAGATGCCACCACCCAACTGGGTGAGGAATTGAAGGATGTTCGTGCCCAGTTGTCTGACTCCGTAAAGGAGAATCGACGGCTTCGTCGCGGCATTTTTAGTAAGTGCTTGAGCGAACTTTGAAAGAGTTCGGCGAGGAAGGAGACTAACATAAACATGTATGTAGGTTTGCTCACAGGTCGTCCGGAAGAGGAGATGCCTAGTTCTTCGGGTGATCTTCTTCCGAATCTGCGCCACCTGCACGAACGAAGTTCGCAGGTGATGAAAGGCGTCGGCCAGGCCTTGTGGCTATCTATCTCCCGCCTCAAGGCATTGGAGAGCTGGCAGCGCGGCTTCAAGGAGCACGGCGGCGCTCCGACTATGGAAGATATCGGCCTGCCGTCAAGCACCAGGAGGCTGGGCCATGGTGAAGACGCTGCACACGGTGACCCAAACCACATGGCCGTGGTTGGACCTGTGGGGCCTGATGGGATGGAGATCCCTGTAAGCTTAGTGTACGACCAAGTAGAATTGGCCGCCAAGTATTCCCAGCAAGATTGTAAATTAGATAGCCTATTAGATGGCATTGAGGAGGAATACAATGAGTCGAGTTGACTATGTAATTAAATATGACATGAAAAATGTCTTCTAGCCGGATTGTAGATCGTTTGTCATAGCGGACCTTTTCACTTCGACCTCAGGACCCAATAGTCCGGAGTGTGTCCGAATACCTTCGTGGTTATATAAGAACCGGGGTATGCATGGAGAACGCGGTCATTATTGTTGTATCAGACAAGTGCCCAACTAGTTATGTTATATTACATGGATAGTAAGAAACATCTTCCAGGGAGAATAGTTCCGTTAAGGGTTCCTTTCGCTGGGATGCATGCCCTAAAGTGCATGTCAAAACTGCTAAGAAAGCAGAAAATCATCTGGGGGCAGATGGATAAATAGTAAAAAATCATCTTTCCGTTCATCGACCGAATATTCCCTTAAGAACGCTAGCTTTCGGCTTCACCCACCGAGGTACACATCCGGCTGACCCGACAAGAATAATCGCAGAGGTGCTCCTTTACCACCTAGCCGAACAATCGGGAACGAGGGGTAAGCACAGAGCCGAGCAACCCAGCTTGGCCAAAACTTAAGTCATATCGATGCATATAATGGTGAATAAAAGGTACATGCGGAAGTTTGACACATGTGTTGGGCATGAAGCCCGTATAAATAAGCTTCTGTTAAAGAAGCCCCCAGGTATAATGAGTGCCAGGAGCACATCAAGTATGTGCGAACAAAGCGCGAACGAGCCTCTAAAGGCTTGAAAAAGAAAGGGAAGGAAGGAGAGAAATAAAAGACAGCAAAAATAGAAAATGTGGACGGAGGAAGGAGACAAACTTGGAGTCCGGCGCTTAGGCGTAGAATCTTCGTAGACGGGCTGAGTTCCATGGGTTCGGCTCGAGTCGGTTATCCGATGCGTTTCGCAGACGGTATGCTCCGCCGGTCAGGACCTGGTCGATGATGAAGGGACCTTCCCATTTGGGCTTGAGTTTGTCCTTTTCTTGTCCGGCAGCGAGAACTAGTTCGCCAACGTTGTAATCTTTGGCCCGCATTTCCCAGCTTTGATATCTTCGAGCCTGCTGTTGATAAAATGCGGAACGAGCTTTTGCCACGCCGCTCCTCCTCCAATGCGTCCAAACTGTCCTGCCGATCGAGCTCGGCTTCTCTTTCTTCATACATGCGCACGCCGAGGTGAGTCATGAATTATGTCGCAGGCAAGACTGCCTCTGCGCGTACACCATAAAAAATGTGTGAACCCGTAGTACGATTCGGCGTGGTCCGCAGCCCCGTAGTACGGAGTCGAGCTCCTCAACCCAAAGGCGTGTTAGATTCCTTGAGGGACCGCACTAGTCCGGGTTTAATGCCGCCATGATTAGACCGCTTGCTCGCTCGACTTGACCGCTGGTTTGATGGTGATAGACGAGGCGTAATCGAGCTTGATGCCCATGTTTTGCACCATAATTTGACCTCATCGGCCGTGAAGTTGGTGCCGTTATCAGCGATGATACCGTGGGGACGCCATAACGGTGCACTACCCCGATATGAAGTCTATCACCTGTCCGGATTCGCCGCTTTAACAGGCTTGGCCTCTATCCATTTGGTGAATTTATCCACCATGACCAATAGGTATTTTTGCTTGTGGGTTCCTCCTTAAGGGGTCCAACCATGTCAAGCCCCTGCACCATGAACGGCCAGGTGATGGGTATAGTTTTGAGGGCGGTGGGTGGCATGTGGCTTTGGTTAGCAAAAAGCGGCAACCGACGATGTTGGACTAAATCCTGCATGATCTGCCGGGCCGTCGACCAATAAAATCCTGTACGGAAGGCCTTGCCTACAAGGGCCGGGCTGCGGCGTGGTGCCCACCCAGTCCGGCATGAATTTCAGCCAGAGGTTTCGCCCTTCCTCTTGGAGATACACCTTTGAAGGACTCTGTTGTGCTTTTCTTATAAAGCTCTCCTCATGGACTTTATAGGCTTTAATTAGCGCACTATGCAGCGAGCCTCATTTTGGTCTTCGGGAGTTCCTGCCTAGTTAGGTAGGCTAGGAATGGTTCCGCCCATGGGCGATAACCGCCATTATTTCGTGGGCGGAGGGTGTTATCTCGGTGGCGAGCCTCCGATTGTGTCGAGTGTTCGGCGTCAGCGGGCGGTTGGGTCCGGATTGTTATTTCCGGACTCCTTCCGATAGTACGGATGGCTTGAACATCCGCTCGTGAAGATGTTGGGAGGGGCGGCATCGCGTTTTGCACCGATGCGTGCCAATATGTCCGCCGCCTGGTTGTTATCCCGGGCTATATGATGAAATTCGAGCCCTTCGAACCGTGCTGACATTTTTAGGACCGCATTGCAGTATGCTGCCATTTTCGGATCTTTGGCATCAAAGTCTCCGTTGATTTGAGATATCGCGAGGTTCAAATCCTCGCACCTCTAGGCGCTTAATGCCCATGGAGACTGCCATCCGGAGGCCGTGCGTAAGGGCCTCGATTCGCCGCGTTGTTGGAGTCCGTATACATTATTTGAAGGACGATTGGACTGTGTCCCTGGTTGGGGACGTCGGACGACGCCGCCCCGTGCCGCCAACATTTTGGAGCCGCCAAAGTGCATGATCCAATTGGAGTATGCGCCGTACTTTTAGGGAGTTCGCTTCGGTCCATTCGCCACGAAGTCGGCCAAAACCTGCGACTTAATAGATTGTCGTGGCTTATAGGTTATGTCGAATGGAAGGAGCTCTATGGCCCATTTAGCAATCCGCCCGTCGCGTCATGTTGTTTATAATGTCGTTAAGAGGTACTTCGAGGCTACCGCTATCGAACACTCTTGAAAGTAGTGTCGTAGCTTCCGGATGCCATGAACACCGCGTATGCTATCTTTTGATAATGTGGGTACCGGACTTGCATGGAGTTAGGACAAGGGACACATAGTAAACCGATCTTTGAAGAGGGAACGGTGTCCGTCCGCTTCTCGCTCAACGACGAGCACCGTCTTGACAACTTGATGTGTTGCGCGATATATAATAGCATTGGTTCGCCCATGTTGGGCGCGCCAGACCGGATTTGTTGCCAATATGGCTTTTATTTCTTTGAGTCCGCCGTGCGGCATCCGCCCACTCGAAGTGATCGGTGCACGGAGGAGGCGATAAAGGGTAACGCCTTTTCCCCAAGCGGAAATAAAGCGGCTTAGAGCCGCTATGCATCCAAATCAATTTTGTATTTGCTTGAGGTCTTTTGGAATATCCAATTGTGATAGAGCTCGGATCTTGGCTGGGTTTGCTTCAATTCCTCTACCGGACACAATGAAGCCCAAGAGCTTTCCGGCTGGGACGCCGAAGACGCATTTTTCCGGATTGAGCTTAATGTCATATTTACGGAGATTGTCGAATGTGAGCCTCAAGTCGTCTACTAGAGTTTCGACATGCTTGGATTTGACGACCACGTCATCTACATATGCTTCTACCGTTTTGCCGATCTGGTTTGCCAGACATGTCTGAATCATGCGCTGATATGTAGCGCCGGCGTTTTTGAGCCCGAAGGGCATTGTTTTGAAGCAGAATGGGCCATATGGAGTGATGAATGCTGTTGCAGCTTGTGCTGCTCCGCCATCTTGATTTGGTGGTAGCCGAGTACGCTGCGAGGAAGCACAATGAGTCGTGGTCGTGCTTGTGGCGCCGATAATTTGATCAATGCGAGGGAGGAAGGGATCCTTTGGGCAAGCCTTGTTAAGGTCTTTGGAATCAACACATAGGCGCCAGGATTTATCCTTCTTGGTACCATCACCAGATTTGCTAGCCAGTCCGGATGTTTTATATCTCGATGAATCCGCTTCCGGAGTTTGGCTAGCTCCTTCCCATGGCCTGTCTCTTGGGTTCGAAAAGCGCCAAGAGCCTGCTTGACTGGCTTGAATCCTTTTAGGATATTTAGGCTGTGCTCGGCCACCGATGTGGGATTCTGGCATGTCCAAGGGTGCCGGGCAAAATGTCCCAGCTTTTCTTGTAGAAATTCTCGTAGTCTGGCGTCTACATCGGGTTTAATTGTGCCCCAATGGAGGCCGTCTTTGCAGGGTCCGTAGGGTGGACTTGGAATTTGACTATTTCATCCGCTGGTTTAAAAGAGGTGGACTTGGATCTTTTATCAAGTAGTATCACATCGTCCCTGTTCACCGTGGACCGCATCGCAGTGAGTTCCTCGGCCGCTAGGGCTTCGGATAGTGCCTCGAGGGCTAGAGTGGCTGTCTTGTTTTCAGCGCGGAGTGCTATGTTCGGATCACTAGCGAGAGTGATGATTCCGTTAGGTCCGGGCATTTTAAGCTTCATGTACCCATAATGGGGTATAGCTTGAAAAATTGTGAATGCCTCTCGCCCTAATAAAGCATGGTATCCGCTGCTGAACGGGGCCACTTGAAATGTGACCTCCTCGGACCTGTAATTGTCCAAAGGAGCCTAACACTACGCCCAAAGTGATTTTTCCCGTGCAGCATGCTTCCGGCTAGGGATTATTCCTCTAAAGGTTGTGCTGCTTCGCTCAACGCGGTTCCAGCCTATTTCCATTTTTCGGAGGGTTTCCTCGTAGATGAGGTTTAGTCCGCTGCCGCCATCCATGGGTACCTTAGTAAGGCTAAAGCCGCCCACTATTGGACCGAGGACCAATGCGGCCGGTGCTCGGGCTGTTCGAATTTAGGTTCACACACTTGGCATTAAAGGTAATAGCCGTGTCCCCATGGATTTATTGTTGCTACTTGGTAGACTTCTTCAAGGTTATGGAGTGTTCGCTTTCGCATATTATTTGATGCGAAAGTCTCAAGACTATTAATACCGCATCGGTGTTGCTAGGCTGGGATTCTCGAGGCTAGAAGCTCTTCGCCACTTTTGGCCACCTGTAATATCCAACATGCTCAAGGCTATGAGTTGGAGTGGCGCCTCGTGCTATGAATTTTGCAGGTCCGCTTAGCCAACCCTCCAATATGGTTCCGCACTTTAGGGGTTTTTGTTTTTGGTGTATAACCCGTGTGCTTGGTGATGATGCACCCTTTATTTCGGACTAGGGATGTATTCGGGCCGGATTATCCCAAAATTTACTTTCGGTTTTCCAAGCACTTCCATCGCACAAGACTTTTGTACTATGGTCACCAAGTCATCAAAGCATGTAATTTCGCGACGACTTATGGCGTTTAGGATTCCCTTGTCCGTGCAATTATTGCGGAAAAGTGAGATTGCGTCCTCCTCTCGGCAGTCCTTTATCCTGTCCATAACCAGGAGGAATCTGGCCCAGTAATGATGTACTGTTTCAGCGGGCTCTTGCCGAATTCGGGATAGATCACTAATGTTTGGGTGGGCGGGTGGAACTAGATCTGGAACCCCGTCCAATTTAAGACTCAGGGGCCGAGAAGTTTTCGAACTTGGAAGTTTGGATTTTTGAATGCTATCCAATGAATCCAACCCGCCGCCTGACTTTAAGTTCAGGGCTTGATCGACGTCCTTCCCTCTGCGGCAATCCGGCACGGAGGGATCGGGAATTCGGACGTAGCTAGTCCTTAAGATAGAAGAAGAATCGTTGTATTGCTCCTCTATCACAGCAACATGATGGGTAGCCTGTTGAGAGTTGATCTCTCTCAGATCGGTTTTAAGCCCGATCTGGTCGTAGCCTGTGGTGACTCCCAGTGCGGCGATGCGATCCAATAGCTCGTTTACGGAGGAGAGCTCGATCGGATCTAACTGCTCGGCGAGTTCCGAGTTGACGTGAAGATTGGTTTCAATGACCCGAGAAGTCATCGTCGGTGTGGTGGCCGAACTGGCGGTCATGAGAAGACCACCTAGCCGGAGAGTTTGGCCGATAGCCAAAGCTCCTTTAGCAACAGAGCCGTCTTTAAAGACGGGATGAGGCATCCCTCCTGATGGCGACAGCACAGTGGAACTCTCAATGAAAGCACCAATATCGGTGTCAAAACCGGCGGATCTCGGGTAGGGGGTCCCGAACTGTGCGTCTAGGCGGATGGTAACAGGAGACAAGAGACACGATGTTTTTACCCAGGTTCGGGCCCTCTCGATGGAGGTAATACCCTACTCCTACTTGATTAATATTGATGATATGGGTAGTACAAGAGTAGATCTACCACGAGATCAGAGAGGCTGAACCCTGAAGCTAGCCTATGGTATGATTGTTGTTCTATCCTACGGACTAAAACCCTTCGGTTTATATAGACACCGAATAGGGTTAGGGTTACACAGAGTCGGTTACAATGGTAGGAGATCTACATATCCGTATCGCCAAGCTTGCCTTCCACGCCAAGGAAAGTCCCATCCGTACACGGGACAAAGTCTTCAATCTTGTATCTTCATAGTCTAGGAGTCCGGCCGAAGATAGTTCGGCCATCCGGACACCCCCTAGTCCAGGACTCCCTCAGTCCTCTTCTAATGGTTGTCGTTCGTTGACCGTGTTGACCACACCACGCGGACAACACCCAGGCAGTGGACGACGGTGTGGCAGGGAAGAGACTGGGAGCACGCGGAGGGTAGTACGAGGGTTGACTGGTTCGGCTGCGGTGTGAGGCTGCTGTCACCGTAGAATAATTGGGGTGTGGGTGAGTAGAGGGATGGCCTGGTAAGCAGTGGGAGTAGGGTGGGGCGGTGAGGCCTGAGCAGCACAGCCGACCACCGAAGGCAGGAGCAAGTTGTCCCGCCGGCGCTGGTTTGGGCGGCTGGTGCAAGAAGATCAGAGATTGAAGAAGCAGCAGGATCGATCGATTAAAATCCAACGGTCATTGCTGCTAGAATCGTTTGTTTACTAAGTTGACAAAGCCCTGCATACGCGTCAACTTAGTAGGCCCACAGGCTAGCCTCTGAACCGGTGCACCCAGATGTCAGTGGGAGGGATCATTTTTCTTCGCGTAATGAGGAGGCAGTTGCTTGCGTGCGGCCATGGACCATGGGTTCCCTTCTGTTAGCCTCTCCACGTACATCCCTATTCTGATGGCTGTCATTTGTTGAATGTTGACCATGTTGAGCACACCGCGCCTAGAGCACCAACACAGTGGACGACAATGAGGCCTATGAATGGAACGACCTGGAGCCGGCAAAGACACAATAGTGGATGCCCACGCTGAGGAGAGTATGACGGTTGATTGGTTCGGCTGCCGTCACCGGAGAATAACAGGGGGTGCAGGTGGGTAGAAGGATGGCCAGGCCAGCGGAGGGAGTAGGGTGGGACGGTGAAGCCTGCGTGGCATCCCAGCCAGCCACAAGAGGAGGGAGCACGCAGCCCCACCGACGCTGGTTTATGCGGCTGGAGCAGGAAGATCAAAGATTGAAGAAGCACATCGGCCGTTGGATGGACATCTAACAGTCACTGCTGCTAGAATCGTGTGTTGATTATAAGTTGACAAAGTCTTGCGTAAACAAGTCATCCTCGAAATATGTGGCGTGTACAACCCATTTGCTATTTTTTATAATTTACACCCCATTTGCTAATTCATATGGAATTTATTGCAGCCCATTTTCCATTTTTAGAATTGCTGCCCATTTTCTGGCCAGTACCAGGGTTAAAAATTTGAACTAAAAAATATGAGAAATTTTAAAATTTCGCATATTTTTGCCGCGGAACAAAATATTTGTAATCAAAAAATTAGTAGCCATACTAAAACAAATTTAAAAATAAAGTAGTACTATGTTATGTTAAAATCCAATGAAATATAAAATATCAGTGAAGAACAAAAACAAAAAAGAAACTAATTGCCCATTTGCTATATTTTTTTGGAATTTGCAAACCCCTCGATATTACTTTTAAGATTTACTACCCATACTCTCTGACCAGGCCAGAATGCATCCCTCCTCGTCTGGAAAAATTTGTAGCCCAGTAAGTCAGAGAAAACTAATAGGCCTAGCTTGGTATTCTTCAAAAAGAAATAGTGGGCTACCTATTTTCCCAGTTAAAAAGCTGCTGGGCTGGTCATGTTGTTAGACGGGCCACAAAGACCGCACAACCCAGTTTATAGCTTGCTCCTCTGAACAAATCCTTAAAAAAGGCATTGTGCAATTCTGTCGTTAATTGACTATACGTTGACAATGATGTGGGTCCCAGATATTAGCAGGGTGGATTAGAGTAAAAAACAAGGGGTGCATCTGAGTAGTAAAGAGGCACTTGCTTGTGTTCGGGAGTGGACCTAGTGGGTCCGTACTATCATAGTCACAACTACAGTCCTCTCTCGATTCACTATGTTGGCAGGGTCGGACGGCGGCGCCGCTGTGAGCGCACCAAGGCAGAGGATGACAACGAGGCCTCAGACGGGAATGAACAGGAGCCGGGAACATGCGGCAGTATAGCCATAGGTGGAGGGGAGTATGGGGGTTCACTGGTTCTGGTGCGGGGTAGGCTGCCATCACCGGAGAAGAATATGATGTTTGGGGGAGTAAAGGGATGGCCTGGCCAGCATTTCTGTGGTGCTGACAGGGCGGCGCGGCACAACAAGAACCAGCCGTAGAAAGCGAATCTGAGTGCTCCCCGTGGCACATTTTTGGTTTTGGCGGCTGGAACGGTCAGACCCAAAAACTCGTTATGCTGGATTATAAGAATTAATTTTATATGGCCAAAACTTATTGTAAAATGTTGGAGAGCACCATTTTCTTCTTAAGGTTTTTTGAGACAATTTTCTTCTTGAGGTGTGAAGCCGAGAACATTCAGAAGCCCTGGGATAAAGTGGTGTCTCCAATGTGTTGGGCTGGGTTGGGCATTCTTACCGAAAAACAATAATGGATCGGAACTATTTTTACGACATTAACAACGATTTGCATGGGCCGCTGGTTGCAGGAAGAAAATGGTGGGAGAAAAAAGATTGGTTGCTATCTTTTCCTAAGAATAATATCAACTGAATGTAACGACACTCTCATAGAAAATAATATCCTCCTGTTAAAATTTGACTTTTCAAATCGTAAATTTAAAGAACTGGTGCATGAGCATTTAGTTTTATTTATTTACTTATTTATGTTTAGGGGACCATGAGCATGTACCTGGGCCAGATTCCTGTGAGCCTCCCTTCTAGTTAATTATGGGCTCCTCTATTGGGCCTTCATCACTTGGCTGCATGTTATCGACAAGTGGAAAATATGTTCCGTACCAAAAATAACATGTGCTAAGTACGTGGCACTAAAGGATTGGACCATGCAACAACTTCCAAAACATTGTGTTTGTCGTTCTAACAACACATTTATTCAACCAACAAACAAAATATACTACTGATTGTACATTGAAAATAGCAGCAGCAGCAACAACCAAGGATGGGGGTGCAACAGAAGCAATAAGCGGACCAGAAGAGTAAAGACGCAGCTCTTTCTCCAAAACCAAACATCATCCATCATTACAAAAGGGCTACCAAAAAAGAACAAGTGTATGCATCAAACTAAATAAAGATCCTACTACACCAAGTGTATGCATCTAACTAACTAGCTCAGTTAGACGTTACTATTTATTAAGCCGTGGAGATTGGCTGACGGCTTGAACCAGATGGGTGCCTGACGGGAGAAACTCCAGCCAGCAGGTCAAAGTCTGATACTTGCGACCCTCTCTCCTACTTTGGGCTATAGAGCGTGGCAACACATATCAGGGGTGCATGGAGAGACGCATGGTATGTTGTGTACACAGTTTTGCCTGATGAACGAAACCGCCTGCCATCATGATCCCTGCCGACGGTTATATCCTAGTTAATCAGATAATTCAGTCTGAGAAACAGAGAGTGTGTACCAAGGCTACTTTCCATCCTCCAGTCAATTATTCCTGAAGGCCCAGAGAAGCTGGGATCCTTCTTAAAGACCTTGCAGTGACTATGATTGTATTCCACGAAACAACATGTCCAGTACATGCGAACGATCATCAATCATTCGCTGTCGTCTGATCGAGCCAGGAACCACCTACAACTGCCATGCCGCTTTTCTTTGAAAGGTTCTGGGATTAGGAAGGGTAGGGACACCAGGCAGCCTACAACATCATATCAAGTTGGAGTCAAATAAAAAAGGGCTCGTACTGTAGTCAATCTTAAGAACAACATGTTATGAGCATGAATATTTTTTCAGTAAATGTTGACAGTAATATAAGCAAACCATCATGATGTCATAGGAAAGTAACATACTGCTGTAACAACCGTTTGTAGCGATGACTGGAGTAGGAGAGCAATACATCTAGCCATATAAGGAGTCCTCAGCATAAATGAAGCCCTTGTGTTCAATGGCATCAGAGAACTATGGAGGACGTATCCTGCGATGGATGTGCAAATTTATCCACATACCACAGTGACCTGTCAGATAGGTGAGACCGCGGTCGAAGAACGCAATTAGCCTGAAGTCTTTATAATTCGTAGATCTTGTGGGCACTTGGCAGATTACAACCTTGAGCAAATCAAACTTGGTATCATGTTGGCTATTGTAAGATTCCGAGCATTCTGGGCCACGGTGCCAAAGTAGTGCAGTGTTAATTGAAGGAAGGGGGATCAATCGTTGGGTGTAGACCTCCACGAGCATCCAACCGCCACGATCGTCGACGAGTACCATCTAAGACGTGTTCATGCCGACCCAGTACATAACGTTAATGTAGTACATACCGCACTGGAGGTCCACCGTCGTCGTCGTACACGGAGCCTCTTCCCCGGCACCGTCTTGCACGGTCTCGGATATGCTTCCCGGAAGCCGATGCCAAGCGCAGAAGCACCACCGTCATGGACAATGAACTGACTCCCGTTGTTGACCATGATGCACAGACGCTGCCGCGACCATTGTACTCCTCCTCGATTGGTAATGTGTATATTGTTCATACCTACCCTTCAAATTTCCTGGTTGCTATTGTCCAGGTAAAAGTAATCGGTTATAGCTTGCCTTGTCCAACAGAATATCACCTTGTAATTGTGTGTTGCTCCTGTATTGCGCTGTTCTTGGGTAGGTTCTTCATCTGCAACTAGTAGTGTGGTGAATGATGGAAAGTTTTTTAGAACTAGCAAGATGCCCATGTGTTGCACAGAACATCAAGATGCATTTATATGAGTAGTTTATCTTGTGGTAGAAAAGGATGAACGAGGGAAGGCCTTATTTGCAAATGTGGAGAGGGGTGTGGGTATCTTTTTGTAAAGTTGCCATAGTTTGCTTCCTATCCGTCAGATATACAGACGACCTTTATTGCAGGATGGCAGGCACACCATCATCACCAACTATTTTTTTAAGAGTAGAGAGTAGAGATAACAGGTACGTCTGGAAAGGATCGCGTGCGTGCGGGAAAAAGCGGCCGGGAGGGCGCTAGTTTTGACGACCGCTCTTTGCTTGCTCTTTCTCGCCTCGCCGTCGCTCTTTCTCGCCTCACCGCTGCAGCGCCACCATGCCGTCGTGCAGCCGGGAAACTTGGGGCTACCATGGCGTCTGCGCGCCCCTCCAGCGCCTTCTCTGCCGAGACCCGGTTCAGCAAGATGCGCCTCGGCCTTTGGCACTTTCGACATCATCCACGAGGCCGACAACCCGTACGACGCGGCGGCATGGCGCCTCCGGTGGCCTCGTAGGGACATGAACATCTCCAACATGCCGACGTGAGAGCGGGCGCAGGAGGTCGCGCCTCCCCCGCGGCCATTCACCGATGAGGATCGTCGCGACAAGCGGGGGCGGGAGCACCGTCTCGGCATCGCCGAGATGGACCAGGAAGCCATGGCGCCGTGGCACCAACACTTCCCACATGACATCATCAACGAGCGCGAGTTCTACGCGCAAAGGAGGGCGGAGAGGGAGAAGAGGAGGGCGAAGTGAGCCGCCTATCGCGAGGATATGCGTATGCAAAAGGCGGACGCTCAATTCAACATCAAGCTAGGAGCAGTGTCGCCCTGGGACTCCGACAACGATCGGTATTTTGACGCCTTCATTGAGACGTCAGAGGAGGACATCATCAAGGTGGGTCAGATGACGAGGAGTAGTTGAACTATCTATTTCTTATCTATGCTGAGAACTATCTATATATCTATCTATGCCAGTATCGACTCGGAGTCGAATATGTATCAAGTCAGAGTAGAAAGGAGAGAAAAATATAGCACGTTTGCTGGAGCGGCGCGCGCACGCAATTTTTTGCAGGCTGGAGTGGCACGCACGTGCAATTTTTTGCAGCGTCCGCTGGAGCTAGCACTCCGCGGCCCGAAAAAACTGGCTATTCTGGCGCTGTAAACGCTTTTAATGCACCGCATGTTGCGCGCCTGTTGGAGATGTTGTACCATGGCAGATGAGTGCTTTAATGTTGCCCACAAGATACGTGAGTATTACTATATTTTTCTTGCATGTTGAGATTTTAAAAATACGAATGCGAACATGAAGAGGAGCAATGAAGACCAAAACGGGATATTGGGATCATCTTCAAGGAATGTGGCAGGTTAAAGAGGAGATGCACCGAACCTGTAAAATGAGCTTTGGTAAGTAACACCCTTTCAATTACTTTCGTTTAGCCTGGTGTTCTTTGATGTGTATATGTTGTAGTTTCTATTTCTCTTAGCCTCGTGTTCTTTGATGTGTAATAAGAAGAGTCTTAATCATCCTAATGCTTTCTTTTTTAGCTTGATGTAGGAAGTGGGTGTTCTCACCTTGGTGTCTGTTTTTATATTTCTCCTTTTGAATTCACTTCTCTGAGTCCTGTTTATCTGGCTTCTACTTAATTGATCTGGGTAGCTCTGACTATTGATCTAAAAAAGAAATAACTTCATGTAAGGATGCAATTCCTGCGAGGAGGGATGTATGGTCAAACTCGAGATCATGTTTCCAAAATGAGGCTGGATTACACACAAGGTGCCCATTCCCTAATGATTCTGGATTAGACACAAGGTACAAATTCCCAGATGATCCTGGATTACACACAAGCTAGGTGGAGTTTGTCGGCGTTCTGGGAACCAGGGTACGCAGACTTGTCTGCCTGCGGCCCATGGCGTGGCTCCATCGATAGCCTGGTACGACCCATCATCAGCATCCTCAAGACAAGACCCTCGCGAGGGGCCAAGCCTCACGAGGCAGACGACGCCAAGATCTCTGGAGGGAGCGACCTCCTCAATCTGGCTCCTGAGGAGCGGAGATTCCTATGCAAGCGCCCACCTCATGAGGTTCGGATGACGCAAGCCATGACGACCAAGGCCAGGTAGGCGCCAGCGGGCGCAGAGCAGCATGTTTCCTCTTTGGTGCTAAAGAGGCAAGCGCGGGCGCGGAGTCCTAAGGAATCAGCCAAAGGTTTCCATTCCCACGCAAGAAGACCAAGACCGCTAGGAAGGCAGGACGGATGTCATCGCCGATCCCACCACGGCGTCACGACTAGAAGCTTTGCAAGCGAAGACTACCTTTCATCAGGATACGATGTACTAATTGTCCCCCTTCAAAATTGGCCACTGTGGGATCCCTTCCTGCCTTCGTTCGAAGGAAGAGGACCAAGGCCACTACAAATATAGCTTAGCCACCACCATAGGAGGGGATCAAAGATCCGGGATCCAGCCCAGACCCTCACTAGCTCACATCCACACAAGAATAGACCTCCCAAAGCTGTTCTCCCCCTGTACTAGTTCATCCTCAGCCCCTCGCGAGGCTAATCCACCATAAAGTAGGAGTAGGGTTTTACACCGCAAGGTGGCCCGAACCTGGGTAAACTGTTGTGTCTCTTTCCTTTCCCGTTCATCGAGCTAGGCCGTGAGAGCGACGAGTTGGTTGGCTGGACAGGTTGAGTTCGTCGCACATGCCCTGAAGTTCGAACCTTTCTTGGGTTTGTAGAGCCATGAATCCGACATTTGGCGCGCCAGGTAGGGGCGTGTCGAAGGTTTGCCTTCTCATTAGCCGTGCTGCACCCTTGCCTCTTGGTCCCCATGGCAAGCGTCGCTCTACTCACTGGGCCGCCGGACGTGTTTGGGGGCATCACAGGCTCCCGGGCTTTCTCCCCCGCCTTGCGACGGGTGCAATGGCCGCTGAAGTTCAAGCCGGAGTTGCCGCCACGATATGATGGCGCGGTGGACCTTGCGGAGTTCCTCCAGCTGTATGCGGAGGCCATTTGGGCGGCTGGCAACGACGACAAGGTCATGGCGAATTGGATCCCTATGGCTCTTACGGGTGTGTCGCGCGGCTGGCTCCTCAACTTGCTGGAGTCCTTAGTGGCCTCCTCGGAAGAGCTGCGCGACCCGTTCATCGCGCACTTCACGGTGTCGGTGCCCACGCCATCGCGGCCATCCTCGGCCATCCTCGGCGGGTTGCAGGCACCGACCTTAGGTCGCCATGTCAAGCAGTTCTTTCGCCATGTGGGGGTCGCCCAATCACGGCGGGGGGCTCGGGCTGGCGGCGCCCAAGGCCGACCTCATCTTCGACTCCAGAGACCACCCCAGGACCCCGGTCGGTGTCGACGCACTTCCTATGCTGTGCACCCCCACCATCTACAACGTGGCCGTCACCAGGACCCTCATCGACGGTGACGCAGGCCTCAATGTCCTCTCTGTGGAGGCCTTCGGCCTACTTCACATGCCCTTCGACCGGCTCCTCACCACCAAGCCCTTCTTGGGGGCCATCAACGGTTCCACCTGCCCTCTGGGGCAGATCCGCCTTCCTGTCACCTTTGGTACGCACGATAACTACCGCACCAAGCTCATCGAATTCGACGTCACCCGCATCGGCCTCCCATACAACGCCATCCTCGGGTACCCGACCCTTGCCAAGTTCATGGCGGCGACTCACCCCGGCTACAACGTCATGAAGATGCCAGGCAGCAGCGGTGTCCTCATTGTGGCAGGGGACACCAGGGACGCGCTCATGGCCCTCAAGTTCACATTCAAGGCCGCAACGACTGCGGCCAGACGCGGGGAGCACTCCGGAGGGCCCAACGCCAGCGCCAGCAAAGAAGAAGCAGTTGTTCTCTCAAGACTAGGCCGAGACAAAGCAGGTGCCGGTCGATGAGGACGAGGGGTCAGGCCCTACCTTCACCATAGGCGCCAGCCTCTCCCCAAACTAGGAAGAGGCGCTGTTCAGCTTCCTCCGAGCGAACAAGGATGCGTTTGCGTGGGAGGCAACAGACTTGGTCGCGTTCCACACAGGGTGATCGAGCACCACTTGATGGTGTGCCCCAACGTGCGCCCCGTAAAGCAGAAGGCATGGCGGCAGGCCCCGGAGAAGCAGTCGTTCATCATCCAGGAGACCCGCAACCTGCAAGAAGCTGGCGTTTTCGGGAGGTATGGCATCTGGATTGGCTGGCGAATCCTGTTATCGTCCCCAAGAAGGGAGGGAAGGAGCGCATGTGCATCGATTTATGAGCCTCAACGAAGCTTGTCGTCAAGACCCTTTCACTCTTCCGCGCATCGACCAGATCGTCGACTCCATTGCCGAGTGCGATTTGCTGTACTTCCTGGACACCTTCTCAGGCTATCACCAAATCAAGATGGCGGTGCAGGATGTCGAGAAGACGACTTTCCTGACCCTGTGCGGGGTGTACTGCTACACTTGCATGCTATTCGGGATGTGCAATGCTGGTGCAACCTTCCAACGACTGATGCACACTGCCTTGGGCTGGCAGCTTGGGAGGAACGTTGAGGCATACATTGATGATATAGTGGTCAAATCTCGGGAGGCGAGAACTCTTGTCAAAGATCTGGAAGAAACATTTGCCAGCCTGCACAAGGTGAACTTGCAGCTCAACCCGGAGAAGTGCCTGTTCAGCGTCCGGTCCGGCAAGCTGCTGGGTTTCTTGGTGTCGCACAGAGGGATCGAGGCCAACCCGGAGAAGATCAAGGCGATAGAGAGGATTGAGGGAGTCCTGGATTAAGGGGTCCTCGGACAGCCGGACTATATACTTTGGCCGGACTGTTGGACTATGAAGATACAAGATTGAAGACTTAGTCCCGTGTCCGGATGGGACTCTCCTCTGCGTGGAAGGCAAGCTTGGTAGTTCGGATATGTAGATCTCCTTCTCTGTAACCGACTTTGTGTAACCCTAGCCCCCTCCGGTGTCTATATAAACCGGAGGGTTTAGTCCGTAGGACAACAACAATCATAATCATAGGCTAGCTTCTAGGGTTTAGCCTCTATGGTCTCGTGGTAGATCAACTCTTGTAATACTCATATCATCAAGATCAATCAAGCAGGAAGTAGGGTATTACCTCCATTGAGAGGGCCCGAACCTGGGTAAACATCGTGTCCCCTGCCTCCTCTTACCATTAGCCTTAGACGCATAGTTCGGGACCCCCTACCCGAGATCCACCGGTTTTGACACCGACGTTGGTGCTTTCATTGAGAGTTCCACTGTGCCGTCGCGATAGGCTTGATGGCTCGCCTTGTTGTCAAGGACAACATCACCTCTGGAGGATCCCTGGCTGTAGGTCAGACTCTCCGGCTGGGCGGTTTCGTCATGGCCGCCCGTTCGGCTGCCACGCCGATGATGACTTCTCAGGTCATCAAGAACAACCTCCACGTCAGCTCGGGATTCACCGAGCAGATGGATCCAATGGAGCTCTCCTCCCTGAACGAGCTCTTGGATCGCATCGCCGCCGTGGGAGTCTCTACGGACTATGATCTGATCGGGCTTAAACCCGACCAAAGAGACATTAACTCTCCGCCGGTCACCCATGAGATAGCGGTGGTGGAGGAACAAAACATCGATTCTTCCTCTATTTTGAGGACGGACTATGTCCGGATTCCTAAGCTCTCCGAGCCGGATACCCGTCTACGGGAGGACAAGGCCCATGCTCTGAACTTAGAATCGGGCAACGGGCCACAAATATTGGGCAACATCCTGGAGCCCGAGCTGCCAAGCTCGGGAGCTCCTTTGCCCCTGGGTCTCAGATCGGATCAGGACGTGGACTTAAGTCTACCCACTCACCCAGACACAAGTGATCTTTCCCACATTAGACAGGAGCCCCAAGAGACAGTACACCACTTCTGGGCCAGATTCCTCCTTGTAATTAGCAAGGTTAAGGACTGTCACGAGGAAGATGCAATTTCATTATTTTGAAAAAATTGCACGGACAAGGGAATTCTCAACGCCATAAGTCGCCGTGACATAGCACACTTCGCCGACTTGGCGGCCATAGTACAGAAGTACTGTGCGATGGAAAGCGCCTGGAAAACCCAAAAAAAATTCTGGGATCCTCCGGCTCTAACTAAACCCCTCGTCCGAACTAAAAGGGTGCGCTCTCGCAAGTCACCCAATCCAATTACAAAGAAGCCAAAGCCGTCTATAGGGCGTGGAACCGTACTGGAGGGATGGCTCAACAGGCCATGCAAAATTCACAGCACACCGGGCATCATACAAACACACAGCCTTAGAGCATGTTGGATACTCCGGCAGGTGGCCAAGAGCAGCGAGGACCTTCTCATCAATAATACCGCAGAGCACCATCCCGCAGGGAATAACAATACAGTACTGACAGTCTTCGAGACTTTCGCCTCAAACAATAGGTGCAAGCGAGCGCTCCGCAGCCTCACCAAAGTTTGCCACGTCATAACAATAAACCCGTGGAACGATACGGCCATAACCTTCAATGCCAGCGACGAACCTCAATTCCGAACAGTCCGAGCACCATCCGCTTTAGTCCTTAGTCTAATTGTGGACGGCTTCCGGCTTACTAAAGTGCTCATGGACGGCGGCAGCGGATTAAACCTCATCTATGAGGAAACTCTTAACAAAATGGAAATATATAAGATCCGCATTGAGCTAAGCAGCACGACCTTTAGAGGAATCATCGCTAGTCAGGAGGCACGATGCGCGGGAAAAATAACACTGGCTGTGGTATTCGGCACGCCGGAGAATTATAGGTCTGAAGAAATCACATTCCAAGTGGCCCCATTTAACAGAGGATACCACGCCCTTTTAGGGCGGGATGCATTCACAAGCTTCCAAGATATACCCCATTACGGGTACATGAAGCTTAAGATGACGGGGCCCAATGGAATCATCACTCTAGCCAGTGATCCGGACATAGCACTCCGCGCCGAAAATAAGACCGCCGCACTAGCCCTGGAGGCATTATCCTAAGCCCTCACGGCCGAAGAGTTAACGAGCTGCGCTCCACAAGGGATGGGACGACGGATACTCGACAAACGACCCAAGTCCACCTCTTTTAAACCAGCAGACGAAATAGTGAAATTCCAAGTCCACCCAATGGACCCTACAAAAACAGCATCAATTGGGGCACAGCTGAACCCCACAATAGACGCCTCACTACGAAAGTTCTTGCGCGAGAATTGGGACATCTTCGCCTGGCATCCTTCGGATATGCCAGGTATCCCACGCAGGCTGGCCAAGCACAGCCTAAACATACTAAAAGGATATAAGTCGGTTAAGCAGACTCTTCGGCGCTTTTCAGAACCCAAGCGACAAGCCATGGGAGAAGAGCTAGCCAAGCTACTTGAGGCCTGATTCATCAGAGAAATTAAACATCCGGACTGGCTCGCAAACCTGGTGATGGTACCAAAGAAGGACAAATCCTGGTGCCCATGAGTCGATTTCAAGGACCTCAATAAGGCTTGCCCCAAGGATCCCTTCCCCCTCCCCCGCATCGATCAAATCATCGACGCTACCGCATGACACGACTCATTGTGTTTCCTCGACGCATACTCCGGATACCATCAAATCAAGATGGCGGAGTCCGATCAAGCCGCAACGGCATTTATCACTCCATACGGCCCCTTTTGTTTTAACACCATGCCTTTCAGGCTCCAAAACGCCAGTGCAACCTATCAACGCATGATCCAGACATGCCTGGAAACACAAATCAGCAAAACAGTGGAGGCATACATAGACGATGTGGTCATCAAAACCAGACACGTTGAATCTTTAATAGACGACTTGAGGCTTAAGTTCGACAATCTCCAAACATATGACATCAAGCTCAACCTGGAAAAATGCGTTTTCGGTGTACCTGCCGGAAAGCTCTTGGGCTTCATTGTTTTGAACAGAGGAATCGAAGCAAACCCGGCTAAAATCCGAGCTCTGTCATAGTTGGCTACCCCAACAGACCTCAAGCAAATCCAGAAATTAACTGGATGCATGGCCGCCTTAAGCCGCTTTATCTCCCGATTAGGAGAAAAGGCACTACCTCTTTATCGCCTTCTTCGGCGCACCGAACACTTCTAGTGGACGGATGCGGCTACGGCTGGACTGGAGGAAATAAAAGCCCTCTTGGCTACCAATCCAATCCTGGCCGTGCCAAATGTCGACGAACCAATGCTGCTATATATAGCTGCAACACATCAGGTTGTGAGCGCAGTGCTCGTCATCGAACGAGAGACAGATGGTCATAAGTTCCCGCTTCAAAAGCCGGTATACTACGTATCCACTGTCCTCACTCCATGCAAGTCACGGTACCCACATTATCAAAAGATAGCATATGCGGTCTTCATGGCATCCCAAAAACTACGACACTACTTTCAGGAGTGTTCAATCACGGTGGCCTCCGAAGTACCACTCAATGACATAATAAATAACCACAATGCCACGGGCCGGATTGCTAAATGGGCTATCGAACTCCTCCCGTTCGACATAACATACAAACCACGGCGAGCCAATAAGTCGCAAGTACTGGTTGACTTCGTCGCCGAATGGACAGAAGCCGAACTCCCTAAAGAGTACGACGCCTACTCCATTTGGATCATGCACTTTGATGGCTCTAAGATGCTAGATGGTCTAGGGGCAGGCATCATCCTAACATCTCCCACCGGAGATACAGTCCAATACGCACTCCAAATACTTTACACAGATTCCAACAATGCAGCCGAATATGAGGCCTTGTTGCACGGTCTTCGGATGGCAGTCTCCATGGGCATCCAATGCCTAGAAGTGCATGGGGATTCAAATCTCACAATATCTCAAATAAATGGAGACTTTGACGCCAAGGACCCAAAAATGGCGGCCTACCGCAATGCCGTCCTCAAAATGTCAGCTCGGTTCGAGGGGCTCGAATTCCACCATGTGGTTCGAGAAAACAATCAAGCGGCGGATATTCTTGCCCGCATCGGCGCTAAACGCGACCCCGTCCCACATAATATCTTTTTGGAAAGGCTATTCAAGCCATCCGTGGTGTGGGAAGGAGAGACCGACAATAAAATTCCGGATCCGAACACAACCCTAGATCCCGAACACTCTGGCGTAATCGGAGGCTCAGCCACTGAAATAACACCTTCGGCCCACGTGATTATGGCTATCATCGCCCCGTGGACAGAACCGTTCTTAGCCTACTTAAATAGGCAAGAACTCCCTGAGGACCTAAATGAGGCACGTTGCATTATGCGGCGTTCTAAAGCCTACAAAGTCCACGAGGGAGAGCTTTATAAGAAAAGCACGACTGGAGTGCTCCAAAGGTGCATCTCCGAAGAGGAAGGGCGGCAGCTCTTGGCTGAAATTCATGCCGGACTCGGCGGCCACCACGCTGCAGCCAGGGCGCTCGTCAGCAAGGCCTTCCGTACAGGTTTCTACTGGCCTACAGCCCGGGCAGACGCACATGACCTCGTCCAACATTGCGTCGGTTGCTAGCTTTTTTGCAAATCAAAGCCATATGCCACCTACCGCTCTCCAAACAATCCCCATAACTTGGCCCTTTGCGGTCTGGGGGCTCGATATGGTTGGACCCCTTAAAGGAGGAAGCCATAAGAAGAAATACTTGTTGGTCATGGTCGATAAATTCACCAAATGGATAGAAGCCAAACCAGTTAAAACGGCCGAGTCCGGACCAGTGATAGACTTCATATCTGGGGTCATACACCGTTATGGTGTCCCCCACAACATCATCACCAATAATAGCTCAAACTTCACAGCCGACGAGGTGAAAGCCTGGTGTGGCAAAATGGGCATAAAACTTGATTATGCCTCCGTCTATCACCCCCAAACAAACGGTCAAGTCAAACGAGCGAATGGTCTTATCATGAGCGGCGTTAAACCCAGACTAGTGCGATCCTTGAAGGAATCAGATATGCACTGGGTCGAGGAGCTCGACTCCGTACTATGGGGGCTGTGGACCACGCCAAATCGCACAACCGGATACACACCATTTTTTATGGTGTACGACGCAGAGGTAGTGCTACCCTGCGATATCATCCATGACTCACCTCGAGTGCGCATGTACGAAGAGGGAGAGAAGCCGAGATGGATCGGCAGGACAACTTAGATGCCTTGGAGGAGGAGCGTGACGTCGCAAAGGCCCGTTCCGCATTCTATCAACAGCAGGCTCGAAGGTATCAAAGCATAGAAGTACGGGCCAAAACTTATAACATTGGCGAACTCGTTCTACGCCTACCAGAGAAGAAAAAGGACAAGCTCAAGCCCAAATGGGAGGGTCCCTTCATCATTGATAAAGTTCTCACCGGAGGAGCGTACCATCTGTGTGATGCGTCAGATAATCGACTCGAGCCGAACCCATGGAACACGGCCAAACTCCGAAGATTCTACGCCTAGTGCCAAACTCTGTGTTTGTCTCCTTACCTTTCGTCTTTCCTTTTAAATCATATCATCTCTCTCTCTCTCTCTATCTCTCTCTCTCTCTCTCTCCTTTTTATATATATAGATTTAAAAGCTTCAAGTATGCTTTGACCACACACTCATGCCACGCTATGCGCACTTAATATACCTGTGGGCTTCTTACACAGAAGCTTAATATAATTATCTTCATGGCTTTATGCCAACCACATATGCGTCATTTCCCCATATGCGCCTTTTTTCACCACTATATGCATCGATATGACTTAAGTTTGGCCAAGCTGGGTTGCCTGGCTCTTGTGTTTATGCCCTACATTCCCGTTAATTTGGCTAGGGCATAAGGGGAGCACCTCTGCGATTGTTACTGCCGGGTCAGCCGGATGTGTAGCTCAGACTGGGTGAAGCCGAAAGCTAGCGTTCTTAAGGGAATATTCGGTCGGTGAACAAAAGATGTCTTTTACTTATTACAAAACATGACCCCAGATGATTATATCCTGCATCATTTTTCGCAGTTCAAGCATGCACATTAATACATGCACATCCAGCGAAAGGAACCCTTAACGGAACTATTCTCCCTGGAAGATGTTTCTTACTACGCAAGTAATATAACATAACTAGTTGGGTACTTGTCTGTTCAAGCACTTATGACCCCTACGCCTGGTATCCACGCGTGCCCCGGTTTCACATAACCGAGCGGGTATTCGGATACACTCCGGACTGTCGGGTCCAGAGGTTGAAGCGATAAGGTCCTCCAAGACAAATGATTTACAATCCGGCTAGGGAAAAAATATGTCCTTTGAAGTACAAAGTCACTTAGAATGACTAAACTCTTCTTCTATACCATCCAACAGGCTGTCTAGCCTACAATCCTGTTGGAATACTTAGCAGCTAATGCTACCTGGTCATATACCAGACTTACAGGGATTTCTTTCCCATCTGACCCTACAGGTCCGACCTCGGCCATATGGTTCGGGTCAGCCTTGGTGTATCGTGTCTTCACCATGGCCCAGGCTTCTCTTGCACCTTGTCGACAGGCCGATATCTTCCATAATCGGAAGCGCCGCCGCGCTCCCTTGAGCATCTCCACAAGCTCCCCCATGCCTCCTGGCAGGGAGGCGGATGGCCACAAGGCCTGGGCAATGCCCTGCATCACCTGCCGAACTTGTTCGTGCAGTTGTGAGAGCTCCTGCAGAAGATCGCCTGAAGATCCGGGCATCTCCTCTTCGGGAGGACCTGTCTACATACCTACATACATAATTCTGTTAGCGCGCTTCTTCGCCAAACCTTATAATGGTTCGTTAGAGCACTTACTAAATATGTCGCGTCGAAGCCTCTTATTCTCCTTCACGGAGTCAGCAAGCTGGGCCCGAACATCCTTTAATTCAACGTCCAGTCGGGTGTTCGTGTCCTAGAGAGTATTTTTCTCCTGTATAGCCTTTGTAAGCACACGCTCGCCAGCCTTCAGCTGTCGCTGAGCATATTGCTCATCCTCTGGTACGATCTCCGGATTGCCTTCGGGATTGTCTGCAGAATCTATTGTTAGATTTGCATTTATGCCAAATACTAACTGGTACACGCCATTACATTATTTCCGATCAAAACAAGTATTACCAGATGGGGCCTTCTTGGACTCCTCCATTTTGGCAATTGCGGCCCACAGTTGGGCTTTGCACTCCTCCAGCTCTTTAGACAGCTGGGTATTCCTCTTTGTCAGAACCTATGCACACGAGGATCCTTAAATCAGTTGTGCTAACTGTTTCAAGTCTCAGGGGCTACTGATATACATACTTATCAAATTTTCTTACCCGTATATCCTTTACGTACTGGTCCGTGGCTCTGGCGAGGCCACCTTGAGCAGCCCGGATGTATGCGTCCCCTGAGTTGAAGGCATTGAACGCCTCATCAGAGAAATTAGGGTTGCATAGTGTGGCCCGTCGGTGCCTATGATTCATGGCGATCTCCACTTCGGAGTTTGTAGCAGAGAATCTATCCACATCCTCTGTAGGAGGATCGTCCGCGTTGACCTCCGCCCTTGAGTCCAGCCTCAGAGTCCGGCTGGTGAAGGCGTGGCCGGCAGGCTCCCTGGAAATAGTCCGGCGAGCGCTTTTTCTGCCAGAAGACAATGGACATTGTTATATTTTGACGGTGATAACTACGTGGCAGGTTCTTAAACATACCTTTGCGACGGCGTCTCGGTCCTGACCGCCTTCCTTTTAAGCCTACCCGGCTTCGGTGCCCCTTGTTGGCGAGTCACCGCGGGTTCGGCATGGTGTCCCGATGGCCTTTCCTGTAAAACGCAATACATGTGCGGTGGGTAAGGCGCAAAGAGGGAATCCTTCTTGGAAGTTGGGACTCCGGTTTTACTTACATGTGATACGGAGAGTAGGCCAGGATAATCAGCTATGATGGCCACCAGTGCACCATCGCAGCTTAACTGATAAAATGTCCTGTCAATGAGCTCCACAATTGTGTCCGGATCTTCTTCGAGTCCGGGGTTGAGGGCCTGGTTGGGGTCCTCTGGCTGTGGAGACGGGCTGTGAACCTCCCTCATAGTTTTTCGCAGTTCCTGCTATGAATTGGCAAGGTAAATATTTGCGCTAAAGAATACGGGAAAGACTGGGAACAAAAGATAGCAACTCACCTAGCTTGGGGGGTTGTACATGGAGAATCCATCCCGTGGTTTGATACGGATGAACTCCTCTTCTTCTCCTTTGTACAAATCAGACAGTATCTTTGCCAGAGCGGCGGCGGAGTCCGGACCTTTATGGCTGCTGCGGGTGGCATCGTCTTCTCCATTGAAGTGCCACATGGGTTTCCCCCGATATGAAGTGGCTGCACTCCCCGCATTATACATATGGACATAACCTCAATTATTGTCAGTCCTGATTTGGCCAGCGTCTTTATCCTGTCCATCGGGAAAAGGATTTCTCTGTTATCTTCCCCCTAGGGGCTCCGGGGGCGCCAGCTGTGGCGTTTCTTCAACGGGGCATTTACAAACTCAGGAAGGCCCTTCCGTATAGGGTCTAGAAGAGGGACGTCCTCCATATAGAACCACTCCGAAGGCCAGTCTTCGGATGTCTTCTTCGGGGTACCAGACAGGTATCCGGTCCCGGCGATGCGCCATATTTCGGCTCCGCCCACTTGATATACCGACCCCTCCTGAGTGCGGGGTACGAGGCAGAATAGCCTCTTCCACAGCTCGAAATGAGCTTCGCAACCCAGAAATAGCTCGCAGAAGGCAACGTAGCCTGCGACATGCAGTATGGAGGCTGGGGTAAAATTATGCACCTGAAGGCCATAGAACTCCAGGATCCCGCGGAGGAAGGGATGGGTTGGAAATCCGAGTCCCCTCAGCAAATAAGGGACAATGCATACCCGCTCCCCCTTGGATGGGTTTGGAGAACTCTCCGCTTGCTCCCCGCCATTATAAGTGGCTAGTCCAGCTCTTACAGGGACCATGTACGCAGGCGGGAGAAACCCTTGGTCTGCAACTCTACTAGTCGGCTGTGGGGGCCAGAACATTTCTCCCAATCACCTGGCCTAGTGCTACGGGAGCGAGAGGAGGAGCCGCGACGGCCGGCCATGGTGGTATAAATTTTTTCGGGCGCGCTCTGATGGATACTCGCTGGGAGGAGATGGTGTAATTTGGATCTGAGAATCCCCGTCTCTTTAAATAGATGATTTACTCACATGGTCAGGGTGGCAAATGTAAAAATGCCCCGACTTCTCGCATTCGCTCGACACATGGAGACAGCCTTTATTAAAGCACAGAAGCCAAGGAGTGCAACATTAATGGGAAGCCGGACACTGCTCGTTACAACAGGTACCCGGGAGAATTTGGAGAAGAACCCGCCTTGCAATGCTGAAGACAATCTGCGCGCCGGACTCATTGTCATTGAAGTCTGGTTCGGGGGCTACTGAGGGTGTCCTGGATTAAGGGGTCCTCGGACAACCCGACTATATACTTTGGCCGAACTATTGGACTATGAAGATTCAAGATTGAAGACTTAGTCCCGTGTCCGGATGGGACTCTCCTCTGGGTGGAAGGCAAGCTTGGTAGGTCGGATATGTAGATCTCCTTCTCTGTAACCGACTCTGCGTAACCCTAGCCCCCTCCGGTGTCTATATAAACTGGAGGGTTTAGTCCGTAGGACAACAATAATCATAATCATAGGCTAGCTTCTAGGGTTTAGCCTCTATGATCTCGTGGTAGATTAACTCTTGTAATAGTCATATCATCAAGATTAATCAAGCAGGAAGTAGGGTATTACCTCCATCGAGAGGGCCCGAACCTGGCTAAACATCATGTCCCCTGCCTCCTGTTACCATTAGCCTTAGACGCACAGTTTGGGACCCCCTACCCGAGATCCGCCGGTTTTGACACCTACAAGGATGAGCCCGCCACAAACCCTCAAGGAGATGCAGAAGCTTGCGGGCTGCATAACCTTGCTGGGGCGCTTCATCTCCAAGATAGGCGAGCGCGCCCTCCCGTTCGTCAAGTTGATGCAAAAGAAGGGCCCGTCCGGGTGGACTCCAAAGGCCGAAGCGGCCTTCCAAGACCTCAAGAGATACCTCACTAGCCCACCGGTAATGGTAGTGCCTCGCCCTTTGGAGCCCCTGATGCTTTACCTGGCCGCCATGCCTCACTCTGCCAGTGCGGCGCTCATGGCGGTCAGGGAAGAGCGAGCGGTTGGGGGTGCGTGGTGCAACACCCAACGCCCGACCGGGGCGCCCTGGCCTCAGGACGGCGCTCCTGAGGCCTCGGCCGCCCCTTCATGCGGTGGAGCTCCCAAGGATGGCGCTCCTGTGGCCACGCCAGCTTCGCCCAATGACAAGGCTCCTGAGACTCCCTTGCCTCAGGAGGGACAGGACAACGCCGACACCGCCTCCCTCGTCGAGCACCCCGTGTACTTCGTCAGCACGGTGCTGCGTCATGCGCGGGCAAGCTACCCCATGCCAGAGAAGCTCCTGCTGGCACTCCTTGTTGCCTCCAGGAAACCGCCTCACTACTTCCAAGGCCACCCCATCAAGGTTGTCTCGGCATACCCCTTGTAGAGGGTGCTCCGGAGCCCCAATGCTGCGGGGAGGGTCGCCGAATGGAACATCGAGCTGCAAGCGTTCCTGCTGGAATTCAACACCACCAGGGTCATCAAGTGCGCGACCCTCACCGACTTTGTGGCAGAATGGACTAAAGCCCCTGGTCGAGAAGTGGGCGAGGACATTTCTCTCGCACCCGGAGATGAGGCGCCAGATGGTTGGGTCATGTACTTCGATGGTGCGTTTGCACGCCAAGGCGCGGGGGCTAGAGCCGTGCTCATCTCGCCTACCCAGGACAAGCTCTACTACACCGTGCAACTATGCTTCTAGCATGGCGAGAAGGTCTCCAACAACATCGCTGAGTACGAGGGCCTGATCACCGGCTTGAAGGCTACGGCGGCTCTAGGGGTCAGGCGCCTCACCATTAGGGGCGACTCCTAGCTCCTCGTCAACTTCTCCAACTAGGCGTACAAGCCAAAGGACGAGGACATGGAGGCCTACCTTGAGGAGGTACGCAAAATTGAGAAATGATTTTTGGGCTTGGAATTGCAGCACGTGCCGCATGGCACGAACAAGGAGGTAGATGACATCGCTAAGAGGGCGTCCCAGCGTCTTCGAGGAGCGACTCTTCAAGCCGTCAGCAGCTCCCCCCGCCGCGGGATCGGCTCTTGGGAGCCCGCCTGCTTCTCACACTCGAGCCTCAGGAGGGGTGCTGGGCCGAGGAATTCAAGGCATACCTGTTCCGAGGCACCTTGCCAGAGAAGGAGGAAGACGCAGAGCGTGTGGCTCGCCAGGCCACCGCGTACTGCATCCGGGACGGTGAGCTCTACCGAAAGAGCCCAAACGATGTTTCTCTACGATGCATCTCCAGGGAGCAGGGGTGCGAGCTGCTGGCCAACATACATGGCGGGGACTGCGGGCATCACTCTTCATCGCGCACCCTCGTGGGCAAGGTGTTCCGCAACAGATTCTACTGGCCCACGACACTCAATGATTCGACTGAATTGGTGGGATCTTGCAAGGCCTGTCAGTTCCATGCCAAGCAGAGCCACCAGCCCGCTCAGGGCCTCCAGACCATCCCGCTCTCATGCCCGTTCGCGGTCTGGGGGTTGGACATCCTAGGACCGTTTGCCCGAGTGCCTCGGGGCTACCTCTTCCTCTACATCGCCATCAACAAGTTCACCAAGTGGGCGGAGGTGGAAGCCGTCCGCACCATCCCAGCTGGCTCAGCTGTCAAGTTCATTAAGGGCCTCGTGAGCTGTTTCGGAGTTCCCAACCTCATCATCACCGACAATGGCTCTCAGTTCACGAGCAACCTTTTTAAAACATATTGTGCTAACCTTGGGACGCAAATATGCTATACTTCAGTGGCACACCCACGGAGCAATGGACAGGCCTAGCGCGCCAAAGCAGAGGTCCTGAGGGGCCTCAAGGCGAGGAGCTTCAAGAAAAAACTCGAGACTCGTGGTAGGGGCTGGCTCGATGAGCTACAGTCTGTACTTTGGTCCATCTGCACCACCGTGACCAAGCCCATGGGTGAGACACCGTTCTTTCTCATCTACAGAGCCGAGGCGGTCCTCCCTCATGAGGTCAAGCATCGCTCCCCGCGGGTCTTGGCATTCGATGAGGCGCTCCAGGACGCCTCGCGGGGGATGTACCTCGTGATGGTAGAGGAATGCCGCCGCCAAGCCTCGCTCCATGCAACAAGGTGCCAGCAGGTGCTGCGACGGTATCACTGCCGTAGCGTCCGCTCCAGGACCCTCGAGATGGGTGACCTCGTCCTGAGGCGGGTGCTCTCCAAGGAGGGGCTTCACAAGCTCTCACCCATGTGGGAGGGCCCGTTCAGGATCGCCCGTGTCTCCAGGCCTGGCGCCGCGCGCCTAGAGACGCAGGACGGGGTCCCCATCCAAAACGCCTGGAACATCCAGCACATCCGGAAATTCTACCCATGACCAAGGCCATGCGCCCGTGAAGATCTCCGCTCGTTACACTCTCACGTAATGATGAGTTGGGGTTGTACACGCCTCGGAGTCTCCTGAGCGCCGACCCTGGGACTCACGGGGGCTCCCACCCACGTCCTAGTGGAGGCTCCATGCTCCGCGCTGGCGGGAAGACAAGAAGACTAGTGTAGGTGTCAGACGCGGCTGTTCTTTTGCTTGCTTTCAGTAGCTAGTTTGCAACTTCTTGAATGGAATTTTAAGTTCTTCCGCGTCTCCTTTTTTGAGGGTTGGGAAATTTCTTCTCCTCGCGTTGTTCGTTCTTCTAGGACTTGCCTCAGGGGGGTGGAAGTTGCCCGTCGCTCCTCCTCATGGGTCCCACACACGGGGGCTGGGCAGTTGTGTGCGCTCAGGCCCGCCCGTGAACACACCTCGCCAAAGCCTCAGTACCCTAGAATTTTGGTGTCTTCTTCCTCACCATGACGCTCTCAAGCAAGCTCACAGGCACGACACCTCCGAAGGTTCCTAATTCTACATCTGCAGGGTGCCTCATGAGGATAAGCGACTTCTGAGCCTCCTCGCGGCAAGGCACGCTCTCGCCCGTGCAGGGAATTCGAGCCCTGGACAAGCACGCTCTCGCGGCAGGGGAGCACACCATAAGAATACCAAGCTAAGTCACCCCAACCACAATCAGCGGTAATGCGGGTATCACAATGCAACACGGAAAAGATAACATAACGGCGCAAGCACCATAGTTCATTACATGCCCCGATAGGGCCCTCAACCTTTTTTTAATGCAGGGGGAAGAAATAAACAAAAGCAAGCCGCGCGACTACAGCGGCTGTCGAGGCCCGGCTCCGGCAGCGCTCGGGCTCAGTTGGAGTCCTCCTCCTGCTTCACCGGGGCATGGCAGCGATGCGGCTCGTCTCCCTCCCTAGTCTGAGCCCCACGACACAGCGGCTCGTCATAGTCGCCGTCGTTGGTGCTCTACACAGAGGAGAAGCCAGCGTTGCTGGAAGCGGCACGATCGTCACCAAGTGCAAGCTCACCACCAGCGACGACGCCACCCCTCCGGCCGTCGTCACCGTCATCGTCGTTGCCGTCGCTTTCCGGGAAGCACCTCGCACGTCGGGCGTCTTCCCTGAACACCCTCACATAGAGGGTCATGATGTCGTCATACCTAAAGTGGAGGGTGCACCTCCCATGCAGGCCCCGCACGCGGGCGAATGGCTGCCACCCGCGGTTCAGGAACACATTGCCGGTGGTGGTGGCCTCGATCTCCACCCATGAGGCCTTGCTACAGCAGCCGTCGGCCTGGAGCTAGAGGCCACCAGGCCCCTCGGCCGGCAGCGCACCCGCGAAGAAACACAGAAGTTGGAACCCAATGCCCGTGGGCCTCTCCGAACACACGACGAACACCGGGGACACGTCGGCCGAGTGGGAGCGCGGCCATGGTGGCCGAGGTACGGCCACGCGCCTCCCTCCATCGCCAGGGCCGCCCTGTCCACGGCAGCTCCCACCGCGGGAGGAAGCACCGCCGTGACTTGCTACCTCTTGAGCACTGCATTGGTTTTCCTTGAACAGGAAAGGGTGATGCAGCAAAGTAGCATAAGTATTTCCCTCAGTTTTTGAGAACCAAGGTATCAATCCAGTAGGAGGCTCCTCAAAAGTCCCATGCACCTACACAAACAAACAAGAACCTCGCAACCGACGCAATAAAGGGGTTGTCAATCCCTTCACGGTAATTTGCAAAAGTGAGATCTGATAGAGATAATAAGATAAGATAAATATTTTTGGTATTTTCAGGATATAGATTGGAAAATAAAAGATGCAAATAAAAGTAGATGGAAAACTTATATGATAAAAGATAGACCCGGGGGCCATAGGTTTCACTAGTGGCTTCTCTCAAGATAGCATAAGTATTACGGTGGGTGAACAAATTACTATCGAGCAATTGATAGAAAAGTGCATAGTTATGAGATTATCTAGGCATGATCATGTATATAGGCATCATGTCCATGACAAGTAGATCGAAACGATTCTGCATCTACTACTATTACTCCATGATGACCCACAAGTATACGGGATAGTTGTAGCCTCTTTCGATAAGTAAGAGTGTCGAACCCAACGAGGAGCTAAAGGTAGAACAAATATTCTCTCAAGTCCTATCGGCCACTGATACGACTCTACGCACGCTTGACTTCGCTTACCTAGAACAAGTATGAAACTAGAAGTACTTTGTAGGTGTGATAGGATAGGTTTGCAAGATAATAAAGAACACGTAAATAAAAAGTAGGGGCTGTTTAAATAAAGATGCAATAAAGTAAATATAGCAAGTGTCGAAAAGTGGTGGTAGGAGTTGTGGAATTGTCCCTAAGCAATTGACTATGTTACTAGACCGATAATTACTACTGCAATTCTATTTGAGGGAGAGGCATAAGCTAACATATCATCCCTTACTTGGAATTCTATGCACTTATGATTGGAACTCTAGCAAGCATCCGCAACTACTAAAGATTCATTAAGGTAAAACCCAACCATAGCATTAAAGCATCAAGTCCCCTTTTATCCCATACGCTAACAACCTACTTACTCGGGTTTGTGTTTCAGTCACTCACGCAACCCACTATAAGCGAATCATGAATGCATTGCAACACCCTACAGCGGGAATCCCTCACGCTTGCGCGAAACGGAGGGCACCATAGGACAGCACCAATAATAAAACATGCAACTCAAACCAATCATAGCAATTCATCAATCACCGATAGGACAACGAAAATCTACTCAGACATCATAGGATGGCAACACATCATTGGATAATAATATGAAGCATAAAGCACCATATTCAAGTAGAGGGTACAACGGGTTGCGGGAGAGTGGACCGCTGAATATAGATGGGGGAAGGTGATGGAGATGTTGGTGAAGATGGCGGAGGTGTTGGTGAAGATCGCGGTGATGATGATGGCCCCCGGCGGTGTTCCGGCGCCACCGGAAGCAAGGGGGAGAGAGCCCCCCTTCTTCTTCTTCTTCTTCCTTGACCTTCTCCCTAGATGGGAGAAGGGTTTCCCCTCTGGTCCTTGGCTCCCATGGCGTGGGAGGGGCGAGAGCCCTCCGAGATTGGATCTATCTCTTTGTTTCTGCGTTCTCGATTCTACCCTTCACCGCTTTCTTTTATATCCGGAGATCCGTAACTCCGATTGGGGTGAATTTTCACCAGATTTTTCTCATAAAATTAGCTTTCTTGCGCCAGAAGAAGAGCGCCAACCGCCTTCTGGTGGCCCACGAGAGCCAGTGGCGCGCCCGGGGGGGCGCGCCCTGTCTCGTGGCCACCACGACACCGCTTCGTTGATTTTACTTCCCAAAAATCATAAATATTCCAAAAAATCTCCGTCTGCTTTTATCCCGCTTGGACTCCGTTTGATATTGGGTTTCATGAAACAAAAACATGCAATGTATGAGAACTGCACTGGGCACAAGATCAATATGTTAGTCCCAAAAAATAGTATAAAAAGTTGCCAAAAGTATATAAAAGTTGAATAATATTGGCATGGAACTATAAAAAAATATAGATACGACGGAAACGTATCAGCATCCCCAAGCTTAATTCCTGCTCGTCCTCGAGTAGGTAAATGATAAAAAAGATAATTTTTGATGTGGAATGCTACCTAGCATAATCTTGATCATATGTCTAATCATGGCATGAATATTAAGACCCGAGTGATTCAAAGCAATACTCTATCATTTGACATAGAAACAATAATACTTCGAGCGTACCAATAAAGCAATCATGTCTTTTCAAAACAACATGGCCAAAGAAAGTTATCCCTACAAAACCATATAGTCTGGCTGTTGCTCTATCTTCATCACACAAAGTATTTAATCATGCACAACCCCGATGACAAGCCAAGCAATTGTTTCATACTTTAATAATCTCAAACTTTTTCAACTTTCACGCAATATATGAGCGTGAGCCATGGACATAGCACTATAGGTGGAATAGAATATGATGGTGGGGGTTATGTGGAGAAGACAAAAAGGAGAAAGTCTCACATCGACTAGGTGTATCAACGGGCTATGGAGATGCCCATCAATAGATATCAATGTGAGCGAGTAGGGATTGCCATGCAACGGATGCACTAGAGCTATAAGTATATGAAAGCTCAAACTGAAACTAAGTGGGTGTGCATCCAACTTGCTTGCTCATGAAGACCTCGGGCATTTGAGGAAGCCCATCATCGGAATATACAAGCCAAGTTCTATAATGAAAATTCCCACTAGTATATGAAAGTGAAAGCATAGGAGACTCTCTCTATGAAGAACATGGTGCTACTCTGAAGCACAAGTGTGGTAAAAGGATAGTAACATTGCCCCTTCTCTCTTTTTCTCTCATTTTTTATTTTCTCTTTTTTTCTTTTTTCTTTTTTTGGTGGGCTTCTTTGGCGTCTTTTTTTTCTATTTGGACTTCTTTGGCCTCTTTTATTTTTCATAAAGTCCGGAGTCTCATCCCGACTTGTGGGGGAATCATAGTCTCCATCATCCTTCCTCACTGGGGCAATGCTCTAATAATGATGATCATCACACTTATATTTACTTACAACTCAATATCTAGAACAAAGATATGACTCTATATGAATGCCTCCGGCGGTGTACCGGGATGTGCAATGATCTAGCGTAGCAATGACATAAAAAACGGACAAGCCATGAAAACATCATGCTAGCTATCTTACGATCATGCAAAGCAATATGACAATGAATGCTCAAGTCATGTATATGATGATGATGGAAGTTGCATGGCAATATATCTCGGCATGGCTATGTAAATGCCATGATAGGTAGGTATGGTGGCTGTTTTGAGGAAGGTATACGGTGGGTGTATGGTACCGGCGAAAGTTGCGCGGCACAAGAGAGGCTAGCAATGGTGGAAGGGTGAGAGTGCGTATAATCCATGGACTCAACATTAGTCATAAAGGACTCATATACTTATTGCAAAAATCTACAAGCCATTGAAAACAAAGTACAACGCGCATGCTCCTAGGGGGATAGATTGGTACGAAAATACCATCGCTCGTCCCCGACCGCCACTCATAAGGAAGACAATCAATAAATAAAATTGTGCTCCAACTTCATCACAAAGAAGTTCACCATACGTGCATGCTACGGGAATCACAAACCTCAACACAAGTGTTTCTACTAATCCACAGTCACCCACTAGCATAACTCTAATATCACCACCTTTATATCGCAAAACTATTGCAAGGAATCAAACATATCATATTCAGTGATCCACAAGTTTATGTAGGATTTTATGACTAACCATGTGATTGACCAATTCCTGTCATCTCTCTAAATAGATATAAGTGAAGCAAGAGAGTTTAATTCTTTCTACAAAAGATATGCCCACTCTCTAACAAATATAAGTGAAGCAAAAGAGCATTCTACAAATGGCGGTTGTCTATATGAAGAGAAACAGGCAATCCAAACTTCGAATGATATAAGTGAAGCACATGAAGCATTCTATAAAGCCATACTCAAAAGATATAAGTGAAGTGCAATGAGAATTCTATAAATAAACCAAGGACTATCTCATACCAGCATGGTGCATAAAAGAAAAGTGAAAACTAAATGCAAAAGACGCTCCAAGACTTGCACATAATGCATGAACGAAACGAATTCGAAAACATACCGATACTTGTTGAAGAAAGAGGGGATGCCTTCCGGGGCAGCCCCAAGCTTAGACGCTTGAGTCTCCTTGAATATTTACTTGGGGTGCCTCGGGCATCCCCAAGCTTGAGCTCTTGCCTCTCTTCCTTTTCCTCATATCGAGACATCCTCGATTAGACACTACATCCACACAAAACTTCAACAGAAAACTCGGTAAGATCCGTTAGTATAATAAAGCAAATCACCATTCTAAGTACTGTTGAAAACCAATTCATATTTTGTTTTTTCATTGTGTCTAATGTAATATAGCTTTTCCATGGCTTAATCCACTGATACAAATTGATAGATTCATCAAAACAAGCAAACTATGCATCAAAAACAGAATCTGTCAAAAACAGAACAGTCTGTAGCAATCTGAACATCCACCATACTTCTGGTACTACAAATTCTACAAAAATTAGGAAAAATAAAAAAGTTGTATAGAAAGACAGTGCAAAAGGAATCATAACAAATTGACGTTCCAGATAAAAATGTAAAATCGCGCACTACAGCCAAAGTTTCTGTCCTGCACCGTACAAACCAACAAGCATTGTAAACATCCTAAAGACAAACCTTAGCACATTATTTTTATAATACAATGGAATTGTACAAGGGGATAATTTGTTTTGTTGAAAAGTTTCTGTAATTAAGATTCACAAAGTTTCCGTGAGCATGAACAAAGTTCAAGGAGCTCTCCCACTTCAACAATGGTTGTCTTTCTCACTTTCACTTTCCTTTTTGAAAAGTTTTGGGTTCCCCTCTTTTTTTTAAACTATATAAAAGCACTCAACAGAAATAAATGACTCTCTAAAACTTCCGGGTTGTCTCCCTGGCAGCGCTTTCTTTAAAGCCATTAAGCTAGGCGTTTAGTGCCCAAGTAATGGATCCACCCGGATCCCAAGGTATATCAAAGCCAATTTTAATTAACAATGATTTGTAATTTAGTAGTGAGCTCAGAGTAACATATATCAAGCAATAACGAAGTCTAACTCGCTTCCTATGCATCAAATGTCATAAAAGAACAATTCATGCTCACCAAGTAAAGGCCAATGCATAGTATAAACAGTTTCTTGCAATTCTATCGTGTTGGAAACATAAAGAGGCGGAGATGTAGTTCCTCTCTCATAATAATTGCAAGTAGGAGCAGCAAGCACATGCATATTATATATATATATATCAAAATCATCATGTGCAATAGTAAAAAGCAACCCATCAATATAATCCTTACTAAGCGCAAACTTCTTCGATATAGTGTAGTTGGGAGAATTCAAAAAGATAATAGGACTATCATGCGTGGGTGCAATAGCAACAATTTCATGTTTAACATAAGGAACTATAGCAAGTTCATCTCCATAAGAATAATTCATATTGGCATCTTGGCCACAAGCATAGCAAGCATCATCAAAAAGGGATATTTCAAGAGAATCAACGGGATCATAGCAATCATCATATCAATCATCCTTCGGTAAGCACGAAGGGGAATTAAACAATGTATGAGTTGAAGAGGTACTCTCATTAGAAGGTGGGCACGGGTGATCAATCCTATCTTCCTCCTTTTGTTCTTCGCTATCCTCATCATCTTTTTCATCCAATGAGCTCACAGTTTCATCAATTTCTTCTTCCATAGCTTCCTGCAAAATATTAGTCTCTTCTTGGACAGCGGAGACTTTCTCAATAAATGCATTAATATAGTAATTGTATTCATAATTTTCATAGCAATATCTAAGTATAGAAAGATTTTCAGGCCTATAAGCATCATCATCTAAAGCTTCATACTTTTCAAACAAAGATTCAATCTCATAAGCAGCCTTAAAAGCAACAAATTCTTCTATTTGTTCCACATCGTAGTAATCATATATACCATTAGCATAAGAAGCTAAGGTTTCATTATCATTAAATTCGCATGAAAAGGGAAGGTGTGGAGCCTCCATCCTAGAGCAACAAGTAATATCATATCTCAAGTAGAGATTCCAGGCATACTAATGCAACATAATAAATTGATCCCATAATAGTTTCCCTTTTTGTGTCGAGCGATAATCCCTAAAGTATCCACGTTGATCCAACGTGTCTCCCATTATAAAGTTGAATGGGGTTTTCTCAGGATTATCAAAGTAGTACATAATATCTTTCGCATAATGAGAATCGAGGGTTTTAGGAGTTACCCCATCCTCATGAGTAGCAAGTACAGCTAATTTTTTTTGTTTTTTTGTGTTCCATATCCATAACTAAAGATAGAGAACAACTAAGGACAACAAATAAAAATTTCTTAGTGATAAAGCAAACAAGCACACACGAGAATATTCACCCCACGCTATGACTCCCCGGCAACGGAGCCAGAAAAAGGTCTTGATGACCCGCAAGTATACGGGATAGTTGTAGCTGTTGGGGAACGTAGTAATTTCAAAAATTTTCCTACGATCACGCAAGACCACGGTGATGGCATAGCAACGAGAGGATAGAGTATCCGTCCACGTACCCTCGTAGACCGAAAGCGGAAGCGTTATAACAACGCGGTTGATGTAGTCGTACTTCTTCCCGATCCAACCGATCCAAGTACCGAACGTACGGCACCTCCGAGTTCTGCACACGTTCAGCTCGATGACGCCCCTCGAACTCCGATCCAGCCGAGTGTTGAGGAGAGTTTCACAAGACGACGGCGTGGTGACGATGATGATGTTCCACCGACGCAGGGCTTCGCCTAAGCTCCGCTACGGTATGATCGAGGTGTAATCTGGTGGAAGGGGGCACCGCACACGGCTAAGGAACGATCTAATCGACCAACTTATGTGTCATGGGGTGCCCCTGCCCTCAGATATAAAGGAGGGAAGGGAGGGGCTGGCCGCCAGGAGGGAGGCGCATCAGGTGTCCTACTCCTACTAGGAGTAGGATTCCCCCAAATCCTAGTCCAACTAGGGTTTGACCAAGGGAGAGGGAGAGAGGCGCCACCCCTTCTCCTAATCCTAATAGGATTAGGGAAGGGGAAGGCTGCGCCAGCTATAGGGCCCCTTTCTCTTTCCCACTAAGGCCCATCAAGGCCCATTGACCCCGGGGTTCCAGTAACCCCTGTATCTCGAGAAATTCCCAATTTCACCCGGAGTGATTCCGAGTCCAAACATAGGCTTCCAATATATCAATCTTTATGTCTCGACCATTTCGAGACTCCTCGTCATGTTCGTGATCTCATCCGGACTCAACAACCTTCGTACATCAACATCATAAAACTCATAGTAACCGCCATCGAACGTTAAGCGTGCGGACCCTACGGGTTCGAGAACTATGTAGACATGACCGAGACACCTCTCGGTCAATAACCAATAGCGGGACCTGGATGCCCATATTGGTTCCTACATATTCTCGAAGATCTTTATCGGTCGGACCGCATAACAACATACGTTGTTCCCTTTGTCATCGGTATGTTACTTGCCCGAGATTCGATCGTCGGTATCCAATACCTAGTTCAATCTCGCTATCGCAAGTCTCTTTACTCGTTCCGTAATACATCATCTCATAACTAACTCATTAGTTACAATGCTTGCAAGGCTTAGGTGATGAGCATTACCGAGAGGGCCCAGAGATACCTCTCCGACAATCGGAGTGACAAATCCTAATCTCAAATATGCCAACCCAACATGTACCTTCGGAGACACCTGTAATGTACCTTTATAATCACCCGATTCGTTGTGACGTTTGGTAGCACCAAAAGTGTTCCTCGGCAAACGGAGTTGCATAATCTCATAGTCATAGGAACATGTATAAGTCATGAAGAAAAGCACTAGCAACAAACTATACGATCAAAAGCTATGCTAATGGAATGGGTCATGTCAATCGAGATCATTCAACCAATGATGTGATCCCGTTAATCAAATAACAACTCCTTGTTCATGGTTAGGAAACATAACCATCTTTGATTAACGAGCTAGTCAAGTAGAGGCATACTAGTGACACTCTGTAGGTTTATGTATTCACACATGTATTATGTTTCCGGTTAATACAATTCTAGCATGAATAATAAACATTTATCATGATATAAGGAAATAAATAATAACTTTTATTATTGCCTCTAGGGCATATTTCCTTGATCTCCCACTTGCACTAGAGTCAATAATCTAGATTACACAAGAATGATTCTCACACCCATGGAGTCTTGGTGCTGATCATGTTTTGCTCGTGGAAGAGGCTTAGTCAACGGTCTGCAACATTCAGATCCGTATGTATCTTGCATATCTCTATGTCTCCCACCGACCAAATCCGGATGGAGTTGAAGCGTCTTTTGATGTGCTTGGTTCTCTTGTGAAATCTGGATTCCTTTGCCAAGGCAATTGCACCATATTGTCACAAAAGATTTTCATTGGACCCGATACACTAGGTACAACACCTAGATCGGTTATGAACTCCTTCATCCAGACTCCTTCATTAGCTGCTTCCGAAGCAGCTATGTACTCAACTTCACATGTAGATCCCGAACGACGCTTTGTTTGGAACTGCACCAACCGACAGCTCCACCGCTTAATGTAAATACGATCCGGTTTGCGATTTAGAATCGTCCGGATCAGTGTCAAAGCTTGCATCGACGTAACTGCCATCTGACGAGCTCTTTGTCACCGCCATAAATGAGAAACATATCCTTAGTTCTTCTCAAGTACTTAAGGATGTTCTTGACCGCTGTCCAATGATCCACTCTGGATTACTTTGGTACCGCTCGCTAAACTTACAGCAAGGCACACATCAGGTCTGGTACACAGATTGCATACATGATAGAGCCTATGGCTGAAGCATAGGAACATCTTTCATTTTCTCTCTATCTTCTGCGGTGGTCGGGCATTGAGTCTTACTCAACTTCACACCTTGTAATACCGGCAAGAACCCTTTCTTTGCTCGATCCATTTTGAACTTTTTCAAAACTTTATCAAGGTATGTGCTTTGTGAAAGTCCTATTAAGCGCCTTGATCTATCTCTATAGATCTTAATGCCCAATATGTAAGCAGCTTCACCGAGGTCTTTCATCGAAAAACTTTTATTCAAGTATCCCTTTATGCTATCCAGAATTCTATATCATTTCCGATCAATAATATGTCATCCACATATAATATCGAAATGCTACAGATCTCCCACTCACTTTCTTGTAAATACAAAGCTTCTCCAAAAGTCTCAGATAAACCCAAATGCTTTGATCACACTATCAAAACGTTTATTCCAACTCCGAGAGGCTTGCACCAGTCCATAAATGGATCGCTGGAGCTTGCACACTTTGTTAGCTCCTTTGGATCGACAAAACCTTCTGGTTGCATCATATACAACTCTTCTTCCGTAAATCCATTCAGAATGCAGTTTTAACATCCATTTGCCAAATTTCATAATCATAAAATGCGGCAATTGCTAACATGATTCGGACGGACTTAAGCATCGCTTCGGGTGAGAAGGTCTCATCGTAGTCAATCCCTTGAACTTGTCGAAAACCTTTTGCAACAAGTCGAGCTTTATAGACGATAACATTACCGTCGGCGTCGGTCTTCTTCTTGAAGATCCATTTATTCTCAATTGCTTGCCGATCATCGGCAAGTCAACCAAAGTCCACACTTTGTTCTCATACATGGATCCCATCTCAGATTTCATGGCCTCAAGCCATTTTGTGGAATCTGGGCTCACCATCGCTTCTTCATAGTTCGTAGGTTCATCATGTTCCAAGAATATGACTTCCAAAACAGGATTACCGTACCACTCAGTGCGGATCTTGTTCTGTTGATCTCTGAAGTTCTGAGAAACTTGATCTGAAGTTTCATGATCATCATCATTAGCTTCCTCCCTATTTGGTGTAGGTGTCACGAAACTGTTTTCGTGATGTACTACTTCTCAATAAGGGAGTAGATACAGATTATCTCATCAAGTTCTACTTTCCTCCCACTCACTTCTTTCGTGAGAAATTCTTTCTCCAAAAGTTTCCGAATTTAGCAATAAAAATCTTGCCTTCGGATCTGTGATAGAAGGTGTACCCAACTGTCTCCTTTGGGTATCCTATGAAGACACATTTCGATTTGGGTTCGAGCTTATCAGGTTGAAGCTTTTTCACATAAGCATCGCAGCCCCAAACTTTCAAAACGACAACTTTGGTTTCTTGCCAAACCACAGTTCATAAGGCGCCGTCTCAACGGATTTAGATGGTGCCCTATTTAAAGTGAATGTAGCCGTCTCTAAAGCATAACCCCAAAATGATAGCGGTAAATCAGTAAGAGACATCATAGATCGCACCATATCTAATAAAGTACGATTACGACGCTCGGACACACCATTACGCCAGGTGTTCCAGTGGCGTAAGTTGCGAAACTATTCCGCATTGTTTCAAATGTAGGCCAAACTCAGAACTCAAATATTCTCCTCCACGATCAGATCGTAGAAACTTTATTTTCTTGTTACGATGATTTTCCACTTCACTCTGAAATTCTTTGAACTTTTCAAATGTTTCAGACTTGTGTTTCAATAAGTAGATATACCCATATCTGCTCAAATCATCTGTGAAGGTGAGAAAATAACGATATCCGCCATTTAGCCTCAACATTCATTGGACCACATACATCAAGATGTATGATTTCCAATAAATCTGTTGCTCTCTCCATAGTTCCGAGAACGGTGTTTTAGTCATCTTGCCCATAAGGCACGGTTCGCAAGTGCCAAGTGATTCATAATCAAGTGACTCCAAAAGTCCATCAAGATGGAGTTTCTTCATGCGTTTTACATCGATATGACCTAAACGGCGGTGCCACAAATAAGTTGCACCATCATTATCAACTCTGCATCTTTTGGTTTCAACATTATGAATATGTGTATCACTACTATCAAGATTGAGTAAAACAAACCATTCTTCAATGGTGCATGACCATAAAAGATATTATTCATATAAATAGAACAACCATTATTCTCTCGATTTAATGAATAACCGTCTCGCATCAAACAAGATCCAGATATAATGTTCATGCTCAACGATGGTACTAAATAACAATTATTTAGGTCTAATACTAATCCGAAGGTAGATGTAGAGGTAGCGTGCCGATTGCGATCACATCGACTTTGGAACCATTTCCCACGCCAAGATCGTCACCTCGTCCTTAGCCAATCTTCGCTAATCCGTAGCCCTGCTTCGAGTTGCAAATATTAGCAATGTAACCAGATCAAATACCAGTGCTATCTGCGAGTATTAGTAAGGTACACATCAATAACAAGTATATCACATATACCTTTGTTAACCTTGCCATCCTTCTTATCCGCCAAATACTTGGGGCAGTTCCGCTTCCAAAGGACCAGCCTGCTTGCAATAGAAGCACTCGGTTTGTGCTTAGGACCAGACTTGGGTTTCTTCTCTTGATCAACAACTTGCTTGCTGCTCTTTTGAAGTTTCCTTTTCTTTCCTTTGCCCTTTTCTTGAAACTAGTGGTTTTGTTAACCATCAACACTTGATGCTCCTTTTTGATTTCTACCTCCATGCTTTCAAAGATCGCCAAGAGCTCGGGCATAGTTTTGGTCATCCCTTGCATATTATAGTTCATCACGAAGCTCTTGTAGCTTGGTGGCGATGATTGGAGAATTCTGTCAATGACGCAATCATCCGGAAGATTAACTCCCAGTTGAATCAAGTGATTGTTATATCCGGACATTCTCGAGTATATGCTCACCGACGTAACCATTCTCCTCCATCTTACAGCTATAGAACTTATTGGAGACTTCATATCTCTCAATCCGGGCATTCGCTTGAATATTAACTTCAACTCTGGAACATCTCATATGCTCCATGGTGTTCAAAACGACGTTGAAGTCCCGGTTCTAAGCCGTAAAGCATGGCACATCGAACTATAGAGTAGTCATCAGCTTTGCTTTGCCAGACGTTCACAACTTCTCGCGCAGCCCTTGCACCAGGCCTGGCACCTAACGGTGCTTCCAGACGTAATTCTTCGTGCAGCAATAAGGATAATCCTCAAATTACGGACCCAGTCCGTGTAATTGCTGCCATCATCTTTCAACTTTGCTTTCTCAAGGAACGCATTAAAATTCAACGGAACAACAGCACGAGCCATCTATCTACACATCATAGACAAGCAAGATACTATCAGTACTAAGTTCATGATAAATTTAAGTTCAATTAATCATATTACTTAAGAACTCCCACTTAGAAAAATATCCTCCAATTCTCTAAGTGATTGCGTGATCCATTTCAACTACACCATGACCGATCATCACGTGTGATGGAGTAGTTTCAATGGTGAACATCAATATGTTGATCATATCTACTATATGATTCACGCCGACCTTCGGTCTCCGTGTTCCGAGGTCATATCTTATATGCATAGCTCGTCAAGTATAACCTGAGTATTCCGCGTGTGCAACTGTTTTGCACCCGTTGTATTTGAACGTAGAGCCTATCACACCCGATCATCACGTGGTGTCTCAAAGACGAAGAACTTTCGCAACGGTGCATACTCGGGAGAACACTTCTTGATAATTTAGTAAGGGATCATCTTATAATGCTACCGTCAATCAAAGCAAAATAAGATGCATAAAGGATTAACATCACATGCAATCAATATAAGTGATATGATATGGCCATCATCATCTTGTGCTTGTGATCTCCATCTCCGAAGCACCGTCATGATCACCATCGTCACCGGCGCGACACCTTGATCTCCATCGTAGCATCGTTGTCGTCTCGCCAACTATTGCTTCTACGACTATCGCTACTCCTTAGTGATAAAGTAAAGCAATTACATGGCGTTTGCATCTCATACAATAAAGCGACAACCATATGGCTCCTGCCAGTTGCCGATAACTCGGTTACAAAACATGATCATCTCATACAATAAAATATAGCATCATGTCTTGACCATATCACATCACAACATGCCCTGCAAAAACAAGTTAGACGTCCTCTATTTTGTTGTTGCAAGTTTTACGTGGCTGCTACGGGCTGAGCAAGAACCGTTCTTACCTACGCATCAAAACCACAACGATACTTCACAAATAGACTCCGTTTTAACCTTCTCAAGGACCGGGCGTAGCCACACTCAGTTCAACTAAAGTGAGAGAGACAGACACCCGCCACCACCTTTAAGCAACGAGTGCTCACAGCGGTGAAACCAGTCTCGCGTAAGCGTCTGCGTAATGTCGGTCCGGGCCGCTTCATCTCACAATACCGCTGAACCAAAGTATGACATGCTGGTAGGTAGTATGACTTGTATCGCCCACAACTCACTTGTGTTCTACTCGTGCATATGACATCAACGCATAAAACCTGGCTCGATACCACTGTTGGGGAACGAGTAATTTCAAAAATTTTCCTACGATCACGCAAGACCACGGTGATGGCATAGCAACGAGAGGATAGAGTATCCGTCCACGCACTCTCGTGACCCGAAAGCGGAAGCGTTATAACAACGCGGTTGATGTAGTCGCACTTCTTCCCGATCCAACCGATCCAAGTACCGAACGACGGCACCTCCGAGTTCTGCACACGCTCAGCTCGATGACGTCCCTCGAACTCCGATCCAGCCGAGTGTTGAGGAGAGTTTCACAAGACGACGGCGTGGTGACGATGATGATGTTCCACCGACGCAGGGCTTCGCCTAAGCTCCGCTACGGTATGATCGAGGTGTAATCTGGTGGAAGGGGCACCGCTGCACGGCTAAGGAACGATCTAATCGACCAACTTATGTGTCATGGGGTGCCCCTGCCCCTCAGATATAAAGGAGGGAAGGGAGGGGCTGGCCGGCCAGAGGGAGGCGCACAGGGTGTCCTACTCCTACTAGGAGTAGGATTCCCCCAAATCCTAGTCCAACTAGGGTTTGACCAAGGGAGAGGGAGAGAGGCGCCACCCCTTCTCCTAATCCTAATAGGATTAGGGAAGGGGGAAGGCTGCGCCAGCTATAGGGCCCCTTTTCTCTTTCCCACTAAGGCCCATCAAGGCCCATTGACCCCGGGGTTCCAGTAACCCGGTACTCGTAAAATTCCCAATTTCACCCGAGTGATTCCGAGTCCAAACATAGGCTTCCAATATATCAATCTTTATGTCTCGACCATTTCGAGACTCCTCGTCATGTTCGTGATCTCATCCGGACTCAACAACCTTCGTACATCAACATCATAAAACTCATAGTAACCGCCATCGAAGCGTTAAGCGTGCGGACCCTACGGGTTCGAGAACTATGTAGACATGACCGAGACACCTCTCGGTCAATAACCAATAGCGGACCTGGATGCCCATATTGGTTCCTACATATTCTACGAAGATCTTTATCGGTCGATCGCATAACAACATACGTTGTTCCTTTGTCATCGGTATGTTACTTGCCCGAGATTCGATCGTCGGTATCCAATACCTAGTTCAATCTCGTTACGGCAAGTCTCTTTACTCGTTCCGTAATACATCATCTCATAACTAACTCATTAGTTACAATGCTTGCAAGGCTTAGGTGATGAGCATTACCGAGAGGGCCAGAGATACCTCTCCGACAATCGGAGTGACAAATCCTAATCTCAAATATGCCAACCCAACATGTACCTTCGGAGACACCTGTAATGTACCTTTATAATCACCCGATTCGCCAGTGACGCTTGGTAGCACCAAAAGTGTTCCTCGGCAAACGGGAGTTGCATAATCTCATAGTCATAGGAACATGTATAAGTCATGAAGAAAAGCACTAGCAACAAACTATACGATCAGGTGCTATGCTAATGGAATGGGTCATGTCAATCAGATCATTCAACCAATGATGTGATCCCGTTAATCAAATAACAACTCCTTGTTCATGGTTAGGAAACATAACCATCTTTGATTAACGAGCTAGTCAAGTAGAGGCATACTAGTGACACTCTGTAGGTTTATGTATTCACACATGTATTATGTTTCCGGTTAATACAATTCTAGCATGAATAATAAACATTTATCATGATATAAGGAAATAAATAATAACTTTTATTATTGCCTCTAGGGCATATTTCCTTCAGTAGCCTCTTTCGATAAGTAAGAGTGTCGAACCCAACGAGGAGCTAAAGGTAGAACAAATATTCTCTCAAGTCCTATCGGCCACTGATACGACTCTACGCACGCTTGACTTCGCTTACCTAGAACAAGTATGAAACTAGAAGTAATTTGTAGGTGTGATAGGATAGGTTTGCAAGATAATAAAGAACACATAAATAAAAAGTAGGGGCTGTTTAAGTAAAGATGCAATAAAGTAAATATAGCAAGTGTGGAAAAGTGGTGGTAGGAGTTGTGGAATTTTCCCTAAGCAATTGACTATGTTACTAGACCGATAATTACTATTGCAATTCTATTTGAGGGAGAGGCATAAGCTAACATATCATCCCTTACTTGGAATTCTATGCACTTATGATTGGAACTCTAGCAAGCATCCGCAACTACTAAAGATTCATTAAGGTAAAAGCCAACCATAGCATTAAAGCATCAAGTCCCCTTTTATCCCATACGCAAACAACCTACTTACTCGGGTTTGTGTTTCAGTCACTCACGCAACCCACTAAAAGCGAATCATGAACACATTGCAACACCCTACAACAGGAATCCCTCACGCTTGCGCGACACGGAGGGCACCATAGGACATCACCAATAATAAAACATGCAACTCAAACCAATCATAGCAATTCATCAATCACCGATAGGACAACGAAAATCTACTCAGACATCATAGGATGGCAACACATCATTGGATAATAATATGAAGCATAAAGCACCATGTTCAAGTAGAGGGTACAGCGGGTTGCGGGAGAGTGGACCGCCGAATATAGATGGGGGAAGGTGATGGAGATGTTGGTGAAGATGGCGGAGGTGTTGGTGAAGATCGCGGTGATGATGATGGCCCCCGGCGGCGTTCCGGCGCTACCGGAAGCAAGGGGGAGAGAGCCCCCCCTTCTTCTTCTTCTTCCTTGACTATCTCCCTAGATGGTAGAAGGGTTTCCCCTCTAGTCCTTGGCTCCCATGGCGTGGGAGGGGCGAGAGCCCCTCCGAGATTGGATCTATCTCTCTGTTTCTGCGTTCTCAGATTCTACCCCTTCACCGTTTCCTTTATATCTGGAGATCCGTAACTCCGATTGGGGTGAATCTTTCGCCCAGATTTTTCTCATAAAATTAGCTTTCTTGCGCCAGAAGAAGAGCGTCAACCGCCTTACGGGTGGCCCACGAGAGCCCAGGGCGCGCCCAGGGGGGAGGGCGCGCCCCCCTGTCTCGTGGCCACCCTGGACACCGTTTCACGTTGATTTTACTTCCCAAAAATCATAAATATTCCAAAAAAAATCTCCATCTGTTTTTATCCCGTTTGGACTCCGTTTGATATTGGGTTTCTGCGAAACAAAAAACATGCAACAGACAGGAACTGGCACTGGGCACTAGATCAATATGTTAGTCCCAAAAAATAATATAAAAAGTTGCCAAAAGTATATAAAAGTTGAATAATATTGGCATGGAACAATCAAAAATTATAGATACGACGGAGACGTATCACTCCACACATCGACCGACTCCTGCCTGCATCTAGAGTATTAAGTTCATAAGAACAGAGTAACGCATTAAGAAAGATGACATGATGTAGAGGGATAAACTCATGCAATATGACATAAACCCCATCTTTTTATCCTCGATGGCAACAATACAATACGTGCCTTGCTGCCCCTGCTGTCACTGGGAAAGGACACCACAAGATTGAACCCAAAGCTAAGGACTTCTCCCATTGCAAGAAAGATCAATCTAGTAGGCCAAACCAAACTGATAATTCGAAGAGACTTGCAAAGATAACAAATCATACATAAAAGAATTCAGAGGAGATTCAAATATTTCTCATAGATAAACTTGATCATAAACCCACAATTCATCAGATCTCGACAAACACACCGCAAAAAGAGTTACATCGAATAGATCTCCAAGAAGATCGAGGAGAACTTTGTATTGAGATTCAAAGAGAGAGAAGAAGTCATCTAGCTAATAACTATGGACCCGAAGGTCTGTGGTAAACTACACACAACTCATCGGAGACGCCTTGGAGATGATGTAGAGGCCCTCCATGGTCGATTCCCCCTCCGGCGGAGCACCGACGAAGGCTGCAAGATGGGATCTCGTGGATACAGAAGGTTGCGGCGGTGGAAATAGTTTTTCGTGGTGCTCCTAGATGTTTTCGGGGTACGTGGATATATATATAGGAGGAAGAAGTAGGTCGGTTTATGCTCGAGGGGCCCACGAGGGTGGGGGGCGCGCCGGGCACCCTCGTGGCCGCCTTGTTTGTTGCTTGACGTCCACTCCAAGTCCCCTGGATTGCGTTTGTTCCAAAAAGATCGCTCCCGAAGGTTTCATTCCGTTTGGACTCCGTTTGATATTCCTTTTCTTCGAAACACTGAAATAGGCAAAAAAACAGCAATTCGGGCTGGGCCTCCGGTTATTAGGTTAGTCCCAAAAATGATATAAAAGTGTAAAGTAAAGCCCATAAACATCCAAAACAGGTAATATAATAGCATGGAACAATCAAAAATTATAGATACATTGGAGACGTATCACGGCTTCCTGAAGCGACGCCGGCCCTTGAAGGGGTGCCCCTGCACCCCCGAGGGGACACCGCTGGAGTCACGACATACTTGCGGGGGCGTCCACGGCCTCTCTTGGGCGGCGGCGAGCCTGGCCCCTCCTTGGGGGCCTTCCCCTTTTCCACAGTGGAAAACTTTCTCACTGGCGCCATGGACTCACTGACAAGATGGTGGGATGGAAAGGAAGTAGGAGGGGCAAGCAGCGAGAGGACGGAGATGAGCAGGGGGATCCACCCCTCTCCCATTTATAGCCGGAGGAAGGCCAACCGCCAGACTCTCACGATCTCGAGTAATGATGGTTTTTCTGCATGCAACAGGCAGTTGTCAAGTCAGATGGTTGCCGAGGCAGTGTGGGGAAGTGGAGACACCCACGTCCATCAAGCGCCATGTGTCGACCCAGTCCGCAGGCGATTGGAGCCCGCGGTGCTTCGCCTTGAAGCCATTTATGAGCGTATCTTGGGCCCGGGAGCTACTGTCGGCGTTCTGGGAACCAGGGTACCCAGACTTGCCTGCCTGCGGCCCACGGCGTGGCTCCATCGATAGCCTGGTACGGCCCATCTTCAGCTCCCTCAAGACAAGACCCTCGTGAGGGGCCAATCCTCATGAGGCGGACAACGCCAAGACCTCCGGAGGGAGCGGCCTCCTCAGGCTAGCTCGCGAGGAGCGGAGAGTCCTATGCAAGCGCCCACCTCATGAGGTTCGGGTGACACAAGCCATGACGACCAAGGCCAGGCGGGCGCCAGCAGGCGTAGGGCAGCAGGTTTCTCCTTTGGTGCTAAAGAGGCAAGCGCAGGCGCGGAGTCCCAAGGAATCATACAAAGGTTTCAATTCCTGTGCAACAGGACCAGGACCGCCAGGACGGATGTCATCACCGAGCCCACCACGACATCACGACCAGAAGCTTTGTAGGCGAAGACTACCTTTCATCAGGATAAGATGTACTACTAGCCCCCCTTCAAAATTGGCCACTTTGGGATCCCTTCCCGCCTTCGTTCGAAGGAAGAGGACCAAGGCCACTATAAATATAGCTTAGACACCACCATGGGAGGGGATCGAAGATCCGGGATCCAGCCCAAACCTCACTTGCTCACATCCACACAAGAACAGACCTCCTGAGGTTGTTCTTACCCCTGTACTAATTCATCCTCAGCCCTTCGCGAGGCTAATCCACCACAAAGCAGGAGTAGGGTTTTACACCGCAAGGTGGCCCGAACCTGGGTAAACGGTTGTGTCTCTTTCCTTTCCCGTTCATTGAGCTAGGCCGTGAGAGCGATGAGTTGGTTGGCTGGAGAGGTTGAGTTCTTCGCACACGCCCTAGAGTTTGAACCTTTCTTGGGTCGGCGGAGCCCTGAATCCTACAGATTTGTCAACTGTTTGTGTCCTCGTGGCTCTAGTAAAGGCTGAAAGAAAGCATGCAGCAGCCCTTGAGAATGTAGCTGAGTTCTTGAAGAAGCGAAAAGCGCAATCAGATGCTCTCTTCACCCAAGCGAAAGAAGAGATGGAAGAAGCCAGAAAGAAGCTAGTAGAGGCAAAGCAGACTAGGCGTCTCCCGCTATCTAAAACTGTTGTCAATACAAATTTGCATTCGTAATAAGTAGGTTCAAGTGTTTATCTAATCAGCATGCCTGTTGTGATGTCCGTGCATCGACTGAGATCTATGTAAGTCTGATGCCGAGATGTGGCACAAAATATATTTTTTCTGGCTCATGTAATAACATACATTACTTTCCGAACAATAACTGACAAACCACCGGCCATGGTATAGTTCACATGCAAGCCCAATATTCCAAGTTCAACTTTCACATCAAACTCATGTTCACAGATATCTTCACATTCATAGATAATGTCCACAACCATGATTACTTGAAAGCAAATAAATGTGAGAATTAGAAATAAAGAAAAATCTCTAGTTCTTACTACCAACATCAATGCTTCTCCAAAACAACATTTAGTTAGAGGCAAAACACAAATTCCTTCTGAGAGCATTGATGAAAAGGCTGCATTTTCTACAAGAGTGAAGTAGGGACTCGCGTATAAAATATTGTGGACTTCCACTAGAATTGAGGTACATCCTTGGTCCTCAGCTTGCCCACCTGCAGCCTCGCCCATGGCACTGACGACCTGGGGCGGGGAGGGAGGTGGAGCAACAAGTTGCCTGACTCGTCGGGGCACCCAGTCGGCTTTTATGTTGCAGAACTCATCTTTGTGCTCGCCGGATGCTATGGAGAGTGGAGAAAATGGTGCAAGAAGGATATGGGGAGCAAAGGCGTGGTGCGGTTCTTGCCAGGCATCTGGCCTCATTTAAATAGAGGGCCGACGAGAGGAACCAACCGGCTCGCAGAAGGACACGTGTTGCCGGCACACGCACGGGGCAGTCTGAAGCCCGTTGAATGCGGCGAGGAGGCGTGTTCATCCTGGTGTGCAGCGAGTGGGGCTCTCTTGGCGGGTGTGCCGGTTCAATGCCTGCGCCAGTGAGAGGCCGCGTCCGCTCTGGCACAGTTTGAGAGCAATTACTCCCTCTGGTCCTTTTTTGTTTCGGTACTACTACTCTAGTAGCAAGATGCCAGTTCATTGCACGAAACTCAAGATGCATTTAGTTGACAAAATATCTATTGTGATTGAGCCATGCGGGAGCAACCTCATGTTTAAAAACTAACGACATCTGCAGGTTTACATAGCTCAGCGCGTACACCGCTCATGCAGATCCTCTCCGATACTGACCTCCACAAGCACGTCGACGGCGCCGTCCGTGTCCCAATAACTTAGAATGAGAGGAGTGTGGGAGACGAGAAAGAAGAGAGACAAGGTGAGGAGGAGTGGGGCATGGTGGTGGTAGGTGGTCGGACTGAGCGGAGGCATGGGGATGGACGACGCCAGTAGCGGCCACCATGCCAAATTGTTACATAGACTTCCTTTTTTAATTGCTCAACAATGAGGTTGTGGGAGATAAGGATGAATGAGGGAAGGCCTTATATGCAAATGTAGAGAGAGGTGCGGGTATCTTTTTGCAAAATTGCCATAGTTTGTTTTCTATCCATCAGATATAGATCGGACGGTCTATATTGCAGGATGGCAGGCACACCATCATCACCAACTCAGTTTTTAAAGAGAAAGAAGAGGGAAGATAAGAGAAGAGAAGAGAGGAGAGAAGTAGAGATAAAGAGTAGAGATAAGATAACCTCACTTTGCATTCACATTTTGCAAGTTAAATTCATGGACGATCTTTGACCCAAAATATGATGGGGACTAGTAAACCAGGACGGAGGTAGTAGTGATCAATTCCATTTTTCGCTCCATACCAATTGTTCTAAAAAATGGTATAACACGCCATTGAAAATCAGAATTCTTACTCCCCTAAAAAATGATTTTTTAAATGTGGCAGTTTGATCAGTGGCGACTGGCGAGCCACCGCCTCCAGGTCGTTCACCTGTGGTCCTCGACCATCAATTCCCATAGATTAAATTATCACGCGAGGTGGTTATTCCTAGAAAGGTGCGCTCCACCACGTACCCGGTACCCGCGCGTGCAGCAATCATGCACCTAGGGTTTATTTTTTGACGGTGACTTTACGTAACTCTCATGTGTGCGAGACAATGAGAGACCGACTATGCGTGCGCCTCTTCTCTTCGTATATGTACTCCACCGTTTGTTTGGTGTCCAAAAAATTATATAGTAATAACTAGCAATGTGCCAATGCGTTGCCACATGTTAAAGTAGATTTATACATATTCACCAATTTGATAGAAAAGAGTCTAGTTTTGAAATACGTATATCACTAAAAATATGTTATGTTTCACTCAAAATATATTCCTTTGGCGGTTTTGATGAGATAAGGGAGGAATGTGGTTGGTTTCAAGATTTGAGAAGTGGTATATTGTTGCAAAAAGCCCATGTGTGTGTGTGGTGTGTGGTGAGAGGGAGAGGGAGAGAGAGGAGGAGGACGGAGTGCGTGTGTGACAAAGACATAAAGAATGTGTGTGCGAGAGGTATCACCATAAAATGAGGCGATAGTGTGTGTGTGCAAGATCGAGAGGGCGTGTCTCAAGAAGGGACAAAAAATCTACATAGATACAAGGAGCGTGAGAGATACATGTATGAGATAGTGGAAGCAAGAGTGTGCGGATGTAGAAACCTATCTGGAGGCTGGTCGATCAATGTTTGTGAGACAAATATGAGTCGGGGGTGCGAAAGCAAGAGTCTTGTGTGTGAGAGAGAGAGACGGTAGTCGGGAGGGGGAGTGGAAGCAGGAGTTGTGTGTGTGTGTGTGAGAGAGGGGGGGGGGAGTTTGTCTGATCGGTAAACAAATAAATAATGTCAGTTTTATAACTGAGATGAAGACAGAAAGGACACCCCAACAAACGTTGTGTATGCGGGAGAGAGTAATTTTAGTGGTAGGAGTCATATCTAGAAAGATATAGGGTGTGTGAGAGAACCCTAGAGAGAAAGACAAAGTGAAAGACGAGTGAGAGTGTGTATGTGGCGGTGAAAAAAAAGCTTAGGTACCTAGTGATACCAGAGAACGATAGAGACATGAGAGATAATGAAAACTGTGTAATGTATAATGATAGGGAGAGTGTAGGTGAGACCATGTTTCCGAAAATAGGAGAAACATGAAGTGAGCGTGCAGGTGAGCTGGAGAAAAGAGAGCTACATGAAGGAGCACGCGAGAGAGATGGGCATGAAAGGAGATTCAAATATTTAGTTGCGTGTATAGAAAATGTCAACATAAAAGGGATTAAAATATTTGAACTCGAGATGATGATACATGTAATTCATACTCGAACCAAAATTGATCTATCAAACATGCATACTCATATGAATTCACGCGCATCTATGTTATTTAATATCTAGATATTACTGATCCATACATTTCAGTAGAACATAATTTTGTTCAGATTTTTTGAATTCAACCTTATGATTTTGAGATCATTGTATGTGTAAATCATATTATATATATAAAGGAGCTGAATTCTTTGTTGTGCTTTTGAAAGTATATATAAAAATGATGTATATAGAATTTTATTCGAATCGAAAATGGATCCTATCTGAAAAAATTACAAAATGGATTGGAATTGAGTTGGCACGGCAAACGTGCAAGCTTTTTCTCAAAAAAATTGAATGAAGCGGCAAAACTCGCAGTAACCGGCCGAAACCTAAATATGGGAGATGGAAATTACTTCCTGTTCCTGACATGCAACACATGCCGGCTCGATTTCAATAGGTCTTGATAGGGGCAGGTTTGTAATTTCACTCAAACGTGACATAGCCGCCTCTCACCCGGATTCGTACACGGTGGGCGCCAAAACACAGTGTCTCCTTGACCGAAATCGCCTCTCACCCGGATTCATACACGGTGGGCGCCAAAACAAACTCTCCTCGGTTGAAAATCTCCGTTGGTAAATATTCGGTGTTGCGAGATTACCGTCCTATCCCCAGTAGACCAATATTCCATTGATGTATGAAATTTTAAACGGGGGATAAGTTGGTAACCTTCCCCGCATTTGAGAAAAGCGCGTCCCAAAGACACGGTTCCCCCTACCTATCTCCCTCCATTTCCCCATTCGTACTCCGTGGGCACCAAAATACCCTTTCCACCCCAGCCTCCTCCGTCCGCCACCCCATCCACCGCCGTCCTCCTCCACCATGCCAGAGCTGATACCCCGACATCGTTGTTCATTACAGGAAATCGACCTCTCTCATCCATGGCTTCGGACCAGGATCCTTGCATCCTGTCCCCTCGCTTCATCCCCGCCGTCGTCCATGATGCCGGCGCTGCTCCTACGACCATATCGTCCACCGCGCCGGGATATTTCCCCCGCCACCACCATCTACCCTCCTAGATCTGCTTCCACGCCGCCGATAGCCATCGCTACCGCAACACCGTCAAATTCTCAGAAGATGCATACACGACGCCGCACCAGAGGCGGTACTCTTTCATATCTACTCAACTTATTTATCGCAGCAAGAAAATAGATCGCCACTGCTTTACTGTGATTTCTTGACCATCACTTAGGATCTTACTTGTTAGTTGAAAGCAAACATTGTTTGCGAAGTTGCCTTGTCCGGTTTGCACCTTCAGACCCGTCATGGCACGCTCAACACTATACTCACAATGATTATGGTTTTCCCCTTTTATATTCCACACTAGTTAAATGACAATAAACTAAATTTGAAAATCGGATCAGTTGATTTTTGAGAGCTCGCCGGAGTACGCCAGAGGGAAGGAAGGGGCTCGGGTGGGGATGGTGGATGTGGGGGTGATGGTGGGGCCTTGCCGGAGGAAAACACTCAATGCAGGTGGGGGCAAGGGTGGGGGTGGGGGCGGCGGAACATATGCGATGGGCGGAGGTTCAGGGGGACATTTGCAGTGTACAAGTCTATTCGATCGAGATGGACACTTTCAACTCCTCGGGCCTCATTGATTCATAGGATTTTGTAAACATATGAATAGGAATTGTAGTGGCCTGCCCACTTGAATCATATAAGATTAACAAGGAAATGCGGGGAGCTGTGTCGCCTTTGAGAGTTACACTGGTATTAACAGTACCGCACCTTCAGCTGTAGAGAGCTGGTATCCGAAGCCTTTCTAGCAGTACCGACAATAGTAGCCCATATTTTCCAGCAAGTTCCACTTTCCTGATTTTACTTGTGATGCTTATGGTTTTCCCGTTATATCTACACTATGATCTGTGTAGCTGCTTTGTGTCGCACTAACAGCAGTCCACTCTTGAAGCTAAACAATGCACCAATCATAAGTCCAACGCTTACTTCTTCAAGTACGAATTGTGATATGATACTGATATTAGTTAATAGACACACATTTAATTGGTCAGCTAATGCTCCCACTTGATTTTCCAAATGCATGTGGCCACATATTGAGAGACAACATGGAATTGCATTTCTTTGGGCCTGTGATTCATCATGAGTGGGTAACCAACATTGTATGGAAAGAAGCGAAATCTCAAGAATATGCTTCCTCTTCTGTTCTTTAACATGTTCCTCTTTTGTTATTCTGTATTTAGTACGTATAATATGATGTTCCTTGCCAGGAAGGGGAGCAGGGACATGTGCAGTGAACAACTGATAGAGCTGGCCTGTACGTGATTGATAGGCTTTCAATTAGTAGCGGCAATACAACACCGTATTTTCCAGCCAGTTCCACTTTCCCGATTTATATATGCTGGTTATGGTGTACCCCTTTTATGTACACTACGATCTTCCTAGTTGTTGTGTGCTCTTGTTATCATGGTTTGGCAATAAACTTTCTATACAATATATTATGAACCTATCATGTGCCAACTATCCTTACTTCTGGAGCTCCCAACATGGAGTACTTGTGCCAGATTATATTAATGCACACACCATATTACAACACACATGGGCTCTCTCATCAGAATCCAGTGATAGCACACAAGAGTTTACAGGGAGCCCCTATTATATTATAATATCCTCGGCATTACAAAGATAATCTCAATACTATTTATTTTTTCATGCTTCTCAGATATTGTACGTAATCACAATGAATATGAGAATGCACGCAATAGAAGAATATTGTGTAACACTGCAATGACTAACAAACTTGGCACCAAGGCATTGAGTTCCATTCTGGATGCAATGAAACTCATACGCTCCCCACCTGCAGATTCTTATTCAGAATATGATCCTAATGACTATTCTGACCTTGAGGAGTCGAAGGCAGCTGGCCTGTCCTGTTCACCCATCAAGGTGCCTGTTCTAATTTGGCAAGGTTTTATTGATTGGATGTATCTTGCATTTCTTCTACTTTCTTGCACTGCCATCTGCTTAGTTTATTCATCATATATGTCAAGATGCCATGCCCATCCATTATCAATACATATTCCATCTGTCATCATACCATGTTTTTTCACTCAAATGTTGTTCTTGTGCAGCAGACATCAAAAAGGAAGAGGGTGATTGCCGAACCTGAAGGAGCACCAGCAAATTCCTTGAAAAACATGGTGGTGCCGGAGAAATCAGATAGGACCCTACTTATATTGGCTCTACAACCAGTGACACAAAACCTAGGACTGACTCCAGCAGACTGTACCCATACTTCACTGGCCACATCATTAGACCCACCACACAGGACCTGCACTCCAGCAAAAGGTATGACGATTTCAGTTGCCATAGCACCAGTCGTACCATAGAAAAATCCCACTCCAGCCAAAAGTACAGCAAGTCCACCGGCCGAAGGCCTATCCCAACTACAGAGACGGCCAATTCCTGCAAATTGGAACCCCATTCCAATTATTCCCAGTTTAAAAGACAATGCTTTCAATGCTGTTAGGAACTATGTGCATATATTCCCATTATGAGAAGATTATAGTTAAGACAAACACCATTTTCACATCTTCCTGTCCCACTTACGTGTAAGTGCTATTATCCATGGTGATTATTTTCCTTTTTTCTGCTGATTAAACAAATCAATGATTTACATTACATTGTTGTAAGTAGGCGAGGGTCAATCTGGATAGTCATGACAAGCAAAGCTTGCTTGCGCTTTTCAAGGAAGCATTGCAGCAGTATCGATGTTACCTCAGGAAAACACACTTTGATCGCAAGTCTATAAATGAATTTCCGGTGAAGTTTCCTGTGCTAAATTTAGAATACATTGAATGGAAAAACCTTGTTATTCACTGGTCTCGTTCCCAGGATGAGGTACTGTTCATGACATCACATGACAATTTGAACTTCTATTTTTCCGCATGTGCCTTACGGATCTATTTTTTAGGAAATCTGCTCGAAGAAGAATTCCGGTTGAAAAGGACGACATGATATCGCAAATATGTTAACCCCACTGCTTTGCTCTTATTAGTACATGTTGTCCTATATCACTGTACTTGCATTCATACCTGATTCATTATGTGACAGCAGTATGCATGATAGCTTGCTACTCAATTGTTCGCACCAAATTATCGGATCTGTATTAATGGTTACATTAATGTATAATATACCCAATGCCAATGAAAAAGTTTAGCTCTGCATTGTTCTTCTAAGTACCTGCTGTCCTTTATCTGTGTACTTATATTGACAGCTAGTTATTCATGTACCATCACTCTGTAGCTTATTTTTCTTTGCCCTCCATTTTCTACACATCAGATCTATATTTACTGTTACCATAAGGTTGGATAAAACCAATGGTACTAAAGAAGTTTAGCTCTGCATTGCTCTTGGCTGTACCTTTTGCCTGTATCATTGTACTTACATTTATAGCTACTTGGTTATGTAGCATAACTCTTCATCTTATCTTAAATATTCTCCATTTTTTCTTATATTATCACATCTATATTTACTCTTAACAAAATGTAGAAAAAAGGCAATGCTTATGAAGAAGATTCTGTGGTAAACTTCTTGAATTGCCCCCCAGCAGCATGGACAAGTGCTTTATAGAGTCGGTCTTCACCACTAATGTAAGGTTGTCCTTCTCAGGCCTTCAAACTTTGTTGTGTATATTTGGTTAGGCATGACTGCAATAGCTGTTTATTTTTGGTGTTTGCATCAAATTGTATGTTTAAAGTTTATTATGAAGTTCATAAACAAAAGTTTGTCCTTCTCAATTTAAGTTTTCAGTTGTACAACCAAGTTCCTTTTCATACCATGTAAATTAAACTATATAGAGAAAGTGATCTTCTTTTGCATGCGTGAATGGTTCTGTTCTTGATCCGTAATCCAGTGGTGTGGTGAAACTACCCACTACAGCACAATGTCATATTCTACAATGTCTTAACTATGATGTCATATTATTCTACTATTATTTAAACCGTCACTTTATTTGCCAATCTGAAATGGGATAAATTGACAACACAGTAACCATTGATACTTATGAGTTCTTGATCTGTAATCCAGTGGTGTTGTGAAGCTGCCAACTCCTTCATAATGTTATTTCCTTCCATGCACTGGTACACCGAGGTGCCATACAAACGGTTTTTAACCCCTTTCCACGATGACATTTGGAACCGTCGCCAAGTGAGTGTGGCCGATAGGGGGGGTCCTTCCCACATGACCCATAAACCGTCGGGGATAGGAAGCCAAGATGCATATACAGTACTCCTACTCGTTTGTGCTCGCATTGCCATCGCAGTCGGTATTCTGTGGTGCTATATTTACGATGCACGGCCCATCACAAACGGTTCACTATTATAGAACATGTATGATAAGCAAACAATCACACATCCGCTTTTCCCAAACCCTATGTGATAACTAATTAAGAAGATTAGCTAATCGTCGTACGAGTGTCAGACAGGATTACGGAACACCGGACCGTCGTAACATCATTGTACACGACAACATCGCACATGCTATTCTGTGGTGCAACGTTTACGATGCATACTTCATCAGAAACAGTTCATGGTTGCGAATCATGTACGATAAGGCAACTATCACAAACGTTTAGTTTGCCCACACCATTTGTGATATTGTCTGACATCGCACACGCTTTGCAAACAGCAACTGTGTGCATGCTTGTACACGTTTCCTCTCTGTGAACCATGTGTAGGATTATGGTGTATATCGCAAACGTTTGTGTTTTACCAACCGTGTGTGTCGTAATGACCTAGAGAGTGTAATTTCACTATAATTTAATTGCTGCTATTTTAAATTGTACCTGATTTGAATATGAATTTGAATGTATGCTATAGCTTTATTCATATCCATCAGGTTCAAACAACCAATGCATTATTTGATTCATAGGTACATATGTTCAAGAGTTACATAAGAACCAAATAAAGAATGATGAACCATAGTTGTATACTTGTACTACTAAAGACGGTAAAGAAAGAGGAGAAATACATTCTAGTTGCTAAACAAGGTGAAGCGGAATGCCATATTGTGCCCTCCTCCATGCAGAAGGCACGCACGACTCTAGTCCAACCCCTTGTGATGGCCGACCGCCCATCCTTCATGGTCTTCATGAAAACATCTAGATAATCATCGTGTTCTGGTAGAAATATTTTAACCTTTGCATCCCCACCAATCATGTAGTGTGAGAGGTAATCTTGAGGAAACTTCTTTAGAAACCACTGCAAAGGGAACAGATTCAGACATTGTCATCTAACACAGCTCATTATGGGCAGTAAAAAGAAGGCTGCAGAGTTCTTACTTACCATCCCGCAGTTCACCGTTGTGTTGGATAAAGTGTAAGCAAATAGTTTAATTTCCATCTTTTGACCCATTTTACTAATAATCTTTATCAGCTTCCTCAATTGATGCTGGTTCATCGTTATCTCGTTGCCCCATACGCAGAAAGGGTCGAAGCACGGATCTTTACCAATGACATATGTACCTAAAAGCACCAAGTTAATATAGAAGCTAAACAACAATAGCACAATGATGTAGTATAACACTATTTTATAACATCTTATAACATTCAATATACTCACATATTAGATGAATTAACATCTTATATTATGGGCCGGAAGGAGTTTATTGCATTATTACAAATTATCGGCTGATTAACTGCTGTTGTATCCATGGGTTAGAGTTAGTTTGAGCTTGTTCGGGCTCAAATAACCTTAAAGTATATCCAAACATGAGGGCTAGTTTGCGCTAGTTGCATCTAACCCACCCAAAAAACTATCCAACCCAAGAGGTGCTAATTGGAGCTAGTTCTCCTAGTGCATTTATTGTCAATCTAAACCTGTCACCTAGGACTTAGTTCAAGGTTAGTCATGAGCTAGAAACTAAGTCTAACCTCTAGCTAAGTTGAGTATCCAAACAGGGTTGTTGTTGTTGTTGTTGTTGTTGTTGTTGTTGTTGTTGTTGTTGTTGTTGTTGTTGTTGTTGTTGTTGTTGTTGTTGTTGTTGTTGTTGTTGTTGTTGTTGTTGTTGTTGTTGTTGTTGTTGTTGTTGTTGTTGTTGTTGTTGTTGTTGTTGTTGTTGTTCAGTACAGTGCATGTTGCTATGTAGTCTCAGATATATTACATATGGCCCTAGTTAACCTAACGATAAATGGTTTCCAGATATATTCAATTAAAAGTTCGATTCACCGATTAGTCCCTTATCAGCCCCCGGCCTATATGGTACCAGCTACCGATATCCTGAATAGTGAGTATATATAAGCCATGTGATGAAACTAACGTCGATGGAAAATAGTAGTTGTTCCCAAAATTGTCCTATGTAGGTACATCGAGAAGCATGTTAAGCACAAAAGGCTAAACATCAACCAAATATATCCATGGCAGACAAAATAATCTCCAAAAGATAGCTTCAATGTGCAGGTTTAAGCACGCTAGTAAAGCAAAACAAGTGGAAAGGTGTGTTAACTGCAACAGGGCAAACATTTAACAATAAGAAAACATAGTCATTCAAACTGGTATTGTGCCGGTCTAAGTACACTGGTTATTGTTAAATAAAAATGGAAAGGCATGTTAACTACAAGATGCAGCAACCAAATGTAGCCTTCCATAGTGGTATTGTTGAAACTATTATTGATGAAATTGAACTGCACAGTTCATATTTGCACATATAGAACATCACGTTGTGAATAACTGGGATAAACAAGGCATACTACGAACAACCAAAGATAACATTTGAAACTGGACATGTGCTAACTACAAACAACCGAACAATAAAAAAACTTTAACAGAGGCATATGCTAGCTATAACAGGCTTAACAACAAGCAAGTATATGCATTCCTATCGATATGTTTAAAACTGGATTGATGAAATGCACTGCACAGTAAATAATTGCACATATAGAGCATCACACTGTGAACAATTGAAATAAACAAGGCATACTGCAAACAACCAAATATAGCAATTAAAACTGGACATATTCTCACTACACTACAAAAGGGACTCGATAAAACAAATCATGGGTTCCCCCCTGTGAAGAGGCATGGCAAAATAAATCATGAGTTTCCTCACTTTTCAAAGAGGAGCAATGGAAAGTCTGAGATGATGAACACTGAAGTGCTGCGTGGAATCAAGACAAGGACTTTTGATAAGTTGCAAAAGTGTGGCAGACGCTGGATCGATGAGCTGCCGGTTGTTCTTTGGTCCCTTCGCACGACACCAAACCGATCTACCGAACAGACTCCCTTCTCCCTAGTCCATGGGGAAGAAGCAGTGCTCCCCACGGAACTCATATACGGGTCACCTCGAGTATTTGCCTACGATGAAGCAGAGCAAGAGAAGCACCTGCATGACGATGTTGTGCTCCTTGAGGAGAACCGTCTCCAGGCTGCTGTTTGTGCTACATGCTACCGGCAAGCCCTGCGCCACTATCACAGCCGCAGGGTTCATGCTCGGAGCCTTGAGGAAGGCGACTTTGTCCTTAGGCATGTTCAGTCCGCCAAGGGTACCAACAAGTTGACACCGAAGTGCGAAGGCCCTTACTAGGTAGTACGAGTCACCAGACCTGGCGCAGTCCGTCTGGAGACCGAAGATGGCATCAAAATGCCATATTGAGCATCTTCGCAAGTTCTACCTGTAAGGCGCGGCTACCGGGCCCAGCCCCGCAACCACTATTTTGTACAAGCCTTGCCGATGCGCATGTAACCATTTGTACAAAGCCTGTCACAGACCCTGAGCATAGATAACAAAATGAAGCGCTGGCGCCCTAAAAACCTGCATGCACGATTAGCTTAGCATAAATTTTCCATGATCATTTAGATGAGATCGTATGTTGCTATGTTTTCCTCTACACTAACTGGAGGACTCTTACCGCGGACTTGATCCTGGGAAGAAGAGACGGAAACAAGCTTACATATCAATCCCCGACAAGCCAAACAGATAAGTTTATTTTTATCCATAACATGTCTTTGTAAGAAGAAAACTTGTGCATAGGAAAACCCTGTCACTTTCAAAAACGTTTGTGCTCCCATCCTTTGATTCGAACATCATTTCGGTCAGGAGGTTGTAGTGGCATTTGACAGAAAGTTCGACAAGGGCCGATTCCCTTCCATTATTTTGAGCCCGGCAGGCCAAGCCCCGCGGCAACGACGGAAGGCACTGACAAGATAGATTGCTGGAAAAACATGTTTACTTAAAAGTATAGAGGATTTCCTCCTCTGCATGGATATAATACACACACAAGTACCTGGCAAGCACGTCTTTTTTCATTAATATGTGGATAAACAAGTACAAACCTTACAGGGTACAAACATGGATAGAAGGAATTACATATTTGAGACTTAAATTTGGCAAGCGCCTACATCCTTTGAATAAAAAGGGCTGGTGCCTCGTGATGCCTTTGTTGCCCTCCTTCTCCCAGGATTCATCTCGAGTGAGAGAAGGGAAAAAGGAGCACCTAGGTGGGGTGCACCCGGCAGAAGGCACCAAGAGAGCATCCCCCCGGGGGCAACCGTCCGAAAGAGGCTGGTGATGACGGTGCGGGGGAGGGAAGAGCCAAAAGACGGAGCAGCGAGCAAGCAATACGAGACGAAGGCGTCGGTGCCATCGTACTCCGACATTACTCTGCCACCCGCCTTCCTCATTTTTGCTAGTTTCTTCCTCGTCACTTTCGCTCCGGGAGGATGCCGAACCCCTGGCACGTCACCTCCCCTGGAGAAGTGGCTGATGGTGGTGGCGGTGCCCAAGGGGCGCCGCCTCCCAGCTTGACGGGCAAGAGGGCGCCGCCGTCTTCAGCGTCATCCTCGACCTCGCCGGAGAGGGCAGCGTTGGGATTACTAAAGATCCCGAGCGCGGTACCGCAGACGGGCGCTACAAGCCCTGGAGACTCCGCCAACGGGTTATCGGATGCCAACAGCCCACGGCAGGGGCGGCACCCCTGCCCCAAATGACCGGCTCGTATAGAGGGCGTGAACGCTTTGCCATTAAGTAGAAGCACATCGCCTTCCATACCAAAGTCGGTGCGGCAATTGTGGGTGCGCAACCGCAAACTTCGACCGCCCCAACCATGACCACCGCATCTCCCGCAGCCCCGGACCAGACTCACTCCCTGAGTGCCAATGCAAGCCTTCGTAATCGTCACTCGCGAGCTGAGGCCCGGGGCCCGGCACCGGCCTCTTTCCCCCAGCATAGTGAAGACGCAGGCAAGGAAGAAAAGGGAGAAGGTCATGGATGAATGCCTCCGTTCCCCCTCGCGCCCCCTTTTATATACGAGCTGGGGCTGAGGGCTGGTTCTCTGCCCCCCAGGGGCTCCTTTAAATCCGGCCCATCTATGCCATTGACGGAGGCTGGACTCGTCGACCTCCCTCTTGCACCAATCCGAGACATTCGGGTTTCTGCCATAGAGCTCCTTCCCGCACCATACACATCCGTTATCTACCCCACATGATGCATGCGACGTACGTGGCGGAATGGACGGATGTAGTGGGATGAGTGAAATGGCAGTTACCTCCCCGTGAATTAAAGTCATTCACGGGCCATTTGGCATCGCGCGACACACGAAGAAACCAGAAACTGACTCAAGCACAAAGTAATGAAGAAGCAAGGAAAATATTAAGAAAGAGGAGAATATCGTCACAAGTGCCCTGCCTATGTACCTGATGGGGCCTACCCAATGATGCTCGACAGCATGTTTGGACCAGGGCCGGGGGCTCTTGTCGGTGCAACAAACCCCCGTGTATGTTGCTCCGACTGTACACATGCATGATGGAAAGGAAGTTAACTTCACCAAGCATCCAAGTCAAAGCCAAGCCAGATAGAAATCTCTTTGATGGATCAAAGGGCAGATCAATAAGACCAATACAAGCCAACCCAGTAAGATATCACTAAGGGAAAGCCTCCCTTGCCGGGCGGGCAAGCCTGGTGAGGTCGAGGCTGCCCCTAAGAACGAATCCAAGATTCCTCCGGTAGGCTTGCCGGGGTCGCTGAAGGCAAGCTTCCCCGCCAAGACTCCACCTCCCCACCACACCACAATGCAAGTCATCTATCAGTGCGGTGTCGAGCCCCCAGGTGATTAAGTGGCTGTCATTTGGCACGTGGCAGCCATTTGGAATGAAGATTACCCCTATATGACACCCGTCCAGAGGTGTGTCGAATGTACAGGTAGAAAGTGATTAAGCGGCGCGACAGGCTTGCCGGGATGCATCCTCAACACGACACCTAGCAGTGCACTTAATGCACTCTGTCTTAACTGCCAGAGTTAGGTATGATAGCACTGTTAGCTATCTAATCACTAGATAATGTTTGTTTGCCACTGTGGTTACCCCTTAGCCTATAAAAGGAGGGCCATGGCAACCTAGAAAAGGATTCTGACCCTTGTATACTCATACGCACATAGCTGCTCTCCATGAGGCGACCTTGCCGGGCTTGAGCACTGCGTGTTCGCCGTGGTCCTCCCTTCAATCCATCAAAGCAGGAGTAGGGTTTTACGCTTCTCTATGGTCCAAAATGAGGGAAATATGCCCTAGAAGCAATAATAAAGTTGTTATTTTATATTTCCTTATTCATGATAAAGGTTTATTATTCATGCTAGAATTGTATTGGTCGGAAACTTAAATACATATGTGAATACATAAACAAACACCGTGTCCCTAGTAAGCCTCTACTAGACTAGCTCATTGATCAAAGATGGCTAAGGTTTCCTAACCATGGACATGTGTTATCATTTGATAAATAGATCACATCATTAGGAGAATGATGTGATGGAAAAGACCCATTCGTTAGCTTAGCATGATGATCGTTCAGTTTTATTGCTATTGCTTTCTTCATGTCAAATACATATTCCTTCGAGTATGAGATTATGCAACTCCCGGATACCAGAGGAATACCTTGCATGCTATCAAACGTCACAACGTAACTAGGTGGCCATAAAGATTCTCTACAGGTATCTCTGAAGGTGTTTGTTGCATTGACATAGATCGAGATTAGGATTTGTCACTCCAAGTATTGGAGAGGTGTCTCTGGGCCCTCTCGACAATACACATCATAAGCTTGCAAGCAAATGACTAAGGAGTTAGTCACAAGGTGATGTATTAAGGAGCGAGTAAATATACTTGCCGGTAACGAGATTGAACTAGGTATGAAGATACTGACGAACGAATCTCGGGCAAGTAACATACCGATGGACAAAGGGAATTACGTATGTTGTCATAATGGTTCGACCGATAAGGATCTTCGTAGAATATGTAGGAGCCAATATGGGCAACCAGGTTCCACTATTGGTTATTTACCGGAGAGGTGTCTCGGTCATATCTACATAGTTCTCGAACCCATAGGGTCCACACGCTTAACGTTCGTTATCGATATAGTATTATATGAGTCATGTGATTTGGTGACCGAATGTTGTTTGGAGTCCCGGATGAGATCACGGACATGATGAGGAGTCTCAAATTGGTCGAGAGGTAAAGATTAATATATAGGACGACAATATTCAAACATCGAAAATGTTTCGGAGGGTACCGGGTACTTACCGGGACACCGAAAAGGAGTTTCGGGCACCCCCGGCAAAGATATAGGCCTTATGGACCAAGAGAGGGAACACACCAGCCATAAGGGGCTGGTGCACCCCCATAGAAGCCCGGCCTAGGAGGAGAAGGAAAAAGGGTAGGGAAAGGAAAGTATGGATTAGGATTCCCACTTCCTTCCCACTCCCCTCTCTTTCCTCCCCCCTTGGGAAAACATGGCAGGGGGGCGCTGTAACGCCCGGGTAATTAAGCGACAATAACTCTCTACTAATGTTGCCACGTCACCACAATTACTGTTGATAATCTCATGATTATTCAAATCCCGTCCATATTCTAATTTAAAATCAAAATCAAATTTATATTTCAAGTCAAGTTTGTTTTTCTCCAAACAGAGAGGCAAAAATGTGCAAGATGTTGCAAATAATCCTCAAGTAACTGTAATGAAGAAATTAAATTAAAATTGTATTTGTATTTTGTCCCTAGCAATATTTTAGTGAGCCAACAACCATTTAGCCGACAATTTCAATTTCTAAAAATGTTTAAACGATTCCAAATGTTCTAAGACATTTTGTACAACACCACAATATTGCAATGGAATTAGGTGCCAAGTTTCATATATAAGAGAAATAATTTGATGGCCCAACCTAATACAAAATAGGTTCTGAAAATACAAAGAAAAGAGAAAAAGCGAAATGGATCTAAACTAAGGTGCCACTGGGCCATAAGTGGCCACACGGCCCAGCCCACCAAAACCTTCCCCTACCTCCCGCTACAGGAACATAGGGTGTGCGTGGCGTACATCCACGACGGCCATGGCCGTGGATGGCCTCCACGTCCTCCCCCTCGACCTATAACTATGCCAAACAAAAACCCTACCCCTCGACCCCCCATCTCCCCCCTCCTCTCGGGCTTGGTTTCGAGCTCGTGAGCCTGTGCAATGAACGCTACCTCGTCGCCGTTGTCGCGAGCACCGACGTCTCCGGCGTGCGGGAACACGCCCAGGAGATCCACCGTAGCCGGCTTCATCTGTCCTGAGCACCAAATCGAGACGACGCGGCCCGCCCGCTCGCCATCGCCGTCTCCTCCGCCTCGGTCACCGGTGCCTTCTCGTTCGATCCAGCCGGCACAGCTGCTACTAAGCCACAAAAGGGCCTCTGGTGCCTCCTCGATGAGCTCCCCTTCAACCTCCCTCTGATCCCCCTCTCGATTTCGTCCCCTACACCCCCCAAGAGCCATGGCCGAACCTCACCCCGCCCACGCTCACCGCCCCGTCGCCGTGCGTCCTAACCCCGCCTGCTCATGCTCGCCGCGCCTGTGCTCCCGCTCGCTCTGTCCACCTTGCTTGCCGCCGCCTGCGCCCGCCGCTGCCGACGCTTGTCGCTGCTGCTGCCTTTGTCTGCTGCCTTCGTCGGGCCTCGCCCGTAGTTGTCGTAGCCGAACGTAGCCGCTGATACTGCTCGCGCGCTGCTACCGCCCCGTGCTGCTGTCGCTGGCCGCCGCTGCTTGCAGTACCTGCTGCCTGCTGCTATGCTGCTGCGTGTTCCTGATGCTACTCGCTGCTGCTTACTGCTGCTTCTCCTGCTAATGGCCGCCGCTACTACTGCGTGTGGCTGCTGGCCCTTGCGCTTCTCTGTTGCTTGGCTGTTTCGCTGCTGCTCCCGGTAGCTCCTGCCTGCTACTGTTCTAAGCGGATGCGTGCTCTGTGTGTGTGTGTGTTCTGTAGGTCTGTGTGATGTGTGTACAACGCGTGTGTGTGGCCGGTGTGCCCATGTGTGTGGGGCTGCCCCAACGCAGTGTGTGTGTGCGTGTTGTGTAGGTGTGTGTGCAGCGTGTGAGTGTGCGTGGCCGATGTGCCATGTGTGTGGGGCTGCCCCAAAATTAGTTTAGGTCTAATTTAATTAGGTGGATTAGTTTTAGGATTATTTTTGCTGTTTAGCTAGATGTATTAGTGCTAAGTTATTCTAGTAGTATATGACATGTAGGCCCCCTTTTAAATAAGTTAGGTTTATTTATTTGTTTAGGTTTGTAGTCTATGACATGTGGGCCACACCTACCCTTTGACTATTCAAATTGACTTGGTCAATTCGGTTTAAGGTAATATAATAATTCTAGAATATTGTTAAAACTTTAAAAAATTAATATAAAATAATCCGCAACTCGGATGAAAACTTTATGCGTGAAAGTTGCTCAATACGACGAGAAATCCGAATACGCAGTCCGCTCGTCCGTCACGTGCCCCTAGCATAGTGAACCTGCAACCACCCCCCTTCGGCCCATCTGTCCGAAAACGTCAAACAGCAGGAATACTTTCCCGGATGTTTCCCCTTCCCCGGTATCGCCTAGTATCGCGTTAGGTCACCCCTAGCACTGCATATTGCCGTGTTATGCTTTGATTGCTCTGTTATTTATTGTGTTCCCCCTTCGTTACTTCTTTCCAGTAGACCTCAAGACCGATGCCGATACCTTGTGATCGACTACATGGACGACGACCCTCCTTCTTGCCAGAGCAACCAGTCAAGCCCCCCTCCTTGATCACCAGATATTGCATATTCCTTCCCTCTACTACTTGCATTAGAGTAGGGTAGCATGTTACTGTTTCGGTTAATCCTATTCTGTTGCATAGCCTGTCATTGTTGCTACAGTTGTTGATACCTTACCTGCAATCCTCAATGCTTAGTACAGGATGCTAGTTTATCATCTGTGGCCTACACTCTTGTCCATCTGCCATGCTATACTATCGGGTTGTGATCACTCGGGAGGTGATCATGGGTATATACTATACATACATACATACATACATACATACATACATACATACATACATACATACATACATACATACATACATACATACATAATATTCAGGTGGTGACTAAAGTCGGGTCGGCTCGTAGAGTACCCGCAAGTGATTCAGAGATGGGGCTGAAGGGGCAGGTGGTTCCATCCAGGTACTGATGGGCCTGGGTTCCCGACAGCCCCCTGATGGTTACTTTGTGGAGGAGCGACAGGGCAGGTTGCGACCTCCTAGGCGAGAGGTGCACCTGGCCCTGGTCGGTGTCCGCGGTTACTTCAAAATAACACGCTTAACGAGATCTTGGTATTTGATCTGAGTCTGGCCATTGGCCTATACGCATTAACCAACTACGCGGGAACGGTTATGGGCACTCGACGTCGTGGTATCAGCCAAAGCCTTCTTGATGCAGCGACTGAGCGGCGTGCGCCGGATTGGACTGGAATGCCTGCTCTTGTATTAGGGAGGCTAGGTCTGCTTCCGGCCGCCCACGCAACGTGCAAGTGTGCAATGGGCGATGGGCCCAGACCCCTGCGCGCTTAGGATTTAGACCGGCGTGCTGACCTCTCTGTTGTGCCTAGGTAGGGCTGCGACGTGTTGATCTTCCGATGTCGGGCATGACCCAGGAAAGTGTGTCCGGACAAAGGGATCGAGCGTGTTGGGTTATGTGGTGCACCCCTGCAGGGAAGTTTATCTATTCGAATAGCCGTGTCCCTCGGTAAAAGGACGACCCAGAGTTGTACCTTGACCTTATGACAACTAGAACCGGATACTTAATAAAACACACCCAGACAAGTTCCAGAGACAACCCGGTGATCGCTTTCCCACAGGGCGACGAGGGGAGGATCGCCGGGTAGGATTATGCTATGCGATGATACTTGGTGAACTTACCGGCTACTCTCTTCTATATGCTTCAAGATGGAGGCTGTCAGAAGCATAGTATTTGATATGACTAGCTATCCCCCTCTTATTCTGGAATTCTGCAGTTTAGTCCACCGATATTACCCCTTTACATAGATACCCATGCATATGTAGTGTAGATCCTTGCTTGCGAGTACTTTGGATGAGTAATCACGGTTGCTTTGCTCCCTCTTTTCCCCTTTTTCCTCTTCTTCCCGGATGTCGCAACCAGATGTTGGAGCCCAGGAGCCAGACGCCACTGTCGACGACAACCTCTACTACACCGAGGGTGCCTACTACTACGTTCAGGCCGCCGCCGACCAAGGGTAGTTTAGGAGGATCCCAGGCAGGAGGCCTGCGCCTCTTTTGATCTGTATCCCAGTTTGTGTTTGCCATCTTATGGCACCTTGTTGAACTTATGTTTGTACTCAGATAGTATTGCTTCCGCTGACTCATTTGTATCGAGCTTATGTATTCGAGCCCTCTGGCTTGTAATATAAGCTTGTATTATTTTAAATTGTGTCTAGAGTTGTGTTGTGATATCTTCCCGTGAGTCCCTGATCTTGATCGTACACGTTTGCGTGAATGATTAGTGTATGATTGAATCGGGGGCGTCACAGGCGCAGGGCAAGGCGTGTGCGGCGCCCCCATCCACCGTTTACTCCCTTGGTCATATCTTCATAGTGCTTAGGCGAAGTCCTGCGGAGATCACATCACCATCACCGTCACCACGCCATCGTGGTGTCGGAACTCATCTACTACCTCGCCAGCTTGCTGGATTAAGAAGGCGTAGGACATCCCCGAGCTAAACGTGTGCAGAATATGGAGGTGCCGTGCGTTTGGTAGTAGGTTAGTTGGAGCACGAAGAAATTTCGACTACATCAACCACATTGTGAAACGCTTCCGCTTACGGTCTACGAGGGTACGTAGACATACTGTCCCTCTCGTTGCTATGCATCTCCATGGATAGATCATTGCGTGTGCGTAATTTTTTTTGTTTTCCATGCAATGATTCCCAACAGTGGCATCATGAGCTAGGTTTATGCATAGATGATATGCATGAGTAGAACACAAAGAGTTGTGGGCGGTGATAGTCATACGGCTTACCACTAATGTCTTATTTTGATTCGGCTGTATTGTGGGATGAAGCGGCCCGGACCAACCTTACATGTCCACGCACATGAGACCGGTTCCACCGACAGACATGCAACTAGTTTTGCAAAAAGGTGGCTGGTGGGTGTCTGTTTCTCCTGCTTTAGTTGAATCGAATTTGACTACAGCCGGTCTTTGAAGAAGGTTAAAACATCAAACTTGATGAATCACCGTTGTGGTTTTATGCGTAGGTAAGAACGGTTCTTGCTAGAAGCCCGTAGCAGCCACGTAAAACTTGCAACAACAAAGTAGAGGACGTCTAACTTGTTTTTGTAGGGCATGTTGTGATGTGATATGGTCAAGACATGATGTGATAAACGTTACTGTATGAGATGATCATGTTTTGTAAGTTGTCAGCAACTGGCAGGAGCCTTATGGTTGTCTCTTCATTGTATGAAGTGCAAACACCATGTAATTGCTTTACTTTATCACTATGCATTAGCGATAGTTGTAGAATCAACAGTTGGCGAGACGACCACGACACAACGATGGAGATCAAGGTGTCGAGCCGGTGACAATGGAGATCATGACGATGCTTTGGAGATGGAGATCAAAAGCACAAGATGATGATGGCCATATCATGTCACATATTTTGATTGCATGTGATGTTTATCTTTTATGCATCTTATTTTGCTTAGAACGGCAGTAGCTTTATAAGATGATCCCTTCACTAAATTTCAAGGTAAAAGGGTTCTCCCTGAGTATGAACCGTTGCCATAGTTCATCGTTTCGAGACACCACGTGATGATCGGGTGTGATAGACTCTACGTTCACATACAACGGGTGCAAGACAGTTTTGCACATGCGGAATACTTGGGTTAAACTTGACGATCCTAGCATGTACAGACATAGCCTCAGAACACTAGAGACCGAAAGGCCGAACATGAATCATATAGTAGATATGATCAACATAGAGATGTTCACCATTGATGACTACCCCATCTCACGTGATGGTCGGACATGGGTTAGTTGATTTGGATCATGTATCACTTAGATAACTTGAGGGAAGTTTATTTAAGTGGGAGTTCTTAAGTAATTTTATTAATTGAACTTAATTTATCATGAACTTAGTCTTATAGTTTTGCATATCTATGTTGTAGATCAATAGTCCGAGCTACCGTTCCCCTGAATTTTAATGCGTTCCTAGAGAAAGCTAAGTTGAAAGATGATGCTAGCAACTACATGGACTGGGTCCATAACTTGAGGATTATCCTCATTGCTGCATAGAAGAATTATGTACTTGATGCACTTCTAGGTGTCAAGCCCCCTCCCGCTAATCTAGACCCTGTGAACATCTAGCAAACGCGGTCTGATGACTACTCTATAGTTCAGTGTGTCATGCTTTATTGCTTAGAACCGGGACTTCATAGACGTTTCGAACGCCATGGAGCATATTTCAAGGAAATGCCCGGGTTGAGAGATATGAAGTCTCCATCAAGTTCTATAGCTGCAAGATGGAGGAGAATAGTTCTGTCATTGAACACATACTCAAATTGTCTGGCTACTATAATCACTTGACTCGGCTGGGAGTTGATCTTCCAGTTGATTGTGTCATTGACAGAGTTCTTCAATCACTGCCACAAGCTACAAAGGCTTCGTGATGAACTATAATATGCAAGGAATAAAAAAAACAATTCTCGAGCTCTTCGTCATGCTTAAGGCCATGGAGGTATAAATCAAGAAGGAGCATCAAATGTTAATGGTTAACAAGACCACTAGTTTCAAGAAAAATGGCAAGGGAAAGAAAGGGATCTTCAAGAAGAATGACAAGCAAGTTGCCACTCCCAGGAAGAAGCCCAAAGTTGGACCCATGCTTGAAACTGAGTGCTTCTACTGCAAAGGGACTGGTAACTGGAAGCAGAACTGCCCCAAGTATTTGGCGGATAAGAAGGATGGCAAAGTGAACAAAGGTATATTTTATATACATGTTATTGATGTGTACCTTACTAATTATCGTAGTAGTGCCCGGGTATTTGATACTGGTTCGGTTGCTCATATTTGTAACACGAAACAGGAGCTACAGATTAAACAAATATTGGCTAAGGACGAGGTGACGATGCGTGTCAGGAATGGTTCCAAGGTCGATGTGATCGCCGTCGGCATGCTACCTCTACATCTACCTTCAGTATTAGTTTGAGACCTGAATAATTGTTATTTGGTGCCAGCGTTGAGCACGAACATTATATCTGGATCTTGTTTAGTGCGAGACGGTTATTCAGTTAAATTAGAGAATAATGGTTGTTCTATTTATATGAGTAATATCTTCTATGATCATGCACCCTTGAATAATGGTATGTTCTTGTTGTATCTTGATTGTAGTGATACACATATTCATAATATTGATGCCAAAAGATGCAAAGTTGATAATGATAGTGCAACATATTTGTGGCTGCCGTTTAGGTCATATTGGTGTAAAGTGCATGAAGAAACTCCATGCAGATGGGATTTTGGAATCACTTGATTATGAATAATTTGATACTTGGGAACCATGCCTCATAGGCAAGATGACTAAAACTCCGTTCTCCGGAACAATGCAGTGAGCCAATGACTTATTGGAAATAATACATACCGATGTATGCAGTCTGATGAGTGTTGAGGCACGCGGTGGGTATCGTTATTTTCTGACCTTCACAGACGATTTGAGCAGATATGGGTATATCTACTTAATGAAACACGAGTCTGAAACATTTGAAAAGTTCAAAGCATTTCAGAGTGAAGTGGAGAATCATCGTCAACAAAATAAAGTTTCTACGATCTGATCGCAGAGGCGAATATTTGAGTTATGAGTTTGGCCTTCATTTAGAACATTGTGGAATTGTTTCACAACTCATGCCACCTGGAACACCACAACGTAATGGTGTGTCCAAACATTGTGACCATACTTTATGAGATATGGTGCGTTCTATGATGACTCTTACCGATTAACCACTATTGTTTCGGGGTTATGCATTAGAGACAACCGCATTCACGCTAAGTAGGGCACCATCTAAATCGGTTGAGACGACACCGTATGAACTGTGGTTTGGCAAGAAACCTAAGCCGTCATTTCTTAAAGTTTGGGGTTGCGACACTTATGTCAAAAGGCTTCTGCCTGATAAGCTCGAACCCAAATCGGAGAAGTGTGTCTTCATAGGATACCCTAAGGAAACAATTGGGTACATCTTCTACCACAGATTCGAAGGCAAGATCTTTATTGCCAAGAGTGAAACCTTTCTAGAGAAGGAGTTTCTCTCTGAAGAAGTGAGTGGGAGGAAAGTAGAACTTGATGAGGTAATCATACCTTCTCTCGAATTGGAAAGTATCACATCAGAGAAATCCGTTGCCGTGATGCCTGCACCAACTAGAGAGGAAGAAAATGATAATGATCATGAAACTTCAAATCAAGTTGCTACTGAACCTCGCAGGTCAACTAGAGCACGATCCACACCAGAGTGGTACGGTAATCCTGTTCTAGAAGTCATGTTATTAGACCAAGGCGAACCTACGAACTAAGAAGAAGCTATGATGAGCACAGATTCCGGCAGATGGCTTGAGGCCATGAAATCTGAGGTAGGATCCATGTATGAGAACAAAGTGTGGACTTTGGTGGAGTTGCCGGATGATCGGCAAACCATAGAGAATAAATGGATCTTCAAGAAGAAGACTGACACTGATGGTAATGTTACTATCTTCAAAGCTCGACTTGTCGCAAAAGGTTTTCGACAAGTTCAAGTGGTTGACTACAATGATACATTCTCACTTGTAGTGATGCTTAAGTCAGTCCGAACCATGTTAGCAATTCCCACATTTTATGATTATGAAATCTGGCAAATGGACGTCAAAACTGCATTCCTTAATGGATTTCTTAAAGAAGAATTGTATATGATGCAACCAGAAGGTTTTGTCGATCCTAAAGGTGATAACAAAGTGTACAAGCTCCAGTGATCCATCTATGGACTGGTGCAAGCATCTCAAAGTTGGAATATATGCTTTGATGAGGTGATCAAAGCATATGGTTTTATACAGACTTTCGGTGAAGCCTGTATTTACAAGAAAGTGAGTGGGAGCTCTATAGCATTTCTGATATTATATGCAGATGACATATTGTTGATTAGGCATGATATAGAATTTCTGGATAGCATAAAAGGATACTTGAATAAGAGTTTTTCAATGAAAGACCTCAATGAAGCTGCTTATATATTGGGCATTAAGATCTATAGAGGTAGATTGAGACACTTAATAGGACTTTCACAAAGCACATACCTTGACAAAGTTTTGAAGAAGTTCAAAATGGATCAGTCAAAGAAAGAGTTCTTGCCTATGTTACAAGGTGTGAAGTTGAGTAAGACTCAAAGCCCAGACACTGTAGAAGATAGAGATTAAATGAAAGTCATTCCCTATGCCTCAACCATAGGTTCTATCATGTATGCTATGCTGTGTAGCAGATCTGACGTGTGTCTTGCCATAAGTCTGGTGGGGAGGTACCAAAGTAATCCAGGAGTGGATCACTGGACAACAGTCAAGAACACCCTGAAATACCCGAAAAGGTCCAAGGATATGTTTCTCGTTTATGGAGGTGACAAAGAGCTCGTCATAAATGGTTACGTTGATGCTAGGTTTGACACTGATCCGGATGACTCTAAGTCACAAACCGGATACGTATTTATATTGAATGGTGGAGCTGTCAGTTGGTGCAGTTCCAAGTAGAGCGTCATGGTGGGATCTACGTGTGAAGCAGAGTACATAGCTGCTTCCGAAGCAACAAATGAAGGAGTCTAGATGAAGGAGTTCAGATCCGATCTGGGTGTAATACCTAGTGCATCGGGTCCAATGAAAGTCTTTTCTGACAACACTGGAGCAATTTCCTCAGCGAAGGAATCCAGGTTTTACAAGAGAACCAAACACATCAAGAGACGCTTCAACTCCATTCGTGAACAAGTCAAGGATGGAGACATAGAAATTTGCAAGATACATACGGATCTGAATGTAGCAGACCCATTGACTAAGCCTCTTCCACGAGCAAAACATGATCAACACCAAGACTCCATGGGTGTTAGATTCATTACAATGTAATCTAGATTGTTGACCCTAGTGCAAGTGGGAGACTGAAGGAAATATGCCCTAGAGGCAATAATAAAGTTGTTATTTTATATATCCTTATTCATGATAAAGGTTTATTATTCATGCTAGAATTGTATTGATCGGAAACTCAACTACATGTGTGAATACATAAACAAACACTGTGTCCCTAGTAAGCCTCTACTAGACTAGCTTGTTGATCAAAGATGGTTAAGGTTTCCTAACCATGGACATGTGTTGTCATTTGATAACGGCATCACATCAATAAGAGAATGATGTGATGGACAAGACCCATCAGTTAGCTTAACATAATGATCATTCAGTTTTATTGCTATTGCTTTCTTCATGTCAAATACATATTCCTTCGACTATGAGATTATGCAACTCCCGGATACCGAGGATACCTTGTGTGCTATCAAACGTCACAACGTAACTGGGTGATCATAAAGATGCTCTACAGGTATCTCTGAAGGTGTTCGTTGAGTTGGCATATATCGAGATTACATTTATCACTCTGAGTATCAGAGAGGTATCTCTGGGCCCTCTTGATAATACACATCATAAGCTTGCAAGCAAATGACTAAGGAGTTAGTCACGAGGTGATGTATTACGGAACGAGTAAAGAGACTTGCCGGTAACGAGATTGAACTAGGTATGAAGATACCGACGATCGAATCTCAGGCAAGTAACATACCAATGGACAAAGGGAATTACGTATGTTGTCATAATGGTTCGACCGATAAAGATCTTCCTAGAATATGTAGGAGCCAATATGGGCATCCAGGTTCTGCTATTGGTTATATACCGGAGAGGTGTCTCGGTCATGTCTACATAGTTCGTTGATGATATAGTATTATATGAGTTATGTGATTTGGTGACTGAATGTTGTTAGGAGTCCCAGATGAGATCATGGACATGAGGAGGAGTCTAGAAATGGTCGAGAGGTAAACATTGATATATAGGACGACAGTATTCAGACACCGGAAGTGTTTCTGAGGGTACCAGGTACTTATCGGGTCACCGGAAAGGAGTTTCGGGCACCCCCGGCCAAGATATGGGCCTTATGGGCCAAGAGAGGGAACACACCAGCCACAAGGGGCTGGTGCGCCACCCATAGAAGGCTTGCCTAGGAGGAGAATGAAAGAGGAGAGGGAAAGGAAAGTGCGGATTAGGATTCCCACTTCCTTCCCTCTCCCCCCTCTTTCCTCCCCCTTGGGAAAACGTGGCAGGTGGGGGCGCAGGGCAAGGCAGGGCCCCTAGGGGGCGGCGGCCAGCCCTAGGGCGCGCTGGCTGCCTCCTCACCCACCTATATATATATATATATATATATATATATATATATATATATATATATATATATATATATATATATATATATATATATATATATATATATATATATATATATATATATATATATGGGGAGGGGCTCCACACGCCCCCACATCCACCGTTTACTCCCTCGGTCACATCTTCATAGTGCTTAGACGAAGCCCTGCGGAGATCACATCACCATCACCGTCACCATGCTGTCGTGTTGTCGGAACTCATCTACTACCTCACCGTCTTGCTGGATCAAGAAGGCATAGGATGACCCCGAGCTGAACGTGTGCAGAACATGGAGGTGCCGTGCGTTCGGTACTAGATAGGTTGGAGCACGAAGAAAGTTCGACTACATCAACCATGTTGTGAAACGCTTCCTCTTACGGTCTACGAGGGTACGTAGACATACTCTTCCTCTCGTTGCTATGCATCTCCATGGATAGATCATTGCGTGTTTGTAGATTTTTTCCATGCAATGATTCCCAACACAAACCTGGGTAAAAACCACGAGCTTTACCACCGTTGTGTTGTTTCATGGCTTCAGCTCTTTGTGCTACGTGATCACCCCCCTGCCAAACCATAAGGGGCTCATGGCCCCATAGGTGACCGTGTTGAACCACGACACTTGTACATCCACTTGGCCATATAAAACCAAATAAATCAAACTACAAAGTTGTGTCCTCGAATGAGAAATATGCATAGCAACATACTTACAAAATAAGTTAGCAAATAAAATATGTGTCGAACATGCACAATCAACACTAGCAACTATCAAACAATGGGCGGTGACATAGTCATCTATATATGAGTAAATTGACTTAGGATCCAAATTAGAACATTTGACCATAGGACATACTCATCATTGAAGCACAAGTGGGGTTACCTCTTTTACATAAATAATTAACGTGTTCACACCATTAGAGTTGCTTTGACTCAAGTCTCAGAGTAAAGCCCCCCCTAGATGTGATATCCCCCAAAGAGGGATGAACTAACCTTGGTTTTTGTCAATGATGACTTGATGTAGATGTTGTGAATGTGGATGCTCAATGTTGATGTAGTCCATCAAGAGTTGGGAGCAATCTTTGGAGTTTTGCACTTTCAATACCTAGATGGGTTAGTCCCACAAGGAATAAACAAGGATATCCATAGATATAGAGTGAAATGCACACATAAGATGATGTCCATGAATGCATTGAATACCTTGCCCCTTGTCTTACCAACGAGAGGGTTTGTGACTCCATGAACTCACGCAAGATGTTGAAGTTGGTTGCACAAGTTCTTGCCATGAATGTATATAAGTGAAGTTTGTTCACGGAGTCACCCTCAAGAACTCTTTAGTTCTTCTTATTTGGGACCGACATATATTTGATTGGAATCCTTGGAGTTGTAGTAGCACTTCATGAAGTAGAACTTGATGAAATCTTGGGAACCCATTTGACCAAAGCTTGAGGTGGTTCTTCGAATGAGCCTCTCGGTGTACTAAAGATTTGGATCCCTAGTACCCAGACTTATGCAGAGGTAGTAGCAGCCTTCCCGACGGCAAGGCTTGCCGGAGGGCAACAAAAGTACAAGACCAAGACTAGGCGACAGGAATATAAAGAAGACCTCCAAGCTAGAGATCAGGAATACAGAACAACAAGCTTGGCGTTCCCGGCAAGATCTTTGTTGGAAAGCTAAGACCCGGCAAGCTCCGAGCCCGGCAAGAATCCCACTAGCTTGCTACCGCTCCACCTCATCGACCAGGTTGTCACTTGTCGTTAAAGGTATTAGCTAGCAGAAGATGTATCGAGCATGGATTGATCATTATGAGAAAGCCGAGCATAAAAGTTTTGTATAATTGTTTCACTTGAGAGCTCATGATTGGGGCATGTATGCATCATGTATTTAAGCCTCCCCCAAGCTTGAGCGATACTTTCTCCTTCACGAGGCGAAAAATGATATATATAATTTCGATCACGATGAACCAAATGCATAGGATAAAACTTCGGTTCCAATCCCATGTTCTAGTATCATCCAATATCCTATACCATGTCAATGCCTTTCCCTCTAAAGATAAAGGGAATATCTTATTCTTAACTCCAAGCTCAGATAAACCTACAAGCTTAAACAATCCACAAATTTCATCCACATAGATTAAGTGCATATCAGGATGTACCATTCCATCTCCTGCATAAGGATTAGTTGGCAGTTTCTCTAACATACCCGAAGGAATCTCATAATAAATATTTTCAGTAGGTTCATTAGGTTGAGGGGCAACTCTTATTTCTTCCGGCCAAGGTGAAGATACCCCAAACAAACCCCTCAAATGATTATTTTCCATAGTGACAAGTGACAGAAAATTTCAGCACGTAATAAAAATGTTTCCTAACCAAAGGCGCTTCACTCCTTGGCAACAACGCTAGAAAATAGTGTTAAATGACCCACAAGTATAGGGTATCAATCATAGTACTTTTGATAATTAAGAGTGTCAAACCCAACAAGGAGCAGAAGGAAATGATAAGCGGTTTTCAGCATGGTGTTCTCTGCAAGTACTGAAAGCAGCGGTAGTAGGTAGTTTGGTAGCAAGGTAATTCATAACAAGTAACAAGTAATAATAGCAACAAAGGTGCAGCAAGGTGGTCCAATCCTTTTTTTAGCAAAGGACAAGCCAGAAAGTTATCTTATATAAAGCAAGGTGCACTCGAGGACACATGGGAATTGTCGTCTACTCACGTTCATCATGTTAAGTTTTCGTTTTCGCTACTTTGATAATTTGATATGTGGGTGGACCGGTGCTTGGGTGCTGTTTTTACTTGAACAAGAAACCCACTTATGATTACCCCCTCTTGCAAGCATCCGCAACTACGAAAGAAGAATTAATAAATCTAACCATAGCATGAAACATATGGATCCAAATCAACCCCTTACGGAATAACGCATAAACTAGGGTTTAAGCTTCTGTCACTCTAGCAACCCATCATCTGCTTATCACTCCACAATGCCTTCCCTCAGGCCCAAGTATGTTGAAGTGTCATGTAGTTGACGTTCACATGACACCACTAAAGGAAGCAACAACATACATATCATGAAAATATCAAGCGAATACCAACTTCACATGATTACTTATAACAAGACTTCTCCCATGTCCTCAAGAAAAAAAAGTAAATACTCACAAATCGTATTCATGTTCAAGATCAGAGGTATATAAAATATTCTTGAGGATTGAGGGAGTCCAGGATTAGGGGGTCCTCGGATAGCCGGACTATATGCTTATGCCGGGCTATTGGACTATGAAGACAAGACTGAAGACTTCGTCCCATGTCTGGGTGGGACTCTCCTTTACGTGGAAGGCAAGCTTGGCAATTCAGATATGTAGATTTCCTTCTCTGTAACCGACTCTATTGTAACCCTAGCGGTGTCTATATAAACCAGAGGGTTTAGTCCGTAGGACAACAACGATCATAATCATAGGCTAGCTTCTAGGGTTTAGCCTCTACGATCTCGTGGTAGATCAACTCTTGTAGTACTCATATCATCAAGATCAATCAAGTAGGAAGTTGGGTATTACCTCCATAGAGAGGGCCCAAACCTGTGTAAACATTGTGTCCCCCGCCTCATGTTACCATTAGCCTTAGACGCACAGTTCAGGACCCCCTACCCGAGATCCGCCGGCTTTTACACCGACATTGGTGCTTTCATTGAGAGTTCCACTATGTCGTCACGGTAAGGCTTGATGGCTCCTTCAATCATCTACAACGATGCGATCCAGGGTGAGGTTTTCCTCCCCGGACAAATCTTCGTATTCGGCGGCTTCGCACTATGGGCCAACTCACTTGGCCATCTAGAGCAGATCGATAGCTACGCCCCTGGCCATCTGGTCAGGTTTGGAAGCTTGAACTACACTGCCGACATCCACGGAGACTTGATCTTTGACGGATTCGAGCCCATGACAGGTGCGTCCTACAGCCACGATGAGCACGACTTAGATCTATCATCGGACAGTGTTCAGGAGATCACACCCGCAGCTGCCCTGGCCTTAAATCTGGAGCAGATCGTGCCATCCGAGGACGGGTGGATGGACCCCGCCACGGAGGCCGCACACTTAGCGGCGATAGAGCCGAACACAGATATCACTTCCAAGGAGGTATGTATCTTCGGACCCTCGGACTCGTCTCCGGCCAGGTGCTCCGAACCGCGTGCATCCGTGCCCGCCGAACCTGATTGGGCACCGATCATGGAGTTTAGCTCCGTGGATATCTTTCAGCACTCGCCCTTGGGCGATGTGCTAAATTCATTTAAATCTCTCTCCCTGCCAGAAGACTCTTGGTCGAACTATGTCTGGCTTGAGTGGGAAGCGGACGACGAAGAAATTCGTTACCCACCCACCACCCACTTGATAGCCACTGTCGACGACTTAACCGACATGCTTGATTTCGACTCCGAAGACATCGACGGTATGGACGAGGATGCCGAAGAAGAACAGGAACCACCGCCCACAGGGCGCTGGACAGCCACCTCATCATATGATATATATGGTGGACACACCCAAAGAAAGCAATGGCGATGAGGCAACGGAGGATAATCCCCTCGAGAAGCAATCTAAGCGCCGGCGTCAGCGGCGCCGCTCTAAGCCCCACCATAGGAAAAATAGCTATACCGGCACAAGAGACAATAGCACTCCGGATGATGCCGAAGATGAAAACAATCCCGCCCAGCCAAGCTTCGAGCAAGCCGGACAGGAGGATGGGAAAGCTAGCCCTGATAAACAGGCAATGGATGGAGACCCGAAGGATGACAATTACATGCCCCTCTCCGAAGACGAGGTGAGCCTCGACGACGAAGAATTTATCATGCCTGAGGATCCCGTCGAGCAGGAGCGCTTCAAGCGCCGGCTTATAGCCACTGCAAAAATTCTGAAGAAAAAACAGCAGCAACTTCAAGCTGATCAAGATCTGCTAACTGATAGATGGACTGAGGTCCTGACAGCCAAGGAATACAGACTCGACTGCCCAACCAAAAGTTACCTGAAGCGCAGGTTGTTACCTCAATTCGAGGAGGAGGCACTGAAGCGTACACTACCAGCACAGGATGCGGCTGACCGGCCACCTCGTGGCCGAGACAAAGCGGCGTATCAGCCCGAACACCAGCCTGCACCCCGTCGCCAAACAAACAAAAAAACACGAAGGCCCGGGGCTACACGCAGGACCTGCGAGACGAGTTGGAAAATAAAGCAAGACAATCAAGATCGATCTATGGATCACGGGGGCGCTCCCCAACGTGTGATGGTGACCGCCACGCCGGGTATACTAAATACAAATCCGGCCGGGCTGAATATAACCGACCAGACTCATTTGAACTGCGTCGTGATGTAGCCCGGCATCGAGGGGCCGCACACCCCCTATGCTTCACTGACGAAGTAATGGAGCATGAGTCCCAGAAGGGTTTAAACCCGTGAACATTGAATCATATGATGGGACAACAGACCCTGCGGTATGGATTGAAGATTTCCTTCTCCACATTCACATGGCCCGCGGCGATGATCTACATGCCATCAAGTACCTCCCACTAAAACTCAAGGGACCGGCTCAACATTGGCTGAATAGCCTGCCGGCAAACTCCATTGGCAGTTGGGAGAACCTGGAAGACGCATTCCTTGACAACTTCCAGGGCACTTATGTGCGGCCACCGGACGCTGACGACTTAAGTCACATAACCCAATAGCCCGGAGAGTCAGCCAGGAAATTCTGGACTCGGTTCTTAACTAAAAAAACAAATCATCGACTGTCCGGATGTCGAAGCCCTAGCGGCCTTTAAGCATAACATCTGTGATGAACCTCAGCCAGGAGAAGCCGAAATCCATGGCAGCCCTTACGACGCTCATGACCCACTTCTGTGCGGGCGAGGACAGCTGGTTGGCTTGTAGCAACAACACATCAAGAAATCCTGGCACTTCAGACGCCATAGATAGCAACGGCAAGCCCCGACGCAACAGACACAAGCGTCACAATAATGGGGATAACACCGAAGACATGGCCGTCAATGTCCGATTCAGTGGCTCCAAGATCGGTCAACGGAAAAAGCCATTTAAAAGAAACAATCCGGGCCCGTCCAGATTGGACCGCATACTCGATCGCTCATGTCAAATCCATGGCACCCCCGATAAACCAGCCAACCACACCAACAGAGAATGTTGGGTATTTAAAAAGGCCGGCAAGTTGAATGCCGAAAATAAGGGAAAGGGGCCGCATAGTGATGACGACGAGGAGCCCCGGCCGCCAAACACAGGAGGACAGAAGAAATTTCCTCCCCAAGTGAAAACAGTAAATATGATATACGCCACCCATATTCCCAAGCGGGAGCGGAAGCGTGCACTAAGGGACGTCTACGCGATGGAGCCAGTCGCCCCAAAGTTCAACCCATGGTCTTCTTGTCCGATCACCTTTGATCGTAGCGACCATCCGACCAGTATCCGTCATGGCGGTTCGGCCGCACTGGTCCTTGACCCTATCATTGACGGATTCCACCTCACACGAGTCCTCATGGACGGTGGCAGCAGCTTGAACCTGCTCTATCAGGATACAGTGCACAAAATGGGCATCGATCCCTCAAGGATCAAACCCACCAAAACCACCTTCAAAGGTGTCATACCAGGCGTAGAGGTCCGTTGCACGGGATCAATTACACTGGAAGTGGTCTTCGGATCTCCAGACAACTTTCAAAGCGAGGAGTTAATCTTCGATATTGTCCCCTTCCGCAGTGGCTACCATGCATTGCTCGGACGAACTGCATTTGCTCGATTCAACGCGGTGCCACACTATGCTTATCTCAAGCTCAAGTAGCCCGGACCTCGAGGTGTTATAACAGCCAATGGAAATACAGAGTGCTCCCTCTGTATGGAGGAGCACACTACGGCCCTTGCAGCAAAAGTACAGAGCAACCTCCTCAGGTAGACCCCCAATTCGGCAATAAAGCCCCCGAACACCGTCAAGCGAGTCCGAAGTACTTTGCAACAGGATCGTCCGACCCTCCCATAGCCCGCCTAGCAATTCAGCCTCCGTCCCAGTCCCAGTGAAGCGGTGAAATTTGCGCCGTGCGTACATAATTACGCACTTAAAATACCATGGGCATTGGCGGAGGCACAACTAAAATGCGGTCCACAACGCGGCTCAACCTCCCTAGGACCCGTATACCTTCACCCTTTTCGTTCTTTCAGGCCCCTATCTTCTTGAGGCTCTTCTGGTAACCCGATTATCGGACCCATCACGGGATGGAAACACCAAGGAGGCAAGAAGCTTTGACGTACGAGGGAATCCCCAGGTAGTCTCTGATAACGATCGTAATACCTGTTTTTACATACCCACACGCAGCTCGCTCTTGGTTAGGACATGTCAAATAGTCCTATTTTTCTCATCGCACTACTTGTATACACACGCCTTGATGTATCATTCAAATAACAATGGAAAATAATGTGCAGCGTTAGCTTATTACTACATTTCTGATGTAGGGCGGAACCCTAGGGGCCGATCTTTCACGTTTGGAGTGGATCCTACGGGGAGACATGAAGAACGGCGGAAGAACACAAGGGGAATCACGGGGGAAAACGAGAGAGAAACACTCAACCGCCAAGGAATCGATCACACAAGGGCTAGATCATCGAACACATAAGGTAACACATGATCCAAAATCAACAAAGGAAGGATACAAGGGTAGCCGTTCTTCTCCGTGAGGAGGTCTTGATTGTCTTCTCCAGATGGAGGCCTTGAATCCGAATGGATCTTCTCCGAAGAGGCACGGTCCCTCACGTGGAGTAGATCCGGTACGGATGAGCTATGCTCTATCTCGAAATGAGCTATCACAACGCTAACCCTAACTAGGAGGAGGTGGGGGAGTATATATAGTCTAAGGGACGAAGGGGTACATGGGACTCGACCCGGATGAGCTGCACGCAGGCAGTGGGGACGGATGTCCGGGCGTCGGGCCGGATGTCCGGGCCTTCATGAGACGCCGAATATCCGGGCGCTGGGGCCGGATGTCCGGGCTGGCGAGTCCGGCTTACGTGACGGGCGCCAGATTGGGTCTTTGGGCGGATGTCCGTGACTCATGACGGGCGGATGTCCGGGCCTGGGGGCCGGATGTCCGGGCTGACTTGGCCAACTCTGGTGCTCTCTGGATGGAAGGGAGCCAGATTTCCAGGCGTTGGGCCGGATGTCCGGGCCTGGCCGGATGTCTGGGACATGGCCGGATATCCGGCTGCTGTAGCAGTAGACTCTTCTTCCTTCTCCTTCCTTCGCTCCCGCGCACACTTGGCCTTGGTCCTTGGGCTCTCCATGGTCTTCTTGGGTGCACCTGAGTATGCACAAGGTCCGCGCTTGAAGTAGCAACCATGTCTCACACGAATGGAAAGGGGAAGCATTTAGGAACGGGTTCACCTTGTGTTCAATGGCGCATAGTCGAGGTCTCATCTTGTGTATCCTTGGGGCTTGGAGAGTAGTCGGAGTGTACATGGGTATGAACGTGGGATGCTCCGCATCATATCCCCCCCCCCCCTTGGGAAAGATCCGACCTCGGATCGTGATCCTCATCACCATGGAAACTATTGTCATGGACGGACTAGTAGTTGGACGAAGTTGAAGACATGACGGAATCCAAGTAGTCCAAGGTGTCACCGGAGTGATAGACATGCAAAAAGAGAAAACACAAGCGACACTCGGAAATACAATGGTTAGCGCACACAAAGTGTCCATCATGTAAGAATGTGTCCGTGCGGCAAGATAGTGCATGGCAAGACACATGATGCTTATCAAGATGATCTAGAATGATATGCAAAGCATTCATGGGGTAATTAGCATGGTGCACAAAGCAACAAATTTTACCATTGTGCAAAATGATGTCATAATGGGATGGTTTATCAAGATCATGAACATGGTAATTGGTGCTCAATGTGATTATGTTGTCATGCAATTGATCATGGGCAATATGATGTATGAATATGGCATCAAGGAAGATCACATCAAATTTGCTAAGGAAATGCAGAAGCTCATATATCATTGATGACATGGGAATACAAGATGCAACAAGGCAATCATAATGTGAGTCAATCGATGCATGGGGTGCAAACTTGTGGTGAGTATGATATGTCCATCAAGCATGACATGTGGGAGCACAATCAACAAATATGCAGGTTTGAGTGCAATGTGCCAAAGGAGTGTTGATGTACCAATGCTCGATGTCGTGGCATGAGTGGAAATCCAAAGGTGCATCCAATAAGTCCGAGCGCTCCTCAATGTGAAGGTCCATAGAGCCAATCTCCAATGTCGCTCCTCCGTTCGCGAGATGTATCGTGTAGACAACAAGAAGGAAACAACAATGAAAGAGTGACCCATCCAATATGCGTATTTGAGGATGGCTCATAGAGAAGGAGTTCACCTTTATGAGAATGTCGAAAATGTTGGTGTCCCACATCGTGTATGCCTTCACATGACCAAGTTGTCTCATCATGGTACCGCCTTGTGAATCCTCCAAAATGAAAGAACATGACAAGCACTCGGAAAAACAAATGAGGTTAGCGGAAATGCGAAACCTATCATTCGTGTGGTAAGATACCCAACAAGTGTATGCATCATGCTCATCATAAGAAAGTACAAGGGAGTATTTCATAGTTTGGAGGCATATTATGCAAGAACAACCAAATACAAGAGGCTCAATCAAACAAGCATGCATCACAAGTAAAGTGTCCAAGTCTCCAAGATAAATAAGCATAGCAAGTTGGCGCTCAATACAAGGTGATATGAGAGATGCAACTAATGGAGACAAGAGACAATGATCATGACAAATCAAGTGAGAGGCATCAACATATATGTCATCAACCCAAGAAAGCAAGTAATAGTGGAACATGGGTGATGCAACCAAGCAAGTAATCATAGTGATCAAGTCAAGCAAGCTAGTAGTGCGAAGATGCAACATACTAGAAGGAATCAAAGCAAGCATGTCATGTGTGAAAATAGTGGGCATGGATAATTCACATGTCATAGCACAAGCATGAAAGCAAGATATGAGTAGAATAGCATGAATGTATTGGCGAGAGACCATATGTAAATAGCAATGGCACATCATGACTCTCCCAACACAACAAGCATCAATAGCATGGGGCACATGATAAACATGGCAATAGCAACAAGGATCTCCACCAAGCATGCAAATACACATAGAAGTAGCATAATGGTGAATCATGGGTAGATGCAAGCAAGGGTCACAATTGCATGGAAAAATCATGTAAAGAGGCATAACATGCAAAGTGAACACGATAGTATGGGCATAAGGTGACAAGTGGTAAATAGCCCATAGCCGTGTGAGAGCCAAGTAGAAGAGATGCGTGTAGTCCTTGCGCAAAGGGAACGGTGGTAAATATAGTCCACGGGATCCCAAGTCATTATTTCTCTCAAGAGCTCGTTTCGTCAACTATTGGGATTGAGAGGTTGACGAGTATATGTGAGTACCTACACAAAACAAAGACAAAGGGAAAATTGTGTGTGCGTGGTATATGTACACATCATTCATCATGATGCGCACATGCATGTGTAGGTTAGCACAAAATAGCCAATGCTCAAATAAATGAGATGTGTGACATAGAAACATGTCATCCATCATGATGGGTTTGTTATTATGTATAGCATAATGGAGACTCAAATTGTGTAATGCATCATGAGAAATATCTAGAGCATTGTTATTCATGGAATGCATATGGTGTACACTATCATGTGAATCATGCAAAGTATGAAATGCATCAAGATCTCCGAATACGTATGAGGAAACTATGGGGGTATCCTCATGAGCATGAGTAGCAACATCACAAGGAGAATATTGACAACATCCAGAACAAAGCATGTTTGGTTTTATGTGATCATGGCATGGCATAATAGATAAATTGCGCAAATCATGTAAAGGAAGCATGGCAATATCATCGCATGAAAAACAAAAGCCAATGACCATCATCTCGTCATCTGTGCCATAAGTGCAAATGGGATTGATTTTAATGGGGCATGCATAGTTACTATGTTGAGATTGAAATGATGCAATATGGGAGATCTCACTCATAGCATATGACAAGTTCAATGGGTTGTAAAACATGATGTGACCAAAAGAATTTTCACATGATATCCTGTGGAGCATAGCATCACAACCAGGCAACTCAACATGCTCATCATCATATTCATCATAGATAGGTAAGTCAAGGCATGAAGAAGTCTCACTAGCATGAAGCATGTGAATAGGTGGGTCAACATCATGGGAGCAATCGATGTCAAGAGCGTCCACTAGTGGGACAAGAGAAGCACCATCACCTATGTTACCTTTGGAGCATCGCTCATGTGTTGTAGGTGAGGTGTCGAAGATCCATTCGTTGTCCTCTTCATCTTGATGGAACCATGTGGGGGGTGTATCATCGTCCACCATGGCCGTCGTCATCTCCATTGGAGTGATGGACTCGTCGAGGATAGGCTTGTCATCGGGTAGGAGACCTAGCACCAAAGAAGAAAACACACTAGGAGTAGAGGGTAAGTCGTTAGGAATCATAGTGGCCTCACATGCCGTCTCAACTACCTCACTCACTACGTGTTGTGGCTCACTCACTCCCTCAAGGATGCACTCACTCATATGGTTGGTGGAGTCACTCAAATGGCTCTCAACCTCACATAGGATGTGTGTCATGATCTCATATGTGGGGCTAGTGGTGGTCACACTCATCCTCTCATAGGAAATGCTCTCCATGTCACGTATGGTGGAGTCACTCATGTGGTAGTGGCTCTCCTCACATGGCACTTGGGGCATCTCAACATATGTGGGTGTCGGAGAGATGTTGGTGCAAATGTCTCCATGTGCGGTCGCGTAGCTTGACCTTGAGTATGAGTCCAATATGGCCGTCGTCTTCATGTTGTTGAAGAGGTTCGTGCTCGTCGCCATGGTCGAAGGGAATGGCCCTTGCTCGACATTCTTGTCGACGTCTTGTTGTTGGAGGTCCATATGATGTGGCACCTCGTAGCTCGTCTCCATGACCGAAGGGAGTTTCCCATGCTCGGCCATCTTCCTTGGGGGGCTTCCGAAGATGGAAGTGTCGCCCTCGCTCGTACGTAGTCGCGTTGGACTTGATGAAGTTGTTGTAGGCGTACTCGTGGGAAGTAGGCGAAGATGCCGTACGTCCAAAGGCGAAGATGCCTTGATAGCACTTGGCGAAGATGCCAAAGTGGTTGTTGTAGCCGTAGCGCTGTCTTGGTGGTGCTCGTCTCGCGGTCTTCTCTTTTGCTCATGAAGCTTCGACTTGGTGTGAAGTAGGGCTTGTTGGGACTTGTGCATTTGCGCTTGTGGAGCATCTTCATGATAATGATGTCGTTGTCGTGCTTGAGCTCGTAGTAGATGTCGTTCGTCGTCGTCGTGCACATGTTGCTTGGAGGTGACTTTCCCTTCATGACGATGTTGATCACGATTGTGACGGTGGTCATCACGAAGATGTGGACGTGGACGAATTGCGCTTGCATCGTTTTCGCGCTCCAAAGACTTGTGGCTTGAATGTCGCCCCCTTGAAGATGGCGAAGGGGAAGAAGACTTGATCAAGGCTCTAATCTCCTCCATCCTTGCATCTTGCTCCTCTTTATGTGCGGAAAGCTTCTTGTCGATGTAGTCCCTTTTCCTTGCTTCGGAGTGACGAATGTCGATGGAGATGTTCTCGATGCGCTCTCGCAATCTTGATTGTGCACCTTGCATTTGTCGTTGTAGATCGAAGATGGACGCTTTGGAGATGTAGTTGTTCATGTTGTAGTTGTTGTCATAGACCGGAGAGGAAATGCCTTGCCTATCCATCACAAGACTCGAGCAAATATGAGTGGGAGAAAGAGAAGAACTAGACCAAATGTACCTTGACCAATGTTGAAGATGGATCAATGATCACTCAAATGTGTAACAAGGAAATAGCACAATTGGTACCAATTCTTGTCGGTTCTCACACCTACACACGTAAGGCTTTGGGTGGAGCTTGGTGAGGATAGTGGCACAAAAAATTGATGCAAAATGTTAGCAAGAGTCAATAATGTTGAAATAGATTCACAAATTCGCAAGTGAAACAAATGGACCAATAGCAATATGGATGGCACACGGAAACGCACACGCAGATAGATAAATGGGGTCGTGCAACCAAGGAATGAGCACAAAATGTGGAATCCACGGAAAACGCTCGTGTTTCAAAACTCAAGAGAGACGCTAGCACGATTGCTCTATAGGCGGATACGACACTTGTGCACAACCTATGATATGCAAAATGGATAAACTTCTATCCCAAGTATGCTATGTATGTATGGTTTCCGGTGTTCCTCTCAAGATGATCCAAGATGATCGGATATGACAATCTTATGTGCAATGAGGTATGATGCTATGGCACTTGCTTACAAGATCTTTGCTCTTTCTCTTTTGCTTAAAAGCTTATTCTTCTTTTTTTGTATGGCCACTTTTGCACAATGCACAAACCAAGATAGCAATTGTGTACATGCAGGAACAAACTTGTGACACAAGATATGATACCAATAGATGCACCACGATGATATGGTATATATGCTATGGGAAGTATGGATCACTAATGTGCACAAGTAACGTTGCCGGCAATACTCAAATGGCTAGTCTCGATAGGCAAGTGACGCAAAATGGGCTAGGGGTTAACAATGCAATGGCAAGGGGAATATACAATGGAGGGATACCACGATACCAAGATGATATGGAGGTTACCGTCCTTGGCGATGATGAGTGGCGGTGTTCTTGATGTAGAAACCAAGATGATGGAGACTCGTCCCTAAGTAGCCGAAACACCTTTGGAAATGGAAAAACCGCGAACTCAAAATCTCAAACGTCAAATGTCAAAATGGTGGTAGCGGAGAGCGGTGGTGGTGTGCACTTGGCAATGCGGAGGTGGGATGATGGGCTATACACGTGTCAGAGTTGAAGTTTCCGTCCCTAAGTAGCCGAAACACCTTAGGAGACACAAGCCACAACTCAAACAATCTCAACCAAAATGGGGTTAAATTGGGGTGGGGGAAGTGTATGGTGGGCAAGTCTATGCGGAAGTGGTGGTGGTGGTTGATGAAGAAGCAATTGTCCCTAAGTAGCCGAAACACCTTAGGAGACTCATATCACTACTCAAGCAACCACTAGTGCTATGGTGAACAAAATGGGTTAGGTTGCGGAAGTCGGTGGTGGTTATGCGGATGTTATGGTGGAAGCCCTAGGCAAAGATGCCAAAATTCACAACATTTGATGGAGTCAAATGATGTTGGTGGTATTTTTGTGGGATGGGGGATGTCAATATCTTCAAAACAAGCTAAAGAACGTCAAAAACGGACTCCGGATGAATTAGTTATGGACAAAACGGTGAAACGGGAAAAGCTGAAATCACAGGGGCCAGACATCCGGGGCTCGGGCCGGATTTTCGGGACCTGATGTCCAGAACCGCGCGCAAAAATGTGCTCCAGGAGCCGGATGTCCAGGCTAATGGGCGGATGTCCGGGCTGGTCGGGCCGGATGTCCGGGCTCCAAATCCGAGGATGAACTCGAGGAACTCGATTTTGGGGCGGAAATTGATGATTTCGGGGCCAAAATTGGAGAGATTTCGTGGATGGAAAGTGGGGAAACTTGGGGAGATGCTAGATCCACTTGAAACCAAGCAAATCCATGGATGAAAATCAACAAAACATCATCAAACCAACAAATCACAAAAAAATTTGGGGGCTATTTTTGGTGGGGATTTTCGGATTTAGGACGAAATCAACAAAATCAAGCTAGAAAAAGAGGGGTAGGGGCTCCAAAAACATGATCAACGTGGCTCATGATAGCAAGATGATGTAGGGCGGAACCCTAGTGGCTGATCTTTCACGTTTGGAGTGGATCCTACGGGGAGACACGAAGAACGCGCGGAAGAACACAAGGGGCATCACGGGGGAAAACGAGAGAGAAACACTCAACCGCCAAGGAATCGATCACACAAGGGCTAGATCATCGAACACATAAGGTAACACATGATCCAAAATTAACAAAGGAGGATACAAGGGTAGCCGTTCTTCTCCGTGAGGAGGTCTTGATTGTCTTCTCCGGATGGAGGCCTTGAATCCAAATGGATCTTCTCCGAAGAGGCACGGTCCCTCACGTGGAGTGGATCCGGTACGGATGAGCTATGCTCTATCTCGAAATGAGCTATCACAACGCTAACCCTAACTAGGAGGAGGTGGGGGAGTATATATAGTCTAAGGGACGAAGGGGTACATGGGACTCGGCCCGGATGAGCTGCTACTTGCAGCAGGGGGCGGATGTCAGGCGTCGGGCAGATGTCCGGCCTTCATGAGGCGTCGGTTGTCCGGTATTGGGGCGGATGTCCGAGCTGGCAGTCCAGGCTTACATGACGGGCGCCGGATTTCGGTATTTGGGCGGATGTCCGTGACTCATGACAGGTCGGATGTCGGGCCTGGGGGCTGGATGTCCGGGCTGACTTGGCCGACTCTGGTGCTCTCTGGATGGAAGGGAGCCGGATTTCCGGGCATTGGGCCGGATGTCCGGGACATGGCCGGATGTCCGGCTGCTGTAGCAGCAGACTCTTCTTCCTTCTCCTTCCTTTGCTCCCGCGCACACTTGGCCTTGGTCCTTGGGCTCTCCATGGTCTCCTCTTGGGTGTACCTGAGTATGCACAACGTCCGCGCTTGAAGTAGCAACCATGTCTCACACGAATGGAAAGGGGAAGCATTTAGGAACATGTTCTCCTTATGTCCAATGGCGCATAGTCGAGGTCTCATCTTTTGTATCCTTGGGGCTTGGAGAGTAGTCGGGGTGTACATGGGGATGAACGTGGGATGCTCCGCATCAATTTCTTTTTCTCTTTTCCTTGACTGATTATTTATTACAAATTGCACCTGTACATTCTGGTACGGTCAGTTCGCCGGGGGCTTCAGCGTACCCCATGACACAACAAGAAAAGTCCGAACACTTTCGACAGTGCGGCACCCCGAACTTATAGCATTATATGCATCAGCTCCAAATCATGTCTTGGGTCAATAGTTGGGTTGCCCGGCTCCCATGTTTTGCTACCTTACATTCTGCTATATCGGCTAAGGTGGCACTGGGAGAACTACTGCGATTGTGTCCCGGTTCTTCCGGACGAGCACCTCAGTAGAGAAAGCCGAAAACTGATTGTCATGATGCGGCGAGAGCTGGTCGCTGTTCGAGAGGTCTCAAATCCTTAAAGATTTTTCCGCTTTGGGCGAGGAATCGGTCTTTGTCCGATTTAGGCGTGTGTAGCGCCCCAAGTTCGGCCTTCCGAATACCAGGGGTACGCCAAAATTTAAAATTATGGAACTTCTATGGCTAAGTGAGGGTGATAAAGCTGTATAGTCCTATTGCCTTGTTCGTTGCGCTAAACACCTCCTTAAAGGACCAAAAATTTGGATAAAAGAGTGTTTAGATAAATCCCGAACACCCCGGTACTAGTTACATGGGGCCGGAAGCCGACTACTGGCCAACTCTCAGATTTTGTAAGCGGCCGCACAGAAGGTAAAATTTTAAATCAACAAGCGTTATATTGCGCAAATGAACTTGTTTTCATATTACAGGATAAGATGAGTACATTCACTCAAATATTACATCCTTAGCACATTGCTCTGCCACAAGGCGGGAGCCCTTGAGTTCTTGTCATAATACTTTTCAGGGTGGCGGTGCTCCTTGCCCTTCAGTGGCCCCTCCGTCATCAGTTTCTCGGCATCCATATTCGCCCAGTGCACTTTCACGCGGGCGAAGGCCATGAATGAAAACTGGCCGCTTTATGACTTCAAGCCACGGGCAGGCATTTACAAGCCGCTTCACGAGGCTGAAGTAGCTGCTGGGCAAAGGCTCGACAGGCCACATCCGGACTATGAGGTCCTTCATGGCCAGTTCAGCCGCCTTGTGCAGTTTGACCAGTTGCTTCAGCTGGTCGCTCAAGGGCATCGGATGTTCTGTCCCAAGATACTAAGACCAGAACAACTTCTCCGACGAGCTCCATTCTTTGGCTCGGTAGAACTCTGCGGCATCAGATATGCTGCACGGTAGATCTGCGAACGCTCCTGGAGAGCTCCAAATTCGGGTAAGTCAAAGGAAAGTCTCCTTCACATGCTTGCTTTGCATAATGAATGCCTTACCCGCCGCAATCTTCTTGATCGCCTGAATCTCCTGGAGGGCCTTTTGGGCTTCGGCTTTGGCATCTTGCGCACTCTGGAGGGCCTTAATAAGCTCGGACTCTTGAGTCTTAGAGTCACGCTCCAAGGACTCGTATTTCTGGAAGAAATCCTAGAGCTCTTGTTGGACCTCGTTGACCCGGGCCTCGTGCTTCTCGCGCTCGGCGCGCTCCTTGGCCGCTTTGACTTCGACCTCGGTCAGCGCCTTCTTAAGGGCCGCCTCTTCGGTTGTGGCCCCTATTAAAGTTCATGATGCTTCTATTAGTAGCAACAATTTTTCCTTTATAAATATACAAATAGGGTATTGTGTACCTTTGTTTTCCTCGAGCTGCCTCTTCACGAGGCCGAGCTCTCCCTCGGTCCGCTCCAGGTCCCGCTTTAGCCCAGAGACCTCCAGCAATCTGGCGGCGCTGCCAGCGGCCGACCTTATTTACATAGACATCTTTTGTTAGACTCCTACGGATGTTATTTGATCCTCTGTTCGGCCTTTCTTTCCGAACACCGAACAGAGCATCATGGGCTACTGTCTATACTGTGATATTGTCTTACAATTTTATTACTTACCTCAAAGCCTGTTAGGAGGCTGGCGCAGGCTTTGATCAATCTGCTTTTGGCGGACCGGACCTTCTCAATCACCGTACTCATAATGGTACGGTGTTCTTCATCAATGGAAGCGTCGCGAAGCGCTTCCAACAAGTTGTCCGATGCCTCTGGATGGACAGAGGTCATCGGCACAGTGGCTCGCCCCTTAGAGAGGGGCTGCTTGCCTGAATCCGGAACCAGGGGTTCGAGCGATGTCTGGTGGGGGCGGACTTGCTGCGGCCCCATTATCAGAGTCCATGGGGGTCTTCCCCCCATGTGCCCGGGCAATGGGATTTCGCTTGGGGGCTTCTCCAGAACTGTCTCCCCTTGGTCCGGTAACCTCTGAGACAACACCTCGGTGTCATCCGCGGGCCTGGGGGAGGAGGCTGTCGGGAGTGAATCGTTGTTCATCGCCGACGGGCCCATAGACCCATCCGAAGAAGATACATCGGTGTGGGATTTAGCCGGACTGCATATGCACGTTCAGCATGATAAGAAGCAATAAAGCAAAACATACCGGAAGTATTATAGTGTCCGGATACTTACGACTTAGCCAGGGGCTTGTCCCTGGGCAACCACTCCTCGCCGCTGTAGGTGGCTGTGGTGGAGTGGTCCGAAAGGAAGGTCTTTCCCTTCTTGGACACCTCGGCCTCCCCAGATGGGGCGACCATCCTCTTATTCTCCCCTCCGGTTGGGGGGGGGGGGGAGGGATTTCCTCTTCCTCCTTATTGTCTTTGTTGGAGGAGTGTGCCTCGGTGTCTTCGGACGTCACGTCCGATGCCACCTTGCGCCGGAGACCTTTCCTGGTCCCCGCGGCCTTCTTCTTGGCCTTCTTCTCCGGCACCTCATAGGGCGCCGGAAACAACATCTTCGTTAGGAGAGGCGATGTTTGATCTTCAGGTAGCGGAGCCGGATAGTCAATTCGCTCCGCTATCGATACCCAGTCCTGATTAAATCAGCATGGAGGCTTAGTTTCCTCCCGCGGATGTGCTGGTAAAAGGCACATCTTGCAAAAATATAAAAACTCACCGGATGGGCTTGGCGTTTCACACTGAGTCCGCGATCTTCGGTTATGGGTGGGGGGACGTCGTGTCGAAGAGCTCTTGCAGCATCTGGTGTTTGGCCGGGTCGAACTCCCACAAATTATAGGCCCGTCTTTGACGCGGAAGGATCCAACGGATGAGCATGACATGGACCATGTTGACAAGCTTGATTTTCTTGCCTATCATATTCTGGACGCAGGTCTGGAGTCCGGCCAGCACCATCGTTGAGCCCTAGGCTAAGCCCTTCTCTTTCCAGGAGGTGAGCCGCATGGGGACGCCGGATCGAAATTCGGGGGTCGCCGCCCAGTTGGTGTCGCGCGGCTTGGTGATGTAGAACCACCCCAATTGCCACCCCTTCATGGTCTCCACATAGGAGCCTTCGGGCCAGGTGACATTGGGCATCTTGCCCACCATGGCGCCCCCGCACTCCGCTTGCTGGCCGCCCACCACCTTTGGCTTCACGTTGAAGGTCTTCAGCCATAGGCCGAAATGGGGCGTGATGAGGAGGAAGGCCTCGCACACGACGATAAATGCCGAGATGTTGAGGATGAAGTTGGGGGCCAGATCATGGAAGTCCAGCCCGTAGTAGAACATAAGCCTGCAGACGAACGGGTGGAGGGGGAATCCCAGTCCGTGGACAAAGTGAGAGAGAAACACTACCCTCTCCTGGGGTTTCGGGTTAGGGATGATCTGCCCTTCGGCCGGAAGCCGGTGCTCAATGGTTGCGACCAGGTATCCAGCCTCCCGAAGCTTCGTGATGTCTTCCTCCGTAACGGAGGAGACCATCCACTTGCCTCCCGCTCCGGACATATTCGGAATGACTTTGCGGAGAAGATGAAAGCTTGAGCGCTGGAGCTCGAGCGAGAGGATGAGCAGAGGAAGAGGAAGGTGTGGGTGAAAAAGGGGGAATCCTTATCCCTTTATAAAGGCGGTAGAAACTATGCGCCTCCCCACTTGCTCTGTTAACTCGCTTATTCCCCAAGCGTCGTGTTGATGGCGCGGTTGGGTTACCCACACCCGTATTGATGAGAATCCCGTGATAAGGGGAACACGATCTCTATTTTGACAAGACATGCCAATAAAACCGCCTCGCAAGACGTGTAGTGCCAGGTTGGGAAAAACGGTTTTGATAATAACCGGGCCGCAGCGTGATATCACGCTAGGTAAAAGTTGTCAGCAGATTAGATTCGTGGAATATTGTGCTCTCTATGGTGGTATGTGGAATTTGTTTTGCAGAGCCGGACACGATTCTTGTGTTCAAAATCTTCTTTGGAGTATTCAGAGAAGGAACCCGCCTTGCAATGTCGAAGACAATCTGCGTGCCGGACTCATCATCATTGAAGCCTGGTTCAGGGGCTACTGAGGATGTCCAGGATTAGGGGGTCCTCGGACAGCCGGACTATATGCTTATGCCGGACTTTTGGACTATGAAGATACAAGACTGAAGACTTCGTCCCGAGTCCGGGTGGGACTCTCCTTTGCGTGGAAGGCAAGCTTGGCAATTCAGATATGTTGATTTCCTTCTCTATAACCGACTCTGATGTAACCCTAGCCCCCTCCGGTGTCTATATAAACCGGAGGGTTTAGTCCGTAGGACAACAACGATCATAATCATAGGCTAGCTTCTATGGTTTAGCCTCTACGATCTCGTGGTAGATCAACTCTTGTAATACTCATATCATCAAGATCAATCAAGCAGCGAGTAGGGTATTACCTCCATAGAGAGGGCCTGAACCTGGGTAAACATTGTGTCCCCCGCCTCCTATTACCATTAGCCTTAGACGCATAGTTCGGGACCTCCTACCCGAGATCCGCCGGTTTTGACACCGGCAAGGATCTATACATTAAATCTTCCACCAAATAAACCAACTAGCATCAACTACAAGATGTAATCAACATTACTACAACCCACTGGTACCAATCTGAGGTTTTGGGACAAAGATTGAATACAAGAGATGAACTAGGGTTTGAGATGAGATGGTGCTGGTGAAGATGTTGATGAATATTGGTCCTACCACCATGAGAGGATCGTTGGTGATGTCGATGGCTTCGATTTCCCCCTCCCGGAGGGAAGTATCCTCGGCAGAATCACTCCGCAGGAGAGCAATAGTGCTCCTGCCCAGGTTCCGCCTTGAGACGGCGGTACTTCATCCTGAAAGCCTTATTTTTATTTTATTTTATAGGTCAAAACCCTTCATATATTGGAATATGGACACCGGAGGCCAGCCGTGGGCCCCACAAGGCATCAGGGCATGCCTAGGGGGTGGCCACGCACTATTTCCTCGTGGGCAACTGGTGGCCCTGCTGGTATTTCTTTGCTCCAATATTTTGTATATATTGAATGAAAAATCTCCGTGAAGTTTCAGGTCATTTGGAGATCTGTAGAATATGTATCTCTAATGTAGCTGTTTTAGGTCCAGAATTCCAGCTGCCGGTAATTTCCCTGTCTATATAAATCTTGCAAATTAAGAGAGAAAATGCATTAGAATTGCATCATAAAGTGGAATAATGACCAAAAACAATATAAATAACAGTAGGAAAACATGATGCAAGATTGATGTATCACCTACTGCTGGCATCAAAGTTGACTGGGATGACATCCACCATTTCCTATACTTTATTTATTATCTTGAGGACCTGGTGGGGCAATTCAATGGTAGAAGGCCACATGGGATATATGTGCCACTGGTGCACACATTGAACATGTTCGTCTGTGTCAAGAAACTGATGGTACAAGCTGTTTTCTGTTATATATGTTGTTCATTAACTCTTGCTTATACACAATTTTATAGTTGTATTCTTCTGCTTGAAATAGAAATTGCCCCGTTTTATTGTTCCTATGCAGATGCCTGGCCATGGTTGAGTCAGACTTGTCCTTGGTGAGAACAATATGGTTATGTCGACCTACTCCATTTCCCTTAGAGATGAAAGCATTCTCATTCATGGGTAGTCTCAAATGATGAGGGGCCGTCGATCTTGGAGAATAGGACAGAAGGTCTTGTTCATGCTTTTCCATGGCTCGGAAGTGAATATTCTATTTATTGACCACATTGCAAGATGAAGCCGCTTTTAGAAAGTTGTGGATGCGAGGGGTGGCGCCAGGGCCTTATCCTGGGGCTTGGTGGCCTCACCCTTCATTGTCTGTAGGAAAAGTAGCATGGTTTGAGGCATGCCTTGTACAATGAACTTGTATACGTACTCATACTGCTTCCAACTTTGGTTGTTAAGTAGACCTACTACTTTCAGTTAAGGTTGCTAAGTACTCCTGTTGCTTGTAAGTCGTAGATTTCAAACAAATTACTTCTAATGTTTAAATCCTCACTTAACCAAAATTATACGAGAATGCTATTAGCTAACGTTCCATGGGAGGAGGATGGCAAATGAACACATTTTCCTGGCAGTTTTAGTTGTGATGCAAGAACAAATGGTGGTAGTTTTAGGAATGTTATCTGGGTACTTGCCTAGTTTTTCTTTTCTTGTGAAAAGCATACACAACGTGGTGTCGGCTTAGTCAACAAACAATTTTGCTAGCCATGGTCATTGGATTGACATTCGTTGTCTGTCATCTTTCTTCACAGCCACAAAAACATAACTAGCGCCAACTGATATGTCTCCAACATATCTATAATTTTTGATTGTTCCATGATGTTATATTATCAATCTTGTATGTTTTATATTCATTTTATAGAAACTTCATATCATTTTTTGGGACTAACCTATTGACATAGTGCCCAGTGCGAGTTGCTGATTTTTACTTGTTTTTACTTCACAAAATATCAGTACCAAACAAAGTCCAAATGGCACAAAACTTTTTGGAGATTTTTTCTGCCCAGAAGACAACTTGGGAGCCAAGGAAGTGCTATAGGGGAGGCCTGTGGGGCCCACAAGGCACCAGGGCGCGCTAGAGGCCCCAGGCGTGCCCTGGTGGGTATTGGGGCCCACAGGCCCCCTCTAGACCGCCTCTCAGCTCTGTAAATACCCAAATGTTCCAGAATCCCTAGAGAGTTGGGAGATCGGAGTTTCCACCACCGCATGTTCCAGAACCACGAGATCCAATCTAGAGGCCTTTTCCAGCACCTTGCTAGGGGGGAAACGATCACGGAGGGGGTTCCTTATCCTCATTGGTGCTCCTCCGATGATGTGTGAGTAGTTTACCACAGACCTATGGGTCCGTAGGCAGTAGCAGATGGCTTCTTCTCTCTTTTTGATCTTCAATACAATATTCTCCTTGGAGATCTATTTGATGTAACCCTTTTGCAGTGTGCTTGTTGGGATCCGATGAATTGTGAGTTTATGATTAGATCTATCTATGAATATTATTTGAGCCTTTGCTGAACTATTATATCCATGATTGTTATAGCCTCATATTTCTTATCCGAATCTTTGGTCTGGTTTGGCCAACTAGATTGATTTTTCTTGCCATGGGAAGATGTGCTTTGTGATGGGTCGATCTTGCGGTGCTCAATCTCAGTGATAGAAAGAGACATGACATGCATGTATCGTTGCCATTAAGGATAAAAAGATGGGGTCTATTCCTACATGAATAGATCTTGTCTACATCTTATTGCATTACTCCGTTTCTTCATGAACTTAATACACTAGATGCATGCTAGATAGTGGTCGATGTGTGGAGTAACAGTAGTAGATGCAGGCAGGAGTCGGTCTACTAATCTTGGATGTGATGCCTATATAAATGATCATTGCCTTGGATATCGTCATAATACTTGCTTTTCTATCAATTTCCAACAGTAGTTTGTTTACCCACCATATGCTCTTTTCTTGAGAGAAGCCTCTAGTGAAATCTACGGCCCCCGGGTCTATTTTCTATCATATTGCTTTTGATCTATTTGTCCAAAATCCAAAAATACCTTGTTGCACCTTTTATTTCTTTATTTTATTTTGTGTTTCTATCATATCTATTTATCTGATCTTATACTATTTAATCTATCTCAATACCGAGGAGGGATTGTGTCGCGTGAAACCACGGCCACCTATGGGGACAGGGTGGCCCCTTGCTGGCTTGGCAGGGGGAGTCGCATTGCACAAAGAGGAGACCGACATGAGGGTAGCGTGTCAGAGATCACACAGGCAGTTTTACCCAGGTTCGGGCCGCCGCGAGGTGTAAAACCCTACTCCTTCTTTGGTGGATTGATGGTGGAAACGTGGTGGTGGTGCGCAGTACACTTGCCCGGCAAGGGTTGCCTCAGGGTGGCAGCGGCTACGAGCATACGTGGGTGCGAGTGGTCTAACTTTCCAACTCCTTGACCTATTTCCATGGGCCTCCTTTTATAGGCTAAGGGGTCACCACAGTGGCAAATTAGTCATTAGACACTGATAAGATAGCAAATAGTGCTATCATACCTAACTCTGCAGGCTGACAGTGGCATTTAATGCGCCGTTGAACGTCACGTCATTGGTTGCCCGACAAGGCTTGTCGGGCTATCTTGCCAGCTTCACGTCTGCTCATCTGGCACGTCATAGGACGGGTGTCATCTGTGGGTTCTCTTGGTGGAGAGTGGCTGCCATGTGGCGAATGGTTGCCACTTAATCACTTTGCGCCTTGACACCGCACTGATCGACGACGTAGGTCGTGGTGGAGTGGTCGGTGGGTGATCTGGCCTCCGCAGGTCCCGGCAGGCCCTGCTGGGATGCCTTGGTCATCTTCTTCTGGGGGTGGCCTCGCCCCTTGCCGGTCTCGCCTGCCCGGCAAGGGAGGCTTCTTTCTTGATGATATCTTGCTTCTCTGAATTGGCCTTGGCCCCTTCCGATCTTCTTGTTGATGCTTCGAATCTCTTGGTCTTTTACTCATCTTGGTCTGGTGCTCCAATCTTGATCTTGTGCCTATGCATAGTCAGGGCGACATGCCGAGTGCATTGCACCGGCGAAGCCCCTAGGCCTGCCCGAGCGTCTTCTTTGGCGTCATCGGGTAGGGCCTAACAAGTCTGCAGTAGTCTTCTTTGAAGAGGCTGGTCTCTTGAGATTTTCTTTGCTTGGCCAGTTTCCGGTTTCTTCGCGCATCGTGCGTGACGTTACGAAAAAAGCTCGGATCGTGTCCTGCATGGCGCTAGCACCCCACGATCACGGGCCGGAAACGACCATCCCACTTGCTTCTGTGCTTCTGGCTCATCCGCCACGTGTCCCCCATGCCTCAGGAAGGGTAGGTGGTGGATGCAGAGGGCATGAGTGTTAGTGCCACAGCGGGAAATCAGGCGTCACTGGTTGGGGCAGCGGGTTGGTCCTGATCCCCCACGTCTCTAGATGGGGAGGGGAGGCCATATTGGATGAGCAGGGCAGCCACCCTAGGGATGAGGGGCCGGCCCCTGGCCTCGCCCTCCTATAAAAGGGGGCAAGAACGGTGTTACTTCCATACGCACCTCTTCCTCCTTCTTTCTTCGTAGTCTTCCCTCACTTGTCATGGTGAGGGGGGCGAGGGCACGCTGGTACTCCAATGGCGACGACGAGGGCTTCTACTCGATAGCGCATCTCTATTCCTCTGGAGCTTGCAGCGGTGGAGATCGCCATGAGAGGAGGAGGGAGGGGGCGAGGTCGAGGTCGTCATGGCGCTTGAGGAAGAGGAGGATGGGGCGACGCTCCCGGTGGCTCCTCCACTGATGGAAGGCCATGCTGGAGACCAGCCCCAAGAATTCTTCATCAAGTTGTACAAGCCTCTGTGCAGCGATCTTCGTCTTCCTACCCCATTCGCCCGTGAAATGGAGCTCGATCCGCCGCACGCCTTCAGGCTGTACATGAGGGGCTGCGGGAATGGCGGCATCTGGGTCGATGTTGACTTCCCGACTCCTCATGTTATGTATCTCCGCCGTGGTTGGAAGACCTTCGCCCGTGCCCATAGCTTGCCGGAGGGGCACACTCTCGAGTTCAAATTAATGGAGAGCGACCGGCTCTCCGTCAAGGTCTTTGGGCACTCGAGAATTCGCTTAGGGTGTTGCGCGGAGAGCCGTACCGATGACGAAAGCTCCTCCTCGAGCGGCAGCGATGAGGAGGACCGTGACGGCGATGACGATGCCGGCGGGTGGGAGGGTGACTACTCTGACTCCGGCTGACCGCCGCCCGCACTATCTTCATCAGGCGGCAGCACCAACATCTGGATCCACACCTCCTCCCCGGCAACATGATTTTCCGGGGAGTTGGATAAAGAGGCGGGGATGGTGCTTCCGGGCTCCTCCAGCAGTCTTCCAGCTGGGCCTCGGCAGGCTTCTTCTCGGGCTGTAGCTCCGTTAGCCCTGCCGTGCCCTGCTGGCCCTGGTGGCGGTGGTCGACGGGTTGCCTCCGCCGTGCTCTCTATCGTTGCATTCCCCGGTGCTCCCCCTTTGTCCTTTTAGCCTTCATCTGCCGTGCCTGGGAGGAGAGGGACAAGAAAGGGATTACGGGGCACTTATCTTTTTTCAATCTTGACTGTAGGCACTAGCCAAATTTTAACTCAAATAATGTAATCTCTCGTGTCCATGCTTGTGTTATGTAATGCTTGTACTTGTATCAGCATGTTAATGAAAAAGATGAACCTTGTCGGGAACCCGTGCATGTATATGTCTATGTAGAGGTGAGGTGCCTCTTTAGTGTAAATAAACGAGTTTGTCCTGGCAGGCTATCTTGCCGGCACCCTTTTTGTCTGTCGGAGAGCCATATCTGCCGGGTTATAGACAAAGGGGCCAGCCCCCTGCCAACTTCTTTTTACCAAAGGCAACTGCGACCATTCTAACTGAAGCAACGTTCGAGTCAGGAATGGGAGCACCTAAGTCTAAAAAGAGCGGTGAGGTTTTCTAATGCATAAGTTATAGCTTACAGAACACGAATGGACAAGAGGTAGCACTACAAAAAAAAGACACATCTGTGACATTTTGGGATGAACGAATTTTTTTCCTGTCATGCTTATGACACTTCTACGACGATAATTGTGACAAAACCCGGTATCATCATAGATGTGGTGGGCTTCTACTTCTATGAAAAAAAATCATGACAGAAATGGGCTTTTCGTCCTGGGCGGGCGGAACACGCAACTGCATGACATTCTTTGGGTCGTGCATGACGGAAAAAACCATGGTAGAAGCAAGGGCGAGGAAAATATCGGGGAGTTCCCGGTTATGGTGGGTGGTCGGGGGCCGAGCGATGCGCGTTTCTCTCGTACACGGACGTGTTTGGATGCGAGGCGTTGGGCTCTGACTGAACCCGAGCGAGGCGTTCACCTAACTAAAACCGAGCGATTGCACTGCAGGCTACGTGTTACTGTACTTGAGCGATCGATCGATGGCTGTTAACTGAACCCGATCGAGTGATTCCTTCTCTACTGCTGCTAACTGAAGCCGATCGATGCTGCCTCTGGATGAATTGTGATCCTTGTTGGGGGGGTTGGATTAACAGTTCTGGTGGGGGTTGGAAGAACAGGAGCCCGTGGTAGTAGAGGCCGTTGCCGCTGGATGAACAGGACCCCGATCGATCGATCCGGTTAGGGTATGGATGAACAGGACCCCGTGGAGGGCTGGGTGAACAGGACCCCGTGGTGGGCTGGTTGAATAGTACCCGGCGGAGGGCTGGATGAACAGTAGCCCATGGAGGGGTGGTTGAACAGGACCCCGTGGAGAGGGCTGGTTGAACAATAGCTAGTGGAGGAGCGCGGTGGAGGCGGATGAGCAGGGCACATGGATGAATAGTCGCGGTGGAGGCTGGAGGAGGTCGACGGTGGATGAGCGATAGCTGTGGGAGGCTGGAGGAGGTCGGCGGTGGAGATGAACAATATCCCGTGGAGTCTCGTTTTGCGGTACGCCACACCACTCCCGGTGAACAGGACCCCCGTTTCGACCGTAGCGCTCCAACACAAGTCCGTTTGCTCCATTTTGCGGTGCGCCACACCCCTCCCGATCAACAGGACCCTGTTTCGACCGTAGGAGGTCGAACAAAAGTCCGTTTCCTCAGTTTTGCGGTATCAGACCCCTCCCGATGAACAGGATCCCATTTCGACCGTGGCTAGTCGAACACAAGGCCGTTTCCTCCGTTCTATGATACGCCATACCTCGTTTCCATCGGCTGTTCCGTCCAAGCCGGTTGGCTCCTGATGAACACGACGACGCATTCCGTTCTGACCCAGCCGGTTGGCTCCCCATGAACACGATGACGACACAGTTTCTTCGTTCCGACCCAGCCATATACACGAGCCCTGGCCGTACGTATGCGCGAGTAGGCGTTCGAGACCCCGCTCGTATGTACATGCGTGGCCGTATTTACTTTCTTGCAACCTGGCCGCTGTACATACGTGTACATGCTACGTGCGCGCCTCTACTAAGACAGGTGCCCTTCCTTGCATGACCACGATTCATCGCTGCAGCCTGCAGACAGACCGATCGACCAGTATGTACGTACACGTTCGCGACCAAAATGACAAGCTACATACGCTTCGACCAGGTGGGTCCCGACTTTCAGGTACTTCCTTGCGTGCGAAGATGTAGCTGGTGGGTCCTAGCAGTCAGGGGGGAAAATCATTTTTTTGCCCGTAATATGGACGCACTTCCTTGCGTGCGAAGATTTAGCTGGTGGGTCCCAGCAGTCAGGAGGAAACATTTTTTTTGTGAAATACGGTGGCCCGTCTGGTGGGTCCCTGCTGTTAGGTGGAGGAATAATTATTTTGCACGTAATAAGGAGGCACTTCCTTGCGGCTGCCGTGGACCCAACTGTCAGCCTCTCCACATACAGTACTCTTCCGATGGAAGTCATTCCTTAACCATGCTGACCACACTGCGCCGAGAGCACCAGGGCGGTGGACAACGGCGAAGCCTAGGAAGGGGACGACGCGGAGCCGGGGAAGACGCGGCAGTGGAAGCCCACACGGAGAGGAGTACGAGGGTTCATTGGTTCGGCTACGGTGTGAGGCTGCCGTCGCCGCAGAATAACACAGGGGGTGGTGTGTAGAGGGATGGCCTGGCCAGCGGTGGGATTAGTAGGGGCGGTGAGGCCTCCGCGGCATCACAGCCGGCCACGGGAGGCAGGAACAACCGACGCTGGTTTGGGCGGCTGGAGCAAGAAGACCAGAGGTTGAAGAAGCACTAAGGCCGTTGGATGGACATCGTACTATCACTGGAGCTCGAATCGTTCATATTGACTTAGTTGACAAAGCCCTCCGTCCCCATCAACTTAGTAGGCCCACAAGTCAGCCTCCCACTATGCCGGGTCCCAACTAGCAGGGGGAGTATTCATATTTTTGTGCGTAATAAGGAGGCACTTCCTTGCATGCGAAGATATAGCTGGTGGGTCCGACCTGTCAGTGGGGGGAACATTTTTTTCACGAAATACAGAGGACCTTCCGGTGGGTCCCAGATTTCAGGTGGAGGAATCATTATTTTGCGCGTAATAAGGAGGCATTTCCTTGTGTGCGACCGTGGACCCAGCCGTCAGCCTCTCCACGTACAGTCCACGTCCGATGGATGTCGTTCGTTCACCAAGGTGACCAGGCCGCACCGAGAGCACCAGGGCGGTGGACGACGGCGAGGCCTAGGAAGGAACGACAGGGCGAGGAAGAATCGGCGGTGGTTGCCGCAGCGGTTGAAATCTGAGGTTTACTAGTCCGGCTGCCGTCGCCGGAAAATAACGAGGAGGTGTGGGTGAGTAGAGGAATGGCACGGCCAGCAGCGGAGTAGGGTGGGGTGTTGCGGCTGTCGCGGCGACCTGACCAACCCGCCAGAGGCGGGGCGCGAGCAGTCCCACCGGCGCTAGTTTGGGCGGTTGGAGCAAGAAGATCGAGATATTGAAGAAGCGCGACCGTTGGATTAACATCCAGCAGTCCTTTGCTACTAGAATCTTTTGTGGACTAAGTTGACAAAGCCTTTCATACACGCCAACCTAGTAGACCCACAAGTCAGCCTCCAAATCTGTCCCAAACTGCATACAACCCGAAATTTCTAGCCAGTTTCAAATTAATTTTAAAACTAAATATACCTTAATTTAAATCCAATGAAATTTTACCCGCACAAAAACAATGAAATTTAAAATATCAAAATCTGAAAGAAAAAAGTATTTTTGAACTAATTGCCTGTTTGCTGTATTTTTTCATTTTACAGCCCATTTATTATTACTTATAGCCCATTTCTTATTACTTATAGCCCATTTTCTAGGCAAAATGCATCCCTCCTCATCTTGAAAGATTTCCGACCCAGCAGGGTGTAGAAAAGCAAGTAGGCCTATGTTGGTTATTCTGCAAAAAAAAGTTGGCTAGACATTTTCAGAAAGGAAAAAAACAAACTAGGCCTCATGTGCTAAACATATGAAATAAAAGCATCGGCTAGATGGGCCACAGCTCCCGCACAACCCAGTTGATACCATTCTCCGTCCTGAAAAAACAAAATTACTACGCGCGCTGTTGGGTCCCTAATGTCATCCTCACCATGTACAGTCATCTTCTTATTCCTCTCAGTTGTTGACCATGTTGACAACACCGGAGGGCGGCGCCGCGACGAGCGAACCAAGGCGGAGGACGATGGTGAGGCCTTGGACGGGAACGAACATGAGTCGGGGAATATGCGCAGAGTTTTAGGGTGCGATGTGGCCACGATGCATGCGCGGCAGCACAACCAGCCGTGGGAGGCGGGAGCATGCGGTCCCGCCGCCGCTGGTTTGGCTTTGGTGGCTGGAGGAAGAAGAGACTGAAGAAACACGACAGACGTTGAATGCAATCCAACGGTCAAGGTTGGCAGAATCGTTTGTTGACTAAGCCGACACCAAGTAGCATGCTTTTTTATATATAGGAAGAAAAGAAAAAATGGGCTCGTTCACCTGATAACATTCCCGAAACTGCGACCGTTTGATCTTGCGTCGGAACCAAAACTTTGAGGAAAATGCGTTCGTCTGCCGTCCTCCTCCCAGGGAACGTTCGCCACATAAGTGACTAGCACCCTTGGTTTTCAACCGAGAGGTCTTGGGTTCGAGTCCCAAGAACTCTCAATTTTGTCCTCCTTCCTTCCTCACAAAAAAGAAATGAAAATTAAAGACTTGAGAAGGCGTACAGAAAAAGCTAGTGTACCAGTAAAGAGACGTTGTTGAGTTTTAGAAAACAGAGAGACATACTCCTGTAGCTGGTTCGAATCCAAACCTAGACTATGACTATATATGGTGATATGCTACTCTACAAGTAATGGCCGGCATATCCAACGTTAAGCTTCTCCTCTTCTCTACTTACTCGCCTAGCATCATAAGCTCGGCCGCAGCAACCATGTCCGGCTGGCTGCTCGTCCACTGCTCTTGACAACAACGAATATCGCCAAGTCGCCACACAGTACCATCGCTGTGGGTCTCATCACACCCCATGGCACACGCACCACAGCCGGTTGCTCATCGCAACCCGCTGCCATTAGTGTGGTGCCCTTGCTGCAAATCACGCGAGTCATCCATCGCGTCTCAACTACAATCCTCAACCCTGGACGAGTCTTCTAGAAATGCCCGAATCATGGGGTAATAATATGTTTAAGTGTTGTTATGTTGCTCTTAGTTGCTGATTTTGTTAATAGTTTGGTTGATGATCTTCCAATTTGATTCATGCTGAAAAGGGAAGATTCGTGTGATTTGTATTTCTGGGAAGTTGCTGATGTGGGGGATGCAACTACGCTGATTATTTGGTTAGCCGAGGACTCCCAATACCAGCAGGTTGGGGTGTTGGAAAAATGGCGAAGGAGCAGCGAAGAGGAAGATCTGACGCGCGAAGGTTAAAGATGTCGTTCCTCTGATCATGGCCAAGCAACTACTGCTGAACGGCCTTGACAGCAATGGGGAGATGAAAGAGCTTGTGAAGATAATGGGCAAAATCAATGTGCTCTGTAGGATGATTGAGGGAGTTCCGGACTAGGGGGTGTCCGGATAGCCGAACTATCATCATCGGCCGGACTCCAAGACTATGAAGATACAAGATTGAAGACTTCGTCCCGTGTCCGGATGGGACTTTCCTTGGCGTGGAAGGCAAGCTTGGCGTCTGGATATGTAGATCTCCTACCTTTGTAACCGACTTTGTGTAACCCTAGCCCTCTCCGGTGTCTATATAAACCGGACGGCTGTAGTCCATAGGAGGAACAACAATCATACCATAGGCTAGCTTCTAGGGTTTAGCCTCTTTGATCTCATGATAGATCCACTCTTGTAACACACATCATCAATATTAATCAAGAAGGACGTAGGGTTTTACCTCCATTAAGAGGGCCCGAACCAGGGTAAAACATCGTGTCCCTTGTCTCCTGTTACCATTCGCCTAGACGCACAGTTCGGGACCCCCTACCGAGATCCGCGGTTTGACACCGACATTGGTGCTTTCATTGAGAGTTCCTCTGTCTTGTCACCATCGGGAAGGATGCCTTTTCCCGTCTTTAAAAGGCGGCGCTGTAAATCAAGGAGCTTTGGCCGCGGCGAACTATCCGGCTAAGCGGTTTTCTCATGACCGCTTGTTCGGCCACCGCCCGACAATGACCTCTCAAGTCATTGAAAGCGATCTTCACGTCAGCTCGAATTCGCCGAGCAGCTAGATCGATTGAGCTCTCCTCCGTAAGCGAGCTCTTGGATCGCATCGCCGCCACAGGAGTCGCTACCGACTACGATCGATTGGGCTTAAAACAGATCTAAGAGAAATTAACTCTCCCGGGTTACCCTGCGTTGTCGTGGTAGAGGAACAATCTGGCGACTCTTCTTCTATGTTAAAATCAACTATGTCCGGATTCGGATCCCTCCATGCAGATTCCAGCGGAGGGACGAGGCGCTAATCAAATCTGAACCTAAAGTCGGGCATCGGACCAGATTTGTTGGGAAGCGCTCAGCAAACCAAGCTTCGAATCCGGAAGCTTCTTGGCCTCGAGCCTCGGACGGGCGGGATTCGAACTTAATTCCACCGCCCACCCAAACATAAGCGATCTATCTCAAATACCGCAAGAGCCCGATGAAACGATACATCATTCTTGGGCGATTCCTCCGGTTATGAGCAGGATAAAGGACTGCCGTGAAGAAAGCGCGATTTCAATCTTACGCAACAATTGCGGAAAAGGGAATCATAAGCGCCATCGATTAAATCGCGAAGTTTCATGCCTCGCCGACCTAGCGACCATCATACAAAAATACTGCGATGGAGAGTGCACGGAAAACCGAAACTAGGTTTTGGGACAATCCGACCACGAATACAAACCAGTCCAAAATAAAAGGGTGCTTCATACTCAAGCACGTGGGTTAAAACCAAAAGAAAAAACCCCTAAAGTGCGGAACCGTCTTGGAGGGATGGCTCAACGGACCTTGCAAAATCCACGATCTGAGGCGCCACTCCAACACACAGCCTTGGCGTGTTGGATACTATGGCAGTGGCCAAAAGTGGCGTGGGCTCTTTAGCCCGGCAACCAACCCACCAGTACCGATGCGGTATTAACGGTCTTGAGACTTTCGCATCAAATAACATGCGGAAGCGAACAATCCGCAGCCTCCCGAAGTCTACCAAGTAGCAACAACAAATCCATGGGCGACACGGCTATCACCTTCAGCGCCAAATACAAACCTAAATTCGAACAGCTAGAGCACCGGCCGCATTGGTCCTCGGTCCGATAGTGGGCGGTTTCCGTCTTACTAAGGTACTCATGGATGGCGGCAGCGGATTAAACCTCATCTATGAAACCCTTCAAAAATGGAAATTGATTGGAGCTGCATTGGCGCAGCAGACAACCTTGAGAGGATAATCCCTAGTCGAGAAATGCGCTGCAGGAAAAATCACACTAGATGTAGTGTTGGCTCTCCGGACAATTACAGGTCGAGGAGGTCACGTTCGAGTGGCCCCATTCGCAGCGGATATCACTCTTTGTTAGGGCGAGAGGCATTCACAATCTTCCAAGCTATACCCCACTACGGGTACATGAAGCTCAAAATGCCCGGACCCAATGGGATAATCACTCTCGCCAATGATCCATATACAACACTCCGCGCTGAAAATAAGACAGCCGCACTGGCCCTAGAGGCATTGTCCGAAGCCCTAGCGGCAGAGGAACTAACTACGCTGCGCTCCACGGTGGATACGGACGATGTGATACTCGATAAGAGGTCCAAGTCCACCTCTTTTAAACCAGCAGACGAAATAGTCAAATTTCAGGTCCATCCAATGGACCCCACAAGGACGGCCTCCATTGGGGCACAATTAAGTCCTGATGTCGAAGCCGCACTACGAGAATTCCTTCGGGAAAATTGGGACATTTTTGCCTGGCACCCTTCAGACATGCCAGGAATCCCACGCAGGCTGGCAGAGCACAGCCTAAATATCCTAAAAGGATTCAAGCCAGTCAAACAAGCTCTTCGGTGATTTTTCGAACCCAAAAGACAGGCAATGGGAGAGGAGCTAGCCAAACTCTTAGAAGCCGGATTCATCAGAGATATAAAACATCCGGACTGGCTAGCCAATCTAGTAATGGTACCAAAAAAGGACAAATCCTGGCGCCTCTGCGTCGATTTTAAAGACCTTAACAAGGCATGCCCAAAGGACCCTTCCCCTCCCTCGCATCGACCAAATCATCGATGCTACCGCGAGGCATGATTCTTTGTGCTTCCTCGGCGCATACTCCGGATACCATCAAATCAAGATGGCGGAGAAAGATTAGAGCATAGCGGCATTCATTACTCCATATGGGCCATTACGCTTCAACACAATGCCCTTCGGACTCAAAAACGCCGGCGCAACATATCAGCGCATGATTCAAACATGTCGGCTACCGGATAGGCAAAATAGTAGAGGCATATGTAGGCGATGTGGTCGTCAAGACCAAACACGTCGGAACTCTAGTAGAAGACTTGAGGTGACATTCGACAACCCCGAGCATATGACATTAAGCTCAATCCGGAAAAATCGTCTTGGTACCAGCGGAAAGCTCTTGGGATTCATCGTATCCGGTAGAGGAATTGAAGCAAACCGGCCAAAATCCGAGCTCTGTCACAATTGGATATTCCAAAAGACCTCAAGCAGATACAAAACTAACCGGATGCGTGGCGTCCTTAAGTCGCTTCATCTCCCGTTTGGGAGAAAAGGCTCTGCCCTCTACCGCCTCCTCCGGCGCACGAACATTTCAATGGGCGTATGCTGCCACAAATGACTCGAAGAAATAAAGGCCATTACGGCAACAAATCCGGTTCTGTCGCGCCCAACCTGGGCGAACCTATGTTATTATATATCGCAGCAACACATCAAGTTGTCGGTAGCGGTACTTTCGTCGTTGAGCGAAAGCGAAAGGGCACAAATTCCCTCTTCAAAACCCGATGTACTACGTATCCTTTGTTCTAACTCCATGCAAATCCGGTACCCACATTATCAAAAGATAGCATATCACGGTGTTTATGGCATCCGGAAGCTGCGACACTACATTCAAGATTGTTCAATAACGGTGGCCTCGAAGTACCTCTCAGCGATATTATAAACAATCGCGGCGAAGCGGGCAGGATTGCAAAATGGGCTATCGAGCTCTTACCATTTGACATAACCTACAAACCACGGCGAGCTATAAAATCGCGAGTTACGGCTGACTTCGTCGCGAATGGACGGCCGAACTCCCTAAAAGTGCGGCGCGTACTCAACTGGATCATGCATTTCGGCGGATCCAAAATGTTGGCTGGCTTGGGGCTGGCGTCGTCTGGCGTCTAGCCAACCGGAGACACAATCAATATGTACTTCAAATAATGTACATGGACTCCAACAACGCGGCGAATCTGAGGCCCTTCTACATGGCCTCCGGATGGCTATCTCCATGGGCATTCAACGCCTAGAGGTGCGCGAGGATTCAAACCTCGCAATATCCCAAGTAAATGGAACTTTGGCGCCAAAGATCCCAAAATGGCAGCTTACATAGCGCCGTCCTAAAAATGTCAGCTCGGTTCGAAGGACTCGAATTCCACCATGTAGCCGGGATAATAACCAGGCAGCGACGTGTTATACGCATCGGCCTGCGAAAGCGAGGCGGTCCTCTAAACATCTTCTGGAGCGGCTCTTTAAGCCATCCGTATTATGGGAAGAGGAGTCCGGAAATAACAATCCGGAGCCAGTGCATCACCTAACTCGGACCATTACGACACAATCGGTGGCTCAGCCAATGAAATAACACCTTGACTCACGAAATAATGGCAGTAATTGCCCGTGGACAGAACCATTCCTAGCCTACTTAATGCGGCGGAACTTCCGAAGACCAAAATGAGGCCCGCTGCATAGTTCGGCGATCTAAAGCCTACAAGGTCCATGAGGAGAACTTTATAAGAAAAGCACAACCGAGTCCTTCAAAGGTGTATCTCCGAAGAGGAAGGCGAAATCTCTGGCTGAAATTCACGCCGGACTCGGCGGGCACCATCTTGCAGCCGGGCCCTTGTAGGCAAAGCCTTCCGTACATGATTTTATTGGCCGACAGCCGGGCGGATGCTCGGGACTTAGTCCAACGATCGTCGGTTTCCAGCTCTTTGCTAATCGAGCCACATGCCACCCACCGCCCTCAAAACTATACCCATCACCTGGCGTTCGCGGTGCAGGGGCTTGACATGGTTGGACCCTTAAAGGGGAACCCACAAGCACAAATACTTATTGGTCATGGTGGACAAATTCACCAAATGGATTGAGGCCAAGCGGTTAAAGCAGCAGAATCCGGACCGGTGATAGACTTCATATCTGGGGTAGTACACCGTTTTGGCGTCCCCCACAGCATCATCACTGATAACGGCACGAACTTCACGGCCGACGAGGTTAAACTCTGGTGCAAAAACATGGGAATCAAGCTCGATTACGCTTCAATCTATCACCCCCAAACTAACGGTCAAGTCGAGCGAGCAAATGGTCTAATCATGAGCGGCATCAAACCCAGACTAGTGTGGTCCCTCAAGGAATCTAACACGCACTGGGTAGGGGAGCTTGACTCCGTACTCTGGGGGCTGCGGACAACGCCAAACCGAACTACTGGATGCACACCATTTTTCATGGTATACGGCGCAGAGGCAGTTCTGCCCTGCGATATAATTCATGACTCACCTCGTGTGCACATGTACGAAGAAAGAGAAGCCGAGTTGGATCGGTAGGACAGTTTGGACGCCTTAGAGGAGGAGCGGGACGTGGCAAAGGCTCGTTCCGCATTTTATCAGCAGCAGGCTCGAAGATATCAAAGCGAGAAATGCGGGCCAAAACTTACAATGTTGGCGAACTTGTTCTCGCTGCGGACAAGAAAAAGAACAAACTTAAGCCCAAGTGGGAAGGTCCCTTCATCATCGACCAAGTCGACCGGTAGACATCATCTCTCGTAACGCATCGACAATCGACTCGAGCGAACCCATGGAGCGCAGCCCGTCTCCGAAGATTCTACGCCTAACGCCGGACTCCGAGTTCGTCTCACTCCCCCGTCCACCTTTTTATATTTTTTACTGTCTCTTGTCCCCCTCCTTCTTCCCACCTTTTTTCAATACCTTTTATAGGCTGATTTGCGCTTTGTTACTTTACACTTGATGTGCTCCTGCACTCATTATACACAGGGGCTTCTTTAACATAAGCTTATTCATACGGGCTTCATGCCCAATACATGTGTCATACTTCCGCATGTACCTTTTATTCACCATTGTATGCATCGATATGACTTAAGTTTTGGCCAAGCTGGGTTGCCTGGCTCCTGTGCTTACCCCTCGTTCCCGATTGTTCAGCTAGGAGGTAAAGGAGCACCTCTCGATTACTCTTGTCGGGTCACCGGATGTGTACCTCGGTGGGTGAAGCAAAGCTAAGCGTTCTTAAGAGAATATTCGATCGGTGACTTGAAAGATGATTTATTACTTACTTATTTATCTGCCCCGGATGCTTTTTCTGCTATTTTCGCAGATCCGGCATTGCACTTTAGGGCATGCCTCCCGAAAAGGAACCCTTAGCGGAACTATTCTCCTGGAAGATGTTTCTTACTAACCATGTAATATAATATAACTAGTTGGGCACTTATGCGATAAAGCAATTATGACCCGACGCCTTGTATCCATGCATGCCCGGTTCTTCTATAACCGTAAGGGTATTCGGACACACTCGGACTGTTGGGTCGAGGTTGAAGCGAAAGCGGTCCGCAAAGACAAGCGATCTACAATCCGGCTAGAAGGCATTTTACATGTCATTTCAAATTACATCGTCAAACCGATGATTGTACTCCTCCTCAATCCCATCTAACGGGCTGTCTAATTTACTGATCTGTTGGGAATATTCATGACCAGTTCTACTTGGCGTACATCAACTCACAGGATCTCCTTCCCATCGGGCCCGCAGTCCGACCTCGGCCATGTGGTTTGGGTCAGCCGGGTAGCGCGTCTTCACCATGGCCCGAGCCTCCTGGCGCCACGACGGCAGCCGATATCTTCCACAAGCGGAGGCGTCGCCGTGCTCCTGAAGCTTCTCAGCAAGCTCACCAAGGCCCTCGGGTAGGGAGGCGGATGGCCATCAAGCATGAGCAGCGCCACTCGCCGCTGCCGAACACGTTCGAGCAATTGCACCAGCTCGGGAAGTTGGTCACCCGTTGACCTGGCATTTCCTCCATGAGGCGACACTGTGAGCACACCTAAATACATATTTACGTCAATCGACTTCCTCACGAATTCTTCTTTTCAAAGGAATTTGTTCAAGCACTTACTATAAATGCCGCGACGAAGCCGCTGATTCTCCTTCACGGAGCCAGACAGCTGGGCCCGAACACCTTTCAGCTCTTCTCCTCGCTGGGTGTGGGCATCTTGGAGCTTGTTTCTCTCCTGCTGCACCTTCATAAGCACCCTCTCGCCGGCCTTTAGCTGACGCAGTAGCTGTTGCTTGTCCGGATCTAGTCCGGCGCCCTCTGCAATATTATTGTCAGATTCACGCCGCACTTTGTTAAATAATTATCTTTTCAAAGTACGTCTTACCAGTGGGGGTCTCTGTGGCTCCCCCTGTGGCGGCCAGTGCGGCCTCAAGTTGGGCCTTGCACTCTTGGAGCTCTGGGGACAGATGGGTATTCTTCTCCGTAAGATCCTGCATAATAATTGATCCTTAAATCAGTTATTTCAACTATTTTAAGTCTCGGGGGCTACTGGCATATATAACTATTAAAATTACTTACCCGTATGTCTTTCACATACTGCTCCGTGGCTCTGGTTAACCCATCTTGAGCGGCACAGAGGTGCGCGTTTCCTGCATTAAAGGCATTTAACGCCTCCGGGGAGAAACACGCGTCACGAAGAACTGTCCGGCGGCCTTTGTAATTCATGGCGCTCTCCACCTCGGACCGGGTGGCGGACAGCTGTCGGCATCCTCCGTCGGAGGAGTTTCCGCTCATGCCTTGTATTCGCCTCCCCTCCGGACCATGCGTTGGAGCATGGCTGGCGGAGGCTTGATTAGCAACCTCTCCGGACCTTTGTCCGCGGCGCTCTTCTGGAAAAGTTATGAGCATTAATATACTCCTGGGATCCTTCCCTTAAAAATAGCGGTGCTCCGTGCCGTTCTTGGCGACGTTTGGTTCGCGTCGCACTCCTCTTCCGCCATTGGGTGGGATGACCCTTGTTGGTCGGCGCCGCGGAGTTAACTTCCGCCTTAAAGGCACCTCTGCGATGCACCATCGGTATGGGATGGTCGAATTGGCGCGGATCAAATGATGGTGTCAAGACCTCGGTCGTAGTCACACGGGAGGCGGAGACAAACCGGGGTAGTCAGCCGTAATGGCGACTAGGGCATTATCCATGCTAAGTTGGTGGAACACCCGTCAATCAGCTCCACCTTTATGTCCGGATCCTCTTGGAGGTCGGATCAAGGATCGTTCGGATCCTCGGGCTGTGGAGTTAGGCCGTATGCCCTCCACGTCCCTGCGCAGCTCTGCGTCGAAATCACGAGTAAGATACTTGACTTTAAAAGTATGGATCGGGTAGATGAACATCCGCTTACCCAGCTCCGAGGGTTATTCATAGAGAATCCATTCAGCGGATTCGTGCGGAGAAGTCCTCCTCCTCTCACTTGTACAAGCGGACAGGATCTTTGCGGATCGGCTGCCGAGCCTGGCCCTTTGCGGCCATGAAGGGTGGCGTCATCTTCCCCGTTGAAATCCCACATAGGGTGGACCATATATTGGAGTGGCTGCACCCTCGCATAATGCTGCGTGGCCATGACTCCAATCATGGTCAATCCGAGATGGGCGATAACCTAATCCGGCCCATCGGATAATGGACGCTCCTATCATCTTCCCGCTGAGGGCTCCACGGGCGCCAACTCAGGCGTTTCTTCAAGGGAGCATTGCTGAACTCCGGGAGGCCGATCTGAACTGGATTCGGCAGAGGGGCGTCCTCCATGTAGAACCATTCCGAAGGCCAGTCTTCGGACGCCTTCTTCGGGGTGCCGGATAGATATCCGGTCCCGGCGATGCGCCATATTTCGGCTCCGCCCACTTGATATATCGACCCCTCATGAGAGCGAGTGCGAGACAAAACAATCTCTTCCACAGCGCAAAATGGGGCTCGATGCGAAGAACAGCTCGCAAAGAGCTACGAAGCCCGCGATGTGCAAAATGGAGGCGGGCGTGAGGTGGTGAAGCTGGAGTCCATAGAAGTCTAGGAGCCCCGGAGAAAGCGGATGTATGGGAAATCCGAGTCCCCTTATTAGACAGGGGACAAAGCATACCCGCCCCTTTGGAAGGGTTGGGGCGCTCTCCTTTGCTGTCCACCCTTGTAGGTGGCTAGTCCGGCTCGAACCGGAACCATGAAAGCTGGGGAAGATATCCCTCGGTTTGGAGTGACACTAGCTCGCTGTGTGGGCCGAGCATCTCCCAATCTCTGGCTTAGGGCTGGGGCGAGAGGAGGAGCGCGTCGGCTATCCATGATGGAATGGATCTTTGTCGAGGCGCTTGATGAGAACTTGCGGATGGAGGATGGTGTGAGATGGATCTAGATCCTCGCCTCTCTTATAGGCGGCTCGTTACGCACGGCTAGGGGTAAAATGTAAAAATACCCCAGCCTTTCGCATTCGTCGACAGTGGAAGAAGGCCATTATTAGGCGTAGAAGCCAAGGGCGCAACATTTATAAGGAAGCGGACACTATTCGGCGGGAACATAAAGTTTGAAGGAGAACCCGCCTTGCAACGCCGAAGACAATATCTGGCCCGGACTCGTCGTCACTGAAGCCCGGTTCGGGGAGACTCTTGAGGGAGTTCGGACTAGGGGGTGTCCGGATAGCCGAACTATCATCATCGGTCGGACTCCAAGACTATGAAGATACAAGATTGAAGACTTCGTCCCGTGTCCGGATGGGACTTTCCTTGGCGTGGAAGTCATGCTTGGCGATACGGATATGTAGATCTCCTACCTTTGTAACCGACTTTGTGTAACCCTAGCCCTCTCCGGTGTCTATATAAACCGGATGGCTGTAGTCCATAGGAGGAACAATAATCATACCATAGGCTAGCTTCTAGGGTTTAGCCTCTTTGATCTCGTGGTAGATCCACTCTTGTAACACACATCATCAATATTAATCAAGCAGGACGTAGGGTTTTACCTCCATCAAGAGGGCCCGAACCAGGGTAAAACATCGTGTCCCTTGTCTCCTGTTACCATCCGCCTAGACGCACAGTTCAGGACCCCCTAACCGAGATCCGCCGGTTTTGACACCGACAATGATTGTCTCTTTATTTACAGTGTATGTAGCACTTGTGATGTATTCAGTGGCTATGACATGAGCACTTTGCTGAAACTAGTAATGAATGAAACATGTGTAGTAGGCTAGGCGTAGTGTTGTGAACATCTAATGATTTCTATTAAAGGAAATTGAGGGTATCCCCTTTTTCTCATAAATAAATAAATAGCAGAGGCCCTTTTGGTAATAAATAAATAAATTAGCAGAGGCCCTGTCGGGTCAGGTTTGTTCCCATTTGAAGACGTCGAACAAATTGCAGTCCAACAACAAACTATGTCATCAAATTCAAGTTTCAGAGCCAAATATGAGTAGAACTAAACAACAATGTCATCATGTTTTAGTCGTCATACAATCACCAAACAAAAATCAGCATACATAACAAGTGATGTTCTCACATCAAAATACTAAACAACACGTTCATCAGGTTTCGGTAGTCATAGCAAACACAATCTCACATAGTAGATAAAAAAACATCTTCTGACAGGCAAATACGACAAAAGCAATCTAATCATCATCCGCAGCAGCAGCGTTAACCTCTTCGCCATGTGTATCAGTTTGAATTGTAATTCCCCGAAGTGTCATCTTCTTCTTCATCCTCAATGTCCTCGAACGTTAGCTTCTTCTTGATCAACTCTTGTATGTCCACAACATGACAGGCAATCTTTTTGTCAGCGTCATTGATGTGATGGTTCTCAAAGATATTGGGAACATCTATGGAATCTTGTACATCAGGAGCAGTGTAAGCATCATCTTGTTGTGCAACTTCATTAAACGAATTCCTTTGCTCAAACCTTTGCAATACTCTCTAGTCATCGCTACGTGCAAATGTGTCTTCCAAGAAAAATATTTGTGTTGCTTGATTTGCCAAAATAAAAGGCTCATTGGTCTGGTACGCTGCCTTGACATTGATGGATTTGAAATAATCATCAGCTCTGGGTTTTGCGATCCTAGAAAACAGGTTATACCAACGACAAAGACAACAGAACCACACACCGATGATCCTCGAATCGGAGATATACTGCAAGCGAACAATGTCATTATGTTAGCATACATTTCAGTTGTCTCTCTGTCGATGCTTATCCATGCTCATGATGGCACTGTTTTTTGTCTTCACCGCCTTCGTCGCGTGCAAGGGTGTTGTAGCGAACATCTCCAACAATGCAAGATTCATAATGTCTTACCCGAGTATCAGGACCCATTGCTAGTGCGTAGAGGGCATCATCAACTACCTGCCCATCCTCCCGCATCTTCTTAACCTATGGTTATAAAATAGACAAGCTGATCATCTTCTGTACTCAATATATTAAAAAACCTGATAGTGCAATTCAAAAGCTTACATGGCTCTTGAACCATTTCGCAAATCCTGCCATAACTAGTTTGTTAATGTTTCTTGAATTTTGTGGCAGTAACTCCTTTTTGTAGATGCTGCACAACATAGTGATCGCGTAAAACATCTAAATATATAAGAATGTGCTGCAAGTTTAGTAGATTACGATGTATAAGCTGCAGTACTTAGCACTTACTTGATATAAGGTAGTATCACAGGAAAGTTATTCAACACATACCAAACCATTTTGTCCAAATCTTTAGGTTTGTCCTCTTGTCGACTCTTCCCTGTAACTCGAACAGAATAATCAAAAACATTGAGCCCGGGATTGTCTTCTCCCACCTCTTTGCTAAGTTGATCAGCTATTTCAATGTATTTTGAGCAGAATGTCAACACTTCTGTAGAAAATATAGGCCTCTGCAATGGAACCCTCGGGTCTAGCTCTATTCTTAACATAGCCCTTGAAAGTGCCTAGCCGCCTTTCAATAGGGTACATCCAGCCATACTGTACTGGACCTCTAAGTAGTGTCTCATCAGGTAGATGAACAACCAAATGCACTATCACATCAAAGAAGGTTGGAGGATATATCTTCTCAAGGTCGCATAGGATAGTTGGTATCTTGTCTCTAAGATGCTCCAAAGCATCTATCCTGATATTTCTACTACAGAGTTCCCTGAAGAATTGCCCCAACTCTGCGACTGCTCTGTATAAGTCAGGACGGCCCAATCCTCTAAGGATAACAGGTAAAACCCTTTGAAGTAGGACGTGGCAGTCATGAGTTTTCAACCCTTGTACCTTGTTTCCATCTGCACTGACTCTCCTTTCGGGGTTGGAAGCAAATCCATGTGGAATCTCACACGTGACAGGACCTCGTGGAATTCTTTTCTTTTACCTTGTCCAAGGCATTACACACTGGTGCCATATCCGTGGTTTACCTTCATCTTGCACCTGCAAATCCTCTCTCGATACCAGTGTGTCTCAAATCAATCCTAGATTTTAAGGTATCTTTCGTCTTGCCTTCAGTATTAGGAAGTGTGCCGATAATGCTGTCACATATGTTTTTCTCGATGTGCATCACATCAAGATTATGCTGCAGATCCAAATCTTTCCAATACTCCAAGTCCCACAAAGTGGACCTGTGGGTAAACAATAATCTCTCTTCTGCCCTGCCATGCTTCCTTTTCTCGCTACGATTACCAGGATGGTTTCCTGGTGTAATATGCCTGACATTCTCTAATTCCACTTGCAACTCATCGGTGGTGAGACTCTTTGGCCCATCACGGTTTTCATGCTTTGCATTGAACACATGTCTTCGGTATTTTATAGGAAGTGGCTTGTCCTCGGCAAGGAAACAGCGGTGTCCAATGTAACAGATCTTGCTAAGTATTGCGTATGACATCGGATTTCTGTCACAGCGAACACATGCATTGTAACCATGTGTCGTTCGCCCTGACATAGTGCCCAAAGCCGGATAATCATGGATGCACCAAATTATAACAGCACGCAGAAAGAAATCAGCTGATGGGAGGCTATTGGTCTCGAGTGAGAACACCCCTACATAGATGTTGAAGTTCCTCCACAAGAGGCTCCATGAATAAATCAAAATCCTTTCCAGGACTTTTTGGACCTGGGATGAGCAAGGCCGTCATGTAGTTTGATTCTTTGGTGCGGACATTTGGAGGCATGTTGTGAGGATAACAAGCACCGCCACATGCTATATGTGGTGCTCTGGTGGCCAAATGGGTTAAATCCATCTGAAGCTAAGCCAAGTCTAATGTTTCTCGGGTCAGCAACAAACTTTTTGTGTTTCTGATTGAAGCTTTTCCAGTCACTACCATGAGATGGATGGCTCATTACATTCTGATCTCTGTACTCCTGGTTCCTAGAATGCCACAATACATCCTCTCTTGTTTCAACATCATGAAACAACCTCTGCAATCCTGGTATAATTGGAAACTGTCTCAGAACATTATGAGGAATCCTCTTCACAACATCTCCATCTTTCCATCTTGATGATTTGCATTTCGGGAATTCACTTAAGTTCGCATAATCCTTCCGGAACATAACACAATTACTCTTACAAACATGGATCATATCATATCCAATTCCAACTGCTCGAAGGAAATTCTTCATTTTACTGTAGGTGTGTGGCAGCTCAGACGCATCTGGGCAAGATTTGTGAAAAGCAGCCAACATCGCATCGAATGATTTATTGGTCATCCACTCAGATGTCTTCACCTGAAGAAAGGTGACCATAGCTGAGAATACTGGCAGCTTATTTCCTGGGGTGACAACCATGTTGCATTGTTCCAACATGCGGGCCCACCATTTTTCTTCTGCAGGTGAAAGTTCACGAAATGCACGAGCATTTCGTAGCATTGTTTCAATGTTGGTCAAACTCACTAGCTCTGCCACCACCACCTCCTCCTCCTCTTCCACCTAAGCATCAGGCAGATCAAGATGGTGATCTGCTGCTTCCACGTAGTCAATAACATTGACGTTCACAGCTTCACCATGATGAACCCACCTAGTATACGTGACCGACATCCCATACAAGTGTAGATGATTTTGCACAGTTGGTAGGGGTCTTGTAACTGAATTCATACAAGCTGCTACAGGCGGAGAACATCTGATTTGGGACCACCGTACTCAACTCGATAAAGTTCATGAAGTTTTCAACCCCTCAACATATGCAGCGGAGAATCTTGAGCAGAAGTTATCAAGTCATGTCCATATGTTAGACATACAAATTAGTTCTTCTACTAGATATTACGGAAAAAACATATATGCTTTTTATGAAGTCGAAAAAAATACCTAGGTCGATGTCTAAAGCTATGGCAAGACATTTGGACGAGCAGATCTAAGTAACGAAATATATGTAAAGCTAATTCAACAAACATATTTGAGTGCTAAATTATGGCAGGCTGTTTCAGCAGTCAATGAGGCCGAGCACACAGCCATCGAACTATCGAAGGCCATCACAGCAACAAAGATCGAGTATAAAACGGTGTAGAGCTATTTCACCTAACAAATTGGCTACTAGACCATGGCAATCTACGTCACAATAAATATATGGCAGGATATTTTAGCAACTAATCGGCCTTGGCATGCCATCTTTGCTAAGCAGATTGAGTGCAGAACAGGGCAAGGAAGCTTCTTAAGCAGAGCATATTGACCGTAAACTACTTCGGCAAACAGTGAGATTAACAGCGTCTATCAGCTAACATTCAGCGCTACACCGACATGCACAGGGCCTCAGTCTAGAATGCACGTACCGTGGGAGAAGCTGACCGTCGTGCGTCTCTGCACGAACGTCGCCAGTGGTGGCGATGCTGACCGCCGTGCGCCTCCATAAGAACGTCGCCAGCGGTGGCGGCGCGGCTAGAGGACGACAGTCTACGAGAGCGTACTATGGGAGCGAGAGGATAGCCGTGCATCCCCTCGACGAACCGTGGCGCCGACGTATCGGCGCAGCGGGGAGGGCGGCTTTGGCGGAGCGAATGGAGTGGTGGGGGGCGGGAGGGAGGGGGGTTTGGGGAATATTATTGGCTAGTTGGCCGAAGGGCAGTTGAATTTGGGAATTGGGGGAATTTGTTTTTTTTGGGGGGGGGGGGGGAGGGAGGATTTTCGCACGGTGGGCAGGGGGAGTTTGGCGCATGGTCGGTTTCTTCAAGTGCAGTCCCACGTGTCAGTGAAGAGGCAAGCCGAAGCGCATTCTGTTTGCGTGAGTTGTGTGCAGGACCGAACGTGTGTGGGGTGCAATGCGACCGCGACAAGGGTGCTATGAGTGTACCGCCTTTGTTCGTTTTAAACTAGGTGCTTCGCCCCCTAAAAAAACTTGCTGCTTCACGCGAGCCATCGATACTACTAGTAGTAGTCCGGTAATCCCGACTAAAACGGCGTGGCCGGGTCTTTTCCCGTGTGATATGCTGGGAGGTTGGCTTAGTTGGTTTTTTTAGGACGAGTAACGCTACACCTACGTAATCCCAGTTACGTAATTAACGTAATGTGAAACGTGTGAGCTGTTGATTGTAGATTGGGGGAGGAGGGCCCACCACCATGAAAATCGAGGAGGAGAGAGAGAGGCAATTCGTTAACCCTTTTGTAGGTTCGAAGATGTAGAAAGATGTGAAATGCGTGAATGTGTAGTGGACGTACTATTGGAGTGCCTAAGATAAATTGTGTATGTAGACCCTATGTGTTTATTTACTTCGCATGTTAGCTTTGTCTCGGTTCAATAAAAATCAGCGTTGGTGATGATGGTGTGCCTGTCATCCTGCAATATAGGTAGTCTGATCTATATCTAACGGATAGGACAATTTACCCGCACTCCTCTCCACATTTGCAGATAAGGCCTTCCCTCGTTCATCCTTTTCTCCCACAAGATCTTGATGTTCCGTGCAATGCACGGGCATCTTGCTAGTACTCCTACGATGTACAATGTTATTGTGAAAGTTCATACACACCGGCCGAGATTAATGCAAACATGGCATATTTTCATTACATTTCAAACTTTTAGGACAGAAAAATAAAAGAAACCCGACCCTAAACCTATTCTATGGCGGCGACCGACGTCCTCCATCTGCGATCTCTATGTACGTGGGCGGGGTTAAAGACCCGTGAAGTGAAGGTGCGGTATCCAGCGAGGAAGAGTAGAACACGGGATACGGACTGGCCAGTTGGCACATCATGCCCTGCCACCTCCCATGCCCTACTCATCCTCGAAGGATTCCCTGACCTCGGTAGTGCTGGACGTTGGATGGCGGCAAGTAGGACGCGTGGATGACAGTGCTCCCGTCGTCGGCAGCCAGCACGGCTACCGCTTGTGCAGTCCCGTCCGCATTAGGCTACGCCGCTATTGCGTCGCGAGCGGTGACTTGAGCGAGGGCGGCGACCTCGATCTTCATCCCTGAGACAAGTTCTCCCACAGAGCCTTCGCGCTCGCGGTCATGGCGGATGTGGTGCCATGTAGCAGGACGATGCGCTGTGGTGTGGAGGTTAGCTGGGCGTTGTCGCTTTAAGTAGCGCATTCCGGTGAGGCCGAATGCCCGGGTGCGTCATTAAGTCACCGGAGTTGGTTCCTCGGGTACCGAGTCTCTTAACGACGACATACAGACAGACAGCATGAATGCGGGTAGCTGGCGCCAGCTGGGAACGCACCACACGACGATGCGAGGGACAAGGGTTTTTGGTGTGCCAGGGTAGTCAGCTGCAGTCGTGGCAACATTGGAGATGCCCTTTGCTCACATGCGATCTCCATGTCACTGAAAAAGCAAGACGACCCGGCATGGTCTCAGGTCCTGGGGATGCAGTTGGCCGCACTACACCACTCCGTGGACGCGTCGCAGTGCGCGCGCACTTCGGCCCCATGCATCCTCGACGAGCCGGGTGTTGATCTTCTCGTTGTTCCACAACGCTAATGCCACCCTCGGCACACTAAAACCGACCGTGTCCAGCGACGATGAGCGTATCGCTCACCGCGGTTGCCATGTCCAGAGGCGGTGCTGGAGCTGCGCTACATTGCTGGCCCCCACGACCCACATGAACGGTTGCCGGTGGCGAGGAGGTCGTGGGCCATCTCCTCCATTGGACTAGTCTGCGCTAAGTCATCCCGACATATGTGCCCCACATATTGGTTTCCCTGTTTTCCCGGCCATATTCGAGCGTCAGTGCTCCGTGTTGCGCATTAGGCCTCACTATGTAGGCCAAACGAGACAACATATTGTTTATTTGATCCGTTCAAGTATAATCATGTGGCGTTTGCTTATTTCTCATTCTTCTCCAACCCTCTTCTCCATCGATCATGCCACCCTCCGGTCGAGTCCATCCTCCCGCATGCCTCATTTGAACATTCCGCCGAGTATCATTCGCATGTGGGCCTAGACCATGCTTGTATTTCCAATGTTGTAATTTTTCTGACATGCATACAAACAAATGGTTCATTTAAAGTTTCACTTTGCCTCCACTACGTGTCGCTTCCCGTCTTAGTTTTGACATCCCATTTGGTTCATCCCCCGACACATGTTGATGAGATCGATTAATGTTGAGAGATCAATTTCGTGTCGTGCCAGGAGATAAAGTGATGCAGAGCATCCCTCGACTACCCGCACCGACACTCCATCACCACCGCAAGCACCAAGAGGACCGATCACAAGAGCACGTGCACATGCCATCGAGAACAAGGTTGACTCTCTCCTCTTCGAGTTTTGGTCGGATTCACATGAGAATTGGGTTCTACCTCATGAAGACGTGTTATGCATTCTAGGATAACCTGGAGATGATCGTGAGAAGGAGAAGGTCAAGGTTCGAGAACCCATGGAGCAAGAGGAGGAAGGAGAGGACAAGAAGAGCAAAGAAGGAAGCACGGAGGACAAACTCCCTGGACAGCCCGGGTGCCCGGTCTCCCCAACCCCGGGTGCCCAGCCTCACCACCTGGGAGCTGCACCGGCCTACCCCGGGTGCCTGGCCCCTTGGCTCCCAGGTGCCCGGGCCCTCCTCTCCCAGCCGCTGGCCGCCCACCGGGTGCCCGGGCCTGGGACCCCCGGGTGCCCGGGCCTGGAACCCCCGGGTGCCCGGCCCCTCCCAGCCGCCCGCCTGGCGTCACCCAGGGTGCCCAGGCTTGGGACCCCGGGCTCCTGGGCTACCTCCAGTCGAGCCTCTGTACGGGCCGGGTGCCTGGTCCCCTCGCCTCCGGGTGCCCGGCCGAACCTGATGATGGCCCCTGGCCGGTCCGGGTGCCCGGCCCCCATGACCCCGGGTGCCCGGACAACACCGAGAGCGTGTGTGCCTCCTCGGGGCTTTGCCCTTATATCCCCACTCCTCTCTCATTTCGTCCCTAAACTATATAAGGGCATCTCCTAGCTCATTTGTAGGGTTAGCAAAGTATTAGATAAAACATTGTGGACTTTGCTCCTTGTATCCCCTCCTCTTTGGAGATCAAGCCCCCACCTAGGGAAGAATCCTTTGGATTGTCAAGGCCTCCTCTTGGAGAAGATCATCATCAAGACCTCACCTAGTGGGAAGAACTTACCTAGTGCTATTTTCCTTGAATTGTTCATGTAATCTTGTGGATCTCATGTATGCTACTCTAGTGGATGTGATATTTGGGTTGTTTGAGTGTTTTGTTCCTTGTGTTCTTGAGTGTTCTTCCTCCTTTCCCCCCTCCAAGTTTGAAAAGACCCCCTCTAGGGTTGGACCCTACAACATCTTGGTATCATGAGCAAAGTTTATGCACATCTTGGAGTCCCATCCCCCATTTGCTAGCTTGATTTTTTTTGTTTTTCTTCCAAATTCAAAAATCCCCACAAAAATAGCCCCAATTTTTTTTCTTGCCATTTGTTGGATCTTGTGAGATTTGGTTGTTTTGGTCCATGGATTTGATGTTTGGCAAGTGGATCTAGCCCCTCCCCAACAATCCCCACCCTTCCCACCACGAAATCCACGGAATTTTGGATTTCCCCAAAAATTTCCGCCAAAATCGAAGACCCCTTGGTGCCCGCACCTCGAACCACTGGGCACCCGCACCCCCAGGCAATTTCGCCCAGCCGAGCCCGGGCACCCGCACCTCCCACCCCCGAGTGCCCGCACCCCCCCTGAATCAGCCCAACACCTCCTCCATTTTGGCCATAACTTCCACCTCCCAAATCTATTTTTTTGTGTTCTTTAGATCGTTTGGAAGCTCTTGACATCCCCCATCCACTCATCTCATTACCACCACCATTAGCCTCCATCCAAAAAAAAATCATCACAAAAACACCCACCTTCTGCATTTGACCGATTTTGTGTTGCGATTTTCGTTTCCTAAGGTGTTTCCGCTACTTAGGAGCATGTGACATCGTCATCACCATCATCATCTCAGAGTCATCTTCACTGCTAACCGTAAGAAAGGACGGTAACCTCGACGACACTTTCTTCTTACCTTGCTTTTGCATTGATAGCCCGAGCCATTTTGCGTTGCTTACCCATCGAGACTAGCAAGTTGAAAATTGTCGGACCACGCTATTGTGCACCGTAGTGATCGTGTTATCATCTTTGTGCCATAAGTCTCTCCCGTGCATATCTTACATAATTGTCTCATATCATACTCGGCTCGAGCATCAAGCATAGAAAAAAAGAGAAAAAGAAGAAAAGCTTTTAAGCAAGAGAGGAACAACAAAGAGCTTGTAAGCAATAGCATTGAGCCATTTGCATAATTATCATCTTGGTCATCGCATACATAGCATAGTTGGGATTGAAGACGGCACATTTCTCTCATAGGTTGGTGCACAAGCGTATCTTGCTCATTTGAGCAATCAATCTAGTGTCTCTCTCGCATTCGCACAACAAGAACATTTTCCGTCGTTGCACATTTTGAGCTCACTTCTTGGTTGTGCGGATCCCATCTATCTTCCGTGCGTGTGTTCCTAGTGATATCTTTGGGTTTGATCTATTTTCTTTACTTGCATTTTTGTGAACCTTCTCAACCTTATCGATATCTTGACTAACATTTGCTTGAAATTTTTGCCACCATCCTAACCGAGCTACTCCATAAGCCTCTTACTTGTAGGTGTGAGAAACAAACCCGGTTCCAATTCTCCTATTGTGGCATTACATTGAGTGACACTTATTACATCCTCAATCCTCGGAGAAGGTAACTTTGGTATTGTTCTCTCATTTTCCTACTCACCCCACTTGGTTATGATGGATAGGCCAAACATGTCGTCGAACCCACTTTTCGAGGAGCAAGGTGATGATTCTGGCTTCATCTCCAAGAACCACTTCTTCATCGCGCAACGAGCGCTTCATCAAGAAAGATAAGCATTGGGTGAACGCTTGGAGCAACTCGCCTCCGACCTTCGTCAATCGGAAACAAGGAACCGCGACTACATAGACGCCAAGTTCACCACACAAATGGAAGAGCTCCGCAACATGATTGTGCGACGCCCATCTTCCTCATCCGCTTCTTCAAGACGGCGCCACTCAAGTCACCGTACAAGTCGGCAATCTTCAGACTACTCTTCTTATGATGCAAGTCCTCCACGAGCTCGCTTTCCTCGACGTGATCATCCTCAAGATCACCAAGCTCAAGAAAATCCATTCCATGGAAATGGCTTACAAGACCGAGTTCGAGCACGTGAACAGATGCGACACCAAGTACCTCAAGAAGCAATGGAGCAAGAGCAAATACCTCCACAAGCGCCACGTCAAGTACCTTAAGAAGATGACGCCATCCGTCAAACACAAGCACTCAAAGCACAACAAGCTCTAAGCGAGGCCACTAGAGCCGTTGAAGACCGCAACCGCCAAGTGCGAGAACAAGAGGAAGCTCTTCGTCGCGAGATACAAGAAGAAGAAGCCCGATGCGAAGAGTAACAAGAAAGGCACAACCAAGCGCACATTCCTCGCCCTCCTCCAAGACAAGAGTGACACCAAGCGGAACAAGTGCTTCAAGACCCTCCTCCACTCCAAGAGCGACATCGCGAGGAACGATCATTTGAGGACCTTCCTCCACGGCAAGAGCAATATCAAAACCGCTATCAAGATAAAGAACTCCGCTACGGCAAGCTCAAGTTCACCATGCCCAAGTTCTCCGGAAGAAATGATCCCGAAGAGTATCTCTCATGGGCCTTGAAGGTGGACAAGATTTTCCGCCTTCACAACTACGACGAGGAAAAGAAGATCGCCATGGCCTCCCTCGAGTTCCAAGATTACGTCCTCATTTGGTGGGAACAAGTGATTGAGCGACGACATACAAGAGGAAAACCACCAATCACAACTTGGGAAGAAATGAAGGAAGTCATGAGGGCCCGCTTCGTGCCTACTCACTACACCCATGAACTCTTCAAGAAGTTGCAACTCCTCAAGCAAGGTACAAATACGGTGGAAGAATACTACCAAGAAATGGAGATTGCCATGATACGAGCCAATGTCAAGGAGGACGACAAGCAAACAATGGCACGCTTCTTGAACGGCCTCAACCACCCAATCAAGTGGATCGCCGACTTCCAACCATACTCAAACCTTCTCGATCTAGTTCATCAAGCGACCAAGGCCGAGCGACAAGTGCAAGATGACTTCAAATACGCCAAGTACTCGTCCAAGACCTACGACTCCTACTCTCAAGCTCCCGCGACTTCGGCACCTCCTACCTCAACTGGAGCATCACCAAGTACCGGCGATAAGTCAAGTTCCAAGCAAGTTGCACCTTCCTTGACTCGTCCTCCGGCAAGCACCTATAAATCCAAGACTCCTTCATCTTTGGCGCCTACCGATGATCCCGTCAAGACAAGTTCATTCATGTGCTTCACATGTGGCGGCCGAGTACACAAGTCCTTCCAATGCACCAACAAGAGAACAATGATCTTCAACGATGACCGCACATACGAATCGATGAGTGAAGAAGAAATGGAAGCCATTGAGCACGTGGCCATGCACCGGCGCGTGAATGAAGATGAAGATGATCAAGTCTTTTGTGACAACGATTCAAGTCCCTCTCTCGTGGTCTCCAAGGTCTTGATGCTCCAACACCACCAAGACAAAGACCAACGGTGCCACATCTTCCACACCAAGGCCGGCATCAATGGGCGCTCCATCAAGGTCATCATCGACGGAGGTAGTTGTCACAACTTGGCAAGTGAAGAGTTATGTTCCAAGCTCCAATTGGTCAAGAAGAAGCACCCCCGTCCCTACAAGGTGCAATGGCTAAGCGACTCCGGCACTATTCAAGTGGAGCACACGTTGCAAGTTTCTCTCAAGATCGGTGCCTACGAGGACACCCTAGAGTGTGATGTGGTTCCTATGTCCATGTGCCACCTTCTTTTGGGAAGACCTTCGCAATTCGACCGCGGCGTCATCCACAACGGACGAACCAACCACTATAGCTTCAAGATGAAAGGCAAGGAGTATGTGCTTCGACCAATGTCACCAAGCCAAGTGATCGCCGACAAGCAAGCTTCCACCCATCATGGAGAAACTAGTGAGAGAGTGCACCACCAAAAAGAAAGTGATAGCCACAAGCCAAAGTTGAGCACCTCTTCGCCAAGAGAGAAAAACTTAGTCCTCCTAGCCACAAAAAGAGAGATGAGAGAAGTGTGTGAGAACCCATCACGTGTCATCCACTTTGTCCTCCTATGCAAAGATGAGGTGACCAAAACTAACAATCCTAATCCTCTTCCTCTAGTGTTTTCCAACTTGTTGCAGGAATTCGAGGATGTCTTTCTTGATGAGCTACCTCCCGGTCTCCCTCCTCTACGTGGCATTGAACATAGGATCGACCTCATCCCCGGCGCACCTCTTCCAAACAAGGCTCCCTACCGCGTCAACCCCGAAGAAACTAAGGAGATCCAACGGTAAGTACAACAACTCATCGACAACGGACATGTACGTGAAAGCTTAAGCCCTTGTGCTGTTCCCGTTATACTTTTGCCCAAGCAAGATGGTAGTTTTCGCATGTTCTCCGATTGTAGGCCCATCAATGCTATCATTGTTCGTTATAGGCATCCATTCCTCACCTAGATGATATGCTAGATGAACTTAGCGGTGCCACCATTTTCTCAAAAATTGATCTTAAAAGTGGCTATTATCAAATCCGCATACAAGAAGGTGATGAATGGAAAACCGCTTTCAAAACAAAATTTGGCTTGTACGAGTGGTTGGTTATGCTTATGGGTTTATCGGAAGCTCCCGGTACTTTCTTGCGTCTTATGCATTTTGTGCTTCGTCCTTACATTGGAGTGTTTGTTGTGGTCTACTTCGTTGACATCCTTGTTTTTAGCAAATCCATGAAAGATCATCTAAATCATGTTAGGGCTGTTTGGCAAACTCTTCGCAGGGAACGCCTTTATGCCAACATGAAAAAGTGCACATTTGGTGTTGACAAGCTTGTTTTCTTGGGTTTCGTTGTTTCTTCCAAGGGTGTCCATGTTGATGACTCTAAAATTGAAGCAATTAAAACTTAGCCCCAACCCACCAATTTGCAACAAGTGCATAGCTTTCTTGGCCTTGCGGGTTTCTATCGTCGCTTTGTGAAAGACTTTAGCACCATCGCCGCACCTTTGCATGCTTTGAGTAATAAAAATGCTCCTTTTGTTTGGGGACCTTTGCAATCTACCACTTTTGATGAGCTCAAATCTTTGCTTACACATGCTCCGATTCTTGCTTTACCCAACTTTGACAGAACTTTTGAGGTTCATTGCGATGCAAGTGGTACCAGAATTGGTGGAGTTTTGATGCAAGAAAAGCGAGCTATTGCATATTTTAGTGAAAAACTCTCCGGTGCTCAAATTAACTATCCCATCTATGGCAAAGAATTGTATGCTTTAGTGCATGTGTTGCATGTTTGGGAGCATTACCTTAGACCGCATGAGTTTGTCATACATACCGATCATGAAACACTTAAATACATAAAAGGTCAAACCAATTTGAATAAACAACATGCTAAATGGAGTGAATTCATTGAATCTTTTCCCTATGTGATCAAGTACATTAAGGGCAAAGAAAATATTGTGGCGGATGCCCTTTCTCGCAAATGCATTTTACTTACTCAACTTGAATTGAATGTAGTTGGGTTTGATCATATCAAAGATTTGTATGAGCGTGATCTGACTTTTGCTAATCCTTATGCTAAGTGCGTGACGCATACTTCTTGGGAATGGCATTATATCAAAGATCGTTACCTTATGAGAGCTAACAAACTATGCATTCCCGAGTCTTCTCTTCGTTTGTTAATTTTGTAAGAGGCTCACGGAGGTGGACTCATGGGACACTTTGGGCGTGACAAGAATTTTTCCACGCTTTCCAAGAACTACTATTGGCCCAAGATGTTTCACAATGTAGCTCGCTTCACCAACCGGTGCTCTACATGTTGCAAAGCTAAGTCACAATCTCAATCCCATGGTTTACATATGCCTTTACCTATTCCATATCAACCTTGGGAAGACATTAGCATGGATTTTGTGCTTGGATTACCTGGGATTCAAAATGGAAAGGACTCCGTTTTTGTTGTTGTGGACCGATTTTCTAAAATGGCTCATTCTATACCATGCAATAAGATAGACGATGCTTCACATGTTGCCAATCTCTTTTGTAGGGAAATCTAGAGGTTGCACGGTGTGCCAAAGACAATTGTGTCGGATCGAGCCATCAAGTTCTTAAGCTACATTTGGAAGACGCTATGTGCCAAGCTCGGAATCAAGCTACTCTTCTCCACGGCGTATCATCCTCAAACTGATGGCCAAACGAAAGTCACCAACTGGATGCTTGCAACTCTCCTACGCGTGTTGATCAAGAAGAACATCAAGGAGTGGGAGGAGTGCCTACCCATCGCCGAGTACGCATACAACCGCGCAAGACACTCTACCACTGGCAAGTCCCCCTTCGAGGTCGTCTACGGTTTCAACCCTTTGTCTCCATTGGACATCCTTCCTCTACCGCTTCAAGAATGAGCAAACATGGACGCAAGTGCAAGAGCCACCTACCTCAAGAAGATGCATGAAGAAACACGTTCCACGATCGAGCGCTAAGTACAACGCCTCACCGCCAAGCTCAACATCAACAAGTCTCCAATGGTGTTCCAACCGGGTGATCAAGTATGGATACATCTCCGCAAGGACCGCTTCCCCAAGGAATGCAAGGCAAAGCTACTCCCGAGAGCCGACGGACCATTCAAAGTGCTAGCTCGCTACAACGACAACGCCTACAAGGTCGACATCCCACGTGACAAGTACAACGTAAGCGACATCTTCAACGTCAAAGACTTGGCCAAGTACCATGGTGATGAAGAGCACGATCCGTGGTCGGATCTCTCCCGGGGGTGGGGGAGGAGATGATGCGGAGCATCCCTCGACTACCCGCACCGACACTCCATCACCACCACAAACACCGAGAGGACCGATCACAAGAGCACGTGCACGCGCCATCGAGAACGATCTTGACTCTCTCCTCTTCGAGTTTCAGTCGGATTCACATGAGAATTGGGTTCTACCTCATAAAGACATGTTATGCATTCTAGGATACCAAGGAGATGAACGTGAGAAGGAGAAGGTGAAGGTTCGAGCACCCATGGAGCAAGAGGAGGAAGGAGAGGACAAGAAGAGCAAAGAAGGAAGCACGGAGGAGAAACTCCTTGGACAGCCTGGTGCCCGGTCTCCCCAACCCCGGGTGCCCAGCCTACCCCGGGTGCCTGGCCCCTTGGCTCCCGGGTGCCCGGGCCCTCGTCTCCCAGCCGCTGGCCATCACCGGTGCCGGGCTGGGACCCCAGGTGCCGGCCCCTCCAGCCGCCCACTGGGCGCCACCAGTGCCGGGCTTGGGACCCGGGCTCCTGGGCCACCTCCAGTCGAGCCTCTATACGGGTCGGGTGCCCGGTCCCCTCGCCTCCGGGTGCCCGGCCGAACCTGACGATGGCCCCTGGCCGGTCCAGGAGCCCCGACCCCCATGACCCCGGGTGCCCGGACAACACCGAGAGCCTGCGTGCCTCCTCGGGGCTTTGCCCTTGTATCCCCCTCCTCTCTCATTTCGTCCCTAAACTATATAAAGGCACCTCCTAGCTCATTTGTAGGGTTAGCAAAGTATTACATAAAACATTGTGAGCTTTGCTCCTTGTATCCCCTCCTCTTTGGAGATCAAGCCCCCACCTAGGGAAGAATCCTTTGGATTGTCAAGGCCTCCTCTTGGGGAAGATCATCATCAAGACCTCACCTAGTGGGAAGAACTTACCTAGTGCTATTTTCCTTGAATTGTTCATGTAATCTTGTGGATCTCATGTATGCTACTCTAGTGGATGTGATATTTGGGTTTGTTTGAGTGTTTTGTTCCTTGTGTTCTTCCTCCTTTTCCCCCTCCAAGTGTGAAAAGATCCCCTCTAGGGTTTGACCCTACAACATAAAGGTTTGGTATGTTTCTATGATAGAAATGACCCGATGGGGGTCTGTGGGGATCAGAGGGAGTATATTGTACGTTCATAAGATAAACGAACATATTGTACCCACCCTAGTCCTCTTTCAATCGATCTCCGGACCCCGAGATGAAATCGAGAGAGAACGAGTGGGTGCATGTGTGATACCTAAGGCGGATTCAAAATTTTGAACCAGTGATCATAGCATCCGCAAATCATATATAAAGCGTGTTCAATGTTCATTTCACTTTTGAACGTATAATATACTCCCTCCGATCCTTTCTAGTTTACATATAAGTTTTATGTGTAGTCAAAGTATCTCTACTTTGATCAAACTTATAGAAAAAGTATCAACATTCAACAATGCCCAATCAATATTGTTAGATTCGTATGTACTCCTAGATTTGTATTCAAACAGAGATGGTTTCCAATTTGTTTTCAACTACGTGAATGTGCTTGTTCTCGCGCATGCTCTTCCTACTAGGATTTCACCACGTATAGCCAGTCCAATAATAACTTTCTTTAAGCTCCCTGTCCAATAGTACTAGTGGAGTACTGACAACATCTGTAGTGGAGTATGTAGTGCTCATAGTAGTCCCTTCTTCCATTTATGTAGGGCCTATGTGGAGGAGAGAAATGTGAAAAAGTAAGGGGAGTGAGCTCTCATGCAAGAGCCTAGCTATATACGCATTCCTAGTTAAATACAATAAATATGAAGAAAGAGATAGAGAGGAGATGGAAAAAAGTACTAATACAATAGCCAACCTTATATTTCGTTTTGCGGGAAATAACCAACCTTATAGCCCACACCATTGTATGAGTGCATATAGATGATGGCTATAGATGACATGGCAGTTCCTTATAGCCATCGGCTGGTTATATTATTAACCATGCTCTAATGCGCTTTTCAAAACCGCCTTTGACTATTGACAAGATTAATAGTACATGAGATGTATAATGTGAAAATTATATCATTGGAAGCTCCTTTCACATACAAATTTGACCGTATGCTTTGTGTAAATTGCATGTCATATATTATTACTCTAACATTTGGTCAAACTTAGCCTCGAAAAATGCATTAGGCCCTGTATAGTAGATGGAAGGAGGGAGTAGTAGTGGAAGTGGATCCTCTGACATAGGTATCCCTGCCTTACCCTCCCTTTCGGTCACTTACTGACGGACCCCATGCTTGCTAGGCTCCACATGTCAGTTACTCAATGGGTTCGGCCACGTCAGTGGATCCTCATCCGTAGTATACTCCCTCTATTTTTATTTACTCCGCATAAAACGGAGGGAGTGGTAGTATAAATGACACGGGTGGGGGAGGGGGAGGGACGTCGGTTTTCTCTCAACTGTGATCCCACAAGCGAGCAAAAACGCAGGACGAAGCGCGTTCCATTTGGTGAGCGACATGCAGGGTCCAGCGTGCCGGGGTGCAACGCGAACGCGACAAGAGCGATGTACAGTCAAAACCGATTGACCGGTTGTCTCCGGAACCACTATTCTGACCAGAACCTTCACTGCTCGGCCTACGCCAGCCACCGCCCCAAAACCACACCTCCTCTCCAGCCCAGTCCCCCACCTTTCGATCCCCTAGCCCCCATCAAGCGTCCCCTAGTTCGCTGGAAAGCCATGGTGCGCCGCAAGATCATGTACTACAAGATGCTAATGCCGGAGCACCGCACAGAAATCGCGGTGGCGGTCGGTGCCACAGACCTCCGTTCCCAAGCTCGCTTTGCGGCGGGCCAATCCCCGAGTTCTCTGAAGCCAAGCTACGAGGAGGAGGAAGCTGATCCAATGTTCATGGCGTAGGTCACGATGCAGAAGGCCCCCGATGTGTATGATACGATGGACGTCGACTTCGTGCTGGTGTCCGGGCCCCCCATGGCGCAGGAGGACCAGCGGTTCAACCTGGCGATACTAAAGGAGGACCGGGAGGCAGAGGCTCAACTCGACAGGAGCGCGCGCATGCTGCTGCCATCGAGGCTCTCCTGCAGGCGGAACGGATGTAGTGGATGTGAACCGGGCGGCAGAGGCTCAACTTGAGGCGGAGCGTGCGGATGCCGCTGCCATCGAGGCCCTCCTGCAGGAGGAACCGGATGTCCTGGACTTGAACCGGGCGGCAGAGGCTCAACTCGATATGGAGCGCGCGGATGCCACTACCATCGAGGCCCTCCTGGAGGCGGAGCCAGACGTCCTGGACTTGAACCGGGTGGCGGAGGCTCAACTCGACGCGGAGCGCGCGGATGCCGCTGCCATCGAGGCCCTCCTACAGGCGGAACCGGACATCCTCGACTTGAACCGGGCGGTGCTCTCGTCCGTGCAGAGTACCCGCACGCTCCGCGTGAACGAGTAGCTGGACGCCAAGGACAGCCACGGTGCGGAGACACACGTCAGCAGCTACGGCTGGTTCGCGCCGGCAGCCAAAGACAACGAGGTCGTCTCGTTCCGCGAGCAGTGATAGTTTTTCTTTATGTTGTTGTTTTTAGGGATCTTCTGTTGTGTAAAAACATATATTGTTATGCAAGTCGCCTGACTTTCATCATTTGGGTCAGTCTACCATTTCAGGCGGTTGGATGAATATCCTACGTCTCCTAAACTTTCTTCCTCACCTCTTCTTCCTCCCCAACAGACTACCGCACGGGCCGTACGGATCCTCCCCAACATGCGGTTGGATAAACATACTGTATGAAGAAAATTATGTATCAGCGGTAGGATGGCTGAGTTTGGTTTGTTCATATGCGGTAGCACATGTTAGTGAGGGTGCGTTCCCTTGGTTGGGTTTGCGGCGTGCAGGAGCGACCGTGTGAGGGTGCGGTGCGACCGCGGCATGCAGGAGCGACCATGTGAGGGTGCGGTGTGACCGCGACAGCCGTGCGCAAGTGTACCTCCTTTTCATTTTGTAAACTTTAGGCAAGCTTGGCAAAAATGTGTGGCGAAGTATGGCAATGCAAGGCCTAGACGCAAACAGGATAAGTACGTACGTACTAGGAGTACTAGTGTTCACAAAGAAAGGCGTGGTTTTCCTTCGCGGGATTAATCGATACAAATCCTCGTTTGACGTGTCAATTTATGTGTATTTTTTCTCGAAAGCCCAAAGAGCTAACCATCTCACTCCTCATTGCTTGATTAATGCAGCGGCATGCAAACCAACCTTCTCACTTCCGCATGCATGCAAGGGTATATTAATGTCCTTGGTTGCTAGTACGAGGCAAACAACATCAATTTTGCCTTGATTAGTGTTAGTGGCCTTTTTCAAATTGTAATTTTGATATACTGGCCTTGTGTACAAAAAATGGAGGTTTGACTTCCTTCCCCATTGCGGTGACGTCGATGATATCTCGAACGTTGTGGTTTGGCAAAGTGCGTTTGATGGAGAACACCATTGAGAGAGACCACGGTAAGTCGTTAGCAAGTGCCGCCTGCAAGCCGAGACAACCGCCTTATTTGCATCCAAGAAGTCCGTTGAACCAAAGGACGCGTAAATGTACTAGTACTACTAGTACACAATAGCGTCGTCTGTCTAGCTTAGTGCGGTGAGGTGGTTTCTCGAAGAAGATGCTGGAGAAGCGGAGTCAGCGAAGAGTCAAATGATGGTTGCTTCATCCATGCTTTGTGATTTGACGCCTCAATTCTTTGTGATTTGTGATAGAAGGGATAGGGGAGTAGACTTTGTGCTCTATACTGTACATGCGTCCAAGCACGGGAGGAAGAGGAGAGATGTTGCATTTTTCTATTCCTCCAATCAATCAATCAGGGAGCTTAGGTTCCATCTTTTTGGCTTTGGCAGCACCATCCACATTGGCTACACATTGTGGATGCCCTTAACCGTACCACTTGGTTTTGCTCCCATGTGCTATCTATACAAATCTCAATTATATTGATCTAAACAATTATAGAATCAAGATTAGTAAAAAGGAGGTGATTTTGGCGCGCGGATGGCGGGGGAGGTTTCTTAGTTTTAGAGGACGTTGGCCTGGCGGTTTGCTAACATGCGGTCCCACGTGTCAGTGCTTTACCAAGCTGATCCGCATCCCACATGGGGCAGAACAACGGCAGAAGCAACATGTGGTTAACTTGAAGAAGATGAGGGAGAAGCGGATTCAGCAACGAGTGAAATGATGGTTGCTTCGTCCCTCCAACTTATTTTTTTAGCACTATTACTTCGTCCCTCCAACTTAACTGCAGGAAAGGTGCAACTTTGTGATTTGACGCCTCATTGCTCATTACTACTCCGGCACCATGACTGAGGTGCTTCACCCCTACTGCTCTGCACTATATTTCGGTATGGCACGTGGACCCGGTAGCTTGATGTCCCACATGTCGGCGAAAGGGACTAGAACATTTATGAAAGCGAGCGCTCCACTCTTACGATGGAGGACTACACGACATGGCGGCCTAGTGAACTGTCACTTGTACTGTATAGTACTATTTATTTTGCTGTTTCACACGATCCATCGATACAAACCCGATTAAACAGGAAAGGGCAGGATTTTTCCCGCGCGGTAGATGATACAGGCCATACATTTCAAAGGCAATTTTAATGTATGCAAACTGAATAATTAAGTAACAATATGATATCTAGTAAAACTAAAAACACATATGATTTAGAGTGTAGTAGTAGTGCTGTATTGCATAGTTGTTAGATGTGACATGCGAGAACGTGTAGTGATGTAGTTTTGGAGGGCCTATAGAGAGAAAAGCGTAATACGGTCACCGAACTTCAGAATACGCTGATTACGGTCACTATATACGTTTTGCGGTGATTATACGGTTCAGCATCGGATTGCACTCTGTTGACTGGCCAAATAGCCTGCGTGGCACCATGTTGACTAGTTAAATTGACTACGTTCCTTGTGGGTCCCACCTGTCAGTTCTCATAGGAAAAACGTCAGATAAACACAAATTTACGCAGGCGTGACAAGACTCCAACTTGTGCGTTGGAATCACCTGGTTGTGTATGTGTATGTCAGGACCTGATGTGTGCACATGCATGTGTAGGTTGAGCACTTGAGCGTGAGAGTGTGTGTTGGTCATGTGGTGTGTGCATGCATGCGTGCATGTGTGCGTGTGAGTGTTGCGTGCATGCGTGGCTGTGTGTGTATGTGTGAGTGTTGCGTGCGTGCGTGGCTGCATGTGTTCGTGTGAGTGTTGCGTGCATGCAGTTCGTGTGCATGCGTGCGCGTGTGTATAATCACCACACCAGCTCCTGTGTGTTAAAACAGACGGTTCAACATACCAATACAAGGCCACCTTGTTCGCTATGCCCGCGGTCATGACTTCGAACCACCGTCCAATATCTTTTGTCGTTTGTTTTCATTCTTACTAGCAAGATGCCCGTGCATTGCACATAACATCAAGTTGCATTTGTATGACTAGTTTATCTTGTGAGAGAAAAGTATGAACGAGGGAGGCCTTATTTGCAAATGTGGAGAGGTGTGTGGGTACCTTTTTGCAAAATTGTCATAGTTTCCTTCCTATCCGTCAGATATAAATCGGACGACCTATATTGCAGGATGGCAGGCAGACCATCATCACCAACTTTGTTTTTTATAAGAGTGTAGAGTAGATACAAGATGACAGGTGGGCCCAATGGTAGTGAGATAATGTGATGCAACACTAGATGTGCCATGTGGAGCGTTTAACTGGTCAACTAGTCACGTCTTGAGCAAATACAGAGCTGTACGGTGAGCCCGTGACTATATAATAACCACAAAACGTAAATGGCGACCATAATGAGTGGATTCTGAAGTCCAATGTACGTATCGTGCTTTCGCTTCAAATACAATGATCGTCACTGTATATATCGCGAGAGAAAGATGAAACATGCGTGAATGTGCTGGGGGCTTACTTTTATAGGACCTGGAGATAGTTTGTATGCGTACGTGAAAGGGGCGTAGAGGGGGTGTATGCGATGGAGAGAGAGATGCTCTTCGTTTCTCCTTATCATGAGTAACTTTATATATAGTATAAAAATATACAAATTCACAATGCGGAATAAATATCATTATGGGCACCATGCAATGCAAATTAACATTCATACTCCTCCATATAACTTTGTAATGTTGTATATATGTAGAAATTCTAAAATAATTTTTTGGCCACACTTTATTCAAAAGGAATGTTGTATGCGAAATAAACGTGAAGAGAGGGCTTTTTAGATCAATGGCGTACGTGATGTAACATGTGTGAATGTGTAGTTGATGTATTTTGCAGGGCCTAGAGAGCTATGTGTGTGTATTACATATTCGAGAGGCATGGATAGAGGGGCCGGCGGGGGGAGGGGGCGTGGGAGAGATAGCACGAGAAATGAGAGTGGTCTAGAGAGAGAGACGAATATGATGTCACGGCGGGAGATACCCTTGAGTGTGTATATGCAAGGGGGGAGGGGATAGAGGTACCAGGAGAATTTTTTGTGTGTGTTGTCTGTGTTGGTATGTGTGGGTGTGAGAAGATAACGAGACCTAGGGGCAGAGGGTGTGTCACTGTGTGAGGTCCGGTGGGTCGAGGTGAGGCCCTTCGTTCAGTTCCGTCCTGCGCCACATTGGTCGGTCTGTGACGCATTTAGGGAGACCCATGGTACAAGACAAAGATAGCAGAATTGTGAAGGACTCTGTGTCCACTGACAAAGCCGGCTAGGATTTGTAACCCTAGGTTCTCGGACTAAGGTAACTCCTTATCTCTGATATTACTATTCATCCAACCTAACTTTAAGGGGCATCCTACAGAATGCTCTGCTACATTCATACTCGTCGATTAGGAAGAGAGGTGTGAGACAATGCGTGAGAGACAGGCCTAAATATAATGTGCGTACAGGAGACACGTAGGCAGGTCTATGTATATAGAAAGGGTCGATGGGGATTGTGCATGTGTATGCTTGTGAGAGGAAGAGTGCTTGTGATAAAGGTTAGTGAAAACAGTCGTAAATGGTTACGAGAGGGAGGATTATATCGAGAGCATGTCTGTGAGAAAGACACCTCGGGAGAGAGTGTGTGAGCATGTGTGAGAGACCACCGATGGAGAGTGAAACTACATGTAAAAGACTGATGTACACATTGATTAAAGATATAAATTGTATCCAAATATTAGGATGGGATCATGATATTTGCAATTCCCATAAGGAACAGTCATTGATCCATCAGACATCTAGATTCTATCGAATTTGAGCATGTCTATGTTATTATTCGACATAATTGATCCACATAGTTAGTATTTTGAACTCCAGACAATGCATCACTTTAGCAATCGAATATAAACGTGAGTATAGTTCATGTTGTGTGTGTTAAGCACATTATCATACGAAAGTTACACAATGAACATTATAAATAGCTACCTATGAACTAGCATACATTTGAATTCAACTTAAGGTGGTTTAAAAAAATTGAATTCAACATGAAGTCCATTCAATTATTTGAATTCGATATCATGGCATTTGTAAATCATACCTAAATTATGGGGGTACCAATCTTTGCTCTGGTTTTGTACATAATAGAATATGTAGTCGTGTACAAAATAGATTCAAATTTAGCTCCTCCATTCCAAAATAATCATAGTTATAGGATTTTCAAGTGTCAAAATTTCAAAAAGAAGCGGATAATTTAATGAGGTTTTCAGACATACAAGGTCAAATTTAACGTTGTCTATTTAGGTCAATCCTCAAAGTTCAAGAGTACTCTAAACATGAATGCTTCTGTTTCAAAATTTTGAACAAAGCACCAAAAGAGCCTCTACTCGCCTGAAACCGCTTGAGACCAATGTTTGGTAGTAGAAGGAAATTACTTTTCTAACTCCGACTTGTTAAACCTACCGGCCCGACGTCCAAAGATCTAAACCGGGGTAGGTTTGTAGCTTCATCTAGACGCCACGCAACCGCCTCCGAAAAACATTCAAACACAATGGCCGCCTAAGCACACATGCGCGCGGCCGAAATCGCTCCCGCCCACAATTTGGGACACCTGGGATTAACATCCTACCCCCGACCTGCAGTAGGTCCGAAATTTAAGAGGGGGGCAAAGTGTCTACTTTCCCCAAATTTCAAACAAGCGCGTCCCATCTGTTCAAAAAAGCCAAAAACAAGCATGTCCCAGACCGAAACATGGTTCTTCCTTAGCTCCCCCCGCCCCCCGCCCACCCGTATGATTCCCCATTCGTATTCCATGGGCACCAAAACTACCTCTCCACCAGCCGCGAAACCCCGGCGTCCTCCATCCGCCACCCCATCCGACCCATCAACCGCCGCCCTCCTCCATCACGCCGGAGCCGATACCCCGACCTTGTTGTCCACCGAAACCTCAACCGCAACGCTCTCCGCGGCTAGTAGTTGAAGCTGAGGCCGAGCTGTCCGTACTCGAGCCAGTTCAACCACGTCGTCCTACGCCTCACCGCTTCTGCTCCAACTTCGCCACCGTCCACCACACCGGAGCTATTCCTTCTACGACGTCTTTCGCCGCCTCGGATCAGCTTCCCCTCCGCTGACATACGGCCACGGCAACATGGTCAACAATTTTGCAATGGGTTCATCCAAGGCTCCACCGTCCTCCAAAACATCGGTTCCCCCGGCAAAAAGAAGAAGATCGCCGCGACATATGATGGAGACCACACTGGCAACCGGAAATGGTACTCCTCTTCCCTTATTCGTGCAAATCTTACGTGTCTGCTTGCACGGTATTCATCCCGTAGTAGACACTAGTTGACCGCTTCTTCTTGATACTAGATGTTCCTAGTAACTCGTGATGCACAAGGTTTCTCCTCATATACTATTTCACCTTAGCTAGAGGTCCGTCGCCCCCTGGATTTCAATTCTTGGTCAGTTGATTCCCAATTAACAGAAGCATTCCCCAGCGTAACAGACGCTAGTCTGCCTATTACGCCGGGGAAGTAGAGCCTCAATGTTTATCTTAGGGGCGTGTGGGGCCTAGAGCTGCTGGCGCCCGATCTGGAGGTTGGCTGAGATTAAAGGGATGGCCTGGGGGCATTGCCAAGCACGACGATGGTGTGAGGTCAAGGGGAGGGTGGGGCGGCGAAGGCAGGGGTCTGGGCCGGTGGTTGCTGGCGGTTCGAGAAAGATCGTCAACAGTTACTAGCGGGAGGTAGACGAAGGTCATCTGCCCGTTCCTTATAGATCGGACGATTCATAAAAAAAATCTACTGGCCTATTTATTTTCAATCGAGTGTTATCTTGATATGACCACATGTGGTGGTGTGCTAGAGGAATACTTGCATTTCCTGTGCTCATATATTACAAAATCATATGGAGTATAATCTAATTTTGTTTGCCATGCAATGTTGTAGAGCTATCATATGTCTCCTGTCATTTATTTTTCAGCCACCTGCTATCTGCTACTTTTGCAGTGCACTAGTTCTGCACACAGTTCACCCTTAGTCTCACTATTGTGTTTTTATGCAAGGGTATTTCATACTCTGCTGCCATGAGAGAAGCAAAAAAGAAAAGAGAGAAGTCACTCCAGCGTCGTACGCGGATAGGCCAGATACGTTTCTGCCTTATAAAGGGTGCAGTGTGTAGGATCGAAAGTATGTCTAGAGGGGGGTGATTAGACTACTTGACCAAATAAAAATCTTGCCTTTTCCCAATTTTAGTTCTTGGCAGATTTTAGCAACTTAGCACAAGTCAAGCAATCAACCTACACATGCAATTCTAAGAGTATAATAGCGGAATGTAAAACAATTGCATATGAAGGTAAAGGGGGGAGTTTGAGAAGGCAAACGCAATTGGAGACACGGATGTTTATGTCGTGGTTCTGATAGGTGGTGCTATCGTACATCCACGTTGATGGAGACTTCAACCCACGAAGGGTAACGGCTGCGCGAGTCCACGGAGGGCTCCACCCACGAAGGGTCCACGAAGAAGCAACCTTGTCTATCCCACCATGGTCGTCGCCCATGAAGGACTTGTCTGACTGTCACTCTGACCTGACATGATGCAAACTCTGACATCAGACCCTGTGAATATATGTAGATGAGGTAGAGTAGATGAGCATCACAAAGCACAGAGGTTTTTTGCAAAAAAAAAAATTGAGTCAAAAACTTAGTTTTAGTTTTCCACAGAAAGCATTTCGGAGCTACCGATTTGTAAACTCGGTGATACCGAAGCAGCTTTTGGAACCTAAACTAGTGAACTCGGTCAGACCGAGTCACAGTTCGGTGGCACCAAGACTGAAAGGGTTTCCCAAAGAATCGATCTTCGTCACACCGATTTGCAATTCTCGGTCAGACCGAGAATCACATGTGCAATGGCCTGAGCCAAATAAGTGAGACCGATTTCTACAACTCGGTCGGTCCGAGATGAATTCGGCGGAAACCTAACCCTAAATTTTCAATCCAAGTCTAATCTACGGAGTAGTTTTGCTGGATAGGAAGATTTCAAATGTGGCCAGATTCATTGCAATGCAATGTGCTAGGAATCAGAGTTTAGAATAGCACAAAGTTCAAATCCATACACTAATGCGGCGATGGATTTGCTACGGCGACAACAGCGGAGCAGAATCCCGTTAACGGCGGTGGAGACCAGCAGCGGGAGGTCGCTGGCGACGAGGAGGACGATCCGGAGACCCGAAGAGGCAGAGCAGGCTGTGCGCGGGCGAAGGGTTTCGGAAAAATTTCCAAATTTTGGCCCGGGGGTATATATAGCCTGACCCTGTCGGTGTGACCGAGTGGAACAACTCGGTGGCACCGAGGTGCATTACTGCTAGCAGTTACTGCAACTCGGTGTGACCGAAAAGTTCAAATTGGTTGCACCGAGATTGAAAAACCTAGATCAACTTAGTGATCTCGGTATGAACGAAAAGGTTGGATCGGTCAGACCGAAACGCACAAAGAGGTTTTGGAAGTTTAAGTCTATGACGAATCGGGGACTCCGAGTGCTCCTCACACAGAGTGGTTCGAAGCTGACTTGATCAAACTTTGTGATATAGCATGAATAGAGTTTGAGACAAGAAAATCATAGATAGCTAGAGAAGGTTCTTAGGCATTCTTGTCCATCCACTTGGCAAAAGAAAAAGAAACCAAACAATCAAAACTACAAGTGGATGTCCTTGAATGAGTAAAATATGAAACCAACATACTCACACAATAAAATGGCAAATGGAATATGTGACAGAGCATGCACATACAATTCTAGCATCTATCAAGCAATTGGCGATGACTAGGTCACCTATATATGAGTATATTGACTTAGGAGTAAAATGAGAACATTTGATCATAGGTCATACTCATCGTTTAAGCACAAGTGGGGTTACCACTTTTACATAAAGCATTGCTGTGTTCACACCATTAGAGTTGCTTAAGCTCAATCATTAGAGTAAAGCTCCCCCTCACCTTGGGTTTTGTCGATGATGAATTCATGTAGGTGTTGAAGATGTGGATGCTCAATGTTGATGTAGATCATTTGGAGAAATCCTTTGGAGTGAGTTGCACTTTCAATACCTACACGGGTTAGTCCCACAAGGAACAAACAAGGATATCCATAGACATAGAGTGATGCACACACAAGATGATGTCCATGAAAGCATTAGGTTACCTTGTCCCTTTTCTTACCAACAAGAGGGTTTGTGACTCCTTGAACTAGTGCAAGATGTGGAAGTTGATTGCACTTGTTCTTGCCAAAATGATATGAGTGAAGTATGTTGGCGGAGTCACCCTCAAGAACTCTCTAGTTCTTCTTCTTCGGGATCCACATCATCTTGATGGGAATCCTTGGAGTTGTAGTTGTACTCGATGAAGTAGAATTTGATGTAGTCTTGGGAACCCACTTGATCAAGGCCTTAGGAGCTTCTTCAAATGCATCAATCTCCTCTTGAAGCTTGTCCTTGCCTTTTTGCTTGTGGTCTTGTGGTGGAAGATCATCTTGAGCTTGTGTCCCTTTGAAAGAAGTAGGATCATACTTCTCTTATTGAGGAACAAACTTTGTCTTGGGGTATTGATCTTCTTCCCACTCAACTCCATTGGAATTGAACTTTCGTTCAAAACCAACACCTTGGTTCTTCCGGTGCCTTCCTTCCTTGCGTACAATTTCCTCGAATTGCTTACTCCCAGCAAGGCTCTTGTAAACACCTTTCTCTATAATTCCCTTCAAAAGGCTATTTTCTTGCTCAAGTGTAGCTTGGCTAAGAGAATCATTAGTGGAATCAAGAGAACTACTAGAAGCAACAACATTGGATTTAGCATGATTATTGTTACTACTAGAGGAAGAATCTTTCTTGTTCTTGTTACTAGACTTGACTTGAGGCATGTAAGTAGATAAGAGTAAACGCTTGGCAATGTAAGAAGAACTTTTCTTCCGAAGATCATCATTGATTGCCTTTAAAAACTCATGTTCTTGCTCAAGGTTGAGCTTTTCAAAGCGTAACTTCTCATGAGTCCTTAAAAGTTCTCGATGATCTCCTAAGATAGTTTCATGAGCTAACTTAAGAGTATTTAGTTCTTTAGTTATGAGCTCAATCTTCTCCTTATCATTGTCATTCATTTTATCTTGATTAGCATGATTAATTAACGTTTCATCATAGTATTCATCACTAGAGTCGTCAACAAGTAAATCATCATCACCTAACAAGTCATCTTCATCACTATTGAAATCAACATACTCGGGGTGTGATACCTTTGGGCCTTTAGCCATGAAGCATCTTCCAAGTCCTTCATTTGGTGAATCAAATATGTCGTAGGAGTTGGCTGACACAAGTGCTAGACCGGCAACACCTTCATATTGAGTATATTCGGAGTCGGAGTGATAGCTTCTCTCGGAGTGATTGTCGGAGTCGGAGCCGGATACCCATTCACCAACATGAGCTTGATGTCTTTGTTTTGTGTAGCTCCTTGATGACTTGTCCTTCCTTTCCGAATCCTTGCTTCTCCGGGATGTTCTTCGTTCATAATGATCATCTCTACTCCTTCTTTCTCTTGATGGTGATTCTTCTCTTCTACTTCTTCTTTTTGGAGAATCTTCTCTTCTTTTGTAGGGTGCCGTACACTCATTGGAATAGTGTCCGGGTCTTCCACAATTGTAGCAGTTATGCTCATGACTAGAAGATCTTTTGTCATTGTAGGACCTTGACTTGGAACTTCTTTCCTTGCTCCTATTCTTGTAGAACTTGTTGAAGTTCTTCACCATTTGGCTCAATTCTTCATTGAAGGTTTGTTTCTCACTTGATGATGTGGGAGCTTCACATGAGGCTTTGTAAGCACCACTTGACTTTTTGTGGACCTCCTCCTTATCCTTGAGTGACATCTCATGAGCAACAATTCTTCCAATGACTTCCGTTGGCTTGAGATCTTTGTAATTGGGCATCATTTGGATCAATGTGCACATGGTATCATATTTTCCATCCAAGGCTCTTAGGATCTTCTTGATGATGAATTTTTCGGTCATCTCTTCACTTCCTAAGCCAACAATCTCATTTGTGATAAGAGCAAGCCTAGAGTACATTTCATCGACACCTTCACCATCCTTCATTTTGAACTTGTCAAGCTGACTTTGAAGCACATCCAATTTGGATTCCTTGACGGAGTCGGTACCTTCGTGCATATCAATCAATGTATCCCAAATTTCCTTTGCATTCTCAAGACGACTGATTTTGTTGAATTCTTCGGGGCACAACCCGTTGAAGAGGATATCACAAGCTTGAGCATTGTATTGTAGCATCTTCAACTCTTCCACGAGTGACGCCCCCGATTTAATCGTACACTAATCATGCACGCAAATGTGTACAATCAAGATCAGGGACTCACGGGAAGATATCACAACACAACTCTACAAATAAAATAAGTCATACAAGCATCATAATACAAGCCAGGGGCCTCGAGGGCTCGAATACAAGTGCTCGATCATAGACGAGTCAGCGGAAGCAACAATATCTGAGTACGGACATAAGTTAAACAAGTTTGCCTTAAGAAGGCTAGCACAAACCGGGATCTGGATCGAAGAGGAGCAGGCCTCCGCAGGGATCCTCCTAAGTTACTCACAGTGGTCGTCGGTGGGCTGCACGTAGTAGTAGGCACCTCCAGTAGTAGTAGTCGTCATAGGCGGTGGCGTCGCTCTGGGCTCCATCGTCTGTTGCAGCAATCGAGTAGAGGTAGGGGAAAAGGGGAACAAGGCAACCGTGAGTACTCATCCAAAGTACTGCAAAGCAAGGAGCTACACTACATATGCATGGATATATGTGTAAAGGGCCATATCGGTGGACCGAATCTGCAGAATGCCGTAATAAGAGGGGATAGCTAGTCTTAACGAAGACTAAACTTCGACACCTGTCTTGCAACAGTAGGAGGGACAATCAAGTCCCCAAGTAACATCACATAGCAATAATCCTACCCGCGATCCCTGCTCATATCCACGAGCGAGAGCGACCACGGTTGTATCGGCACTTGGAAGGGTGTGTTTTATCAAGTATCCGGTTCTAGTTGTCATAAGCTCAAGGTACAACTCCAAGTCGTCCTGTTATCGAAGATCAGGGCTATCTGAATAGATTAACTTCCTGCAGGGTGCACCATCTTACCCAAAGACGCTTGATCCCATTTGGCGGACACACTTTCTGGGTCATGCCCGCGCGGAAGATCAACACGTCGCAGCCCCACCTAGGCACTGTGAGAGGCCAACACGCGGTCTAAACCTAAGCGCGGGTGCAGGCCCATCGCCTCGAGCACACACTGCAAGTTCGCGTCTGTGCTGCCGAAGCAGACCTAGCCTAACAGCGTTCCAGTCCAATCCGGCGCGCGCCGCTCCGACGTTGACGTCTGAAGTGCCGGTGATACCACGGCGCGGATACCCATAACTACTCCCACGTAGATGGTTAGTGCGTATAAGCTCGTAGCCAACTCAGATCAAATACCAAGACCTCGTTAAGCGTGTTAAGTATTCGCGAGCGCCCGAGCAGGGCCAGCCCACCTCTCTCCTAGGCGGTCTCAACCTGCCTGTCGCTCTGCCTCAAGATCCACTCATGGTGCTCCATCGGCCGACCCGACTTTAGTCTCCACATGTATCATGTATAAGTATATAGTATATACCGTGATCAACTCCCGAGTGATCACGGCCCGATAATATAGCACGCGCGGACGGACAAGTATGAAGGGCCACAGATGAATGTACTAGCATCCTATACTAAGCATATAGGATTGCGGTAAGGTAACAACGAAGTTACAAGGACAGGCTATGCAGCGGATAGGAGTATCTCGAAACAAGAACATGTTACACTACTCTAATGCAAGCGGTGTAGATAAGAGTAGGCGATATCTGGTGATCAAGGGGGGGCTTGCCTGGTTGCTCGCAAGAGAGAGGGTCGTCAACACCGTAGTCGAGCCCGCCAACAATGACGTCGGTCTCGTAGTCTACCGGAGAGAAGAGGGGAAGAAACAATGAATACCAAGTAAGCAGATGCATATCGATGCATGACATGTCAAGAAGCGATGCTAGGCGTGCCCTAACGTGGTATGAGGGGTACTGGTTAGGGAAACATCCGGAAAGTAATCCGGTGTTTTGGGTTTTCAGCGAGAGCCGGAGGAAAAGTTGCAGGTTCGATAGGTTAGGGGTGTGTGGCGGACGAACGGATTGCGTATCCGGATTCGTCTCGTCGTTCTGAGCAAGTTTCATGTTGAAAATATTTTAATCCGAGTTATGGATTAAAAGATATGATTTTTAAAAGATTTTATTAATTTCTGGAATTTAATTAATTAATTAATTAATTCGAAAATGTATCTATGACGTCAGCATGATGTCATCTTGACGTCGGCGATCAACGGGTTGACTAAGTCAACCCTGACATGTGGGACCCGTTAGTCATACACTGTTAACTAATTAACTTAGTTAAGTTTAATTAATAGTAGTTAATTAGGTTAATCAGTTATTAGGTTTAATTAATCAGGATTAATTAAATTAATTTTTTACTTAATTAATTAATTAATTAGTTTTATTCATTTTTATTTATTATTTATTTAAATTTCATTATCCTTTTCCTTTTTCTTTTTAAAACCGTTCTGGGGTGGGGCCCCATGTCATAGTCGAGGGGGTGAACAGTCACTCTGTGGCCGAGTCAACAAGCGAGGGGGGCCTGGGCCCATCGGTCGATGTGAAAGGGGCCCTGTGTGCCACGTCGGCGAGGGCGGAGTTGGCTCGGTGGCTACCGCATGCGGAGGGGGCGCCGAGCTCGCCGAACTCGTTCCCAGCCCCTAACGGGCGCGGGCGGGCGCAACCGAACGTCTGGAGGACGGCGGTTCGATGGCGGTGGTGTAGCACGGCAGGCTCGGCAGGCACGGCGCCAGCGGCGGAGGCGGCGAGGAGGTTCGGTCTCCGTCGGGGGCGTGCTACGAGGTCGGGGAGGGTTGCTTGGCCTTGCGCCGAAACCCACGGCTCGGCCCGTGACCGCTTAGTCACCGGGCGCCAGCGACGGATCCATGGCGGGAGGGGGCATTGGTGCGGCGGAGGGGGCGGGCGCTCGTGCGAGGAGGAGGGAGAGGGAGGTGGGGGCAGCGTGGCATGGCGGCGTGGCGTGCTGATGACCGCGAGGGGGCGGCGGAGCAGCGACGGGAGGTCCGGCGACGGCGTCGTTCGGGAGGAGAGGGGAGCGAGAGGGGAGAGCTCACTGGGGGGACGCGGGGTCTACGAGGCAGGCTCGGAGGAGCTCGGAGGCGACCGGCGAGGAGGCGGGCGGGGAGGCGGCCGACCGGCGTCGGGGGAGATCCGGTGAGGCGGCGTGGGGGACGAGGGCGACCCAGCAGTGCCTCAGCGTGGGGGCGGCAGTGGGGAGGGGATCCGGCGGCGAGGCGCAGGGGGAGAGGCGTGTGGGTCGGGCTGCGGGGATCGTCGGCGTCGGGGGAGCGACGGGGTGGCTCGGCCCGATCTGGATCAGGCGGGAGAGAGAAAGGGATCGGGGAGGGGGAGTGAGGCTAGGGTTCCACCCGCTCGGGAGGGGGATAAGTGGGGGCGGTTGGGCGGCCATGGTGTGGCCGATGGGCGGTGGGGGGCTGGCCAGTTGGGCGATGGGGTTTCTCCCCACTTCTCTTTTGTTTTATTTTGTTCCTTTTCTTATTTTCTTCTTTTCTGTTTTAGTTTATTTAAAATACCAAAACACTTTACAAAAATGTATGCACCCCACCATAATTAGGTTTGTTATTTTGACAACCCCGAACATTTTAGTTTTAGTTTTGAAAACTTTTATCGTTTGCTTTTGTTTTGAATTTGTTTTAGACGGGTTGAATCAGCGTGAGTTTAGTCCACGATAACGAGGTGATTACTGTTGCTTAATCATCCGGGTGTTACAAATCTCCTCCACTACAAGAAATCTCGTCCCGAGATTTAGGAGGTAGAAGGAAAAAGTGCGGGGTATTCATCTCGAAGACGATCCTCGCGTTCCCAGGTGGCTTCGTCTTCAGAGTGATTCGACCACTGGACTTTGAGGAACTTGATCGCCTTTCGGCGTGTGCGGCGTTCAGCTTGTCGAGAATGCGGACGGATGCTCTTTATAGGAGAGGTCTGTTGCAATTTGAGCACTTCATGGTCCACCGCTCGGATTGGGTCCTTGAAGCAGCGTCGGAGTTGTGACACGTGGAACACGTCGTGAACCTGAGAAAGGTTCGACGGAAGCTCCAGTTGATAAGCCACTTTTCCGCGCCTTTCTAGAATAGTGAATGGGCCAATATAGCGAGGAGCTAGCTTGCCCTTGATCCTGGCGCGTGAGCACCCTTCATTGGTGTAACGCGAAGATAGGCCTTTTCGCCAAAGTTGATAGACCATGTCTTTGTGATGACGGTCATAATTACTCTTTTGACGTGGTCGAGCGGTCTTGAGATTCTCGCGAATAATGCGGACTTGTTCTTGGCATGTTGGATAATATCCGGACGAAGAGTGGGCGTTCCCGCTTTGACCAGTTCAAAGGGTTCGGCACTTTCGTCCATATAACACTTGAAGGGGCCATCTTGAGACTAGCTTGATAGCTATTATTATAAGAGAACTCAGCATACGGAGAGATTCCTCCCATTTCTTGCGAAGGAAGCGACACAAGCTCGAAGCATGTCTTGAGAATTTGGTTGACACGTTCAACTTGCCCTTGTGATCATGCGGATGAAGCGATCTTGAAAGATAAATGAGTCCCCATAGCTTCTTGAAAACTTGCCCGAATCTTGAAGTGAATAAGCTGCCACGGTCCGAATCGATAACCAGTGGAATACCATGAAGTGAAACAATTCGGACATATAGAGAGTTGCAAGCTGGCTAGCAGGATCGTTTCTTTGACCGCCGTAAAATGAGCAACTTTAGAAAGCGGTCAATGGCGACAAGAATAGCATCATTACCTTTCTGCGATTTGGGAAATCCGGTGATTTAAGTCCATTTCAACATGGTCCCATTTCCATTCAGGAATAGAGATAGGTTGCAGAGTTCCAAAGAGGCCTTTGATGTTCTTTTTTGATCTGACGGCAAGCGTCACACTCAGGCAACATAGCGAGCAATGTCCTGCTTCATATTAGACCACGGAATCTCGGCGAATGTCTTGATACATCTTTGTACTTCCGGATGGATACATAGAGGCGTATCATGAGCTTCTTTCATAAACTTCGAGTCATATTCAGGTTTTCCTTCTTACGGCACCACTAGGCGGCCTTTGAAGTACAAGGCGCCATCATCGAATAGTGAAGGATGAGGATTTCCTTTTTGATGTCTTGCTTAATCTTGTAGACTTGAGTCAAATCCTGCATTGTCTTTATGGTGCCCACGAGATCGGGTTCAACAGCCGTGGTATAGAGGAACCACGGGGAACAACACGGAGATTCATCTTGCGAAACTCCGAAGGAGGAGGAGCGAAGTGCACCCGGAGGAACAATATGGAGGTTCAGCTTTCTGAATTCTTCAACAAGTGAGGCTGAACTTTGTGAACTGAAGGTGGTTGCATAAGACTTGCGGCTCAAGGCATCAGCCATTACATTAGCCTTGCTCGGCGTATAGGAAATACCCAAATCAAAGTCTCGCCACGGTCTCCATCCATCTCTGGCGACGGAGGTTCAGGTCTGGCTGAGTAAACAGATACTTCAGACTTTGGTGGTCGTGAAGATCTCGCAATGATTACCGAGAAGGTAATGTCGCCATTGCTTGGCATGAATGACAGCAACAAGTTCGAGGTCGTGAACTGGGTAGTTCTCTTCGTGAGGCGCAATCGTCGAGAGGCATAAGCAACCACTTTGCGCTCTTGCATTAGGACACCGCCTAATCCTTGACGAGAAGCGTCGCGATAAAAGGACGAAGTCCTTCTTAGTATCGGGAGGAGCTAGCACTGGGCAGAATTCAACTTGTCTTTGAGTGCTCGGAAACTTTCCCGACACTTTTCTCGTCATTGGAATTTGGCGCCCTTATACAACAGGTTAGTCGAGGCTGGCAATCTTGGAGAAGTTCTCGGCGAATCGACGGCAATAGTGGCGAGACCGAAAAACTTCGACTTATGCGTTCTTGGAGGAGTCAATCGAGAATAGCCTGAACTCGTTCGGGGTTGGCGGCAATACCATCCTTAGAAATGACATGCCCAAGATTGGTTACTTGGGAAGCCGAATTCACATTTGGAGAACTTGGCATAGAGTTGATGCTCTCGTAGCTTTTCCAAAGACAAGGCGAAGATGTTCAGCATGTTCTTCTTCATTCTTGGAAAAGATCAGGATATCATCCAGATAAACCACGACGAACTTGTCGAGGTAATCCATGAATATATAGTTCATCGAGCGAGAGAAGGTGGCTGGAGCATTGGTTAAGCGAAACACATGACGGTGTACTCGTATGAACCATAACGAGTCACAAATGCGGTCTTGGGGATATCCTCCTCACGAACACGGATCTGGTGGTAACCCAACCTCAAGTCGAGTTTGAGAACACCGACGAACCAGCCAATTGATCATAAAGATCATTGATCCGAGGAAGAGGATACTTATTCGAATGGTAGCTTGATTTATAGGGCGGTAGTCTTGGACCAATCGGTTTGTCCCATCCTTCTTCTTGACAAAGAGAGGGGCTCCCCAAGGAGAGCAACTTGGGCGAATGAAACGCTTTGAAGAGATTTGTCGATTTCCTCCTTTAGCTCAAGGAGTTCATGCGGCGGCATCTTGTAGGGTCGCTAGCTATAGGAGTGGTGCACGGTTTCAAGTCGATGAAGAATTCGACAGCTCTAGCGAGGGGAATCCTGGAAGTTCTTCAGAAAGAGCGTCTTGGAAATGCAAAGCAGCAGGAATGTTTTCAATTCCCTCGAGGGTGCGGCGTTCAATGCATTCAATGCATAGAGCCTTGCCTCGGCATCTTGTACCGACGAGCATTGTAGCTTATTATTTCATCGAAAGGGTGTAGCGGATGGGCGGTCTTAGTGGCGCAAGCGATTGGCGCATATGCACTTTCAACCAATCCATCCCCAAAATGAGGTCGATGTTAGGCGTCTTGAGGATAATGGGGAGGCATAGAATTCCAACCCTTGATTTCCACGGGGCGTCAACGCCAACCATGGAGGTTTGACATTGTCCCAAGGGGTTTTTACCACTACCGAAGAGTTCATCTCCTCACACTTAACGTCGTGCTTGTATGCAAAGTCTTGAGACATGAATGAATGCGATGCTCTGAATCGAATAAAATAGATCAGGTACTGAATTTACGAGGAGTGTACCCATCACGATGGCAGAGCTGGTCTTGAGCTTCGTTCAGATCAACGTGGTTGGCTGAGCTTGCCCATAAGACTTGGCGGTGTTGTTGCGGTCTGCTGCGTGTTTCCACGGCCACTCTTTGGAAGGGCCACCGATTACAGTTCTGGTTGCATTCTCTAGCACGGTGCCTGGTTGTCCGCTTTGAAGCACAAATCATTATTGGGAGTGGGAATAGGAGCTTGGGGTGGTGGAGCTGGAAGCTTGGCTGCTTAGTTGTAGGCGCACGAGGCGTAGCATAGTTCTGCCTTGAAGCGGTGCATTCGGCTGGTACATCTTGTTGGGAATCCATATCTTGCGCTTCTCGAGGACGGGCCGAAGATGAGCCCGTGTCACAGTTGCGCTGTTAGAGCTCTGGTATTCCTGCGCACCAGTTTCGACATTGATAGCTTTGTTCACCAAGGTGGCGAAATCAGCAAAGTCGTGCACTAGAAGTGCGAGCTTGATGTCGCCTTGAAGACCGTCACGGAACTTCTCTGTCTGCGTGCATCGGTTGCAATATCCTCTTGACATAGCGAGACAAGTCCAGAACTCTCCGATAAGCTTCAACCGTCTTGTTGCCTTGGGTGAGGTTGCGAATTCACGCTTCTTCGGTCCATGACCCTTGAGGATGAAGCGGGCACGAAAGCAGCTTGGAAGTCCGGCGGTGATGAGTGTTCCAAGCTGGCGAGAGTACGCCGTGGCTGTCCCACCATTGAGCTGCGGGTCCCTTCAGAAGAAGGAAGCAAAGGTGACTTAGCTGGCGGGGGCTACATCAGCAGACTCCATCTCATAGGTGATGTCACGGGCGATCATCGACATCCAGTGGCTGAGTTGAGCTGCGGTACACGCTGGGGTTCAGGCGTATGAAATCCTGCAGAGTTGTTCCGTTTGGGTGTTGGTTCATATTGGGGCGAGGAAACTGAGCCATCATGTTTTCCATGAACTGGCGATTCATCTCGAGCTGTTGGATCATACCAGCCATGTACTCAGGCGGTGGTGGGAAGTTGGCACCACGACCACGACCAGCTGGCCTAACCATCCTGCTATTATATAACAGGGGTAGTTCAGCATTTGAGAAATTAAGCAAGAGACAGGAATCATTCATGATGAAACATGCATAATGAAAGCAACATGATGGGAACTACATAGTAGTTGGCATATCTTACAAAAGGAATCATGCATAGAGTTCGATACATAGAGTCGATTACATAGACTACTACATCATAGGCGGCACGCAGCTCATGGCGAATACATCAAACACTAACAAGCAAGTCTACATCAGGTCCCACGCGATGCTGGAGGTAGTAGAGCTTTGAAAGCTGATAGTGCGGCAGCGGATAGTCCTCCACGTCGGTGACACAGGGGCCGCGGATACTCGGTGCTGAATCCGACGTCCGGTGGCGAGAAAAGGACCAAGTCTTGGAGAGTAGCCTCCCACGTCCGCCAACCGACACCTGGGGCATCACGGTCTGGCTGGGTAGATCGCGAGCAGCGGCTCTCCGGATCGGACAAAGGGTGCATCAGCGTCGAGCACGGTAGAGGTGCCGACGAGTGATGTACAACTTGTGGCGAAGAGCTCGGTTAGCTCGATCCAGCCCATCGACATGCGTAACAAAGTTACGATGGTAGAAGGGCTCTCGGTGACTGTGGAGTAGGCAGCGGTGTAGTAACCCTCCTCACCAACATCGACGCGATAGCAATGTGCACGAAGGGGAGGTGTCCAACTCTCGATACTCGCACGAAGGCGTGTCGAGGCAGCATAAGCAGCATCGTGGACTGCCATATCGATAGTCACTCCAACACCATGTGCGGTGTGCAGCACGATGAGTGGACTCGTACTCCGAGTAGAGGTGGGCGATGGCGCAGTATCGCTCCTGGTTATAGTCTGGTACTCCTCATAGGCGGTGTACTCGGGGTGCCAGCGATAACCCAGATAGGTCATCATCTCGGCTAGCACCGCGAGTGATCCCGAGGCACCAATGGCCGTCGTGTGGCGCACGACCTGCCTCGTGGGTTCCATCTGAAAACAAAGACGTTTCAAAGGAGTCAAATGACAGTGTGGAAATTGTTCAAATACAATTCCAAGAACAACTATGGTTATATCCAACTTTGGGGTGAATGTGGTCACGGGATCCTAGTGACAGTTAGTAAAATCGTTTAACCCGAGTAGAAGAGAGTTCAGAGTCCCAGAGTAAAGGTCGAGGAGTAAAAGATCCTAGTACCACCCGATGACGACGTGGGCCCGTAAGGCACACAGCCAAGTTAGTAAAAGTTTTACAATGTCTAGACTCGACTTGACCAAGGAGTGTGGAAGGGGATTCTACAGCGATCGGCTCGATACCAACTTATGACGCCCCGATTTAATCGTACACTAATCATGCACGCAAATGTGTACGATCAAGATCAGGGACTCACGAGAAGATATCACAACTCAACTCTACAAATAAAATAAGTCATACACGCATCATAATACAAGCCAGGGCCTCGAGGGCTCGAATACAAGTGCTCGATCATAGGCGAGTCAGTGGAAGCAACAATATCTGAGTACGGACATAAGTTAAACAAGTTTGCCTTAAGAAGGCTAGCACAAACTGGGATCTGAGATCGAAGAGGAGCAGGGCCTCCTGCCTGATCCTCCTAAGTTACTCCCGGTCGCCGCGCTGGGCTGCGTAGTAGTAGGCACCTCGAGTAGTAGTCGTCATAGGCGGTGGCGTCGCTCCACAGGCTCCATCGTGCAGTTGCAGCAATCGAGTAGAGGTAGGGGAAAATGGGGAACAAGGCAACCGTGAGTACTCATCCAAAGTACTACAAGCAAGGAGCTACATTACATATGCATGGATATATGTGTAAAGGGCCATATCGGTGGACTGAACTGCGAGAATGCGTAATAAGAGGGGATAGCTAGTCTTAACGAAGACTAAACTCGGACACTGTCTTGCAACAGTGTAGGAGGGACAATCTGAAGTCCCCAAGTAACATCACATAGCAATAATCCTACCCGCGATCCCTGCTCATATCCCTCGAGCGAGAGCGACCACCGTTATATCGGCACTTGGAAGGGTGTGTTTTATCAAGTATCCGGTTCTAGTTGTCATAAGCTCAAGGTACAACTCCAAGTCGTCCTGTTACCAAGATCACGGCTATCTGAATAGATTAACTCCCTGCGGGGTGCACCATCTTACCCAAAGACGCTTGATCCCATTTGGCGGACACACTTTCTGGGTCATGCCCGCCGCGGAAGATCAACACGTCGCAGCCCACCTAGGCACAACAGAGGCCAACACGCCGGTCTAAACCTAAGCGTGAGGGTGCAGGCCCATCGCCTGAGCACACACTGCATGTTGCGTCTGTGACCGAAGCAGACCTAGCCTAACAGGCGTTCCAGTCCAATCCGGCGCGCCGCTCCGTCGTTGACGTCTGAAGTATTTTGGTGATACCACGGCGGGGGATACCCATAACTACTCCAGCGTAGATGGTTAGTGCGTATAAGCTCGTAGCCAACTCAGATCAAATACCAAGACCTCGTTAAGCGTGTTAAGTATCCGCGAGCGCCGAGCAGGCCTGGCCCACCTCTCTCTAGGCGGTCTCAACCTGCCTGCCGCTCCGCCTCAAGATCCACTCGCGGGTGCTCCATCAGCCGACCCGACTTTAGTCTCCACATGTATCATGTATAAGTATATAGTATATACCCGTGATCAACTCCCGAGTGATCACGGCCCGATAGTATAGCACGGCAGACGGACAAGTATGAAGGGCCACGGATGAATGTACTAGCATCCTATACTAAGCATATAGGATTGCGGTAAGGTAACAACGAAGTTACAAGGACAAAGCTATGCAAATAGTATAGGAGTATCGAAAACAGTAACATGTTACACTACTCTAATGCAAGCGGTGTAGATAAGAGTAAGCGATATCGGTGATCAAGGGGGGCTTGCTGGTTGCTCTGGCAAGAGAGAGGTCGTCAACACCGTAGTCGAACCGCCAAAGCAGCGGCGTCGGTCTCGTAGTCTACGGAGAGAAGAGGGGAAGAAACAATGAATACCAAGTAAGCAGATGCATATCGATGCATGACATGTCAAGAAGCGATGCTAGGCGTGCCCTAACGTGGTATGAGGGGTCTTGGTTAGGGGAAACATCCGGAAAGTAATCCGGTGTTTTGGGTTTTTGAGCGGAAGGGCGGAGGAAAAGTTGCAGGTTCGATAGGTTAGGGGTGTGTGGCGGACGAGCGGACTGCGTGTCCGGATTCGTCTCGTCGTTCGAGCAACTTTCATGTTGAAAATATTTTAATCCGAGTTACGGATTAAAAGATATGATTTTAAAAGATTTTATTAATTTCGGAATTTAATTAATTAATTAATTAATTGAAAATGTATTTATAGCGTCGGCATGATGTCATGCTTGACGTCGGCGATCAACAGGGTTGACTAAGTCAACCACGACATGTGGGACCCGTTAGTCATACACTGTTAACTAATTAACTTAGTTAAGTTTAATTAACGATGAGTTAATTAGGTTAATCGGTTATTAGGTTTAATTAATCAGATTAATTAAATTAATTAATTAATTAATTAATTAATTAATTAGTTTTATTCATTTTATTTATTATTTATTTAAATTTCATTATCCCTTTTCCTTTTATTTTTAAAACCGTTCAGGGGTGGGGCCCCATGTCATAGTCGAGGGGTGGACCGGTCACTCTGTGACCGAGTCAACAGAGGGGGCCCCGGCCCATCGATCGATGTGGCAAAGGGCCCAGTGTACGTCGGCGGTGGGGAGTTAGCTCGGTGGCTACCATGGCGGGGGCCCGGAGCTCGCGGACTCGTTCCCAGCCCTAACGGGCGCGGGCGGCGCAACCGAGCGTCGCGGAGGATGGCGGTTCGATGGCGGTGGTGGCACGGCAGGCTCGGCGAACAGTGCCGCGAGCGGCGGGCGGCGAGGAGGTTCGGTCTCCGTCAGGCGTGCTACGAGGTCGGGGGGGTTGCTGCGGCCCGAGCCACACGGGCTCGGCCCGTGACCGTTTAGTCACCGGGCGCCAGCGGCGGATCCACGGCGGGAGGGCATTCGGTGCGGCGGAGGGGCGCGCTTCGGGCGAGGAGGAGGGAGAGGAGGTGGGGGCAGCGTGGCGCGGTGACCCTTGGCGGGGCGGGCCGGGCGACGGGAGGTCCGGGCGACGGCGTCGTTCGGGAGGAGAGGGAGCGAGAGGAGAGCTCATTGGGGGCCGCGGGTTCTGGCGGGCTCGGAGGAGCTCGGGGCGACCGCGAGGAGGCGGGCGGGAGGCGGCCGACCGGGCGTTGGGGAGATCCGGTGAGGCGGCGTGGGGTCGGGGGCGACCCAGCGGCAGGCAGTGCCTCGTCGTGGGGCGACGATGGGGAGGGGATCGGTGGCGAGGGGCGCAGGGGGGAGAGGGGGCGTCGCGGTCGGGGCGGCGGGGATCGTCGGTGTCGGGGGAGCGACGGGGTGGCTCGGCCCTGATCTGGATCGGGGCGGGGGGAGAGAGAAAGGGATCGGGGAGGGGGAGTGAGGCTAGGGTTCCAGCCGCTCGGGAGGGGGGGGATAAGTGGGGGCGGTTGGGCCGGCCCATGGTGTGGCCGATCGGGCGGTGGGGGGCTGGCCAGTTGGGCGATGGGGTTCCTCCCCACTTCTCTTTTGTTTTATTTTGTTCCTTTTCTTATTTTCTTCTTTTCTGTTTTAGTTTATTTAAAATACCAAAACACTTTACAAAAATGTATGCACCCCACCATAATTAGGTTTGTTATTTTTGACAACCCCCGAACATTTTAGTTTTAGTTTTTGAAAACTTTTATCGTTTGCTTTTGTTTTGAATTTGTTTTAGACCGGGTTCGAATCAACGTGAGTTTAGTCACAGTAACCGAGGTGATTACTGTTGCTTAATCATCCGGGTGTTACACCACGGTAGCTTCACGGTTCGGTTCTATCCCATAAAAGAATTCACCTTGCAAGCCAATACACACAATAGCCCAAACGGCGGGGTTATGTCCAAGAATATGCATTTTCATCTTATGCTTCCAACTAGCAAAATTAGTACCATTAAAGTAAGGACCTCTACGGTGGTAATTTATCTCGCTAGACGCCATACTCTCCTAGGTTCTGAAACCAAGGCTATGACCACTAAAAACTATGGAAATCAAAGCAAATGGAGACCAAAGCTCTGATACCACTTGTAGGATTGAAAGTATTTCTAGAGGGGGGGGTTGATTAGACTACTTGACCAAATAAAAATCTTGCCTTTTCCCAATTTTAGTTCTTGGCAGATTTTAGCAACTTAGCACAAGTCAAGCAATCAACCTACACATGCAATTCTAAGAGTATAGCAGCGGAACGTAAAACAATTGCATATGAAGGTAAAGGGGAGGAGTTTGAGAAGGCAAACGCAATTGGAGACACGGATGTTTTTGTCGTGGTTCCGATAGGTGGTGCTATCGTACATCCACGTTGATGGAGACTTCAACCCACGAAGGGTAGCAGCTGCTGCCGAGTGCGGAGGGCTCCACCCACGAAGGGTCCACGAAGAAGCAACCTTGTCTATCCCACCATGGTCGTCGCCCACGAAGGACTTGCCTCTACGGTAGATCATCATGAAGTAGGCGATCTCCTTGCCCTTACAAACTCCTTGGTTCAACTCCACAATCTTGTCGGAGGCTCCCAAGTGACACCTAGCCAATCTAGGAGACACCACTCTCCAAGAAGTAACAAATCGTGTGTTGATGATGAACTCCTTGCTCTTGTGCTTCAAATGATAGTCTCCCCAACACTCAACTCTCTCTCGCAGGATTTGGATTTGGTGGAAAGAGGATTTGAGTGGAAAGCAACTTGGGGAAGGCTAGAGATCAAGATTCATATGGTAGGAATGGAATATCTTGACCTCAACACAAGTGTAGGTGGTTCTCTCTCAGAAAATGAATGTTGAAAGTGTAGGCATGTTCTGATGGATCTCTCCATGAATGAAGAGTGGGTGGAGGGGTATATATAGCCTCCACACAAAATCTAACCGTTACACACAACTTACCTGTCACAGCCCTAGCTTAGTCTTGCCTGTCATTGCTTAATCTCCATGCATGATGTTTAAATTTTATTTAAAGTTGAAATGGGGATTGATCAAACCCTAGCACCAGAAAGAATTCAATAGGATCAAATAAAATCTTTTTCAAGAACCCAAAATGCCCTTTAAAAATGCTCATGATTTTTGATCAAGGTGGAAACCTTTGCCAAAAATCATTAGCATATTTGTTGACCGTTTATGGATTTTTGAATTAACCCGTATTATATTTGAATTGGGGCATTTGAATTCTATAAATATTTTAAATGCTCCAAATTATTCTGAAAGCACTTGGGGGCCTCTGGATAAATTCAGTTAGTGCCCATATTTATGTTCAGAATTTAATAAAATGATTTAGTTCTAAAACTAAATCAAAAGAGAGAGGAAATAAATAGAAAACTGAAACAATAGAAAAGGGACAGAAAACCGACCTGCACTTACCTGGCGCCCCACCGCAGCCCAGCCCACTGGCCCCTACCAGTCATCTTTAACCCGCTCGCCCCGAAGCAGTTGTGTGCCAGCAGCAGCGCACGACCACGGCCACCTCCTACTCCAGCGCAGCGCCCCGCCCCTTCCAGCCGTGGCAGCGAGGCAGTGAACCCCGACCCTCTCACTCCCCCGTGGCCCTCCTCTCGTCTGCTCTCTCTCTCTCTCACGGCCACCCAAACCAGCCGGTGCCCGCCGCCGCAAAGCACCGCGCCCACCGCCGTCCCCTTGCGCCGTGGTTGTGACCTCTAGCTCCGCCTCAATGCCGTGAAGCTCCAAGCCGAAGAACGCACCCGTGGATGCCCTGCAGCATCGTCACCGTCACCATCTTCCTCATCTGCTTCGACGAACACCGTCGCTCAATTCGCCGACCTCCGAGTGTCCCCGAGCACGCTGAGCTACTCATCGACCTCCCCGTGAGCTCCTCCGCTTTTCCCCTCTCTTCCCCGCGTCATTTCCGCCTCGTAGCCGCTGCCGCCATCGAGGTAGAAGCTCACCTCTGCCCGAGGTCATCGTCGGCGCAGCTCCGGTGACCTTCGGGTCCAGTGCGTGTATCCGTTGAGTTCGTGAGCACCCGTTTGTTCGGCAAGTGCAAGCCATTGCTCGATTTGACCGTTGTGGCCCTGTTTGCGTCACCTCCCGGGCTCCGGTCACCGCGGTTGTCGTCGCCGCCGTTTCGGCCTCCCTGCACCCAACCGCCTGCACTACTGGAAGTGTCACACATCCAGCTCGCCGTATAGCCCAGCCGCATGCCCAGCCGATGCCTCTAGCGCAAGTCCGGCGTGCCCCTGCCGTGTTCTGTGGTCGCCACCGGCTCGTCGCCGACGTGATGACGTGGCAGCGTCGTTAGGGACTAATTACCCAGCTTAACTGCCCATTTACCCACTTACACATGGGCCCCACGCCCTTAATTAATATTAGTTTAGTTCCTGTTTAGGTTTAACTAACCACGGTATTGCGTGTCAGCTTTGACCGCTACCGACCGGTGTCGACTGGGCCCACATGTCTGGTTCACTTGATGACGTGTCTGTTGACCCGGCCCCACCTGTCAGCGACACTGGCCAGCACTGTGTCACTGACCAGTGGACCCCACTAGTCAGGTTTGACCCGGGGGCAGCTCTGTTGACTTGCTGATGTCATTCTGACGTAGTGCTGAGGCAATAAGTCATTTTTTGGATTAAATTTAATTCAGGAAATTTAAGAAAATGCCCTAAACTTCTAAAATTCATAGAAAATTATCCATAACTCCAAATAAGATAAATTATATATGAAAAATGATCAGAAAAATCCAATCTATCCATTTGTACTTGTTTCGTGCATGTTGGAACAACTTATAGCTGCTGAATTGGTCAAATGAATTAAATGGCATTTGAATAATCACATATGGAGTTTGAATTTGAATTTGAATCTTGGGTTCAAACCAACTCCATTTAACCTCTTGGTAGTTGCATTAGCTCAAATCACAACATATAGACATGTCATGATCATGCATCATATTGTGCATTGCATTGATTGTGTTTCTTTCTCTGTTGTTGGAATTTGTCCCCTCTCGATAGACGTGGTTCCGACGGTGAGATCGATGACACCGATGAAGAGCTATACTATATTCAGAAGTGCCAGGCAAGCAAAATCCCTTGTTCATTCCAATACAATCCTACTCTCTCGCTCCTGCTCTCTTTTACTGCATTAGGACAACAATGATTCATTTGTTACTTGAAGCGGTAGCTGAACCCCTTATCCTCTGCATGACCTGTCATTGCCACAGTAAATAGATGAAACCCACTAGCATGAGTAGGAGTTGTTTGAGCCCTGTTGTGCCTACTCATTCATGCTTGTTTGCCATTCCTGCTACTGCTTAGAGTTGAGTCAGGTCTGATTCATCGGGGATGAATTGGAAGGTTGTGAACATGTCCTACTATGTGAGAGCTAACTGTGTGAACACGATTTGGTAAAGGTAGCGGTGAGAGGCCATGTAGGAGTACATGGTGGGTTGTCTCATTGTAGCCGTCCTCAGGAACTGAGTTCTGTGTTTGTGATCCATGAAACAGCTACTACCATGCATTGGGCCCTGAAATATGACCCCGCTCGATTTCTTAACCACCCTTTTCCTCTATCCGGGAGTTGCAAGTAGTTTACGGTGTTTGTAGTATCTTTGGAGGCCGTCTTGTGCTGACCCGAGGGGTGGATCAGTGATCACGATAGAGGCACGTGGCACGGTGTACCAGGCGCCTGTTTGGTGTCTCGGGAACCCTGCACACATCGTTCGAGGCCGTATGTGTAAACTTTGGCCGGACTCCCTGCGGATGTAACCTGAATAGGAGATAAACCTAGACTAGAGACTTGAGTGTTTAGGTAGGTCGTGGTCTACACCCACGTCGGCTTTCGCTTGAAGTCTGCCGAGCACATGTCGTGTGCAGACACTAAGTGGTGGAAACATGTATGTAGAAGTACAACCCTGCAGGGTTATAAATGATCTATTCGAATAGCCGCGTCCGCGGTAAAGGACTTATGGGTTGCCTATAACAGTTCATAGACAAGTGAAAGTGGATACTCTAAAATACGCAAGATAAGTGTGAGTTCTATGGATGGCGCTCTTGTAGGGAGACGGGAGCGGATCCATAGTGGTGTGTTGTTATGGTGAATATGTGGACTCGTGTGCGCCACCTCAAAGAGTTACTTGCAGTCGTAGTTCAGGATAGCCACCGAGTCAAAGCTGGCTTGCTGCAGTTAAACCCCACCACCCCCTTTGTTGATACTGATGCATATGTAGATAGTTCTGATGTAAGTCTTGCTGGGTAGATTTGTACTCATGTTTGCCTATTTTATGTTTTGCAGAGAGACTTCAGTCTCACTAGTAGTTCCGCGTGGACTTCGACGTTTAGCTTGTTACCTCAAGCTACGATCTTGTGCACTCGGTAGGATCTAGTAGATAGTCAGGCTTCTCAGCCTTTTCCATTTGTAGATGTCTGTACTCAGACATGTTAAGCTTCCCCTTGTGTTTTGACTTGTATGCTCTGAATGTTGGGTATTGAGACCCATGTTTGTAATATCTCGCTCCTCGGAGCCTAATGAGTAAATACTTAAGTTCTGGAGTCATGTTGTGATGCCATGTTGTATTTGCACATATCGAGCATATTGTGTGTATGTTATTGAAATGCTTGGTATGTGTGGGATCTGACTATCTAGTTGTTTATCCTTGGTAGCCTCTCTTACCGGGAAATGCCTCCTAGTGCTTCCACTGAGCCTTGGTAGCTTGCTACTGCTCCGGAACACTTAGGCTGGCCGACATGTGTCATTCTTCGTTCCTGTGTCTGTCCCTTCGGGGAAATGTCACGCGGGGTCCACTGGAGTCCTATTAGCCTGCTATAGCCCGGTTTACCGGAGTCCTGCTAGCCCAGTTGCTACAGCCCGGATTCACTCACTGATGACCGACACGGTCGTTGCTGGGTCATGTATGCCTGTCCGTGTAAGTTAGTGCCACTTTGGGTTCACGACTAGCTATGTCAGCCCAGGCTCCTTGTCATATGGATGCTAGTGACACTATCATATACGTGTGCCAAAAGGTGCAAACGTTCCCGGGCATGGTAAGGCGACACCCGTGGGAATACCGTGCGTGAGGCCGCAAAGTGATATAAGGTGTTGCATGCTAGATCGGTGTGGCATTGAGTCGGGGTCCTGACAACATTGGTATCAGAGCCTGACTGCCTGTAGGATTACCAAGCCAAACTGGTCGAAGTTGAGTCTAGAAATTCCTTAGTTATATAGGGGAATTGATTGTGGGATGGGAACGTAAGGCTCTTTTTACTCCTTATACCACATGCCCTCTGATCCAAGTCATCTTATCTTTCCTACGGGGTTAAGGAATTAGGCTTTCTCTTCTTTCTATCAGGATCACGTGTTACTAATCCGTAGACCTATAGGATTGATGGATTTAAGCCTCTGATCAGTTTCTACTACTTAAGTGCATTCATAGCTGGCCTCAGATTCTTGATATTGTGCTTCTGAGTGGTTATGCCACAATTTTTGCAGGATGTCTCAAATCCTTTGAGCATTACAACCGTTATGTTGTCCGAGTCATCCCAGGTTTCTAATATAGTCTGATGCATTTGCAACTTCCTTCTTACCATCCAGAAGTTCCTTTGTGCCAGATCAACCATACTAACTAGTGTGTTGAGGTACTGCCTCGGCATTTATGTTGGAGCTATTATTATGGCCCTAGATGTCTAGAGTATCACCTTGTAATCTAGCCATGTTCTGTGTCCCAGTGTGATGATTCTGGCCATCATTCTCGAAAGCATCCCGTGATGCCATATACAGTTGGTAGGTATTCTATTCCTGGGTTCTTGAACCCGAGATTCACTCTACTTACTTCTTGTTGATAGTGTTCGCTAGTTCCTTTAGGATACTAGTAACCTTTGCGATAGTCCTCAAGGTCCATGGTATGTCGTTCTTCCAAATAACATGAGTTGCTTATGGCAGAAGTTCCTCGTTGAACCGAAAGATCTCAACCAGCGTGCTCTTGACGAGTTCACGATTCTATGTTGTTACTCTGCCGCTTCTACTTTTCTGCATGGGTTATCCGGAAGAAACCTGTTGAACTTGGTTCGACATATTAACCTATGCATCCACAACTCAGAAAGTTATATGTTCCTTGAGTTATTCCTTTTTAGTTGTATTCCGACATTGTCTATCAATTGATAGTCAGGAGTTGATGTGCACTCGTGTTATCGATGCCTATTACTCTTGTGGTCCGTCAAGCCATTCTATTCTGGAATGACTAGGAGAAACAAACTCCAGCACCTCATCCATATCTAGGATTGGGTCAAAACAGTTGTATTCCCCAGATCAAAATGCCAATCTAGCTTTTGTTCTGTTCTACCTTGGAGTGTTGCCTCTTTATGTCAGGATTGTCATGAGATTTGCACCAGCTCTTATGAATTCTTGATACAGTGATACTTCTCGCCATAATTATTCATTCATTGGTTCTCTCATTATTATAACCGGAATGCCGACAAGTGAATTGTGATGTGTGAAATCAGTACTTCTAGCAACCTTTTTGCTTGATAGTTAATGGACAATAATCTCATTCTTAGCTTGTTGGTTGTTGAATCAGCACTCTAAGGTTTATTGTGCCACCTAATCCTTATTTCCGATGCATTCCTCGATCAATGAGTTAGGATTGTGCCAATCCCTCGCTCTTGTGATCATACCATCTTTCCCTGAAAAGCAAGATTGTTCGCGAGCTTAGTAACATATCGGTGGTTCGTGGTTTTCCGAGTATGTTCTCGAAAGTATTACCTGGTTGTCACCTGACCGCTATGTTGAGTTTGTGAGCAAGTTGGTTTCTTGTAACCACCCCTTCTCCAAGAATCTGTGTTGGGTACCCCCAAGCTAATTAATTAAGCTGAACAACAACTTGGAGAGTTGGAATATGGAAGCTTGTCCGATTTAGTTCATTTTAAGGGATATCTTGTATTTGTGTTGAAGAAAGATGATATCTTCATCGATTGATCCTTGTGACCAGTTGTTGGACCTATTGTCTTGCCAAAACTTTGATTTGAGTGTGGGCTATTCTCAAATAAAATCAAAACCAACAATGTTCGTAATGTTTTCTTACTCGTGGTTGATCCCTCGAGCGTACACCATTATATCTTTTGGTCTGACCAATGCTATCACCTTGCTCACATAATCATGGTATTCCATCCATATGCAAACCTGGATGAATTGTTGTTGAGCCCATCAGCAGCATTTTTGTCTCATACATGATTCATGTTGAACATCCAGCTAGTGTTCGAAACTTCTATAAGCATTATCTTCATGTTCCGTTCATGAAGCATGTGCTGGATGAAAGAATTGACTTCCTCAGATTCACGTGCATTTGGTGCAAGTTGCCGCCATGAGTTCGAGACAGATTGTTTTTGTTTTCTCTGGAACCATCCCAAGTCAGTCACGCATGTGCGAAGTATGCTATGGTTTGAAAGGCTCGCTACCTCCATTCCACATGTATCTCTTAGTACACCAAGCCACTGCCTGATTTGTTCAAGGAGAAGGAGTTCCTTCATAAGAGCTAATCCGGATTTATGTAAGGACTTCAATATCCTCGATGATGGATTCCCCCACCTGAACCCGACAATGTTTTATTATAAGACTACTACGTGGTCATGCTTGTCTGGGACAACGTGTTCAGATGTATGTAGCAGAACCAACTCATGCCTTGGAGCTTGCTATCACGATTCATTCCCCGAGAATATCGCAATGTCATCTCGTCGATTTGTGTTGCAAACTTCACTTTTCTTTCTAGACTCGATGAGTCTAGATTATTCTGACACCAAACAGATCTGAATCTCAGGCAGATATGATGGTTGGAAAGTTTTCCCAAGAACTATAATATTGGTCTCAACATAACCGGTAAAGTGGATGTCGTGGCCAACACACCCAACCAGAAGACCTATTATTTTAATACCTTGTTTGAGGAAGTTGGCCACCTCCCCATAAGGATTTCATAGGATTACTCCCTAGTTGTCCCTTATGGATTTTGTGTTTTCGAAGTCCGACCTTTCACTTGATGATCTAGATATCAAACCATATCTATGAATGGGATACGCTAGTACATCAAGAACTACATTAGAAGCGGAGTGCTAAATGTCTCTCGGTCGATCATCCGAATTTCAGATTCCTTGGCCTTGCTAAGGTGAAATCTGAGAAGGTGTTATCCTCTTTTGCATCTGCATCATCCATCACCATTCATCATGGTAGTAAGTTATGTTGCCAGGTTCCTTGACACGGATATTGGTAAAACCTTGATGAATATGGAAATGCTCAAGTTCTTGAGAGCACGCGCAAGCACGAGATGTTATCACCGACACTAACTGGGATTGCTCCCAGTTTTCTTCGGTTATGCTATAACCATTCTAACAGTGGAATCACTCTCTACTGTTGGGTTCCTCCCCAGTTACTAGAAACATTTCCAGCATTAGCATTTTGTTCCTAGCTTGCACCGTCACTATGCCATTCTACCATGGACTACCCTTCTCAGTAATTGTTGATCAGAATCATCTTTAAAAGTGGTCCTACTATGGGTCCCATCCATTTCCGATGATAAGCAAAATTTTCCTTGTGTTGTCTTCAACAAGGTAATCCACATCATCCATTCGAGTCTGGGTATGCCATCCCTTCGCACGCCGCCAAACGATTGTTGGTGAAATGCCTTAGGCTGGTATAAAGAGTCTTAATGATCTCTATATCAAAAGTAATTCTTCTTGCCACTTAAGGTAATAACTCTATGAGTCGCCTCCTCTAAGATGTCTCCTTATGGTATCATGGCAACTCAACTCCTCGCTACGTTGACAACGGTTCACCACCTTCTTAAGTGTGGAATTGTTTCCTACCTAGTAAACCTTCGTCATCTGTTTCACTCCATTCCTTTGGATGTTTTCTTTGTTTCTAAGTTCACGAGATGTTTTAATGTCTCACTCCGTGAGTTGATCCCGTGTTGTTCGATCTTTGACAATATCGATCCTTCTAAGAGTTTTTCCTTTCCTCTCGTTGTCATGTTAGTTGGAGTTCTCAGAGCAAGACGACGAGACGATGATGGTGATTGAGTCAACGCCCTTTTGAAGTGCAACCTGGATCGTGAAGATTGTGTTAGTTGCGCCCCCCCCTTCATCTTACCCTACACTTGAATCTCGGGACGAGATTCTTGTTTAGTGTGGGTGAGTTGTCACAGCCCTAGCTTAGTCTTGCCTGTCATTGCATATACTCCATGCATGATGTTTAAATTTTATTTAAAGTTGAAATGGGGATTGATAAAACCCTAGCACCAGAAAGAATTCAATAGGATCAAATAAAATCTTTTTCAAGAACCCAAAATGCCCTTTAAAAATGCTCATGATTTTTGATCAATGTGGAAACCTCTACCAAAAATCATTAGCATATTTGTTGGCCATTTATGGATTTTTTAATTAACCCATATTATATTTGAATTGGGGCATTTGAATTCGATAAATATTTTAAATGCTCCAAATTATTCTGAAATCAGTTGGGTCCCTCTGGATTAATTCAGTTAGTGCCCATATTTATGTTCAGAATTTAATAAAATGATTAAGTTCTAAAACTAAATCAAAACAGAGAGGAAATAAATAGAAAACTGAAACAATAGAAAAGGGACAGAAAACCTACTCAGCACTTACAGGCGCCCACCGAACCCAACAGAGGCCAGCCCATCGCCCTGCGCCATCATCTTCAACCCCTCGCTCAAGCAGTTGCGTGCAGGAAGAGCCAGACGACCACGGCCACCTCCTGCTCCAGCACGACGCCCCGCCCCTTCCAGCCGTGCCAGCGAGACGGCAGACCCCCTGACCCCTCTCACTCTCCCCCCGTGGCCCTCCTCTCCTCTACTCTCTCTCTCACGGCCGCCCAAACCAGCCGGTGCCCGCCGCAGCAAAGCACCGCGCCCACAGCCGTCCCCTTGCCCCGTGGCTATGACCTCTAGCTCCGCCTCGATGCCGTGAAGCTCCAAGCCAAAGAACGCGCCCGCGGATGCCCTGCAGCGTCATCACCGTCGCCATCTTCCTCATCTGCTTCGACGAACACCGTCGCTCAATTCGCCTACCTCCGAGCGTCCCCGAGCACGCTGAGCTACTCATCGACCTCCCCGTGAGCTCCTCTGCTTTTCCCCTCTCTTCCCCGCGTCATTTCCGCCTCGTAGCCGCTGCCGCCATCGAGGCCGAAGCTCACCTCCGCCCGAGCTCATCGCCGGCGCAGCTCCGGTGACCTTCGGGTCCCGTGTGTGTATCCGTTGAGTTCGCGAGCACCCGTGGGTTCGGCAAGTGCAAGCCGTTGCTCGATTTGACCATTGTGGCCCCGTTTCCATCACCTCCCGAGCTCCGGTCACCGCGGTTGTCGTCGCCGCCGTAGTTTCCGGCCTCCCCGCACCCTACCGCCTGCACCACTGGATGCGTCACACATCTAGCTCGCCGTATAGCCCAGCCGCATGCCCAGCCGATGCCTCTAGCGCAAGTCCGGCGTGCCCCCGCCGTGTTCTGTGGTCGCCGCCGGCTCGTCCCCGACGTGATGACGTGGCATCGTCGTTAGGGACTAATTACCCAGCTTAACTGCCCACTTACCCACTTACACATGGGCCCCACACCCTTAATTAATATTAGTTTAGTTCCTGTTTAGGTTTAACTAACCACAGTGGCCCCACGCGTCAGCTTTGACCGTGCTGACCTGGCTATCGACTAGGCCCACATGTCTGGTTGACTTGATGACGTGTCTGTTGACCCGGCCCCACCTGTCAGCGACACAGGCCAGCACTGTGTCACTGACTAGTGGACCCCACTGGTCAGGTTTGACCTGGGGCAGCTCTGTTGACTTGCTGATGTCATTTTGACGTAGTGTTGACGCAATAAGTCATTTTCTGGATTAAACTTAATTCAGGAAATTTAAGAAAATGCCCTAAACTTCTAAAATTCATAGAAAATTATCCAGAACTCCAAATAAGATAAATTATATATGAAAAATGATCAGAAAAATCCAATCTATCCATATGTACTGGTTTCGTGCATGTTGGAACAACTTATAGCTGCCGAATTGGTCAAATGAATTAAATGGCATTTGAATAATCACATATGGAGTTTGAATTTGAATCTTGGGTTCAAACCAACTCCATTTAACCTGTTGCTAGTTGCATTAGCTCAAATCACAGCATATTGACATGTCATGATCATGCATCATATTTTGCATTGCATTGATTGTGTTTCTTTCTCTGTTGCCGGAATTTGTCCCCTGTCGATAGACGTGGTTCCGACGATGAGATCGTTGACACCGATGGAGAGCTATACTATCTTCAGAAGTGTCAGGCAAGCAAAACCCCTTGTTCATTCTGATACAATCCTACTCTCACGGTCCTGCTCCCTTTTACTGCATTAGGACAACAACGATTCATCTGTTACTTGCTGCGGTAGCTGAACCCCTTATCCTCTGCATGACCAGTCATTGCCAAAGTAAATAGATGAAACCCACTAGCATGAGTAGGAGTTGTTTGAGCCCTGTTGTGCCTACTCATTCATGCTTGTTTGTCATGCCTGCTACTGCTTAGAGTTGAGTCAGATCTGATTCATCGGGGATGAATTGGAAGGTTGTGAACATGTCCTACTGTGTGTGAGCTAAGTGTGTGAACACGATTTGGTAAAGGTAGCGGTGAGAGGCCATGTAGGAGTACATGGTGGGTTGTCTCATTGTAGCCATCCTCAGGAACTGAGTTCTGTGTTTGTGATCCATGAAACAACTACTACCATGCATTGGGCCCTGAAATATGACCCCGCTCGACTTCTTGACCACCCTTGTCCTCTGTCCAGGAGTTGCAAGTAGTTTCTGGTGTTTGTAGTATGTTGGAGGCCGTGCGCAGCGCTGACCCGAGGGGTGGGCTGTGATGCGGTAGGCACGTGGCGCGGTGTACCGGGCGCCCGTTTGGTGTCTCGGGCCCTGCACAGATCGTTCGGGGCCGTATGTGGAAACTTCGGCCTGCGGATGGATCCTGAATAGGCGATAAACCTGGACTAGAGACTTGAGTGTTTAGGTAGGTCTTGGTCTACACCCACGTTGGCTTTCGCTTGAAGTCTGCCGAGCACATGTCGTGTGCAGACGCTAAGTGGTGGAAACATGTATGAAGAAGTACACCCCTGCAGGGTTATAAATGATCTATTCGAATAGTCGCGTCCGCGGTAAAGGACTTCTGGGTTGCCTATAACAGTTCATAGACAAGTGAAAGTGGATACTCTAAAATACGCAAGATAAGTGTGAGTGCTATGGATGGCGCTCTCGTAGGGAGACGGGAGCGGATCCATAGTGGTGTATTGTTATGGTGAATATGTGGACTCGTGTGCGCCACCCCAAAGAGTTACTTGCAGTCGTAGTTCAGGATAGCCACCGAGTCAAAGCTGGCTTGCTGCAGTTAAAACCCACCACCCCCTTTGTTTATACTGATGCATATGTAGATAGTTCTGATGTAAGTCTTGCTGGGTAAATTTGTACTCATGTTTGCCTAATTTATGTTTTCAGAGAGACTTCAGTCTCACTAGTAGTTTCGCCTGGACTTCGACGTTTAGCTTGTTACCTCAGCTATGATCTTGTGCCCTCGGCAGTATCTAGTAGATAGTCAGGCTTCTCAGCCTTTTCCATTTGTAGATGTCTGTACTCAGACATGTTAAGCTTCCGCTTGTGTTTTAACTTGTATGCTCTGAATGTTGGGTCTTGAGACCCATGTTTGTAATATCTCGCTCCTCGGAGCCTAATGAATAAATACTTAAGTTGTAGAGTCATGTTGTGATGCCATGTTGTATTTGCACATATCGAGCATATTGTGTGTATGTCATCGAAATGCTTGGTATGTGTGGGATCTGACTATCTAGTTGTTTATCCTTGGTAGCCTCTCTTACCGCGAAATGCCTCCTAGTGCTTCCACTGAGCCTTGGTAGCTTGCTACTACTCCGGAACACTTAGGCTGGCCGGCATGTGTCCTTCTTCATTCCTGTGTCTGTCCCTTTGGGGAAATGTCACGCGGGGTCCACCAGAGTCCTGTTAGCCTGCTACAGCCCGATTTACCAGAGTCCTGCTATCCCAGTTGCTACAGCCCGGATTCACTCGCTAATGACCGACACGTTCGTTGCTGGGTCATGTATGCCTGTCCCTGTAAGTTAGTGCCACTTTGGGTTCACGACTAGCTATGTCATCCCGGGCTCCTTGTCATATGGATGCTAGCGACACTATCATATACGTGTGCCAAAAGGCGCAAACGGTCCCAGGCCTGGTAAGGCGACAACCGTGGGAATATCGTGCGTGAGGCCGCAAAGTGATATGAGGTGTTACATGCTAGATTGTTGTGGCATTGAGTCGGGGTCCTGACAGCATTGGTATCAGAGCCTGACTGCCTGTAGGATTACCAAGCCAAACAGGTCGAAGTTGAGTCTAGAAATTCCTTAGTTATATAGGGGAATTGATTGTGGGATGGGAACGTAAGGCTCTTTTTACTCCTTATACCTCATGCCCTCTGATCCGAGTCATCTTATCTTTCCTACGGGGTTAAGGAACTAGGCTTTCTCTTCTTTCTATCAGGTTCACGTGTTACTAATCCGTAGACCTATAGGATTGATGGATTTAAGTCTCTGATCAGTTTCTACTACCTCCGTGTATTCATAGCTGGCCTCAGATTCTTGATATTGTGCTTCTGAGTGGTTATGCCACCATTTTTGCAGGATGTCTCAAATCCTTTGAGCATTACAGCCATTATGTTGTCCGAGTCATCCTAGGTTTCTAATATAGTCTGATGCATTTGCAACTTCCTTCTTACCATCCCGAAGTTCCTTTGTACCCGATCAACAACACTAACTAGTGTGTTGAGGTACTGCCTCGACATTTATGTTGGAGCTATTATTATGACCCTAGATGTCTGGAGTATCACCTTGTAATCTAGCCATGTTCTGTGTCCCAGTGTGATGATTCTGGCCAATTCTTGAAAGTATCCCATGATGCCATTTAGTTGGTAGGTATTCTATTTCTGGGTTCTTGAACCTGAGATTCACCCTACTTACTTCTTGTTGATAGTGTTCGCTAGTTCCTTTAGGATACTAGTAACCTTTTCGATAGTCCTCAAGGTCCGTGGTATATCATTCTTCCAAATACCATGAGCTGCTTATTGCAGAAGTTCCTCGTTGAACAGAAAGATCACTACCAGAGTGCTCTTGACTATTTCCCGATTCTATGTTGTTACTCTGCCACTTCTACTTTTCTACATGGGTTATCCGGAAGAAACCTGTTGAACTTGGTTCGACATACTAACCTATGCATCCACAACTCAGAAAGTTATATGTTCCTTGAGTTGTTCCTTTTTAGTTGTATTCCGACACCGTCTATCAATTGATAGTCAGGAGTAGATGTGCACTCGTGTTATCGATGCCTATTACTTTTGTGGTCCGTCAAGCCATTCTATTCCGGAATGACTAGGAGAAACAAACTCCAGCACCTCATCCATATCTAGGATTGGGTCAAAACAGTTGTATTCTGCAGATCAAAATGCCAATCTAGCTTTTGTTCTGTTCTACCTTGGAGTGTTGCCTCTTTATGTCAGGATTGTCATGAGATTTGCACCAGCTCTTATGAATTCTTGATACGGTGATACTTCTCGCCATCATTATTCATTCCTTGGTTCTCGTGTTATTATAACCGGAATGCCGGCAAGTGAATTGTGATGTGTGAAATCAATACTTCTAGCAACCTTGTTGCTTGATAGTTAATGGACAATAATCTCATTCTTAGCGTGTTGGTTGTTGAATCTGCACTCTAAGGTTGATCGTGCCACCTAGTCCTTATTTCCGATGCATTCCTCGATCAATGAGTTAGGATTGTGCCAATCCCTCGCTCTTGTGATCATACCGTCTTGCCCGGAAAAGCAAGATTGTTCGCGAGCTTAGTAACATATAGGTGGTTCATGGTTTTCCGAATATCTTCTTGGAAGTATTACCAGGTCATCACCTGACCGCTATGTTGAGTTTGTGAGCAAGTTGGTTTCTTGTAACCACCCCTTCTCCAAGAATCTGTGTTAGGTACCCCCGAGCTAATTGATTAAGCTGAACAACAACTTGGAGAGTTGGAAGATGGAAGATTGTCCGATTTAGTTCATTTTAAGGGATATCTTGTATGTGTGTTGAAGAAAGATGATATCTTCATCAATTCATCCTTGTGACCAGTTGTTGGACCTATTGCCTTGCCAAAACTTTGATTTGAGTGTGGGCTATTCTCAAATCAAATCAGAACCAACGATGTTCATAATGTTGTCTTACTCGTGGTTGATCCCTCGAGCGTACACCATTATATCTTTTGGTCTGACCAATGCTATCACCTTGCTCACATAATCATGGTATTCCATCCATATGGAAACCTGGATGAATTGTTGTTGAGCCCATCAGCAGCATTTTATCTCATACATGATTCATGTTGAACATCCAGCTAGTGTTGGAAACTTCTATAAGCATTATCTTCATGTTCCGTTCATGAAGCATGTGCTGGATGTAAGAATTGACTTTCTCAGATTCACGTGCATTTGGTGCAAGTTGCCGCCATGAGTTTGAGACAGATTGTTTTTGTTTTCTCTGGAACCATCCCAAGTCAGTCACGCATGTGCGAAGTATGCTATGGTTTGACAGGCTCGCTACCTCCATTCCACATGTATCTCTTAGTACACCAAGCCACTGCCTGATTTGTTCAAGGCGAAGGAGTTCCTTCATAAGAGCTAATCCGTATTTATGTAAGGACTTCGATATCCTCGATGATGGATTCCCCCACCTGAACCCGACAGTGTTTTATTATAAGACTACTACGTGGTCATGCTTGTCTGGGACAACGTGTTCACATGTATGTAGCAGAACCAACTCATGCCTTGGAGCTTGCTATCGTGATTCATTCCCCGAGAATATCGCAATGTCATCTCGTCGATTTGTGTTGCAAACTTCACTTTTCTTTCTAGACTCGATGAGTCTAGATTATTCTGACACCAACCAGATCTGAATCTCAGGAATATATGATGGTTGGAACGTTTTCCCAAGAACTATAATATTGGTCTCATGATAACCGGTAAAGTGGATGTCGTGGCCAACACACCCAACCGGTAGACCTATTATTTTAATACCTTGTTTGAGGAAGTTGGCCACCTCCCCATAAGGATTTCGTAGGATTACTCCCTAGTTGTCCCTTATGGATTTTGTGTTTTCGAAGTCTGACCTTTCACTTGATGATCTAGATATCAAACCATATCTATGAATGGGATACGCTAGTACATCAAGAAGAACATTAGAAGCGGAGTGCTACATGTCTCTCGGTCGATCATCCGAATTTCAGATTCCTTGGCCTTGCTAAGGTGAAATCTGAGAAGGTGTTATCCTCTTTTGCATCTACATCATCCATCACCATTCATCATGGTAGTAAGTTTTGTTGCCAGGATCCTTGACACGGATATTGGTAAAACCTTGATGAATATGGAAATGCTCAAGTTCTTGAGAGCACGCGCAAGCACGAGATGTTATCACCGGCACTAACTGGGATTGCTCTCAGTTTTCTTCGGTTATGCTATAACCATTCCAACAGTGGAATCACTCTCTACTATTGGGTTCTTCCCCAGTTACTAGAAACATTTGCAGCATTAGCATTTTGTTCCTAGCTTGCACCGTCACTATGACATTCTACCATGGACTACCCTTCTCAGTAATTGCTGATCAGGATCATCTTCAAAAGTGGTCCTACTATGGGTCCCACCCATTTCCGATGATAAGCAAAATTAGCCTTGTGTTGTCTTCAACAAGGTAATCCACATCATCCATTCGAGTGTGGGTATGCCATCCCATCGCACCCTGCCAAACGATTGTTGGTGAAATGCCTTAGGCTGGTATAAAGAGTCTCAATGATCTCTATATCAAAAGTAATTCTTTTTGCCACTTAAGGTAATAACTCTACGAGTCGCCTCCTCTAAGATGTCTCATTATGGTATCATGACAACTCAACTCCTCGCTACGTTGACAACGATTCACCACCTTCTTAAGTGTGGAATTGTTGCCTACCTAGTGAACCTTCGTCATCTGTTTCACTCCATTCCTTTGGATGTTTGCTTTTTGTCTCAATTCACGAGATGTTTTAATGTCTCACTCCGTGAGTTGATCCCGAGTTGTTCAATCTTCGAGAATATCGATATATCTAAGAGTTTTTCCTTTCCTCTCGTTGTCATGTTAGTTGGAGTTCTCAGAGCAAGACGAGAGACGATGATGGTGATTGAGTCAATGCCCTTTTGAAGTGCAACCTGGATCGTGAAGATTGTGTTAGTTGCGCCCCCCCCCCTTCATCTTACCCTACGCTTGAATCTTGGGACGAGATTCTTGTTTAGTGGGGGTGAGTTGCCACAACCCTAGCTTAGTCTTGCCTGTCATTGCATAATCTCCATGCATCATGTTTAAATTTTATTTAAAGTTGAAATGGGGATTGATCAAACCCTAGCACCAGAAAGAATTCAATAGGATCAAATAAAAGCTTTTCAAGAACCCAAAATGCCCTTTAAAAATGCTCATGATTTTTGATCAAGATGGAAACCTCTGCTAAAAATCATTAGCATATTTGTTGGCCATTTATGGATTTTTGAATTAACCCATATTATATTTGAATTGGGGCATTTGAATTCTATAAATATTTTAAATGCTCCAAATTATTCTGAAATCACTTGGGGGCCTCTTGATTAATTCAGTTAGTGCCCATATTTATGTTCAGAATTTAATAAAAGGATTTAGTTCTAAAACTAAATCAAAACAGAGAGGAAATAAATAGAAAACTGAAACAATAGAAAAGGGACAGAAAACCTACCTGCACTTACCTAGCCCCCACCGCAACCCAAAAGAGGCCCAGCCCACTGGCCCCTGCCAGTCATCTTCAACCCGCTCGCCCCGAAGCAGCTGCGTGCCAGCAGCAGCGCACGACCATGGCCACCTCCTGCTCCAGCGCGGCGCCCCGCCCCTTCCAGTCGTGCCAGCGAGATGGCAGACCCCCTGACCCCTCTCACTCTCCCCCCGTGGCCCTCCTTTCCTCTGCTCTCTCTCTCTCTCACGGCCGCCCAAACCAGCCGGTGCCCGCCGCCGCAAAGCACCGCGCCCACCGCCTTCCCCTTGCCCCGTGGCTGTGACCTCTAGCTCCGCCTCGATGCCGTGAAGCTCCAAGCCGAAGAACGCGCCTGCGGATGCCCTGCAGCGTCGTCATTGTCGCCATCTTCCTCATCTGCTCCGACGAATGCCGTCGCTCAATTCGCCGACCTCCGAGCGTCCCCGGGCACGCTGAGCTACCCATCGACCTCCCCGTGAGCTCCTCCGCTTTTCCCCTCTCTTCCCCTCGTCATTTCCGCCTCGTAGCCGCTGCCGCCATCGAGGGCGAAGCTCACCTCTGCCTGAGCTCATCGCTGGCGTAGCTCGAGTGACCTTCGGGTCCCGTGTGTGTATCTGTTGAGTTCGTGAGCACCCGTGGGTTCGGCAAGTGCAAGCCGTTGCTTGATTTGACCGCTGTGGCCCCGTTTCCGTCACATCCCGAGCTCTGGTCACCGCGGTTGTCGTCGTCACCGTAGTTTCCAGCCTCCCCCCACCCAACCCCCTGCACCACTGGATGCGTCACACAACCAGCTCGCCGTATAACCCAGTCGCATGCCCAACCGATGCCTCTAGCGCAAGTCCGGCGTGCCCCCGCCGTGTTCTGTGGTCGCTGTCGGCTCGTCCCCGACGTGATGATGTGGCATCGTCGTTAGGGACTAATTACCCAGCTTAACTGCCCATTTACCCACTTACACATGGGCCCCACGCCCTTAATTAATATTAGTTTAGTTCCTGTTTAGGTTTAACTAACCACAGTGGCCCCATGCATCAGCTTTGACCGCGCTGACCTGGCTGTCGACTGGGCCCACATGTCTGGTTCACTTGATGACGTGTCTGTTGACCCGGCCCCACTGCCGCTGACATCGCCAAGACCTTGTGTCACTAACCGGGGACCCCATCGGGTCGTTTGACCGGGGCTCTGTTGACTTGCTGATGTCATTCTGATGTAGTGCTGATGCAATAAGTCATTTTCTGGATTAAACTTAATTCAGGAAATTTAAGAAAATGCTCTAAACTTCTAAAATTCATAGAAAATTATCCAGAACTCCAAATAAGATAAATTATATATGAAAAATGATCAGAAAAATCCAATCTATCCATCTGTACTGGCTTCGTGCATGTTGGAACAACTTATGGCTGCTGAATTGGTCAAATGAATTAAATGGCATTTGAATAATCACATATGGAGTTTGAATTTGAATCTTGGGTTCAAACCAACTCCATTTAACCTGTTGCTAGTTGCATTAGCTCAAATCACAGCATATTGACATGTCATGATCATGCATCATATTTTGCATTGCATTGATTGTGTTTCTTTCTTTGTTGCCGGAATTTGTCCCCTGTCGATAGACGTGGTTCCGACGATGAGATCGTTGACACCGATGGAGAGCTATACTATCTTCAGAAGTGCCAGGCAAGCAAAACCTCTTGTTCATTCCGATACAATCCTACTCTCTCGCTCCTGCTCTCTTATACTGCATTACCACAACAACGATTCATCTGTTTCCTGCTGCGGTAGCTGAAACCCTTATCCTCTGCATGACCTGTCATTGCCACCGTAAATAAATGAAACCCACTAGCATGAGTAGGAGTTGTTTGAGCCCTGTTGTGCCTACTCATTCATGCTTGTTTGTCATGCCTGCTACTGCTTAGAGTTGAGTCAGGTCTGATTCATCGGGGATGAATTGAAAGGTTGTGAACATATCCTACTGTGTGTGAGCTAACTGTGTGAACACGATTTGGTAAAGGTAGCGGTGAGAGGCCATGTAGGAGTACATGGTGGGTTGTCTCATTGTAGCCGTCCTCAGGAACTGAATTCTATGTTTATGATCCATGAAACAGCTACTCCCATGCATTGGGCCCTGAAATGTGACCCCGCTCGACTTCTTGACCACCCTTGTCCTCTGTCCAGGAGTTGCAAGTAGTTTACGTGTTTGTTGTATCTTTGGAGGCCGTCTTGTGCTTGACCGAGGGTGGGCTGTGATGCGGTAGGCACGTGGCACAGTGTACCGGGCACCCGTTTGGTGTCTCGGGAACCCTGCACACATCGTTCGGGGCCGTATGTGGAAACTTCGGCCGGACTCCCTGCGGATGGAACCTGAATAGGCGATAAACCTAGACTAGAGACTTGAGTGTTTAGGTAGGTCTTGGTCTACACCCACATTGGCTTTCGCTTGAAGTCTGTCGAGCACATGTCGTGTGCAGACGCTAAGTGAGGGAAACATGTATGAAGAAGTACACCTCTGCAGGGTTATAAATGATCTATTCGAATAGCCGCGTCCGCAGTAAAGGACTGCCTATAATAGTTCATAGACAAGTGAAAGTGGATACTCTAAAATATGCAAGATAAGTGTGAGTGTTATGGATGGCGCTCTCGTAGGAAGACGGGAGCGGATCCATAGTGATGTATTGTTATGGTGAATATGTGGGCTCGTGTGCGTCACCTCAAAGAGTTACTTGCAGTCATAGTTCAGGATAGCCACCGAGTCAAAGCTGGCTTGCTGCAGTTAAACCCCACCACCCCCTTTGTTGATACTGATGCATATGTAGATAGTTCTGATGTAAGTCTTGCTGGATACATTTGTACTCATGTTTGCCTGTTTTATGTTTTGCGAGACTTCGGTCTCACTAGTAGTTCCGCGTGGACTTCGACGTTTAGCTTGTTACCTCAGCTACGATCTTGTGCCCTCGGCAGGATCTACTAGATAGTCAGGCTTCTCAGCCTTTTCATTTTGTAGATGTCTGTACTCAGACATGTTAAGCTTCCGCTTGTGTTTTGACTTGTATGCTCTGAATGTTGGGTCTTGAGACCCATGCTTGTAATATCTCGCTCCTCGGACCCTAATGAATAAATACTTAAGTTGTAGAGTCATGTTTTGATGCCATGCTGTATTTGCATATATCGAGCATATTGTGTGTATGTTATTGAAATGCTTGGTATGTGTGGGATCTGACTATCTAGTTGTTTATCCTTGGTAGCCTCTCTTACCGGGAAATGCCTCCTAGTGCTTCTACTGAGCCTTGGTAGCTTGCTACTGCTCCGGAACACTTAGGCTGGCCGGCATGTGTCCTTCTTCATTCCTGTGTCTGTCCCTTCGGGTAAATGTCATGCGGGGTCCACCGGAGTCCTGTTAGCTTGCTACAGCCTGGTTTACCGGAGTCCTGCTAGCCTAGTTGCTACAGCCCGGATTCACTCGCTGATGACCGACACGTTCGTTGCTGGGTCATGTATGATTCTCCCTGTAAGTTAGTGCCACTTTGGGTTCACGACTAGCCATGTCAGCCTGGGCTCCTTGTCATATGGATGCTAGCGACACTATCATATATGTGTGCCAAAAGGCGCAAACGGTCCCGGGCCTGGTAAGGCGACACCCATGAGAATACTGTGCCTGAGGCCGCAAAGTGATATGAGGTGTTACATGCTAGATCGGTGTGGCATTGAGTCGGGGTCCTGACATTACCAATCTCGGTGGGACCGAATCGTCAAACTCGGTCCGAACGATTCAACAAATAATGTGACTGTTAGGATTTTCTATGGGACCGACATGTCAACTCGGTGGGACCGATATGGTTAGGGTTAGGGCATAACGTAATCTCGGTGAGACCGATTACACAACCTCGGTGGGACCGATTTTGGTAATAAGCTAACCAGAGAGTTGGTAAGGCAAACTCGGTGGGACCGATTCGCTCATCTCGGTGAGACCGAAACGTTACGAAAGGGAAACACAGTGTTTACATTGCAATCTCGGTGGGACAGATTGCTCATCTCGGTTGGACCGAAACGTTACGAAGGGAAACAGAGAGATTACAATCCCATCTCGGTGAGACCGAGATCCCTATCGGTGAGACCGAAAAGACTAGCGTTTGTTGCAGTGGTTGTGACATCTGAACTCAGTGGCACCGGATAGAAAGAATCGGTGGGGCCGAGTTTGACTTTTGGTTTGGGTCATATGTGGATGTGAGAAAGTAGTTGAGGGCTTTGGAGCATATCACTAAGCATTTTGATCAAGAAAGCCATTAAGCAACACCTCATCCCTCCTTGATAGTATTGGCTTTTCCTATAGACTCAATGTGATCTTGGATCACTAAAATAGAAAATGTAGAGTCTTGTGCTTTGAGCTTGAGCCAACCCTTTTGTCCTTAGCATTTTGAGGGATCCACTTTTCTCATCCATGCCATGCCAATCATTGAGCTTTCCTGAAATACTTATCTTGAAATAGCATTAGCTCAATGAGATATATGTTGTTAGGAATTACCAAAACCACCCAGGGATAGTTGCACTTTCACAGTGTCAGCAGATGGAGACGGTAAACATAGCTCTGGAGTTGATGACCTCACTTGCAATAAACCACCATCCCAGGTGCTTGCTTTAACTTCACGATGTCATATGTGGTTGCATGTTGCATATGGTGTCTAGCTTGTATTCGAAAGGCCGAAGTCGGTCTTTATTAAGATAAGGAAAGATATTTTTTACATGAACCACCATCTCGTGAGCACCAGAAGACAAATAGCTAGTCAGGGCACTGGCCGAGCCAGTGACAAGCCCAACACAGACAGGCATCACCTGGAAGCCAACTAAAAAGCCATGATGGTGGCAAAGAAGCCTGTGTCCTACCAGGCTCTCATGTTCTAGATGATCATGCTCACCACTCCAGCCGGATGTCTAGCTTGTATTGCTTCCAATTTGGTTAAATTGCATCTGCTTAGCTTACACATTATACCTTTGAATATGACATGCCTTCCTGTTTTTGGTACATACTAGTACATCTGTCTATTAACCATGCCCTTAAATCAAACTAATGTTCTTGTGTACCCCTCATCAATCACTTATGATGAGGCAGTCAGGCCAGTGGACTACTGTGAGTAAAGATCCTCATTTAAAGAATGCAGCGTCAGCCTTCCGACATGATTATCAAGAAACAACAAGGATAGATGAAGATAGTGAACGTAGCTCTGTAGTTGATTACCGCATTTCCCCTACACTAGCATCGCAGGTGCTTGCTCTAACTTGGCAGCATAATATGTGGTTGCATGTTGCATATGGTGTCTAGATTGTAATTCTTCCAATCTGGTTAAATTGCATGTGTTATTCTGCTTAGTTTATACATTATACCTATTAATGTGACATGCCTTCCTGTTTTTAGTACATAGTACATCTGTCTATTAAGCATGTCCTTACATAAAACTATTGTTTTTTTGTATCCCGCATCAATCAATATGACGAGACACCTTTAGTATATGCAGTGCGATATTAGTTGCATCTTTCATATGATTTATAGCATGCGCTGCTTCTAATTTGTTGAAATCCATTTATGATGGGATGCTTTTAACTTGGCAGAGCCATATTGGTTGCATCTTTCACGTGGTGTCCAACTTGCATTGTCTATTATTTGTTGGAATGGTTTCTGCTTAGTTTACACAAACAGTTGTGAATATGCCATGCCATCCTGTTTTTCGTACATATTCCATCCTGGTATCATGTGGTTGCCTTACATCAAAGTAGTGATTGTCAGTATCATGCATGAATGAGTTCTGGAGAGAGATTTTTATTATTTTTTCTTATCGGTTTTACTTGACAATTCAAAATCAATAAAGCGGAAGGAAGTTAGCAAGGCAGCAGATGAAGGTGCTCCTTCCAAATGGAGGGCCTCTACAGATTCTACTCCTCCATCCCCCCAAGATGATTTGCAAGACAACACATGCATAGACACTCAATGTAGCTGTGTTGATGATGAGCACGTCTCCCCTAGTGCAACATCACAGGTGCTCCCTCTAACTTGGCACTGTTATATGTGGTTGCATGTTATATATGATGTCTAGCTTGTATTGCTTCTAATTTTGTTGAATTCCATCTTGAGAGCAGAAGTGCTCCCTAGGTGGTTTTGGTAATTAATGTCAACATATCTCTTGTTGGACTAACACTTTTATCTAATATGTTTCAGATAAGTTCAACAATGGAGTGGCATGGACTAAAGGATGTGGGGACTCTTTCAAGATGCTAAGGACAAAGGATTGGCTCAAGCTTCAAGCTCAAGACTCTTCATTTTACATTTTAGTGATACAAGATCACATTGAGTCTATAGGAAAAGCCAATACTATCAAGGAGGGATGAGGTGTCGCTTAATGAGCCTCTTGCTTCATGTGCTTAGTGATATGCTCCAAAACCCTCAACTACTTTCCCACTTCCACACATATGACCTAAACCTAAAGTCAATCTCGGCCCCACCGATTCTTTCTATCCGGCGCCACCGAGTTCAGTTGTCATAGCCACTGCCAAAAAACCTAGGCAAATCGGTTTCACCGATAGGGATCTTGGTCTCACCGAGATGGGATTGTAATCTCTCTGTGTATGTCCATTACCAAAATCGGTCTCACCGAGTTTGTGCAATCGGTACTACCGAGATTACAATGCAAACTCTCTGGTTAACTTATTACCAAAATCGGTCCCACCGAGTTTGAGTGTCAGTCCCACCGAGTTTGCCTGACCAACTCTCTGGTTAGCTAATTACCAAAATCGGTCCCATCGAGTTTGTTTAATCGGTCTCACCGAGATTACGTTATGCCCTAACCCTAACCATATCGGTCCTACCGAGTTGCATATCGGTCCCACCGAAAACCCTAACGGTCACTAGGTTTACTAAATCAGTCCGACCGAGTTTGTTGATTCGGTCCCACCGAGTTTGGTAAATTGTGTGTAACGGTTAGATTTTGTCTGGAGGCTATATATACCCCTCCACCTCCTCTTCATTCGTGGAGAGAGCCATCAGAACAAACCTGTAACGCCCCGGATTCGATGCGCCAGGTGTCTGCCAGTTATTCGCTGTCGTTGCCATGTCATCTGCCTGCGTGTTGCACTTTTCCATGTCATCATCTGCATTTTTATCATGTCACCATGTGCATTTCATTTTGCATACGTGTTCGTCTCAGGCATCCGAGCATTTTCCCCGTTGTCCGTTTTGCAATCCGGCACTCCTATGTCTCCCGGCGTCCCCTTTTACCTCTTTTCGTGTGGGTATTAAATGGTCTCGGAATGCCCGAGGTTTGTCAAGCGGCCTTGGTATAGCACCGTAGAACCGCCTGTCAAGTTCGGATCATTTGGAGGTCGTTTGATACTCAACGGTTAACCGGTAACCGCAAGCCTCTTTGTTGCAGCCCAACTCCCTTTCTAAGTGGCCCAAAACCCAAGAACTCCCTCCATGCTCTCGGTCGTTCGATCACGATTCGTGGCTAAAACCGCACCTCATTTGGACTCTCCTAGCTCCCTCCACCTATAAATATGTGTGCACCCGGATTTTTCGTGCGGTCAAAACCTACACTAACCTTCCCGCCGCCGGGGACGCTTCTTCCCCACCGACGGACATGTCCGCCGCCCTCGGCCGCCGCCCGCGCCAATCCACGCGCCACGTGGAGCCCGCCGCCCCGCCGCCACGCGCCAGCTCGGCCAGCGAGGAGCCGGCCCAGCGCGACTGGGCAGGCCCATGCGCCCGCTCCCTCGGTCGCGCCGCCGCCCGACCCAGCGCCCTCGCCCGGCCAGCCGAGAGAACCTCGCCGGCCAGCCACCTTCTCCTCGCCGCCAGCGCCTTCTTCCCGCCGCCCGCGCCTCCGCCCCCCACCCAACTCCTCGCCCGCTGCGCCCGCCTCGCCGCCTCCGTGGCGCGCCACCATCGCCGGTGGACGTGCCGCCCGGTGGCCGGCGCACCTCCCTCCGGCCTCCTCCCCGCGCCATCGCCGCTCCTTGCCGGGATCCGGCCAGATCCGGTGAGATCCGGCCCGGATCCACCTTCTCCGGCCCTCCCCGGCCTCTTCCCCGACTCCGGCGCCGAACTCCGGCGAGCCCCGAGCCGGCTGTGCTTCGATTTCCGTGCCAAGGGTTGACTTCCCCCCTCTAAAATTCATCTAAGTCCCGAGCATTTTTGATATTTTGTGCCATTTTCATTGCATCATATCTCTGTCATCGTTGCTCCGTTTCATGCGTGTAATATGTCAAAATGTTCGGCTCGAAGAGTAGATCATTTCATCCCATTGCATCATTTTCATTTGAGCTCGTCTTGGTGCCCGAAATGCTGTTAGAAGAGTGCTATGTGATGTTAGTTTCTGATTTTTATCAGGACATGCAATTTTGTCATTTTTGCCATGATTGATGTGTGCATCCTATGGACTTGAGTCCTACATGTGTTTTGTAATATGCCATGCCATCTTTCCAGTGGTGCTTGCTATGTATTTTTGTGATCTATGTGGTGACTAGCACAAGCATGCAAACTAGGTGTCTTGTTGTTGCTGTTTTCAGCCCTGTTTTGCTGATATTTTGATGCCATGTTAACTTGATGCTACCAAGAGATCCATGCATATTTTGAGATACTTCAGTAATGATGTTTTGTTATACATGTCTTGCTCGATCCATCCATGCCCTTGTTTGCAATTATGGAGTGCCATAGCTTGAGTCAATCGAGCTCTACTTTTGCTATCAAATGTTTCCTGGCAGATTGTTTACATGTTATTCAATTTTGCCAAGGTTGTTGTAGTTTATCCTTGCATGCTATGATGTTGTTCTTGCCATGTATAGCTTCTATGCCATGTCTTCTTACTGTTGGTAGCCTTTCCATGCCATGTATTGCTCTGTGGTGAGTGGTTCAAGCTCACCAACATGCCTACTTGTCGTTGCTCCTGCCATGTTCAAATCTGTAATATAACTTGCCATGTTTACATGGGTGCCATCATATTTTCTGATCCTTTTTGGCTTATGGTCACTAAAGGACTTTTGTTCTATGCAATTAGTAGTATCATTCCATGCCTTTGTTTGCCATGATAAGTTCCTGTAACATGTTGTTTGATAGCTCTAAACATTGCAACCTGATGTTATTTCTGCCAATGCCTGAAACTGTTATTACTTGCAATCTTGCCATGTCATTTTGAGCATGTTCTAGTCATTTCTGGAGATAGCTCAGTGTTCATGTTTTGTAGTGCTTTACCTGTACATCATGCCCATGCCTTTTGTTATTATGTTGAGATGCTGTAGCTTGTTGTTTTGATGCTTGCAATATGCCTAGTTGCTGTTTTGGGCAGATTGTTGCTATAACTTGTATAGGGTGTATGTGTTGAACCGTTGCTCCGTTTTGAGTGTGCTCTATATGAAACTTGCTTAGGATTGCATGTAGTTTCATATTATCATGTTGCATCCTTGTTTTGAGGTGTTTGCTCGATGTTTGTATGCATTTTGCATCAATGCCATGTTTAACTTGTTTTTGCTCATATCTTCTAGGCCGTAGCTCCGAATCTAATGAACTTTATATCTAACTTGACTAGAATTTTCGTGTAGATCATCGTGGTGCATCTTAACTTGCTGTTTAACAACTTGAACATAAGGCTTATTCAGATCTGGACCAATTTCGAAATTTGCATGTGAGGACTTACCGGAATTGTTATATGTTGTACCGGGCCTCATTTAAACTTGCCTTGATGTGTTATTCTTGTTTGTATCATCCCTTGCCATGAGTAGCTTCATGTAGCTTTGTCATGCATCATGCTTGGTTGTGCATCATGTCTTGATCATGTGTGATGTGTTTACTATGTTGTGTGCTTCTTCTTGTTAGTTCCTGTTTCGTTGCGATCGTGAGGATTCGTTCGTCTACGCTTGGTTCGGCTTCATCCGTTCGTCTTCTTCATGGACTCGTTCTTCTTCCTTGCGGGATTTCAGGCAAGATGACCGCTACCCTGGATCTCACTACTATCATTGCTATGCTAGTTGCTTCGTTCTTTCGCTATGCTGCGCTACCTATTACCTGTTTATCAAGCCATCCCAAATTGCCATGTCAGCCTCTAACCTTTTGCACCCTTTCCTATGAAAACCATTGTTCGGCTATGTTACCGCTTTGCTCAGCCCCTCTTTAGCGTTGTTAGTTGCAGGTGAAGATGAAGTTTGTTCCTTTTGGAGCATGGAGATGTTGTTCCTTGTTGGAACATGTTTACTTGTTGGGATATCACAATATATCTTATATTATTAATGCATCTATATACTTGGTAAAGGGTGGAAGGCTCGGCCTTATGCCTGGTGTTTTGTTCCACTCTTGCCGCCCTAGTTTCCGTCATATCGGTATTATGTTCCCGGATTTTGCGTCCCTAACGCGGTCGGGTGATTTATGGGACCCCTTGACAGTTCGCTTTGAATAAGACTTTTCCAAAAAGGCCCAACATTGGTTTTACCATTTGCCTCACCACCACCTATATTTCCCTTGGGAGTAATTAACCCAAGGGTCATCTTTATTAGCCCCCGGACCAGTGCTTCTCTAAGTGCTGGCCCGAACCGAGTAGATGCGGGTCCCCTCGTGGCAACTCGAGGTTTGGTTTTACTCGTAGGATGTCTCATCCGGTGTTGCCTGAGCGAGATATGTGCAGCTCCTATCGGGATTGTCGGCGCATCGGGCGGCTTTGCTGGTCTTGTTTTATTGCTGTCGAAATGTCTTGTGGCCGGATTCGAGATTGATCGGGTCTTCCGGGAGAAGGAATATCCTTCGTTGATCGCAAGAGCTTATCATGGGCTAAGTTGGGACACCCTGCAGGTTTGAACTTTCAAATCCGTGCCCGCGGTTATGTGGCAAATGGGAATTTGTTAATGTCGGTTGTAGAAAACCGAAGTTGATCTTAATTAAAATACACCAACCGTAATGCGTAACGTGAGTGTCTCTTTTCGGGTTGATCGAGAGGAGAACACGGTTTTGGGTTATGTCGGCGTAAGTAGGAGTTCAGGATCACTTCTTGATCATTACTAGTTGACGACCGTTCCTTTGTTTCTCTTCTCGCTCTCATTTGCGTATGTTAGCCACCATATATGCTTAGTCGCTGCTGCAACCTCACCACTTTACCCCTTCCTTTCCCATAACGCTTTGCTAGTCTTGATACCCATGGTAATGGGATTGCTTTGAGTCCTCGTGGCTCACAGATTACTACACCACCAGTTGCAGGTGCAGGTTTGCGATGCTCATGGCGTGAGAGCGATGTTACTTGTTTTGGAGTTCTTCTTCGCTTCTTCTTGATCGGGGATAGGTTCCGTGTCGGCAGCCTGGCTAGCAGGGTGGATGTCGCTTGAGCTTCTGTTTATGTTTCATCCGTAGTCGGAAGTGGATCTTGTATATGATGTTGATGTATTCTTGTGGCAGTTGTGCCTGATGTATGTATCCCCATCTATAATGTAATGTTGATGTAATGATATCCACCTTGCAAAAGCGTTTCAATATGCGGGTCTATCCTTGGTGGGACCTTCGTGTTCCTTTTGGATAGGGCCGCATATTGGGCGTGACAAGTTGGTATCAGAGCCTCGACCGACCCTAGGAGTCCCCTTGATTGATCGTGTAGTTTGGCCGTTGTTGAGTCTAGAAGAAAACTATTTTCGGAGTCTAGTTATATCGGAGAGTAGGAATTCTTTTTACTCCTCAGCCCTTAAATCGCTCTGGTAAGGAATCTTGACGTAGGTGTTTTGAATTACTCCTCTTCCCCTTCAAATTTTTCTTTAGGATCACGCAGTTGGTTTTCCGATCATTGTTCCTCTGCTCTTTTATCCGGTGCATTTCTCGTCAAGTCGACTCGACCATCTTCATATTTGAGTTCAATCCTCAGTTCTTCCTCCGACGTCGTTGTTTTTCCTTGTCCGAAGTTGTCCTTGTTTTTTCCCACCCACCCACCCTTTTTCTTCTCGGAACCGGAGTTCGTAATCGAGTATCCATCCTACTCGTGTGAAGTTTTTGCTCTCTCTCCTCAATGATTTCAACCGGTGTTTTCTCTTCAAGTTATTCGTCCGTTCCCCGTTCCAAGTTGCTTTTGTTTTTCCCGCCCTCCCACCCCTTTTATTTCCGGAGTCTGAGTCTTTATTCGAGCAATCAATTTCTTTCATGCGGAGCCTTTTCAGTCTTCCCTCAATTATTTCAACCGGTGAATTCTCGTCTTGTTCGTCATTCTTCATCCCTTTCTTTTTCCGGTGCACTCAATTCAAGTTTGTTCGGGCTGATCACATTCTTTTCCTTGGATCAAGTGTTTTTTTTCCCTGCTCGTTCGCCTCTCGCAAGGTTATCATTCTGGAGCTCCGAAGGCATCTCAGGAGATTCGTCTATGTTTGAATTAATTCGAGGTTGTCACCTCATTCAAATATTTCAGTTCTTCCGGTGCATCATCTATCTGTTAATCATCCTTTCTGACGGTGTTCTCTTTTAGTGGGCCCTAACCCACAGGTCTTTTCCCAGGATCTTAACTGACTCTTCTAATTCCCCCGGAGTTTTTCGCAATTCTTTTCATTTGTGACGTAAGAATGGATCCCATCAGTCACATGTCTTTCAAGATCGATTTCAAACTATTTCATTGTTGGCTCAACCTCTCTGTTTTTCTTTCTTCCGGAGTATCTCATTAATTTTGGTGGTGTTTTCTCGTCGTCATTTGAAGACCGTAGTAGAGTTTCTCTTAAATCTTGTCCGTTCCCCCGGAGGTTCATGGTGCTAGCTCGATGTTATCCTATCCAGTTGTTTCCAGTCGTGCAATTCTTTTCATCCATCCGGAGTATGTCAGGAGTTACTTTCCGTCTCAATCATCCGGAGGTCATCTTTTCGGAATATTTCTTCGTTCCAAGTTTTCAGCTTCGTTCATCTCAATATTCTTCCGGTGCTTCGTTCAAGTATTCTTCTATCAGCTCATGATCTCTTTGTTCTTTTGCATCTAAATCCCCTCGAGCATATTGGTTCTTCTAATTCTGCCCGGTGATTCATTCTCTTTCATCAGTCATTTTCGAATTTTTACGGTGGTTCGTTCAAGATAATTTTTCCTTGATTATCATTTAATCCATTCGTTCTTTTCAAACCTACCGGTGATTCGTGAAGACCTTCTCAAGTTTGCGATATGTCTCTTCTCAATCCTTTTCATCAAGAATAAGTAGTATGCAAATCCATTGCTTGTCATCAATTTAATTGGTGGAGGATAAGTATACAATAAATCTTATTCTTATTTCATCTAAGTGTTAATCCCTTCCTTCGGAGTTTGTTCTTGAGGAATAAATTCTAGTTCCAAGTGTGTTCATCTTTTCTTTTCCGGAGTTCAATTATTCCCTCGGCCATTTCGTCGGAACCCCCATCTAAATCATCGCAATGCTCATCTTATTCTTTTCATTCTTCATTTCTATCTCATCACCTTTTGTTACCGGAGTTATTCATGGTGGATCTTCATGATTTAATTCTTTGTTCGAGAGTTCATCAAGATTTTGTTGATGGAGTTCAAGTATCTTTCTTTCTTGCTTCTCGAAGCGCGATTAATTCTCCGTATTCTTTTGAAGTGGAATTTTGCATTTCTTTGTTCCTCTCAGCTATCCAATTATTTCCCTTTGTGGCCAGTTATCACCTTATGATTTTGAGATGTTATCCATAAGTCCATAACAAGCTCATTCTTTTCGTTGTTGACTTTCTCGACAACTCCGTTCAATCCTTCCTTCTAAATTCTTTTCATTCCAATTAATTCAATTCTTTCCGGAGGTTTTGTGTCATGTCTTCATCAAGTGTCATCCCATCTTGTGAACTTCTTGTTCTATTCTTTCCATTTTCAGCCGGAGTGCTACCTAAATCCTTCCAGTCTTATTTGTTTTCTTATCTCGTTCTAAACGAGTGCTTTCATATTCTATCTGATTCCGTGAACTTTTGATTCTCGTCATTCTCGTCGTTCCTCTCTTATTCTCGAGTGCTCTCGATTCTTTGATTCTACTCTTGAGTTCTTGTTTCACCTCATTCCTTTTCCCTTCCGTCTCGGTCCTAAGATCTCGGGACGAGATCTCTTGTTAGTGGAGGAGTGTTGTAACGCCCCGGATTCGATGCGCATGGTGTCTGCCAGTTATTCGCTGTCCTTGCCATGTCATCTGCTTGCGTGTTGCACTTTGCCATGTCATCATCTGCATTTTTATCATGTCACCATGTGCATTTCATTTTGCATACGTGTTCGTCTCAGGCATCCGAGCATTTTCCCCGTTGTCCGTTTTGCAATCCGGCACTCCTATGTCTCCCGGCGTCCCCTTTTACCTCTTTTCGTGTGTGGGTATTAAATGGTCTCGGAATGCCCCGAGGTTTGTCAAGCGGCCTTGGTATAGCACCGGTAGACCGCCTGTCAAGTTTCGGATCATTTGGAGGTCGTTTGATACTCCAACGGTTAACCGGGTAACCGCAGAAGCCTCTTTTGTTGCAGCCCAACTCCCCTTTCTAAGTGGCCCAAAACCCAGCAAACTCCCCTCCATGCTCTCGGTCGTTCGATCACGATCGCGTGGGCGAAAACCGCACCTCATTTGGACTCTCCTAGCTCCCTCCACCTATAAATATATGTGCACCCCGGATTTTTCGCGCAGTCAAAACCTACCCTAACCTTCCCCGCCGCCGCCGGACGCTTCTTCCCCACCGACGGACATGTCCGCCGCCCTCAGCCGCCGCCCCGCGCCAATCCACGCGCGCCACGTGGAGCCCCCGCCGCCGCCGCCGCTGCCGCTCGGCCAGCGCTGGGAGCCCGCCCCTAGCGCGACCGGGCCTGCTGCTTCCCGCTCCCTCCGGTCACGCCGCCGCCCGACCCGCGCCCTCGCCCCGCAGGCGGAGAGCCTCGCCGCCGGCCACCTTCTCCTCGCCGTCGCGCCCTTCTCCCCGCCCCGCGCCTCCGCGCCCCTCGCCCCAACTCCTCGCTGCGCCGCCTCGGCCGCCTCCGGTGGCCGCGCCGCCATCGCCGGTGGACGTGCCGCCCGGTGGCGGCGCACCTCCTCCGGCCTCCTCCCGCCATCGCCGCTCCTTGCCGGATCCGGCGAATCCGGTGAGATCCGCACGGATCCACCTTCTCCGCCCTCCCGGCCTCTTCCCGACTCGGCGCCCGAACTCGGGCGCCCCGAGCCGGCTGTGCCGATTTCCGTGCCAGGGTTGACTTCCCCCCTCTAAAATTCATCCAAGTCCCGAGCATTTTGATATTTTGTGCCATTTTCATTGCATCATATCTCTGTCATTGTTGCTCCGTTTCATGCGTGTAATATGTCAAAATGTTCGTCTCGAAGAGTAGATCATTTCATCCCATTGCATCATTTTCAATTTGAGCTCATCTTGGTGCCCGAAATGCTGTTAGAAGAGTGCTATGTGATGTTAGTTTCTGATTTTTATCAGGACATGCAATTTTGTCATTTTTGCCATGATTGATGTGTGCATCCTATGGACTTGAGTCCTACATGTGTTTTGTAATATGCCATTCCATCTTTCCAGTGGTGCTTGCTATGTATTTTTGTGATCTATGTGGTGACTAGCACAAGCATGCAAACTAGGTGTCTTGTTGTTGCTGTTTTCAGCCCTGTTTTGCTGATATTTTGATGCCATGTTAACTTGATGCTACCAAGAGATCCATGCATATTTTGAGATACTTCAGTAATGATGTTTTGTTATACATGTCTTGCTCGATCCATCCATGCCCTTGTTTGCAATTATGGAGTGCCATAGCTTGAGTCAATCGAGCTCTACTTTTGCTATCAAATGTTTCCTGGCAGATTGTTTACATGTTATTCAATTTTGCCAAGGTTGTTGTAGTTTATCCTTGCATGCTATGATGTTGTTCTTGCCATGTATAGCTTCTATGCCATGTCTTCTTACTGTTGGTAGCCTTTCCATGCCATGTATTGCTCTGTGGTGAGTGGTTCAAGCTCACCAACATGCCTACTTGTCGTTGTTCTGCCATGTTCAAATCTGTAATATAACTTGCCATGTTTACATGGGTGCCATCATATTTTCTGATCCTTTTTGGCTTATGGTCACTAAAGGACTTTTGTTCTATGCAATTAGTAGTATCATTCCATGCCTTTGTTTGCCATGATAAGTTCCTGTAACATGTTGTTTGATAGCTCTAAACATTGCAACTTTGATGTTATTTACGCCAATGCCCTAAACTGTTATTACTTGCAATCTTGCCATGTCATTTTGAGCATGTTCTAGTCATTTCGGAGATAGCTCAGTGTTCATGTTTTGTAATGCTTTACCTGTACATCATGCCCATGCCTTTTGTTATTATGTTGAGATGCTGTAGCTTGTTGTTTTGATGCTTGCAATATGCCTAGTTGCTGTTTTGGGCAGATTGTTGCTATAACTTGTATAGGGTGTATGCGTTGAACCGTTGCTCCGTTTTGAGTGTGCTCTATATGAAACTTGCTTAGGATTGCATGTAGTTTCATATTATCATGTTGCATCCTTGTTTTGAGGTGTTTGCTCGATGTTTGTATGCATTTTGCATCAATGCCATGTTTAACTTGTTTTTGCTCATATCTTCTAGGCCGTAGCTCCGAATCTAATGAACTTTATATCTAACTTGACTAGAATTTTCATGTAGATCATCGTGGTGCATCTTAACTTGCTGTTTAACAACTTGAACATAAGGCTTATTCAGATCTGGACCAATTTCGAAATTTGCATGTGAGGACTTACCGGAATTGTTATATGTTGTTCCGGGCCTCATTTAAACTTGCCTTGATGTGTTGTTCTTGTTTGCATCATCCCTTGCCATGAGTAGCTTCATGTAGCTTTGTCATGCATCATGCTTGGTTGTGCATCATGTCTTGATCATGTGTGATGTGTTTACTATGTTGTGTGCTTCTTCTTGTTAGTTCCTGTTTCGTTGTGATCGTGAGGATTCGTTCGTCTACGCTTGGTTCGGCTTCATCCGTTCGTCTTCTTCATGGACTCGTTCTTCTTCCTTGCGGGATTTCAGGCAAGATGACCGCTACCCTGGATCTCACTACTATCATTGCTATGCTAGTTGCTTCATTCTTTCGCTATGCTTTGCTACCTATTACCTGCTTATCAAGCCATCCCAAATTGCCATGTCGGCCTCTAACCTTTTGCACCCTTTCCTATGAAAACCATTGTTTGGCTATGTTACCGCTTTGCTCAACCCCTCTTTAGCGTTGTTAGTTGCAGGTGAAGATGAAGTTTGTTCCTTTTGGAACATGGAGATGTTGTTCCTTGTTGGAACATGTTTACTTGTTGGGATATCACAATATATCTTATATTATTAATGCATCTATATACTTGGTAAAGGGTGGAAGGCTCGGCCTTATGCACTGTGTTTTGTTCCACTCTTGCCGCCCTAGTTTCCGTCATATCGGTATTATGTTCCCGGATTTTGCGTCCCTAACGCGGTCGGGTGATTTATAGGACCCCCTTGACAGTTCGCTTTGAATAAGACTTTTCCAGCAAGGCCCAACATTGGTTTTACCATTTGCCTCACCACCACCTATATTTCCCTTGGGAGTAATTAACCCAAGGGTCATCTTTATTAGCCCCCGGACCGTGCTTCTCTAAGTGCTGGCCCGAACCGAGTAGATCATGGGGCCCCTCGTGGCAACTCGAGGTTTGGTTTTACTCGTAGGATGTCTCATCCGGTGTTGCCTGAGCGAGATATGTGCAGCTCCTATCGGGATTGTCGGCGCATCGGGCGGCTTTGTTGGTCTTGTTTTATTCTTTGTCGAAATGTCTTGTAGCGGGATTCGAGATTGATCGGGTCTTCCGGGAGAAGGAATATCCTTCGTTGATCGCGAGAGCTTATCATGGGCTAAGTTGGGACACCCTGCAGGTTTGAACTTTCGAAAGCCGTGCCCGCCGTTATGTGGCAGATGGGAATTTGTTAATGTCGGTTGTAGAAAACCCGAAGTTGATCTTAATTAAAATACACCAACCGTAATGCGTAACGTGAGTGTCTCTTTTCGGGGTTGATCGAGAGGAGAACACGGTTTTTGGTTATGTCGGACGTAAGTAGGAGTTCAGGATCACTTCTTGATCATTACTAGTTGACGACCGTTCCTTTGTTTCTCTTCTCGCTCTCATTTGCGTATGTTAGCCACCATATATGCTTAGTCGCTGCTGCAACCTCACCACTTTACCCCTTCCTTTCCCATAAAGCTTTGCTAGTCTTGATACCCATGGTAATGGGATTGCTGAGTCCTCGTGGCTCACAGATTACTACACCACCAGTTGCAGGTGCAGGTTTGCGATGCTCATGACGTGAGAGCGATGTTACTTGTTTTGGAGTTCTTCTTCTGCTTCTTCTTCGATCAGGGGATAGGTTCCAGGTCGGCAGCCTGGGCTAGTAGGGTGGATGTCGCTTGAGCTTCTGTTTATGTTTCATCCGTAGTCGGAAGTGGATCTTGTATATGATGTTGATGTATTCTTGTGGCAGTTGTGCCTGATGTATGTATCCCCATCTATAATGTAATGTTGATGTAATGATATCCACCTTGCAAAAGCGTTTCAATATGCGGGTCTATCCTTGGTGGGACCTTCGTGTTCCTTTTGGATAGGGCCGCATATTGGGCGTGACAAAACCTACACTTCCAACTTACCAGTTCTGAGAGAGAACCACCTACTCATGTGTTGAGGCCAAAATATTCCATTCCTACCATATGAATCTTGATCTCTAGCCTTCCCCAAGTTGCTTTCCACTCAAATCTTCTTTCCACCAAATCCAAATCCTGTGAGAGAGAGAGTTGAGTGTTGGGGAGACTGTCATTTGAAGCACAAGAGCAAGGAGTTCATCATCAACACACCATTTGTTACTTCTTGGAGAGTGGTGTCTCCTAGATTGGCTAGGTGTCCCTTGGGAGCCTCCGACAAGATTGTGGAGTTGAACCAAGGAGTTTGTAAGGGCAAGGAGATCGCCTACTTTGTGAAGATCTACCGCTAGTGAGGCAAGTCCTTCGTGGGCGACAGCCATGGTGTGATAGACAAGGTTGCTTCTTCGTGGACCCTTCGTGGGTGGAGCCTGTCGGATTACGGGTTCCGGCAGACCCTTAAGGTTCGAACTCTGGGGTGCGCGCGGAGATCCAACCCTCCACCGTCTCGTACCTCGCCGAATCGCAGGGATCTAAACTACTCGAAAGAACAACACAAGAGACACGAGATTTATACTAGTTCGGGCCACCGTTGTGGTGTAATACCCTACTCTAGTTTGTGGTGTGGTGGATTGCCTCTTGGGATGATGAAGAACAGTACAGGGAAGAACAGCCTCGCGAGGGTCTGTTCTTGGTGGGTGTGATGAACTGCTAAGTGGTGTCCCGTCGCTCTAGCTTGAGGATCGGGTCTCTATCTCTCTCTCTGGATTCCGAATGCCGGATCCCTACTCACCTCTTCGTCCCTCCTCTCTACTATGGTGTCTAGCTCTACTTATATAGACGAAGGCCCTGGGCCTCTTCCCAAATATTGAGCGGGAAGGGCGCCAACAATTGGCCATTTTGAAGGGGAACAACGGGTACACTTATCCTGACTAAAGTTGGTCCTCGCCTGCCAAAGGCTCTGGTGATGACGCCTTCTTGGGCTCCACGATGACTCTCTTCCAGCCGTTGGGGCTGGTCTTGGTCTTGTTGCACCGAAACGGATGCCTTTGCTTGATGCCCTCGCCTGCGCTTGCTCCCTTTGCACCAAAGAGCAAAGGAGGACGCTGCGCGGGCTTGCGCCCGACTGGCGCCCTTGGTCGTCATGGCTTGCGTCATGGGCACCTCGCAAGGTACCCTGCCTTGAACTCTCCGCCTCCTCGTGAGCCAGCCTGACGAGGCCGTGCCTGAGGAAGCTCCTGGTCATCCGCCCCGCGAGGCTTGGCCCCTCGCGAGGGTCTTGAGCTTGTGTTGATGAAGATGGGCTGTCCTGGGCCTCCTTTGAGCCACGCCGCAGGCCGCAGCGAGCAAGTCTGGGACCCCGTTCCCGAGCGCTGACAAGAGCCCCTCGGCCACGGCGCCCGAACTTGGCACACCAGAGAGGCGAAAGGGCAAGTGTGAATCGTCGTGGGCCCTAACAGCCTGCGGCCTTGGGCGCCGCGTGGCGGTTGATTGGACGCGTGCGCACTGCTCCCCCACGATGCCTTGGTAACCGCCCGGATTCGATAGGTCCCTGCATGCAGAGTTGGTCATGATGATCGGTGATCGTGGTGGTCGACGGTTGGCCTTCGCCGGCTATAAGTACGGAACGGCGTGCGCCCTTTCGGTCTATCCTTCTGCTTCTCCTCTTCCTCGTCTCGTCTGGTTGCCATGGCTCCGATCCGTCGGTTCTCCAGGGAAGAGAAGGGAAAGGCTCCTCAAGAGGATCCTGACCCGCTCCCCCCAAAGAAGCGGCTTGCCCTCTGGTGTCAGGGCAGGAGCGCGCGCGAGGAGGCGCCCGTGCCCTCGTGCATGCGGCCGCCACCAGGGTTTCCTCTTCCCTTGTACACGCAGATTGGTGGCCCTAAAGGAGGTGGCGCCGGGCGCCACGAGCGGCGCCGCCGGCAGCCGCGGCCAGGGTCACGGTGTGTCGTCTTCCCCACAGGTCCATGCCGAGGGCTCCTGCCGGGAGTTCGTGCTTCGCATCGCCGCGCCTCCTAAGTCTTGGATTCGTCTTCCTTCTTTCTTCGCCTCCGTCGTCCGGCAGGGGGAGCCCCTAGGACTCTGGCTCTACCGCGCCGATCACGGCACCCTCGCGGCCCAGGCGGAGGTCGCGATGGTGCCCCGGGCGAGGTCTTCATGACTCGAGGCTGGGACGAGGTCGCCCGGGTCTGCAGGGCGAGGGGCGCCCTCTCGATCCACCTGGATTATGATGGTGCCGGTGGTGTCCTTCAAGGTCTTGACGCAGAGGTCGTCGGCTGGAGTGCTGCCCGGAGAGGTGGTCGGGTCTGCTGCGGTGAGGCGAGGCCGACCGACCACTCCTTGGCAGCTTCTCGAGCGGCAGGCGCGGAGGATCAACGACTCCGCCGAGCTCTTGGCGGCGCGGAGGCGAAGCGACGACAGCCTCGAGCACCCGAGCCTGCGCGCTCCGGGCAGGTCGAGCTCGTCGGTCGTCGCCGCCCTGATCTGGATGGGGTTGGCTCCGGACCGGGTGGCCCACTGTTGATGATGGCGTCTGAAGTGGTGGTCCCTGTAGATAGGACTCCTTAGGATTTGCATCTTTTGTTCCTGCGAGGAGCCAAGAATGTACCCCGCGGGGGCTTGTAAGATATTGGTAGCTTTGTTTGTCAATATGATCCTTATTGTGAGGCGATGCGGGATGCTCATTCCGTTTTAGCGCAGTTTCTCCCTTTCGGACCTCGTGAGGGCTTGGTGCTCTGCGCCGACAGGTCCCAGTCCCAAGGCGGCTTCAGCCGTCGCTGGAATGCCAGGTCGCGATGTCGTGGTCAAGGCTAGGAGGTGAGCGGCCCGAGGTCCGGTAAGAGCCTCTGAGTCGCGATGCTCAGGGGGTCCCCCTTGGCGCTCAAGCAGCCATCATTCGGTGAGAAAGGAGTGCGACGTTGCTAACACGGAGTTGCATTGAGTGTAGGGATGGTGTTGCGATGACTAGTGTGTCCGGAGGGTGACTTATCTCGAGGGTCAGGACAATGCTTCCTGGTGCGGTGCCAGGTCCGTGCCTTGGCCGGCGAGAGATTGTGTGGTGAGGTCGTTTTGTGCTCCTTGGAGGGACCCTGCAGGTTCACCACAAAAGGAACAATAGCTCGCCATGGCGATCGTTAGTCCTGCCGTTAGTTGCTTTGGAGAGGCACGGGAGGCCTCGCGAGGTGTGTTGGGGCACCCGTGAGCCAGCGCGGGAGTCACGAGGCCCTACCTCAAGGCGGGTTGCGCCTGGCTCTGGGCCTTATCTTCGAGTGTGTTCCTGCAAATTTGGCGGATGCGGTGCTCTCGTCTTGGTCCGGCTCGGGCTAGTCTCGGCCGTCGGCGGCAAGCGGTCGCGATGCCATGGACAAGACCAGAGGGTGAGGGCTGGAGAGCCGGTAGGAGCCACGAGTCGCGATGCTCGGGCACCCCCCTTTACGCATAAGCTAGGTTAGATGGCGCAACTCTCGTCCTCGGGTCCGGCTCTCGGGCTGGTCTCTACCGTCGCCGGCAAGCCAGGTCGCGATGCCATGGACAAGACCAGAGGGTGAGGGCGGAGACCGGTAGGAGCCACAGTCGCGATGCTCGGGCACCCCCTTTAACGTGCAAGATTTCGCCACCCAGGAAAAGGCACCAAATAACAAGCATGGTGGAACGAGAGCATAATCCTAAGGAAAACGCATGAAGGATACATGCCGCTGGGACTGGCCCGAGCAGCTTGGGGATGATGCAGCCCGAGGGGCGCCCCCAACAGGATAAGCTAAAGACATGAAATAAAAGGGATACATGCCGCAGGGACGGACCCACGCGGTCCGGGAATAATGCGGCCCTGAAGGCGCTCCCAGCCGGAAATAAAACTTAAATATGTCACCTGGTGCTGTTGGGGACGAAGGGTTGTTGATGTAGCAGACTCGATGGGCTGCGGGAGCCGATCCTCATGAGCCCCCAGGCCCGGGGGCCTCGGGAGGCTCCGGAGGCGCTGGCGGCTCCTCATGGGCCATCTCCATCTCCGCCCGAGGCTGTGGCGTGCGACCTCTTGAGCCTCGGGATGATCCTCATGAGATCTTTGGTATCACGGCAGCCGCGTTTGGCGAGCCATAAGGCATGCGTACATAGCTGTGGGGCGGACCCTCGCGGCGTCCCACTTGCGAGGCAGGCGCTCTTGAGATCTTGGCTCGGTTGAGCCCTGGTATGTCGATCAGAGACGCGCAGCCCACCATCCTCGCTGGATGGGGGCCACAGTGAGTGGCGGCGGCTGCCCCTCATGACCCTTGACTCCTGTAGCTCCTGAATGGCCTTGCTGATGAACTCTTGAGGGTTCTGTCCTCCTGGTCTTGCTCCTGCTTGCGGGAAACGTGCTTCGAAACACGCCTCCACGTGGTGCCCAAGCGCCTCCCTCGAGACCTTGGCGAGGTCGGCGGTCCTCGAGGAGAGCCCCGAGCCCTGCTGAGGAGGCGCTGGCGCTTTCCTCTGCGATGGAAGGAGGCCCCCGGCCCGATGTGGACCACGAGGGTCTGTCTCTTGAAGAGTCGGGCGGTCGATGTCTTCTTCTTCTTGGGTGCTGCCTCGGGAGGCATCCTGCTGCTTGTAGTGCAGGTCTTCCAATGATGCAGCTGAAAAAGCTTCGCTCGGGGGCACACTCGTCTCTCTCTTCACGGGGCCTTTGATGACTCCGCCGCTTCACGGCATCTTGAGGATGTTGTAGCCATGGTGGAGTTCTGACCATGAATTTATGGCCAACGCTGGGTACCGAGGATGGCGTTATGCGGCATCGAATGTGGGCGACGTCGAAGTCGATGAGCTCGGTGTGGTAGTTGTCGCGGGCCCGAAGGTGGCGGGAAGGCGGACCTGCCCGATCGGGACCGTGGAGCCGTCGGTGACCCGGAGAAGGGCTTGGTTGGTGAAGGTGGTAAGGCACTTGAAGATTGTTGAATGTCTCCACGGACATGGCGTTGAGCCCTGCTCCGTCGTCGATGAGGGTCTTGGTGACTAGCACATTCTTGATGATTGGGGAGCAAAGCATCGGAGAACTCCGGTGTGGCTGCGCACTTGAGCTGATCCGGCTGAGCTGAGCGTGATGGCGCCGCCGACCACACGAGAGAGCGCGTGGACTCGAGCTTGGGAGGACTGCATTCACTTCAGGGCGAACTGCTTGAAGATCACGGTGAGAGGCTGGGGCAGAGCTCCACCCGGATCTGAGCGATCGCCTGCGCTTCCTAAAGCCCCAGCCCCTCGTCGATGGCGGTCTTGATTCCCCTTGGTGGCGGCGGCAGAGGGAGGCCTGCGTTCCCTTGCAGGCGATCCTCACGAGGCTGATCCCTCCAGCCCCCCTCGCGAGGTGGGTCTTGCCAGCGGTCCTCGCGAGGTTGGTCGCGCCACCCTTGGCGCGGGCCGCGGTCTTCCCAACGTCCTGCATTCCTTCCTCGTCCTCGGCCGTAGCCCCGGTCGCTGCGCTCGGGGCGCCTGCCGACCCTTCCTTCGCGCACGGCCCGGAGCTCTTGACATTCATTGGTGTTGTGGGTGTGGAGGTCATGGCACATGCAGTACCGGCTGCCCTTGGAGGACTCGGGCTGATCTCTGTCGCGCTTGGTGTCTGGTTCGGCTGCGAGCACTGCAGCCCCCTTGCGCTTGACGCCCTTGGCCTTGGACTTCTTCTCTTCGGGATCCGCGGCAGGCAGCTCGAGGAGGGAGAGGAGCCCCTCCTCAGCCCTGGCGCACTTGGTCGCCAAGTTGAACAGCTCCAGGGAGGTGCACAGATCTTCATGCATCACCAGCTCCTCCTTCATCTTGGCGTCGCGCCGCGCCGTCGGAGAAGGCGAGATGATGGCCTCCTCCGTTACCACAGGGATCTTGGTAGCGCGTTGTTGAAGCGCTGGATGTACTTTGCGGGTTTCCCTGGCTGCTGCTTGATTCGGCGCATGTCGCTCACGATGGGTGGCGGTCGCGAGTACCACGGAAGTTGGCGATGAAGCGGGTGCGCATCTCGGACCAGAAGAGATCGTGCACGGGCTGGATCGAGGAGCAGTGCGGCTTCGTCCTTGGCGCCATGGGAAACCAGTTTGCCATGACCCTTTCGTCCCCGTTGGCAGCCTCGATGCCCAGCTCATAGAGCTGGAGGAACTCCATAGGGTCAGCCAGCTTTGTCGTAGCGTGGAGGCAGGTCTGCTTGAACTTGGCGGGCCCACGCGACGCTGCGCCTTCCGGAGGTGAAAGCGCGGCAGCCCGCCGTGGCAGCTGGGGGCCTCGGACGGCGAGAGCTTGGTCTTGTGGGTCTCCCTGCGCCGCGGCTGGAGGCAGCGCAGTGTCTTGACATGCTGGAGCGGGGAGTGCTCGGGCGGCTTCTTGCGGGCGAGGGACTTCTTGGCAGCTCTGTTCTTGCTGCGCCGGCGCCTGGCGGAACGGGTTCCGCCCAGGGGCCGCGCGCCTTGGTGCCAGGCGCCGTCTTGAGGAGGAGGCGGCTGGCGCCCGGGAGCTTCATCGCCAGCAGGAAGCGGTGCGGTCTGCAGCGAGATGGACGGCGAGTCGCCTCCGCAGCCTTGACGAAGTTGGCGGCAGCGGTCGAGCCATTCTTCGTGACGCGTCGTCGGCAAGCGGTAGCGCAGGAGCTTCGTTAGCGCGATAGTGCAGCTCGGGCCTCCATGGCAGCGAAGCGCGCATGCGAAAACCAGCGGGGTGGCGGCGTGGCGGTGCGGCCGTCTCGCCTCATGGGCGGGTGCTGGGGGGCGGCGCTTGCTGCTCGTTCCCGCCGGGCGTGGCGGCGTTAACGGCAGGTGACGAGAACGAGCGAGGCGCCCGCCCGACGGAGCCGTCAGTGCGGCGTGGGAGGCGAGGCGGCTCGGCGCTTCAGCAGCGCCCGACAGCGTCGAACATGGTTCGCGTGGTTGGGGAAGAACGAGGCGACGAAGGCAGATTCTGGCGCACCCTACAGCGCGCGCAAATGTCGGATTACGGTTCCGCAGACCCTTAAGGTTCGAACTCTGGGGTGCGCGCGGAGATCCAACCCTCCACCGTCTCGTACCTCGCCGAATCGCAAGGACCTAAACTACTCGAAAGAACAGCACAAGAGACACGAGATTTATACTAGTTCGGGCCACCGTTGTGGTGTAATACCCTACTCTAGTTTGTGGTGTGGTGGATTGCCTCTTGGGCTGATGAAGAATAGTACAGGGAAGAACAGCCTCGCGAGGGTCTGTTCTTGGTGGGTGTGATGAACTGCTAAGTGGTGTCCCGTCGCTCTAGCTTGAGGATCGGGTCTCTATCTCTCTCTCTAGATTCCGAATGCAGGATCCCTACTCACTCTTCGTCCCTCCTCTCTACTATGGTGGCTAGCTCTACTTATATAGACGAAGGCCCTGGGCCTCTTCCCAAATATTGAGCGGGAAGGGCGCCAACAATTGGCCATTTTGAAGGGGAACATCGGGTACACTTATCCCGACTAAAGTTGGTCCTCGCTTTGCCAAAGGCTCGGTGATGGCCTTTGCTTGGGCTCCACGATGACTCCCTTCCAGCCGTTGGGGCTGGTCTTGGTCTTGTTGCACCGAAGCGGATGCCTTTGCTTGATGCCCTCACATGCTTGCTCCCTTTGCACCAAAGAGGAAAGGAGGGCGCCTCATGGCTGGCGCCCGATTGGCGCCCTTAGTGCGTCATGGCTTGCGTCATGGGCACCTCGCGAGTACCCTGCCTTGAACTCTCCGCCTCCTCGTGAGCCAGCCTAACGAGGCCGTGCTGAGGAAGCTCCTGGTGCGTCCGCCCATGCAGGCTTGGCCCCTCGCGAGGGTCTTGAGCTTGTGTTGATGAATATGGGCTGTCCTGGGCCTCCTTTGAGCCACGCCGCAGGCCGCAGGCAGGCAAGTCTGGGGACCCCCGTTCCCAGAACACCGACAGAGCCCTCCGTGGACTTGCGCAACCGTTACCCTTCATGGGTTGAAGTCTCCATCAACGTGGATGTACGATAGCACCACCTATCAGAACCACGACAAAAACATCCGTGTCTCCAATTGCGTTTGAATCCTCCAAAACCCTTCCCTTTACATTCTTGCAAGTTGCATGCTTTACTTTCCGCTGCTCATATACTCTTTGCATGCTTGCTTGTTATTTATTGTGAATGTTAAACTTGTGCCTAAACTCCACTTAAACCTAAAAAGTTAAAAACTGCAACTTTGGTACTTAGTGTCTAATCACCCCCCCCCCCTCTAGACACCTCTTCTCAAGATCCTACACATCTGCTTTCTTTACACATTATACTTGTGAATAAGACACGTGTTCCTGTTTCTAGAACATACAATATCTGTCTATCACACCATATTCTTACATCAAAGTACTACTGTTGTGTAAACTGCAACAATCACTTATCATAAGACATGTTTGACTTGGGAGTGTGATATAGGTTACATCTCACATTCTTTTCTAGCTTGTACTACTTCTAATTTGTTGAAATGGCACTTATGACGAGACAGTTTTAACTTGGTAGAGTTATATTCGTTGCATATTTTATATGGTGTCTAGCTTTCATTGCTTCTAATTTGTTGAAATGCCTTCTCCTTAGTTTACACATCATAAGCTGTGAATATGCAATGCTGTAAATATGCAATGGCACTAATGACGAGAGACCTTTAACTTGGTAGTGTGATGTTGTTTGCACCGTGCATATGATTTATTTCTTGTACTGCTTTACATTTGTTTAAACGCCATTCATGATGAGACACTGTTAACTTGGTAGAGCGATATTTGTAGCATCTTTCCTATGGTGTCTACCTTCCATTGCATTGCTTCAAATTTAGTGAAATGTCTTCTACTTAGTTTACACATCATAGTTCTGGTTATCTGATGTCGTCCTGTTTTTCGTACATATTACATCCTCCTATCATTTTAGTTCGTCTGTATCACGCATCAATTTGTTCTAAAGAACTAAATTGTTATTCCTTTTTGCTTGTCGGATTGACTTAACATGGCATAGAGAAAGAGGAAGCAACACAGAATGACAGAGAAAGGGGAGCAGAAGAATCATGCAGATTCTGCTGGTACTGATGGTGCAATAGAAGGTCAAAGACCAGCGGAAAATTGTACAAACAGGGTATCCCGTGCTACACAAGCTACAGAACAAGCCAAATAGAAACAAATAGCTGCCACCAAACAAGCAGAGACAACCCTAGTTGTTGCAACACATTCCACAGTACCACTAGTTGCACGAGTTACTTGTTGGTCAACTCAGCTAGCAGCACATTCCCAAGCTCCCTTGCCACCTGACACTACTTCCGAAGCACTCTTGACACAAGATGAATTGGCAAGATCAGATGAAATTTGTGAACTTCAACAACAAGAAGGTAGTTGCTGGAGTCAAGTTACGGTTGCATGCTTCTTTATATGCAGTCTCACAGTTTGATGTACACTAACACTTCCTATGTTCGTTGTTGGGGTAGCACCTAGGTGCAAGAGGAAACAAACATCAGGGATAATGCTCGATAGGTTAACTAAATCTAGAGGAGGAAGAATGGAGATCCGTTTCGAGGCAGGTTTAAAAAGGCCACGTGATGCTACAGAGTCAGCCAAGTTAGTATCAGAGGCAGCAATTGCCGTTAGGTGTCATGTCGTATCCTCCCAAAATGGATTGATGACAGAATGACAGAGATGAAACCAGTTCAACACCTTCCTCGACCATTTATCTATAAGTATGGTTATGTATGGAAACTAGTAATATCGTCTTGCTCTGTCCCATACTTTCTAGGTTGCTGATAATGAGACTCCCATAATTTTCAACAGATGAGGTTCAAATTGGATAGCCAAGATGATGCAACCATACAAGCTTGCACCCATGTTTTCAAGTCTGCTCTATGACAGTATCGGTATAACTTGAGGAAAACTCACTTTGAAGGCAAGGCTAACAGTGAACTTGCCCAAACATCTCTAGTGAAAAATATATCAGATGAAGACTGGAGAGGCCTCGTTAAACAATGGTATGATCCGAAGTATCAGGTACATTATATATATGTGATCAGATCACATGTTGAAGTCCTATTTACACATGTGCCACACAAATCTATCTTCTTATAGGTGAACTGTTCAAAGATCAAGGCCAATCGTATGAAAGTGAAATTTCAACACACGACAGGATCTCGTAGCTATATTGCACACTGCGAGGCTCTTGTAATTAGCTGTTGTTTCACTCTTTTCGATGTACCATATTCTCAGATCTATATTGACTTGTTCAAATGCATAGGAAAGCCTAGAAGGACCAAAAATTACCTGAACCAAATGCTGCGGAAATCTTCAAGGACTGTCACACCAGCAAGAAGAAGGGCATGACTACACAAGTCAAAGTAATCCTCATGCATTTAGCCTACTACTTACTCTGACTTGTTCCTTGAACTGCATGGTTTGCAGCCAATGTCTATTACTCTTTTCAATACACAATTGTCTTAGCGTATCATTGCATCTTACAAGGTTTAAAAGGGAGGAGTGATGTTCCTTTGATCTTGACCTATAATCTAGTTCCGTGCTGGACTTGCCCACACAACGTCCCAATTGCCTCTTTGTCTGTTTTCAGTTATTTTGTGATATGAATGATGGCATATTATGCTTACCGTATTATAAACTTTGTCTCTTTATCCTTAGCTGTTAATACAATGTGAGGAAATAGGCGATACATTAGCCATGGTACATGATCATATGTTTGGAACTTGGTTTTATCATGTACTTTGCAGTAAAATACAACTAATATTTTACATGGGTTCACCAGAATAAGTTCTGTATATAGACCAAAGCTATTTTGTTTGGTTTTGCTACTTCCTTAATATCTTCTGTTCTGGTACTACTAATGTAAAAACTCAACTTTTCAGCAAGCTATGGAAAAAATGGTGGAACCGCCACCTTCTGAAGGTGGCGAGGCAACTATAATCGCAATGTCAGCTCTTGCTGCAGTGGGTCAGTACGTGTCCACTAAGAGTGCCAAAAGCACATTCCTGCATAATACTGGGTTGGTTGTTAAGGCAATCTCGTCCAAACTGCCTCATGATCAAGATATGCAAGCTCAAAACAATGTTATATCTGCACTCCACACACAAGTCCATTCCCTAATAGAGACCCTTTGTGAAACAAGGACATACATTGTTCGATGTCGTCAAGATATGCATGGTTTTGAAACCAGACTATTAGACATTTGCTATGTTGTTCAGGAGCCTAGGAGAAATGAAGGCAAAGGTTATGGTCCTCCATCGGACAATACAACATGAAAACATAAAAGTCAGGTCAAATGAACTGAGCTTCTGAACTTCTGGTGGAGCATTTATCTGCAAAACTGTTCACTTTTATGCCAATATTCCTTTTGTTTTATAGTTGTAATTTGTTTTGTTGCGATAAAAAATTTGTTCTTAACCTGCAGCCACCGGCTGAAGAAAATAGCAAGCCATTTTTGTATAGTGTAGGGTGTTCCCTATATTTGCACTGGTGGCGATCTTTGATGCCTAGTGGATGTAATCTGTGCAATCACCATAATAGCCTAGCATTAGTTTTAGGCTTATTTATTTCCTAGTCTTCTTTTTCCCTGGTTTGCTAGTGGCTGCAACACCCATGGGCCATATACAGACCGTGGTAACCTTGACCCTGCTATGGGCCGTAGGATCCATGCGTATCCTACGACAGTCAATAAATGGGCCTCCAACAGGGCCGTAGAATCTGTGGGCCTTGGGCTGTCGGATAAATGGGTTTACACGGGCCATAAACGGGCGTAATTGGTATCGGCCCAGCACAGTAACTGGCTGTTAACATGCTGGAGGACAGCAAAGGCTGAATTCTGTCACAGGCATAATGGGTCATTAATGGGCGAGAATATAGGACGGGCTGGAAACGGTGCAACGGGTTAACAGGCCAGAAACGGGCCGACTCTTGCCACGGGCCAAATTTGGCCCATCAAGGGAACATGCCAGTAACGGGCCGAAAGTAATCGAGGGCCGGAAAGGAGCCCAAGAAGGTATGGTACGTCAGTAGGCCGAAAGCTAACATGGGCTGGAAACGGCCCATGTGAATCATGGGCCGTTAATGGGTACAAAGAAATTTACTGTTCATTATGGGCTAGAGTCACCGTGGGCCTCTAGAGGGCCTAAAGATACGAAGGCCTCATATGGGCCAAAAGACGTCGTGGGCCATACATGGGCCGGAAGTGAAACGGGGTGGTGTTATATTCGACGGCCCACAAAACTTTGTTGGGCCGATTTCGGGTAGGCCCTAATGGGCCATGAGTTACCGGGCCGTAAATTGGGCTATTTGCGAAGAGACCATTAATAGGCTTTTCATGGGCCAGCCCGCTAACTTCTGACCAAATCAAACGGGCCGGCCTTTGTAAGCTAAATGGGCCAGTGGTGGGCCGTCGCACGTTTCTACATATCATAGGCGCCTATGTGACACACTGACAAGCTGACACGTATTTTCTCCGGCCAATCAGAATTTTACACGTGGAAATTTCCCATTGGTCCGGGCAGTTAACGGGTTATCGGATCCAAAACCGGACCCGATAGCTTAACGGTGTCCCGTTACGGTGGATGCCACGTGTCAGTCACCCTTGATGAGAGCACTTCTGTGATGCGCGATATATCGTCATGGAAGTGGACACTTCCGTGATGATAATTTTGGTAATGTCATGGAACACTTCTACGACATCACATGTATGACTACCTTGATTCTGTCATAAAATCGTCACGGATGTACATGCATGACAAAAAACGCGACCTACTGTGACAAACACATATCATCACGGAAGTGTAATTTTTTTGTAGTGTAGAACTCATCTGCTTGGCTTGCCGAAGATCACAGTGCCGGGAAATCTTCTCACCCCCTTATCGAAGCCAAGTCCATGGTAAGAATCTGCAGCTTCATGCAGATGAGAATGAATGTAGGATGTGATCTGTAGCGACCAGACCTCAAACAGTCCGATCTCTGTGCATCAGTGTCATCCTGGATCGAGTCTTGACTCGCACGATATTGAAGGATTTATAACGAGTAGCAATCACACACTTATTACATCGAATGTCTCAAAGAGAACTCATTACAATAAATATGGCTTAAGGCCATCTAATAACGATAACAATGAAGGCTTGGAAGATAAGTGAGTCCATCAACTCCAACGGCATCATCGAGTATAGAACCACGACCTAAAGGCACCTTACTGTCGTTCGAAAAGTCTCGCAACATGAGCGTTGCAGCCCAAACAGGTCAACACATGGAATATGTTGGCAATGTAGCATAGAGAGTAATGAAAGAATAAAGCTATACTACATGCATATATGGCTGGTGGAAAGCTCTATGGTTACTGATTTTGCATAAAGCCAATTTTCCCTACTTGCAAGGAATAATTTTTATTTAACTATCATGGTGGTTGTTAAACATTGAGAGTGTAGACACCCTCTCAATCCCAATTAAACATCATCATTAAAAACCCAACAATATTAATTAAGAGTAACATGATGAGATTCACATGATAATCCAAGTACTAGATACTCAAGATGTCCATAACCGGGGGACACAGCTAACCATGATTAGTTTATACACTCTGCAGAGGTTTGCGCACTTTTCCCCACAAGACTCGATCTCCTCCGTTCGGATTCTCGCACTACATTGTGTTTGAGAAACGGATGACCGAGACATAGTCTTTCAAAAGCGCTAGCACCTTACGATCGGGTAGACCGTTACACCTACTTTCCCCTACATCTGCTAGTCTACCAATGTAAGAGTTCGCACGACTTAATCAACTATGCTAGAGCCCATAGTAGCTTGTGGCTGCACACGGAAGTTTCTAGCATGAATAATCTCATGATTCCTTTGAGCCTGGGTGGCGGTCCATAAAGAAAAACAGGCAATAGCTGGAATACCCAGGTGCCTCAATCCACCCAGATGTGTGCTAAAGTTGCCACCTTAAATAACCATTAATTAAACAAACTCACATCTTTCATAGATACACTCACCCAATCCACGTCTACTAGCATAGCATGGCATAATAAGCAAACGTAGATTAACTCCCAAGGGTTTGATAATAAAACAGGTAATAGGCACTACCTCATCTACTTCACAAAATCCCACATATTAACAGATCCTAATCATGCAATTGTTTGAGGATTGGTCTAATGCAATAAAACTGGGTAGTAAAGAGGTATGATCAAAGTGTTACTTGCCTTGCTGATGATCCGCGAAACCTAGAGACTCGAGGTAGCAAGCGGCGCACTCCGGGTACTCTATCGCAAACAAACAAGCATACAATAAGTACTCATCTAATTCACAGATAAAACTCAAATAAGAGATCTAACCAGAAAGTTCAACTTAAGAACTCCGGTTTGCAAAAAGAATCAAATCAAACGAAGCAACGGAAGAAAAACTGCGAAAGAAACAAGCTTCATGTACTAATCTAGACCTAAGTCAAATTTTAAAGTAGCAAAAACTTGTTTGAGTTGGTTAAACGGAAAGAGGGTTTCGAGACGAAACTCTAGGCGCTTGAATCGCCTGATTCCGATAAACGACCAAAAAGTTATACTAAAACGAAAATCAGATCTGAAATCGCGATCAGAAATAATCGCGGAAAATCCGAGAAAAAACTGACGAACAGGCTAACGAACGAACGTTTGCTGTCTGCGGCTAAACGACGAAAACTGTTTGTCAAAACGAACGTACGTACGATAGTCCGCTTAATAAACTAAACCGAAAAAAAACAGATCTAGGTTTTTTTTTAAAAACCGAACGAAAAAACGGCGAAAACCGAACGGTTTTCGAGGAAAACCGCCGGGCGGCTTACTCCGGCGAGGGGCGGTGGGGGCGGCGGCGGCGGCGGCATGGCGGCGGCAAGTATGAAATCGAAGGCGACGGCAATGGCGGTGGCTTAGGTTAGGGTTTGGGCGCGGGGCGGGCTGGTGGCTCGTGTGCTCGGGCGACGCATTAAAAAGGCCCCGGCCAGGCGGAGTCCTGGCCGAACACGGCCCAAAGTCGGTTTCGGTTGTTTTTTAACATTACGCGCAAAAAATAAATAAAAGAAATACTAAACGGACTCCAAAAATCCCGAAATAAATTTTCCCCGACTTCTAAAATCAAGTCGGTTCAGGTGAACATTTATTTGGGGCCTAAATGCAATTTTGAAAAACGCGTTTTTCCTAAATTCAAATAAAATAGCAATAAACTCCAAAATAAAATATTATTTGATTTTATTTTCAAATCCTCAATATTTCTTTATTTTGGGAAAGTCATTTTATTCCCTCTCTCATATTTTCATAGTAGAAATAATTGAAGATAAAATAAATAAAATCAAATGATCCTATTTTCAAAATTTGAGAAAACTCAAAAAATGAAAATAACGAAATTCCCAACTCTCTCCGTGGGTCCTTGAGTTGCGTGAAATTTATAGGATCAAGGAAAAAATGCAATAAAATATGATATGCAATGATGATCTATGTATAACATTCCAAATTGGAAATTTGGTATGTTACAAACCTACCCCCCTTAAGATGAATCTCGCGCTCGAGATTCGGGTTGGCTAGAAACTAGGTGAGGGTGGTCCTTCAGCAGATCTTCCTCTCGCTCCCAGGTGGCTTCATCCTCGGTGTGGTGGCTCCACTGAACTTTGCAAAACTTGATAACCTTGCTGCGGGTGACTCGGCTGGTGTCGTGGAATTAACACGTCAGATGTCCTCATGAAAGGACTTAGTCGTGGAGCCATCGCAACGGGTTAGCTTGAAGGGGTTAAACCGGACAAGGGACACGGGAGTTTATACTAGTTCGGCCCCTTCGATGAAGGAAAAGCCTACGTCTAGTTATGATGGGATTGATTAGGTTTCGATGACCAGGGAGCGAAATACGCTTGCCTGAGTCTCGAGTTGTTGTTTGTCGTTCCTGAACCGCCGCCGGGTTGTCCCCTTATATACATGGGTTGACGCCCGGCCGGTCTACAGAGTCCCGAGGCCGACTCATACAAGTGTTCGGCTCGGTCTCTCCTTTCCTTATCTTACAACACAAGTTACATGACTATGGTGGTTTACCACTACGGGCCCTAATCCGCATTTGGGCTCCGGGCCTCTAAGCTTCATAGTAAAACGCCATCTTCTGAGTCGTGTGGGATTCAATATAGTTGAGGGTGAACCGGCCCCTCCTGGGCGGTTTACACTCAGTAGTTATATCCCCAACATTAGGCCCCAGATTGATTTGAACCTGTTCATGTCAATCTTCAACACTTAGAAAAATCCTGTAAATATCTTCCTTCACTTCTCATAAACCGCCATGATATCTTCCCTTTATAAATCTTGTTAAGCCTCCGTGACGTCATCCTCTGGACACAACGACGGATCATCATGACGTCATCTCTGTAAAAAATTGAATAAAAAGATTCCCTTCATTTAATATCATCCCGGAAATCGAGGCGACAGCTACGCCACTTGCCGCTTTGGACTCCTCGATTCTCGCGCCTGTCACTTATCCTCTGCCTTATTATAAATAAGCCTGACGGGCCTTTTCATTTTTCTCCCGTTTCTTCTCATCTTCCTCCTCACGACCCGAAGGACCTCCGCACCGCCGCCGCCGTCGCTCTTCCGATCTGCACCGACCAAGGCCGCTGCATCAACCTGTTTGCTCCAGAGACCTTGCCGCGCTCCTCCGTCGCCGAGTGGCCCTGGTAAGTTCATGTCTCGTAACCCTAGATCTTCATTAAAGTTTTTCGAGTTCATCCATGTCCGCCGCTGTTCATCAGTTCTTCTGTGTTCCTCCTTCTAGTCTTTGTACTAAGGGTATATAGATGTGCCTGGTAGGTTTGAACTGCAGCTAGATCTATTCCGTTAGTTCACCGTACTGTAGCATCTTACTGCTTCTGAATAAACTCGGTCTGGTTCGTCTATGTTCCTCTTTAGTGCCATTGTAGGGCTCAGAAACATTTTCTTCAGTTATCCACGGTAGATCTGAAATTACACTGTCATATTGTGAAACTTGTTTTTGCAACATTTAGTAGAAATTTTGAATCTTGGCCCTTCTGCCTCTGGGCGGTTTAACTTTTGATAGACAATCCGCCATATATCATTAGCCCTCTCTTAAACCGCCAATTGAACCTTACATAGTATTTTTCTCCGCTTTAACACTGAATTGTACACCTTAAACCGTAAATTCTTAAACCGACACTTGTTTTTCCTTTCAGTTCCCCCTTCCAAAATGGCAAAACAATTCTATGCTTGCAATTGGGTTCCGTCCCGGATCACAGAAACATAAATCAACGGTTATGTCACCACTGGTGTTTTAGCCTAAAAAAGTGTTCTCCACTGGCGAGTTCCGGAATCGGAATGTCCACCTGAACCTCAAGAAGGAGAGGTGATTGTTTTTATGCAACACTTAGACCGGGGATTCAGTCCGCCCGGATCAAAAAATTTCCGGGATGTCCTCGCAAGCTTCCAACTCCATCCTCAAGATATTGGTTCGAATTCTATGTCCAATATATGCAACTTTCAAGTATTCTGCGAAGTCTATCTTCAAGAAGAGCCAACCGTGGAGCTATTTCGGGACTTCTTTCATTTGAACCGCCGTACAGAATTCTCATATGGTCCCAACACAGAGCTTGGCGGCGTTTCAATTCAGAAAAGGGAAGAAGTTAACTTCCCTCATGCAAAACATCATAGCCATCCTAAAGATTGTGTAGGACCTTGAGAAGAGATGTCTAGAGGGGGGGGGTGATTAGACACTAAGTATCAAAGTTGCAGTTTTTAAGTTTCTTTAAAGATTGAGTGGAGTTGAGGCACAAGTTTAACATTCAAAACATATAGCAAGCAAGCATGCAAAGAGTATATGAGCAGCGGAAAATAAAGCATGCAACTTGCAAGTATGTAAAGGGAAGGGATTGGAGGATTCAAACGCAATTTGGAGACACGAATGTTTTTGGCGTGGTTCCGATAGGTGGTGCTATCGTACTTCCACGTTGGTGGAGACTTCAACCCACGAAGGGTAGCAGTTGCTGAGTCCACGGAGGCTCCACCCACGAAGGGTCCACGAAGAAGCAACCTTGTCTATCCCACCATGGCCGTCGCCCACGAAGGACTTGCCTCACTAGCAGTAGATCTTCACGAAGTAGGCGATTTCCTTGCCCTTACAAACTCCTTGGTTCAACTCCACAATCTTGTCGGAGGCTCCCAAGTGACACCTAGCCAATCTAGGAGACACCACTCTCCAAGAAGTAACAAATGGTGTGTTGATGATGAACTCCATGCTCTTGTGCTTCAAATGATAGTCTCCCCAACACTCAACTCTCTCTCATAGGATTTGGATCTGGTGGAAAGAGGGTTTGAGTGGAAAGCAACTTGGGGAAGGCTAGAGATCAAGATTCATATGGTAGGAATGGAATATCTTGGCCTCAACACATGAGTAGGTAGTTCTCTCTCAGAAATAGGATGGTGGAAGTGTAGGTTCAGTCTAATGGCTCTCTCCACGAATGAAGAGGAGGTGGAGGGGTATATATATCCTCCACACAAAATCTAACCGTTACACACAATTTACCAAACTCGGTGGGACCGAATCGTTAAACTCGGTCAGACCGATTTAGCAAATAATGTGACCGTTAGGGTTTTCGGTGGGACCGAAATGCAACTCGGTAGGACCGATATGGTTAGGGTTAGGGCATAACGTAATCTCGGTAAGACCGATTACACAAACTCGGTGAGACCGATTTTGGTAATTAGCTAACCAGAGAGTTGGTCAAGCAAACTCGGTTTGACCGATTATCAAAATCGGTGGGACCGATTTTGATAATAAGTTAACTAGAGAGTTTGCATTGTAATATCGATAGTACCGATTGCTCAAACTCGGTGAGACCGATTTTGATAATGGACATACACAGAGAGATTACAATCCCATCTCGGTGAGACCGAGATCCCTATCGGTGAGACCGATTTGCCTAGGGTTTGTGGCAGTGGCTAAGACATCCAAACTCGGTGGCGCCGGATAGAAAGAGTCAGTGGGGTCGAGTTTGACTTTAGGTTTAGGACATATGTGTGGAAGTGGGAAAGAAACTGAGGGTAATTGGAGCATATCACTAAGCACTTTGAAGCAAGAGGCTCATTAAGCAACACCTCATCCCTCCTTGATAGTATTGGCTTTTCCTATAGACTCAATGTGATCTTGGATCACTAAAATGTAAAATGAAGAGTCTTGAGCTTGAAGCTTGAGCCAATCCCTTGTCCTTAGCATCTTGAAGGAGTTCCCACATCCTTTAGTCCATGCCACTCCATTGTTGAACTTATCTGAAACATACTAGATAAAAGTGTTAGTCCAACAAGAGATATGTTGTCATTAATTACCAAAACCACCTAGGGAGCACTTGTGCTTTCAATCTCCCCCTTTTTGGTAATTGATGGCAACATACATCAAAGCTTTGGATAAAGATGTAAAGAATAGTAAGTAAAGCTGTGGAAAGACATGTAACAAGCATAGGCTCCCCCTACATGTATGCAATCATGTGAATATGAAATATAGAAGCATGTGATAGCATAACCATGATAGAGCAGACAATGTGTTACATGTATCTTGGCTATATGCATCAGAGCAAAATGTATTAAAGAGAATACCTTCATGCCCATTAGTCCTTCTTGCAAACAGTATGTACATCAGCAAGAATTCCTCATACACATGATTGTGATGCATATACTTACCTTGTGGTCTTGAGTTGGCTTAGGATGGAATGAACTGCGTAAACAAGGTTAGATAACACAGATACATCTACTAGCCAGAGCAAATAGAAGAAACCACAAGAATACCAAGACCGGGATGACATGTAGAGAGTGAGTACTGAGTACCACATTGGATTAGACATGTCCCCAAGAGTAAAGATATGCAATGAATTTAAATGATATCTTTCCCTTAGATGTCTTGCTCCCCCTGAATCTAACATGGGATACTGGGAGAAGATAGAGAACAGAAAATCAAAGCTGAAGGAAAACAGAGCTGAAAGATATGAATGATGATCAGAGCTAAAGTTCAGAGCTAATGTATGCTAATGCAAAAATTTAGCACAACAGATCATATGAACATGTCTCTCCCCTCAAGAAGACATGTGGACATCTCTCCTCTTGAACACCAAGCATCTGGGAACCTTGAGAAATACTTTCTACTAGTATTCTCTCCCCCTGGAGATCTCTCTCTCCCTCTGAAGGATCTCTCTCTCCTTCCCTGATGTGATCTCTCTATCTAAATGATAAGATTTGATGTGATCTCTCTCTCCCCCTTTGACATCAATTTCCAAGAAGGGCTTGATAAAGATGTAATCTCTCTCTCCCTCTGGAATTTGTCGTGAATGGGTTTGATCCTTGAGTCACAACATAAAGCAACGATAAAAATGTGATGCTTGTAGAGGACAAGATTCATTGAGTGGAGATGGATTAGAAGAAACACAGAATATGTGGCAAAGAGTTTTTCCTGTTATGAAATCGGTGGCACCGAGTGGTATGCTTCGGTCGTACCAAAAATATTCGGTTGGACCGAAAACAACAAATCGGTTGAACCGAGTTCATCGCAGAGAAAACACTTATCACCTCAGCTCACTAGACTAGTAAGATCTCACAAAGATTTGCAAGGAATTAACTGAAAGATGTGCAAGGAATTAGATGCAGAAAATGCAGAGAAAACAGAAAAAAATCTAGATGAAGTTTTTTTTTGAAAGGGGAAACACAAATGCATGAGACAAATGCAAAAACTCAGAAAAGAACACAGGAGAACTTCATCTAGAGATGGTCGGCGACAAAGTCACCTATGTTAGAGTATATTGACTTAGGAGTCAAGTGAGATCACTTGATCATAGGCCATACTCATCGCTTAAGCTCAAAATGGGGTTGCCATTTTCGTTTAAACATCTTGATGTATTCACATCTTGTCGAGTTGCTTTAACTCATGACTCGGAGTAAAGCTTCTCTAAGATGGAATAACATACCTTGGTTGGTGGTGTTGTCCATGTAGTTGAACTTGCGTGGGTTGCTCAAGGTTGATGTAGCTCATCAAGAATTTGGAGCACCACTTGGAATTTGAGTCCATCTACCTACATGGGTTAGTTCTTGCAAGGAAGAGCACTTGTATATCCAAAAATGACAATCATGAAACTCAACATAGAATTTGTCAAAGGATATGTTTGAATGGTTTCGTGCTTCCTTGTCTTCAACCACCTTGTGTCGAGACTTGGCGATGTAGAGATTACTCAAGATATGAGTAGGTTTCAACCTCATGGAATTTGATTCAACCAAGTACCTACATGGGTTAGATAACATGCAAGATACAAATATATCCAAGACATAAGTTTTTCATCATAAGAGAAATATCAAGGATTAGTCATAAGCTCATGTCTTGCATGTATCCAATGGAGTTTCTACTCCAAGTTTGAAGCATCAATGATGTTCAATTCTCATCTTAACCTGCAAAACACTTTCTCATCAAGAGGTTTAGTGAATATATCCGCTAATTGCTTTTCGGTGTGAACATGCTTAAGATCAATGTCACCCTTAGCAACATGATCTCGAATGAAATGATGACGGACTTCAATATGCTTAGTTCGAGAATGTTGCATTCGATTATGACCAATTGTGATAGCACTTTCATTATCACAAAGCAATGGAACATGTCTCACATATATCCCATAATCTTGAAGAGTTTGGGTCATCCAAAGTAATTGAGCACAACATGAACCAGCGGCAATATATTCAGCTTCGGCGGTGGATAAGGATACCGAGTTTTGTTTCTTGGAGGACCAAGACACAAGAGATCTACCAAGAAATTGACAAGTACCGGAAGTGGACTTCCTATCAACCTTGTCTCTGGCATAGTCCGAGTCGGAATAGCCAACAAGATCGAAAGAGGCCCTCTTAGGATACCAAATGCCAAAATTTGGTGTATGGATTAAGTATCTCACTATCCTTTTCACGGCCTTAAGATGACATTCTTTAGGGGCAGCTTGATATCGTGCACACATGCACACACTTAGCATAATATCGGGACGTGAAGCACATAGATATAACAATGAACCAATCATAGAGCGATAAACCTTTTGATCAACCGGTTCACCATCTTTGGTTAAGTCAAGATGTCCACTAGTAGGCATGGGTGTAGTCATACCTTTGCATTCTTGCATATTGAACTTCATGAATAAGTCCTTAGTTGTTACATCCAAATTTTCAATTTGGAATGTTATACATAGAGCATCATTGGATATCATATTCTGTTGCATTTTGCTCGATCCTAGAAATTCTACACAACTCAAGGACCCACAGAGAGAGTTGGGGATTTTCGTTATTTTCATATTTGAGTTTTCTCAAATTATTTTATCTTCAATTATTTCTACTACCAAAATATGAGAGAGGGAATAAAATGACTTTCCCGAAATAAAGAAATAATGAAGATTTAATAATAAAATCACATAAGATTTTATTTTGGAGTTTTTCGCCTTTTTATTTGAATTTAGGAAAAATGCGCGTTTTTCAAAATTGCATTTAGACCCCAAATAAATGTTCATTAAATCCGGCTTGATTATAGAAGGCGGGAAAAATTTATTTCGGGATTTTTGGAGTCCGTTTAGTATTTCCTTTTATTCTTTTTCTCTGCGCGTAATTATTAAAAAAACTGCGCACCGACCTTGGGCCGTGCCCGAGCGGGACTCCTCGGGGCCCTATATAGCGCCATTTCGGCGCCCAAATTACCCGAGCCGCCGCCCACCCACCACCGAAAACAATAACCCTAGCTCCCGATCCGCCCGCGCCATCGGATCCGCGCCGCCACCAAGACCCGCCGAGGTTCGCCGCCGCCTCATTTTGCGTGCTGCTGGTTTTTTTAGAAAACCGGGCGGTTTTTCTTCGGTATTATTTCGGTTTTTTTTCGTTTTTTTCGTTTTTATTTAGTTTCGGTTTTTTTTCCGGTTTAGGTTAAATAGCGAACGTTCGTTCGTTAGTTCGTTTGAACGAACGCGTTCGTCAGATTAGTTTAGTTAACGAATGTCCATTCGTTAACCCGTTCGTCGTTTTTCTTTTTCTCGGATTTAATCCGCGATTTTTCTGATCGCGATTCCTGATCCGATTTTCGTTTTAGTATAACTTTTCGCTCGTTTATCGGAATCAGGCGATTCAACCGCCTAGAGTTTCGTCTCGAAACCCTCTTTCCGAATAATCTACTTAAACAAGTTTTTGCTTCTGTAAAATTTGACTTAGATCCAGATTAGTAAAGCGAAGCTGTTTTCTTCCACCGTTTGACTTTCGTTGCTTCGTTTGATTTGATTCTTTTTGCAAACCGGAGTTCTTAAGTTGAACTGTCTAGTTAGATCTATTTGAGTTTTACCTGTGCATTAGATGAGTACTTATTGTATGCTTGTTTGTTTGTCTGCGATAGAATACCCGGAGTGCGCCGCTTGGTACTTCGAGTCTCTAGGTTTCGCGGATCATCAGCAAGGCAAGTAACACTTTGATCATACTTCTTTCTACTACCCAGTTTTTATGCATTATATCTACCCCCAAACATTGCCTGGTTAGGATCTAATTAAATTGTGGGATGGGGAGTAGTTGAGGTAGTACCTATTATCTGTTTTATTATCAAACCCTTGGGATTTAATTCTACGTTTGCTTATTATGCTATGCTATGCTAGTAGATGTGGATTGGGTGAGTGTATTCCATGACAGATGTGATATTGTTATTTAATGGTTTATTTAAGGTGGCAACTTAAACACACATCTGGGTGGATTGAGGCACCTGGTTTCTATCAGGACTTGCCTGTATTTCTTCGGACCGCCACCTAGGCCCAAAGGGATCATGAGATTATTCAAACTAGAAACTTCCGTGTGTAGCCACGAGCCATTATGGGCTCTGGCATAGTTGATTAAGTTGTGCGAACTCTTACGGGTAGACTAGCAGATGTAGGGGGAAGTAGGTGTACCGGTCTTCCCACAAGTAATGTGCTAGTGCTTCTGAAAGACTATGTCTCGGTCATCCGTTTCTAAAACATCATGTAGTGCGAGAAATCCAACGGAGGCGATCGATTCTTGTGGGGAAAAGTGCGCAAACCTCTGCAGAGTGTATAAACTAATCATGGTTAGCCGTGTCCCCGGTTATGGACATCTTGAGTATCTAGTACCTGGATATCATGTGAATCTCATCATGTTACTTCTAATTAATATTGTTGGGTTTTATTGAGTACTTTTAATTGGGATTGAGAATGCTGTCAACCATTCTCAATGTTTAACAACCACCATGATAGTTAAATAAATTTATTCCTTTGTAGTAGGGAAAAATTGGCTTTATGAAAAACTGTAACCGTAGAGCTTTTCCACCAGCCATATATGCATGTAGTATAGGCTTATCATTCCATTATTCTCTATGTGTTACATTGCTAGCATATTCCATGTGCTGACCCGTTCTCGGGCTGCAACGTTTCATGTTGCAGACTTTTCAGACGACGAGTAAGGTGCTTAAGTCGTGGTTCTATACTCAGTGATGTCGTTGGAGTTGATGGACTCGCTTATTCTTCCAAGCCTTCCGCTGTTATCGTATTAGATGGCCTTAATCCATATTTATTTAATTAAGTTCTCTCTTGAGACATTTGATTTGTAATAAGTGTGTGATTGCTACTTTGTTATAAATCCTTCGAGTACTGTGTGGTGTTAGCATTATCGATCCGTGGATGACACTCGAGCACGTAGATCGATCGCTTGAGGTCTGGTCGCTACAAAGATGGTATCAGAGCCCACGCTGACTGTAGGACACGACCATTAAGCTAAAGCCCTAGTTCACTACTCTCTCTTCTCATTTCTAACTCCTCATCTTTTCTACTCTTTTAGGATGACGGAAGCGAGGATCAAGTTCACCCAGCCGGATGAAGATACACCCTTTGGAAGACACCTGAAGGAAGTCACTAAGTACCTAAACATCAGATTACCAAGCTTCACCGGGACCTACAATTCCACTTTACCCGAAGAAGAGCGCTGGAAGATTCAAGCTCAATTTCCCGGAAGGACGTTTGCGCCAATCACGGAGCCCATAGAGTGTGTTTTCAATGCACCAACCTGGAGTCTGGGAAAGAGTATGGCAGCTCACATAACCATGGGACGCATTGGAGAAGTTTACAAAGAAGACCTTAACGATACTATCGACCAGATTTGCGGGCGCCGAGTTGAACAATGGGAGATAGTTGGCACTAAGAAGGATCGATCCATTGCAGCTTTCATCCAGGAGTTAAACCAGCACATTCGACGCCAGGAGAACCAGATGTGCGCAGACATGATAGAGTTGAAGACAGCAAAAGCCAAGATTATCAAACTAGAAGGAGAACTGAAGGCCACTCGCAAGGACTACATGGAGGAGATTGTAGCTCTAGTGGGACAAAACGGCGATCTTAAGGAGAAGATTGAAGAACTCATGGGAAATTCAGCACCCGGAGGAGAAGATGAAGATAGCACCTGTCCAGAGAACTACATCATCATCGACGACACCGATTCTGATTCTAGTGATGATGATTTCAAAGATGAAGCTGGAGCAGATATCATGGAGTCTTCATCGGAGCAGTTTTTCTAGTTGACCACCATAACAGTAGTAGATTCCCCCATTACAGATTAGTTTTAGTTTCAGCACTTTGTAACGATAGATAGACCGTTGTACGCCCTTGTTTGAATTGATTGGAGTGATATTGTGTGATTTTGTCTCATGTGCATATGGGTAGTGTTTTCTCTCTAGACCTCATTCTATTCTTAACTCTCGTCTTTTCTTAAAACCCTCAGATGCCTCCGAGACGCGACCCCGGATTTGTTTTCCCGCCAGAGATCACTCAGTTGATTCAGCAGCAGAATGCCTTGATTCAAACATTGGTACAGAACCAAGGCAACAACAATAACAACAACCCACCGCCACCACCACCAGTTAACCATTTGACCCGTTTCTTAAGGCTGAATCCGCCGGTGTTTTCCAGTAGCACCGAGCCGATTGTTGCAGATGATTGGCTCCGTAAGATAGGGAGGGAGTTGACCACTGCAGGATGTACAGATGTAGAAAGGGTTAAATTTGCCGCACATCAGCTCGAAGGACCCGCAGCAGCATGGTGGGAGAATTTTACAGCCACTTACCCTACAGACACTGTCACATGGGATCAGTTTCAGCAAGCTTTCCGTACTGCCCATGTTTCAGCAAGAGCTATGGTCTTGAAGAAGCGTGAGTTTCGCAACTTGCGCCAAGGAGGACGGACAGTGGGCCAGTATGTGGATGATTTTAGTAAGTTATCACATTATGCCCCAGATGACGTTGCTACGGATGCAGCTAAGCAGGAGAAGTTTCTAGAAGGACTGAATGATGAGCTGAGCATGCGGTTGATGGTAGCCACCTTCAATAACTACCAGGAGTTAGTAGATCGTGCTCTTATGATTGAAGGGAAGCAGCAGCAGATTGACTATCGTAAGAGGAAGTATGGACAGGGGAAGAATAACTCTGGAGCTCAGCAGAAGCTACGCTTTACACCGAAGACAGGAGGACAATTTCAGCATACCCATGGAGGAGGTAGCTCGCACAACCATAATGGCACCAAGCATGGGAACAGGAATGGAGGAAGTAATGGACAGAACCGCACCAACCCGTCAACACCATCCAAGGTAGACCTGAGCCACATCACTTGCTTTAAGTGCCGCAAGACCGGCATTATGCAAATGATTGTCCGTAAGGCCAAAATGGAAATGGTAATGGAAGCTCAGAAAAAGAAGCCGCACCCTTTCAACAAAGGATAAGTGAACCACGCTACCGTGGAGGAGGTTGAAGCTCAGCCGATGCGAATAGGTAAGTTTTTGGTTGTCATTTATCGCAGTTGTTCTTTTTTATACTGGTGCATCGCATTCATACATATCAAGGGGATTTGTGGATAAGTTTAGCCTGCCCACTAGAACCCTTAAGACACCTATGCTAGTAAGCTCACCGGGAGCGGAGTATATGGCCAATCAAGGATGTTTCCAAGTGCCATTAAGTATAGGGAGGCATGTTTTCCCAACGGATTTAATTATATTGGAATCCCACGGTTTGGATGTAATTCTGGGAATGGATTGGTTGTCGATGTATGGAGGAAACATAGATTGCGCCAGTAAGTCGATTTTTCTTACCACCCCAGAAGGGAGGAGAATCCAGTATGTATTACGGCACGAGCCGAGGAGAGCACATGTAAATTCCTTAACAGGAGTTGTGCAGGATGAAGTACCAGTGGTAAGGGATTACCCGGACGTGTTTCCGGAAGAGTTGCCAGGCATGCCACTGGATAGAGACATTGAGTTTCTGATAGAACTACTGCCAGGCACCTGGCCGATATCTAAGAGACCGTATAGGATGCCAGCCCAAGATTTGGAGGAAATTAAGAAGCGGATTAAGGAGTTACTGGATAAAGGTTTTATTCGCCCAAGTTCTTCGCCTTGGGGATTACCAGTACTTCTAGTGGAGAAGAAGGATGGATCATTAAGAATGGTTGTTGATTATCGCGGATTGAATGAAGTGACCATTAAGAACAAGTACCCACTGCCGATGATCAATGATTTGTTTGACCAATTGCAAGGAGCTAAGGTGTTTTCCAAGATCGATTTGCGATCAGGGTACCATCAGTTGAAGATTCGAGAGCAGGATATACCTAAGACGGCTTTTACCACTGTGCACGGGCTGTATGAGTACACCGTTATGTCATTTGGTCCGACTAACGCACCTGCCTATTTTATGAACATGATGAACAAAGTGTTTATGGAGTTTTTGGATACGTTCGTCGTGGTGTTCATTGATGATATTTTGGTTTACTCGAAGAATGAAGGGGAACATAAGGAACATTTTTGTTCGGTACTCGAGAAGCTCAGAGAACATCAGTTATATGCCAAGTTCAGCAAGTGTGAGTTTTCGTTGAAGGAAGTTGGATTTCTTGGACATGTTATATCTAGAGAAGGTATAGTAGTAGACCCCACTAAAGTTGTCACTGTAACAAAATGGGAAGCACCAACAACAGTTGGAGAGATCCGGAGTTTCCTTGGACTCGCAGGATACTACCGGAGATTCATTGAGAATTTTTCAAGGATTGCGAAGCCTATGACCGAATTGTTGAAAAAGGATACCAAGTTCATTTGGACTGAGGAGTGTGAAGCTAGTTTCCAAGAGTTGAAGAAACGTGTTACCTCACCAGTGTTAATTCTGTCAGATCAGACCAAGGATTATGAAGTGTATTGCGACGCTTCACGTCAAGGACTTGGAGCAGTGCTTATGCAGGAAGGAAGAGTTGTTGCTTCACGACAGCTTAAGCCTCATGAGCTAAATTATGCTACGCATGATTTGGAGTTAGCAGCCGTAGTGCACGCGTTGAAGACTTGGAGGCATTTCCTCATTGGAAATCATTGTGAGGTGTATACGGATCACAAGAGTTTAAAGTACATCTTCACGCAGAAGGAGCTAAATCTCAGGCAGAGGAGATGGTTGGAGCTCATTAAGGACTATGATATGAGATTACATTATCACCCCTAAAGGCTAACGTTGTAGCGACGCGTTGAGCCGTAAGAGTCACGTCAACACACTTATGACGGGAGAAATACCAAAGGAATTAGCCGAGGATCTTCGAGAGCTATGTTTGGAAATAGTTCCGAGAGGCTATGTAGCAGCATTGGAGATTCAGTCAACTTGGATGGAACAAGATCAGGGAAGCTCGGAAGACTGACAAAGAGATTGCCTCTATAAAGGAGAGAATGAGAGAAGGAAAAGCTTAGGGATTTCGTGAGGATGAGCACGATACCCTATGGTTTGAAGACCGTGTTTATGTGCCCAATGACCCGGAGATCAGGAAGTTGATTCTACAAGAGGCACATGATTCACCATATTCGATTCACCCAGGAAATACCAAGATGTATTTGGATTTGAAGAATACTTTCTAGTGGACCGGAATGAAGAAGGACATTGCAGAGTACGTAGCAGTTTGTGATGTATGTCAGAGGGTGAAGGCAGAACATCAGAAGCCAGCAGGATTGTTACAGCCATTGCCTATACCCGAATGGAAGTGGGATAAACTAGGTATGGATTTCATCACGGATTGCCCAGACTCATTCAGGCTATGACTCGATTTGGGTTGTAGTCGACCGCTTGACGAAGGTAGCTCATTTCATTCCAAAGAAGACTACCTACAAGGGTGCCAAATTGGCTAAGATATAGATGACAAGGATTGTATGCTTGCATGGAGTTCCGAGGAGTATCGACGATAGAGGAACCCAATTCACCTCAAAGTTCGGAAGCAGCTGTACGAAACTTTGGGAACCAGTGGAGTTTAGCACAACTTTTCATCCACGCATGATGGACAAACCGAGAGAGTCAACCAGATTTTGGAGGACATGCTTAGAGCTTGTGCTTTGGATTATGGATCAAGTTGGGATGACAACTTGTCAGATGCGGAGTTTTCTTATAACAACAGCTACCAAACCAGTCTCAAGATGGCACCTTCCGAAGCCTTGTACGGAAGGAGGTGCAGGACCCCGTTGTTGTGGGATGAAGTTGGAGACCGCCAGTTGTTTGGACCAGATTTGATTAAGGAGTCTGAACGGAAAGTAAAATTGATACGCGATAGGCTCAAGGTAGCCCAGTCAAGACAGAAGAGTTATGCGGACTCAAAATGCAAGGAGACAGAGTTTATCTTCGAGTATCGCCACTCCGAGGAGTTAAGTGTTTTGGTGTTAAAGGAAAGTTAGCACCCCGATTTGCAGGACCTTATCGTGTTTTGGAACGTATGGGAGAAGTTGCGTACAAGTTGGAACTACCCGAAGGATTATCAGAAGTTCATGATGTGTTTCATGTTTCTCAGTTGAAGAAGTGTCACGCAGAGATGGCTGATATACCACTAAGAGATACCGTGCCACTAGAAGCGATTCAGTTGAATGATGATTTGACCTATGAGGAGAAACCAGTTAAGATTCTCGAGTTTGCCAATCGAGTTACTCGCAGCAAGGTCATTAAGTTTTGCAAAGTTCTGTGGAGCCACCACACAGAGGATGAAGCCACCTGGGAGCGAGAGGAAGATTTGCTTAAGGACCACCCTCACCTATTTTCTAGCCAACCCGAATCTCGAGGGCGAGATTCATCTTAAGGGGGTAGGTTTGTAACATCCCAAATTTTCAATTTGGAATGTTATACATAGAGCATCATTGCATATCATATTTTGTTGCATTTTGCTCGATCCTAGAAATTCTACACAACTCAAGGACCCACGGAGAGAGTTGGGGATTTTCGTTATTTTCATATTTTAGTTTTCTCAAATTTTGAAAATAGGATCATTTGATTTTAATTATTTTATCTTCAATTATTTATACTACCAAAATATGAGAGAGGGAATAAAATGACTTTCCAAAATAAAGAAATAATGAAGATTTAATAATAAAATCAAATAAGATTTTATTTTGGAGTTTTTCGCCTTTTTATTTGAATTTAGGAAAAATGCGTGTTTTTCAAAATTGCATTTAGACCCCAAATAAATGTTCATTAAATCCGGCTTGATTTTAGAAGCCGGGAAAATTTTATTTCGGGATTTTCGGAGTCCGTTTAGTATTTCTTTTTATTTTTTTTTCTCTACGCGTAATTATTTAAAAAATCACAGACCGACCTTTTGGTCGTGCCCAGCAGACTCCTCAGGCCCTACATATAAGCGCCCGCCCAGCCCACCCCAGAACCGCCCCGCCCAGCCCACCCGCTACCGAGCCCACCTCCGCCCACACCCCACCCGCCTAAACCCTAACCCTAGCTCCCGATCCGCCGCCACGGATCCGCCGCCACCACCAACCACTGCTTGTTGCCGCGGACCCGCCGCCGACTTCATGCCGACCCGCCGCCGAGGTTCGCCGCTGCCTCGTTTTGCATGCCGCCGGTTTTTTTTTAGAAAACCTGGCAGTTTTTCTTCGGTTTTATTTCGGCTTTATTTTGGTTTTTTTATTTTGGTTTTTTTATTTAGTTTCGGTTTTTTTCTGGTTTAGGTTAAATAGCGAACGTTCGTTCGTTAGTTCGTTTGAACGTACGCGTTCGTCAGATTAATTTAGTTAACGAACGTCCGTTCGTTAACCCGTTCGTTGTTTTTCTTTTTCTCGGATTTAATCCGCGATTTTTCTCATCGTGATTCCCTAATTCGATTTTCGCTTTTAGTATAACTTTTCGCTCGCTTATCGTAATCAAAGTATTCAAGCGCCTAGAGTTTTGTCTCGAAACCCTCTTTCTGAATAATCTACTGAAACAAGTTTTTGCTTCTGTAAAATTTGACTTAGATCCAGATTAGTAAAATGAAGCTGTTTTCTTCCACCGTTTGACTTTTGTTGCTTCGTTTGATTTGATTCTTTTTGCAAACCGGAGTGCTTAAGTTGAACTGTCTGGTTAGATCTATTTGAGTTTTACCTGTGCATTAGATGAGTACTTATTGTATGCTTGTTTGTTTGTCTGCGCTAGAATACCCGGAGTGCGCCGCTTGTTACTTCGAGTCTCTAGGTTTCGCGGATCATCAGCAAGGCAAGTAACACTTTGATCATACTTCTTTCTACTACCCAGTTTTATGCATTAGATCTGCCCTCAAACATTGCATCGTTAGGATCTAATTAAATTGTGGGATGGGGAGTAGTTGAGGTAGTACCTATTATCTGTTTTATTATCAAACCCTTGGGGGTTACTTCTACGTTTGCTTATTATGCTATGCTATGCTATGCTAGTAGATGTGGATTGGGTGAGTGTACTCCATGACAGATGTGAGATTGTTATTTAATGGTTTATTTAAGGTGGCAACTTAAACACACATCTGGGTGGATTGAGGCACCTGGTTTCTATCAGACTTGCTCGTATTTCTTCTGACCGCCACCCAGCCCAAAGGGATCATGAGATTATTCAAACTAGAAACTTCCGTGTGTAGCCACGAGCCATTATGGGCTCGCATAGTTGATTGTTGTGCGAACTCTTACGGGTAGACTAGCGATGTAGGGGAAGTAGGTGTACCGGTCTACCCACAAGTAATGTGCTAGTGCTTCTGAAAGACTATGTCTCGGTTATCCGTTTCTCAAACATCATGTAGTGCGAGAAATCCAACGGAGGCGATCGAGTCTTGTGGGGAAAAGTGCAAAAACCTCTGCAGAGTGTATAAACTAATCATGGTTAGCCGTGTCCCTGTTATGGACATCTTGAGTATCTAGTACCTGGATATCATGTGAATCTCATCATGTTACTTCTAATTAATATTGTTGGGTTTTATTGAGTACTTTTAATTGGGATTGAGAATGCTGTCAACCATTCTCAATGTTTAACAACCACCATGATAGTTAAATAAATTTATTCCTTTGCGAGGGAAAAATTGGCTTTATGCAAAATCAGAATCAGAGAGCTTTTCCACCAGCCATATATGCATGTAGTATAGGCTTATCATTCCATTATTCTCTATGTGTTACATTGCCAAATATTCCATGTGCTGACTGTTCTCGGGCTGCAACGTTTCATGTTGCGAGACTTTTGACGCGACGAGTAAGGTGCTTAAGTCGTGGTTCTATACTCAGTGATGCCGTTGGAGTTGATGGACTCGCTTATTCTTCCAAGCCTTCCGCTGTTATCGTATTAGATGGCCTTAAGCCATATTTATTTTATTAAGTTCTCTCTTGAGACATTCGATTTGTAATAAGTGTGTGATTTGTACTCTGTTATAAATCCTTCGAGTACTGTGTGGTGTCAGCATTACTGATCCAGGGATGACACTGAGCACAGAGATCATACTGTTTGAGGTCTGGTCGCTACATTAGTGTACTTCGTTTGAGAAACAAAAGTACCTTCCTTAGTTTGCTTGATTTGCAAACCAAGAAATAATTTGAGTTCACTCATCATGGACATCTCAAACTTCTCCGACAATAGCTTCCCAAACTTTTCACTAAAATGAGGGTTAGTTGAACCAAATATAATATCATCAACATAAATTTGGCACACAAAGAGTTCACCATTAACCCTTTTAGTAAAAAGAGTAGAATCAATTTTCCCAATTTCAAAACCTTTTTCAAGAAGAAACTTGGTCAAGCATTTATACCATGCTCTAGGATCTTGTTTAAGTCCATAAAGAGCTTTGTGAAGTTTGTAAACATGATTGGGTTTCTTAGGATTGACAAAGCCAGGAGGTTGTTTAACATAAAATTCCTCCTCTATTTCACCATTTAGAAAAGCACTTTTAATGTCCATTTGGTACAAGGTGATATCATGGTGATTAGCATAGGCAAGTAAGATGCGAATGGACTCAAGTCTAGCAACGGGGGAGTAAGTCTCACCATAGTCCATACCTTCGACTTGTGTGTAGCCTTGGGCGACGAGACGTGCTTTGTTGCGAACTACTTGTCCATCTTCATCTTGCTTGTTGCGAAACATCCATTTGGTACCGATGATGTTGTGGTTGCTGTCGGGCTTCTCAACCAATGTCCAAACTTGGTTCCTCTCAAAGTTGTGTAGCTCTTCATGCATAGCATTTATCCAATCCGGATCTTCCAATGCTTCTTCGACCTTCATAGGTTCAATGCTAGAGATGAAAGAATAGTTTTCACAAAAGTTAGTAAACGAGTTTTAGAGCGAGTGATTCTCCCGGTTTGAATATCATTGTAGATTTGCTCATCAGGATGGTCTTTAGCAATTCTTGCTCGAACTCGTGAAAGCTTTTGCTTGGATATTCGTTGAACATCCTCTTCATCTTGTTCTTCTTCTTGGCCTTCTTCATTGTTGGCGTTTTCGTTCTCTTGTCGTGGTGGAGAAGGAGGTTGTTGACGTTCATCTTGATGCACTTCCTCGTTTTCTTCATCTTGGTGTGTCCCACTTGTGGATGCTTCCGTATCAACTCTTGGTTCACCTTGTCGTGAAGTAGAAGCTTCCACTTGACGGACGAGGTACTCTCCTTCACCTCCGTTGGACGGACCTTGCCAATAGACAAGTCTTGGATTGCTTCCGAAGGATCTTTGTCTCCTACATCAATTGGCAATTGCTCTACTTGCGAGCCGTTAGATTCATCAAACTTCACATCTACCGTCTCTTCAACCTTTCGGGTGAAATTGTTGTAGACACGGTAAGTGTGAGAGTTTGAGCTATAACCTAGTAGGAAACCTTCATGGGACATAGGAGCAAATTTAGAACGACGATGCTTATCAAGAACGTAGCACTTTGAGCCGAATACTCGAATGTATCCAACTTGGGGTTTGTTACCGGTGAGTAGCTCGTATGCCCTCTTGCCGAGTAGCTTGTGAAGATACAAGCGATTTGGTGCATGAAAAGTTGTCTCAACCGCTTCTGCCCAAAAGTGCTTCGGCGTCTTGTACTCATCAAGCATCGTTCTCGCCATTTCGATGAGCGTCCGATTCTTCCTCTCAACAACTCCGTTTTGTTGAGGTGTGTACGTAGCCGAGAACTCGTGTGAAATTCCTTCTTCGTCAAGAAAGGTGTCCACATTTGCATTCTTGAACTCCGCCCGCTGTCGCTCTGAACCTTCTTTATCTTCACTTCAAATTGGTTTTGGGCCTTCCTAGCGAAGTTTTGAAGATCTTCGACCTGCGATTTATCATCGAGAAAGAACACCCACGAATCTGGAAAAATCATCAACTATAACTAGACCAAAAGAATTTCCACCGAGACTCTTGTAAGAGTTGGGACCAAAGAGATCCATGTGAAGTAGCTCGAGTGGCCTCTTCGTGGTCATGATGTTATTCACGGGATGCCTTCCTCCAACCTGTTTACCTGCTTGACAAGCACTGCAAAGTCTATCCTTATCAAATATGACATCATTAACTCCAAGGATATGATTCCCCTTAATAATCTTGTCAAGGTTTCGCATACCAACATGTCGGGGAAGCTGATCTGACCCACGAACACCTATGGGATCGGCGGACCGAGCCCCTTTCGGTTCGGCGGGGGGCGGAGGTCGCACGAAGAGCAGATCGAGGCGAATCACACGAGCAGTTTACCCAGCTTCGGAGCTCTCCGGAGAGATAATACTCCTACTGCTGCTTGTCTGATTGTATTGAGTTCTTGCTAGGGAGCGCTGAGTGCTGTAGTACACACCAGCTGCTAACTAGACCTAGCGTGAGTGTTTTCTGGCTTCGAACCTTTCGAACCCTCCGAACCCTCCTCTACATTGCGCATGGGCCTCCTTTTATATGCTCATGGGGTCTCCGACAGGTGGCAACATAGACAAGGGCAAAAATGGAAAAGGAATGCGGTTGGTACAGCTACCCGCATGTGTATCATACCTAACCCCGACGGCAGGGACAAAGGCATTAAATGCCCGCCTATGTCGCCTAAACAAGGCAGTAAAGGGACTGTCGTGGACGCCACCGCTGCCACGATGGCAATCTTGTCAGCGCCGCTTGCCATTCGCTCCGGCAAGACAGCCTCTTGCCACGCCGCGCCGAAAGGTCCTGTGGCGACACGTTGGTTGATGTGCCGGAGCGCAGGTACAGATTAGTCTGCCGGCAAGCGCCTTTGCCGCGGTTGTTGCTTTGTCGCGTCCGAAGCTTGTCGCCATCGGGCCTTCCCGCAAGCTCCTCTTGCCGGGCCTTGTCTCCTAGGTGCCTTGGTTGGCCTTCCCGGCAAGCTCCTCTTGTCGGGCCTTGTCTCTTTGGCTTGAATACTTTGTTTTTAAATGGCTCCAAAGGAACCACGGAGGACCTTGGCGTCACCCGCAAGCCTTGCCGCTGGTGCTGCAATCGCCTGCACGAAGTTCGGGATACTAGGGTACCCCTATTCTAGTACACCGACAGAGCCCCGGCCTGGGCTACACACGGTGCCGAAGCGCTGTTGGGCCAGGCCCAAAGCAGGGCACGGCACGCCACGGCTGGGTTACGCCAGAACTCACTCCGGACCCACCATGCCCCCACGAAGGCACGCCGCGTTAATGCGGCATCGTGGGAGAGATCGGGGGGTTTTTTATTCGAAAGGCGGAACGTCCGCCCCCTCCCTCTTTATAAGCAGGGGAAGCAGGGGCAGTTCGCCCATCTCGCCAGTTGCTGTCCAATCTCAAAAAACCTCCGCTGCTCTCCCCTTCTTCCCAAGGCTGAAAAGAGAGCAGCGCTCCGCCCCCCATCGCCACCAGCACCACCAACGCCGTCGATCGGCCCCACCACCTCCGCCATGGCTCCAAAAGCCGACAAGGGGAAGGGCGTGAAGTCGGCCGAGGCGCAGCGGCTCGCGGCGCTGCGAAAGGAGCGGGCCATCTCCCCACTCGTCATAAGGGATCTCGAGGAGAACTACTACCTCTTCTGGTCGACGGAGACGCGAGCGCATCCGCGCACAAAGGTACTCCTGGCCGTCGCTTCGGAACTGGCTCCGAACGGGTATCCCTTCTTCGCTTTCTTCTCGCGGCTCGCCCGCCTTCTCTGAATTTTTTCTGTGATATCATGAACACCTACGGGTTCCGCCTCCTTGACTTCACCCCCAATGCTGTTCTGACCATGGCAGTTTTCGCACATCTCTGCGAAAACTTTGTCGGAGTCTATCCCAACGTAGCCCTTTTCCGCCACTTCTTCATGCCCCGAGTTGAGAGAGGAGAGCCTCTTGCCGGAGGAATCGCTGATCTCAAGGATTGGCAAGAAGGAAGCTTATCTGAGAGGAGAGCTCCGCAGCAAGTGGGAGGAATGGAGGCGATTGGTGCTGGATTGTCGAGGAGAACCCGCAGCCATTTACTACCCAGCGCCAAACCCCAATAGTGCGCGGCAACGATTGGAGCAACGTGGCCCCAGAAGATGCTAGATTGAAGATTGTCGTCACCCTGATCCTGCGCCTCATGCTTGCCGGGCTCACCGTAGGCACCGTTGGCGCAGACTTTCTTCGCCGCTGCATCGCCCTCTTGCAGGAGAGGAGACCCGCCTGGGAATTCCAGAACGCGGCGGATATCATGAGGTTGCGCCCGGGCCTCAACTTCAACTTCACTGTCCTGGAACTGGACGTGATGCTCTTGGAGCTATTCAAGCCCGATCCTGATCATCCCGAGATGTTCAGGTTGCCGAGGGGCGTAGTTCCGCTGTGCAACAATTCCTTGCTCGACCGCATCCGTGCAATGATGCCGCTGTGCGACTCGCACGGAATTGTCCCAACTTGGCAAGAGCCTGTGGATGACGTCGTGCGGGAGTTCTTTGATGGTCTGGTAGAAGTGCCGGTCCGCCCCGACGAACAGAGGGGCCTCACCCGCGACACCACTGACGATGAGATGCAGCGCATCGCCACCAGGCTAGAAGAGGCGGCAACAGCCGCTGCCGGGGGTGAGTTCGGATTCACCGTGGAGGAGGCAGAGGCAGCAGAGGCGGCAAGTCTTGTCGAGCGAGGGGAGTTTGTCGGCGAGGAGGAGCTTGCCGAGCCTGAAGCTGAGTCGAGCAGCACGCCGAGGGCGCCTCCTCCCCACCTTCAAGCAGCTTGCCGCGAGCGGATCCCCAGCCCACTAAGAAGGCGCTCCGCAAGGCCGGAGACGAGCGGGCGGCAGACGGGCCAACAGCCGCGCCAGCCTCCACCGCTGGCAAGCACTGCTGCGCTGGAGCACCTCACGCCAGCAAGAATGGGAGCGGGCCTCCCGGCCACCGCTCGCTTCCCGCCAAGCGCCAAGGGAACCTCCTCCGCCTCGCCGCACCGGAGGCGCAGCCGACTTGATCTCTCCGCCAGCTCCGACGAGGAAGAAGAAGAGTAAGATTCTTTGCTGTACTTGTAGTTCTTCAATTTGTTGCTTTGTCTTGTATCTGATTTGCTTCACTCAATCCATTCCTTTTCGTGACGCTGGCCCAGAGCGTCAAGAGAGCCAAGGCCCCGTGATTGTCATCGAGGATTTAACCCATCATGACAAAGGGAGGCGCGTCTGAGACCTCCTTGCCGGACCCGCAACCCTTCTCAAAGCAGCCCCAGCCAAGCCCCCAACGTAAGTATATGGTTTACCTTCGCTGTTAGGCGGCATGGGTGCTCTTTCTTTGTCGACATCCGATCGCTTGTTTGTGTAGGAACAGAGCAGCCCCACCAGGAGTGCCCTGAAGCCGCTCCTGACATGCCATCTGCTTCAACTACACCGCCAAGGGAGGATCCCCCGGCAAGGGAGTGTTCTCCGGCAAGGGAGACCTCTCCGGCAAGGGGCAGTTCTCCGGCAAGGGATAGCGCCAGCGACCCTCCGGTGGTTGAGGCCGCGGCTGCAGATCCTAGTACAGGTAATCCTCTTGCTTGAAAACTTCCCTTGGGTTCTTCTTCTTCTGATTTTCTTTTTGGATATTTGCTTGACTTTTCTTCCTTTTCTGGTCGTCAGATCCATCTGCCACAGAGCCGATGGACACTGAGGTCACCGGCGAGGAAGACGCGCGCGGCAATACTGACGACGCCGTCGCCATCGAAGAAGAGGCTGGCGCTGTCGAGCCCGCCGGCGAAGAGGCCGCCAGAGCTGCTGCCGCAGAAGCTAGCGAGGGGTCCGGCGATTGCACTGACGGCCCTGAGGCCGCAGGAGCGCCAGCGCCACGCCGACCGCTGATCCCTCCGCCGCTGCCGCAGCGCCGAGTTCAAGAGCCCTGGCCGGGCGCTTATCGAAGGCCGGCGATGGCGTCTTCATCAAACTCCCCGGCGCCGAGCCTGTGGCGACGGTCGAAGGAGAGACCTTGATGAAGAGCTGCTCGCCTCCTCGCTGGCTGACGCTGGTCGACGCGCCAAGCAACAGCAGCGGCGAGTCCGAGAGGAGCAGATTGTTCGCGGAAGCTGCTGCCGCCTACCGCACCCGACAAGCCAAGTGGAATCCCGGAAGCGCTTTGTCGCGAAGGCGGAGCAGACATCGAGAAGCGCGGAGGAGCTCCGGGCTCAACCAAGAAGCTCTCCGGTCCTGGCGGAGGAGCGGGAGCGACTTCGCCGAGGAGCGCAAAGCCTTCCTCCTCGAGAAGGCTGAAGCCGAGAGCAACAGCTGCTTGCCGCCGAGAAGCTGCTCGCGCAGGAAGGCGAAGTTAGGCGCAGCGGAAGGTCAATCTTGACAGCCATGAGGAGGATCTTACGCTGCGAGCAAACGCTTGGCGGGCTCTCAAGGAAGCAAAGGATGCTGCTGCAGCTGCCGAGGCCGCCAAGAAGGAGCTGGAGACGAAGGTGATGCAGCTGAGGCCAATCTCAAGAAGAGCGGCGAGGAGCTTGCTGCACTCAAGCATGAGCGCGAGAAGGACGCCACACTCTTGGCGAGCTGCAGGCCGCCGTCTCGCCGAGAGGAGCAAGGAGCTCAGCGCCGCCAAGGACTCCAACGCAGATCTTGAGTTGAAGCTGACTACTTTGACTCGGACACCGGACGGCGCCAGGAGCAGGAGGTGGCCTTGAAGGAGAAGATCAAGGCCGACGAGGCGCTGCCGGGCGAAATCTTCTTTGCCGCCTGAACACCTTCAGGGAGAATGTGGAGCACTGGACCGAGGGTCTCGTGAATGTTGCCGCAGTCATCGATGGGGAGCTGGCGCAACTGGGGATGGATGATCTCGGGTATTCCTCCGATCAGCACCTCCAACCCAGCGCCAAGCTCAGCTTGTTCTTCAAGGGCATGGCGATGGCCCTCCAGCGACTCCGTGAAGAGATCCCAAAGCAGCTGGCTGACAAGTCACGCCAGATCTGTGCGGGAGCTCCTCAAAAGGTGCTGATGAAGGTGGCCTTCCACAATCCAGGCCTCAACTTCACCAACGTCCTCAAGTCCTTGCCGCCGGATGCTGACGTGGAAGCGCTCAAGACCCTTGTCGCACCCATTGTGGACAGGGTGAGCGGGATCAAGAGGGTTGATGGCGATCGCGTAGATTAGGCCGCCCGTTTTCTCTTTTCCTTGTCGCTGCTGGTCATGTTATGAGAACAATCTATTAGAGCTGCGACAGGCTATCTTGTAATATAACTCTATTTTGGGTAGTGATTGCTATGTTATTTCCTTTACTTGATTCCTTCCTTTGTATGTTTTTGCCCTACGCTTTTAGGGAACTTGTCGGTGCAGGCACCTTTGCATGAGCGCTGAGTGCGGACGCCGGCAGCCTGTGGCAAAAGCGCAAGAACCGACAAGAAACCTTGTCGCAACTAGTCGCAGCTCACTTAAGTTGTTGAGCGGACTCGAAACAAAGTAAGGGCGCAACTAGCTACGAGTTGGTTCCTCCACGCACAGGTTTTCCATACAAAGCACGGTCGTTCGAGGAAGATAACTTAAATTTTTTTAAAACTAATTGCTCAAATTTTAGCAACTTAGCTTTTCTGTCGATTGCTTTCCCGGTAAGGCGAAACTTCCTCGAGCGACGTTTGGTCCACACCGTTATCTTCTCCTTTCCCCCCGGCAAACTTGTGGGCGAGGGAACCTTCCTTTCTTTGAGAAAGAGAAAGAAGAGAAAATAATGATATGGGGCCTTACGGCTCGTTATTGCTTACCGGGGTAGGTGCTGCAGAAAGTGTCAGATAACGCATGCAAAAATAAAGTAGAGAGCATGAAATTGACAAGCTGTGCGGAGCACAAAAGCTTTACTTATGCACGGGGTCTGCGCCCGGCTTTGTACAAAGGATTACATGCAAAATCGGCAAGACTTGTATAGGGTGGTTGCCGAACAGGTTCCGCAACCGCGCTTCTACGGGTAAAACTTACGAAGATGCTCAATATTCCAGAGTTGCTCACCGGCGCCATCTTCGGTCTCAAGGCGGACAGCGCCAGGCCTAGTGACTCGCCTCACCGTAAGGGCCTTCCCACTTCAAGGCCAACTTGTTGGAATTCTTGGCGGACTGAACGCGCCAAAGAACAAGGTCGCTTTCCTCGAGACTTCGCACTAACTTTGGCTATGGTAGCGGCGCAAAGCTTGCTGGTATCGAGCAGCTCGCATAGCGGCTGCTCAAGACGGTCCTCCTCAAGGAGCAGTGGTCATCTTGTCGCAACTGCTCTTGCTCAAACTCATCATAAGTTTAACACTGAGGTGACCCAGATACGAAGTTCCGTGGGGAGAACTGCCTCGCTCCATAGACTAGAGCGAAGGTGTCTAGCCGGTGGCTCGATTTGGCGTCGTCCGATCGACTAAAGAACCACCGCAGCTCCTCAATCCAGTTCCTTCCGCGACTTGCGCAGCCCGTCGAAAAGTTCTGGTCTTGAGCCCTCGCAGCACTTCAAGATTTGTCCTCTCCGCTTGACCGCTACTTCTCGGATGAGCAATGTGGTTAAGCAGACCTTGGCGCCAAGATCTTGGACGATTGCATGAAGGTGCGATTCGGATTGTGTGCCGTTGTCGGTGATGATCCTGTTAGGGATCCCAAACGGCAAACAATCGACCAAGAACCGGATCACGATCGTGCTGTCACCTTCCTCATCGCTTCCACTTCCGCCACTTTGTGAACTTGTCGATTGCAACGCATAAGTAATCAAAGCCCCGACAGCTCGGGAAAGGGGCCGAGGATGTCGAGCCCCTGCACCGTAAATGGCCGGGATAAAGGGATCGCCCGGAGAGCTTGAGGTGGCTGGTGTATCTGCTGGAATGGAACCGCACGCTTCACACTTGGTTACTTGTGCGCTTGCATCCGGAGGGCTGTCGGCCAAAAGAAACCTTGCCGGAATGCTTTGTCGGGCAAGTGTTCTTGCGCCAATGTGGTGACCACATATGCCTCCATGTATCTCTCGCCAACAGCTTTTGTCCATCTTCCCGTGAATACACTTCAATTTCACACCGTTGAGTCTTCTTCGCATACAGTGTGTTGTCGACAAACCGGTACATACTTGACTGCCGGGCTACTCTTTCCGCTTCTTCTTACTCTTCGGGAAGTTCTCCAGTCTGAAGGAAACGGACGATCTGCTGTGCCCACGCTGGAGCTTGCGGCTCGACAACAAGGACTAAAGGAACATCTGCTGCTGCGGGAACATCCGCTTCTACGGCTAGAATCTGCGGCTTAGCCGGAGCTTGACGTTCCCCGGCAAGCTTGCCGGAGCAAAACTTGTCGGGAGCGTCTAAAGATGTCGGGGAAGCTGATCTGACCCACGAACACCTATGGGATCGGCGGACCGAGCCCCTTTCGGTTCAGCGGGGGGCGGAGGTCGCACGAAGAGCAGATGGAGGCGAAGCACACGAGCAGTTTACCCAGCTTCGGAGCTCCCCGGAGAGATAATACTCCTACTGCTGCTTGTATGATTGTATTGAGTTCTTGCTAGGGAGCGCTGAGTGCTGCAGTACACACCAGCTGCTAACTAGACCTAGCGTGAGTGTTTTCTGGTTTCGAACCTTTCGAACCCTCCGAACCCCCCTCTACGCCGCGCATGGGCCTCCTTTATATGCTCAAGGGTCTCCGACAGTGGCAACGAGACAAGGGCAAAATGGAAAAGGAAAGCGGTTGGTACAGCTACCGCACAAAGGTATCATACCTAACCCTCACGGCAGGGACAAAGGCATTAAATGCCCGCCTATGTCGCCTAAACAAAGGCGTAAAGGATCATCAGGACGCCACCGCTGCCACGATGGCAATCTTGTCGCGCCGCTTGCCACCAAGGCCCGCCGCCACACAGCCCTCTTGCCACGCTGCGCACGGAAAGGTCCTGTGGTGACACGCTGGTTGATGTGCTAGAGCGCAGGTACAGATTGGTAGTCTGCCGTGGCAAGCGCCTTGCCGCGGTTGTTGCTTTGTCGCGTCCGGAAGCTTGTCGCTCACCGGGCCTTCCCGGCAAGCTCCTCTTGTCGGGGCCTTGTCTCCTAGGTGCCTTGGTTGGCCTTCCCGGCAAGCTCCTCTTGCCGGGGCCTTGTCTCTTTGGCTTGAATACTTTGTTCTTTAATGGCTCCAAAGGAACCACGGAGGACCTTGGCGGTCACCTGGCAAGCCTTGCCGCGGGGTGCTGCAACTGCCCGTGCACGAGTTCGGGATACTAGGGTACCCCTATTCTAGTACACCGACACAACATGACCTAATCGTCTATGCCATAACCAGCCTTTTGAGGATTTAGAAATGAAGCAAGTTTTAGGTTGAGCCTTTTTAGTGAAATCAACAATGTATAGATCACCTCTACACACACCAGTAAAGACCATTTTATGATTATCTCGATGAAACACTTGGCAGTCTACTTCAGTAAATAGAACATTGAAACCGAAATCAGCAAGTCTAGATACTGAAAGTAAGTTGTAGCCAAGAGATTCAACGAGCATGACATTTTGTATGGAGCTATCATGTGATATGGCCACCTTACCGAGGCCAACCACCTTACCCTTTGAGTTGTCACCAAAAGTGACATACTTTCGAGGACTATCATTTTCAGCAAGCTCACGAAACATGTCTTTATCTCCGGTCATGTGATCGGTACATCCACTATCAAGAACCCATTCCTTTCCTCCTGACGTATATCCCCGAAGATTTGCCATAAGACCAAAATGTCTCATTGCATCATCGAGATCGAAGTCGCTATCATCATCCTCATCATAGTATCCATGTTCAACATCGTCATGTGGTGGATCAAATCCTAGAGAGGGTGATTCATTAGAATGAGTTCGACAATAATCTTTTCTATGAATTCTTATAGCTTCGGAAATAATGTCACTAATAATACCAAAATTTCCTTTGGCACGCATAAGGTCGGTAAGTTCAAATAGACGATCATCAAACATAGGATCACTAGTATTCATTTTACTCAAAGCAATAGACTTATAGAGAATTTCATCTAGATTTTTCAAGGAATAATTTGGAAAGCGTTCCTCAAGAAATTTCCATATGGTGTAGGCACACTCAAAAGTAGGAAAGATTCTAATCAAGTTTCTAGGCAAACCTCTAGTGATAAGATTAAAAGTTCTAAGATTTCTAGTCATGTCAATAGCTTCATCAAGGGTAGGATGCATAGGATCAACATGAGATGCACAAGGGCTAGCAATGTAGTTGTTAAAATGATATTGATTGAAAATAACAAGCATCTCATTTTTCCACTCACGAAAATACTCTCCATCAAGAATAGGCACTCTATGTCTAAGACTCCCCAAAGTAGACTCATCCATCTTCCTCCAATGGTGATTAAACCAAAGCAATGGAGACCAATGCTCTGATACCACTTGTAGGACCTTGAGAAGAGGTGTCTAGAGGGGGGTGATTAGACACTAAGTATCAAAGTTGCAGTTTTTAAGTTTCTTTAAAGTTTGAGTGGAGTTTAGGCACAAGTTTAACATTCACAACATATAGCAAGCAAGCATGCAAAGAGTATGAGCAGCGGAAAATAAAGCATGCAACTTGCAAGAATGTAAAGGGAAGGGATTGGAGGATTCAAACGCAATTTGGAGACACAGATGTTTTTGGCGTGGTTCCGATAGGTGGTGCTATCGTACTTCCACGTTGGTGGAGACTTCAACCCACGTAGGGTAACGGTTCTGCCGAGTCCGTGGAGGGCTCCACCCACGAAGGGTCCACGAAGAAGCAACCTTGTCTATCCCACCATGGCCGTCGCCCACGAAGGACTTGCCTCACTAGCGGTAGATCTTCACGAAGTAGGCGATCTCCTTGCCCTTACAAACTCCTTGGTTCAACTCCACAATCTTGTCGGAGGCTCCTAAGTGACACCTAGCCAATCTAGGAGACACCACTCTCCAAGCAGTAACAAATGGTGTGTTGATGATGAACTCCTTGCTCTTGTGCTTCAAATGATAGTCTCCCCAACACTCAATTCTCTCTCATAGGATTTGGATCTGGTGGAAAGAGGGTTTGAGTGGAAAGCAACTTGGGGAAGGCTAGAGATCAAGATTCATATGGTAGGAATGGAATACCTTGCCTCAACACATGAGTAGGTAGTTCTCTCTCAGAAATAGGATGCTGGAAGTGTAGGTTCAGTCTAATGGCTCTCTCCACTAATGAAGAGGAGGTGGAGGGGTATATATAGCCTCCACACAAAATCTAACCGTTACACACAATTTACCAAACTTGGTGGGACCGAATCGTTAAACTCGGTCAGACCGATTTAGCAATTAATGTGACCGTTAGGGTTTTCGGTGGGACCGAAATGCAACTTGGTAGGACCGATATGGTTAGGGTTAGGGTATAACATAATCTCGGTAAGACTGATTACACAAACTCGGTGAGACCGATTTTGGTAATTAGCTAACCAGAGAGTTGGTCAGGCAAACTCGGTTTGACCGATTATCAAAATTGGTGGGACCGATTTTGATAATAAGTTAACCAGAGAGTTTGCATTGTAATCTCGGTAGTACCGATTGCTCAAACTCGGTGAGATCGATTTTGATAATGGACATACACAGAGAGATTACAATCCCATCTCGGTGAGACCGAGATCCCTATCGGTGAGACCGATTTGCCTAGGGTTTGTGGCAGTGGCTAAGACATCCAAACTCGGTGGCGCCCGGATAGAAAGAGTCAGTGGGGAGTTTGACTTTAGGTTTAGGACATATGTGTGGAAGTGGGAAAGAAGCTGAGGGTAATTGGAGCATATCACTAAGCACTTTGAAGCAAGAGGCTCATTAAGCAACACCTCATCCCTCCTTGATAGTATTGGCTTTTCCTATAGACTCAATGTGATCTTGGATCACTAAAATGTAAAATGAAGAGTCTTGAGCTTGAAGCTTGAGCCAATCCTTTGTCCTTAGCATCTTGAAGGAGTTCCAACATCCTTTAGTCCATGCCACTCCATTGTTGAACTTATCTGAAACATACTAGATAAAAGTGTTAGTCCAACAAGAGATATGTTGTCATTAATTACCAAAACCACCTAGGGAGCACTTGTGCTTTCAGATTGGAATCAGACCTAGTTTTACTGCCGGAACATTGCCCCTGATGGAGAAAATCCTTTGCCGGGTTATCGCCCTCACCGGCTTAGCAACGGCCACCCATTACCTTTACGCTTGACCGCCGCAGAACGGAAAATTTTTGCACCTCAACTCATCAAGCTCCGTGCTCTGATGGCCAACGGATTAAATGGCATTGATCTTATCCGCTGCTGGGTTTCTTGGGCCATTTTACCTTTAAGCCGCCGCCCCGGATTGATGCATGAATATACTGGTGATGTCAAAGACCCTCAACGGTATCACGAAATAGCAATAACCGAGCTTGAAGTTACTGAATCGGTGAAGAAAATGCTTGATGAACCGATCTCTGCATGTAGCCAAACCGGGTTGGCTCCGTTTTTTGTCTCCATAAACCGCCAGCAGTAAAGTTCATCTAAATACTTTACTGATTTGCTTCCGTATTGAATGTGCACTAACCGTTCCTTGTCTTAATTTCAGGCTAACAGATCCTTTTGGAAACGGACTAAACCGGCCCGGGCTCCTCGTGCAAAGACCAAGGCCACCAAGAAAGCTGGCAAGAAGAAAACCACCGAGTCTTCTAATCTGCCAGAAGATGAAGAATCCGACGCTGAGGTAGAACTTGACTCACTTGGTTCCTTTTTCGTCCATCTTATTGACAATTACTATTCCCAGGATGATGTTGAGGCCAGCCGTGCAGAACATCTTGAGGTAATCCTTCTTTCTTCCGATTCAGATCTTGTACCGGTTCAAAGAATTCGCCGCACAGTCCGGAAAGTAAAACAATCTCACCCCCTTGCTCATTTGGGCCAAAATTTTCTTTGGAGACACAGCAAGTTGAAGAACGTCGCACAACCCGGCATAGCGGTCAACAAATCACATCGTCTGGTTTAGCTGATACGCCAACCCGAAACGCCGCCCGTGAGGTGACTTGTTCTCCGAAAAGCGCTATCCTTTGAAAGGTTTCTTCCGATGCCCTCTCAATCCGTCTCAACCCAATTACTGTGCTTCTTCCAACTCGTCCCGGCGGTTCATCAACCACTCAGCTGCCTCCTCTCAAACTCGTCATTGGGTAAGTATATTACTCCTTAATTTGTTTCTTTTATTTGTCGGTTTACCATATTCTAACCTTTGATGTTGTAGTGCCAAGGCTCGATTAAGTAAGAAAGCCAAGACCAGTGACCCTATTGTTGATGTTGACCCAGAGAAATTTCCAGAGCATCATGGCAAAGACCCTGAAGTCGCTATAGATAGCTCTGCTGGGAAAAACCAAGATGCTGATGCTAACCCGCCATAGGTTGAACCGAATGTAGAGGTTGATGCTTCACATCCTCCTGCCCCTCCAAGTCCAACAGTGGAACAACGGGGCTCAACTGCTGATCCGCCAAGCCCGGCTAACAAGCCGCCAAGCCCTGCTACCAAGGCGCCAAGCCTTGTTAAGAATGTCAATTCATCTAGTCCGGCCAAAGATGATGACGTTGTTGTGACTGTACTGCATATACCGCCCCTTGTATTCCGGTTGCTCTATCAAAGCACACTGCCAAGGATGAATTTGCTGCTATGAGCAAGGGGAAGGAGAAAACTGATTGGTCAGCTTATGTCGATCTTTCTGCTCAAGAGCTCCACTCCGGCTTCTTGAACCAGCTTTACACAAGCCGTGATTATGAAGCCGGTTTAGTAAATCTGATGAAGGAGCGCTATGAGGTAAACAGTTTTGCTCTTTGCTCTGTACGTTCATTGCATTGTAGCCCCCAAGGGCCGGTTTGTCTTTTAGAAAGTCAAACCGAGACTTTGCATATTCCATACTGTACTTTATGAGATTTTCTGTGTATTTCTGATCAAACACACATTAGCCCCCAAGTGCCATGATTAAAACTTGTATTAATCCTTGGGACTTCAATAATCAGCATCAAAATGATCCGCATTAGCCCCCAAGTGCCAAGTGTATAACTGGTTAGATGCTTGGGACTTTAACAAAGATATTAACATGCTCTCTTCATCACAGCAGAGTGAGATAAGCCAACAAGTCTCACAAATTGCCGACCTGCAAGAAAATCTGAAATCCCAACAAGCAGAAACCATCAAGGCCAAGGATGAGTTGAAAACCGCCTTAACCACCATGGAGCAGCTCAAGGAATGGTACAAGTCTGAGCAGGCCAACTGGGATACTGAAATGGCTGGATTGCTGAAGCGGGCGGAAGACGCTGAATCAGCTCTTAAACCGGTGACGGAAGAGCTTACTGGATTAAAGCGCCAAGTCAATGCCATGACCTCTGCAATATTTGGTAAGCACTGTTTTATCAAGGCTTTATGAATATTCCGCTTTGAAATTTTCTCCGGTTTAACATGAACTTCTTAAACCGCTATAGGTAAGCGCATTGCTCATCTGGGTGCTGATATGCGGAAGAAACTTAAGGCCGCGTATACGCTGATTGAACAGCTGTATACCGGCGTTCAACGGGTTATCTGCGCCACTTCTTATGACAATGCGGCTCCAACACTGATCAAGGACATGCTGGACCGGCTATCTATGACGCCAAATAGAGAGAAGAATTGAAGCGATCCGCTGCCGGGCGGCGCTTTACTAGCACCGACTCGAGCCAAGGCATGGATAGCTGATCTTGATCCGCCGATATAGCCAAGGGCTTCCCAAAGGCACAAGAGAACGGGCGAAGTATTTGACAACGACGCCTCAAACGGGTAACAAGGGAAATGCGCCCTCTGGCGAAGTCAGCGGCGAAGAGGCTAACTCGACGGTTCACCGCTCCTTCTACGACGCAAACAACAAACGGGTTGAAGTTGTTATTCTCGGTGCGTAACCTTGTTCCACCAATCAGAAGCACACTTACGCCCCTGACGTTGATCCGGCTGAGCTTATAAGTGAAGAGGCTGTCTTTCAGGATTTAACCCGGATTGATTGGACCACCAATGACTTCCGGCCATTGGATGGGGAAGAGGAGGCTGAACCGACGCCAGATGACCCATCTACTTCACATCAACCCGGCGATGAAGCTTAATCCGTCAAGTCGGTTGATACGTCAGAAACTTGTCCGTTGTGAAACAATTCCATATTTTGGGCCTCTGAATGCCTTGTAATAGGGTAGTAAAAACTATTGTGATCTGCTGCCATCGTGCAGGAGGAGATACTTTATGTGATCCGCCATGCCAATGCCAATTTTGGTTCAGATATGCTGCTATCATAATACGCAACTCCTGTGTGTGCATAAAAAGAAATAGGGTCCTGGCGGTTTACCGCCGGACGGGTCATAATGCCCAAGAAAAGGGCTGATTGATAATCAAACCGTAAAAATATGAAATGATTCATACCTGTGATGTAATATCCCTGTTTAGTTGACTGGTTAACTTTGATTGTAATAAGGGTGAAAACCCAAATCTAAAATTCTTTGTATAACCCCATCAGGTACTGATGTTGTATAGTAAGTCATACCGGGTGATGATGCACACCAGATGATCAAAGCTGGTGACTGGTAGCCAATGCCAGGCCGGGTTAACAAACTCCTGTTTAATAATAATGGTCTGTCAACGTGTAGTTGCTAACCAAGCCGGTTTAAGGATACCAGGCTAATAAAATGACTGACCAGGCCAAGAAAATCGGTTAACATAAAATTCATCAAAAACGCAAATAAAACCGTGTAGTCGAGGCTTTTTGAGGGCTGTCAGGCCCAAATTCGAGGCTTTTTATGGGCTGCCAGGCCGCTGAGTTGAACCATTTAACAAAGCCTTTTAAGATGGATCTCCAACTAACCAATCACCGTTTTAACTTTGACAAGTTCAGGGTCACAATGAGAGTAATCACAAACGCTCGAGCGCCGTGCCGAGATGACCGGATAGGAGTGTCTTACTTGATGAAGGCAGTTAACCCGGGTTTAAAGTAAATATACCAAAGCTTCCAAACCATGGGTCGATACCCAGCTACAAGGGTCCATTCAAACTCCTTGGTATTTGACACAAGAAGCCCCCAAGTAACATGATGAGCTGTGCTCATTGAGTGCCTATGTTTGAGTTGTGCATAGCATCCAGACTCTCTTTGGCCCCTTGGGTGTGAAGCTGTCACAGCCCCAGATCAGCCCTTGCTTAACTTTGCTTGCTCATCATGTCATCATGTTTAAATTCCTAAGAAACTTGAAATGGGGATTGCCTAAACCCTAGCATTAAAGGAATTCACTAGGTTCAACCAAAATATTTTTCAGTAAATCCAAATGGCTTTAGAAAATGTTCATCATTTCTGGAAAAATGCTATAAACCATAACCAGAGGTGCTGCACATTTTTCATGACATATTTGGTCACTGGATTAATTCTTTAAGTATTTGCATTTGGACATTTAATGCTAACAAATAGTTTAAATGCTCAAATAATCATAAACTAAAATGGTTGCTGTTTGTTATATTCCAAACAGTGGCATTAAGCAGTTTTATGATTTTTGGATCTGTTTTAGTATTTTTAGTAAAGCCACAAAGTTTACAGCAAATTAGAAAACAGTAGCTAAACTAGAAAGAGAGAGAGAGTAACCTTACCTGACGCTTACCTGAGGCCCACTCACCTGGTGGCCTAGCAGAATCAGCCCAGCCCACCAGGGGCGCCTTGGTCTTCTTCCACCTCTGCCAGTAGGCAGAGGCGTGTCGACGCCAGCGCCCGAGGCCTCCACCTCCTCCCTCCCAGCCTGCCTGGCTCCTCCTCGATGCACCAGGAAACGCCACGCAACCCTTGGCCCTCTCTCTCCCCTGACCTCTCTCCTCGCTTCTCTCACTGCTACTTGAAGGCGTTGCCCTTGCCGCCAAGACACCGTTGCCGCCACACCGCCATCGCCTCGCCCCTCCGACGAGCCCATTAGATCCAAGGCTGCCGCCCCCAACCTCTATGACGACTCACGCAAGCCGGGATGCCTGCAGAGCTTCCTCGACATCATCCTCCTCGTTGGTGCCGCTGGATCGCCGCCGCCAATTCGCCGCCGCTCGGTCTTCCCAGAGCTCGCCGTCCACCTCTACGGGATCCACGTGAGCTCACCGTCTGCTTCCCTCTCCGCTCTTTTGCTTGCGCGCCGTAGCCTGCTACTGTCGAACTCACGAGCACCTCGCCGCCGCCCATGGCGCCACCGTGATCGTAACCTGCCAGCCGCCTCACAAGACGTCACCGCGCTTCGGTGACACCAGAGGCCAGAGGCCTCCGCAGCCCCCGCCGTGCCCTGCAGCCACATCCCGCCTGTGGCCGTGTTTGCCGCCGCCGCCAGCTCCGCCTCCGCGAGCTCCGGCCATATCGCGGCCTCCTGCCGCCTCCCCGATGCGCGAGAGCTCGGCTACGCCCGGTGCCCTTAGCCGCCTGCGGGTGGCAGAATCCGGACACCGCCAGTGTCCGTGGTCGCCGGGCAACGACCTCGCCGCCCGGGCAGGGACCCCACCGCCAGAGTTAGTTAGCACTACCCCCACCTATGACATTGACAATGGGCCCCGAGCCCTAATCTTTTAATTAGCTTAGCAATAACCCTTTTAATTAGTTGTGTCACCGACGTGTGGACCCTACACGCCGTTTGACCCGGACCGATCTGTTGACCTGCCGACGTCACGGTGGCGTGGTGTCGACGCTTATAAATCATTTTCTGGATTTATTCTTTTGAGGAAATTCCAGAAAATAGTATAAACTTCTAAAAATCATAGAAATTCAACCGTAGCTCCAAATGAAATAAGTTATATATGAAAAATGATCAGAAAAATCCAATCTATCCATCTGTACTGGTTTCATGCATGATAAAGCAACTTAAACCATCTGTTTATATCGAAACATGATAATGCACTATTTAAATTCATAATTTGAGTTTGGGATTGAACCTTTGGTTCAAAATGACCCAAATCCATCTGGTTGTAGTTGCACTAGGCCAACACACTCATATTGCCATGTCATGAGCATGCATCATATTGTGCATTGCATTGATTGTGTTTCTTTCTCAGTTGCCGCCGTAATTGCCCCTCTCTCGATAGACGCGTTTGACGATGTGATCAATGACACCAATGAAGAACTATGCTATCTTCGAAGTGCTGTGCAAGCAAAACCCCTTGTTCATTCCGACACAATCCCACTCTCTCGCTCCCGCTCTCTTTTACTGCATTAGGACAAAAACGAATCATCTGTTACTTGCTGCGTAGTTGAACCCTTTATCCTCTGCATGACCTGTCATTGCCACAAGAATAGATGAAACCCACTAGCATGAGTAGGAGTTGTTTGAGCCCTGATGTGCCTACTCATTCATGCTTGTTTGTCGTGCCTCGCTATTGCTTAGAGTTGTCGTATGATTCATCGGGATGAATCGGAGGTGTCTGAACATGTCCCATCGTGTGTGAGCTAAGTGTGTGAACACGATTTGGTAAAGGTAGCGGTGAGAGGCCATGTAGGAGTACATGGTGGGTTGTCTCATTGCAGCCGTCCTCGTGAACTGAGTTCTGTGTTTGTGATCCATGAACAGTTACTACCACACATTGGGTTCCGTAACTCGCCCCTCTCGCTTATTAATCAACTCGATCTCTGTCCGTGAGTTGCAACTAGTTTCGTGTTTGTAGGTAGTGTTAGTAGTCTACCAAGTGTCACCCGCATGTGGGCTTGGGACAGACTAGGCACAAGTGGCACGGTACCAAGTGGCACCCGGTTGGTGGGCTTGGGAACCCTGCCACATCGCTTGGGGTCCGTGAGCGACACCCCGGCCGGATCTCCTTGCGGATGGAACCCGAATAGGCGATAAACCCGGACGAGAGACTTGTGTGGTTAGTCAGTCATGGTCAACTCCCCGCCCGGCTTCCGCTTGAAGGTTGCCGAGGTACATGACGGTACAGGTATGTAAGTGGTGAGAGCGTGTGTGAAGAAGTACACCCTCGCAGGTTAATATGATCTATTCAATAGCCGTGTCCGTGGTAAAGGACTTCGGGTTGCCTATAATAGTTCATAGACAAGTGAAAGTGGATACTCTAAAATACGCAAGATAAGCGTGAGTGCTATGGATGGCGTTCTCGAGGGAGACGGAGCGGATCCATGGTGGTGTATTGATATGGTGAATATGTGGACTCGTGCGCCACCTCAAAAGAGTTACTTGCAATGTAGTTTAGGATAGCCACCGAGTCAAAGCTGGCTTGCTGCATTCAAACTCCACCACCCCTTTTGATAATGATGCATATGTAGTTAGTTCTGATAAGTCTTGTTGAGTACATTTGTACTCACGCTTGCTTATTTTATGTTTTGCGAGAGACGCGGCCTCGCTAGTAGTTCCGTGTGGACTTGACGCTTAGCTTGTTACCTCAGCTACGATCTTGTGCCCTCGGCAGATCTGGTAGATACTGGGCTTCTCAGCCTTTTTCATTTGTAGATGTCCGACGCAGACATGTTAAGCTTCCGCTTGTGCTTGTTGCTTGTATGCTCAATGTTGGGTCATGACACCCATGTTTGTATTATCTCGCCCTCGGAGCCTAATGAATAAATATTTGAGTCGAGAGTTATGTTGTGATGCCATGTTGTATTTACACATATTGAGCATATTGTGTGTATGTTTGAAATGCTTGGTATGTGTGGATCCGACAATCTAGTTGTTTATCCTTGGCAACCTCTCTTATGGGGTAATGTAGTCTAGTGCTTCCTTGAGCCATAGTAGTCCGCTACAGCCCGGTTCACGGAGTCCCGCTAGCCCAAAGACTACCGCCAGACACTTGACTGCCGGCATGTGATTCACTTCGCTCGTGGTTCGTCTCCTTCGGGAAATGTCACGCGTGACATCCGAGTCCTGCTTAGCCTGCTACAGCCCGGGTTTCGGAGTCCTGTTAGCCCAAAGGCTACAGCCCGGATTCACACGCCGTTGACCGACATGCTCGATGTGATTCATGTACCTGTCCCCATGGGTTAGTGCCGCTTGGGTTCACGACTAGCCATGTCGGCCCGGTTCTCTGTCATATGGATGCTAGCGACACTATCATATACGTGAGCCAAAAGCGCTAAACGGTCCCGGCCATGGTAAGGCGACACCAAGGAATACCGCAAGTGAGGCCGCAAAGTGATATGAGGTGTTACCGGCTAGATCGATGTGACTTGGAATCAGGGTCCTGACAGAAGCTCCCAAGCTTTGTGGCTTGATAGCCGGTTTAACAGGTAGTACTCCGCTTTGTTAGCTAAAGCCCCCATGTGACTCAAAGGATATTTGAGAAAAAATAGCTGAGGCCCCGCTTAGAGCAAGGATGCTAATTTATTTATTGATCATAATATATACATTGTCGAAATATATACATAAGAAGAGCCTATGGCTCAAGTGTAATAAGGCCGGAGGAGAGTTATGTTCCATGGCCGCCGGGTCTCCTCCTCAGAGTTGCGTGTGTTGTCTCGAACGTCAATGAGGTAGTATGATCCGTTGTGCAGATTCTTGCTGACCACAAAGGGTCCTTCCCAAGGCGGGGATAACTTGTGCATGTCGGTCTGATCCTGGATGAGCCGGAGCACCAAGTCACCTTCTTGAAAGGTTCTTGTCCTAACCCGACGGCTATGATAACGCCGTAGATCTTGTTGATAAACCGCCGATTGAGCCAGAGCCATATCCCGTTTTTCATCTAACAGGTCCAGTGCCTCTTGGTAAGCTTGCTCATTGTCCGCTTCAACATACTTAGCAACCCGGGGCGAGTCATGACGTATATCACTTGGGAGAACCGCCTCTGCCCCGTATACCATAAAGAAAGGCGTGTAACCTGTTGATCGATTGGGGGTGGTGTTGATACTCCACAACACGAAGGTAATTCTTCCACCCAACAACCCGTGTCCGCTGCAAGGGAATCATGAGCCGGGTTTAAGACCCGTTAAAATTTCTTGATTAGCTCGCCCGCTTGACCGTTGGATTGAGGGTGTGCCATGATGCTAGGTCAAGCCGGATGTGCTCTCTCCGAGTAAATCCTCCATCTCACCTTTGGAAAGGTTGGTACCATTATCCGTGATGATACCGTGGAAAGCCAAACGGAAGATAATCTTTTGAGAAATTGAACCGCCGTAGCTGCATCACACTTGCTAACAGTTCCGCTTCAACCCACTTGGTGAATTTATCAACCGCCACCAACATGTGGGTCTTCTTGTCTCGGGAACGCTTAAAGGGTCCCACCATATCAAGCCCCAAGTAGCAAAAGGCCAAGTAATAGGAATCATCCGTAGTTCTTGAGCCGAATATGAGCTCAAGCGTGAATTTTTTGGCAAGCATCACATCGCTTGACCAGATCCTCCGTGATCAAGATGAGCTATCAACCAAGAAACCCATGATGAAAAGCCTTTGCAACTGGGACTTTGAACTGGCATGATGACCACAATCCCCTTCATGAATTTCCCGTAGGATCTCTTGGCCTTCTTTCGGAGAAACACAACGCTGAAATACACCCGAAACGCTACAACGGTGTAACTCGCCATTGTGAATAACCATTGCCTTGGACCGCCGGACTATCTGTCGAGCCAGGACTTTATCATTTGGTAGCTCGGCCCGGCTCATATATGCGGATATGGAACCGCCCAATCTGGTATAACGTGTAAAGCGGCCACCAACCGAGCCTCCGTGTCCGTGACAGCCAAATCTTCTTCAGAGGCACCTTAATGCACCGGTTATGCAAGATATCTAAAAGGTGTTAGGAGGTACCGGTTTACGCTGAGATCCAAGCCGGCTCAAAGCGTATGCTGCTTCGTTTTTGCGCTGATCGATATGCTCAACCTGATACCCTTTGAAATGTCCTGCCACAATATCCACCTCATGCCTGTAAGCCACCATGAGTGGATCCTTAGAATCCCAAGTACCAGAAACTTGCTGAGCTACCAGATCGGAATCTCCGAAACAACGAACTCGACTTAAGTTCATCTCTTTGGCCACACATAGACCATGGAGTAAAGCTTCGTACTCAGCTGCATTGTTAGTACAAGGAAACATCAAGCGGAGGACATAGCAAACTTTATCCCCTCGAGGGGAAGTAAGGACAACTCCAGCCCCCGAGCCTTCCAACTGCCTGGATCCATCAAAATGAATGGTCCAGCACGTATTATCCGGTTTATCTTTTGGTGCTTGCAGCTTAGTCCAGTCATTGATAAAATCTACAAGAGCCTGAGACTTGATGGCTGTTCGAGGTACATACTTTAAACCGTATGGCCCAAGCTCGATTGCCCACTTTGCAACCCGGCCAGTGGCTTCCCTGTTTTGAATTATATCGCCCAAAGGAGCAGAACTAACCACTGTGACTGGATGGCCTTGAAAATATTGCTTGAGTTTTCGACTGGCCATAAAAACCCCGTACACCAACTTCTGCCAATGCGGATAGCATTGTTTTGACTCGATTAGGACTTCGCTGATGTAGTATACAGGTCGTTGAACCGGATATTCCTTCCCAGCTTCTTTATGCTCAACCACAATAGCCACACTGACCGCTCGGGCATTAGCAGCCACGTATAACAACAAAGGCTCATGATCTACTAGGGCTGCAAGAACCGGCGGTTCAACCAACTGCCGCTTTAGCTCCTCAAAGGTCAGACATGGCGCTACCTCGCATTTAAATCATCCGTCTTTTTCAACATCTGATACAAAGGAATTGCCTTCTCTCCCAAATGGCTGATAAACCGGCTAAGGGCTGCAATCCGACCTACGAGACGCTGAACATCATTGATACACTTCGGTTTAGCCAGGGATGTGATTGCCTTAATTTTTTCTGGGTTGGCCTCAATGCCCATGTTGGATACCAAAAACCCGAGAAGTTTGCCTGCCGGAACACCAAAAACACATTTATCTGGATTAAGCATCATCTTGTAAACCAAGATTGTCAAACGCCTCCTTGAGGTCATTGATCGCTGTTTCCTTCTTCCGGATTTTACCACAATGTCATCCACATAAGCATGAACATTACGCCTAATCTGCATGTGAAGACAATTTTGCACACAACGCCGATAAGTTGCTGAGCACTCTTGAGCCCAAAGGGCATAGAAACATAGCAGTAAGGCTCCAAAAGGAGTGATGAAGGCTGTCTTCTCCTGGTCCTTAATCGCCATCTTGATCCGATGATATCCTGAATAAGCATCCAAAAACTCAGCGCTCACAACCCGTCGTCGCATCAATGATCTGATCAATATGTGGGAGAGCAAAAGGGATCAGCCGGGCAAGCCTTATTCAAGTCCGTGTAGTCCACACACATACGCCAAGTGCCGTTTTTCTTAAGAACCAGCACCGGATTAGCCAACCATTCAGGATCAAACACTTCGATGATAAAACCAGCAGCCAACAGCCGAGCTACCTCTTCACCAATTGCCTTGCGTCTTTCTTCATTAAAGCGACGAAGAAATTGCTTGACTGGTTTAAACTTCGGATCAATATTAAGAGTGTGCTCAACGAGTTCCCCCGGTAACACCTGGCATGTCAGAAGGCTTCCATGCAAAAATGTCCCGGTTCTCACGGATGAACTCGATGAGTGCGCTTTCCTATTTTGGATCCAGATTGGTGCTGATACTGAACTGCTTGGACGAATCTCCGGGTACGAAGTCAACAAGATTAGTCTCGTCAGCCGGTTTGAAATGCAGGGTTGGGTCATGCTCAGTGGTGGGCTTCTTCACAGGGGTCATACCTGCCGAATCAACATTCTCCTTATAAAAATTTAGCTCTTCTGTAGCACAAACCGCCTTAGCATAAGCCGCATCACCCTCCTCACAATCCAATGTGATTTTTCGACTTCCATGAACCGTGATAGTCCCTTTATGACACGGCATCTTGAGCTGCAAATAAATATAACAAGGCCTTGCCATGAATTTTGCATAAGCCGGCCGCCCAAACAGCGCATGTTACGGGCTCTGGATTCTTACTACCTCAAAGGTCAATGTCTCAGACCTAGAGTCATGCTCATCACCGAATACAACTTCCAAAGCGATCTTACCTACGGATACGCCGATTTACATGGTACCACACCATGAAAACAGTGTTGGACGGTTTAAGATTCTTATCTGTCAACCCCATGCGACCGAATGTCTCATAATACAAAATATTGATACTGCTTCCTCCATCCATGAGTACTTTGGTGAACTTATAACCTCCCACCTGAGGCGCCACCACCAGAGCTAGTTGACCCGGATTGTCAACCCGGGGAGGATGATCCTCCCTACTCCACACAATAGGCTGTTCCGACCACCGCAGATAACGTGGAACTGCCGGTTCAACAACATTGACTGCCCTCTTGTGAAGCTTCTGATCACGCTTGCACAGACTAGTGGTGAACACATGATACTGCCCCCCATTCAACTTCTTTGGGTGACTCTGATAACCCGACTGCTGCTGATTCCCTTGATTATTCTGCTGGTTATTACCACCTTGGTTGTTCTGGTTGCCATAATTACTCTGAAACCCAGAGTTTGAACCGCCGCCACCATGGAAACCTGGACCTGAACTGCCCGACGGACCCTGATCATACCGGAAAAGATCAGAGTTCTTGATCTCCTTCATAATATGACAATCCTTCCAGAGATGTGTTGCAGGAGCCTCCTTGGTCCCATGCTTCGGACAGGGCTGATTCAACAAACGCTCCAGATTCATCACCCCATCGCGCTGGGGCGGTTTACCTTTTCGGCGCTGCACATTAGCGTTAGCCACAAAATCTGAATCCGCTTTACGCTTACCATTATTCCCATGGCCTCCTTGGTTGTGCTTCTGTCCCTTCGCACCGCCATTCTTCTTTCCCTTCTCCGGTTTCTCATTATCAAAATCGGGATCCTTGGTATTATCAGAATCGGCATACTTTACCAAGGCTGCCATGAGGGTTCCCATGTCGCTGCAGTGGCGCTTGAGCCGTCCCAACTTCATCTTCAGTGACTTAAACCGGCAATTGCGCTCCAGTGTGATAATCGCTTGACCAGCGTTAATCCGGTCGGACGAGTGTAAAACTTCTGAAACCCGGCGCACCCAATGAGTTGTGGACTCGTTCTCTCCTTGAACACAAGCATCCAGATCCACAATGGACATGGGTTGCTTGCACGTGTCTTTGAAATTGGCTATAAACCGGGCTTTCAACTGATCCCATGACTCGATGGAATTAGCTGGCAGATTTTTCAACCAAGTACGGGCTGTTCCCTCCAACATCATTGTGAAGTACTTTGCACAAGCTGTTTCATCTACATCTAGCATCTCCATTGCCATCTCATAACTCTCGACCCGCCTCGGTGGCTGATCCGCCTTGTAGTTAGGCACTTTGCGTGGACCCTTGAAATCTTTGGGCAAACGCACATTACGGAGAGCCGGAATAAGGCACGGCACTCCCCAGGAACTAAAGGCAAGCCCGGTGCCTCGTTCAACTGACGCTGCTGGCTAAACCTGGGCGGGTTGATAACGACCCAAAGCGGCATCCCTTCGTGCCCTGCCATGATCCACCACATCTTGAGCATTGCGATGCCGCGCGCTGCTAGACACCTCCGGTTCATCCATACGCCTACTTTAACTTGGGCTCGGACGAGGGGTTGAATGAATTCTATCCCGACTATATGAATATGCCTGCTGCTGTACCACGGCAGTTTGGAGAAGATCTCTCGCCCGCCGCGTCTCAACTGCTACTATTGAATCACCTTCCATCTGAATGGCCGCCAGGCGTGAAGCTGCGGCAATCATGTTATCCAGAGAGCTCGAGAAGTGACCCGGTGGTGTAGAAACGTATTGCAGCGGGTTATCTGTTTGTCGGGGTGGCTCCGTTATCCGTAGTTGATCCGGAACTGTCCTAGGCGCCTCTGTCCGGTTTGCAGCTACCGGATTGCTCGGCCCAGCGCCTGGCGTCTGAAAGAGATTTAACCCTTCGTAAACCGGCGACAGACGTGACCGGTACTTCCTTCGCATTACCTCCTCTGATGCGGTCCGATCCAGCATGAGCTGGTAATTACGTACTCAGATCCGCTATGATTGAGCATCCAAAGCGGCCCGTTCCTCAGCCATCCTAGCATCCTCAGCTGCCAGGTCCTCCTTAGCCTGTGCTATTTGGTCCTTCAGTTTCGCAACGTCCGATTGTGTTGATCCCGCGTCTCCGGGGTGACTGTTGCGGTCAACAAGGTCGCCCAGGCGTCCATCAAACCGGAGAGGACTTGCGCCGGACGGGGCGCCGGGACTCCTGCCGCGGCTGCTGATCCGTTATTCGTTGCTGCGGTGGATGAAGACTGCAACGGGCTGTGTTCCGGCCATGTAAACAACAACCCGACTTGGCGGTTCAAGGTGGTCTGGAATACTGTTGCCATCGGAATATCCTTCGAACACACCGCTATGAATCTGGTACAAGGACTCAGTTTCGCCAGTGGATGACTCATCGTCGGAGTATACGGCCGTCTCACCTTTAGACATCGGTTCAGATCCGATCCCATGGACACATCCTACGAACGCACGCTTCACAGCGGGCTTAACCCGGGCTAGACTCGCACGCTGAGCCGTCTCGGCGAGGTCGGTGCAGATGTCCGGCTCGAGGCCAGTTAGCGATCTTGCGATGAAGACATGAATTCTGCGAAGGGGACCCGGTACCCATACTCGATCGAGCTGGCCTCCGGGCCCCATCGCCGTCGTCGATGTAGAGCTTGCGCGGCGACTTTTGGTCATCCGGCGATCACGTACCCTTAAGTCCTTGAGCAGCCCTTCAAGAACTTCGACACCATCGTGCGATAGCCCCACGGTGGGTGCCAAGCTGTCGGGAATTAACACGTCAGATTTCCTCATGAAAGGACTTAGTCGTGGAGCCATCGCAACGGGTTAGCTTGAAGGGGTTAAACCGGACAAGGGACACGGGAGTTTATACTAGTTCGGCCCCTTCGATGAAGGTAAAAGCCTACGTCTAGTTGTGATGGGATTGATTAGGTTTCGTTGAACAGGGAGCGAAATACGCTTGCTTGAGTCTCGAGTTGTTGTTTGTTTTTCCTGAACCGCCGCTGGGTCGTCCCCTTATATACATGGGTTGACGCCCGGCCGGTCTACAGAGTCCCGAGGCTGACTCATACAAGTGTTCGGCTAGGTCTCTCCTTTCCTTATCTTACAACACAAGTTACATGACTATGGCGGTTTACCACTACGGGCCCTAATCCGCCTTTGGGCTCCGGGCCTCTAAGCTTCATAGTAAAACACCATCTTCTGAGTCTTGTGGGCTTCAATATAGTTGAGGGTGAACCGGCCCCTCCTGGGCGGTTTACACTCAGTAGTAATATCCCCAACAGCTGGCATACTCGAGAATCTTGACTGGTTTCTCCTCATAGTTCAAATCACTATCCAACTGAATCGCTTCCAGCGGCACTGTATCTCTCAGCGGTATATCAGCCATCTCTGCGTGGCACTTCCTTAACTGGGAAACGTGGAACACATCGTGAACTCCTGACAATCCTTCGGGCAATTCCAATTTGTAAGCAACTTCTCCCATTCGCTCCAGAACTTTGTAGGGTCCCACAAAACGTGGTGCTAACTTTCCCTTAACTCCAAAGCGCTTAACTCCCCGAAGTGGAGATACACGAAGATAAACTGTGTCTCCGACTTTGTAAACTGTCTCCTTGCGTTTTGAATCTGCATAGCTCTTCTGCCTGGACTGGGCTACCTTGAGCCTATCACGAATCAACTTCACCTTCTGTTCAGACTCCTTAACCAAATCTGGTCCAAACAACTGGCGGTCTCCAACTTCATCCCATGATAACGGGGTCCTGCACCTCCTTCCGTACAAAGCTTCGAAAGGGGCCATCTTCAAACTAGATTGATAACTGATGTTGTAGGAGAACTCTGCATATGGTCAATTATCATCCCAACTAGATCCATAATCTAGCGCACAAGCTCTCAGCATATCCTACAAAATCTTATTGACTCTCTCGGTCTGTCCATTTGTCTGCGGGTGAAAAGCTGTACTGAACTCTAGCCTGGTACCCAAAGTTTCGTGCAACTGATTCCAGAACTTTGAGGTAAACTTGGTTCCTCTATCACATACAATACTCCTCGGAACTCCATGCAGACATACGATCCTGGTCATGTAGATCTTAGCCAACTTAGCACTAGTGTAAGTGGTCTTCACTGGGATGAAATGAGCTACCTTCATCAAACGATCAACTACAACCCGAAATCGAGTCATAGCCTGAATGAGTCCTGGGCAATCCTGTGACAAAATCCATGCCTAACTTATCCCACTTCCATTCGGGTATCGGCAATGGCTGTAACAATCCGGCTGGCTTCTGATGCTCTGCCTTCACTCTCTGACAAACATCACAAACTGCTACATACTCCGCAATATCCTTCTTCATCCCAGTCCACCAGAAAGTATCCTTCAAATCCAAATACATCTTGGTATTTCCTGGGTGAATTGAATATGGTGAATCATGGGCCTCCTGTAGAATCAACTTCCTGATCTCCGGATCATTAGGCACATAAACGCGGTCCTCAAACCATAAGGTATCGTGCTCATCCTCACGAAATCCTTTAGCTTTTCCTTTGCTCATTTTCTCCTTTATAGAGGCAATATCCTTGTCGGTCTTCTGAGCTTCTCTGATCATATCCATCTGGGTTGACTGAATCTCCAATGTTGCCACATAGCCTCTCGGAACTATCTCTAAACATAGTTCGCAAAGGTCCTCGGCTAACTCCTTTGGTAACTCTCCAGTCATGAGTGTGTTGACATGGATCTTACGGCTCAACGCATCAGCTACTACGTTAGCCTTTCCGGGGTGATAATGCAATCTCATGTCATAATCCTAGATGAGTTCCAACCATCTCCTTTGCCTGAGATTCAACTCCTTCTGTGTGAAAATGTACGTCAAACTCTTGTGATCCGTGTACACCTCACAATGGTTTCCGATGAGAATGTGTCTCCATGTCTTCAACGCATGCACTACCGCTGCTAACTCCAAATAATGGGTGGCATAATTCAGCTCATGAGGCTTAAGCTGTCGAGAAGCATACTAAACAACTCTTCCTTCCTGCATAAGCACGGCTCCAAGTCCTCGACGTGAAGCGTCGCAATACACCTCATAATCCTTGCGCTGATCCGGCAAAATCAACACTGGCGATGTAACCAAACGTTTCTTCAACTCTTGGAAAACTGGCCTCACATTCCTCAGTCCATTTGAACTTGGTGTCTTTCTTTAACAATTCCATCATAGGCTTCACAATCTTCGAGAAATTCTCAATGAATCTCCGGTAATATCCTGCCAGCCCAACAAAACTCCGGATCTCTCCAACTGTTGTTGGTGCTACCCAATTTGTCACAGTGACAACCTTGGTGGGATCTACTGCTATTCCTTCTCCGGACATAACATGTCCGAGGAATCCAACTTCCTTCAACCAAAACTCACATTTGCTGAACTTGGCATATAACTGATGTTCTCTGAGCTTCTCCAGTACCAAGCGCAAATGCTCCTTATGCTCTTCCTTATTCTTCGAGTAAACCAAAATATCATCAATGAACACCACGACGAACTTATCCAAAAACTCCATAAACACCTTGTTCATCATGTTCATGAAATACGCAGGTGTGTTAGTCAGACCAAATGACATAACGGTATACTCATATAGCCCATACCTGGTGGTAAAAGCTATCTTAGGTATATCCTGCTCTCGAATCTTCAATTGATGGTATCCTAATCGCAAATCGATCTTGGAAAATACCTTAGCTCCTTGCAATTGGTCAAACAAATCATTGATCATCGGCAGTGGGTACTTGTTTTTGATGGTCACTTCATTCAGTCCTCGATAATCAACAACCATCCTTAAAGATCCATCCTTCTTCTCCACTAGAAGCACTGGTGATCCCCAAGGTGAAGAACTTGGGCGAATATATCCTTTATCCAATAACTCCTTAATTTGTTTCTTAATTTCCTCCAAATCTTGTGCGGGCATCCGGTACGGTCTCTTAGATATCGGCCCTGTGCCTGGCAAAAGGTCAATCAAAAATTCAATGTCTCTATCCAGTGGCATGCCTGGCAACTCTTAGGGAAATACATCAGGGAAATCCTTCACCACTGGTATTTCCTCCTGCACAACTCCTGATAAGGAATTTACTTGTGTGCTCTTCGGCTCATGCCGTGATACATACTTGATCCTTCTTCCTTCTGGGGTGGTAAGCAAAATTGACTTACTAGCGCAATCGATGTTTCCTCCATACATCGATAGCCAATCCATACCCAGAATTACATCCAAACCTTGTGATTACAAAATGATCAAATCCGCGGGGAAAACATGCCTACCTATACTCAATGGCACTTGAAAACATCCTCGACTCGCCATATACTCCGCTCCTGGTGAGCTTACTAACATAGGTGTTCTAAGAACCTTGGTGGGCAGTTTATACTTATCCACAAATACCCTTGATATGTATGAATGCAATGCACCAGTATCAAAAAGAACGATTGCAGTAAACGACTTAACCAAAAACTTACCTATTACTGCATCTGGCTGGGCTTCAACCTCCTCCACATTAACGTGGTTCACCTGTCCCCTGTTGAAAGGGTTCGGCTTCTTTCTTGAGCTTCCATTGCCATTCCCATTCTGGGCTTCAGGACATACATTGGTGTAATGTCCAGTCTTCTGGCACTTGAAGCAAGTGACTTGGTTCAGGTCTCTCTTGGCTGGGGTTGACGGGTTGGTACGGTTCTGGCCGTTGCTTCGTCCATTCCCGTTACCATTCTTAGGGCCATTATGGTTGTGCGAGCTACCTCCTCCATGGGTATGCTGGAAATGTCCTCCCGATTTCGGGGTAAAACGTGGCTTCTGCTGAGCTCCAAAATTGTACTTCCCTTGTCCATACTTCCTCTTGCGGTTCTCAATCTGCTGCTGCTTCCCTTCAATCATAAGAGCACGATCTACCAACTCCTGATAATTGTTGAAGGTTGCTACCATCAACTGCATGCTCAGCTCATCATTCAGCCCTTCCAGAAACTTCTCCTGCTTAGCTGCATCCGTAGCAATGTCATCTGGGGCATAACGTGCTATCTTACTAAAGTCATCCACATACTGGCCAACTGTCCGTCCTCCTTGGCGCAAGTTGCGAAAATCATGCTTCTTCATGGCCATAGCTCATGCTGAAACATGGGCAGTACGGAAAGCCTGCTGAAACTGATCCCATGTGACAGTGTCGATAGGATAAGTGGCTGTGAAATTCTCCCACCATGATGATGTGGTTCCTTCCAGCTGATGTGCGGCAAACCGCACCCTCTCCGCATCTGTGCATCCTGAAGTGGTTAACTCCCTTGCTGTCTTGCGGAGCCAATCATCTGCAACTATCGACTCGGTGCTACTGGAGAACACCGGCGGATTCATTTTAAGGAAACTGGTTAAGTGATCAACAGGTGGTGGTGGTGGTGGGTTGTTGTTGTTGTTCCCCTGATTCTGATTCTGGACTAGCAACTGCATCAACGCATTCTGCTGCTGGATCAACTGAGTGAGCTCCGGTGGGAAAGCAAATCCATTGTCACGTCTTGGAGGCATCTGAGGGTTTAGAAAAGATGAGAATATAGAATAGAATGAGGTCTAGAGAGAAAACACTACCCATATGCACATGAGACAATAAAAAACAAATCACTTCATTCAATCAAACAAGGGCATACAACGTTCTAACTGGCATTACAAAAGTGCTCGGACTATGCTAGATACATGGGGGAATACTACTACTGTTATGGTGGTCGACTAGAAAAACTGCTCCGATGAAGATTCCATGGTATCTGCTCCAGCTTCATCAACATAGTCATCATCGCTATCGTCTGGGTCTGAGTCGGTGTCGTCGATGATGATGTAGTTCTCTGGACAAGTGCAATCATCTTGTCCTCCAGTTGCGGGAAATCCCATGAACACTCTTAGCTTCTTCTTCAGATCATCATTCTTCTCCACTAGTTTTGCTATTTCCTCCTCATATCCATCATGTGTAGACTTGAGTTCTTCCTCCAGCTCTGTGATCTTGGTCATGGCCTTCTTCAAGTCTAACATGCCTACGCACATCTGGTTCTCCTGGCGTCGAATGTGCTGGTTTAACTCCTGGACGAAAGCTGCGATTGATCTATCCTTCCTGGTGCTGATCATCTCCCATTGCTCATCTCAGCGCCCACAAATCTGGTAGATAGTATCCTTGAGATCCTTGTGGTAAACTTCTCCAATATGTCCCATTGTGATGTGGGCTGCCATGCTCTTTTCTAGACTCCAGGTTGGTGCATCAAAGGAAAACTCTATGGGCTCAGTGACGGGCATGAACGTTCTTCCTGGAACTTGAACTTGAACCATCCAGCGCTCCTCTTCAGGTAAAGTGGCGTTGTAGGTCCCGATGAAGCTTGGTACTCCGATTTTCAGGTATCTAGTGACTTCCTTCAAGTGACGTCCAAAGGGTGTATCTTCATCCGGTTGCGTGAACTTGTTCCTTGCATCCGCCATCCTAAAAGAGTAGAAAAGATGAGTAGTCAGAAATGAGAAGAGAGAGTAGTGATCTAGGGCTTTTAGCTTAGTGGTCGTGTCCTACAGTCAGCGTGTGCTCTAATACCATCTTGTAGCGACCAGACCTCAAACAATCCGATCTCTATGGATCAGTGTCATCCCTGGATCAGTAATGCTGACACGCACAATACTTGAGGGATTTATAAGAGAGTAGCAATCACACACTTATTACATCGAATGTCTCAAAGAGAACTCATTATAATAAATATGGCTTAAGGCCATCTAATAACGATAACAGCGGAAGGCTTGGAAGATAAGTGAGTCCATCAACTCCAACGGCATCACTGAGTATAGAACCACGACCTAAAGGCACCTTACTCGTCGTCTGAAAAGTCTGCAACATGAACGTTGCAGCCCGAAATGGGTCAGCACATGGAATATGCTGGCAATGTAACACATAGATAGTAATGAAAGAATAAAGCTATACTACATGCATATATGGCTGGTGGAAAGCTATATGGTTACAGTTTTGCATAAAGCCAATTTTTCCCTACTGCAAAGGAATAATTTTATTTAACTATCCTGGTGGTTGTTAAACATTGAGAGTGTAGACACCCTCTCAATCCCAATTAAACATCATCATTAAAACCCCAACAATATTAATTAAGAGTAACATGATGAGATTCACATGATAATCCAAGTACTAGATACTCAAGATGTCCATAACCAGGGACACGGCTAACCATGATTAGTTTATACACTCTGTAGAGGTTTGCGCACTTTTCCCCACAAGACTCGATCTCCTCCGTTGGGATTCTCGCACTACATGGTGTTTGACAAACGGATGACCGAGACATAAGTCTTTCAGAAGCGCTAGCACCTTACGATCGGGTAGACCGTTACACCTACTTTCCCCTACATTTGCTAGTCTACCACTGTAAGAGTTCGCACGACTTAATCAACTATGCTAGAGCCCATAGTAGCTTGTGGCTGCACACGGAAGTTTCTAGCATGAATAATCTCATGATCCCTTTGAGCCTGGGTGGCGGTCCATAAAGAAAAACAGGCCATCGCTGGTATACCCAGGTGCCTCAATCCACCCAGATGTGTGCTAAAGTTGCCACCTTAAATAACCATTAATTAAAAAAACTCACATCTGTCATGGATACACTCACCCAATCCACGTCTACTATCATAGCATGGCATAATAAGAAAACATAGAGTAACTCCCAAGGGTTTGATAATAAAACAGGTAATAGGCACTACCTCATCTACTTCCCAAAATCCCACATATTAACAGATCCTAATCATGCAATTGTTTGAGGATTGGTCTAATGCAATAAAATTGGGTAGTAAAGAGGTATGATCAAAGTGTTACTTGCCTTGCTGATGATCCGCGAAACCTAGAGATTCGAAGTAGCAAGCAGCGCACTCCGGGTACTCTATCGCAAACAAACAAGCATACAATAAGTACTCATCTAATGCACAGGTAAAACTCAAATAAGAGATCTAACCATAAAGTTCAACTTAAGAACTCTGGTTTGCAAAAAGAATCAAATCAAACAAAGCAACGAAAGTCAAACGGCGAAAGAAACAAGCTTCATTTACTAATCTGGACCTAAGTCAAATTTTTCAGCAGAAAAAAACTTGTTTGAGTTGGTTAAACGGAAAGAGGGTTTCGAGACGAAACTCTAGGCGCTTGAATCGCCTGATTTTGTTAAACGAGCGAAAAGTTATACTAAAATGAAAATAGGATCTGAAATCACGATCAGAAATAATCGCGGAAAATCCGAGAAAAAAACTGACGAACAGGCTAACGAACGAACGTTCGCTGTCTGCGGCTAAACAACGAAAACCGTTTGTTAAAACGAACGTACGGACGAACGTCCGCTAAATAAACTGAACCGAAAAAAACAGATCTAGGGTTTTAATAAAACGAACGAAAAACCGGCGGAAAACCGCCGGTGGCGAGGCGGCGGCTCACTCCGGGGAGGGGGCGGCAGGGTCGGCGGGTCGGCGGCGGGGTCCGCAGGGTCGGCGGGGTCAGCTCTGCGGCGTCGGTGGCGGCGCGGCGCGCAAAGCGGCGGCATTGGCGTGGAATCCGGGCAGCGGCGCGGCGGCAATGGCGACGGTGGCGGCGGCGGCTTAGGGTTAGGGTTTAGTCACGGGGCGGCCTGGTGGCTCGTGGGCTCGGCGGCGCATTATAAAGGCCCCGGCCAGGCGGAGTCCTGGCCGAACACGACCCAAAGTCGGTTTCGGTTTTTTTAACATTACGCGCAAAAAAACAAATAAAATAAATACTAAACGGACTCCAAAAATCCCGAAATAAAATTTCCCTGACTTATAAAATCAAGCCGATTCAGGTGAACATTTATTTGGGGCCTAAATGCAATTTTGAAAAACGCGCATTTTTCATAAATTCAAATAAAATAGCAATAAACTCCAAAATAAAATCTTATTTGATTTTATTTTCAAAACCTCAATATTTCTTTATTTTGGGAAAGTCATTTTATTCCCTCTCTCTTATTTTTATAGTAGAAATAGTTGAAGATAAAATAAATAAAATCAAATGATCCTATTTTCAAAAATTTGAGAAAACTCAAAAATGAAAATAACGAAATTCCCAACTCTCTCCGTGGGTCCTTGAGTTGCGTGAAATTTCTAGGATCAAGGCAAAAATGCAATAAAATATGATATGCAATGACGATCTATGTATAACATTCCAAATTGGAAATTTGGGATGTTACATGATCCTATCTATATGCATATGCAGATGCTCATGAAAAATGCTTATGCAGTGATTTGGAATGCTCATGCATGCATGCGATCTAGGTTGGGGCCCCCCTACAGCTCTTCTTTATTTTCTCTTGCACGGGATCATCGCCCCGGCTTTGTACAAGGGGTTACATGCAGCTGAGGCAAGGCCTGTACAAATGGGTGGCTACTGGGCAGGGCCCGGCAGCCTCACGCCTTACGGGTTGAACTTGTGGAGATGCTCAATATTCCATGAGTTTTGCAACTGAGTGCCATCTCCGGTCTCCAGCCGGACTGCGCCAGGTCTAGTGACACGTACTACCCGCTAAGGGCCTTCCCACTTTGGTGACAACTTGTGTGTACCCTTGGTGGACTGAACGCGCCTAAGGACAAGGTCACCTTCCTCAAAACACTGGGCATGAACCCTGCGGCTATTATAGCGAGGCATGGCTTGTTGATAGCGTGCATCATGTGTAGCATCTCGGAGACGGTTCTCCTCGAGTAGCATAGCGTCGGCACGCCCGTGCTGATCTTGCATGATTTCATCGTAAGCAAGTACTCAAGGCGACCCGTAAATGAGTTCTGTGGGGATAACTGCTTCTGCCCCGTAGACCAGTGAGAAGGGAGTCTGCCCGGTAGCTCGGTTTGGTGTCGTTCTGAGGGACCAAAGAACCACCGGCAGCTCCTCGATCCACCGCTTGCCGTGCTTCTCCAGCGTATCAAAGGTTCTTGTCTTGATTCCGCGTAGCACTTCAGCGTTCGCCCTCTCAGCTTGTCCATTTCTCTGGGGGTGTGCCATAGAGGTGAATGAGATCTTGCATCCGAGGGCATGAACATATTGCATGAAGGTGTGACTCGTGAACTGGGTGTCGTTGTTGGTGATGATCCCTGCCGGAACTCCAAAACAACACACCAGATCTTTCAAGAACTTGATAGCTGACTGGGCAGTCACTTCCAGCCACTTTGTAAACTTTTCGATGGCAACAAACAAGAATTCAAAGCCCCGGATTGCTCGGGGGAAGGGGCCAAGGATGTCGAGCCCCCAGACTGAAAATGGCCATGAAAGAGGGATTGTCTGAACTGCTTGGGCAGGCAGGTGAGTTTTCTTGGAATGGAACTGGCAGGCTTCACACTTAGTGACTAGCTGAAAGTGCGTTATATCGACTAGAGGGGGGGTGAATAGGCGATTTTTATGAATTTTACAAATTCTTCACTGAGGAATTTGCCGGTGAGGAAATTCCTTAGCGAAGAAATACATGCAGCGGAATAAGTACTCAGAAGTAAGCATAGCAGATTACTGGCATAGTCATCATGATGAAATGAGGACAATCACAGAGTACAAAAAGCGTAATCACAGGATAACACAAGATGAAGACAAACAGACTGAAGAAATTGAACTGAGGAAATTGAGAAAGTCTTCAGTCAAAGTCTTCAAACACAGATATGACAAACACTCAACACAGTAATGAGGAAATGAAAGGGTTGAGGAAATAGAACCAGTTAGGTTGGTGAAGACAATGATTTGGTAGACCAGTTCCAACTGCTGTCTCGGTTATGCGTCTGGTTGGAGCGGCCGAGTATTTAAACTCGAGGACACGCAGTCCGGACACCCGATCGCGAGCACGCAGCTCAGACACCAAGTCCTCACCGTATTCTCCTTGAACTAAGGCCACGCAGACCTCGTCCAATCACTCGTGGTAAGTCTTCAGCGACTTCCAAACCTTCACATACTTGGTCACCCGCATCCACAATTCCTCTTGATGTTCTAGACCTTGACGCCTAACCGTCTGGAAGAAGCACAGTCTTCAAAGGTAAAAGCGTCGGATCCACGCTGGATCAATTTCTTCATGATGCTCAATCACTTTGGGTTTGTTGGGGTTTGGTTTTGGGTTTTTCCTCACTTGATGATTTTCGCCAAAGTCCTCGGAGGATGGGTTGCTCTCAAATGACAAGTGTCAAGTTCTCTCGAGCAGCCAACCAACTAGTGGTTGTGGGGCGGCTATTTATAGCCTCGGGAGCAGCCCGACATGATAAGACATAAATGCCCTTAAATGATATGACCGTTAGGTGGAGATATTTTGGGACAGTGGCAAGAAGACAAAGAACGGTCGGAAGTTGGAACATCAAATTCCTCGGGGCTATCATGTTCCTCATCGTGTAGGCAATTCAGACTGGCGAATTCCTAACTCCTCGGGCCGAACAAATTCCTCGGTGACGTAAGAGCTTCGTCTCATCCATCAAGAAATTGACTGAACTGTATGAGATTTCCAAAGGCTTCACTCGAAGGGATTTGTAGGTGAGGATTTTGAGTTGAGCATCAAATGGAAATTTCTCCTTAGTATTTCCTCGACCCCCTTTAACAGTACGGTGTTTCCTATGACTCAAGAAAGAGAAAATGAAACTACGAAAACAAAAGTCTTCACGCTTCATATTCCTCAAGCGATTACCAAGTCTTCAGAATCACACCAATTTCTTCACTTTCAAAGTCTTCAGAAAGTCTTCAGAATATCAAATTCTTCAGATGAAGAAATTCATTTTTAGGGGTCGACTTTCTCTGTAAATATCAAACTCCTCATAGACTTATAGACCTGTGTACACTCACAAACGCATTAGTTACTTAACCTATAAGTCTTCAATACACCAAAATCACTAAGGGGCACTAGATGCACTTACAATCTCCCCCTTTTTGGTGATTGATGACAATACAGGTTAAGTTTTCAACGGGGATAAATATATGAAGTGTAAATACTGATAATGAGGATTTTGATTGCAAGATATAGAAGAACTCCCCAAAGATGTGCATAGTGAGGAAATTGCTTTTGAGGCAATGCACATTTGAAGAATTGAATCATGGAGATCTCCCCCTATATCTTGTAATTCATACACGCATTTGACATATAATATGAGGAATTTGAAATGCATGATGAAATATGGTGCTTGATGTTATGCAATGAAACACACAAAGAGTATCAGAGCCCAAGGGCCGAATTGGATCAGAGCATAACAAGTATCAAAACTACTTCTAATCAGAGCATAGAGCAAAAGCATAATGCATCAGAAGTATCAAAGCACCATCGGGTTTAAGATTACAACTCAATCCAATAAAAGGTTTCAGAAGAACGAGAGTTGTAACTTAATAAAATACTGTATATAGACAAAAACGAGACCCGCTTGAAGACTAACTCAAATTTCTCCCCCTTTGTCATCGAATGACCAAAAGGATCGAAACTGAGGACTAACGCTCTTGAAGAATATCAAGTTGAAGATGGAGCGCCAGCATTGTCGGGGTTGTTCGTTGAGGTAGGACCAGCAGCAGTGTCTTCCAAATCTTCATTTTCATCAGTGTCGCGAGATGAAGAATAGGAGCTGGCCACCAAGGAAGGAACTTTGACTTTCTTGAATTTCTTCGAGGAGGTGCAGACCACCAAATTCTTCCTTGAGTCCCATTGATTGCAGTTCTTCTTCATTGTAGACATGTGAAAGAACAGCCCAGTGCGCTTGAAGGTTTCATGAAGATAGTAGTGGTTTTTCTTCACTGCATTGTGAGTTGAGGTCATGTTGTAAAGAATAGTACCAAACCGACGTTGACCCACTTGTGATTGCGATCAACCTTCCGATGAAGACCGAGGAGTAACTCACGATCACCATCACCACGGGTGCGCTTCCTTGAGGATTTTGCTTAACTGAGGTATTTGCTGCAGAGTCATGAGTGGCAGAGTCATCATTGGTGGAGTAAGATGCTGCTTTGCGAAACTGTCCATCCAATGGACGAATGCCTTCATCTATCACAGCAGAGCCTTTCCCTTTTCATCACCGAGGCAATTGGCCGCTTGAGGACTTCAATAGGGGCAGTAGCTGCAAAGTGGTTCAAAGTGTCACCTTTGTAATTCAGTGAAGATCTTGACCTGATGAATCTCATGATCCAAGGTGCATAAGGTTTCAGCTCAAAAGGTGACATGGCAATGTTAGCCAGAGTCCTCATGAAGAAATCATGGAAATTGACGGGAACGCCATGGATGATGTTGAAAAGCATATTCTTCATGATGCCAACGACTTCTTCATCATTCGAGTCGTGGCCCTTGATAGGACTCATAGTCTTCGACAAAATTCGATAGACTGTTCGAGGCACATATAACAATTCCTTGACGAGGAATTTGGTCCTTGGAGCTTGCCTTGGTTTCAAAGGCTTCATCAGCACTTGCATATAGTGATTTGAAAGTTCCTTTTCTTCATAGATGCGACGTGCACCGCCAATCGGAGGACTAAGTGGAAGGGCACGGCAATTCACTTTGCCGGAGCCTTGTAGTGAGTGTTCTCGTCATCCAATCCAAGACCCATGAAGTCACATCTTCAGCGTCTCGGTGATGTGAAGTGTTGCATAGAACTCAAGAATTAGCTCTTCATTCCAATCACATATATCGATGCAAAAGTTGAGAAGACCTGCATCGTGAAGAACACTTAGAACGGGCTCAAAGCTCCGGCAATGACTCCATATCCACATGAGGAATATGAGCATGATCAAGATTTTGTCCTTGTTGAAAAGCACCGAGGAATAGAAGTTGGCTTGACTGCAGTCCGAAGCGCCTCTTCCTAATCCGAGCAGAGTCATAGGGATTATATTCAATGAAGAACACATGCTCGAAGAAAGAAATCCTTAGCCTTGAACTTTTGCTTGGTCGAGAAAGGATTCTTCGCTTTGGCGAGAGGGTGTCACCAATTGCATCACCACCTCTGAACCATAAGTTCAGGTTCTTCACTTGAGGAATTTCTTGATCCTCAACATGTGCGGTCGAGGAATTTCAGCAGCAGCAGCAGCTTCATCAAGATCGTGGGCTGGAATTTCTTCATGCACAGGACTCGTGGGTTGATTTTCTTCGAGTCGATCCGAACAGTTGCGGTGGGAGTGAGGAACTTGTTGAAGCGGGGTGAAGAGCGGAGTATTGGGATGTTGATCTTCCCAAAAGTCATCATTGATTACTGGAGTGGTGCATCCAATATCCACATCTTCATTTTCAATATCCTCAGCACCACCTTGAGGAATTTCATGGTCTGATGAGGGAATGACTGGGGTTGAAGGGACAGCTTCCACTTCAATTTCTTCATCGATCTTTTCGAGACGAAAGGTGAGATTGATGTTCCTCATCAGAACCGGTTGGCACTTCATATTCTTCTCCAAAAGGAACTACTTCCTTTGAAGGTATAGAGGAAATTGGAATAGCATCAATCGGATCTTCAACAGAGCTGGTCATTGGCTTCAATTTCTTCGCTGCCGAAGAATCTGACGCAGCTGATGCTTTCCTCTTCTTCACAGCAGCTCGCTCATGAGCCTTGGTTTTCTTCACATCCAAAGCAGATGGAAGAATTGAAACTGGGGTTGGTGCAGGAGGAGCTGAGGCATTTGGAGCAGAATCTTCAGGAGCAATTTCTTCAGGCGCACCACTAGTGGGTGCCCTGGCAGTTTCTTCAGCGGCTGGAATTGCTTCATCAGCCCTGGAATCAGCATGTTCTTCAAATAGTTGAGCTTCAGCCGTGTTGGCCTTTTTCTTCACTAGGCGAGCAGATGCTTCACTGAGGGTTTTCATGTTGCATAGGTGCAGCAACATTTGTGAGATTCTTCGTCGATTGATTTAATTTGGTCTTGACAACTTGCCAATCAGCATAGTACGTTTCAAAATTCTTGCTGAGGTTCTGAATTTCAGTTTGAGCTTGAAGAAGTTCCTCAGGTGTCATCTTGACAACATTTTTCTTCAGAAACCTCTCCTTCTTGTATTGAGCCTTTTTGATTTCCTTCGCTTTTCGAACTTCCATTTTCTTCACAATGAAGTGAGTCAACATATGACTTTGACCTGGTGTCAAAGGAAGATCAGGCAGAGGGGTATTGGGATCGTTGTGCCAAAGGTCGATGAAATCGAGGACTTTCTTCGGGTCCAAAAGCATTGGCACAGCTGTTCCCTTGGCTCTTGCGGCTCTAGCTTGACGGTCTCTGATGATTTCTTCAAGTTCTTCATCAGATGCCTCATCATCAGATGGCACGTGGACGACAAGCTGTTTCTTCTTCGGGCTGGGCCGAGGACCACGTCCAGCTGTAGCTTTTGTTTTCAGCAGCGTCGGGCCAGATGAAGAATTGAAAGCAGCTGAGGAATGTGCAGAGGTGCCTGAGGCAATTGAAAATCCAGCAGTCCTTTGACAAGTGGCTAGGTGCACTGGAACTGAAGGTTTGGACGGAGCAGCTGAGGACTTTGATGGAGCAGCAGTAGTGTGAGGAATTTGTTGCTGAGGAATTTGCCTGGTAGGAGCTGCTGAGGAACTTGGCCGTGAGGGCACAGATGAAGAAGCACTTGGCTTATAGGCAGACTTCTTTTGCATCGATTTCTTCGGCATGGCCGAGACCTCAGTGGCAGCAGCAGCGGCAGAATCCTCATTGAATTTCTTCACCGCTTCCTTTGCTTGCTTAGCCAACTTAGCTTGGCGTTTAGCCCATTCCTCAGGAAAGTCCTCACCGCGTTTGACGCTAGTGGGATCAGCTATTTGGCCTGGTGCCAAAGGAGCTCTTGGGCATGGAGGATTTAACGCGAATTTCTTCATGTACTTGGGTGTAACATAGCGGTATTCCTTCCATTCCGTGCCCATCTCCGCTCAATTTTCTCAAGACGCACCTTGCGCTGAGTTTTGCTTTCCTCATCGGTGTGCAATAGTCGTATATATTTCCTCGTGGATTTGAAAGCAGTCATGACCTCAGGTTTCTTTCCTCCTTCTGCGGCTTCTTACCATCTCGCCATTTTCTTCAGTGAGGAAATTGAACAATTGAGTTCTCTGAAGAAGTGTGCAGTTTTTCTTCGAGGAACGCTGCAAATGAGTTAAGTTGATGAGAACCTAGGGATTCAGCAGCGGACATTTGTACCGTGAACAGAGTATAGGTGCGAGGAATTTGAAGAGGTCATATGCTTCTCGGAGGGTTTTTCAAAAGAACAAGTTTGAGGATTTTGACCAGATGAGTTTTGAAGAATTTCAATAAGCGTTCTTTATCTTAGGTTCCAGAGTTGTATAGATCGAAGATCCACACAATTGAGGAATCTTGAAGAAAATCATAGCTTAGTGAAATGAGTCAAGAGATTTGAGGTGTTCATATGTGAAGAATTTGAAATAAACACCTTTGAGGATTTTGAAGAAAATTTGAGAATCAAAGCGAGTAAATAAAAGTAACTTTTAATTTACCCGAAGTGAAGAACACGACGAACTGAGATGAACAGTTTAGAAGTTCGTCCGTTCAGATCTTCTCCGCCCTAACTTGGCAGAGGAAATCAGCTACGGCGACGGCGGAGTGAAGAAATTCCACTTGTCGGCGCGAGTACGTCGGCGAAGAGGTCAAGGCAGTGAAGCTTTTCCTCACCGGCGACGATGGAGTAGCGGCGGCGCTAGGGTTTCGAGGAGCTCGAGCGGGAGAGAGATCGAGCGAGGTAAAAGAGTGAGGAAGGGAGAGAGGGGGGTATTTATAGCCACGGTGAAAAACGGCTCGTCCGAAGAATTAGGACGAACGTGCCCCTGACCGCTTCCCTTCTCACGACATGTGTCACCCACGTACAGTGTAGTGGAGATCGTGTACGATCGTGTACGATCGTGGGTGAATATAATAATGCATCGTGGGATGCGGAACGGTTTGAGCGGTAAAATAGAGGTTTGGATAAGATTCGTTTTAAAAGTTCCGTTCGCAATTTCTTCAGCTGTCAAGGACACAGTGAAGAATTTGAACGAGTTTCAAAGTAGAACGCACATGAAGAATTTGTGAATGGATTGGGTTGAGTATAGCATAGAGGGAAGGGTCCGATCACATTCACTTAGCGTAAAAAGCGACTTGAAGAAATAGCCATAAGTGAATGCTGTAGAGGACATAAATCCATATATATATATAGCCAATGAAGAAAGACGACGAAATAAAGTGAAGAATTTGCAAAGTTGAAGAATTTGAAAAACTCAAGAATTTCAAAAACTGAAGAATTTCAAAACTGAGGAAAAACTCAAATTGAAGATTTTCAACTTTGGTGGTGGCGTGACCCACCAGATAAGAATGATGATTTCAGACACAGCGCACAATTGTCGAGGGTTCTCGAGAATCAAATTCTTCATTAATTTCTTCACATTTAGAGTGTTATTCTTCATTGATTGAAGAAAAACGTTTCTTCATGTGTTGCACATCTAAGTCATCAATTTTGCATAAGTGTTAGGATGTGTGTCCTTTTCAAAGAACATTCGAAGATTCTAAGATATTTAGCTCACACCGCAACTTGCTAAATCTCTTCTCATCCAAGGGCTTAGTGAAGATATCAGCTAGCTGTTCTTCAGTCTTCACATGCTCGATGGAGATGTCGCCCTTCAACACATGATCACGAAGAAAATGATGACGAATTTGAATGTGCTTTGTCTTCGAGTGCTGAACTGGGTTGTGAGCAATCTTGATGGCACTCTCATTGTCACAATATAGAGGCACATTCTTCACGTTGATGCCGTAGTCCTTGAGGGTTTGCTTCATCCATAGTAATTGAGCACAACACGAGCCAGCAGCAATGTATTCAGCTTCAAAGAAGGGACGGTGATATACAGCTCTGCTTTCTTCGAGGACCAATGCACCAAAGATCGTCCGAGGAAATGACAAGTACCAGAAGTTGACTTGCGATCCACACGATCACCAAAGATAGTCGAGTCGAAATATCCAATGAGATCAAAAGTAGAGCCCTTGGGGTACCATAATCCTAGTGTTGGTGTGTGAGCTAGATATCAAGAATATGCTTCACAGCCTTATGGTGTGATTCCTTGGTGTAGCTTGAAATCGGGCACACATGCAAACACTAAGCATTATATCTGGCCTAGATGCACATAAGTACAATAAAGAACCAATCATGGAGCGGTATACCTTGTGATCAAGTCAATACCATTTTCATCGATTGCATAGATGGCCATTTGTGGGCATAGGAATTTTGACGCCTTTGCAATCTTGCATGCGAATTTCTTCAGGACATCTTTGAGGTATTTCTCCGAGATATGAATATGCCATTGTGTTGTTGATTTAATTTGAAGACCTAAGAAGAATTTCAACTCTCCCATCATAGACATTTGATATTCTTCACTCATCATATAAGCAAATTCATCACTATAACGTTGGTCAAGACAGCCAAAGATAATATCATCAACATATATTTGGCACACAAACAGTTCACCATCATATGATTTAGTAAAGAGAGTAGGGTCGAGTGAACCGGTGTGAAGCCATTCTTCACGAAGAATTCCTTCAATGTATCATACCACGCTTGAGGGGCTTGCTTGAGGCCATAGAGGGCCTTATTTAGTCTCAAGACTTTGTCGATTCTTTGGATCTTCAAAACCTGGGGTTGAGCAACATATACTTCTTCCTCAAGCTTACCATTGAGGAATGCACTTTTCACATCCATTTGATATAAAGTGATATTGTGATGGTTAGCATAGGCGAGTAATATGCTAATAGACTCAAGTCTAGCAACAGTGCAAAAGTTTCATCAAATCAATTCCTTCAACTGCGTGTAGCCTTGAGCTACTAGTCGTGCCTTATTCCTCACCACAAGACCATTTTCATCTTGCTTGTTGCGGTAGATCCACTTTGTGCCAATGATATTATGCTTGCGAGGATCTGGACGTTTGACCAGTTCCCACACGTTGTTGAGCTCGAACTGATGTAATTCTTCTTGCATGGCCTGAATCCACTCCGGCTCCAGAAATGCTTCATCTACCTTAGTGGGCTCTGTGATAGAGACAAAGGCATAGTGCCCACAAAAGTTAGATAAGTGTGAAGCTTTTGAGCGAGTGAGAGGACCTGGCGCTTCAATGTCATCAATGATCTTGTCAACTTGCACTTCTTTTGCAACGCGAGGATGAGCTGGTTGTCTTCGAGGAATTTGATCATTTTCCTCAAGACCATTTTCTTCACATTATCTTCAGTGCATCACTCGACGTTCTTCACAGTCTCGGAATGAATTCTTCAGCAGTTTCTTCATGAGGAATGACATCCTCGGTTGCCTTGAACCTGATGGAATCCTCGGTGCTGGTTCGCCTAACACGTAAGGTAGGTGCTCTCTTTGCGAGCCATTAGTTTCATCGAACCGCACATCTACAATGTCAACAATCTTGTGAAGTGTGATGTTGAAGACTCAGAGGTGTGCGAGTCCTTTCCGTAACCAAGCATAAAACCTTCATGTGCTTTCGGTGCAAATTTAGAGTGGTGGTGAGGATCTCTAATCCAGCATTTAGCAATCAAGACTTTGAAATAACTTACATTGGGTTTCTTGTCGTTGAGGAGTTCATAGGCAGTCTTCTTGAAGAATTTGTGAAGATATACTCTGTTGATGATGTGGCACGCAGTGTCAATTGCTTCAATCCGTAAACGACTAGGCGTTTTGTATTCATCAAGCATAGTGCGAGCCATCTCAACAAGAGTTCTGTTCTTGCGCTCCACGACGCCATTTTGCTGAGGAGTATAAGGAGCAGATAACTCATGAGTAATACCAAGTTCATCAAGATAGTCATCAAGACCGGAATTCTTGAACTCAGTTCCATTGTCACTTCTGATGTGCTTGATCTTCACACCAAAGTTGGTTGAAGCCCTCGAGGAAAATCGTTTGAAGATTTCCTGCACTTGATTTTTGTAAGTAACAATGTGTACCCATGTGTAGCGAGAGTAATCATCAACAATAACAAAGCCATATAGAGATGCATCATTAGTGACGGCTGAGTAATGGTTGGGACCAAGAGGTCCATGTGAAGCAATTCAAGGGACGAGTAGTGGTCATGATAGTCTTATTGGATGCTTGGCCTTGGTCATTTTTCCAGCTTCACAGTTCCGCATAAGTGATCCTTGAGGAATTTGACATTCTCAATGCCAATGACATGCTTCTTCTTCGCAAGTGTGTGCAAATTCCTCATGCCTGCGTGACCAAGTCGTCGATGCCATAGCCAGCCTTCTGAAGCTTTTGCAAGTAGACACATGGCTGGTTGTGGTCCTGTGGAAAAATCTACAATATACAAGTCTCCTCTCCTAAAGCCTTCGAAGACTTTGGAATTGTCGACTTCCATAAGCACAACACAACGATACTTGCCAAAATAACAACCATATCAAGATCACAAAGCATTGAGATCGACATGAGGTTATATCCTAAAGACTCAACAAGCATGACTTTGTCCATGTGCATGTCCTTAGAGATAGCAACCTTACCAAGTCCCAATACGACTTTTGCCTTTGTCAAGAAAGATGATATGCTTCAGATGTGACGGTGATAAGGAGCATCCATCAATAGATTCTTGTCACCAATCATGTGATTTGTACATCCACTATCGAGAACCCACTCGGTGGCTTTGGGTTGATCATCCTGCAGATGAATTAGTACAACTTACGATCTCATATACTTCATCGATGAAGAATATGATGTCAAGTTCATCGATGAATTTCATCACCAAGATTCAGATAAGCAAGATGAGGACGTGTGAAATGAAAGTTCATTTCATCATGATTAGCCTGCGTCCTTTCAGGCAATTTTGTCAGGCCCCCAGCAAATTCTTCAGACGTTTGAGGCACGTCTGGAGACCTGACCCCTGCAGAAGAGATTAGTTCTTTTCTTCACCACCCACATCTGAAGGGGTGGCAAAGAGTTCATCATTCTGCGAGCACCATATGAGAATGGTGGCATAGAGGCCAAACCATTTCGTTTCACATAAGAGGGGTTAGGGTAAGCATATGAATAAGCAGAGAAATTCTTCGAGGACTTATGAACATAATGGTTTGAAGAATAATGCACATATTCATAGCCCTTAGCTCTACCCTGCGAAATAGAGTTATTAGCACGATGATAATCATATGAGGACATTGATCCTTTTGAGGAATTTGATCCACGTGAGGAATTTGGTCCGTATGAGGACTTGGATCCATATGAAGAATTTTGTCCATATGAAGAATTTGATCTGGGGTTCCTTTTCTTCACGGTGGTGTCATGAGGACATTCACCAAGACTTTCAAGACATTTCTTGGGAACCCAGATTTTCTTCATAGGGGACCGTTCTGCAGCTTAGTGCCAACATATCTAGCAAATACTTCACCATTCTGATTTTTGAACAGTTTGTAGTTTGAGTCAAATGACTCATCATCGAATGAGGAAATTCACATGTAAAACCAGATAAGGTAGATGGATCAATCTGGAGGTCCCTTTGCAGAACCCATGAGGTTTTGGGATACTTGCTCGGGCTTCCAAATGTTCCATCAAGCATTGAGTTTCCTCTCAAAGGCAATACCCTCTTTCCTAGGGTTCTGTTGAGGATCTGCTTTTAAGCACATCACAAAGTCGATGCCCTTTGAGGCTTTTGTACATGCTGTCATGTACAATTCCTTCAATCTGCATCGTCGGTGATACTAGCAATGTCCTCGGTGAGGAATTAGTGATAGCAGAGGCGGTGAAGAATTTGTAACAGTTGAAGCATTTGAACATTCAGTGAAGAATTAGCAGATTCACGCTCAATGCACTTTAAACATGGAGGAACAAATTCTTCTTGAGAAGCGCTGATTTGTTGAGCAAGTAATGAATCGCGCTCCTTCGAAGATCTTCATAACTCGCTCTTAGCTTCTCAAGATCTTGCTTTCTTTGAAGAAATTCATAAGAAAGTTTCTCATGATCGATAAGAGAGTGTTATGATGACCTTGAAGGCTGTCAAGCCTAGACCGAACTTTCAAGATTTTCGCTAGGGCTTGAGTGCGATCCATTTCTTCACCTAACATATCATCACTTTTATCTAGCATGATTTGAACTTTTCAAAAGCCCTTTGTTGTTTTATAGCAATCTTAGCAAGTTTAGAGTAGCTGGGCTTGAGATCCTCATCGATTCATTTTCACTAGATTCGAGGAGGTGTAATTGAGTACCTTGGCACCTTTTGCCATGAAGCAATAGGTGGGGCGTAGTCATCATTTTCCTCATCGGGTTTGTTGGCGGAGTCATTTTCTTGATGTTGAAGATGGATTTGCTGGCGTAAGCGATAGCAAGAGCCGACTAGCCACACCAGATTCGGATTCTTCGACACCTCCTCTTCCTCATTTTCCTCGATTCAGCTTCAGAGTCCATTTCCTTGCCAATGAATGCCCGAGCCTTTTTGGAGCTGCTCTTCTTGTGAGGAGAAGGCCTTGAGGATTTTGATGATGAAGATTTTGATGATTTCTTCTTCTTCTTCACGTCATCAGAACTGTAATCCTTGTGTTTCTTCTTCTTCAATTCCTTTTCCCATCGAGGACAATCTTGGATATAGTGACCAGGTTTCTTGCATTTGTGGCAAAGTCTTCGCTTATAGTCACTAGATGAGGAATCACCGCTTTTGAGGATTTTCCAAAACGACCACGTCTTGTGAATTTCTGAATTTCTTCACAAGCAGTGCTAGCTCTGCCAAATTCTTCGTGTCTCCAAGGCTACTAGCGAGTCTTCACTCTCGATTCAGATTCAGCCTTGGCCTTCGAGGCACGTGTTCTTCCATAGCCGTAACCATAGAGATCTCTCTTTTCAAGAAGTGGAACTCGTGAGTATTTAGCCTTCGAGGATATCAGCAGGATCAAGAGACTTGTAGTCAGCTCGTTCTTGTATCATCGGTGCGAGTGTCAAATGAGGAATCAAGCGATCTTAGCAATTTCTTCACCACCTCATGGTCGGTGATGTCAAGGCACCAGTGCTTGAAGCTCATTTGAGATGTCGGTGAGGCGATCGAAGGTTTGTTGAACATTTTCGTTGTCGAGTCTTTTGAAGCGGTTGAAGAGATTCGAAGAACATCAACTCGAGAGTCACGCTGAGTTGAAACGCCTTCATTTACTTTGGACAGCCTGTCCCGTATGAGTTTGGCGATTCCAAAGCACTCACTCTTCCATATTGGCCTTTGCTCGGATGGCCACATATGATATTCTTCGCTTGAGAATCGAGTTGCTTGAATCTCTTCACATCAGCATCATTCGTAGAGGGTGTGGTGAGGAAACACCTTTTGTCACAACATACCGTAGATCGTTGTCAATTGCTTCAAGATGCATTCGCATTTTGTTCTTCCAAGAGGGGTAGTCCGTCCCATCAAGGTAGGACACCCTGCTGAGACCTTGATCATACCTGCGGTCGACATAACTAAAACTCCGGTGGTTAAACTAAAATCACACGTAACAAGGGAGTACCTTGCTCGATACCAATTGAAAGTCGTTATATCGACTAGAGGGGGTGAATAGGCGATTTTATGAATTTACAAATTCTTCACCGAGGAATTTGCGGTGAGGAAATTCCTTAGCGAAGAAATACATGCAGCGGAATAAGTACTCAGAAGTAAGCATAGCAGATTACTGGCATAGTCATCATGATGAAATGAGGACAATCACAGTACAAAAAGCGTAATCACAGGATAACACAAGATGAAGACAAACAGATCAAGAAATTGAACCGAGGAAATTGAGAAAGTCTTCAACAAAGTCTTCAAACACAGATATGACAAACACTCAACACAAGAATGAGGAAATGAAAGGGTTGAGGAAATAGAACCGATTAGGTTGGTGAAGACAATGATTTGGTAGACCAGTTCCAACTGCTGTCTCGGTTATACGTCTGTTGGAGCGGCTGAGTATTTAAACTCGAGGACACGCAGTCCCGGACACCCGATCCGAAAGCACGCAGCTCAGACACCAAGTCCTCACCGTATTCTCCTTGAACTAAGGCCACGCAGACCTCGTCCAATCACTCGTGGTAAGTCTTGAGCGACTTCCAAACCTTCACATACTTGGTCACCCGGCAATCCACAATTCCTCTTGATGCTCTAGACCTTGACGCCTAACCGTCTGGAAGAAGCACAGTCTTCAAAGGTAAAAGCGTCGGATCCACGCTGGATCAATTTCTTCATGATGCTCAATCACTTTGGGTTTGTTGGGGTTTGGTTTTGGGTTTTCCTCACTTGATGATTTTCGCTCAAAGTCCTCGGAGGATGGGTTGCTCTCAAATGACAAGTGTCAAGTTCTCTCGAGCAGCCAACCAACTAGTGGTTGTGGGGGCGGCTATTTATAGCCTCGGGAGCAGCCCGACATGATAAGACATAAATGCCCTTAAATGATATGACCGTTAGGTGGAGATATTTTGGGACAGTGGCGCGCAAGAAGACAAAGAACGGTCGGAAGTTGGAACATCAAATTCCTCGGGCTATCATGTTCCTCATCGTAGGCAATTCAGACCTTTGCGAATTCCTAACTCCTCGATCGAATAAATTCCTCAAGGACTGTAAGAGCTTCGTCTCATCATCAAGAAATTGACTGAATCTGTATGAGATTTCAAAGGCTTCACTCGAAGGGATTTGTAGGTGAGGATTTTGAGTTGAGCATCAAATGGAAATTTCTCCTTAGTATTTCCTCGACCCCTTTAACAATGCGGTGTTTCCTATGACTCAAGAAAGAGAAAATGAAACTACGAAAACAAAAGTCTTCACGCTTCATATTCCTCAGCGATTACCAAGTCTTCGAATCACACCAATTTCTTCACTTTCAAAGTCTTGAAAGTCTTCGAATATCAAATTCTTGAGATGAAGAAATTCATTTTAGGGTCGACTTTCTCTGTAAATATCAAACTCCTCATAGACTTATAGACCTGTGTACACTCACAAACGCATTAGTTACTTAACCTATAAGTCTTCAATACACCAAAATCACTAAGGGGCACTAGATGCACTTACACTAGCTCGACCACATCTTGGAGGGCTGTGGGCTAATAGAATCCTTGCTGGGATGCTTTCCCAACTAATGCCCTTGATCCAATGTGGGAGCCGCACATTCCTTTGTGTATCTCAGCCAACAGTTCCTTTCCTTCTTCCCGACAGACACACTTCAATTTCACACCGTTGGGCCTCCTTCTGTATAGAGTGTCACCGACAAACTGATACATACTAGCCCTCCAGGCTATTTTTCAGCTTCTTGGTCGCCGGGAAGCTCTCCGCTTTGGAGGAAGCGGACAATGTGCCTTGCCCAACTCGGAGCCTCTGGCTCTGCAACGAGGAGTAGTGGCACCTCCTCTGCTGTGGGAGTACCAGCCTCGTACGCGGGGTCCATGGGCCCGGCTGGAGGGGGTGGTCCGGCAGGTTGCGAGGAGTTGTTTCCGGCAGGGTCTCTGCCGGGAGCGGACGGCTCTACCAGGATAGGCTTACCGGTGTCCAACTTTCTCCTCTTCCGGGCCATTGTTGCTGGGGATACGGAGGGCTGAGTAAGACGGAGAACAAAAGTTCCTGGTTCCACAGGAAGCTTCTGCACAACACACTTTGACAGATGATCAGCTATGCTGTTTTCCGCACGAGGTACGTGCTTTGTTTGCAATCCATCAAAGTGCTCCTCCAATCATCTCACTTCCTCGACGTATGCCTCCATCAATGGACTTTGATAATCCTTCTTAACTTTTCTCACCACCAGCTGTGAATCTCCTCGAATAATCAGTTTCTTAATTCCCAATTCGGCTACAATTCTCAACCCAGCAAGGATCCCTTCATACTCTGTTGTATTGTTGGTTGCTTCTTCCCTGGAAAAATGCATCTGGACAATGTACTTCAAGTGCTCCACGGAGGGGGCGACAAGAAGCATGCCAGCCCCTGCAACTTGTAGGGAAAAAGCACCATCAAAATACATAATCCATTCTTAGGGTGATTCCTTGTCGGGGATAATTGTCTCCGTCACTTCCTCATCTGGGGTTAGTGTCCATTCTGCAATAAACTCTGACAATGCCCTGCTCTCGACAGTTGATGTGCTCTCAAACTTCAAACCAAAGCTAGATAGCTCCAAAGCCCACTCCACTATTCTGCCGGTAGCCTCAGGGTTTCGGACTATCCGTTGGAACAGGAAATGAGTAACAACCGTGATCTCATGGGTTGGAAGTAGTGGTGCAGTTTCCTTGAGGCCATGATAAGACCAAAAATCAACTTTTGCATGCCAGAGTAGCTCGATCTAGCCCCCTGTAATAAGGCGCTGACGAAGTACACTGGGCGCTGCACCACTTTCTTCCTTGTCGCGTCCTTGGGGTTGTCCTCGTTGCCATGCTTGCTGCTGTTCTGATCCTTATCTGGCTCTGCCGGCCTCTACTCACTCTCTTCCTCATTCACTTCTCGCTGTGCTACCAAGGCTGCAGTGACCACTTGGTTGGTTGCTACGAAGTATAGTAACAACGGCTCATGGGGTTTGCGTGCAACCAAGGTAGGCACAGAGGACAGGTAGGCCTTCAGCTCTTGCAAAGTTGTGTCTACTTCAGGGGTCCACTTCATAGGACCTGCCTTCTTCAAAATCTTGAAGAATGACAGGGCATGCTCGGCAGACTTGGAAATGAATCTGCTTAGCGCGACAACACATCCCATCAGGCACCTCACATCTCTAACTGCCCTTGGCACTTGGATCTGCTCAATGGCCTTGATCTTGTCGGGATTAGCTTTGATTCCCCTGTGGGACACGAAGTATCCAAGCAGCTTGCTGGAGGGGACGCCAAACACACACTTCTCTGGGTTTAGTTTCAAGTTGATCTTGTGCAGATTTGCAAACGTCTCCTCCAAATCCTGGATAAGAGTTGCTCTGTCCTTGGATTTGACCATAATGTCATCCATATAAGCCTCAATGTTTTTGTGCAGCTGAGGTTCAAAACCAATCTGGACTGCCCTTACAAAATTGGACCCGACACTCTTTAATCTGAATGGCATGCAGACAAAGCAATACGTACCACATGGAGTGATGAATGATGTCTTCTCCTCATCTGCTTTGGACATGAAGATCTGGTGGTATCCAGAATAGGCATCCAGAAATGAGAGCAAATCACAACCTGAAGTGGCATCCACAATCTGATCAATACGCGGCAAGGGAAATAGGTTCTTCGGGCAAGCCTTGTTGAGATCTGTGAAATCAATGCACAACCTCCACTTTCGGTTTGCCTTCCGGACCACCACTGGGTTTGCTAGCCAAGTGGGATGTAGCACTCCTCTGACCAAACCAGCTGCCTCAAGCTTCTTGATCTCTTCTGCAATAAACTGTTGCCTCTCCAAGGCTTGCTTCTGGACTTTCTGCTTAACAGGTCTGGCGTGTGGGCAGACAACAAGGTGGTGCTCGATTACCACCCTGGGAACACCGGGGATATCAGATGGTTGCCATGCAAACACATCGATATTCGCCCGTAAGAAGGAAACGATCGCGCTTTCCTATTTGTCATCGAGGGTGGCGCTGATAGTGAAAGTACCATCAACGCCAGCCAGCCCTGCCGGGACCTTTTTTACTTGTGGAGCGGCAACCTTGGATCTCTTGCTGTTGGAACACTCTGACATGTCGTCAACGGGTGCCGTGCACTCGGTGGGGGCACGCTTCCTGGACTCGTTGCCGGGGGTCCTACAATCCTTCTTATTTCCCTTGCTTTCCATGGCGGGAACCGCTGCCGTTGCTGCCTCTGCCACGACCGTGTCCCAGTACATCTTATCCACACAAATGATGGCATCTTTCGCATCTGATGGGACGCTGAGGACTCCTACTGGTCCAGGCATCTTCAAGGGTTGTAGTTATAGTGTGATGCCGCCATGAATTTAGCCAAGGACGGGTGTCCAAGGATCCCATTGTACAGCAGTGGGAGATCAACTACATCAAACACAATCTTCTCAGTCCGGTAGTTTAGTTCTCCCCCAAATGTTACTGGCAACGTGATATTTCCCTTAGGGTGACTCCTGCTGGGATTGACTCCTTGAAACGTGCCGGTAACCTCTAGTTCTTCCTCTGCTATCTGAAGCTTGCTGAAGTATGGCTCATCGCCCCTTCCGGCCTTCTCGGCAGCCGCAACTTCCCAGCAATCAGCGCACCCGGAGACCTCCTTGCAGGGGGCCTCAGCCTTGGCGATCTTGCCGGCACTCGGGGTGCCTGATCCTTAAATAGTCAATACTGCCTTATCCCTCCGCTTCTTACTGCACTTCTTGTCCCTCTTCTGACTGGTGGACTCATCATCATCATCTGAATCAACATTGATGCAATATTCCTCTCCGGGCAACTTCCTTCCTTCCTCCATCCGAGCACACTTATCCACTAGGGTGTACAGCTCCTTCACAGTCTTGGGCAACCGCACATTCATCATAGAATGGATCCGACGGTTGCGCACATTGGACTGGAAGGCAGCTATCATGGCCGCCGGATGGATATTTGGAATATTTCTATGAACTTTGCTGAATCTCTGTAAATACTAAGGGAGGATTTCTCCTTCCTTCTATTGGAGAAGCTGTAGATCGTTGGGACAACCCGGCTCTTGGTGGCCACCGGTGAAAGCACCGATGAACTCGTGGCACAGGTCTGCCCATGAAAAAATAGAGATCTCCGGTAGGTTCATCAGCCAAGACCTCACATTGGACTTGAGGGCCAAAGGGAAGTAGTTGGCAAACACCTTCTCATCTCTTCCCCCGTTAGCCTGAACAGATGGTGTAGATGCTCAGGAACTCTGCCGGGTTCAACCTCCCGTCGTACTTCTCAGGTCTCTCTGGCTTGAACGTGCGAACGGATGGCCAACGGACTCGCCACAGATCATGGATGAAGGCAGGGCAGCAAACCTTGAAGGGCAGGGGCCCGCCAACACCAAGAGCGGGCTCGTCGACGTCGGGGCCGTCGCGCCCGTCGGCTCAGAGGAGGTCGTCGTGGCGATGCTCGATGACGCACACGTCTCCCCTCCGCCTATCTTCCGGGGTTCATCGTTGGCCTGGACGTGCTCGAGGATCATAGGAGGCCATCGAGACGTCATCGGGGTCTTGATTTGGTCGTGCCTGTGCTGGCTGCCATGGCGGGAACTGCACCCTGGGGACAGCTCCTTCCATATGGGAAGCGGCATGGGCCATCGCCGATCCTTGGGGAGGTCGTGGCGGGCCAGCTCGTCATGAGCCTTCGGCTTCGGCAAAACCGAGCAGACTTTGGATGGTGGCACACCATTCGTCCATCTGCTCAGCCGCCGGTGGAAACCTCAGCAGGAGCTAAGCTCGCACCATGGCCTCCGGGGCTATGCTTGGCATAGATGATGATGAAGTCGATCGCGCCGTCGCTCGGCTCCTGACGGAGCTAGTGGCGGCAGCACTGCGTCCTCGTTATTGTGGTGCAACTACCTGGGCGACAGGGTGGTGAGGCGGAGGCACTCGAGGGTCATCAGCTCTATTAGGCGCATCAGCTCGGTCGACCCGCCCGGGGAAAAGCGCACGTGCAGTGGTCACGCCTGTGGCAGGGGTGGCTAAAGGGTGGCGGTTTTCCCTAGACCGAGTGCTATCACTGTGGGTGTGCCCGTCAATGAGCGGAGTGTGGCCGTCGAGGTGTTGCTGATGTTGCTCTCCTCCGGTGTCTCCTGCTCCCGCGTCGTCCGCGGGGGAAGGGGTGGCGGTGCCGCCTGCTCGGACCACATCCCCAGCAGCGTTCACATCCTCATGCGTCTCCATGCCCCCCGCAGGGTTGGAGGCCGCGGGCGGCGGGGCCTTCGAGGTGGACGGATGAGCTGAAGAAGGAGGTTTCTTCACGGGCGCCATGGTCGACGGCGCCGTTGAAGATGCAGATGGCGATGAAGGTGACGCACTGCTCACGTCTTCAGGTTCGCACAAGCCAGCCCCGTACCTGGCGTGCCGAAGATGTCGCGGGAAACCACGACCACCTATGGGGCCACGGCGGCCCCTTGCTAGTTTGGCAGGGGGATTCGCATTGCACAAAGAGCAGAACAACGTGGGGGCAGCATGGCAGAGATCACACGGGTAGTTTTACCCAGGTTCAAGCCACCGTGAGGCGTAAAACCCTACTCCTGCTTTGGTAGATTGATGATCGAAAAGTGGTGGTGGTGTGAAGTACACTTGCCCGACAAGGGTTGCCTCAGGGCGCCACAGGCTACACACATACATTGGTGCGACTGGTATAACTTTCCAACCCCTCGAACTGTTGCCATGGGCCTCCTTTTATAGGCTAAGGAGTCACCACAGTGGCAAATTAGTCATTAGACACTGATAAGATAGCAAATAGTGCCATCATACCTAACTCTGCAGACTCACAGTGCGCATTTAATGCGCCGCTTAACGCCACGTCGTTGGTTTCCCAACAAGGCTTGCCGAGCTATCTTGCCAAGTTCACGCCTGCTCATCTGGCACGTCATAGGACATGTGTCGTCTTTGGGTTCTCTTGGTGGAGATTGGCTTCCATGTGGCGAATGGTTGCCACTTAATCACTCTGCAACTTGACACCGCACTGATCAACAACGTGGGTCATGGTGGAGCGGTCGGTGTGGTGATCTGGCCTCCACAGGTCCCGGCAGGCCCTGCCGGGATGCCTTGGTCATCTTCTTCTGGGGGTGGCCTCACCCCTTGCCGGGCTCGCCTGCACGGAAAGGGAGGCTTCTTTCCTGATGATATCTTGCTTCTCTGAATTGGCCTTGGTCCCTTACGATTAGCTTGTTGATGCTCCGAATCTCTTGGTCTTTTGTTCAATCTTGGTCTGATGCTCCAATCTTGATCTTGTGCCTGGGCACAATCAGGGCGACAGGCCCAGGGTCTGTTGCACCGATAGATTGACAACCCCTCTTACGCGTTGGGTCACAAGTTTTTATTATTTGTGTGAAGGTACTGCTTACATAGTTTAGTGGATCCTCCTACCGGATTGATACCTTGGTTTCATAACTGAGGGAAATACTTATTGTTGTTGTGCTGCATCATACTCTCCTCTTTGAGGAAAATACCAACACAGATACAAGCAATTACCGACGAGGCCGCATGCTCCTGCCTTCCATGGCTGGTTCTGCCTCCGTACACACATCACCGCCCCATGGACCTTAAACCTTTAACAACGATGTCATCCCCATCCCGCACCAGAACTAGTCAATCCTCGTACTCCCCTCCGCCGGCAACTACACTACTACATCTTTCCTGGCTCCTGTTCGTTGCCGTCTGAGGCCTTGCTGTCATCCTCTGCCTTGGTCTTCTCGCTGCGGCGCCGCCATCTAGCGTCAACATGGTAAAAAAACGAGAGGAATCGAGGACTATATGTGGACAGGATGATAGTAGGAACCCACCATGTGACCATACGTAAGCAAGTGCCTCCTTGTTACAAGCAAAAAATGCTTCCTCCTAATAATTTGCTGATATCTAGGACCCACGGTATTGTTAACATATAGTCAATAAACGAGAGAATTGCACAAGGAGCGGCTGACACCTAGGACCTAGTAGCTGATACGTCCATTTTGCATCATGCTTTTATATCAATATTTATTGCATTATGGGTTGTTATTTCACGTTATGTCACAATACTTATGGCTATTCTCTCTTATTTTACAAGGTTTACATGAAGAGGGAGAATGCCGGCAGCTGGAATTCTAAGCTGGAAAAGGAGCAAATATTGAAGGCCTATTCTGCGCAACTCCAAAAGTCCTCAAACTCCACGGAATACCTTAAAATAAATAAAGAAAAATCGTCTCCAAAGATGAAGGCCAGGGGCCCACACCGCTCACGAGGGTGGGGGCCCCCCCAGCGCCCCCACCTCGTGGGCCCCCTGGTGGCTCTCCGACGCCCATCTTCTCCTATATGAAGTCTTTCGATGAGAAAAAACTAGAAGGCAGCCTTTCGGGACGAGACTCCGCCGCCACGAGGCGGAACCTTGGCGGAACCAATCTAGGGCTCCGGCAGAGCTGTTCTACCGGCGACACTTCCCACCGGGAGGGGGAAATCATCACCATCGTCATCACCACTACTCCTCTCATCGGGAGAGGGCAATCTCCATCAACATCTTCACCAGCACCATCTCCTCTCCAAACCCTAGTTCATCTCTTGTATCCAATTCTTGTCTCCAAGTCCGGGATTGGTGCTAGTAGGTTGCTAGTAGTGTTGATTACTCCTTGTAGTTGATGCTAGTTGGTTTTTTTGGTGGAAGATCATATGTTCAGATCCTTTATGCATATTATTACCCCTCTGATTATGAACACGAATATGCTTTGTGAGTAGTTACGTTTGTTCCTGAGGACAAGGGAGAAGTCTTTCTATTAGTAGTCATGTGAATTTGGTATTCGTTCGATATTTTGATAGGATGTATGTTGTCTAACCTCTAGTGGTATTATGTGAACGTCGACTACATAACACTTCACCATTATTTGGGCCTAGAGGAAGGCATTGGGAAGTAATAAGTAGATGATGGGTTGCTAGAGTGACAGAAGCTTAAACCCTAGTTTATGCGTTGCTTCGTAAGGGGCTGATTTGGATCCATATGTTTCATGCTATGGTTAGGTTTACCTTAATACTTTTGTTGTAGTTGTGGATGCTTTCAATAGAGGTTAATCATAAGTGGGATGCTTTTTCAAGTAAGAACAGCACCCAAGCACCGGTCCACCCACATATCAAATTATCAAAGTACCGAACGCGAATCATATGAGCGTGATGAAAACTAGCTTGACGATATTCCCATGTGTCCTCGGGAGCGCTTTTCCTATTATAAGAGTTTGTCTAGGCTTGTCCTTTGCTACAAAAAGGATTGGGCCACCTTGCTGCACTTTATTTACTTTTGTTACTTGTTGCTCCTTACAATTTATCTTATCACAAAACTATCTGTTACCACTTATTTCAGTACTTGCAGAGAATACCTTGCTGAAAACCGCTTATCATTTCCTTCTGCTCCTCGTTGGGTTCGACACTCTTACTTATCAAAAGGACTACGATAGATCCCCTATACTTGTGGGTCATCAAGAATCTTTTCTGGTGCCATTGCCGGGGAGTGAAGCGCCTTCGGTAGGTGGAATTTGGTAAGGAAAAATTTATATAGTGTGCTGAAATTTTCTGTCACTTGTTACCATGGAAAGTAATTGTCTGAGGGGCTTGTTCGGGGTATCTTCACCCCGTCCAGTAGAGCAAAGTGTTGCTCCTCAACCTACTGAACATATTGAAAATGAAACTCCTTTTGAAATTCCTTCGGGTATGATGGAAGAACTGATAGCTAACACTTTTACAGGAGATGGAACAAAGCATCCTGATGAACATCTACGCTATGTGGATGATGTTTGTGGACTATTTAAGCTTGCTGGTATACCCGATGATGTTGTTAAGAAGAAGGTCTTCCCTTTTATCTTTGAAGGGAGATGCATTGACATGGTACAGGCTATGTGATGATATGAGATCATGGAACTATAAAAGATTGAAATTGGAATTTCATCAAAAGTATTACCCTATGCATCTTGTTCATCGTGATCGCAATTATATATATAATTTTTGGCCTCGCGAAGGAGAAAGCATCGCTCAAGCTTGGGGGAGGCCTAAATCAATGTTATATTCATGCCCCAATCATGAGCTCCCAAGAGAAATAATTATGCAAAGCTTTTATGCTCGGCTTTCTGATAACAATCGCACCATGCTCGATACTTCTTGTGCTGGCTCTTTTATGATGAAGACTATTGAATTTAGATGGAATTTATTGGATAGAATTGAATGCAACTCTGAAGATTGGGACCTCGACAAAGGTAAGGAGTCAGGTATGACACCTAAGTTTGATTGTGTTAAATCTTTTATGGATACTGATATTTTCCGTAAGTTTAGCACTAAATATGGACTTGACTATGAGATAGTAACTTCTTTCTGTGAATCTTTTGCTACTTATGTTGATCTCCCCAAGGAGAAATGGTTTAAATATCATCCTCCCATAGAAGTAAAAGTAGCTGCACCTATTAAAGTTGAAGAAAAGACTGTCACTTACAAAGATCCTATTATTCCCACTTCTTATGTTGAGAAACCACCTTTCCCTGTTAGAATGAAGGATCATGCTAAAGCTTCAACTGTTGTCCGTAAAAGCAATATTAGAACTTATACACCTCCTGAGCAAGTCAAAGTAGAACCCAATATTGCTATTGTTAAAGATCTCTTGTCTGATAATATTGATGGTCATGTTATTCAATTCTCTGGTGAAACTGCTAGAATTGCTAAACCTTGTTCTAGAGATAAACATAGACATGTGGTAGGCATGCCTGTTATTTCTGTTAAAATAGGAGATCATTGTTATCATGGCTTATGTGATATGGGTGCTAGTACTAGTGTTATACCCATTGACTTATACAAAGAAATTATGCATGATATTGCACCTGCTGAGTTAGAAGATATTGATGTTACAATTAAACCTGCCAATAGAGATACTATATCTCCTGTGGGAATTGTTAGAGATGTTGAAGTCTTCTGTGGAAAAACTAAATATCCCGCTGATTTTCTTGTTCTTGGTTCTCCACAAGATAGCTTTTGTCCCATTATATTTGGTAGACCCTTCTTGAATACCGTTAACGCTAAGATAGACTGCGAAAAGAATGTTGTTACTATTGGCTTGGATGATATGGTTCATGAGTTTAATTTCTCTAAATTTAGTAAACAACATCGTGAGGAACAATTTCCTAGTAAGCATGAAATTATTGGTCTTGCTTCTATTGCCGTACCTCCTAGTGACCCTTTAGAACACTATTTGCTAGACCATGAAAATGATATGTTCATGAATGAAAGAAGGGAAATAGATGAAGTATTCTTTAAACAGGAACCTATTCTGCAACACAACTTGCATGTTGAAATCCTAGGGGATCCTCCTCCACCCAAGGGTGATCCCGTGTTTGAGCTTAAACCGTTGCCTGATAATCTTAAATATGCTTATCTTGATGAAAAGAAAATATATCCTGTCATTATTAGTGCTAACCTTTCAGAGCATGAAGAAGAAAGATTACTGAAAACTCTGAAGAAGCACCGTGCCGCTATTGGATACACTCTGGATGATCTTAAGGGCATCAGTCCCACTCTATGTCAACATAAAATAAATTTGGAAGCGGATGCCAAACCAGTCTGTGATCCTCAACGACGTTTGAATCCTAAAATGAAAGAAGTGGTAAGAAAGGAAATACTCAAGCTTCTAGAGGCAGGTATAATTTATCCCCTTGTTGATAGTCAGTGGGTAAGTCATGTCCATTGTGTCCCTAAGAAGGGAGGTATTACTGTTGTCCCTAATGATAAAGATGAATTGATTCCGCAAAGAATTATCACAGGTTATAGGATGGTAATTGATTTCCGCAAATTAAATAAGGCTACTAAGAAAGATCATTACCCCTTACCTTTTATTGATCAAATGCTAGAAAGATTATGCAAACATACACATTATTGCTTTCTAGATGGTTATTCCGGTTTCTCTCAAATACCTGTGTCGGCTAAACATCAATCAAAGACCACTTTAACATGCCCTTTTGGTACTTTTGCTTATAGACGTATGCCTTTTGGTTTATGTAATGCACCTGCTACCTTTCAAAGATGCATGATGGCTATATTCTCTGACTTTTGCGAAAAGATTTGTGAGGTTTTCATGGACGACTTTTCCGTCTATTGTTCCTCTTTTGATGATTGCTTGAGCAATCTTGCTCGAGTTTTGCAGAGATGTGAAGAAACTAATCTTGTATTGAATTGGGAAAAGTGCCACTTTATGGTTAATGAAGGTATTGTGTTGGGGCACAAAGTTTCTGAAAGAGGTACTGAAGTTGATAAAGCCAAGGTTGATGCTATTGAAAAGTTGCCATGTCCCAAGGACATCAAAGGTATAAGAAGTTTCCTTGGTCACGCCAGATTTTATAGGAGGTTCATTAAGGACTTCTCAAATATCTGTCGGCCTCTGACTAATTTATTACAAAAAGATGTACCATTTGTCTTTGATGATGATTGTGTAGAAGCATTTGAAATACTTAAGAAAGCATTAGTCTCTACATCTGTTGCTCATCCACCTGATTGGAATTTACCCTTTGAAATTATGTGTGATGCTAGTGATTATGATGTAGGTGCTGTTCTAGGGAAAAGAGTTGATAAGAAATTAAATGTTATCCATTATGCTAGTAAGACTCTAGACAATGCTCAAAGAAATTATGCTACTACCGAAAAGGAACTTTTAGCAGTTGTATTTGCTTGTGATAAATTCAGACCCTATATTGTTGATTCTAAAGTAACTATTCACACTGATCATGCTGCTATTAAATATCTTATGGAAAAGAAAGATGCAAAACCTAGACTCATTAGATGGGTTCTCTTGCTGCAAGAATTTGATTTGCATATTGTTGATAGAAAAGGAGCTGAGAACCCCGTTGCAGACAACTTATCTAGGTTAGAGAATGTTCTTGATGACCCACTACCTATTGATGATAGCTTTCCTAATGAGAAATTGAATGTCATAAGTACTTCTCGTAGCACTCCATGGTATGCTTATTATGCTAATTATATTGTTGCTAAATTTATACCACCTAGCTTCACATACCAGCAAAAGAAAAAGTTTTTCTATGATTTGCGACATTACTTTTGGGATGACCCACATCTTAATAAAGAAGGAGTAGATGGTGTTATTAGACGTTGTGTACCTGAGCATGAACAGGAATAGATCCTACGCAAGTGTCACTCCGAGGCTTATGGAGGACACCATGCTGGAGATAGAACTGCACATAAGGTATTGCAATCCGGTTTTTATTGGCCTACTCTCTTCAAGGATGCCCGTAAGTTTGTTTTGTCTTGCGATGAATGTCAAAGAATTGGTAATATTAGTAGACGTCAAGAAATGCCTATGAATTATTCACTTGTTATTGAACCATTTGATGTTTGGGGCTTTGATTATATGGGACTTTTTCCTGCCTCTAATGGATATACACATATTTTAGTTGATGTTGATTATGTTACTAAGTGGGTAGAAGCTATTCCAACTAGTAGTGCTGATCATAACACTTCTATTAAAATGCTTAAAGAAGTAATTTTTTCGAGGTTTGGAGTCCCTAGATATTTAATGACTGATGGTGGTTCACACTTTATTCATGGTTCTTTCTGTAAAATCCTTGCTAAATATGACGTTAATCATAGAATTGCATCTCCATATCACTCGCAGTCTAGTGGTCAAGTAGAATTGAGCAACAGAGAGCTCAAATTAATTTTGCAAAAGACTGTCAATAGGTCTAGGAAGAATTGGTCCAAGAAACTGAATGACGCATTATGGGCCTATAGAACTGCATATAAGAATCCTATGGGTATGTCTCCGTATAAAATGGTTTACGGAAAAGCTTGTCACTTACCTCTCGAACTAGAACATAAGGCATATTGGGCTATTAAAGAGCTCAACTATGATTTCAAACTTGCCGGTGAGAAGAGGTTATTTGATATTAGCTCACCTGATGAATGGAGAACCCAAGCTTATGAAAATGCCAAGTTGTTTAAAGAAAAAGTTAAAAGATAGCATGACAAAAGGATACAAAAACGTGCGTTTAATGTAGGTGATTATGTATTGCTATACAACTCTAGTTTAAGATTTTTTGCAGGGAAACTTCTCTCTAAATGGGAAGGTCCCTACGTTATCGAGGAGGTCTATCGTTCTGGTGCCATAAAAATCAACAACTTTGAAGGCACAAACCCGAAGGTGGTAAACGGTCAAAGGATCAAACACTATATCTTAGGTAATCCTATAAATGTTGAAACTAATATTATTGAAACCGTAACCCCGGAGGAATACATAAAGGACACTTTCCAGAACGTTCCAGACTCCGAAAAGGAATAGGTCTGTGGTACGGTAAGTAAACCAACTCCAAAACAATTTTTAAGGCAATATTTCTCCGTTTTGGAATATTTAGAAAAATAGAAAAATAAGGCAGTCCGGGGAGGACACGAGGCCTCCACGAGGGTGGAGGGCGCGCCCTATCCCCTTGGGCGCACCCCCCTACCTCGTGAGCACCTCGTGTGCCCTCCGGACTCCGTTTCCTTGCACGATACGTATTTTGGTCGGTAAAAATTCATTATATATACTCCCGAAGGTTTTGAATCTCGTATCACGCAAATCTCCCTTGTTCTTGTTTCGAGCTGTTTTTCTGACAGGTCTAGATCATCATGATGACCCCAAGTGCTTCCAAGGACAAGTTCTTCGAGAAGGTGATCAACCCTTACCTCGCGTAGGTGCTGCGACACCCTCAAACCATCGAGATGCGTGATGGGTTGCTGCACATCTGCGATGTTGAGGGACCCAAGGGAACCGGAAGCGTGGAGTCGAGGCTCGAAGCAATGGAGCAACAAGTTTTCAAGTGCCAGGGGATGGTGGAGCGTGGAATCAACGCTACCCACAAGATGCTTGCGGAGTTCACCAACAACTACGAGCCGGATGCCAAGAAGACCGAGGAGGCCATCTTCAAGCTACATGAGAAGATCGAGCACCTCCAAGCCCAAAGCTATGATCTGCAAAACCAAAACTGTGAGTATGAATATAGATTCAAAAGGATGAGTTTGGCTGCAGATTTTAGGATTCCGGAGACTCGATCATCCTTCTATGATGGTGAGCCTATGCCATGGAAGGTGGACGACAAGCTTGCATCATCAACAACACCTCCACCGCCAGCAACAAAGAAGGAGACATAATCACATGGGTATGGGCACTCCCCTTGGCAACCGCCAAGCTTGGGGGAGGTGCCCTGGTATCGTATCACCATCACAACTCCTATCTTTACCGTTTTTCTTAGTTCGATCCTTTTAGTAGTATCTTGACTTAGTAGAATAAAGTCATGGGATGATCTAGTTTTGAGTTTTGCTTTATGATCCTTCTTTGTAATCGAGTCCGTGAGCTATATAATAAAGATTAGTGTTGAGTCAAGGGCTTGATTATTTTGCCATGATCTTGAGTGATTAGAAGAAAAAGAACAAAAAGAATCAAAGAGTTCATATTGATCTTATTGAAAGTAATGACTTCACATAGAAAGAGTATGATGATTAAAAGTTGTTGGGAGTTGGCAAATATAGCTTTGGTCATCGTTGCAATTAATAGGAAGTAATAAGGAAAGAGAGGTTTCACATATAGATATATTATCATTGGCATCTTTTATGATTGGGAGCACTCATTAAAATATGACATGCTAAAGAGTTGAGGTTGGACAAGGAAGACAACATAATGAGTTATGTTTTCTTACATCCGAGATAAAGTATGTTGTCATGGATCCTCTACCGTGTAGAGCTTGCCTTTCCCCCTCATGCTAGCCAAATTCTCAACACCAAGTAGAAATACTACTTGTGCTTCCAAATATCCTTAAACCAGTTTTGCCATGAGAGTCCACCATATCTACCTAAGGATTGAGTAAGATCCTTCAAGTAAGTATTCATCGGTGCAAGCAATAAAAATTGCTCTCTAAATATGCATGACTTATTAGTGCATAGAAATAAGCTTTGTACGAACTTTTTGTGGACGCAATAAAAGCGATGAACTGCATAATAAAGGTTCACATACAAGGGGCAATATAAAGTGATGTTCTTTTGCATTAAGATTTTGTGCATCAACCCTAAACGCGCATGACAACCTCTGCTTCCCTCTGCGAAGGGCCTATCTTTTATTATTATCCTCTACCTTATGCAAGAGTCACGGTGATCTTCACCTTTCCTTTTTCATTTTATCCTTTGGCAAGCTCAAGATGTTGGAAAGAACATGATATATATATATATATATATATATATATATATATATATATATATATATATATATATATATATATATATATATATATACATACATATATATATATATATATCTAATTGGATGTAGGGGAGCATGAATTATTATTGTTGACATTACCCTTGAGGTAAAAGGTTGTGGGGCAAAACTATAAGCCCTATCTTTCTCTGTGTCCCATTAAAACCCGTAACCACAAGTATTGCGTGAGTGTTAGCAATTATGAAGGACTAAGTGATAGTTGAGTATGTGGACTTGCTTTTAAGCTCTGACATAGACTCTTTCCGATGTTATGATAAATTGCAATTGCTTCAGTGACTGAGGTTACAATTTTTTGGTGCTCAATAAGGTTTCAGATTCATACTTTGGCTGTGTGAAAATATCATCACCTGAACATGAGTCATCATATGACAAAATCTATTTATGTTGCTGTTATGGGAATAATCATGATGCCTTCATGTCCGTATTTTATTTTTATCGACGCTTCTACCTATAAACATGAGGATATATTTATTGTTATCGGCTTTTCGCTTGAGGACAAGCGAGGTCTAAGCTTGGGGGAGTTGATACGTCCATTTTGCATCATGCTTCTATATCAATATTTATTGCATTATGGGATGTTATTTCACGTTATGTCACAATACTTATGGCTATTCTCTCTTATTTTACAAGGTTTACATGAAGAGGGAGAATGCCGCCAGCTGGAATTCTGGGCTGGAAAAGGAGAAAATATTGAAGGCCTATTATGCGCAACTCCAAAAGTCCTGAAACTCCACGGAATACCTTAAAATAAATAAAGAAAAATCGTCGCCAAAGATGAAGGCCAGGGGGCCCACACCCTGCTCACGAGGGTGGGGGGCGCGCCCCCCTACCTCGTGGGCCCCCTGGTGGCTCTCTGACTCCCATCTTCTCCTATATGAAGTCTTTCGATGAGGAAAAAACTAGAAGGCAACCATTCGGGACGAGACTCCGCCGCCACGAGGCGGAACCTTGGCGGAACTAATCTCGGGCACCGGCAGAGCTGTTCTGCCGGGGACACTTCCCTCCGGGAGGGGGAAATCATCACCATCGTCATCACCACCGCTCCTCTCATCGGGAGAGGGCAATCTCCATCAACATCTTCACCAGCACCATCTCCTCTCCAAACCCTAGTTCATCTCTTGTATCCAATTCTTATCCCCAAGTCCGGGATTGGTGCTAGTAGGTTGCTAGTAGTGTTGATTACTCCTTGTAGTTGATGCTAGTTGGTTTATTTGGTGGAAGATCATATGTTCAGATCCTTTATGCATATTATTACCCCTCTGATTATGAACATGAATATGCTTTTTGAGTAGTTACGTCTGTTCCTGAGGACAAGGGAGAAGTCTTGCTATTAGTAGTCATGTGAATTTGGTATTCGTTCGATATTTTGATAAGATGTATGTTGTCTAACCTCTAGTGGTGTTATGTGAACGTCGACTACATAACACTTCACCATTATTTGGGCCTAGAGGAAGGCATTCGGAAGTAATAAGTAGATGATGGGTTGCTAGAGTGACAGAAGCTTAAACCATAGTTTATGCCTTGCTTCATAAGGGGCTGATTTGGATCCATATGTTTCATGCTATGGTTAGGTTTACCTTAATACTTTTGTTGTAGTTGCGGATGCTTGCAATAGAGGTTAATCATAAGTGGGATGCTTGTTCAAGTAAGAACAGCACCCAAGCACCGGTCCACCCACATATCAAATTATCAAAGTACCGAACGCGAATCATATGAGCGTGATGAAAACTAGCTTGACGATATTCCCATGTGTCCTCGGGAGCGCTTTTCCTATTATAAGAGTTTGTTCAGGCTTGTACTTTGCTACAAAAAGGATTGGGCCACCTTGTTGAACTTTATCTACTTTTGTTACTTGTTGCTCGTTACAATTTATCTTATCACAAAACTATCTGTTACCACTTATTTCAGTACTTGCAGAGAATACCTTGCTGAAAACCGCTTATCATTTCCTTCTGCTCCTCGTTGGGTTCGACACTCTTACTTATCGAAAGGACTACGATAGATCCCCTATACTTGTGGGTCATCAGTAGCTCGAGCATTTTTTTATTGTTGACACTGAGCAGGGTATCTACTAGGCTATGTGTGGGTTGTGGCCCGTCTAGCCTAGGCTTTTCTTGTATGTTTACAACATAACTAGCCCAACTATTGTTATTCTAACCCCTTAAGAAAGTAGTTTTCTTTCTTTGTAAAAATGGCTAGCCTAGTTTTTTTAAGAATACCCAACCCAGGCCACCTTGTTTTTCTCCGCCCTGTTGGGCTGCAAATCTTTCAAGAGGGATGTAAATCTTAAAAGTAATACGAAATGGTTTGTAAATATTTAAAAATACAGGAAATTGGCAACTACTTTCAAATTTATGATTTTTCATATTTTAAGATTTCAAATTTCTTTGGATTTTAACCTAATTTAAATTTATTTTGAAATTAGTTTGAATCTAGCTCGACCTTTCAGGATTAAAAATAGTTGACGCCACTAAAATATGCAAAATTTCATTGAAAAATTTAACCATGTCCATGCCAACAAAAAGAATATGGCTACAATAAATTGCATAAGAATTGCAAATGGGTTGTAAATTATTTTAAAAAGTAGCAATTGGGTTGTATGCTATTCACCATGGATTTGGAGGCTGACTTGTGGGCCTATTAAGTTGACACAGATGCACGACCTTTTGCAACTTGGTCAACAAAATATTCTAGCAACAGTAACCATTGGATGTTAATCCAACGACCGTCGTGCTTCTTCATTCTTTGATCTTCTTGCTCCAGCCGCTCAAACCAGCGTAGGCGGGACCGTCTGCCCCCGGCTCCCGTGGCTAATTGTGTTGTCGCACAGGCCTCGTCGCCCCACCCTACTCCCACCACTGGTCAGGCCACCCTCTAGTCACTCACACCTTCTGTTATTCTCCCGCAATGGCAGCCTCACTCCACTGCCAAACCGTTCAATGCTCGTACTCCCCTTTGTGTCATCCACTACCACGTCTTCCCTACCTCTGAGTCATTCCCTTTCTGGGCCTCACCGTCGTCCATCGCCTTTGTCCACTTGGTGCGGCATGGTTTCTACTTCTTGAGCTTGTGTTGATTTTTCCCTTGAAGAGGAAAGGGTGATGCAATAAAGTACAGATAAGTATTTCCCTCAGTTAAGAACCAAGGTATCAATCCAGTAATAGGTACAAGCAAGTCCCCAATAGATGCACCTGCACAAACTAACAAACACTTGTACTCAACATGAAAAAGGATTTGTCAATCCCTTCATGGTCACTGATGCCGCTTGAAGCTATGTCGGTATTTCCCCAAAGAGGAAGGGATGATGCAGAACAACGGCGATAGGTATTTCCCGCAAATATGAAACCAAGGTTATCGAACCAGTAGGAGAACCAAGAAACACAACGTAAATAGCCCCTACACACAAAGAACAACACCTCGCAACCCGACGTGTTAAAGGAATTGTCAATCCCTTTCGAGGTACGGCGCCTCAAGATAGGCAAAGGACGTGAGGTAAATTTGTAGATAGGATAAATAGATCGCAGAACAAATAAATTGCATCAAAGTATTTTTGTATTTTTGGTTTAATAGATCTGAAAATAAACGCAAGGAAAAAGTAGATCGCAAGGCAAATATATGAGAAAGAAGACCCGGGGGCCGTAGGTTTCACTAGTGCTTCTCTCGAGAAAGATACCAAATAGTGGGTGAACAAATTACTATTGGGAAATTGATAGAACTTCAAATAATTATGATGATATCCAGGAAATGATCATTACATAGGCATCACGTCCTAGATTAGTAGACCAACTCCTGCCTGCATCTACTACTATTACTCCCTACATCGACCTCTATCCAGCATGCATCTAGTGTATTAAGTTCATGGCAAAACGGAGTAATGCAATAAGAACGATGACATGATGTAGACAAGATCCGTTTATCTATTGCGGAAGATATGGATCCCATCTTTTTATCCTTAGTAGCAACGATACATACATGTCAGTTCCCTTTCTGTCACTGGGATCAAGCACCGTAAGATCGAACCCACTACCAGGCACCTCTTCCCATTGCAAGATAAATAGATCAAGTTGGCCAAACAAAACACAAATATCGGAGAAGAAATACAAGGCTATAAGAGATCACACATATAAGATATCAAAGAAACTCAAATAACTTTCATGGATATAAAAAGATATGATTAATAATAAACTCGAAGTTCATCAGATCCCAACAAACACACCGCCAAAAGACTTACATCATATGGATCTCCAAGAGACCACTGTATTGATAATCAAAAAAGAGAGAGGAAGCCATCTAGCTATTAACTACGAACCCAGTGGTCTACAAAGAATTACTCACGCATCATCGGAGAGGCACCAATGGAAGTGGTGAACCCCACCGTGATGGTTTCTAGATTGGATCTGGTGGTTCTGGACTCTGCAGCGGCTGAATGAATATTTCATCGATTCCCCTAGGGTTTCTGGAATATTGGGGTATTTATAGAGCAAAGAGGTGGTCCGGGGGGCACCCGAGGTGGGCACAACCCACCAGGGGGCGCCTAGGCCTCCTAGCGCGCCCTGGTGGGTTGTCCCCTCCCCGGGACTCCCCCCAGGTGCAACCAAGGCCCATCTTCTTCCTTTTGGTCCATAAAAATCATCGTAAATTGGCGTGGCATCTGGACTCCGTCTGATATTGATTTCCTGCGATAAAAAACATGCAGAAAACAGCAACTGGCAGTTGGCACTATGTCGATTGGTTAGTATCAAAAAATGATATAAAATGATTATAAAACATCCTAGATTGATAATAAAACAACATGCAATAATAAAAATTATAGATACGTTGGAGACGTATCAGCATCCCCAAGCTTAACTCCCGCTCGTCCTCGAGTAGGTAAGTGATAAAAACATAATTTTTGATGTGGAGTGTTGTTTATCATTTCATATCATATTCTTTTCTTTATAGCATGGACATTTGGACTTTTATGTGATTCAAAGCAATAGTCTAGTTTTGACATGATAATTTAGATAGTCAAGCATATCAACAAGCAACCATATCTTTCAAAATATCAATGCTAAAACAAGTTATCCCTAGCCCATCATGCTCAAACATTTTCCTCCTAGTTGGTGCTTTTACAAGAGAGGATGGAGACTCAATTTCAAAAATAAAAATTGCATAAAGTAAAAGAAAGGCCCTTCGCAGAGGGAAGTAGGGATTGGTAGAGGTGCCAGAGCTAGAAGCAAAAAATTAGAGATAAAAACATTTTGGGAGGTGTATCCATCCCACCAACGAAAACAACTTGGAGCATCCCAACACTTTCCATGCTAGATATATCATAGGCGGTTCCCAAAAAGAAAATAAAGTTTATTGCTTTTTCCACCATACTTTCACTTTCCATGGCTAGCCGTATCCACGGGTGCCCTCCATACCAACACTTTCCAAGGAATTTATTATTTGACAACATAAAGTAAATTCATTTTTGCATTTCGGGACTGGGCATCCCTAAAACCTTTGCCTTACTCTCGTGCAATGACAAGTGAATAAACACTCGTCGTGAGAATAACACATCTAGCATGGAAAATATTAGCTACCCGTTACCGTTCCGCGAGCAAAACAAACAAACAAAAGAGAAGATTATTTTGAAAATTAGAGATGGCACATGCAAATTTGCTTAGAACGGAAAAAGAATATTGCATATAGGTAGATATAGTGGACTCATGTGGCAAAACTGGTTTAAAGGATTTTGGATGCACAAGTAGAGGTCATACTTGGTGCAAAATGAAGGCTAGCAAAAAGATTGAGAAGCGACCAACCAAGAAACGAATAATCTCATAAGAAAGCATTAAGCATAATTAACACCGAATAATACACCACAAGTAGGATATAATTTTCATTGCATGATTATCGACTTTTGTGCATGCATAGGGAATTACAAACCTTAACAACAATATTCTTACTAGAGCACAATTACTCATCAACATAACTCACATATCAATCACCATATCTCAAAACTATTACTAAGAATCAAGTTTATTTTGTCCAATGATCTTCATGACATTTTTTTATTTCTTTCTTTATCCTTCTTGGATATGTATCACTTTGGGACTAATTTTCATGTGTTGCTTTTCATAAGCTCAAACAAATATAAGTGAAGATCATGAGCATAACATATTTTATTTCTCTCAAAATAATTTAAGTGAAGCAAGAGAGAATTTCTTCAAAATTTTACTAACTCTCAAATAAATCTAAGGGAAGCAAGAGAGAATTCCTTCAAAAATACTAAGCACACCGTGCTCAAAAAGATATAAGTGAGGCACTAGAGCAAGTCCATTGCTCATCAAAATTTAAGTGAAGCATAGAGAGCAATTCTAACAAGTCATGACATAATTTTGGTTCTCTCAAATAGGTGTGTCCAGCAAGGATTGATGACTTAAAACACAAAAGAAAACAAGCAAAGACACATATCATACAAGACGCTCCAAGCAAAACACATATCATGTGACGAATAAAAATATAGCCTCGAATAAAATACCGATGGTCGTTAGAAGAAAGAGGGGATGCCACTCGGGGGCATCCCCAAGCTTAGTTGGTTGCGCATTCTTGGATAATATCTTGGGATGCTGGGGCATCCCCAATCTTAGGCTCTTATATCCTTCTTTCATCCATCGTAACATAACCCAAAACTTGAAAACTTCAATCACACAAAACTCAACAAAACCGTTGTGAGATCCGTTAGTAAAAGAAAGCAAACCACTACTATAAGTGTTGTGTCAAACCAATTCTTATTTTTTTTGTATTATATCTACTGTATTCGAACATTTCTATGGCAAAAACTCATCAAAGAAAACCATAGAGCCATCAAAATAAGCATAAAACACAAGAAAACAGAATCTGTCAAAACAGAACAGTCTGTAGTAATCTGGAACTTTTGAATAATTATGTAACTCCAACAATTCTACCAAATTAGGACAGCCAGCATAATTTGTATATTAATCTTCTTAAAAATGAATTAGAGCAAAATATGTTTTATATGATTTATGAGAATTATTTTCTTGAGCGCAAAGTTTCTGTCTTTTTCAGCAAGATCAAACAACTATCATCCCAGAAGATCCTAAAGGATTAACTTGGCACAAACACTAATTAAAACACAAAAAACACAATCACACCAGTAGCATAATTGTACTGACACACAAGAACAACAAGCAAAAATCAAAAATAAATTTTATTCATTGGGTTGCCTCCCAACAAGCGCCATAGTTTTACGCCCTTAGCTAGGCATAAAGCAAGGATCTAAGTTTTATCATCCTTTTTCTTCTTAATTTTGTTAGAGGTATTTTCATCATGGGGTTCTCTAAACACAACGTAAAACATATTATCCATGGAAACTTTTGCATTCCTTAGTTGATTTTCATCATAACCCCTTTGATTACCCGCAACAATCCAATAGTAGTGTTGATTAACATTATTAATAAATTGTTGGATTATATCTAGAACGGGGACTTCCTTTTTAAGATTCCCATCAAAGATCTTATTATCCCCAAGCAAATTCCTTAGTGCATAATCACTATTGTAATAAATTTCGGGTCTTTCATGATTCATACCATAAAAATCAAAGATTTCCCTAGCTTCCCATATTATGTAGTAAAATTCATTTATAAGAACGAGAGTGGCCAACTTTTTGGCCCTGGGATTCTTTATGTCGGGGAGCTCAAAAAACAATATTTGCAAAGTAGGATGGGTACGAATAAATTTACTTTCAAGTTTCAGAACTAGTGCTGAAATAGCATCAGCATAAGATCTAGTAGTTTTAAGTATAGGAGCATCATCAAGACTTAGATTCCCAACACAATTGAAAAGTTCTTGAATACGTTCTTTTCCCATAACATTCCCTTGCCCCAAGATAAAAGTTTTAGCATCCAGGTTGCCCATACATCCAAATTTAGGAGTTAGGCCGTCATCTATTGGTGCCATACTGAAACCACTCATGATTGCAAGCAAAGGATAGATCTGACAAGAAAATGGCGAACGGCAAAAGAGAGACGAATAAAATGGCAAATTTTTGTGAAGTGGGGGAGAGGAAAACGAGAGTCATGTGCGCAATGTAAATTGCAAGGAGATGAGATTGTGATTAGGAACCTGTTTATGTTGAAGATCCTCCCCGGCAACGGCGCCAGAAGGCACGTTGACGGGAGACTCTCCTGAGGTGATCCTCCCCGGCAACGGCGCCAGAAATTCCTTTTGATGTCGCTTGAAGCTACGTCAGTATTTCCCCAAAAGGAAGGGATGATGCAGCATAGCGGCGGTAGGTATTTCCCTCAGATATGAAACCAAGGTTATCGAACCAGTAGGAGAACCAAGCAACACAACGTAAACAACCCCTGCACACAAAGAACAACACCTCGCAACCCGACGTGCTAAAGGGATTGTCAATCCCTTTCGGGGTACGACGCCTCAAGATAGGCAAATGACGTGAGGTAAATTTGTAGATAGGATAAATATATCATGGAACAAATAAATTGCAGCAAAGTATTTTTGTATTTTTGGTTTCATAGATCTGAAAATAAATGCAAGAAAAAGTAGATCGCAAGGCAAATATATGAGAAAGAAGACCCGGGGGGCGTAGGTTTCGCTAGTAGCTTCTCTCGAGAAAGATAGCAAATGGTGGGTGAACAAATTACTGTTGGGAAATTGATAGAACTCCAAATAATTATGATGATATCGAGGCAATGATCATTACATAGGCATCACGTCCAAGATTAGTAGACCGACTCCTGCCTGCATCTACTACTATTACTCCACACATCGACCGCTATCCAGCATGCATCTAGTGTATTAAGTTCATGGAAAAACGGAGTAATGCAATAAGAACTATGACATGATGTAGACAAGATCCGTTTATCTATTGATCCCATCTTTTTATCCTTAGTAGAAATGATACATGTGTGTCGTCTCCCTTTCTGACACTAGGATCAAGCACCGTAAGATCGAACCCGCTACTGGGCACCTCTTCCCATTGCAAGATAAATTCATCAAGTTGGCCAAACAAAACCCAAATATCGGAGAAGAAATATGAGGCTATAAGAGATCACGCATATAAGAGATCAAAGAAACTCAAATAACTTTCATGGATATAAAAAGATATAACTGATCATAAACTCAAAGTTCATCAGATCCCAACAAACACACCGCCAAAATTCTTACATCATATGGATCTCCAAGAGACCATGTATTGATAATCAAAAGAGAGAGAGGAAGCCATCTAGCTACTAACTACGGACCCGAAGGTCTACAAATAACTACTCACGCATCATCGGAGAGGCACCAATGGAAGTGGTGAACCCCTCCATGATGGTGTCTAGATTGGATCTGGTGGTTCTGGACTCTGCGGCGGCTGGATGAATATTTCGTCGACTCCCCTAGTGTTTCTGGAATATTGGGGTATTTATAGAGCAAAGAGACGGTCCGGGGGCACCCGAGGTGGGCACAACCCACCAGGGCGCGCCTGGTTCTCCTGGCGCGCCCTGGTGGGTTGTCCCCTCCTCGGGACTCCCCCAGGTAGAACCAGGCCCCATCTTCTTCCTTTTGGTCCATAAAAAATCATCGTAAATTTGCGTGGCATCTGGACTCCATTTTATATTGATTTCCTGCGATGTAAAAAACATGCAGAAAACAGCAACTGGCACTTGGCACTATGTCAATACGATAGTACCAAAAAATGATATAAAATGATTATAAAACATCCAAGATTGATAATAAAACAACATGGAATAATCAAAAATTATAGGTACGTTGGAGACGTATTAGTCACTTGCAAGAGTGCTATCTAATAGAGATCGATATAGAAGATAAGTAAAACGCAAAATAAAGTAAATATAAATAAATTTCCGCTAGGTATTTTTTTTGGTTTTTTTGGTTTTATAAATCTGAAAATATATGGAAAATAGACCCGGGGGCCATAGGTTTCACTAGATGCTTCTCTCTTGAAGAAAACATATGGTGGGTAAACAAATTCCTATTGAGCAATTGATAGAAAAGCACATAGTTATGGCGATATCTAAGGCAATGATCGTGAATACATGCATCACGTCCGTGACAAGTAGACCGACTCCTGCCTGCATCTACTACTATTACTCCACACATCGACTGCTATCCAGCATGCATCTAGTGTATTAAGTTAACAAGAACGGACTAACGCCTTAAGCAAGGTGACATGATGTAGAAGGATAGATCCAATCAATATGGTAAAACCCCATATTTTTCTCCTTAATGGCAACAGTACGAATACGTGCCTCGCTACCTCTACTGTCACTGAGTGAGGACAGCGCAAGATTGTCGGTGGGAAACGACACCTATGGGATCACAAGAATCCCTACTGCGGTTGCGGGGCGCGGGGTTGTGAGAAGAGCAGGGCTAGTAATTGGCACAAGGGTCATTTACCCAGGTTCGTGCTGCAAGGATGCGTAAAACCCTAGTCCTGCTTGGTGGATATATTCAGTGTTCTTGAGCTCTCGATCTAGCTATGGGTGTTGTGTGGTTCAAAAGAGCCGAATTCTTTTCCTGTATGCCATGGTCCTCCTTTTATTGGCGAGAGGGGCTGCCACTGTGGCACACAGGAGGTGGAAAGGCCTATAGTGACGCGAGCTTATCACTCGTATTACAGGACAAGACACATTTAATGCGTGGCTTAGGTGTCCATTCACTTTATCGGGGACGGGGGCGAGGCCCGTCCCGTCCGTCGCCGCTCCTCCTTGCTTTGACGTGCGTCCTGGCCAGCGATGCATGCAGTGCCATGTAGGAAGGCAAGCAGCTGAGGTGGCGCGGTGGTGGAGCCTCCACGAAGATCTGCATGCCGACACGCAGGTGTGTGCTGAGTTGGCCTGGAAGCTGCATGTTGCCACGCAGGTGCCTGCCCAGCTGGTTGGGCTGGCAGCTGCATGCGAACGACGGTGGGAAGTTGGTTGGTGCGGGCCTGGCAGTGGCCCTGCTGTCACCTCTGGCAAGGGTCTTGTCGGGTGGCCCAGCAAGGGTCTTGCCGGGTGGCCCGGCAAGGGTCTTGCTGTGGCGCGCTGGCGTCCCTGGCAAGGATCTTGCCGGGGGTCTTGTGGGTCTCTTCGGTAAGGATCTTGATGGGGAGTGTTGCCTGCTACGTATTGAGCTTGCGTTGGTTTTCCTCGAAGAGGAGAGGGTGATGCAGCAAAGTGTAGAGTAAGTATTTCCCTCAGTTTTGAGAACCAAGGTATCAATCTAGTAGGAGGCTCCTCAAAAGTCCCACGCACCTACACAAACAAACTGAGAACTCGCAGCCAACGCAATAAAGGGGTTGTCAATCCCTTCACGGCCACTTGCGAAAATGAGATCTAATAAAGATAGTATGATAAGATAAATATATTTTTGGTATTTTATAAGATAGATGCAAAAAAGTAAAGATGCAAATAAAGTAGATGGAAAGCAAATATGATAAGAGATTGACCCGGGGGCCATAGGTTTCACTAGAGGCTTCTCTAGGAATAGCATAAGTTTTACGGTGGGTGAACAAATTACTGTCGAGCAATTGATAGAAAAGGGCATAGTTATGAGATTATCTAGGCATGATCATGTATATAGGCATCACGTCCATAACAAGTAGGCCGACTCCTGCCTGCATCTACTACTATTACTCCACACATCGACCGCTATCCAGCATGCATCTAGTGTATTAAGTTCATAAGAACAGAGCAACGCATTAAGCAAGATGGCATGATGTAGAGGGATAAACACATGCAATATGATATAAACCCCATCTTGTTATCCTCGATGGCAACAATAAAATATGTGTCTTGCAACCCTTTCTGTCACTGGGTAAGAACACCGTAAGATTGAACCCAGAGCTAAGCACTTCTCCCATGGCAAGAAAGATCAATCTAGTAGGCCAAACCAAACTGATAATTCGAAGAGACTTGCAAAGATAACTCGATCATACATAAAAGAATTCAGAGAAGATTAAAATATTATTCATAGATAAACTTGATCATAAACCCACAATTCATGGGATCTCGACAAACACACCGCAAAAAGATATTGCATCGAATAGATCTCCACAAGAGAGGGGGAGAACATTGTATTGAGATCCAAAAAGAGAGAAGAAGCCATCTAGCTAATAACTATAGACCCGTAGGTCTGTGGTAAACTACTCACAACTCATCAGAGGGGCAAGGATGTTGATGTAGAGGCCCTCCGTGGTTGCTTTCCCCTCCGGCAGAGTGCCGACAAGGGCTCCAAGATGGGATCTCGCGGATACAGAAGGTTACGGCGGTGGAAATTGTGTTTCGTGGTGCTCCTAGATGTTTTCGGGGTACGTAGACATATATAGGAAGAAGAAGTACGTCGGTGGATGCCCGAGGGACCCACAAGACAGGGGGGCGCGCCCTACAGGGGGGGCGCCCTCCTATCTCGTGGGGCCCTCGGAGCTTTCTTGACTTGCACTCCAGGCTCTCCGGATCAGATTTGTTCCACAAATAACGCTCCCGAAGGTTTCATTCCATTTGGACTCCGTTTGATATTCCTTTTCTTCGAAATACTGAAATAGGAAAAAAAACAGCAATATGGGCTGGGCCTCCGGTTAGTAGGTTAGTCCCAAAAATGATATAAATGTGTAAAATAAAGCCCATAAACATCCAAAAGGGGTAATATAATAGCATGGAACAATCAAAAATTATAGATACGTTGGAGACGTATCATTGCCCTCCAATCCTCATATGATCTTGAGTATTATTTGTCTTCACAAAGATCTGCATGCCATCATGGAGGTGCCTCCCGAGCCTTGGCCCAATGTGGGTGTTGGTGTTGGATACGTGGGCTCGAGGGTGGCTCGCTCCGCTGGTGTGGGCGAGCTACCCCGGCAAGGTCCTTGCAGGGGCCGCTGAGGTTGCCCCCGGCAAGGGTCTTGCCGGGGAAACCTGCTCCGTTCATCCGCACTTTGTGGCCTTGGTCCTTGACGTTGCTTTGTTCGTCTCGTGCCTTCGGCTTCTCTCCGGCTTCCCTCCTTTGCCCTGCTATGCGTGGCCGTGGCGTGTGGCTCTGACTCCCCGTGCACGAGTAAAGGGGTCAAAAGGAGAGCCCCTACTTTTGTACACCGACCGGAGCCTCCGGGCCTGGGCCACACATAAGCGCGACACGTTGTTGGGCCAGGCCCAGAACGGTGCGCGGGCAGGCGGGGCGGATTTTACCGCGGTAACTATTCCATCCGCTGCGCTTCCCCATGACCTGCATTGAACGTGTGTCATGGGGGTCACGCGTGCGCGCGTGATCGAAGCACGCTGACGTCATCTTGTGGTGGACAGTAAAGAGGCGGCTCGCGTGTCTCTTCGAGACCACAGGGCCGCTGCTCATTTACTGCCCTTACTCGGGCACCGCCGCTCCACGCGTCCCACCGCGCCCATCTCTCGTGCCATGTTCGCTGCATGCGTGATGCAGAGCGAATGACAGGCGCGCGGGATACGGGAAGTCGCGCGCGCATGGGTCGATTCCCATGCGCTTTCAATTGAGCGGGGAGGACGGTCGACGGCCCCGCCCGTGGTCACTTCAACGGGCCGGATTGGCCGAGAGGGATGGCCGAGCCTCGCCCCCGCCCCTTTATAAAGAGGGGAGCGGGAGGAATGACGCCCCTCAATCCTTCACCATCTGCCTCTCCCCATTCTTGCTTCCTCCTTCCTTCTATCATGGCGGTGAGGGTCTCGGCTAGGCAACGCATCGCCCCTCCCCAAGAGCTCGTAGCGGCGGAGCCGGCCATTAGAGGAAGGGGGAGGGGCGAGGCCGAGGCCGCCGCGGCGGCCGAGGGAGAGGAGGACGGGGCGGTAGGTCAGCTTCGCCTCCTCCAGCGGCCGCTCCCCCGGTGGAGGGCCACGTCGGGGACAACCCTTACGAGTTCTTCGTCCGGCTGCACCAGCCGCCGCGCCGTCGTCTTCGCCTTCCGACTCCATTTGCGCGGGAGATGGAGCTGGACCCGCCGCAGACGTTGCGGCTGCATATGAGGGGTTATGGGAACAGCGGCACATGGGCCGATGTCGAGTTCCCCGTCCCTCACGTTATGTATCTTCGCCGAGGGTGGAAGACCTTCGCCCGCGTCCACAACTTGACGGTGGGGCTCATTCTCTTCTTCAAATTGATGGAGAACGGCCTGCTCTCCGTCAAGGTCTTTGGAGATCTTGGAACTCACTTGAAGTGCTGCGTGGAGAGCTCGTCCAACGATGGAAGCACTTCCTCAGGCGAGAGTGACGAGGAGGACAGCGGAGAAGATTACGGGGACGAGTCCGACTAGGCGTCGGACGCCCCGTGCCTGGGCGGGCGCGGCGGCAGCAGTATCTGCACCTGGCCGCTCCTCCGGCAGGATCTGCCGGGGGAGGGGCCAGCTCCTTGAACTTCTCGGGGCCATCTCCTTGGGCGGCTGGCGTAGGGAGGCCGGAGAAGGCGAAGAAGGTGGGTGGCGGGCCGTCAAGTCAGAGTACGCAGACACCGACGCCTTCATTGACGGACCGCTGCCTCATCTTCCAGCTCTTTCCCTGGTGCCACTACCGCCGACCCTCTCCTAGGCGGCCGCCGGCATGTTCTCGTGGTGTCTTCTACTGCTCGTAGCTCGCCTAGGCGTTTCTTTTGCCCTTTTTCGCTTCCTTGACCTGCCTCCTGGGGAGAGGGACAAGAAAGGGATTACGGGCATCTTATCTCTTTTGAGTCTTGTAAGCCCTTGGGTCTTCGTTAAATTTAGAACTTGTAATCCCCTTGCTCATGTTTTTCATTCTGTATGAGTTGTACCTGTACGGGATGTTTTTTAATGAAAAAGGAATGTTTGCCGGGTTTTTCGTTCGTGGGTGAACCCCGCGACAAGGAGCGAATCCTCATTATCCTTTAAGAGTAAACGTTTTTCGCCCGGCAACAGGCCTTGCCGTCCCCCCACCTTGCTCGACCTTTCTCAGGCTCTTGGCGGAGGCAGGGATGAGGTGGGCTTAGGCTCCTCATCCCATTTCCTTACTGCCGTGACTACGGCCAAATTCGGACCCAGGAGATAATCCTTGGGTTCGGAGAAAGGGGAGCACGGTAGCCTAGGAATAAAATGAGGTTTCACATATCCCAGTCCATAACGAAATGCATGATAGAGGATAAAAGGCTTATTTGGATCTGCAGCCCCCGGCAACCCTGGCTTGTCGTGGATGGACCCTTGCACTTGCAGCCCCCGGCAACTTTGCTTGCCGGGTCGGGATGCCGGTCCGTTCCTTTCTTCTGAATAGCTCAGTAGAAATGCTTATGTGTCATGCGAACCAAAAGGGGATAGAGAAGAATAGAGAGACGCGCACTCGACCTCTAAGCTAGGGGTTACCGCCGCTAAGCACTATCAACCCTAACCGAGGAAGAGAATCGACCTAGCATGCATGCTATAACTTAAGGTGCCAACGCTTTGTTTATTTATGCTCAGGGTCTACGCCTGGCTTTGTACAAAGGGTTACATGCCTTGCCGGCAAGGCTTGTACAAAAGGTGGCTTGCCGGGAGGCCCGGCAGCCGCGCCTTATGGGTAAAACTTGCGAAGTTGCTCGATGTTCCAGGAGTTGCTCACTGGAATGGCATCTTCGGTCTCTAGGCGGTCTGCGCCGGGCCTGGTGACTCGTGTTACCCGATAAGGGCCTTCCCACTTCGGCGTCAACTTCTTAGAATTCTTGGCCGACTGAACGTGCCGAAGTACAAGGTCGCCTTCCTCAAAGCTCCGGGCATGAACCTTGCGGCTATGGTAGCGGCGCAAGGCTTCTTTGTAGCGTCTGCTCTCATCGCTCAAGACGATCTTCCTCAAGGAGCGTTGGACCTTGCCGCAATTGCTCTTGCTCAAGCTCGTGATAAGCGAGTACTCGAGGTGACCCGTATATGAGTTCCATGGGGAGAACTTCTTCTGCCCCACAGACCGGGGAAAAGGGTGTCTGGCCAGTGGCTCGATTTGGCGTCGTTCTGATCGACCAAAGAACCGCCGGCAACTCGTCAATCCAGCGCCTTCCACTCTTGTGCAGCCTGTCAAAAGTCTTCGTTCTCAAGCCTCGCAGAACTTGAGCATTTGCATTCTCCGCTTGGCCGTTGCTCCGTGAAAGTGCAACTATCCCTAGGTGGTTTTGGTAATTCCTACCAACATATAGCTCATTGAGCATACATTATTCCAAGATAAATATTTCAGGAAAAGCTCAGTGAATGGCATGGCATGGATGAGAAAAGTGGACCCCTCAAAATACTAAGGATAAAAGCATTGGCTCAAGCTCAAAGCTCAAGACTCTACATTTTATATTTTAGTGATCCAAGATCACATTGAGTCTATAGGAAAAGCCAATACTATCAAGGAGGGATGAGGTGTTGCTTAATGAGGTTCTTGCTTCATAGTACTTAGTGATATGCTCCAAAACCCTCAACTACTTTCCCACATCCACATATGACCTAAGCCAAAATTAAAACTCAGCCCCACCGATTCTTTCTATCCGGCGCCACCGAGTTCAGATGTCATAGCCACTTCCACAAACCCTAGGCAAATCGGTCTCACCGATAGGGATCTCGGTCTCATCGAGATGGGATTGTAATCTCCTTGTTTCCCTTCATAACGTTTTGGTACCACTGAGATGAGCGATCGGTCCCATCGAGATTGCAATGTAAACTCCCTGTTTCCTTTTCGTAACATTTCGGTCCCACCGAAATGAGCGAATCGGTCCCACCGAGTTTACCTGACCAACTCTCTGGTTAGCTAATTACCAAAATCGGTCCCACCGATTTTGTGTAATCGGTCTCACCGAGATTACGTTATGCCCTAACCCTAATCATATCGGTCCTACCGAGTTGCATGTCGGTCCCACCGAAAATCCTAACGGTCACTAGATTTGTTGAATCGGTCCGACTGAGTTTATCAATTCAGTCCCACCGAGATTGGCAAGTTGTGTGTAACGGTTAGATTTTATGTGGAGGCTATATATACCCCTCCACCCACTCTTCATTCATGGAGAGAGCCATCAGAACGAACCTACACTTCCAACTTGCATTTTCTGAAAGAGAACCACCTACACTTGTGTTGAGGCCAAGATATTCCATTCCTACCATATGAATCTTGATCTCTAGCCTTCCCCAAGTTGCTTTCCACTCAAATCTTCTTTCCACCAAATCCAAATCCTGTGAGAGAGAGTTGAGTGTTGGGGAGACTATCATTTGAAGCACAAGAGCAAGGAATTCATCATCAACACACCATTTGTTACTTCTTGGAGAGTGGTGTCTCCTAGATTGGCTAGGTGTCACTTGGGAGCCTCCGACAAGATTGTGGAGTTGAACCAAGGAGTTTGTAAGGGCAAGGAGATCGCCTACTTCATGAAGATCTACCGCTAGTGAGGCAAGTCCTTCGTGGGCGACGGCCATGGTGGGATAGACAAGGTTGCTTCTTCGTGGACCCTTCGTGGGTGGAGCCCTCCGTGGACTCGTGCAACCGTTACCCTTCGTGGTTTGAAGTCTCCATCAACGTGGATGTACGATAGCACCACCTATCAGAACCACGATAAAAACATCCGTGTTTCCAATTGTGTTTGAATTCTCCAAACCCTTCCCTTTACATTCTTGCAAGTTGCATGCTTTAATTTCCGCTGCTCATATACTGTTTGCATGCTTGCTTGAATTGTGTTGAGATTGCTTGACTTGTGCTAAGATAGCTAAAATCTGCCAAAGACTAAAATTGGGAAAAGGATAAGTTTTTATTTGGTCAAGTAGTCTAATCACCCCCCCTCTAGACATACTTTCGATCCTACAAGTGGTATCAGTGCTTTGGTCTCCATTTGCTTTGATTTCCATAGCTTTTGGTGGTCATAGCCTTGGTTTCACAACCTAGGAGAGCATGGCGTCTAGCGAGGGAAATTATCACCGTAGAGGTCCTTACTTTGATGGTACTAATTTTGCTAGTTGGAAGCATAAGATGAAAATGCATATTCTTGGACATAACCCCGCCGTTTGGGCTATTGTGTGTATTGGCTTGCAAGGTAAATTCTTTGATGGGAGAGAATCGAACCGTGAAGCTAGCGCGGAAGAGTTGAAAATGCTGCAATACAACGCTCAAGCTTGTGATATCCTCTTCAACGGATTGTGCCCCGAAGAATTCAACAAAATCAGCCGTCTTGATAATGCAAAGGAAATTTGGGATATTTTGGTTGATATGCATGAAGGTACCGACTCCATCAAGGAATCCAAGTTGGATGTGCTTCAAAGTCAACTTGACAAGTTCAAAATGAAGGATGGTGAAGGTGTTGCTGAAATGTACTCTAGGCTTCCTCTTATCACAAATGAGATTGCCGGCTTAGGAAGTGAAGAAATGACCGACAAATTCATCATCAAGAAGATCCTAAGAGCTTTGGACGGAAAATATGATACGTGTGCACATTGATCCAAATGATGCCAAATTACAAAGATCTCAAGCCAACAGAAGTCATTGGAAGAATTGTTGCTCATGAGATGTCACTCAAGGATAAGGAGGAACTTCACAACAAGTCAAGTGGTGCTTACAAACCCTCATGTGAAGCCCCCACATCATCAAGTGAGAAACAAACCTTCAATGAAGAATTGAGCTTAATGGTGAAGAACTTCAACAAGTTCTACAAGAGTAGAAGCAAAGATGGAAGCTCCAAGTCAAGGTCCTACAATGACAAAAGATCTTCTAGTCGAGAGCGTAATTGCTACAATTGTGGAAGACCCGGACACTATTCCAATGAGTGTACATCACCCTACAAAAGAAGAGAAGAATCACCTAAGAGAAGAAGTAGAAGAGAAGAATCACTACCAAGAGAGAGGAGGTGTAGAGATGATCGTTATGAACGAAGAACATCCCGGAGAAGCAAGGATTCGGAAAGGAAGGACAAGTCATCAAGGAGCTACACAAAACAAAGACATCAAGCTCATGTTGGTGAATGGGTATCCGGCTCCGACTCTGACAATCACTCCGAGAGAAGCTATCACTCCGACTCCGATTATACTCAAGATGAAGGTGTTGCCGGTCTAGCACTTGTGTCAACCAACTCCTACGACATATTTGATTCACCAAATGAAGGACTTGGAAGATGCTTCATGGCTAAAGGCCCAAAGGTAACACACCCCGAGTATGTTGATTTCATTAGTGATGAAGATGACTTGTTAGGAGATGATGATTTAATTGTTGACAACTCTAGTGATGAATACTATGATGAAACGTCAATTAATCATGCTAATCAAGATAAAACGAATGACAATGATAACGAGAAGATTGAGCTCCTAACTAAAGAATTAAACACTCTTAAGTTAGCTCATGAAACTATCTTAGAAGATCATCGAGAACTTTTAAGGACTCATGAGAAGTTACGCTTTGAAAAGCTCAACCTTGAGCAAGAGCATGAGTTCTTAAAAGCAATCAATGATGATCTTCGTAAGAAAAGTTCTTCTTACATTGCCAGCATTTACTCTTATCTACTTACATGCCTCAAGTCAAGTCTAGTAACAAGAACAAGAAGGATTCTTCCTCTAGTATTAACAATAATCATGCTAAATCCAATGTTGTTGCTTCTAGTAGTTCTCTTGATTCCACTAATGATTCTCTTAGCCAAGTTACACTTGAGCAAGAAAATAGCTTATTGAAGGGAATTATAGAGAAAGGTGTTTACAAGAGCCTTGCCAGGAGTAAGCAATTTGAGGAAATTGTACGCAAGCAAGGAAGGCACCGGAAGAACCAAGGTGTTGGTTTTGAATGAAAGTTCAATGCCAATGGAGTTGAGTGGGAAGAAGATCAATACCCCAAGACGAAGTTTGTTCCTCAACAAGAGAAGTATGATCCTACTTCCTTCAAAGGGACACAAGCCCAAGATGATCTTCCACCACAAGCAAAAAGGCAAGGACAAGCTTCAAGAGGATTTTGATGCATTTGAAGAAGCTCCTAAGGCCTTGGTCAAGTGGGTTCCCGAGACTACGTCAAGATCTACTTCATCAAGTACAACTACAACTCCAAGGATTCCCATCAAGATGATGTGGGTCCTGAAAAAGAAGAACTAGAGAGTTCTTGAGGGTGACTCCACCAACATATTTCACTCATATCATTTTGGCAATAACAAGTGCAATCAACTTCCACATCTTGCACTAGTTCAAGGAGTCACAAACCCTCTTGTTGGTAAGACAAGGCACAAGGTAACCTAATGCTCTCATAGACATCATCTTGTGTGTGCATCACTCTATGTCTATGGATATCCTTGTTTGTTCCTTGTGGGACTAACCCGTGTAGGTATTGAAAGTGCAACTCACTCCAAAGGATTGCTCTAAATGATCTACATCAACATTGAGCATCCACATCTTCAACACCTACATGAAGTCATCATCGACAAAACCCAAGGTTAGTTCATCCCTCTACGGGGGGATCTCACATCTAGGGGGAGATTTACTCTGAGAATTGAGTCAAAGCAACTCTAATGGTGTGAACACATCAATGCATTATGTAAAAGTGGTAACCCCACTTGAGCTTAAACGATGAGTATGACCTATGATCAAATGTTCTCATTTGACTCCTAAGTCAATATACTCATATATAGATGACCTAGTCATCGCCAATTGCTTGATAGATGCTAGAATTGGTTGTGCATGCTTTGCCACATATTTCATTTGCCATTTTATTGTGTGAGCATGTTGGTTGCATATTTTACTCATTCGAGGACATCCACTTGTTGTTTTGATTGATTGGTTTCTTTTTCTTTTGCCAAGTGGATGGACAAGAATTCCTAAGAACCTTCTCTAGCTATCTATGCTTTTCTTGTCTCAAACTCTATTCATGTTGCATCACAAAATTTGATCAAGTTAGATTCGAACCACTCTGTGTGAGGAGCACTCGGAGTGCCCGATTAGACATAGACTTAAACTTCCAAAACTTCTTTGTGCATTTCGGTCTGACCGATTCCCATTTCGGTCATACCGAGACCACTAAGTCGATCTAGGTTTTCAATCTCGGTGCAACCGATTTGAACTTTTTGGTCACACCGAGTTGTTGTAACTGCTAGCAGTTATGCATCTCGGTGCCACCGAGTTGTTCCACTCAGTCACACCGACAGGGTCGGGCTATATATACCCACGGGAAAAACTTTGGAAATTTTCTCCGAAATCTTTCGCCTACGCTCAGCCCGCTCTGCCTCCAGGGTCTCCGGATCGTCCACCTCGTCGCCAGCTGCCTCCTACCGCTGGTCTCCGCCGCCGTAAACGGGAATCATCCCCCCCGTTGCCGCCGTAGCGAGTTCATCGCCGAACTAGGGTATGGACTTGATCGTTGTGCTATCCCTATCTGATTCCTAGCACATTGTGTTCGCCATGAATCTTGCCACGATTGAAACTATCTTATCTAGTCAAAACACTCCGTATATTAGAGATGAATTGAAAATTTAGGGTTAGGTTTCCACTGAAACCATCTCGGACCAACCGAGTTGTAGAACTCGGTACCACTGATTCGGCTAAGGCCATTGCACATGTAATTCTCGGTCTGACCGAGAATTGCAAATCTGTGTGACCGGGTTCAGGACTTTGTGAAACCCTAGCAGTCTCGGTGCCACCGAACTGTGACTCGGTCTGACCTAGTTCACTAGTTTAGGTCCCAAAAGCTGCTTCGGTATCACCGAGTTTACAAATTGGTAGATTCGAAATGCTTTCTGTGGAAAACTAAAACTAAGTTTTTGACTCATTCGTTTGCAAAAACCTCTGTATTTTGTGATGCTCATCCACTCTATCTCATCTATATCTATTCATAGGGTCTGCTGTCAGTGTTTGCAATATGTCTGATCAAAGTGGCAGCCAGAACAGGGAAGAGGAGCAGGTTCAAGTGAGTGAGGGCACTAGCCCCTCTAGCAGCTATGATGATGGCAGCAGGAGGACCCCAAGCAACTTACCCAAAGCTGCCACCAGGGCCAGAAAGAAGAGAACCTTAGAATCTAAGGATGAAGACTATGTGGCTATTGAGGATGAGGCCACTTTCAAGAAGAAGGTGCTCAAGAAAGAATATGGCTCAGCTGCAGCCACTAAGCCAGGAATGCAGAAGAAAGCACCTGCAAGAAGGATTCCCACTTCCAAACTTAGGAAGGTTGCCACTGGAGAAACTATGAAATTCACCCTTGAGTCAGAAGATGAAGCTGTTAGCCAAGACAAGAAGAAAAAGAGAGTCAGAACCACTACTGCCAAGGTTCTTGGCAAGCCCTCTATGTGGAGAGACTCTGAAGAGGAAGAAGAAGAAGAGGATGCTGCACCAGCACCCAAAGCTCAGAAGCTTATGGGTGATGCCATCAGGTCAAGGGCTGCTTCATCAAAGCCCAAAGAAGCACCTAAGGCTGCTTCCAAGCCCAAGACTGCACCTAAGAGGAATACCAGGAACATATCAGCTGCTGAGAAGAACAAGGCCCCAGTGTGTGAAGCTGTTGCTGAAGAGGAAGATGATGAAGAGCATGTCTTGAGAAAATTGAAGCCTAAAATTCCAGATCATAATGATGCCCATCCTGTAGCTGAGAACATGAAGCTGAGAAAGGATGTAGGACTCAGACAGTGGAGGTTGACTGATCCTTATGCATTCAGGAGGAGAACTGCTGTAGACTACAGGTTCCACACAAAGGAACATCAGGATTTCTATGAGACAGTGTTGCTGGACAAGAAGCCAATAGTGTGTGACATGAGATGGGTGGACTGGAAGTACATCAAGGAGAATGAAGAACACTATCCTGGTGTGTATGACAACTTCAGTGCTTGTGGAGTGGCAGACTTTGTTGGGAAGAAGCTGACAAAGTGGAATGATGAGCTAATAATGCAATTCTACTCCACAACACACTTCTATCCATATGGCAGGATAGTATGGATGTCTGAAGGTACTAGGTACCAATCATCAATTGAAGAATGGGCTAATCTGATCAATGCACCTAAGGAGAAATAGGATGACTTGGATGTCTATGCCAAGAAGAAGATGGATCACAACTCTATGGCACATATGTACAAGGAGATCCTAGATGCTGCTGTTCAAACACACAAGTTTGGATCAGTACATTACCTACTGTCAGGACTGCCAACCATCAACTGGATCCTCAGGCACACTCTCTTGCCCAAGTCAGGTGATCACAACATGATCAGAGGCCATGCAATAAATCTGCTACACTTATTTGATGTGCCACAAAAGTTCAAGGTCATGAGTCTTATAGTTGAAACTATCAAGAGGACAGCTGCTGACCAAAATAGAAGTTGTGGGTATGCCCCACAGATCCAGGAGCTGATTAACTCCAAGATGGGCACTGGCACATACTTGTTGGACAAGGATCACATGCCTATCTGTCCAGATTTTAAGGACAACCAAGTGGTTATGGATGAAGATGAACCATCTTCTGTGCAAGCACAAGCAAAGAAGGAGAAGGCAAGGACTGAGAAGGCTGCCAAGATGCCAACAATGGAAGAGGCATCTCAGTACTTCTTGAAGAGCAAACAGGATCAGCTTGGCTACTTGATTGCATCCACTCTGAGGATGGAGAAGGGGCTGGCCACCCTGACTCAAAACAAGGAGAGCCTGGAGAGGATCATGGAGCAGAAGTTCTATGACTTGGATGTGAAGGTTACTGAGATCCAGTCTGTTGTTGAGCAACTCCAGGATGATATGCAGGAGAGGAAGGGCAAGACAACCACTGAGGCATTTGCCAAAGTGCCTACAGCTCAGAGGTCAGTTGCAGTGGCAAAGGATGCACACACGAGCCACTTCATCCGCCCCACTACAGCCCCAAAGCAACCAGCTCCAAAGACCTACTCCACCAGCTCCATCCACATCTCTCAAGTCTTCGTCTAAGGAGCCATCTCTACACCACCACCTGAAGATCAAGCCTGAGAGACGATTTAGTGCTATGCATTTTCTATGAACTTTTTGGTAACTTGTTGCCAAAGGGGGAGAAAAATGTATAGATCATAGGCTTCGAGAGAGAGCGTTGCTTTTTATTCTCTCTTGCTTTGGTGGTTGAACTTTATTGGCTTGGTTGAGATACCTTCTGTCAGTGTGATACTTGGATGATCATGTGTTTGATCATATGCTACATTAATGCTTGTTGGATGACATTATCCTTTTATCTTTATATGATCATTCACTTTGCTTGGTGATGAGTGCATGTATTCTATTGTTATCATTTTGAGCGCACCACCAAGATGTATGTGACATGGAAGAGTAACCCATGAGCCTAACTCTTTGTGCATTTGCAGTCCAAAAGCAAATCTTAAACTATGCACAAATTTAGGGGGGGGCTCTTGCTTATCACATACTTCTCAAAGCGACAATGTTTTTCACTCTTATTATCATTTGTCGAAGCTTTGATCAATATGCTGTCATCAATTACCAAAAAGGGGGAGATTGAAAGTGCAACTATCCCTAGGTGGTTTTGGTAATTCCTAACAACATATAGTTCATTGAGCATACACTATTCCAAGATAAATATTTCAGGAAAAGCTCAATGAATGGCATGGCATGGATGAGAAAAGTGGACCCCTCAAAATACTAAGGATAAAAGGATTAGCTCAAGCTCAAAGCTCAAGACTCTACATTTTATATTTTAGTGATCCAAGATCACATTGAGTCTATAGGAAAAGCCAATACTATCAAGGAGGGATGAGGTGTTGCTTAATGAGGTTCTTGCTTCATAGTGCTTAGTGATATGCTCCAAAACCCTCAAATACTTTCCCACATCCACATATGACCTAAGCCAAAAGTCAAACTCAGCCCCACCGATTATTTCTATCCGGCGCCACCGAGTTCAGATGTCATAGCCACTGCCACAAACCCTAGGCAAATCGGTCTCACCGAAAGGGATCTCGGTCTCACCGAGATGGGATTGTAATCTATCTGTTTCCCTTCATAACGTTTCGGTACCACCGAGATGAGCGATCGGTCCCACCGAGATTGCAATGTAAACTCCCTGTTTCCTTTTCGTAACATTTCGGTCCCACCAAAATGAGCGAATCGGTCCCACCGAGTTTACCTGACTAACTCTCTGGTTATCTTATTACCAAAATCGGTCCCACCGAGTTTGTGTAATCGGTCTCACCGAGATTACGTCATGCCCTAACCCTAATTGTATCGGTCCTACAGAGTTGCATGTCGGTCCCACCGAAAATCCTAACGGTCACTAGATTTGCCGAATCGGTCCGACCGAGTTTATCAATTCGGTCCCACCAAGATTGGCAAGTTGTGTGTAACGGTTAGATTTTGTGCGGAGTCTATATATACCCCTCCACCCACTCTTCATTCATGGGGAGAGCCATCAGAACGAACCTACACTTCCAACTTGCATTTTCTGAAAGAGAACCACCTACACTTGTGTTGAGGCCAAGATATTCCATTCCTACCATATGAATCTTGATCTCTAGCCTTCCCCAAGTTTCTTTCCACTCAAATATTCTTTCCACCAAGTCCAAAGCCTGTGAGAGAGAGTTGAGTGTTGGGGAGACTATCATTTGAAGCACAAGAGCAAGGAGTTCATCATCAACACACCATTTGTTACTTCTTGGAGAGTGGTGTCTCCTAGATTGGCTAGGTGTCACTTGGGAGCCCCCGACAAGATTGTGGAGTTGAACCAAGGAGTTTGTAAGGGCAAGGAGATCGCCTACTTCGTGAAGATCTACCGCTAGTGAGGCAAGTCCTTCATGGGCGGCGGCCATGGTGGGATAGACAAGGTTGCTTCTTCGTGGACCCTTCGTGGGTGGAGCCTCCATGGACTCAAATAACTGCTACCCTTCGTGGGTTGAAGTCTCCATCAACGTGGATGTATGATAGCACCACCTATCGGAACCACGACAAAAACATCCGTGTCTCCAATTGCGTTTGAATTCTCAAAACCCTTCCCTTTACATTCTTGCAAGTTGCATGCTTTACTTTCCGCTGCTCATATACTCTTTGCATGCTTGCTTGAATTGTGTTGAGATTGCTTGACTTGTGCTAAGATAGCTAAAATCTGCCAAAGACTAAAATTGGGAAAAGGATAAGTTTTTATTTGGTCAAGTAGTCTAATCACCCCCCCTCTAGACATACTTTCGATCCTACACTCCATGGATGTGCCACGGAAGGAAAACAGACCTTGCTGTCGAGGTCCTCGATATATTGCATGAAGGCATGGCTTGTGAACTGTGTGCCGTTGTCGGTGATGATCCTGTTGGGTACCCCAAAATGGCAAACTAGTCCCTTGAAGAACTTGATGGCTGACTGCGTTGTCACCTTCCTCACTGCTTCCACTGCTGGCCGCTTTGTGAACTTGTCGATTGCGATGTACAAGTACTCAAAGCCCCCGATAGTGCGAGGGAAAGGGCACAGTATGTCGAGCCCCCACACCGAGAAGGGCCCGGAGAGAGGGATGGTTTGAAGGGCTTGAGCTGGTTGATGAAGCTTCTTTGAATGGAACTGGCACGCTTCGCACTTGGTTACTAGTGCCGTCGCATCCTGGAGGGCTGCGGGCCAGAAGAAGCCTTGCCGGAAAGGCTTGCCGGCAAGGGCCCTCGACCCTATGTGGGAGCAACATATGCCTCCATGTATCTCTACCAACAACTTTAGTCCTTCCTCCCGGAAAATGCACTTCAATTTCACCCCATTCGGTCTTTTTCTGTACAATACATTGTCAATTAACTGCTACAGGGCAGACCGGCGGGCTACTCTTTCTGCCTCTTCAGGAAGCTCTCCTTTTTGGAGGAATCGGACGGTGTGTTGTGCCCATGCCGGAGCCTGTGTCTCGACGACAAGGACCAAAGGCATCTCTTCTTCCACGGGGGCGGCCGTCTCCACGGCCATGGCCTGAGGCCCTGCCGGAGTCGGCTGCCCCGCGGCAATGCTGGCATCCACGGCGGAATCTTCGCCAGCGGCCCCGAGGGGGCTCGGCGGGGAAGTACTTGCCGGGGCCTAGCTTCCTCCGCTTGTTCTGCATGGTTGATGGTTCGACGGATGGTTGAGTTAACTGAAGCACAAAAGTACCTGGTTCCACAGGTAGCTTGAGGGCAGCACGCTTTGACAGGTAGTCGGCGATGTCGTTTTCCGTCTGAGGGACATGCTCTGCTTGTATACCGTCAAAGCGCTCCTCCAGTTTCCTCACCTCATCCATGTAAGCTTCCATCAACGGGCTCTGATAATCTTTGTTGATCTGCCGGACGACGAGCTCTGAGTCTCCCCTGATGATGAGCTTTTTGACTCCGAGGTCCGCCGCGATCCTGAGACCGGCAAGCAGACCCTCGTACTCGGCAGTGTTGTTGGTTAATATCTCCCGGGGAAAGTGGATTTGGATGACATGCTTGAGGTGCTCTCCGGTGGGTGCGACAGGCAACACACCAGCACCGGCGCCTTGCAGCGAAAAAGCCCCATCAAAGTACATGATCCAGTTGCGGCTCGTTTCCTTGCCGGGGAGAGTAGTCTCTTGTACCTCTTCATCGGGCGTCGAGGTCCATTCTGCAATAAACTCTGCCAAGACTCTTCTCTGAATCGTCGAGGTACTTTCAAACTTTAAACCAAAACTTGACAGCTCCAGGGCCCATTCCACGATCCTCCCTGTCGCATCTGGGTTATGCAGTATTAGCTGCAACGGGAGGCAGGTGACCACAGTGATTTCGTGCGCTTGGAAGTAATGACGCGGCTTCCTCGAGGCCATAAGGAGGCTGATGAGCAGCTTTGGCACACCCGAGTACCTCGACCTAGCCCCCTGCAGGAGGGAGCTGACGAAGTAAACGGGGTGCTGCACCATTTTCTTCTTCTGCGCTATTTCACCCAGTCGCATGGGCCCTGTCGCACTTGCGTCAGCCCCCGCCGGGGACTCAGCCTTGCCGGGACCGAGCCCTGCCAGGGAGGGTTCCGGTCGCTATCCATTGACTCTGCCACTGCCGCTTTGTCGACCTCTCTTTGCGCCACTAGTGCGGCACTAACCACTTGATTTGTTGCCGCTAGATACAGTAGCAACGGTTCTTATGGTTTGGGCGCAACCAGCACCAGGGTGGAGGGGAGGTATTTCTTTAAGTCTCGTTGCGCTGCCTTGGCCTCTGGGTCCATTCTACTTGGCCCATCTTCTTCAAGATCTTGAAAAGGGGAAGGGCACACTTCGCGGACTTGGAGATGAATCGGCTCATGGCGGCAATGCAGCCAGTGAGCCGGCGCACGTCCTTGATCCGTTTGGGTGCCTCAATCTGCTCGATGGCCTTGATCTTATCTGGGTTTCCTTCAATCCCACGCTGAGACACAAAGAACCTGAGAAGCTTGCCGGACGGGACACCGAAGACACACTTCTTAGGGTTCAATTTGAGGTTGATCTTGCGCAGGTTTAAATGTTTCCTCCAGATCTTGCACAAGTGTTGCTCTGTCCTTGGTTTTGACCACTATGTCATCCATATAAGATTCCATATTTCTATGTATAGCTGGGGCTCAAAACCAATTTGGACCGCTCTTGGAAAGGTTGAGCCAGCACTCTTCATGTCGAAAGGCATCCGTAAAAAGCAATACGTACCACATGGGGTGATGAATGATGCCTTCTCCTCATCCTCTTTCGTCATGAAGATCTGGTGGTATCCCGAGTAGGCGTCGAGGAAAGATAATAGGTCACACCCAGCCGTGGAGTCAACAATCTGGTCAATGCGCGGTAACGGGAAGGGATCCTTTGGACAAGCCTTATTGATGTCTGTGTAATCAATACATAGTCTCCACTTCCCGTTTGCCTTGCGCACCACTACCGGATTGGCCAACCACGTCGGATGGAGCACTCCCCTTACCAAACCTGCCGCCTCTAGATTTCTGATCTCCTTCGTGATGAACTCCTGCCTCTCTATAGCTTGCTTCCTGACCTTCTGCTTGACGGGCCGCGCATGAGGACAGATAGCAAGATGGTGCTCAATCACTTCCCTAGGAACACCGGGGATGTCGGAGGCTTGCCATGCAAACACATCGACATTTGCCCACAGGAAAGTGACGAGCTCGCTTTCCTATTTGCTGTCGAGGGTGGAGCTTATGGTAAAAGCTCCCCACGTGCCGTCCTCCTTGACGGGCACCTTCTTGGTCTCTGGTGGTGCAGCTCTGGACTTCTTGCTCTTGCCGGCGGAGCACTCTGGCACATCCTCAACGGGAGCGCAACACCCTGAAGAGGTGCACTTGCCGGAGTGGGTGCGAGGGGTCTCGCTGGTCTTCTTCCCTCCCGGGGCTCTGTCGGCAGGAGCAGGTGCCTTGGAGGCATCTGCTGCAACTGCTTCCCGGTAGAGTTGGTCGGCGCAAATCAACGCGTCTTTCTTGTCGGAGGGGACGGTGATGATGTTCATCGGCCCGGGCATCTTCAGCATGTTGTAGGCGTAATGTGAAGCCGCCATGAACTTGGCTAGTGCCGGGCGGCCGAGGATCCTGTTTAAGGAAAGGGGATCTCGGCTACATCAAAGACAATCCTCTCCGTCATATGGTTCAACTCGCCCCCGAACGGTATGGGCAGCATAACCTTTCCTTTTGGCTGGCTCCTCCCCGGGTTGACCCCTTGGAACGTGCCCGTCTCCTCGAGGTCTCCATTAGGGATCTGCAGCATCTTGATCACAATGGGCGAGATCAAGTTCAGACCGGCCCCGCCGTCAACCAGCATCTTCGTCACCTTGAGGTTGCGGATTGTTGGTGAGACCAACAACGGCAAGCACCCGACCGCAGTAGTGCGGTCAGGGTGGTCCTTGGTGTCGAAGATGATAGGTGTGCTGGACCACCTCAGCGGCTTCCGTGCATCGACCGACGGCTCCACCGCTGTGATCTCACGCGCCCACTCCTTGAGCTGGCGGTGGGATGCATGCAGTGAGGCGCCACCGTCGACGCACAGGGCTTCTGTGGCTTTTTGAAACTCGTGGTCGCCGGACTCATCGTCCTCGTCATGATCATCGTCTTCCTGCTTCTTGTCGCGGCACCGGGCGGGCCTCTCTTGCTGATTGTCCTTGTCGCGGCGGCCCCCTTGGCCGCCACATTTCTTGCCGGATCCTTCGGCACCCTCTTGGCCTTTCTCCTTGTCCCGCCGTTCGTACTCGGCTTTCTGCTTCTCAGAGAGCAGCTCTACTTGCCGGCAGTTCTGGAGATCGTGGCCTTTGGTGCAGTGGATCTTGCAATACTGCTTGCCGGAGCCCCTGGCTTGTCGGCAGCCGCCAAGGCCCGGCAAGTGGCACAACGGCAACCTCCTTGCCGGGGTCACTTGCTTTGGGTTTCTTGGTGGCGCCGGTATCGTCGGACCCCTCGAAGGCAAGCACGGTCTTGCCCCTGTGCTTTCTGTTACGGCGCCGGCCCTTCTTCCCTGGGGCGGCGGTATCATCCGTGGTTTGTTTCGTGCGCCGTCTTCGGGTACTTCCTTCCTTCTTCAAAGACGGGCGATCGACCGCGTAACATAAAGTTCAGCCACATCCCTGACCTTGTTCATCGCCAGCTCTTCACGCATCTTACGATTGCGCACATTCTGATGGAATGCACTGATCACGGCGGCAGGATGAACGTCGGGGATGTTGTACTGCACTCAGCTGAACCTTTGGATGTACTTGCGCAAGTTTTCTCCTTCCTTCTGGGGGATGATATGCAAATCACTAGCCTGGCCATGAGCTTGGTGGCCTCCCGTAAAGGCGCCAACAAGCTCACGACATAGATCCGCCAAAGAGGAAATGGAGTCCACTGGCAAGTGCATCAACCATGACATAACATTGGGCTTGAGTGCCAACGGTAAGTAATTGGCAAGCACCTTATCGTCGCGGGCCCCGGCAGCTTGCATCGCGATGGTGTAGATGATGAGGAACTCCGATGGGTGAGTCTTGACATTGTACTTCTCACCGATGTCGGGCTTCAACGTGCGGTGGGAGGGCCACTGGAACTGCCGCAGCTCACGGGTGAAGGCCGGACAACCCACCTCGTAAGGTAGGCCACCGTAGCCTCCCGGTGTCGGGTGGTCCGTAGTGGCCCCTGCCCGCCTGTCCGACTGGGGGCACACGTCACGCCGGTGCTTGATGGTTGTTCGAGCGTCTTCATGAACTCGCTCCCGAAGAACTTGGCGTTGGTTGCGGTGGGTTCGCGGGTCGAACGATGCTATGGAGATATCATCATGAGCGTCATCGCGACGGACCGACACCCGCAGTGGCCGGGATGGAGGAGGGGAGTGGACCATGGCCGCATCGCCTCCGGCCCGGCCTCCACTGGCATGCGGTGGCTCGACGGAGCGACAGCTTACGGGTGCCGCCAGCCGCAACTCCTCGTTGTTGGCTATGCCGACGAGGCTCCGGACGGTGGCCCTCCCTTCGTCGAGCTTCTCCACCGCAGGAGGAAAATCGAGGAGCAGCTGCCCGCGTGCTAGGGCTTCTGCTGGCGTGGGCGGCGGCAAAAGCTGTGTGGACCGCGAGGCGCCTCGACTTCTAACCGCGTTAGAAGGAGCCCCGTCACGGCCTCGTAGCCGTTCGCCACCTCCGTCAGCACCTCGGCGTGCATGCTGGCCCTCCTCATCGTGTGACGAGCGCATGGGGCTCTTCCCAGGGAGGCGCCCAGGGTCACCAGCAGGGCGGCGCTGTTCATCGCGCACGACCTGTGAAGAGCACACCGTGGGCGCCGGTGTTGGCGTCTTTGGAGGCCGCCGCGCCGTCGTACGGCGGCATGACGACGCCCCTGGAGGGCCCCCGCCGCCTGCTGGGGGCCCAACTCCGTCTCTGGAACCCGCGACGCGTGGCTCGTTGCCTGGCGTACGAACGACGCCGCTCACCAGGCCAGGACTGCCAGGGTGATGTGGATGTTCACGGGCCGCGCCATGGGTTCTCTCCGCGACTGGTCCGCTACTGGTCTGCACCGGTATTGGCAATCCGGTCCCGGACAAACCGATCGCCGTGGTCGTCTTCTTCTTAGGAGCCATGTCGATGAAGAACAGCTAGGTCGACTACTAGACCAGATTCTCACAATCGCGACCCCCTACCTGGCGCGCCAAAGATGTCGGTGGGAAACGACACCTATGGGATCACAAGAATCCCTACTGCGGTTGCCGGGTGCGGGGTTGTGTGAAGAGCAGGGCTAGTAATTGGCACAAGGGTCGTTTACCCAGGTTCGGGCTGCGAGGATGCGTAAAACCCTAGTACTGCTTGGTGGATATATTCAGTGTTCTTGAGCTCTCGAACTAGCTATTGGTGTTGTATGGTTCGAAAGAACCGAATCCTTTTCCTGTATGCCATGGGCCTCCTTTTATAGGTGAAAGGGGATGCCACAGTGGCACACATGAGGTGGAAAGGCCTATAGTGCTGCGAGCTTATCACTCGTATTACAGGACACACTACAAAAAAATACACTTCCGTGATGATACGTGTTTGTCATAGTAGGTCGCGTTTTTTGTCATGCATGTACATCCATGACAAATTTATGATGTAATCAAGATAGTCATACCGTGGCCGTCAGAGAAGTGTTCCATGACATTACCAAAATTATCATCACGGAAGTGTCCACTTCCATGACGATAAATCGCGCGTCCACGTAACTGCTTTCGTCAAGGGTGACCGACACGTGGCATCCACCGTAACGAACGCCGTTAAGCTATCGGGTCGGGTTTTGGATCCGATAACCCATTAACAGCCCCGACCAATGGGGATTTTCCACGGTAAAATCATCATTGGCTGTAGGAAACACGTGCCGCTCACCGCTGGGACATATGTCATCCACTCATTGGACGTATACGCCTATGATACGTCGACACGTGGCACGGCCCAAGAGAGGCCCATTCTGTGAAAAGGCCGCCCGCTTGACTTGGTCAAAAGGTGGCGGGCCGCCCATGGAAAGCTTCGTTAACGGCCTGTTCGCATATAGCCCATTTACAGCCCGCTAACCCAAGGCCCGTTCGCCCTATCCGAATTAGGCCCAGAGCGCGTCATCTGGGCCATCCAATATGATTCCAGCCTGCCACTTCGGCCCATGTATGGCCCATGACGCCTTCGCCCATATGAGGCCCTATGTAACTCTTGCCCTATTAACGGCCCGTGGTGAAACTCGCCCGCAATGAACAAAGGTATCACTTTACACCCACTAACGGCCCGGTGAAACGGCCCGTAATGAACAAAGATATCACTTTATACCCATTAAGGGCCCGATTCAGTTGGGCGCTTCAAAGAATGTTATCTTCGCCTTCTCGAGTCCATTTATTCTTGGGCTCATTTCAAAGATTCGCTTTACTTACGGCCCGTTCTCGCTATTTTCGCTTGGGGCTAAATTCAGCCCGTGGTTACATCGGCCCGTTTGTGGTTCGTTAATATGTTGGGCCGTTTTCATAGCGTCATCAAATACGGCCTATTAACGATGGCCCGTTATGGTCATACGGCCCATATAAGGCCCATTGATGATACGGCCCGTAGAAGGCCCATTGTTCCTATGGCCCGTAGAAGGCCCATTGTTTCTACGGCCCGTAGAAGGCCCATTGTTTCTACGGCCCGTAGAAGGCCTACTGTTTCTACGGCCCGTAGAAGGCCCATTGTTTCTGTTGGGGAACATTGCAGAAAATAAAAAAAAATCTACGGTTTCACCAATATCCATCTATGAGTTCATCTAGCAACCAGTGATAGGAGTGCATCTACATACCTTTGTAGATCGCGTGCGGAAGCGTTCAAGAGAACGGGGTTGAGGGAGTCGTTCTCGTCGTGATCCAAATCACCGGAGATCCTAGCGCCGAACGGACGGCACCTCCGCGTTCAACACACGTAGGGTCAGCGTGACGCCTCCTCCTTCTTGATCCAGCAAGGGGGAAGGAGAGGTTGATGAAGATCCAGCAGACGACGACGGCGTGGTGGTGGATGCAGCAGGTTCGGCAGGGCTTTCGCCAAGCAACTACGGGAGGGAGAGGTGTAGCAGGGGGAGGAGGAGGCGCCAGTGTTGGGTGCGCTGCTGCCCCCCCCCCCCCTCTTTATATAGGGACCCTGGGGCACTGCCCCAGGAGATGGGATCTCCTAGGGGCGGCGGCCAAGGGGGTGGAGTGCCCCCAAGGCAGTGGGGCGCCTCCCCTAGGGTTCCCAACCCTAGGCGCAGAGGGGGCACAGGGGCGCACCAGCCCACCAGGCTGGTTCCTCCCACTTCATCCCATGGGGCCCTCCGGATAGGTGGCCCCACCCGTGGACCCGGGACCTTCGTGGTCCCAGACAATACCGTGGACCTCAAATTTTCCCGATGGTCAAAACTCAACTTCCCATATATAATTCTTTACCTCCGGACCATTCCGAACTCCTCGTGACGTCCGGGATCTCATCCGGACTCAACAACTTTCGGTTTGCTGCATACTCATATTCATACAACTCTAGCGCCACCGAACCTTATGTGTAGACCCTACGGGTTCGGGAGACATGTAGACATGACCGAGACGGCTCTCCGTCAATAACAAAAAGCGGATCTGGATACCCATGTTGGCTCCCACATGCTCCTCGATGATCTCATCGGATGAACCACGATGTCGAGGATTCAAGCAACCCGTATACAATTCCCTTTGTCAATTGGTATTTTACTTGCCCGAGATTCGATCGTCGGTATCCCAATACCTCGTTCAATCTCGTTACCAGCAAGTCACTTTACTCGTATCGTAATGCATGATCCCGTGACCAGACAGATGGTCACTTTGAGCTCATTATGATGATGCATTACCGAGTGGGCCCAGAGATACCTCTCCGTCATATGGAGTGACAAATCCCAGTCTCGATCCGTGTCAACCCAACAGACACTTTCGGAGATACCTGTAGTGCACCTTTATAGTCACCCAGTTACGTTGTGACGTTTGGTACACCCAAAGCACTCATACGTTATCCGGGATTTAGACGATCTTATGGTCTAAGGAAAAGATACTTGACATTGGAAAAGCTCTAGCAAAATGAACTACATGATCTTGTGCCATGCTTAGGATTGGGTCTTGTCCATCACATCATTCTCCTAATGATGTGATCCCGTTATCAATGACGTCCAATGTCCATAGTTAGGAAACCATGACTATCTATTGATCAACGAGCTAGTCAACTAGAGGCTCACTAGGGACATGTTGTGGTCTATGTATTCACACGTGTATTACGATTTCCGGATAATACAATTATAGCATGAATAAAAGAAAATTATCATGAACAAGGAAATATAATAATAATCCTTTTATTATTGCCTCTAGGGCATATTTCCAACAGTCTCCCACTTGCACTAGAGTCAATAATCTAGTTACATTGTGATGAATCGAACACCCATAGAGTTCTGGTGTTGATCATGTTTTGCTCATGAAGAGGTTTAGTCAACGGATCTGCGACATTCAGATCCGTATGCACTTTGCAAATTTCTATGTCTCCATCTTGAACATTTTCACGAATGGAGTTGAAGCGACGCTTGATGTGCCTGGTCCTCTTGTGAAACCCGGGCTCCTTGGCAAGTGCAATAGCTCCAGTGTTGTCACAGAAGAGTTTGATCGGCCCCGACCCATTGGGGTATGACTCCTAGGTCGGTGATGAACTCCTTCACCCAAATTGCATCATTCGCTACCTCCGAGGCTGCCATGTACTCCGCTTCACATGTAGATCCCGCCACGACGCTCGCTTGCTTGCACCGCACCAGCCATCGCTCCACCATTCAACATATACACGATCCGGTTTGTGACTTAGAGTCATCCAGATCTGTGTCGAAGCTAGCGTCGATGTAACCCTTTACGACAAGCTCTTCGTCACCTCCATAAACGAGAAACATGTCCTTAGTCCTTTTCGTGTACTTCAGATATTCTTGATCGTTGTCCAGTGTTCCTTGCGGGATTACTTTGGTACCTTCCTACCAAACTTACGGCAAGGTTTACATCAGGTCAGTACACAAGATGGCATACATAATAGACCCTATGGCTGAGGCATAGGGGATGACACTCATCTCTTCTATATCTTCTGCCGTGGTCGGACATTGAGCCGAGCTCAATTTTACACCTTGTAATACAGGCAAGAACCCTTTCTTGGACTGATCCATTTTGAACTTCTTCAATATCTTATCAAGGTATGTGCTTTGTGAAAGACCTATGAGCTGTCTCGATCTATCTCTATAGATCTTGATGCCTAATATATAAGCAGGTTCTCCAAGGTCCTTCATTGAAAAACTCTTATTCAAGTAGGCCTTAATGCTGTCCAAAAGTTCTATATCATTTCCCATCAAAAGTATGTCATCTACATATAATATGAGAAATGCTACTGAGACTCCCACTCACTTTCTTGTAAACGCAGCTTCTCCATAAGTCTCAGATAAACCCAAACGCTTTGATCATCTCATCAAAGTGAATGTTCCAACTCCGAGATGCTTGCACCAGCCCATAAATGGATCGCTGGAGCTTGCATACCTTGTTAGCATTCTTAGGGTCGACAAAACCTTCCGGCTGCATCATATATAGTTCTTCCTTAAGATAGCCGTTAAGGAATGCTGTTTTGACATCCATTTGCCATATCTCATAATCATAGTATGCGGCAATTGCTAACATGATTCGGACGGACTTCAGCTTCGCTACGGGAGAGAAAGTCTCATCGTATTCAACCCCTTGAACTTGCCGATAACCCTTAGCGACAAGTCGAGCTTTATAGATGGTAACATTACCATCCACGTCCGTCTTCTTCTTAAAGATCCATTTGTTTTCTATCGCTCGCCGATCATCGAGCAAGTCTGTCAAAGTCCATACTTTGTTTTCATACATGGATCCTATCTCGGATTGCATGGCTTCAAGCCATTTGTTGGAATCTGGGCCGCCATCGCTTCTTCATAGTTCAAGGTTCACCGTTGTCCAACAACATGATTTCCGTGACAGGTTGCCATACCACTGGTGTGGAATGTGTCCTTGTGGACCTCTGAAGTTCAAGAGCAACTTGATCCGAAGTACCTTGATCATCATCTTTAATTTCCTCTCCGATCGGTGTAGGCACCAAAGGAACATTTTCCGAGCTGCACTACTTTCCTGTTCAAGAGGTAGTACTTCATCGAAGTTCTACTTTCCTCCCACTTACTCCTTTCGAGAGAAACTCTTTTCCGTAAAGGATCCGTTCTTGGCAACAAAGATCTTGCCTTCGGATCTAAGGTAGAAGGTATACCCAATGGTTTCCTTGGGGTATCCTATGAAGACGCATTTTTCCGACTTGGGTTCGAGCTTTTCAGGTTGAAGTTTCTTGACATAAGCATCGCATCCCCAAACTTTTAGAAACGACAGCTTAGGTCTCTTTCCAAACCATAATTCATACGGTGTCGTCTCAACGGATTTAGACGGTGCCCTATTTAAAGTGAATGTAGTTGTCTCTAGAGCGTATCCCCAAAATGACAGCGGTAAATCTGTAAGAGACGTTATAGATCGCACCATATCCAATAGAGTGCGATTACGACGTTCAGACACACCATTACGCTGAGGTGTTCCTGGCGGCATGAGTTGTGATACGATTCCACATTTCCTTAAGTGTGTACCAAATTCGTGACTTAAATATTCTCCTCCACGATATGATCGTAAGAACTTTATTTTTCGGTCACGTTGATTCTCTACCTCATTCTGAAATTCCTTGAACTTTTCAAAGGTCTCGGACTTGTGTTTCATCAAGTAGACATACCCATCTCTACTTAAGTCGTCTACGAGAGTGAGAACATAACGATATCCTCCGCGAGCCTCAACGCCATTGGACCGCACACATCAAGATGTATGATTTCCAATAAGTTGGTTGCTCGCCCATTGTTCCGAGAATGGAGTCTTGGTCATTTTGCCCATGAGGCATGGTTCGCATGTGTCAAATGATTCATAATCGAGAGACTCTAAAAGTCCATCAAGATGGAGCTTCTTTATGCACTTGACACCAATGTGACCAAGGCGGCGGTACCACAAGTATGTGGGACTATCGTTATCAACTTTACATCTTTTGGTATTCACACTATGAATGTGTGTAACATCATGTTCGAGATTCATTAAGAATAAACCATTGACCATCGGAGCATGACCATAAAACATATCTCTCATATAAATAGAACAACCATTATTCTCGGATTTAAATGAGTAGCCATCTCGTATTAAACGAGATCCTGATACAATGTTCATGCTCAAACTTGGCACTAAATAACAATTATTGAGGTTTAAAACTAATCCCGTAGGTAAATGTAGAGGTAGCATGCCCACGGCGATCACATCAACCTTGGAACCATTCCCGACGCGCATCGTCACCTCGTCCTTCGCCAGTCTCCGCTTATTCCGCAGCTCCTGCTGTGAGTTACATATATGAGCAACGACACCGTATCAAATACCTGGAGTTACTACGAGTAATCGTAAGCTACACATCAATTACATGTATATCAAATATACCTTTAGTGTTGCGGCCTTCTTGTCCGCTAAGTATTTGGGACAGTTCCGCTTCGAGGACCCTTCCTTTGCAATAAAAGCACTCGACCTCGTGCTTGGGTCCATTCTTTGACTTCTTCCCGCAATCGGCTTACTGGCGCGGCAACATCCTTGCCGCCCTTCTTGAAGTTCTTCTTACCCTTGCCCTTCTTGAACTTAGTGGTTTTATTGACCATCAACACTTGATGTTCCTTTTGATTTCCATCTCTGCTGACTTCAGATTGAAAATACTTCAGAATAGTTTTCACCATCCCCTGCATATTTTAGTTCATCACAAAGCTCTTATAGCTCGGTGGGAGCGATCAAGGATTCTGTCAATGACCGCCTCGTCCGGAGGTTAATGTCCAGTGGGACAAAGCGGTTGTGCAACCTGACATTTTGAGTATGTGCTCACCGATGTAACTATTTTCCTCCATCTTACAACTATAGAACTTGTCGGAGACTTCATATCTCTCAACCCGGGCATGAGCTTGAAAAACCATTTTCAGCTCTTCGAACATCTCATATGCTCCGTGTTGCTCAAAACGCTTTTGGAGCCCCGGTTCTAAGCTATAAAGCATGCCGCACTGAACGAGGGAGTAATCATCAACACGTGACTGCCAAGCGTTCATAACGTCTTGGTTCTCTGGGATGGGTGCTTCACCTAGCGGTGCTTCTAGGACATATTGTTCCTTGGCAGCTATTAGGATAATCCACAGGTTCCAGACCCAGTCCGAATAGTTGCTGCCATCATCTTTCAGCTTGGTTTTCTCTAGGAACGCGTTGAAGTTCATGTTGACATGAGCGTTGGCCATTTGATCTACAAGACATTTTTTGCAAAGATTTTAGACTAATGTTCATGATAATTAAGTTCATCTAATCAAATTATTTAATGAAATCCCACTCAGATTTGACATCCCTCTAGTCATCTAAGTGTTACATGATCCGAGTCGACTAGGTCGTGTCCGATCATCACGTGAGACGGACTAGTCATCGTCGGTGAACATCTCCATGTTGATCGTATCTTCCATACGACTCATGTTTGACCTTTCGGTCTCTTGTGTTCCGAGGCCATGTCTGTACATGCTAGGCTCGTCAAGTTAACCTAAGTGTTTTGCATGTAAAACTGTCTTACACCGTTGTATGTGAACGTAGGAATCTATCACACCCGATCATCACGTGGTGCTTGAAACGATTTAACTTTAGCAACGCGCAGCTTAGGGAGAACACTTTCTTGAAATTATTATAAGGGATCATCTTATTTACTACCGTCGTTCTAAGTAAACAAGATGCAAAAACATAATAAACATCACATGCAATTATATAGTAGTGACATGATATGGCCAATATCATATAGCTCCTTTGATTTCCATCTTCGGGGCTCCATGATCATCTTGTCACCGGCATGACACCATGATCTCCATCATCATGATCTCCATCATCGTGTCTCCATGAAGTTGCTCACCATCTATTACTTCTAATACTATAACTAACGGTTTAGCAATAAAGCAAAGTAATTACATGGCGTTGAATCAATGACACGCAGGTCATACAATAATTAAGACAACTCCTATGGCTCCTACCGGTTGTCATACTCATCGACATGAAAGTCATGATTCCTATTACAAGAACATGATCTCATACATCACAATATATCATTCATCATACATCACAACTTTTGGCCATATCACATCACAAGGCAATTGCTGCAAAAACAAGTTAGACGTCCTCTAATTGTTGTTGCATCTTTTACGTGGCTGCAATAGGGTTCTAGCAAGAACGTTTTCTTACCTACGAAAAAGCCACAATGTGATTTGTCAACTTCTATTTACCCTTCATAAGGACCCTTTTCGTCGAATCCGCTCCAACTAAAGTAGGAGAGCAGACACCGCTATCCACCTTATGCAACTAGTGCATGTCGACCGGTGGAACCTGTCTCACGTAAGCGTGCGTGTAAGGTCGGTCCGGGCGCTTCATCCCACAATACCGCTGAAGCAAAATAAGACTAGTAGCGGCAAGAAAGTTGACAACATCTACGCCCACAACAAATTGTGTTCTACTCATGCAATAGAGAACTACGCATAGAACTAGCTCATGATGCCACTGTTGGGGAACGTTGCAGAAAATAAAAAAATTCTACGGTTTCACCAAGATCCATCTATGAGTTCATCTAGCAACGAGTGATAGGAGTGCATCTACATACCTTTGTAGATCGCGTGCGGAAGCGTTCAAGAGAACGGGGTTGAGGGAGTCGTTCTCGTCGTGATCCAAATCACCGGAGATCCTAGCGCCGAACGGACGGCACCTCCGCGTTCAACACACGTACGGTCAGCGTGACGTCTCCTCCTTCTTGATCCAGCAAGGGGGAAGGAGAGGTTGATGAAGATCCAGCAGCATGACGACGTGGTGGTGGATGCAGCGGACTCCAGGCTTCGCCAAGCAACTACGGGAGGGAGAGGTGTAGCAGGGGAGGGAGGAGGCGCCAGTGTTGGGTGCGGCTGCCTCCCCCCCCCTCTTTACATAGGGACCCTGGCGCCGGCCCTAGGAGATGGGATCTCCTAGGGGGCGGCCAAGGGGTGGAGTGCCCCCAAGGCAAGTGGGGCGCCTCCCTAGGGTTCCCAACCCTAGGCGCAGAGGGGCCCAGGCGCACCAGCCACCACCAGGCTGCCCATGGGGCCCTTCGGGATAGGTGGCCCCACCGGTGGACCCAGGACCCTTCCGGTGGTCCCAGACAATACCGTGGACCCCAAACTTTCCCAATGGCGAAACTCGACTTCCCATATATAATTCTTTACCTCCGGACCATTCCGAACTCCTCGTGACGTCCGGGATCTCATCGTGACTCAACAACTTTCGGTTTGCTGCATACTCATATTCATACAACCCTAAGCGCCACCGAACCTTAAGTGTGTAGACCCTACGGGTCGGAGACATGTAGACATGACCGAGACGGCTCTCCGTCAATAACCAACAACGGGATCTGGATACCCATGTTGGCTCCCACATGCTCCTCGATGATCTCATCGGATGAACCACGATGTCGAGGATTCAAGCAACCCCGTATACAATTCCCTTTGTCAATCGGTATTTTACTTGCCCGAGATTCGATCGTCGGTATCCCAATACCTCGTTCAATCTCGTTACCGGCAAGTCACTTTACTCGTATCATAATGCATGATCCCGTGACCAGACACTTGGTCACTTTGAGCTCATTATGATGATGCATTACCGAGTGGGCCCAGAGATACCTCTCCATCATATGGAGTGACAAATACTAGTCTCGATCCGTGTCAACCCAACAGACACTTTCGGAGATACCAGTAGTGCACCTTTATAGTCACCCAGTTACGTTGTGATGTTTGGTACACCCAAAGCACTCCTACGGTATCCGGGATTTACACGATCTCATGGTCTAAGGAAAAGATACTTGACATTGGAAAAGCTCTAGCAAAACGAACTACACGATCTTGTGCTATGCTTAGGATTGGGTCTTGTCCATCACATCATTCTCCTAATGATGTGATCCCGTTATCAATGACATCCAATGTCCATAGTTAGGAAACCATGACTATCTATTGATCAACGAGCTAGTCAACTAGAGGCTTGCTAGGGACATGTTGTGGTCTATCTATTCACACGTGTATTATGATTTCCGGATAATACAATTATAGCATGAATAAAATACAATTATCATGAACAAGGAAATATAATAATAATCCTTCTATTATTGCCTCTAGGGCATATTTCCAACAGTTTCTACGGCCCGTAGGAGGCCCAGTGTCACTACAGTAAATATTAGCCCATGGTTATTGTGGCCTAGTTTTAAAAAGAACTGCACTGACTACAAGCAAACAAATAAACAAGACAACAAGGAAATAAATAAGCAAGCAACTTATGCTAGGCTATCACGGCTGTTACACGTATTACATCCACTGGGCATCAAAGTTCGCCACCAGTGCAAATATAGGGAAAAAAGCAGCATATCATATACACTGGTTGTCAAAGTTGGCGACCAGCGCAAATAAACGCCGCAGCAAAACAAATCCAGAACTGAAACCACTTCAGAAGATCTCAAGAAACAATATCCTGGTTACCCATAATGCTAGCAAGATGCTTAGCAAGCTTATTAACTTTCTCTTGTTTGGCGCTTAAATCCTCCAAACTTCTTGTTGCACCGAAAAATATGCATCTGAATTCTGCAGGGACTTCCTCAGTCCTTCAGCTTCTGTCAGCAGCACATCTGATTGATGTCTTTCAACTTGAAGTTGAGACTCAAGAAGACGAACTGATTCAGCAGCGAGTTCAAGAGCTTGTGCCAGCAGTGAGTGGCCATGAATCTCGAACACTACATCAAGACATGACTTTTGGGTTCCCTCACTGTCGTCAAGATAGTTTTTATCAGCTTTTTTGGAGACCAATAGGGATGTCTCACTATTTTGAACCTTATCTGCATTACTTCCTTTACCATTGGATAACGCGGTCTTCGTTCTCCAATATTTTGTCCGCATTCTAAAAGAGAAACAAGCAGATACATCACATGTTTACCATGTTGTATATGAAACTCATTTCGTAAATGAGTTCAGAGTAAAGTGGACAGGATAACAACATGAAACAAACATATATCTATGTGCCATGGTCACTTTATGGTCTATATCATTCTAGTTTTGTTGCCAAATCAAGATAGAGACACAGTTCAAATAATATTTGTTCAAGACAAAGCGAATAGACAGAATATAAGTGTGGGTAACTATAGAGAAATAACAACACTTGTAATGTGCATGACATGAGAACATAACTGTTTATTCAATTGAAACTGAAATCAACATAGAGCAGGTTACAACAAAGAAACCAGTTAAAGAAACAGGTTTAAAACATACATTATGCCATTGGAGTTTCAATTCCATCCTTCAAATTTGAAAATAGTTGGTATGAGTAAATACAGTAATGCAAGAGCAAAGGAGTATGAACTATAGCTACAGAACCTGGCCTGAGAACAAATCTTCTTCTCCTCTAAGCGTTGAGTTGGGTGTAACGCCCTCGATGCGGCTATATCTCCCACGTGTCGAAGCACGACTTAGAGGCATAACCGCATTGAAAGCAATGTCGCAAGTGAGGTAATCTTCACACAACCCATGTAATACATAAGGGAAAGAGATACATAGTTGGCTTACAATCGCCACTTCGCACAATACATGAGTAAAGCATTACATCATACAGATACAATCAAGGTCCGACTACGGAACCAAAATAAAAGAAGACTACCCCAAAAGCTACACAGATCCCCGATCGTCCCAACTGGCTCCACTCTGATCGATCAAACGAATCAACACAAAGAACAAGATCTTCATCGAGCTCCTCCTTGAGCTCAAAAGGCCACCTGCACGGTTTCATTGGCACCGCAAACTGGTTTTGAAGTATCTGTGAGTCACGGGACTCAGCAATCTCACACCATGAGATCAAGACTATTTAAGCTTAAAGGTAGGGCAGGGTAGTGAGGTGGAGCTGCAGCAAGCGACTAGCATATATGGTGGCTACATACGCAAATGAGAGCGAGAAGAGAAGGCAAAAGCACGGTCGAACAACTATGATCAAGAAGTGATCCTAGAACAACCTCGTCAAACATAACTCCAACACGTGTTCACTTCCGGACTCCGCGAGAAGAGACCATCACGTTACACACGCGTTGGTGTATTTTAATTAAGATCAACTTCGGTTTTCTACAACCGACATTAACAAATTCCCATCTGCCACATAACCGCGGGCACGGCTTTGAAAGTTCAAACCCTGCAGGGTGTCCCAACTTAGCCCATGATAAGCTCTCGCGATCAACGAAGAATAGACCTTCTCCCGGAAGCCCGATCAGTCTCGGAATCCGGCTACAAGACATTTCACAGCAATAAAACAAGACCAGCAAGACCGCCTGATCTGCCGACAATCCCGATAGGAGCTGCACATATCTCGTTCTCGTGGCAACACCGATGAGACAGGCTACGAGTAAAACCAACCCTCAAGTTGCCCCAAGGTGGCCCCATGAGGGTGCTCGGTTCGGGCCAGCACTTAGAGAAGCACCGGTCCGGGGCTAAATAAAGATGACCCTCGAGAGAGCGACTCCCAAGGGAAAAGTAGGTGGTGGTGAGGCAAATGGTAAAACCAATGTTGGGCCTTGCTGAAAAGTCTTATTCAAAGCGAACTGTCAAGGGGTCCCATAAATCACCCGACCGCGTTAGGGACGCAAAATCCGGGAACATAATACCGATATGACGGAAACTAGGGCGGCAAGAGTGGAACAAAACACCAGGCATAAGGCCGAGCCTTCCACCCTTTACCAAGTATATAGATGCATTAATTAAATAAGATATATTGTGATATCCCAACAAGTAAACATGTTCCAACAAGGAACAACATCTCCATGTTCCAACAAGGAACAAACTTCATCTTCACCTGCAACTAACAACGCTATAAGAGGGGCTGAGCAAAGCGGTAACATAGCCAAACAACGGTTTGCTAGGAAAGGATGGTTAGTGGCTTGACATGGCAATGTGGGAGGCATGATATAGCAAGTGGTAGGCATCGTAGCATAGGCATAGCAAAAGAGCGAGCAACTAGCAAGCAAAGATAGAAGTGATTTCGAGGGTATGGTCATCTTGCCTGAAATCCCGCAAGGAAGAAGAACGAGTCCATGAAGAATACAAACGGACGAAGTCGAACGAATCCTCACAACTCCGGAACGAAACCGAAGCTAACGAGAGAAGCAACCCGGAAAGGAGCAAACAACATAGTAAACACACAATCATAAACATGGCATGATGCACAAGCGATTATGATGCATGTCCGGTTTAAATATGCATGGCATGGCAATATGCACAAACAACACTACAAGTTAAGTGGAGCTCAATATGCAACGGGTTGCATATTGACAAAACACCACATCAATTATTTAGTTCTCTCTCGGTTAGGTACTCAACAATATTAAATGTTGATAAACATGGCAATAGGTGAAGCATAAATAAACTATCTATTTAGGCAAGTTTAAAAGAGGCCGGAAATAACGAACAACAAGTCCGGAAAATCCTCATGTGCATATTTATGGATTAGGTACTGTTCTGCCCTAAACACAATTTTAATGTTGTTAAACATGCAAAGTAATGCTACCATGTTAATCCATGCATTTTTCTACCCCATTTGCATATATAAATTAATTAAAATGGAGCTACGGTTATTTAGTTATGAAATAAATCATTTTAGCATGGCATTTAAGCAAATTAAAGCAAACAACAATTATAAACATTTAAATGTTGTTATCATGATGCGGATGACATGTGCAGGTTTTTATGCAATTTTATGAAAACGTTAACATGAGCATGATGAAGCATTGTGTCACCGTGGTGGAAGAAAGGGGTGCCACGGCAACGAATCCGAAAATGGTGCCACAACAACATATCGGTTCCGACAGCTCATCGAGATGTCGGTGCAAAAGAAAGTGTGACGGAAGCGAGTTGAGCAAGATGGTGGGGTGTTCCCGGTTTCCAGGTTCCCACGGGACGGTGGCATGGCAAACGAGTGACAATTCAGACACGATGCAAACGAGCATCTCATACAACATGCATTCGTTCACGGGCGGCATCTCGGGGTTATACCTTCAGAGCGTTCAAACGGGACGGTTCAATGTAGAGGAAGTAGTTGTTCTCGTGACGGTAGGGGAAGTAGGGGTTCTCGGACGTCGTGGAAGTCGTTGTTCACGTTCGATGGTAGTGGTACATCTCGTCATCGGAAGTAGTTGTTCATGTCCTGTGGATGTTCGGGGTCCACGGGGTCTTCGAGGGTCGACGGTAGTGGAACTTAATGCATCACCGGGTGTAGTCGAACTCGGTGTCCTCGGGGCATCGGTCGTAGTCGTGGTACTTGCCGATTACCAAACGTTCATCGGTAGTGGAACTTGGCGGTTGAGGTTCAATACCGGTCGGACGTGCAACCGTTCATAATCAAACTTGGCGATCCGGTCAAGTACTTGGCGAATCCGCACGTAGAGGTACTTGGCGTCCGTAGATGTACACGTTCGAGCGGAACTTGGCGATCCATGTACTTGGCGAATCCACGTGGTCGAACATGGGTTGTAGTGGTACTTGACGCTCGTTGTGTAGTTGAACACGAGGTTCCTCGGGGTACCGGTCTCGGCAATCCAGCGGCAGCAGCAATGCGGTGTACAGGGCAACAATTAGAGGAGCTCCCGGCGATGCACAAAAACCCTTAGCCATGGCGGTCATTGGCTACACGCCATGCGACACACGAGCTGGAGCAGGGCAGCGTCGGACAAGCCGTCGGGCCCGAGGCGAAGCAAGGGGTGGAGCAGCTTGGGGTCGGGTTGGCCCTGGCGTGGAGGAAGAGATGGCGGCGGCTTGGAGAAGACCGGGCGCGGGCGCGTCGGGGTCACCACCTCCGGCAGGGCCGCGGCGGGAGGAGACACGGGAGGCGGGCGACGGAGCAAGGCGGCACGGCGGCCGGTCTTGGCGCAGGGAGGCGCGGCCATGGCGGAGGACGAAGGATTCGGCAGCGGCCGCGGCTCGGGGCGCTGCTTGGCGGCCGAGGGAGCAAGCGCAGGCGGCCATGTCCTCGGCGAGGGGTCGGGTGCATGGGGCGACGAGGAGAGAAGAGGGGGATCGGGAGAGATGGGGAGATCGGTAGCGAGAGAGAGAGGTGGGGCGCGAGAGGAGGAGATGGGATCGAGAGAAGGTGGCGCGCCGGAGGGAGAGATCGAGAGGATGGGGTGGATCGGACACGGAGCGCCTAGGGTTAGAGCTGCACTGGGTTCGGTCGGGCCTTGGCCTCGGGAGGCTAGGCCGGCCTGGTGGAGGAGAAAGGCTGGGGGCGGCTGGGCCTAAGAGGCCGGCTAGGCACTCTCTCTCTCTCTTATATTACTTAGCGAGAAAACCATTAAAGAGAGACAAAAAGAAAGAGAGGGTTAGGGAAAGAATTGGGAACGAGGACAATTTTCCGGCTCACAAAAATATGAAGAATTTAACAAAATGGCCCGAGGATTTTTGGTGGAGCTCGGAAAATGATAAAATAATATTGGCAAGGTTTTGAGGTCAACTCGGAGCAGAAAAGGCATGGGATTTATTTTGCAAGTGAGTTATGGTGATTCCAAAACAATGGAATATTTATATAGCTCCCTAATATTGGGAGGATATGTTATAAAGAGAAGCCACCATGTGAATCTCTCAGTTTAAATGGATCGAAAAATCCATACAATTTATTTAGTTGAGTTTTTAAAAATTAATGATATGATGGCATGATGAGATGATGCAATGCAAGAGATGACATGATGAATGCACACACAAAACAAATCACATGGCAAAACTCGGAAACCCTGGAAGGCAACTGAAGCTCCGGTCTTGGGGCGTCACAACACTCCACCACTACGAGAGGATCTCGTCCCGAGATCTAGGATGGCACCGGAGAAAAGCGGGAGAGGAAGAGGTAAAACAAAGTTGCTTCTCCGACAAACGAGTGAAACCACAGAACCTTGAGAGGTTGAAAACTTGAAAGAAAGAAAACAACGAAGATGAACAAAGTTGAAAACACTCTGTTAGAAAAGAGGAACAAGGGATACGACGAAAACCAAGAGGTTTAGTGATAAAATAGATATTGAAACCACTCTGGTTAAAATTAGATCGAGAAGGAATAAGATTGATAAAATTTGGGCAGCACTCCGACTGAAAATGGAAGGAATTGAACATGATCTTGACAAGATGAGAGGATACTTGATGAAATCAACAACACACTGCCTCCGGAACTATTGAAAGAATGGCACAAGGGGTAAAAAAGATTTCAGACAGCTCTCCGGTTGAGGAAGCAGGCAAAACTTGATAAGATGAGAGAACTCGAATGAAAACATGACACTCCGGTTAAATGGATAAGCAAGAAAAAGAACATGATCTTGACAAAAGAAGATGATGGGTCGAAGAGTGCAACATCACAATGCCTCCGGAAGAAAAATTGAAGATAGGTAAATGGAATAAAGGAATGGAGAAGAAAATGACAACTTCTACCACAAATGAGTTTGGAAAGCACCCTTAAAAAGAAGGATAGAACGAAGTTGTTGGATTATCAACAACGAAAAGAATAACCTTGTAGTGGACTTATGGAAACATCTCAAAATTATGAGGCGAGCTTCTGCCACCAACGGAAACAAATAATTGGATTGATATCAACAAGGAGACGAGAAACTTATTTCACCGAGAGGACAAATGAAGAACTTGGGTCACTAATAAGCACCATAAATAACAACAAACCTTAGGGAAAGCTTTAGGTGAAATATAGCCCAAGACAACTCCAATGAAGAGATTGATGGATTTAAAATACCTCATTCTTGACAACATGTGAATCATGAAACACGAACTCAAATTGTCGAGAATGACATAACACCACCTCAAATGATAAGGTAGAACGAATTTCACTTCGGAATGCAAGATGAAGAATGCTTGAACTCCTCAAAACAAAACATGTGTTGAGCACCATGTTCAATTTTGAGTATGGCTTGACGGATCTTAACTCCGCGAGAAATCTTGATGAACAATTGAAGAATGAAAAGAATCCTTGAGGAAGCACCATGTAGAACCTCCATGATGAACTCCGGTAAACAAAAGGGTGATAGAAAGAAAGAGAAGTTGAAAACACAAGGTGAAACCTTGCAGTGTTAAGATGAAGCTTTGAAATGATATAGCCGAGAAAACTTGGAACTCCGAAAAGAAAGATGAACAAATGAAATCACGAATTTTGATGAACCTCCGGAATAAGGAATTGAACTTACTCGATGGAACAAGAATAAGAATTACATTATGTTGATCCTTCACCAATTAAATTGATGACAAGCAATGGATTTGGCATACTACTTATTCCCGTAGAAAGGATTAAGATAGATATGGCGCAAACTTGAGAAGGTATTGATGGAACCACCGGTGGGATTTGGAAAAACAACAAATGAATTGATATGATAAAGAAGGAAGTGAAATCTTGAACGAACCACCGTAAGAATTGAGAATGAACGTAGCAAAGGCACAATTCACCGGGAAGAATTGGAAAACGAATAAAGATGCTTGAAAAAATTTAGATACATTAGAACGAAGAGATCATGAACTGATTAGAGGATATTTCGACGATGCACCGGTGAGATTTGGAAAACAAGAGTTGAACGCTTGAATGAATAATTCTGAGATGATGGGCTCCGAAGAATCAAACTGAAAGACTCCTGAAATGCTCCGGGTGGGTTAAAAGAATTCTCACAACCGAAAATAATTATGAGAGGATGGCATCAAACTATAACCATGAATCTTGAAGAGAATGGAGCAAGATTTAGGAGAGATCCTTCTTCAATCTTCAACTGACGACGAGAAACACCACCATGAATTATTGAAGCACTCCGGAATGAAAATTAGAAAGGTTGAACCAACGATGAAAAGAATACGATCAACACTGAAAACTTGACTTGAGTCCGCCGGAGAAGAAAATTAGAATGGAACAATGATAAGGTTAAAGCTTCCTTAGCGTCTTCATGAGAAATCACCGGATAAAACATTAAAGGAAAAGAATGAAGAAACTTCACTCAATAAAAATGGATACTTGATTAAGAAATCTGAGTCCCTGAAGAAAAAGGGGTGGGGGCGGAAAACAAAGGCAACTTGGGACGGATGAAACAAACACCGTTGAGAAAAAGCTTAGAATTGATCTTGCGAATGTTGGAATGATCGGATCCTCTTCACTTGAAGAGAAGCACGCCGTTGGGAAAAGAATTAACATGACGACCTCGGTGATGAAGAAGGATTAGTATTCTCATAGCAATATGAGAACACCGTTTAGAATAAGGTATGGAATCAACACTTAACACTGAAGCAACTCGAATACCACAAAACAAAACAAAACAAAGGAGTGGCTTGCAGAATAAGCCGGAACAAATACATATGATAGAGATTTACCCAATCTCATATCATGCATCTGTAGGAAAGATATTCTAGGAGCTACTTGAATTCCCACCTATAAACTCCCGAAACTTTCTGGTTATGCAATCTGGTGTTGGGGATACAGGGGACACAAAATATATCACCCAAACTAACAATACCTAGATCCAGCTGTATCCATCCGTCAACACATAACCAAGAAACCTTCGAAATCGTGTACCTCGACCTTCAAAAACATCCGTTATACAAGTCATGGCAATACTCCCTTTTCGCCACAAGATTTGGGCTATCAGGTTATCTCACCAACAACTGCACAAAAGAGATTTCGATGTCGGTAAAACTCGTATTCTAGAACTGCAACGATAAAATTGTGACGACAACACCTCGAGCTCAACTCCCGGGACACTGCCACAACCCCTAAATGTCGAGGCACCAAGAACAATGTTCTCGTCACAAAACCATCGAACGATTCCAAGATACCAGCGTGATCCTAAAAAAATTTAGTGAAATTTGAGGAGAGAAGAGTCAAAACTCTCGTCGGAGACCTCACCAGAGCGACGAAGGGACTGAGGAGTAAAAAGAATCCTACTCTCCGATATATATAATCCTAAGACTCAAAACATTTTCCGTTCTAGACTCAACAACGCCAGCAAAACAATCAAGTAGGGGATCTAGACACACCCCACAGACACACCCGCCGGTGGTCGTTACTCCTGGCGGGATCTAGACTGGCCCCACAGATCAATACTAGTCTTTTCTACGCACTTTGTCCTCACTCGGGCGCACCCGGGAGAAACTTCGGTCGGTCACCCATCCCGACACTACTCCAAGCTGAGCACGCTTAACTTTGGAGTTCTGTCGAATGGGCTCCGGAAAAGAAGGAATTCCTTATTGATATGAGTAGTCTATCATCTCTAATAAGCCGGCTATCACATACACCCCCACTCGGAGGAACCGACGTCCTCGTCGGGCCACGAAACGTTCCTCTTGGCACAAACGTCAGTGCTTCCAGTCCGCACATGTGCCATGTCGGGTGCCACGACGGGTCACAAACGTCATGAACAACATGACCACGCACCTGTCCGCAACCATCCGTGTAACGAGGGTCGGCTCGATACCAACTTAGCGCCTCGATGCGGCTATATCTCCCACGTCGAAGCACGACTTAGAGGCATAACCGCATTGAAAGCAATGTCGCAAGTGAGGTAATCTTCACACAACCCATGTAATACATAAGGGAAAGAGATACATAGTTGGCTTACAATCGCCACTTCACACAATACATGAGTAAAGCATTACATCATACAGATACAATCAAGGTCCGACTACGGAACCAAAATAAAAGAAGACTACCCCAAAGCTACACGGATCCCCGATCGTCCCAACTGGCTCCACTCTTGATCGATCAAACGAATCAACACAAAGAACAAGATCTTCATCGAGCTCCTCCTTGAGCTCGGTCCACCTGCACGGTTTCATCGGCACTGCAAACTGGTTTTGAAGTATCTGTGAGTCACGGGGACTCAGCAATCTCACACCATGAGATCAAGACTATTTAAGCTTAAAGGTAGGGCAGGGTAGTGAGGTGGAGCTGCAGCAAGCGACTAGCATATATGGTGGCTACATACGCAAATGAGAGCGAGAAGAGAAGGCAAAAGCACGGTCGAACAACTATGATCAAGAAGTGATCCTAGAACAACCTACGTCAAACATAACTCCAACACCGTGTTCACTTCCCGGACTCCGCCGAGAAGAGACCATCACAGTTACACACGCGGTTGGTGTATTTTAATTAAGATCAACTTCGGGTTTTCTACAACCGGACATTAACAAATTCCCATCTGCCACATAACCGCGGGCACGGCTTTCGAAAGTTCAAACCTGCAGGGTGTCCCAACAAGCCCATGATAAGCTCTCGCGATCAACGAAGAATAGACCTTCTCCCGGGAAGCCCGATCAGTCTCGGAATCCCGGCTACAAGACATTTCACAGCAATAAAACAAGACCAGCAAGACCGCCCGATGCGCCGACAATCCCGATAGGAGCTGCACATATCTCGTTCTCAGGGCAACACCGGATGAGACAGGCTACGAGTAAAACCAACCCTCAAGTTGCCCCAAGGTGGCCCCGCAGGCGGCTCGGTTCGGGCCAGCACTTAGAGAAGCACCGTCCGGGGGCTAAATAAAGATGACCCTCGAGAGCGACTCCCAAGGGAAAAGTAGGTGGTGGTGAGGCAAATGGTAAAACCAATGTTGGGCCTTCTTTGGAAAAGTCTTATTCAAAGCGAACTGTCAAGGGGTCCCATAAATCACCCGACCGCGTTAGGGACGCAAAATCCGGGAACATAATACCGATATGACGGAAACTAGGCGGCAAGAGTGGAACAAAACACCGGGCATAAGGCCGAGCCTTCCACCCTTTACCAAGTATATAGATGCATTAATTAAATAAGATATATTGTGATATCCCAACAAGTAAACATGTTCCAACAAGGAACAACATCTCCATGTTCCAACAAGGAACAAACTTCATCTTCACCGCAACTAACAACGCTATAAGAGGGGCTGAGCAAAGCGGTAACATAGCCAAACAACGGTTTGCTAGGAAAGGATGGTTAGTGGCTTGACATGGCAATGTGGGAGGCATGATATAGCAAGTGGTAGGCATCGTAGCATAGGCATAGCAAAAGAGCGAGCAACTAGCAAGCAAAGATAGAAGTGATTTCGAGGGTATGGTCATCTTGCCTGAAATCCCGCAAGGAAGAAGAACGAGTCCATGAAGAAGACAAACGGACGAAGTCGAACGAATCCTCACAACTCCGGAACGAAACCGAAGCTAACGAGAGAAGCAACCCGGAAAGGAGCAAACAACATAGTAAACACACAATCATAAACATGGCATGATGCACAAGCGAGTATGATGCATGTCCGGTTTAAATATGCATGGCATGGCAATATGCACAAACAACACTACAAGTTAAGTGGAGCTCAATATGCAACGGGTTGCATATTGACAAAACACCACATCAATTATTTAGTTCTCTCTCGGTTAGGTACTCAACAATATTAAATGTTGATAAACATGGCAATAGGTGAAGCATAAATAAACTATCTATTTAGGCAAGTTTAAAAGAGGCCGGAAATAACGAACAACAAGTCCGGAAAATCCTCATGTGCATATTTATGGATTAGGTACTGTTCTGCCCTAAACACAATTTTAATGTTGTTAAACATGCAAAGTAATGCTACCATGTTAATCCATGCATTTTTCTACCCCATTTGCATATATAAATTAATTAAAATGGAGCTACGGTTATTTAGTTATGAAATAAATCATTTTAGCATGGCATTTAAGCAAATTAAAGCAAACAACAATTATAAACATTTAAATGTTGTTATCATGATGCGGATGACATGTGCAGGTTTTTATGCAATTTTATGAAAACGTTAACATGAGCATGATGAAGCATTGTGTCACCGTGGTGGAAGAAAGGGGTGCCACGGCAACGAATCCGAAAATGGTGCCACGGCAACATATCGGTTCCGACAGCTCATCGAGATGTCGGTGCAAAAGAAAGTGTGACGGAAGCGAGTTGAGCAAGATGGTGGGGTGTTCCCGGTTTCCGGGTTCCCACGGGACGGTGGCATGGCAAACGAGTGACAATTCGGACACGATGCAAACGAGCATCTCATACAACATGCATTCGTTCACGGGCGGCATCTCGGGGTTATACCTTCAGAGCGTTCAAACGGGACGGTTCAATGTAGAGGAAGTAGTTGTTCTCGTGACGGTAGGGGAAGTAGGGGTTCTCGGACGTCGTGGAAGTCTTTCTTCACGTTCGATGGTAGTGGTACATCTCGTCATCGGAAGTAGTTGTTCATGTCCCGTGGATGTTCGGGGTCCACGGGGTCTTCGAGGGTCGACGGTAGTGGAACTTAATGCATCACCGGGTGTAGTCGAACTCGGTGTCCTCGGGGCATCGGTCGTAGTCGTGGTACTTGCCGATTACCAAACGTTCATCGGTAGTGGAACTTGGCGGTTGAGGTTCGAATACCAGGTCGGACGTGCAACCGTTCATAATCAAACTTGGCGCATCCGGGTCAAGTACTTGGCGAGTCCGCACGTAGAGGTACTTGGCGTCCGTAGATGTACACGTTCGGAGCGGAACTTGGCGTATCCATGTACTTGGCGAATCCACGTGGTCGAACATGGGTTGTAGTGGTACTTGGCGCTTCGTTGTGTAGTTGAACACGAGGTTCCTCGGGTACCGGTCTCGGCAATCCAGCGGCAGCAGCAATGCGGTGTCTGAGGCAACAATTAGAGGAGCTCCCATGCGATGCACAAAACCCTTAGCCATGGCGTCGTGGCTACACGCGGACACACGAGCTGGAGCAGGGCAGCGTCGGACAAGCCGTCGGGCCCGAGGCGAAGCAAGGGGTGGAGCAGCTTGGGGTCGGGTTGGCCCTGGCGTGGAGGAAGAGATGGCGGCGGCTTGGAGAAGACCGGGCGTGGGCGCGTCGGGGTCACCACCTCCAGGGCCGCGGCGGGAGGAGACACGGGAGGCGGGCGACGGAGCAAGCGGCACGGCGGCTGGTCTTGGCGCAGGGAGGCGCGCCATGGCGGAGGACGGCGATCCGGCAGCGGCCGCGGCTCGGGACGCTGCTTGGCGGCCGAAGGGAGCAAGGCGCAGCGGCGGCCATGTCCTCGACGAGGGGGTCGGGTGCAGTGGGGGCGACGAGGGAGAGAAGAGGGGGGATCGGGAGAGATGGGGAGATCGGGCGCGAGAGAGGAGAGGTGGGGCGCAGAGGAGGGAGATGGGATCGAGAGAAGGTGGCGGCGGCCAGAGGGAGAGATCGAGAGGGATGGGGTGGATCGGGCACGGGAGCGCCTAGGGTTAGAGCTGCGCTGGGTTCGGTCGGGCCTTGGCCTCGGGAGGCTAGGCCGGCCTGGTGGAGGAGAAAGGCCAGGGGCCGGCTGGGCCTAAGAGGCCGGCTAGGCACTCTCTCTCCCTCTCTTATATTACTTAGCAGAAAACCATTAAAGAGAGACAAAAAGAAAGAGAGGGTTAGGGAAAGAATTCGGGAACGAGGACAATTTTCCCGGGCTCACAAAAATATGAAGAATTTAACAAAAATGGCCCGAGGATTTTTGGTGGAGCTCCGGAAAATGATAAAATAATATTGGCAAGGTTTTGAGGTCAACTCGGAGCAGAAAAGGCATGGGATTTATTTTGCAAGTGAGTTATGGTGATTCCAAAACAATGGAATATTTATATAGCTCCCTAATATTGGGAGGATATGTTATAAAGAGAAGCCACCATGTGAATCCCTCAGTTTAAATGGATCGAAAAATCCATACAATTTATTTAGTTGAGTTTTTAAAAATTAATGATATGATGGCATGATGAGATGATGCAATGCAAGAGATGACATGATGAATGCACACACAAAACAAATCACATGGCAAAACTCGGAAACCCTGGAAGGCAATTGAAGCTCCGGTCTTGGGGCGTCACATTGGGATTCGGAGTGGTGGTCCTCGTGCTTTGGGCACTGCAGTTTCCTTACTAACCGCTTGTGTTTGGGTGCTCTGTGGTGGAGACGGTGCTGTGTCAACTGGAACTGGGTTACTATCTGCCGGGGTTGGGGTTAGAAGGGGTGTAGCTGGTTCTCTGTCCAACTGGGTAGGAGTACAATCTGCGAGAGTCTCAGGTTATGTGTGGATCTGGTCCTTGGGCAAGTACAACCGTGGTTCTATCTGCATCAACTGGTAGCACTATCTTTTCTGAAGACCGTGTTGTTACTCCCTTAGATACTGCCATCACACTCTCCAATTCAAATGGCTGATAAACAAGAAAAGTAATTGAAAGTATAGACATTGTATGATAGACAGGTGCAATGGATAGTGGGGAATAAAAGAGGGCATGAAATAATTCATATTTATGTTGTCTAACCAAACAGGATAGCATGACACAATATCACATATATGATGGCTAACTAAACAGGATAGCATGACACAATTTCACATTATGATGGCTAACTAAAAAAGATGGAAAGACATAGTTCAAAATATGAGACTATGTAAACAGGATGACATGACATAACTATATAATGTGTTTATTAAATAGGTTGGCATGCCATAATTCACATACATTCATGGATAGAATGCCATAATTCTAAATATGATGACTGTAAACACTAAACAGGATGAGATGATATAACTATATGATGTCTTTATTAAATGGGTTGTCATGCCATAATGTAGCGACCAGACCCGAATGGATCTAGCGCTCGTGCTCGATGTCATCCTGGATCGAGAATCTTGACACCACACAAGATTGAAGGATTTATAGCAGAGTAGCAATCACACACTTATTACATCGTTGTCCACAAGGGAACTGAATACAAAATATGGCTTAAGGCCATCTAATAATAACAGCGGAAGGCTTGGAAGATAAGCGAGTCCATCAACTCCAACGGCATCACTGAGTATAGAACCACGACCTAACACCTTACTCGTCAAATCAAAAGTCTGCAACGTGAAAAGTTGCAGCCCGAAAACGGGTCAAGACATGGAATATCTTGGCAATGTAACACATAAAGAGCAATGAAATGAATAAGCCTATACTACATGCATATTTGGCTGGTGGTAAGGCTCTCTGATTTACATTGCATAAAGCTGATTTTCCCTACATCAAAGGAATAATTTTATTTAACTATCATGGTGGTTGTTAAACATTGAAGATGGTTGACAAGATCCTCAATCCCAATTAAAAGTACTCATCAAAACCCAATAACTTTTATTTAGAAGTAACATGTTGAGATTCACATGATAATCAAGTACGGGATACTCAAATTGTCCATAACCGGGACACGGCTAATCATGATTAGTTTATACACTCTGCAGAGGTTTATGACTTTTCCCCACAAGACTCGATCGCCTCCGCTTGGTTCTCGCACTACATGGTGTTTGAGAAGCGGATGACCGAGACATAGTCTTCGAGCGCTAGCACCTTACATGTGGGTAGACCGTACCAACCTATATCCCCTACATCAGCTAGTCTGCCCGTAAGAGTTCATACGACTTAGTCAACTACGCCAGAGCCCATAATTGGCTTGTGGCTGCACACGGAAGTTTCCAGTTTGAATAATCTTATGATCCCTTAGAGCACAGGTGGCGGTCCAAGAAATACAGAGCAAGTCTGATAGAAACCAGTGCCTCAATCCACCCAGATGTGTGTTAGGTTGCCACCTTAGATAAACCATTAATTAAACAATCTCACATCTGTCATGGATATTCACTCACCCAATCCACGTCTACTAGCATAGCATGGCATGAACAAGCAAACGAGAAGTAACTCCCAAGGTTTCATAAGTAAAACAGTAATAGGTACTACCTCAATCTACTTCCCAAAACCCACAATTTAATTAGATCCTAATCATGCAAGTGTTTGAGGAATAGATCTAATGCATAAAACTGGGTATGAGAAGGGTATGATCAAAGTGTTACTTGCCTTGCGATGATCCGCGTGTCCTAGAGATTGAAGTAACAAGCGGCGACTCGGTGATCTAACGCAGACAAACAACAAGCATACAATAAGTATTCATCTAATGCACAGGGAAATCTCGAATAAAAGATCTAACCAGAGAGTTCAACTTAAGAACCCTGGTTGCAAAAGAATCGAATCAAAATAAACTCCGAAAGTCGAAACTCGAGAGAGAACGTCTCGGTTTAGCAATCTGAAATTAGGTCAAAATTTCACAGTGGCAAAACTCTGTGAAAGTAGGGTAGTCGAACGGCGGTTTCGTTCTGAAACTCCAGCGCTTGAATCACCGATTCCGATAAGCGAGCGAGAAATAAAACAGTTTTGAAAATCAGATCTGAAATCAAATCGTAAAAATAACGGATTAATTCCGATTAAAAAGAAAACGATTTAACGAGTTAAAAGCGAACGTTAGTTAACGAATCGAATCTAACGAACGCGTTCATGAAACGAACGGTTCGGTGAACGTCCGTTAAATAAGAAAACCGAAAAAACAAAACCAATCTAGGTTTTTTTAAAAAACCAAACATGTTTTTTTTTTAAATAAACCGGATCGGTTTAGGGAAAACCGGGTCGGGCGGCGGGCGGCTACCTCCGGTGGCTCTCGCCGGCGAGGCTCCGCGAGCTCCGGCGGGTCGGGAGGTCCGGCGGGTCGGGGGGGGCGAGGGGCGGCGAGGTCCGGCGTCGGCGGGAAACGGCGGCGGGGCGGCTCCTGGCGGCGGGGGGGTTCGGTCGGGCGCTGGCGGTGGGCGGCCTCGGGCGGCGAGGTGAGAGAGAGGGGGGCGTTTATAGGCGAGGGGGGGGGCGGTTGCTTGGGAGGGGCCAAGGGAGCCGGGCGGAGCCGGACTCGGGCGGCGGGAGGCGTCTTGGGCGGGCGACAAGCCCGGGCGGGCGGCATGAGAGGAGGAGGAGGAGGGTGGGCCGAGGCGGCTGGGCTGGGCTGGCTGGCCGCCAGCCGGGCCCTCAGTCCAGGGGGCGCTGTTTTTTTTTAAATTTAAAACAAAACAAATAAAATAAATATCAAATGAACTCCAAATTAATTAAAACAAATTTTCTCCGACTCCTAAAATGAATCGAACAAAATGAACTTTAAAAACAAAATACATGCAAAAATATTTTAAATGCTCATTTTGCCTAAGCAAAATAAATCTCCAAAACCCAAATTTGGTTTATTTATAATATCTTCATTTTTCCTAATTGTTTGGGAAAGTCATATTATTCCCTCTCAAGATATTTTTATAGGAAAAACTTTATGAAGATAATTTAAATAATCCAATGATCCTATTTTCAAAATTTGAGAGATCCCAAATATGAAAATTATGAAACTTCCAACTCTCTCAGGGTCCTTGAGTTGCGTGAAATTTCTAGGATCGGAAAAATGCGAAAATATGATATGCATGATGACTCATGTATAACATTCCAAATTGAAAATTTGGGATGTTACAAACCTACCCCTTAAGATGAATCTAGCCCTCGAGATTCGGGTTAACTAGAAAATAGGTGAGGTGGTCCTTAAGCAAAACTTCCTCTCTTTCCCGGTGGCTTCATCCTCGGTGTGGTGGCTCCACCAACTTTGCAAAACTTGATAACCTTGCTGCGGGTAACTCTGCTTGGCATAATCGAGAATCTTAACCGGTCTTTCTTCATATGTCAAGTCATCCTTCAACTGAATTGCCTCCAGTGCACCGTGTCTCTTAACGGTACCTCTGCTATCTCTGGGTGACATTTCTTCAATCGAGAAACATGGAATACATCATGAACTCCCGACAGTCCTTCCGCAATTCCAACTTATACGCAACTTCTCCCATGCGTTGCAAAATCTTATATGGTCCAACAAAACGGGGTGCTAACTTTCCTTTAACTCCAAAACGCTTCACTCCTCGAAGCGGGGATACTCTGAGATATACTCTGTCTCCAAGTTCATACTCAATCGCTGGCGCTTTGAATCGGCATAGCTCTTACATGCAGGTGGGCTACCTTGAGCTGTCTCGAATCAACTTAACTTTCTGTTCGACTCCTTAATCAAATCTGGTCCAAACAATGGCGATCTCGGTTTAGTCCCATGACAACGGTGTCCTGCACCTTCTTCCATACAAAGCTTCGAAGGTGCCATCTTTAAGCTGGTTTGGTAACTGTTATTGTAGGAAAATTCTGCATACGGCAAATTATCATCCCAACTAGATCCATAATCTAGTGCACAAGCTCTCGGCATGTCCTCCAAAATCTGATTGATTCTCTCGGTTTGTCCATCGGTGCATGGGTGGAAAGTCATGCTGAATTCCAATCGGGTTCCCAATGTTTCGTGTAACTGGTTCCAAAATTTGAAGTAAATTGGGTTCCTCATCGATCTGATGCTCCTCGAACTCCGTGTAAACACACAATTCTGGTCATGTATATCTTTGCCAACTTAGCACTGCTATAGGTAGTCTTGATTTGGAATGAAATGGGCTACCTTGGTCAACGGTCGACTATGACCCAAATCGAGTCATATCCTGAGCGGGTCTTTGGCAAACCTGTGATGAAATCCATACCTAGTTTATCCCACTTCCATTCGGTATCGGCAATGGTTGTAACAATCCTGCGGGCTTCGATGTTCCGCCTTTACTTTCGACATACGTGCAAACTGCTACGTACTCGCAATATCCTTCTTCATTCCGGTCCACGGAAAATATTCTTCAAATCCAAATACATCTTGGTATTCCTGGGTGAATCGAATAGGGTGAATCATGGGCTTCTTGTAAAATCAACTTCCGATCTACGGGTCATTGGGCACATAAACACGGTCTTCAAACCATAGGGTATCGTGCTCATCCTCACGAAATCCTTTAGCTTTTCCTTTGCTCATTTTCTCCTTTATAGAGGCAACTTCCTTATCTGCCTTTTGGGCTTCTCGATTTTGTCCATCGATGTCGATTGAATTTCCAATGTTGCTACATAGCCTCTGGAACTATTTCCAAACATAGCTCTCGAAGGTCCTCGGCTAACTCATTGGGTATTCCTCCCATCATTAGGGTATTGACGTGGCTCTTTCGGCTCAATGCGCCTGCTACGACATTAGCCTTTCCGGGTGATAATGCAATCTCATATCGTAATCCTTGATTAGCTCTAACCATCTCCTCATACTCGAGATTCAATTCATACGTGTGAAGATGTACTTCAAACTCTTGTGATCCGTATATACTTCACAATGATTTCCAATGAGAAAATGTCTCCACGTCTTCAAGGCATGCACTGCGGCTGCTAACTCCAAATCATGAGTGGCATAATTCAACTCATGGGGCTTAAGTTGTCGTGAAGCATCTGAAACAACTCTTCCTTCCTGCATAAGCACTGCTCCAAGTCCTCGGCGTGAAGCGTCATAAAACACCTCATAATCCTTAGTTTGATCCGCAATATCAAAACTGGTGAGGTAACCAATCTTTTCTTCAACTCCTGAAAACTTGCCTCACAGTCCTCGGTCCATATGATTTTGTTTTCCTTCTTCAACAACTCTGTCATAGGCTTTGCAATCCTTGAGAAATTCTCAATGAATCTTGGTAGTATCCTGCGAGTCCAAGGAAACTCGAATCTCTCAACTGTCGTTGGTGCTTCCCATTTGGTTCTGGTCTCAACTTTTGTGGGGTCAACTGCTATCCCTTCTCCGGAAATAACATGTCAGAAATCCTACTTCCTTTAACCAAAATTCACATTTGCTGAACTTGGCATACAACCGGTGTTCCTCGGTTTCTCAAAACCAATCTCAAATGTTCCTTGTGTTCCTCTTCATTCTTGAGAAAATCAAAATGTCATCAATGAACACCACGATTTAACTTGTCCAAAAACTCCATAAACACTTTGTTCATCGTGTTCATGAAATAGGCTGGTGCGTTAGTCATCCAAATGACATAACGGTATACTCATACAGTCCATATCTCGTGGTAAATGCTGTCTTGGGTATGTCTTGCTCCCGAATCTTCAACTGATGGTACCCTGATCGCAAGTCGATCTTAGAAAACACTTTGGCTCCTTGCAAGCGATCAAACAGATCATTTATCATCGGTAGTGGGTACTTGTTCTTGATTGTTACTTCATTCAATCCACGATAATCAACAACCATTCTCAACGATCCATCCTTCTTCTCCACCAATAAAACGGGTGATCCCCAAGGTGAGGAACTTGGGCGAATAAAACCTTTATCCAATAGTTCCTTAATCTGCTTCTTAATTTCTGCCAAATCCTTTGCGGGCATCCTGTACGGTCGCTTCGATATCGGGCCTGTTCCTGGCAACAGCTCGATCAAAAACTCAATGTCTCTATCCGCGGCATTCACGGCAACTCTTAGGAAATACATCGGATAATCCTTCACCATCGGTACTTCTTCTGTACCACTCTGTTAAGCAATTAACTTGTGCTCTCCTCGGCTCGTGCCGTGATACATACTTAATCCTTCTTCCTTCGGTGTGGTGAGCAAAATTGACCTTGTGGTACAATCTATGTTTCCTCCATACTTTGATAACCAATCCATTCCTAATATCACGTCCAATCCTTGGGATTCCGAACTATTAGGTGCGAGGGAAAACATAGTGTCCGATCCTTAGTGGCGCCGATCACACCATTTACTAGCCATGTACTCTGCTCGGGTGAGGTTACTAGCATGGGTGACCTAAGGGCTTGGGTTGGTAACTTGTACTTATCCACAAATCCCTTGATATGTATGAATGCGATGCACCAAGATCAAAAAGAACAATTGCAGAAAAGACTTAACCAAAACTTACCGATTCTTGCATCGGGCTGATCTTCAACCTCCTCCACATCAATGTGGTTCACTTGTCCCTGTTGAAAGGGTTGGGCTTCTTTCGAGCTTCCATTGCCATTTCCATTCGGCCTTCTACGACGATCATTTGCATAATGCCCGATCTTGCGGCACTTAAAGCAAGTAATGTGACTCAGTCTACCTTGGATGGTGTAGACGGGTTGGTGCGGTTCTCGTCTGTTGCTTCCTCCATTCCGTTCCCATTCTTGGTGCCATTATGGTTGTCTGAATTACCTCCTCCATGGGTATGCTGAAACTGAATTCCTGATTTAGGGGTATAACGAGGCTTCTGCTGGGATCCCGAGTTATACTTCCCTTGTCCATACTTCCGCTTGCAGTTCTCAATTCTGTGCTGCTTTCCTCAATCATGAGAGCTCGGTCTACTAACTCCTGGTAGTTATTGAAACTTGCTACCATCAACGGCATCTTGAACTCATCATTCAGTCCTTCTAGAAACTTCTCTGTTTAGCTGCATCTGTAGCGTCATCCGGGGCATAACGTGCTAGTTTGCTAAAGTCATCCACGATCGCCAACAGTCCTTCCTCCTTGGCGTAAGTTGCGAAACTCACGCTTCTTCATGGCCATGGCTCCTGCTGAAACATGGGCTGTGCGAAAAGCTTGTCAAACTGGTCCCATGTGGCAGTGTCTCACGGATAAGTGGCTGTGAAATTCTCCCACCATGCTCTGCGGGTCCTTCAAGCTGATGTGCTGCAAACTTCACTCTTTCACCATATGTGCATCCTGCAGTGGTCAGCTCCTTCCTATCTTGCGGAGCCAGGTCATCTGCTACAATTGGCTCGGTGCTCTTTGGAATACACCGCGGGTTCAGTCTAAGAAGCGAGTCGATGATCCGCAGGTGGTGGTGGTGGCGGTGGGTTGTTGTTGTTGTTGTTGTTACGCACCAATGTTTGAATCAGGTATTCTGCTGCTGGATCAATTGGGTGATCTCTGGCGGAAAACGAATCCGGGGTCGCGTCTCGGAGGCATCTGAAGGGTTTAGAAAAGGAGAGAAAGTAGAATAGAATGAGGTCTAAGGGGAAATCACTACCCAAATGCACATGAGCAAATCACACAAAATTCACTTCATTCAATCAAACAAGGGTTACAACGATCTAACTATCGCAAAAGTGCGTGTACTATAAAGGTTTACATGGAGGGAATACTACTAATATGTGGGGGACTTCTACTAGTTTGAACCGTGGAAGACTCCATGATGTCTGCTCAGACTTCGCTTCAAAGTCGGGTTCACTTGGATCCGAATCGAGTCGTCGATGTTGATGTAGTCGATTTGGTGTTCGACATCTGGTCTTCATTCTGGCGCCAACTTCTTCTTGAGTTCTTCGATCTCGTACTTAAGATCGTTATTGTGTCTTGCCGAGCTACGATCTCGTCCATGTAGTCCTTGCGTGTAGTCTTTAGTTCTTCTTCCAATTCGATGATCCTTTCCTTCGTCTTACGCAACTCCAACATGTCATTGCACATTTGATTCTCTGGCGTCGAATGTGTTGATTTAACTCTGGATGAACGCTGCAATGGATCTATCCTTCTTGGTGTTGACGACGTCCCGTTGTCATCTCGGCGTCCGCAAATCTGGTAGATGGTGTCCTTGAGATCTTCTTGATAGACTTCTCCAATCGTCCCATGGTGATGTGAGCTGCCATGCTTTTTCCTGCACTCAAGTGGGTGCCTGAAAACACTATCTATTGGCTTGGTGATTGGGGCGAATGTCCTTCTGGAACGTGAGCATGAATCTTCCAGCGCTCCTCTTGAGCAGAGTGGCGTTGAAAGTCCCGGTGAAGCTTGGTAGTCCAATGTTCGGTACTTAGTAACTTCCTTCAAGTGAAATCCAAAAGGTGTGCCTTCATCCGTTGGGTGTACTTGATCTTCGCGTCCGTCATCCTAAAGAGAGTAGAAAAGATGAGGAGTTAGAAAGTGAGAAGAGAGTGATCTATGGCTTTAACTTAGTGGTCGTGTCCTCCTACGATCGGCGTGTGCTCGATACCATTCTCTGTGAGCGACCAGACCGAATGGATCTAGCGCTCGTGCTCGGTGTCATCCTGGATCGAGAATCTTGACACCACACAAGATTTCAAGGATTTATAGCGAGTAGCAATCACACACTTATTACATCATTGTCCACAAGGAACTGAATACAAAATATGGCTTAAGGCCATCTAATAATAACAGCGGAAGGCTTGGAAGATAAGCGAGTCCATCAACTCCAACGGCATCACCGAGTATAGAACCACGACCTAACACCTTACTGTCGTTGTTCGAAAAGTCTGCAACGTGAAAAGTTGCAGCCCAAAACAATTCACACATGGAATATCTTGGCAATGTAACACATAAAGAGCAATGAATGAATAAGCCTATACTACATGCATATTTGGCTGGTGGTAAGGCTCTCTGATTACATTTGCATAAAGCTGATTTTCCCTACATCAAAGGAATAATTTTATTTAACTATCATGGTGGTTGTTAAACATTGAAGATGGTTGACAACATCCTCAATCCCAATTAAAAGTACTCATCAAAACCCAATAACTTTTATTTAGAAGTAACATGTTGAGATTCACATGATAATCAAGTACCGGATACTCAAATTGTCCATAACCGGGACACGGCTAATCATGATTAGTTTATACACTCTGCAGAGGTTTATGACTTTTCCCCACAAGATTCGATCGCCTCCGCTTGGTTCTCGTGACTACATGGTGTTTGAGAAACGGATGACCGAGACATAGTCTTTCGAAGCGCTAGCACCTTACATGTGGGTAGAACGTACCAACCTATATCCCCTACATCAGCTAGTCTGCCCGTAAGAGTTCGTGACGACTTAGTCAACTACGCCAGAGCCCATAATTGGCTTGTGGCTGCACACGGAAGTTTCAGTTTGAATAATCTTATGATCCCTTAGAGCACAGGTGGCGGTCCAAAGAAATCTGAGCAAGTCTGATAGAAACCAGTGCCTCAATCCACCCAGATGTGTGTTAGGTTGCCACCTTAGATAAACCATTAATTAAACAATCTCACATCATCATGGATATTCACTCACCCAATCCACGTCTACTAGCATAGCATGGCATGAACAAGCAAACGTGAAGTAACTCCCAAGGTTTCATAAGTAAAACAGTAATAGGTACTACCTCAATCTACTTCCCAAAACCCACAATTTAATTAGATCCTAATCATGCAAGTGTTTGAGGAATAGATCTAATGCATAAAACTGGGTATGAGAAGGGTATGATCAAAGTGTTACTTGCCTTGTCGATGATCCGCGTGTCCTAGAGATTCAAGTAACAAGCGGCGCCTCGGGTGATCTAACGCAGACAAACAACAAGCATACAATAAGTATTCATCTAATGCACAGGGAAATCTCGAATAAAAGATCTAACCAGAGAGTTCAACTTAAGAACCCTGGTTGCAAAAGAATCGAATCAAAATAAACTCCGAAAGTCGAAACTCGAGAGAGAACGTCTCGGTTTAGCAATCTGAAATTAGGTCAAAATTTCACAGTGGCAAAACTCTGTGAAAGTAGGGTAGTCGGAACGGCGGTTTCGTTACGAAACTCCAGGCGCTTGAATCACCTGATTCCGATAAACGAGCGAGAAATAAAACAGTTTTGAAAATCAGATCTGAAATCAAATCAGAAAATAACGGATTAATTCCGATTAAAAGAAAAACGACGAGCGAGTTAAAAGCGAACGTTAGATTAACGTAACGAATCTAAGGAACGCGTTCATCAAACGAACGGTTCGGTGAACGTCCGCTAAATAAGAAAACCGAAAAAAAAAAACCAATCTAGGTTTTTTAAAAAAAACCAAACATGTTTTTTTTTAAATAAACCGGATCGGTTTAGGGAAAACCGGGTCGGGCGGCGGGCGGCTACCTCCGGTGGCTCTCGCCGCGAGGCTCAGCGGGGCTCGGCGGGTCGGGAGGTCCGCGGGTCGGGGGCGAGGGGCGGCGAGGTCCGCGCCGGCGCGGGAAACGGCGGCGGGGCGGCTCCTGGCGGGCGGGGTTCGGTCGGCGCGGGCGGGGGGCGGCTCCAAGGGCGAGGTGAGGAGAGAGGGGGCGCGTTTATAAAGGGGGGGGCGGCGGTTGCTTGGGAGGGGGCAAGGGGCCAGGCGAGCGACTCGGGCGGCGGGGCGTCGGCGGCGGGCGACAAGGCCGGGCGGGCGGCCACGCGAGGAGGAGGAGGTGGGCGAGGCGGCTGGGCTGGGCTGGGCTGGCTGGCCGGCTGGGAGCCTCGGTCCAGGGCGCTGTTTTTTTTAAAAAAATTTAAAACAAAACAAATAAAATAAATATCAAATGAACTCCAAATTAATTAAAACAAATTTTCTCCGACTCCTAAAAATGAATCGAACAAAATGAACTTTAAAAACAAAATACATGCAAAAATATTTTAAATGCTCATTTTTGCCTAAGCAAAATAAATCTCCAAAACCCAAATTTGGTTTATTTATAATATCTTCATTTTTCCTAACTGTTTGGGAAAGTCATATTATTCCCTCTCAAGATATTTTTATAGGAAAAACTTTATGAAGATAATTTAAATAATCCAATGATCCTATTTTCAAAATTTGAGAGATCCCAAATATGAAAATTACGAAACTTCCAACTCTCTCCGAGGGTCCTTGAGTTGCGTGAAATTTCTAGGATCGGAAAAAATGCGAGAAAATATGATATGCACGATGACCTACTGTATAACATTCCAAATTGAAAATTTGGGATGTTACACATAATTCAGATAGATGATGTGTATGTACTATGTAAACATGACGGCATGATATAATTCAAATATATGATTTATATAGTAAGCAAGTAAGCAGATGGCAATCTATATATGATGTAAAAACTAATCAATGCAATACAACATGCATGACATGGGTAATATAACCTTGCCAAGTTTGAGCATAGACCTCAGGGGGGAAATAGGACTGGTCATCAGTCTCTGAATCCTCCTCTGAGGAGCTCTCTGTAGCCAGCAAGATGTCTGCTTCAGCAGGTAGCATTGTCTGCTCTGAATACCTTGTTTTCACTCCAGATACTTCCATCACCGCTTCAAATGGCTGATGCACGGGAAGAGTAGTTGAATATACAAACGTTGTCGACAAATGGAACACGTAATACAAAAAAATGATAGCATAATATAAGTCACATTCATGATGATTGGCTAAACAACATGGCATTGCATAATTCACATATATAATGCCTTTGCAATAAGATAGCATTGTAAAATTCACATATATAATGTCTTGCAACAAGATGGCAATGCATAATTCACATATATGGTAATTAGACACTGAACAGGTGGCATTCACACAAAGCATGTCTAAACTAATCAAATGGCATAGCAATGCCAGACACCATACGCACGATATGAGCAACATAACCCTACCAAGTTAGAGAATACACCAAGGGGGGGGGGGAATAGGACTGGTCATCTGTCTCTCAATCCTCCTCCGAGGAGCTATCCGTAACCAGCGAGATATGCGCTTCGTCAGATAGCATAGTCTGCTCAGAAGACCTTGTTTTCACTCCAGAATTTGCCATCACTGTGTCAAATGTCTGATGCACACGAAGGGCAGTTGAATGTACTAACATTGTTGATGAATGTAATATGTAACGGAAAAAAAGGATGGCCTGATATAATTTACATATAAGATGACTGGCTAAGCAGGATGGCATTGCAAAATTCACATATATGATGCCTGGCTAAACAAGGCGGCGTTGCATAATTCACATAAACGATGAATAAACTGAACAGATGGCATTCGCACAAAGATGTCTAAACTAAGCAGATGACATATTTGATGTATAAAGTAAGCAATGCAAGACACCATATCCATGATATAACCAACATTAGCATGCCAAGTTAGAGCGAAGACCTCAGGGGGTAAATAGGAGTTATCTTCTCATACGAATCCCCATCGTAATGATATCTTCCTCTCGATTACAATCCGAAATGCGTGGAGGCGGGGCTGCCTTTGCGCCTACCATGGAGCGACGTCTGCATGAAATTATATTGCCACGCAAGGCTCGTCTCTTTTGCTCTGCATGTTCAGTTCCATTGTTTACAATAACTGTCATGCATAGGAATAAAACATAGTGAGATTATGTAAGGAGTGCATGCAGAAATCCAGAGTGATGGTAGCAACCTGTGGATAGACCCAAAACCAATAATAGCAGGCAGATAATAGCTTCAGTTAATAAATACAGATAATGGCTTCTTTACTGTTTGTTTCCCACCCAACATGAAACTCATAGTAGACACCGGAGATTAACCAGATAGTAGGTAGATACTATTGATAGCGGCCCCGATATGTACCCCACAACCATTTAAAAAACTCAAGTTTGACCATTAGTTTGGAGCTGACTCAGAGTCTAATTGGTGAACAGGACGATAAAGTAGCATGTAATATTAAGCGATGCATAACGTAAGCGGACACGAAAGAGTGCGACCTCTCTTGCGGACCCGTGTAGTCCTCGAGGTCATCTGCTCGATTGATGATGGTAATGCAGTTTTCATGGCTGCCAGTGGCGGGGAAGAAGATCTGAGGCGGCGAAAGACAGTCTGGAGGCCGGATCCCTGTTGTGTTGGACCCTTCTGTCGTTGGAGCAGCTTAGCTGGGGTGGACGACGGCGCAGCAGGACTGGGACAAAGCACGCAAGGTTTTCTTTGACAACTATATGTAAGAGAAGTAATTCTGTAAGGGCTCATTTGAATTGGAGGGTTCCAACAATGCAGGGACAGGAAATAGACAGGAATAGGATAGGAATGCACGTGCAAAACAGAGAATTTAAAAACACAGGATTTCCGCCAACTGGGTGTTTGATTCACAACAATTGGAAGATCATAGGATGCAAAGAAGCATGGTGAGATTAAGTCAAACCACAAGAAAATGTACGGTTATAATGCTATTATGCTACTATCTCTTAGTCTTGTGCTTCATGAATAAGAATTTGAAAAGGAGGACAAGTGAAAATTAAAATTCCTACGTTTTTTCTTTCAAGGAGACACTAAAGGAACAAATCCGTGTGCTCGATGGACAATATATATAACATGTAGAGTAAAAAGAGATGCAACAAGTGTACAACCTCTTTGGCGAAGCCATGTCGATCTCAACGTGATTGGGTTGGCGGTGAGGATGCTCCGCTGACTTTGCTGTGGAGGAGGGGAAGAAGATCTTAGGCGTCCGGAGATGGAGCCCAGGTACTGCTCCACTGTGATGGAGGGTTTAAATCGTTGGAGCAGCTCCGTGAGTTGTACGACGCCGAGGTGAAGCGTGACAAGAGAGACAACAAACAACGTTAACTTGAGTGGAATTCTAATAGCATCTCTAGTACATGACATAAAATACATAACCACAAAGTGCTAGATGTAAAATACATCAGCCGCTCATCTCTGAACTTAACTGTCAAACTGAACTTAATCGTCGAAACTGAACCTAACTGTCGAAACTGAATTTTCTTGTCGAAACTGAATTTTGCTGTCGGCTGAACGCACTAGCAAGGTGAGGCTACGTCGGTCGACTGACTTTTTCATCTCTGGTCACCGATTTTGCAGCCGTTGAATACGAAATCAAGGGCTGCGGTTCATCTTCAATCTCCCCGAGCCGCCACCACCACCGCCAAACAGCAGCCCCGCCGCCCATGCCGGCGATGAGTCGCCCGCCGCCCAAAACACTCCCCACCGCCGGTCCGCCGCCGCCCGCCATCCTCTAGGCCCCCGTGCATCGAGCTTTTTCTCCGGCGATCCCCACGCCACAGCCCCGCCAACGCCCCGCCACCGCCGGCGACCACCGCCCCCATCCTGAACCCTAAGATAGATAGTGGGGTACCTCTCCAGCGAGCCCCCCCTCCCCGCTGCGGCTGGTTCTTCCTTCACCCCGGCGAGCCCACCCCTTGGAAATCAACTGACCCAAAAGTCAATTCAGTCGACTAATGTGTAGCCAAATCGGAGCAGCATCGCAAGCAAGAGCAAGAGGAGAGCAGCAGCGCGAGCAAGAGCAATAGCAAGAGCAGACCAGGCAGGGGACCGAGAGCAAGAGCAGAGCAGCAGCGCAAGCGAGAGCTAAAGCAGCAGCAGCTCCTACTGATGTGGACGTTGCCGCCGAGGGAGCGACGCCGTGGAGGAAGTGGCTGGCGACGTCGCCGTGGACGGAGTCGCGCTGTGTCGGCTCGGGACCAAGCGCCGGCAGCACCGTGAGATCGAATCAAGAAGAAAATGTGGCGATTAGTGTACAACCTCTTTGGTGGCGCCGATTAGGCCGCAGCTTCATCCGAGGAAACGGTGATGATGATGCTCTTCCGGTGGTGCAGGTGAAGACGACGGTGTGGGAATGGAGGTGGCACGAAAGACGAGGGGAACATCGGGGCAGCTCCTTGGAGGTGGAGGACGGGGTGGCTGAACCGGCGGGACGATGAGATCGACGACGGATCCTTATCCGGTAAGGTGGATGAGGGACGTCGAGGTGTTGCTGTGGACGACGTCGTCAGGGAAGAAGCTCCGGCTGGGTAGCGGACGGAGCAGGGTGTGGGGTTTCGTCGCGGGTTTTCACGGCCTCGGTGTACGAACGGGTGGGCGGATGGGATGGCAGTGGGGAACCATGGCTTATAGACGCGCTTGTCCGAAATGTGGGGTAAGTTACTAAAGTACCCCCCACCGATTTGAGGCGGTTCTTTCGGTTCAGGGGTACAACGGGCATTTCGCGTGTCGGGATTTCACAGGAGATGGGAGTTTTCGCGTGCGTTATAATTTCGGAATAGGAAGGCGCGGGTTGAGATGGAGGGAGTTGTCGGAGCACAACGAGACAAAGATATATCTTAAATATTTCGGGCTAATAAGGCGCGGGTTGAAATTTCCGGACAAGCCTAACGCGTACTGTACCAAATCAATGCGCACTACAAATGTCATTCAAAACTTTGAATTCATGTTATGTTCAATTAAAATATTTCACTACGTGTATAATGCATGCAACCTACTACTCAAATGAACGTTTTAGTGCATTCCAAACGTATATACTACCGCTTCAATATGAACTAAATTTGAATAAGATCTACAGTAATGATTGTTATGAAGTCAAAGCATTTGAATTCGTTTCTCTGTTTTAATAAGATCTACAATCATCATTATTGTCAAGTTAAACCATCGTTTGTGTATTATCTTCACAGCACACCACATGATCGATGTCGAGTTACATATGAACTATGTGTACTATATGAACTCGAACTAGATTTTTGAATCCACTTTATTTTGATTTCAAATCACATTACATTTCTAGCTCTAGCTAGATCTTCATAATCTAAACCATGTCTCATATGTATAATGTGTTTATCACATTATGTATGGTGCCCCGCCCCCTACGCCTACAAGTATCTAGATGTGAGTTGCAAACACCACACATTACCACAAATTCAAATAAAATGTGAGAATGTTCGATATATAGTATTGTTTAGATTGCTCGATATTTAGTTGTAAGATACAAACGCCGCACATTATCACAAATTCAAATAAAATGTGAGATTGTTTGATGTATAGTATGGTTTAGATTATTCGGCATTTAGCTGTGAGTTGCAAACGCCATGTATTATCACATTATGGTATAACATGTGCACAGCACGTGTATCACAGCTATATTCATGCATACAATGTTTAAAACACTATGATCTCCTATTCAAATATATGAATCCTCTTTCATATCAAATTATGATCTTTGTTAGTCTCTTACACCCACACAATCCTCTAACCTTTGTAGCTACCACTAACTTTCTCTCGTGCATGCACACGCCCTCCTCGCCCTCCCCCTCCCTCAGCATTCTATCCACCGGGCACATTCATTTTTTTCTTTAGGTCGTTCTCCCAGAGTCTGCACAACTCCTTCCCGACACACACCGATCGATAAACCTCTCCAGCGATGCCTGCCTATAGCATACACACACAGCTTCAATCTCCTCCTTTATGTGTCCTTGCCTCGTGTCTCTCATATGGTCAGACACACGTGTAAACTCTCACCCCTCTTTTAATCAATCTCACAACCGCACACTCCTGCCCCTATCTAGCTAGTAGTTGGGCCTCTCGCACCACCTCCTAGCTCCATTCTCTCTGTCTATCCGTCTCGCTGGGCCTTATTTGCCTCTAACAAATGGACGTACACCGACCGATCTCTCGCTATACATATAGCCAGCTAGGTCCTTATAACTCGTTTTTACCCACACATCGATCGATCTACCTCATTAGTTGTGTCTCTCCCTTCCTCCGACAAACAACAATTGATCTACCGATCTAGTTAGGTTTGCTTACCAAACACATGGTTCCCCTTCATCATCCATGGATGCGTCCCGACAAATCTATCACGCACCAGCACACACAGAAACACATCCCCACTCTTATTGATAACATTGCAGTTCCACCCTCAGTTTGTCTAGTAGGCCTCTCCCAACATCTCCGAGAAGCAACTCCATCACCCATCCAGCACTCTACCCTCTCCTCCCTCTCCTCCCTCTCTCTCTCTCTCTCTCTCTCTGTCCCATCATATTTCCCGTCCTTCGAGTTATGTATGGATGTCGACCGATCTCCCTCAAGACATAGTTGGGTCTCTCCTTCTCAACACATATACTGAGTCGTTCTACCTCTATAGTTAGGCCTCTGCCTACCCCTCCCCCACCCCCTCCCCGCCCACACACATACCGATACATCAAGCGCCTAGTCATGTCTCCCCGCCACACACAAACTTGACATGTGCCCTCTAACGCCTGTAGGCCACGCCCTATATCTTTGACTTGAACACACACACACACACACAATTTCGGTGGCTCTCTTCATCGATCTCGCACCCACCCGTACTTGATCCTCTCTTTGACTCTATCGATAGCTATGACCCCTCCCTCTCTTCTCGTGGATTGCCCGACCCTCTATGTATGATATGGATAGGCCTCCATTTCACACACATTGCATGCAAAATTTTGTTTTAGATGTCATCAACGCACATTCCCACAAATAATTCACGAAATCAACCCCCACCCCACCCCCACCACAAAACAAAAAACACTCACGAACGCGGTTTGTATCTCTCAGACACACCCACGTAGGTGGGGGACGTGCACGAAGAGAAGAGGTGCATGCACGGCGCACGTACTCCCGTCTCTTTCCCAACCACACCCGCGCGGGTACACGGTGGAGCTCATTTCTGTACGAAAAAGGCAGCCCACATGGTAATTTCGCACGTGTACTGGTTGTCCACTTGGTGGAGGGAGGATCGTCTACCATGGGTGAACAAACAAATTGCAACTTGACGCGTTATGTTAAATTAAAAAAAGAGGCAAACCATGTGGGGCCTACCTTAGAGGCAAGGCTCTATACACTGGAGTACTTTTGATGTGTCCCGTCAACCCGCAGAACGAGGAGAACCTTGCTTAGTACGCCGTATCCCCCGCCCACGGGCGCGGTGGCTCGCAGGATGAGGTGAAGCTTGCTCCTCCCTCGCCCATGCGCGCGGTGGCTCGCGGGACGAGGAGAAAAATTTACTACTCCCTCCGTTTAATCCTCGTCCCTACTACCTTGGTTCTAGAGATTATATCATATTGTTTGGAATATATATGTCCTTTAGTACATTTCAATATGAACTACTAGTACATACTCCAAACACTGATGTATATAGACGTATTTTAGAGTGTACATTCACTCATTTTGCTCCGTATGTAGTAGCACTCTCCCTCGCCCTCGACCCTACCCCACGTGGTGGACGTGCAGCAATTCATTCGGTCTCATATAGCCGAACGATATATACTGCACTACCATTATTGCTCGACTTCCAAGAGGCGAAGAGCCAATCGGAAGGTTAATATTTTGGAGATGCCAAGCGCAAGGTTATAGGAGAACGAGTAGTAGGTGCCGCGTCATTTATAAATATCTTTTTTCTTCAGTGGCACGTACGCAATATGATAGGTTCATATGGAGAGAAAAGGAAACCGCTCCACTATATACATAGTCAGGACGGGCCAGCCTACACGGTTGCTTGCTGGGGTTGCTCTCTTCACACTCTCTCGCACAAAACGACTGTGGTCACATCTCTAACATCCTGTGACACTCCAAAAAAAATTTATTTTGGTTTTCAACAAAAACTTTGTTGGTTTTGAAGGAGGTCATTTAAACCCTTCCAAAAATCTCTTTCTCTCAAGAATTTCCCCTTTGACAAAAGATTTTATTTTGGCACCTTCTTCAACTCTGGTGTTGGTTATTAAAAACCTTTGTTATGATTTCCCCCCTTCTCAAATTTGTTTTTTGGGATTTATTTCCTTTTAGAAGAAAACCCTAGGAATTTTGGGTCTTCTCTTATTTTGAAACCATCCATGGTTTTACCATGCCTCATGTGGAAAATCTTCCCAAAACCCCTCCTTCCCCTTTGGGACAATCCAAATATTCTGTCCCAACAAGTCCAACTCATTTTTGGATTTTATTTCATTAAATTCTTTTCCCAAAACAATTCTGCCCATTATTTTGAGCCTAGGTGATTTGCAAAGCAAGTACCTAATTGTCTTTGAACTTTGCTCTCAAACTAACTTCTCTGGATAGTCCCTAGCACCCACAACCTAGAACCATCAAGATCCACTCTTCCTCTTTTCAAAATTTTCAAGTTTCAGCTTCTGCAAGTTTGGACCAGATTTGTCGAATTGGGTGGAATTCATATCTCCTCTTCTCCAAAAATTCCACCAAAATTCAGGCAACCTCCAGTTGCAATGAGAAGCCACTCCACCAAAAAATCAGCTCAAGGAAAAATCCCCACATGCCAAAAGCATTCTGTCGAACACCTAGCTTGCACTGTCACTTTGCACTTTCAGTAAAATTCAGGGTTTCATAAATTCAGTTTGGCAGAGTCGGGTCACCGTCAGCAGTGCACCTGGCGCGTTCTGCACGGCCTCTCCTCCTGGCTGAGCGCCGCACGCCCCTTGGACGGATGCAGGCGTCGGTGGCGGCGAGCCTCGCCCGGCGTTAGCGGTTTCTGTGGTGGCTGCGCCACCGTGGCGGCCAGCGAGGCCCGAGCCCGCCGCCACGCCACCCGTCACCGCCCATCGTTCCTCGGCCTCCGCGTGGCTCATGCACGCCAGCGCAACCCACAGCACCGTCGCCCGTGGCGGCAAGCGCGGGGTGCGCTCTGCCGCCACCGGGCCCGCACCACCCGTTAAGTCGAAATCCACTCAAAGCTCCTAATCCAAGTCCGTTTAGCGTCTCGAATGGAACCAAGGGCCTCCACGATGACGCCAGCCCCCTAAACCTCCCCGACCAAGCTTTGCGCCGCCGTAACCTTCGCCGGAGAACTCCGTTCACGGCCACCGCCTCGGACCGCCTATAAAAAGGGGCCCCGAGCTCGCCCTCGAGCACGCACCATCCCTGCACCACCCGATCCTCCTGCCTCGCCGTGGATCGCCGCCGACGACCACCGCGGCTCTAGGGCGCCGACGAACTCTGCCGCCTCGTTTGAATTTTCAAACCTGACGGGTAGGACCCGCCCGTCAGCCTCTCTGTTCTTTTTTTGAAACATTTTCTGAAAGCGTATTCTGACAAATGCGCTTTCCAAACTGAATCGTTTTCTGAACTTTTCTGTTCTGCCCCCTGAGTATTTTATGTTTCATTACAGAAAGGTCCTTGGACCAAAACTCTTATAACTTTTAAACAGAAAAGGATTTTTGAGTGATTCTTTTTCTGTCGTGTTCAAAATTTTGTCTAGTTTTCTTATCAGATTTAATTGAAAAGTGTTTGGAATATTTTTTGAGCACCCCTTGGTATTTACGTTAGTGCGTATATTTCTGTATACCGTAGATACCGAAGGAGGTGACGGAACCGCGAACTTCACCGAGCTAGGCCCCGACTACTCCGAACCAGGCAAGCAATGTTTGAACTGTTGATATGATGAGTGTTTGGGCATGTTTGCATTAATTTAGTTTCATGGCATGTTCATGAGCATCTCGATGAAAGTTTACCTCATAAAAGTTGAGGCAAGTAAGTCTCGGAAGTCCATGAGTTGTTGGAAACATGTTGCTTGGCCATGAGTTGGCATGAGAATGGGTAAGATGGCAGTGTTGTAGCATGCCAGTCTTATGCCAGACCGTTGACCCGGTGTCAACGTAAATCAGTCCAATTCCCGTCCGTCTCCCCTTTCGTACTAGCACATGTTTACCGCAAGGGATACGGCTTAGTAAGTTGCAAACCACTTTCTGGTACACACCAAATCGAGAGGCCGGGATGAGGGTTCCATGGCCCTGGATTAAAGCCTATCATCCGGTCGGGGCATGGGTGTTTCGGTTGGGACCGAGAGGGGGCACCCTTAGAGCGCCAGATATATAAATTTGATCCCATGCTATTCGAGATTGTGATCTCCCCGTCTCAAATTTTTTCTTGAACGCTGTCTAGGGTTATTCCTGGCAACGTGAGGTAGGATGGGTGTGTACTGGTTAGGTGTGTTTTCTCCGAAATACTGTAAACGGAACTAGTCCTTCGTGACTACGGAAATCCGTTGGCTGTGGATAATTTTAGTACAAACTCTGCAGAGTCAATCATCCTTGAAATCATCTTATCCATGTCCAAGAGCTGTGTTCATCTTACCTTGTCAAGTGTCAGTCTCTGTGACAGTAACTCCTGAGAACCACATGAATGTTATAGGTTTCTTTCCTGTGGATGGACTAACCCATTTACTGTCTTGTGATGAATATTTTCCGTGAGCACCATTTCTGGTAAGTTATGAATAATGAAGTATAAGCCCTTTCTGCGATGTCGCTCAGACGTCCGACTGTGGCATTGTTGCTTACTTATTTTTGATATAAGCCCTTTCTGCGATGTCGCTCAGACGTACGACTATGGCATTGTTGCTTACTTATTTTTGATATAAGCCCTTTCTGCGATGTTGCTCAGACGTCCGACTGTGGCATTGTTGCTTACTTATTTTTGATATAAGCCCTTTCTGCGATGTCGCTCAGACGTCCGACTGTGGCATTGTTGCTTACTCATTTCGATATAAGCCCTTTCTGCGATGTCGCTCAGACGTCCGACTGTGGCACTGTTATTTACTTATTATTGATATAAGCCCTTTCTGTGATGTCGCTCCGACGTCCGACTGCGGCATGCATGTCTTTTCTTCCAGTATAAGCCCTTTATGTGGTGTTGCTTAGACGCCCGACTGTGGCATGCTTTACTTATTTGTTCGCCCTTCGAGGTGTCGCTTCAGACACCCGATCGGTTTTGAGTTTATTTTCCTTGGGTTTTCGAGCGGACTACCACCGATTCCCTTTTTACTTACCTTGCTATACTGGTTTGATTGCGCATTGTTAAATCATTCATGTCACATTCATGCATACATTTGTTATATCTTTTGTCCGAACTGTCTTGCGAGTTCTTTCAAAGTACTCACCTGGCTTGTTGATTTGGCCAGATGCTGACGAAGGCGATCTCATGGATGAAGAGTTCGATAGCGAGTCCGACGCCTAGAGGAATCCCAGTCAGTCTCGTGCGACCCCTGGATTAGTCACTATGTTATATTCGCTTCCGCTACCCAAATAAATCCACAGAGCCTCACCTCGACGCTCGATGAGCCGCCAGTGTAGGAGTCGTATCATCCACTCCACTATGTTATTCCACCACTTTACCTCGAGTCAGTAGTATGCCACCACTCCACTGTGTCATATCCGCCTCTATGTATAATTATTGGCGTGCTTGTAATAATTTGTTGAGCAAGATCAGCTCGACCCTGTAATATATTATATGCTACTGGCTTATTGTATCAAGATTTTGTCTACCAAAGGAGGAGGATTTTCCTCACACCGGAATTTATAGGTCGGTTTCTCAATAAATATTTTTATTCGAAAACCGGTCGTGACAAGCTTGGTACCAGAGCCAGCTGATCTGTAGGAGCCACTAGGTGCGATCGCTAATCGGTTAATTATCATATAGAGCTATTTCTTAATTTTACAAATGTAGTCAATTTCGACGGTCAAAGATAAATTTATGATTTGACTACTCAGGATTTTTGCCTACTTTTGTAGATGGTCGGCAACGATCGCGAGTCACAGATTTTCGCCAACATGCCCGATGGGTTCGCAAGCTTCTTTCCTTCATCGTCCAAGTCGCAATGGGGCCATCTGTGCCTCAGCCTTCTCACTCTCTCAGACAAGGTCAATGACCTTCTAACCATGCACCAAGCTGTGGTGCAATTCAAGGAGGGCGAGTTGGCGCTTCCGGTTCTTGGGGAGAGCCATGCCCACGGAGAAGCATGCACTGCACATGGCAGCCCATGAGGCGATAGCTCATCTCAGGGATATCCTTCCTTCGATGAAGACTCGTCGTTACCGCTACCTGCCATGTCACGTGCCATACACCTGCCACTACGCGTTCTCTTGCCCCAGAGGAGAACCAGATGAAGCTTTTGAGATGCTTATCGAGTATCTCCGGGCTTTGGAGGCAGCCTTCGACAACCTGGTGGATGACTTTGTAGCTGCCCGCCAACAGGAGGGAGATCTTGCGTGCCGCACCGCCACTGACTTTCGTCTCATCATCAGCATCTTTTACTCCTACTGCTCTCACTACTACTCGTCGCCTGCCTACCATGGAGGAGTTCAACCATGTCATTGCGCCTACTCCGGTTCGTTCTGCACCACCCCTTGTGCCCGCTCATGTTCGAGTTGTCCCGCATAGGGCACCTGCTCCACCAACTCAGCGCAGCACTTCACGTCTGGAGCCTATCACCGAAGAGGAGGTTGAGTCCCCAGCCTCACTGCGCCTCACCCTTGGCAGGCCAAGGGAAATCCTTACCATCTCCGACTGAGTACGCTTAGCCACCATGCGATGTATCGACTTGTGCGATATGTTTATATGTACATAAGCTGTGAGAAGTAGCTTGTTTGCGCATCATGTAGGAACTGGAGGAGTGCACTAGCCTAAATAACATGTCAGGAATATGTACGCATATCCTGAGTGATGTATTGTATAATTACTGTCTGCGTGTAAGATATGTAATGAGTAGTCCTTCTCCGTGCACAAACGTTTATTCTCTTGAAAAATCTTGGAGCATTTGCGACTTCTTCCGTCTTCATGAATTTATTGACTTTTGCGACTCAAATTTCTTTTCTTATGAGTTTCACAAAATATGTCCCCAGAGTGAACAATGTCTCGTCCTTGGCGCGCTCCATGCCAACTCCGCCAGAGCAAAATTATGACACACAACCCAGCAACAATTTCACACAGGGGCAGTCAAGTCAACAGGATAGTGAAACGGCACTTTCCCAAATGTGCCGTCTTTATGAGCAAAGTCAGCAACAACATCAGGAAATGATGAACCAAGTCATCAATATGGGAAATCACCGTGGACAGTTTCAGCAGCAATCAAAGTTATCCGAGCTACAAAAGACGCGTCCCCAAACATTTTCTCACACTGACAGACCTCTTGAAGCCGAGGACTGGCTTCGAGACATGGAAAGAAAATTAATTATTGCCCAGTGTTCAGATCTGGAAAAAGTGCTATATGCACCGCACTATCTCACTGGAGCAGCCGCATCATGGTGGGAAAATTTCCTACACATGCACCCCAACGAAAATAATATAACATGGGAGGAGTTTAAAGAAGGTTTTCATGGGGCACATATTCCTAAGAGTCTTATGAAGATCAAAAAGAGAGAATTTGATGACCTCAAGCAAAGGACAATGATGGTGTCAGAATACAACAGTCAGTTTACTCTGCTGTCTCGCTACGCCAACGAGGAGCGTATGTCTGAAAGCAAGAAGATGGAAAAATTTCTAGACGGACTGACGCCCGCACTTAAATGCCAACTGGTCGTGCACACCTTTCCAGATTTTAAGACGCTGGTGGATAAGGCCATTACCTTGGAAAATGAGAGACGCGGCTTAGAAGATTTCCGCAAGCGAAAGAGGGACCAGACTAATCATGCCCGCAACCACCGCAACAAGACAGATGTTCGGAAAAACTGGACACCCAAACCCACGACAAGCATCTCATGTCCAATCAAGAGTTTTCATGCAAGGGACAAGGAGTTCACATACCGCCCAGGCGTTACCTATTACGCTTGTGGAGAAGAAGGGCACTATGCCAAGCAGTGACCCAAGCCAAGGAACTCGACCCCAAGGCCGAACAACGGAGGAAATAATTCGGCGCCAAAGCGCAACAATTTCAACCCAAATAACAACCACAGGAAGGGTCATCTGAGCCACGTGACCAAAGAGGAAGCACAGAATGCCCCAGATATCGTACTCGGTACGTTTCCTGTCAACACAATACCTGCCATGGTTTTGTTTGATTCTGGAGCTTCTCACTCTTTCATTTCGAAAAGTTTTGCCTCGCAAAATAATTTTTCGATGCTTCCCTTGGAAAAATCTATGATCGTCAAGTCCCCTGGAATTAAGCAAGTTACCCAGAGTTATTGCCAGGGAGTGATTATTGAGTTTGAAGGGTTGAAGTTTCACGCAAATCTTATCGTGTTGGAAAATAAAGGACTGGATGTCATCCTAGGGATGGATTGGTTAACCACCAACAAGGGTTTTATTGACTGCTTCAACCGGACCGTGATTCTCACCCACCACCACGGGAAGACCATAAAAATTTCAGCCAAGGAAAGAAAAATATCCCGCAACCAAGATTGAACAAGGTGGATATTTCTGAATTGAGCAAGGTTCCATGAGTGTGTGAATTCCTGCACGTATTTCGAAGAACTACTGTGCATGCCACCGCATCGAGAGATAGAATTCAGGATTGAGCTAGCACCCGGAACCGCCCCCATATACAAGAAACCATACAGAATGGCACCATCTGAATTGGTAGAACTGAAGAAGCAAATAAAAGAATTACTGGACAAAGGTCATATACAAGCCAGCTCCTCACCCTGGGGTTCACCAATTTTATTTGCCAAAAAGAAGGATGGAACACTGAGATTGTGCATAGACTATCGAGCGCTTAACATGGTCACAATCAAGAACAAATATCTGATGCCACGAATAAATGATTTATTTGATCAGCTCGCTCAGGCCAAGGTATTCTCAAAGATTGACTTGAGGTCGGGATACCATCAATTAAAAGTACGAATCGAAGATATTCCCAAGACAGCTTTCACCTCCAGATACGGATTGTATGAGTTCACCGTAATGCCATTCGGACTAACGAACGCCCCCGCATATTTTGTTCACCTCATGAACAAAGTATTCATGAAGTTTATGGACAAGTTTGTTGTGGTATTTATCGATGATATTCTGGTATACTCCAAGACACCAGAAGAACACGCTGAGCATCTCCGAATTGTACTAGGGGAACTCAGGAAACATCAATTGTACGCTAAATTCAGCAAGTGTGAATTTTGGCTAAGGCAAGTAGGTTTTCTGGGCCACGTACTGACCCAAGAAGGTATTGCCGTAGATCCGGAAAAATTCAAGGCCGTACTTGGCTGGAAGCCACCAGCCAGCGTAGCAGACGTATGAAGTTTCTTGGGAATGGCAGGATACTACCGGAGATTCATTGAAGGATTCTCCACCATAGCAAAGCCAATGACGCAACTACTCAAGAAAGACAAGAAGTTTGAATGGACGGAAGCTTGCGAGAAAACTTTCCAAGAATTAAAAAGGAGATTAACGTCAGCACCAGTATTAATTGTGCCGGACATACACAAGAATTTTGAGGTGTATTGCGACGCATCCCGGAAAGGCCTCGGATGCGTGTTGATGCAAGAAGGCAAGGTAGTCGCATATGTCTCCAGACAACTTCGCAAGCATGAAGAAAATTATCCTACTCATGACCTAGAGTTAGCAGTAGTCATTCATGCACTCAAAGAATGGAGACACTTTTACTTGGAAATCGTTGAGATATATACGGACCATAAGAGCCTCAAGTATATTTTCACACAACCGGAACTGAATTTGAGGCAACAACGCTGGTTGGAACTAGTGAAGGATTATGATGTTGGAATCCACTACCACCCAGGTAAAGCAAATGTAGTGGCAGACGCTCTAAGTCGGAACCCTAGCCCAAACGACGACGGCCTGCCAAACCTGAGGCCTGAATTTCGGCAGGAGTTTGCTAAGCTCAACTTGCTGGTAGTCACCGAAGGCAGCGTATCAAATTTAGAAATACAGCCTACCCTAATGGAAACAATCAAAGAGGCTCAGCATGGACACCCCAGCATTGAAGGCATTAAACGAAAAGTGAGTTTGGGAAAGGCCCCAGAATTCATTATCGATAAGCAGGGAATATTGTGGTAAGGGGATAGACTTTGTGTACCAAATATCAAGGATCTTAAACAGCAGATCTTAGCTGAAGGCCACACCACCCCGTATTCGATACATCCCGGAGGGACAAAAATGTACAAGGATATTCAGGAAAAATACCGGTGGCACGGTCTAAAAAGGGACATAGCCACGTTCATCGCATGTTGTGACTCTTGTCAACGCATCAAGGCCGAGCACCAGAAACCGGCCGGACTTTTACAGCCAAATAAAATACCCGAGTGGAAATGGGACGAGATTGGAATGGATTTCATTGTTGGGCTACCTCGGTCTAGGCACGGAAATAATGCCATATGGGTCATCACTGATAGACTGACTAAAGTAGCACACTTCATCCCCGTGAAGACAACCCACACCACTCAGAAACTTGCTAGGCTTTATCTTTCCCGTATCATCTGTTTACATGGAGTCCCAAAGAAAATAATCTCGGACAGAGGCACTCAATTCGTCTCCCGATTTTGGGATCACTTACAACAAGCTCTGGGAACTCAACTGGCATTCAGTACTGCATATCACCCCCAGACAGACGGGCAAACTAAGTGAGTAAACCAGATTCTAGAAGATATGCTGAGAGCATGTGTCCTCACCTATGGCACCAGTTGGGAAGAGAGCTTACCATACGCAGAATTCGCATATAACAACAGTTATCGAGCCAGCCTACAAATGGCACCATTTGAGGCTCAGACGGCGAAGATGTCGCACCCGCTAAATTGGTCGGAAACCGGAGACAGCCATATCTTCGCCCGTACATGCTCAAGGAGGTGAAGATAAAGTCAAGGTGATTAGGATCGACTCAAGACAGCCCAAAGTCGACAGAAGAGTTATTACGATCAAAAACATCGGGGAATCAGCTTTGAACCCGGTGAATTTGTGTACCTACGAGTATCCCCTATGAGAGGCCTGCATCGATTCAAGATTAAAGGAAAGCTAGCACCAAGATTCATCGGACCATTCTACATAATGGCACGGAAGGGCACGGTAGCCTACCAGCTAGACTTACCCGAAGATTTATCCGGCGTCCACGACGTGTTCCACGTCTCGCAATTGAGGAAGTGCGTGAGCAACCCAGAGAAGCAAGTATCTCATGAAAACATTGACGTGCAGCCAGACCTCACATATCGAGAGCACCCAATAAAAATCTTGGAGGAGTCTGAAAGGAGAACCCGACAGAAAACCATCAAGTTCTTCAAAGTTCAGTGGAGCAACCACACCGAGAGTGAAGCCACTTGGGAAAGAGAGGATTTTCTTCGGACAGAGCACCCACAATTATTTGAGGATCAGCTGAAATCTCGGGGACGAGATTTTTCCTAAGGGGGTAGGTGTTGTGACACTCCAGAAAAAATTTTGTTGGTTTTGAAGGAGGTCATTTAAACCCTTCCAAAAATCTCTTTCTCTCAAGAATTTCCCCTTTGAGAAAATATTTTATTTTGGCACCTTCTTCAACTCTGGTGTTGGTTATTAAAAACCTTTCTTCTCATTTTCCCCCTTCTCAAATTTGTTTTTTGGGATTTATTTCCTTTTAGAAGAAAACCCTAGGAATTTTGGGTCTTCTCTTATTTTGAAACCATCCATGGTTTTACCATGCCTCATGTGGAAAATCTTCCCAAAACCCCTCCTTCCCCTTTGGGACAATCCAAATATTCTGTCCCAACAAGTCCAACTCATTTTTGGATTTTATTTCATTAAATTCTTTTCCCAAAACAATTCTGCCCATTATTTTGAGCCTAGGTGATTTGCAAAGCAAGTACCTAATTGTCTTTGAACTTTGCTCTCAAACTAACTTCTCTGGATAGTCCCTAGCACCCACAACCTAGAACCATCAAGATCCACTCTTCCTCTTTTCAAAATTTTCAAGTTTCAGCTTCTGCAAGTTTGGACCAGATTTGTCAAATTGGGTGAAATTCATATCTCCTCTTCTCCAAAAATTCCACCAAAATTCAGGCAACCTCTAGTTGCAATGAGAAGCCACTCCACAAAAAAATCAGCTCAAGGAAAAATCCCCACATGCCAAAAGCATTCTGTCGAACACCTAGCTTGCACTGTCACTTTGCACTTTCAGTAAAATTCAGGGTTTCAGTAAATTCAGTTTCGTCAGAGTCGGGTCACCTGTCAACAGTGCACCCTGGCGCGTTGCGCACGGCCTCTCCTCCCTGGCCAGAGCGCCGCACGCCCCCTTGGACGGATGCAGGCGTCGGTGGCGGCGAGCCTCGCCGGCGTTGGCGGTTTCTGTGGTGGCTGCGCCACCCGTGGCGGCCAGCGAGGCCCGAGCCCGCTCGCCACGCCACCCGTCGCCGCCCATCGTTCCCTGGGCCTCCGCGTGGCTCATGCATGCCAGCGCAACCCCGTTGCACCGTCGCCGTGGCCGGCAAGCGCAGGGCGCGCCCTCTGCCGCCGACGGGCCCGCGCCACCCCGTTCCGTCAAAATCCACTCAAAGCTCCTAATCCAAGTCCGTTTAGCGTCTGAATGGAACTAGTGGGCCTCCACGATGACGCTCAGCCCCCTAAACCTCCCCGACCAAGCTCTGCACCGCCGTAACCTTCGCCGGAGAACTCCGTTCACGGCCACCGCCTCGGACCGCCTATAAAAACGGGCCCCGAGCTCGCCTCGAGCACGCACCATCCTGCACCTCACCAACACTCCGCCAGCCACTAGGAGGACCTCGAGGAGGTCTCCTCCCCAACTCCGCCGCCTGTTCCGCCTCGGCCTCCGCCTCGATTCACTCCAAGTGAGGCCGCCCCGATGCCCTAACCTCACAAGAACCCTCTCGAGCACCCAGAGTCTAACCCCTCTTCAATTTGCTCTTCGCAAAGACTCCCGGCGAGATCCAACCCTCCGAACCACCGTCCACGGAGCAACGGCCGCCATCGACGTAGTGCTCGCGGCGACCACCACCACCACCCACCGACGCGGAATGACGCCCTGAGCGCAGAGGTACCACCCGATCCTCCTGCCTCACCGTGGATCGCCGCTGGCGACCACCGCGGCTCTCGGGCGCCGACGAACTCTGCCGCCTCGTTTGAATTTTCAAACCTGACGGGTGGGACCCGCCCGTCAGCCTCTCTGTTCTTTTTTTTGAAACTTTTTCTGAAAGCGTATTCTGAAAAATGCGCTTTCCAAACTGAATCGTTTTCTGAACTTTTCTGTTCTGCCCCCTGAGTATTTTTTGTTTCATTACAGAAAGGTCCTTGGACCAAAACTCTTATAACTTTTAAACAAAAAAGGATTTTTGAGTGATTCTTTTTCTGTCCTCTTCAAAATTTTGTCTAGTTTTTTTATCAGATTTAATTGAAAATTATTTGGAATATTTTTTTAGCACCCCTTGGTATTTATGTTAGTGCGTATATTTTTGTATACCGTAGATACCGAAGTAGGTGACGGAACCGCGAACTTCACTGAGCTAGGCCCCGACTACTCCGAACCAGGCAAGCAATGTTTGAACTTTTGATATGATGAGTGTTTGGGCATGTTTGCATTAATTTAGTTTCATGGCATGTTCATGAGCATCTCGATGAAAGTTTACCTCGTAAAAGTTGAGGCAAGTAAGTCTCGAAGTCCATGAGTTGTTGGAAACATGTTGCTTGGCCATGAGTTGGCATGAGAATGGGTAAGATGGCAGTGTTGTAGCATGCCAGTCTTATGCTGCATCCGTTGACCGGTGTCAACGTAAATCAGTCCAATTCCCGTCCGTCTCCCCTTTCGTACTACCACATGTTTTCCTCAAGGGATACGGCTTAGTAAGTTGCAAACCACTTTCTGGTACACACCAAATTGAGAGGCCGGGATGAGGGTTCCATGGCCCTGGATTAAATCCTATCATCCGGTCAGGGGGCATGGGTGTTTCTGGTTGGGACCGAAAGGGGGGCACCCCTTAGAGCGCGCATATATAAATTTGATCCCATGCTATTCGAGATTGTGATCTCCCCGTCTCAAAGTTTTTCTTGAACGCTGTCTAGGGTGATTCCTGGCAACGTGAGGTAGGATGGGTGTGTACTGGTTAGCTGTGTTTTCTCCGAAATACCGTAAACGGAACTAGTCCTTCGTGACTCCGGAAATCCGTTGGCTGTGGATAATTTTAGTACAAACTCTGCAGAGTCAATAATCCTTGAAATCATCTTATCCATGTCCAAGAGCTGTGTTCATCTTACCTTGTCAAGTGTCAGTCTCGGTGACAGTAACTCCTGAGAACCACATGAATGTTATAGGTTTCTTTCCGTGGATGGACTAACCCGTTCTCGTCTTGTGATGAATATTTTCCGTGAGCACCATTTCGGTAAGTTATGAATAATGAAGTATAAGCCCTTTCTGCGATGTCGCTCGACGTCCGATCGTGGCATTGTTGCTTACTTATTTTTGATATAAGCCCTTTCGCAATGTCGCCGACGTCCGATCGTGGCATTGTTGCTTACTTATTTTGATATATGCCCTTTCTGCGATGTCGCCCAGACGTCCGACTGTGGCATTGTTGCTTACTTATTTTTGATATAAGCCCTTTCTGCGATGTCGCTCAGACGTCCGACTGTGGCATTGTTGCTTACTCATTTCGATATAAGCCCTTTCTGCGATGTCGCTCAGACGTCCGATCGTGGGTAATCATTATTTACTTATTATTGATATAAGCCCTTTCTGTGATGTCGCTCCGACGTCCGACTGCGGCACACATGTCTTTTCTTCCAGTATAAGCCCTTTATGTAGTGTCGCTTAGATGCCCGACTGTGGCATGCTTTACTTATCTGTTCGCCCTTCGAGGTGTCGCTTCAGACACCCGATCGGTTTTGAGTTTATTTTCTTTGGGTTTTCGAGCGGACTACCGTCGATTCCCTTTTTACTTACCTTGATATACTGATTTGATTGCGCATTGTTAAATCATTCATGTCACATTCATGCTGACGAAGGCGATCTCATGGATGAAGAGTTCGATAGCGAGTCCGATGCCTAGAGGAATCCCAGTCAGTCTCGTGCGACCCCTGGATTAGTCACTATGTTATATTCGCTTCCGCTACCCAAATAAATCCACCGAGCCTCACCTCGACGCTCGATGAGCCGCCAATGTAGAAGTCGTATCATCCACTCCACTGTGTTATTCCACCACTTTACCTCGAGTCAGTAGTATGCCACCACTCCACTGTGTCATATCCGCCTCTATGTATAATTGTTGGCGTGCTTGTAATAATTTGTTGAGCAAGATCAGCTCGACCCTGTAATCTATTATATGCTACTGGCTTATTGTATCAAGATTTTGTCTACCTGTGAGGAGGATTTTCCTCACGCTGGAATTTATAGGTCGGTTTCTCAATAAATATTTTTATTAGAAAACTGGTCGTGACACATCCCGGCGGATCACTTCCGCTTGGGGAAGGGGTGGATGCTTAGTGTAGATGCGGTGGCCGTCGCCGGCGGCGAAAACCCACAGCCGGCCCGTCCCAATCAGGGGTCCCCGCCGTTGTCTCTCACAAAGCCGGTGAGGTTGCCTTCGTCCCTTGCTCACTGCCGCGACGTGGGAAGTTGCCGCCCTCCTCAAGGTTGAGCTACGTCCCTCAGGTACAACTCCCTTTACAGCCGGCTTGCACCACTGCTCAAGCTGCCCACATCACTCCCTGTGGATATTTCTCTACTTCTTTGACCCGCACATACCTGGTACCTCTACTGGCTTCTCGTCTTGTATTTGTGATGAGTTTATGTCTCATCAACTAGTCCTAGTAATCTTATTCTAATCACTCTTCTTCAATTTCTTTGCCACAGGATGCTCATCTCGATTTTGGTGAAACTACACAAAATGATCCGATGGTCAAAAGGTTGCAAACTTCATTTATTACGAAGCTCGAACGTTGCCCGAAAATTGAAGCCTGGTCAGGTTCACGGTTCAAGGGCTAGGGACTGCATGGATCGTTTTTTCTTTCGTTGCCTCTGCTCCAAAATAAGTGTCAACTTTAGTAGTAGTACAACTTTGTACTAAAGTTTGCACAAAGTTGAGACACTTATTTTGGAGCGGAGGGAGTACATATTGCTATGATATGTCAATCATTGAGATGCAATAGCATGCATGTTAGTCTCCTTTGTATTGGATGAAATGTTGCAGCGGGAAACCTTGGGCGCAAGATACATGTAACAGAGCTGGAAGCTTCATAGCATTGTACAAATTTATCTCGCTGATAAATTACATGCGTACTAGTACTATACTAGTACTTCCTCCGTTCCTAAATATAAGTCTTTGTAGACATTTCACCATTAACCACATGCGGATGTATATAGATGCATTTTAAGTGTAGATTCATTCATTTTGTTCCGTATGTAGTTCACCTAGTGGAATCTCTACAAAGACTTATCTACTAGTAATAGCTAGCCCCCACTACTAGGAATTCTCTATCCTCTCCTTGAGCCACATCATCAAAATTAGCGTAGCTGTTAGATGAAGTAAATCAGTCATAATAGCCGTCTAATCTAGGCGTTGAGAGGCTCAAGACTAAGCCACATGCAAGCATGCAGAAATACCGTGGCACATGCATGTGAGTGGGTTTTAAATCACATCAACATGTTCGCATGCAAGCATGCATCGGTAGCATGCATGTAAGTGAGCTTTTAAGTCCCATTAACATGTCAAAAAGAAAAATATAATCCCATTATGCAGTAGGAGTTGGCTGATCTTTTTTCCTTACGTGGGATGATCTAAATGATGATGGGAGTTTATTTAGTTTGGCTACCACATTTGTCATGCAGTTATAGATTTTTTTAGTTCTATGAAATCGATAATTTTGCACAGAGAGATATACCATTGCTCTGCAGCAACGAGCGGGGACTCATCTAGTAATATTTAGGAACGGAGGGAGTACTATGTAAAGAGTTAGGTGTCACACGGTGATAGTGTGAGGTGGGCCATGTAATCACTGAGCCTGCGTGTTTTCACTGCTCTTGCACTCCGCTGTAAGAATGGAGAAAATTGTAATCTACTACCTCCTTTCACCGAAAGCATGGGACATCCAAAGAGTCCTACCACCTCGATAATAAAGACCAATGAGCCACCAAATCACATAGACCCAGCAGTAAGTTGGACGGACGAAGCAACCATCACTCTTGCGCCAGTAAGAGGTCGCGTCCGCTCTGCCCGGGCATGAATGCGTCACCGATTCTTTGCAGCGGCACTGACCGTTTCGGGCGGGAAGCGCGCGCGGGCAGTGGAGGGGCTTTGGGTGGGCCAGGCTGGTCAGGAGTGGGTGTGGCAGCTGTCCGCATGTCCCTACCGGACACGCCCGGAAACGAGAGGATGCACCGACTCTCGCAGCTAAAATCGTACACTACACACCATATCTCTGTAGGAGTAGGTTGATCTGTCGCACTCTCTAACACACACATGTTGTTAAACACACACACGCACACGCACGCACCTTGGTCCCGTTGCACCTTATAACGTGACTTATTACACCTAGACGGAGGGAGTAGTAAGTATCACGAGATACGGTGGCACACCGACTTAATTCAAATACAAGTGCCCAAAATTTGTGTGCATGTTATAATAAGGATTCACTTAAAATAGTGCATTGAGCGAACAGAGGGATCAATTGGACGGTGTTCCCGGCAGTAGCGAGATGTGTGAGTAGTAAGATACACATGGCGCTTTTAATTTTTCTTATTAATTTGTTTGTTTCACCCTCTGACTGGTGGGACCCAACGTACTACGTGGAGAGAGGTAAGGTGACTAAGGCTGCATTATTTCTGCACCACTGTGGATAGTCTTACCACCAAAGCCACATGACACGATTATGATTGAAATCCTAATGACTCCCACACACACACACACACAAAAAACACGGCATGCCTATCACACGAATGCAGGAATGTATAAAAGGTTATTTTCCTCTCGTTGAACATAACGGGAGGGTTGTGTAGCTGGTTAGCCTCTTCGCTCATCAAACTTGAGGTCTCGGGTTCGATAACTACACTTGAGCATAATTTTTGCCAGGAGGATTCTTTGACTGGTCAAAATGTTTTCTAGGGTTTCCACGCTTCACACACTCTCTCCAGTATATATATACACGTTGGAGCCTCGGCGCTTGTAGTTGCTCTCTTCACACTCTCTCACCCTCTCCCGCTGGAGCCTCAGAACTTGTAGTTGCTCTCTTCACACTCTCTCGCCTCTCCGATCTAAACAAGACTTCGTTGGCCTCTCTCCCTTCATCTTGCTGCTCAAAGAGCCGCAGGATCCGTCCTTGGGAAGGAAGGAGGCTTAACGCTGTCGCCGTCGGCGAGGAAGGGAATCCACTACCGGCGCTGCTGTTCACTTTCCACCCAGCATCGGCGAGGGAGGGCCTCCGACCCCTTCTTCTTCGGCGCCGTCCCGTCGCCCACCGAACCACGCCCCAAGAACCTTAAGGTATATTTTACTTACTCTACATTCATTTCTCTAGCTGCATGTATACCATGAATCTAGGACGTGGTTCAAAGAGGAAAGGAGTGGGGGAAAGTAGTGGGAAAAGTTGTATATAGCATGAATCTAGGATGTGGTTCAAACAAGAAATGAAGGGGGAAAGTTGTATAGCATGAATCTAGGACGTGGTTCAAAGAGGAAAGGAATGGGGAAAGTAGTGGGGAAAGTTGTATCGCATAAATCTAGGACGTGGTTCAAAGAGGAAAGGAAGGGCGAAAGTACTAGTTCAAAAAGGAAAGGAAGGGACAAGGTGTAGAGTTTGAGCAGACTAGATTTGTTTGCGCTCACATAGGGAAAGGTGTCTAAAGATAACAAAACTAGGACCAACACAAATATGCTCCTTGGTTGTTTGTTCTTTGTTGCAACAGACTGTGCATGACCACAGTACATCGGTAGATGCACATGGTGCTGGTGCGTCCACTTTCCCGTGCAACTCATTACCTGTTGTTAATCTATGGCCCTATTTGGTTAAAAACTCCCTAGTCCCTACCTGCTTGGTTCCAGGGACTAAACATGGACTAGAGGTTATTAAATGACATGATAAAAGACCATGTTACCCCTAGTAATGAACTAATAGAAACAAGGTGGGATGCGTGGCAGGGGCAACTGTTGGAAAAAATCCCAAAAAGACTCCCTCGGGGTCTTCTTTCTTTAGTCCCAAATGCCCACTTTTAGTCCCAAAAAGTCCCTCCTATTTGGTTTAGATGTGACTGACACAGAGTTTTTTAGTCCCTACACCAAAATGTCCCTGTAAACAAACACCCTCTAATAATGCCGCTGGAAAATTGATGCAATGCCACAGTTAAAAGAAAATTATATGTTTAACTAATCTTATTGTTAATATAATCTCTATGTTAATATTAATCAATGCCACCGTTTGAGAAATGCTCTTGTCTTGCTTTCTTTCCCATTTAGATAAGGTAGATGCTTCTTTTTGTTGGCTTCGTGTCATCCACCGTTATTGACCACTAATTGTTTCCTTTGCACCTCTGTGTAAACAGGGTTATCTACTTCACCTCGTTGCCATTGTGACCTTTTGTTGCATTTGCACAAAACACTTTTGTTTTAAGAGTGTTTTGTGCAGTTCAACCAAAATGTCACACCGACAATGTTGCTTGATTGCTTGATCTTAGTGGAACTGCACAAGAGGAGATCTTACTTCCTATCCGTTAAAGCGAATTTGGTTCAGATCTTCTTCTTGTGAGTTGTTTGAATTCGCATCATGAGAGGTCAAGACTAGCCTTCTTTCACATGATTCTCGCAGTATGCTTTCATATGTTGTGCTACTTGTACGATAATGTTGCTTGATTTTAGTGAACTGCACAAATGGAGACAAGACTTCCAATCAGATGTGCACCATAATATCCCATTGAGGTAAGATAAGGATATTTCACAACTGTTGGCCTGTATTTTGCCACTTTCATCAGAAAATTAAGTTTAGTACTATACTTGTGCTCCCTAACTGACATGCCAAATCTTACATTGAAGGCGAAGCTTGTCTGTTATTGAACAAAGTGATGACGGGGAAGAACAAGAGGAAGAAAAACAAAAATCAACTCCTGGTGATGTAATGAAGCATTGGAACTGTGATGACACAAGTAATGATATAGTTTTGCATCTTAATTTATTGCTATGGCTGGAACGAGCAATTGTTTTGCCACTGATTTGATGTCATGCGTAATTATCTCTACTTGCAAACAGGGATCTTCTTTGAAGATACCATATATTTTAGTGGAACTGCACAAGAAGATGCTGGAAACATTAAACTAATCGAGGAGTATATAGTAAGCATGGCCACCCCCGTAGATAGCAACAGATGGTTCCCGAGAAGTGCTTCATCTGTATGCTCTACACAATCAGCCTCCTGACAAAGTTTGGTACTCGCCCACTGATTTCAGCCATATGATTGAGCTTTGTCATATCTATTGGTGTTGTGCTACTGTTTAGATACTGTCATGAAAAAGTGGTATTGTCCTTGGGAAGTGCTTCATCTGTGCTGTTTTAAATATTTCCTTTCCTTTTTTTTGAGCAAACATGGATGCTAGCATTTAGTAGTCCTCTTGTCTTTGCACAACAGGATCATCTTCCTCTAAAGAAGAATATGGAGTACGTGAAGTGACTAGTTCCGATTATGCCAGGGTGAAGAAGCACTGTCTATCTTCTCATCAGAAGGAGCAGTTGAAGGATGGTTACATTACTCCCCACAAGACCAAACTAACTTCAGCTCAGAAGGACTGACAAATCTCAATTTTTTTGCTGTGATCTTGCGAGTACAATGTTGTTCTAGGATTCTTTCGGTGAGTTCCATTTTCTAAAAGTGTGCTCTACATGGACCATGTATGTGCCTATTGAAACTGTCAATTCATAGTACAGTTTGCTTTATACTAATCACTTTTTGTATTTGTGCAAACAGGGTGCTCAGCTTGATTTCAACGGAACTGCACAAAATGTTCATGAATACATCGAATCATTCATTTCCACCACAAGAAAGGAGGTGCCCATAAGTTCAAGGCGTTGCAACATATAAGGGCAAAATCATACAAGCTACGCTGCAATTTGGTTGATTTTGGTGGAACGCACAAAAGAATAGCTGGTTTATTTAGCACGAGGTGCCATGTCAATGTCCGAACGATGGCAAACCCTGCCCATTCCACATTCGTAGGCATTTGATATTTTGGAATGGGACAACCTTGTCAAATTTTGCTCATTGATTTTAGCAAGATATCGTTTGATATTTTCGAATGGGGCGCCTTTGCTGTGTCGGCGGTGATCAATTTTTCTTTATTCTTTAGTTGTGAAGTAAATATTGCCTCGACATGTGAGTCGCCGAGATGCATAATCATCGATTGTTTTGAATGTTCTCTATGAATTGCCAGGCCTGTGTGTTTGATTGCAATGTCTGAAACGCTAAAAGCTGCTCAAACTCTTTGTACTCATTCTTCCTTTTTACTTCGCACATTGTGAAAGTGCATACTTTTTGTATAAGATTGGTCAAAGTAGAGATACTTTGACCGCAGACAAAACTTGTATGCAGACTAGAAAGGACCGGAGGGAGTACATGTGAAACTACTGCAAGCGTGGTGATCACCACAGGAATAATGCTAGTACGTATTGTTTTGCATGTTCATCCAATGCCGGTGATACAGAATTGAACTAATCGAAATAAATTCATTCATACACGGTCGGATTTCATATAAACATGCGGATTTCATTACATTTCATACATTCTTCAACTAAAAGGGTGTTTGTGGCGCATGCATCTCCCGATCAGAGGCCGGGGTCATCCTCCTTTTGAAAAAAAAACTAAAAAGGTGCGCTGGAGGTATAATTAATTAACCGGCTACCCACTGTGTCCCGCTGAACGAGCAGAAGCTTGGTGACTTAACTACAGTGCGATTGCGTAATCGACATGTGGCCTGTTGGGCCCACGTGTCGACCAGCCAACCGCACTAGCGCTAAGTAGAAGCAGCGTTCTTCTCCAGCGCAGCTCTCCGACTCCACGTCGCCGCCAAGAAGCTAACTGGCCGTCAATGGTCAACCCGCCTAGCTTGGCTTCAATCGGAGGGTAGCAGCGGTGGCCTTACTTGGACCCGAGCGGCGACGACCTACCGTGTTCTACTCTTCCTCGTTTTTGTGTGGCGCGGCCTTGTTGGCAGCGGGGCGGGGCCTCGACGGAGCCGGCGATGCCTCTGTCTCATTGCCGGCGGGTGGCGCCTCAGCGGAGCGGTGGAAATCCTGCCCCACGTTGCCGGCACGGTGGGGCCTCGGCTGAGCCGGCGATGTCCTCTGCCCCGTTGTTGGCGGGGCGGGGCCTTGGCGGAGCCGGCGGTGTCCTCTGCCTCATTGTTGGCGCAGCGGGGCGTCGGGGGAGCCGGCGGTGTCCTCTGCCTCGTTGTTGGCGCCGCGGGTGTCGGCGGAGCAGGGCGTCGTCGACGCCAGCGGAGCGGGGACTCGTCGGAGCCGGCATTGTCCTCTGCCTCATCCTCGGTCTCGCCAAACAGCGCCTCTCCCGCTTCATCGCCCTCTTTGCTAGCCTCTTTGTAGGCGGCCGTAGCCTCCGCTACCCGCATGCGATACCGCCAGCGCTCGAGGCGGCCCTTGTGGGTGGAGCGGTACGAGTCGAGCAGCGCCTCCTACTCCGCCCGCTCCGTGGCGATCTGCTCCTCCGCCTGCAGGTGCTCCTGGAGGAGATGGTGGTTGTAGGCGGCGTCGGCCTGCGCCTCCCGGAACTGCTCCTCACACATCTGCCTCACCCTGTCCATATATTGGGAACGGGCCTCACCGATGGTCATGGTGCAACGCACCGGCGAGGATGGCGCGAAGGAGGGGGTTGGTGCCGGATCGTCGACTACCATGTTCTCCATTGGGACGTCGTCGTCCTCCGGCTGCCGATCGGCAGCAATGGCTGCTATCTCCTTGTGGTCCGTCGTACGCCCGTTTCGAAGAGCGCTGCAGCGCGAGGAAGCCATGGTGGGCAGTAGTGGTGTGGACAGGAGAAATGCAACCGATGCGGATGACTGCGGCTATGGCCGGCGCAGCAGTTTATATAGCAATGGTGGGCGGGCGGAGGGACGGACGTGTGGCGCCGGAGTAGCCACCTCGGCAACCGCATATCATTAATGTGTGCGGCAGATGGACGGACGGACGACACTTGTGTCGTTTGAAGGCGGAGCAATCTCCTGCACCGGGAAGCGGGGCGGCCGGCGCTGATCATTTGAAGGCGGAAGCGGCGAGAGATCACTTTACTTGGATAGGATGACAATGGGGACCCACCAGTCCATAGCCTCACGTCATAAGTGCCTCCTTATATATATATATATATATATATATATATATATATATATATATATAGGAAAATCCATCCTACCACCCGGTGGTAGCTAGCTCACATGTCTCATATACTACCATGTGGTACTATATATACTATTTTATTATTTTAAATATGTTCATACTATATCTAAGATATTTCAAAACAAGTTACATGAAAAATTGCATATGAGCCCATAGTTTTGTTATATTTGTGAAATACATACATATTTATGCATAAAAAGAGCATACTCAAAAAATGGTACATAGTACCTAAAAATTAATAGATATACTACCTAATCATTGTTATATACTACATACTACATGTACATATTCTCGGTTTCTACAGATACTATATACAACATACAAAAGGCAAGTGGTGGTAACTACCATTGCTTGTAGGAAACATTTGTCCTATATATATATATATATATATATATATATATATATATATATATATATATATATATATATATATATATATATATATATATATATAAAACTATAATTTATTTTGCTTCCTCCTGGTTTCCTAACATCACGGCCCCACACCATTGTCTACCTATGTACTCCCTCCTTTCCGGTCCATAGGGCTTATCTCAAAAATTTAGTTTTTCCATTTTATAAGGCTCAATTTGGTTGTTTTCCATCACATGTTCAGATTCCAAGGTGCATTAAATCATTGCATGCAAGTATTAAGAGAAAATTGACCAATGCATGTACTTTATGCATGCATGCATTGCAATTAATGCATTGATAAACATAATTTTTTGAGGATAACAAGAGCATTATTAGGTGCTTTTTCAAAACTAGAAAAAGTATTCAACCACTCGCCATCTACCTTGATTGGTGAGATTTTTGAATTGAGCATTATAAACCGGAAAGGAGGGAGTAGTCAATAAACGAGAGAATTGCACAACAAGCGACCGACAGCTGGGACCAAGCAGCTCGAGCAGTATTTGTGTTTTTGAGGTGTGAGCACTGTAGAGTTTTTTGATGTTTACCCCAGATATTAATTTTTCTCCTCTGAACAACAACGAAAACATCGCTGCAGGTATTAACTGGGCGGGCTGTGGCCCGTCTAGCCCAGGCCAGATATCCAGCCCAGATATTGATTTTTTTTCATGCTGAAAATGGCTAGCCCAGCTATACTTTTTTTAGGAATACCCAGGCAAGGTCAAGTTGTTATTCTCCGCCCCGGTGGGCTGCAAATCTTTCCTAGGAGGGATGCATTAGGCTTAACAAGAAAATGGGCTTTAAGAAATAATAAATGGGATGTAATTATAAAAACTGGGTAGTAACAATAAAAAATGCACCAAACAGTGATTACTTTATAAAATATTATTTTTGGAATATTGAAAATTATAATTTCATTAATTGTTGCGAGCGGAATGTTTTGTTGGATTTTTACGCAATATAAATTTATATTGAAATTGTATTTAATCTGACTAAAATTTCGGGATAAAAAGATTCGGATCCCATCAAAATGTGGGAAATTTTATTGAATTCTGTTTTGAACGGTTGGTTGAAATGGGTTGTACTTTTAACAAACTGTAAAGGGGTTGTAGTAAATTCCATTAGAATTCAAATATGGGCTACACATTCTTACAAATCTCAAATGGGCTATAAGTTCTCTGCCACACACTTATAGCCTTACTAAAGTTGACGCGTCCCCTAAAAAACAGAGTTGACGGGTATGCAAGGCTTTGTCAACTTATAGTCAACACACGGTTCTAGCAGCAGTGACCGTTGGATGTCCATCCAATGGATGCCGTGCTTCTTCTTCAATCTCGGATATTCTAGCTTCACCCGCCCAAAAAATGATTCATCCCCCTGACATCTGGGGCGCACCATTTCGGAAGCTGACCTGTGGGCCTACTAAGTTAATGTACCAAGGGCTTTGTCAACTTAGTCAATATAAACGATTCTAGCTGCAGTGACTGTACGATGTCCATCCAACGGCCGTCGTGCTTCTTCAACCTCTGGTCTTCTTGCTCCAGCCGCCCAATGTAGCGCTGGTCGTGCCGCCTGCTCCTGCCTCCCGTGGTCGGCTGTGCTGCCGCGGAGGCCTCACCGCCCCTACTACTCCCACCGCTAGCCAGGCCATCCCTCCACTCACCCACACCCCCTGTTATTCTGCGGCGACGGCAGCGCAGCCTAACCATTGAACCCGCGTACTCCTCTCAGCGTGTGCATCCACTGCCGCGTCTTCCCCGGCTCCGCGTCGTCCCCTTCCTAGGCCTCGCCATCGTCCACCGCCGTGGTGCTCTCAGCGCGGCGTGGTCAACGTGGTCAAGGAACGACTTCCATCGGACGTGGACTGTACGTGGAGAGGCTGACAGCTGGGTCCACGGCAGCCGCAAGTGCCTCCTTATTATGCGCAAAATAATTATTACTCCACGTGACAGCGGGGACCCACCGGACGGGCCACCGTATTTCGCGAAAAAAATGATTCGCCTCCTGACTGCTGGGACCCACGAGCTACATCTTCGCACGCAAGGAAGTGTGTCCGGGAAAAAAATGATTTGCCCCCCTGATTGCTCGGACCCACCAGCTACATCTTCGCACGCAAGGAAGTGCGTCCGAAAAAAACGATTCGCCCCCCGTCTGCTGGGACCCACCAGCTACACCTTCGCACGCAAGGAAGTGCGTCCGGGCAAAAAACGATTCGCCCCCTGACTGCTGGGACCCAGCAGCTACACCTTCGCACGCAAGGAAGTGCGTCCCGCAAAAAAAAAGCGATTCGCCCCACATTGCTGGGACCCGGCAGAGTACACCTTCGCACGCAAGGAGGTGCGTCCCGCAAAAAACGATTCCCCTCCCCACATTGCTGGGACTCAGCAGCTACACCTTTGCACGCAAGGAAGTGCGTCCGGGCAAAAAAAACGATTCGCCCCCCTGACTGCTGGGACCCACCAGCTACATCTTCATAGGCAAGGAAGTGCCTGATAGTCGGGACCCACCTGGTCGAAGCGTACGTAGCGTTGTCATCCTGGTCGGGAACGTGTACGTACATACTGGTCGATGTAGAGGCGCGCACGTCACGTAGTAGAGGCGCGCACGTGTCGTAGTAGAGGCGCGCACGTAGCATGTACACGTACGTATAGCGGCCAGGGTGCAAGAAAGAAAATACGGCCACGTATGTGTACATACGGGCGGGGTCTCGAACGCCTAGTTGCACATACGTACGGCGAGGGCTCGTGTTCATGGGGAGGCAACGGAATGCGTCGTGTTCATGGGGAGGCAACGGAATGAGTCGTGTTCATGGGGAGGCAACGGAATGCGTCGTGTTCATCGGGAGGCAGCGGAACGCGTGGGAGCCAACCGGCTTGGATGAATCAGCGATGGAAGCGAGGCTGGCGTATCGCTGCGGAGAAACGACCTTGTGTTCGACCGCCCGCGTTCGAACGGGTCCTGTTGATCGGGAGGTGTGGCATACCGCAAAGCGGAGAAGCGGACCTCCCACGGTCGAAGCGGGGTCCTGTTGATCGGGAGGGTGTGGCATACCGCAAAAGCGGAGAAGCGGACTTGTGTTGGAGCGCCACGGTCAAACGGGGTCCTGTTCGCCGGGAGGGTGTGGCGTCCGCAAAACCGATTTAAGCGGACTTGTGTTGGGCGCTTCGGTCAAAAGCAGGGGAGGGTGTGGCGTACCGCAAAACGGACTCCACGGATACTGTTCATCTCCACCGTCGACCTCCTCCAGCCTCCACGGGCTACCGTCGACCTCCTCCAGCCTCCACGGGCTCCTGTCCATCCAACCTCCACCGCGCTACTCCACCGCTCTTCGCTCAACCGCGCCTCCACGGCCACCCTCCATCGTCTCACTGCTCATCCAGCCCTCCACACCACGGGTCCTGTTCAACCACCCTCCACGGCCACCCTCCACCGTCTCGTTCATCCAGCCCTCCACACCACGGGTTCCTATTCATCCAGAGGCAACGCCATCGCTCCTTTGTTCATCCAAACACCCCCGCATAGCCACCTGTTTCATCCTCAGGCAGCATCGATCGGCTTCATTAGCGGCATAGCGAAGAATCGCTCCATCGGTTCGATTAACGACCATCGATCGATCGCTTCGGGTTCAATAACGCGTAGCTGCAAAGGTCAATCGCCGGGTTCATTAGAGCCCAACACCTCGCCGGGTTCGATTAGAGCTAACGCCTACATACGCTCTGCGTACAGTATGAGAGAAACGTGCATCGCTCTCCCACCGTAACCGGCAACTCCCCGAAATTTTCCTCCCCCTCGCTTCTACCATGGTTTTTTCCGTCATGGACGGCCCAAAGAATGTCAAGCAGCTGCGTCTCCGGCCCGCCCAGGACGAAAAGCCCATTTTCTATCATGATTTTTTGTCATAGAAGTAGCAGCCCACCACATCTATGATGATACCGGGTTTTGTCACAATTATCGTCATAGAAGTGTCATATGTATGACAGAAAGAATTTTCGTTTGGCCCAAAATGTTACAGATGTGTCTTTTTTTTTGTAGTGACAACATGCATTTAATGTGTGGCTTAGGTGTCCCTTCACTTTATCGGGGACGGGGGCGAGGCACGTCCCGTCCGTCGCCGCTCCTCCTTGCTTTGACGCGTGTCCTGGCCAGCGATGCATGCGGCGCCATGTAGGCAGGCAAGCAGCTGAGGTGGCGCGGTGGTGGAGCCTCCACGAAGATCTGCATGCCTCCACGCAGGTGTGTGCTGAGTTGGCCTGGAAGCTGCATGCTGCCATGCAGGTGCCTACCCAGCTGGTTGGGCTGGCAGCTGCATGCAAACGACGGCGAGGAGTTGGTTGGTGCGGGCCTGGCAGTGGCCCTGCTGTCGCCTCTGGCAAGGGTCTTGTCGGGTGGCCCGGCAAGGGTCTTGCCGTGGCGTGCTGGCGTCCCCGGCAAAGATATTGCCGGGTGTCAGGGGATGGACCTCGGGCAGGCAACGGAACCCGGATCCTCTTCAAAAACAACAGGGCGGGCACCGCCCCTCAATACCGGCACGCGCTTGGCTGGGTCGCTCGACCCGGCCAAGTCCCGCGACCCGGCCGGACTCGCCGACCCAGCAAGACACGTCGACTCGGTCCCAACAACTAGCGCAAGACAGCCGGACGCGGCACGACCAAAGCTTCCTCAACAAGGCAGCACCACCCGTGGCATGCTCCGCAATCCGGCCACGGCTCAGCTCCCGTCCCATGCGGGCCGTACGATGGGACGAGTCTTCAATCAGCGATGACCGAGGCAATAGTGGGACCATACCGATCGCCTGGCCCTTCGTGGTCTGGGGACTCGACATGGTGGGACCCTTCAAAACCACTCGAGGTGGCATGACGCACCTGCTGGTGGCAGTGGACAAATTCACCAAGTGGATCGAGGCAAGACCAATCAAGAAACTGGACGGGCCAACAGCCGTCCGGTTCATCAGGGACATAGCGGTGCGCTACAGCATGCCGAACAACATCATCACCGACAACGGCACCAACTTCGCCAAGGTCGCGCTCGAGCAATACTTCTCTATCTCCGGCATCCGGCTCGACCTGGCCTCCGTTGCACATCCACAGTCCAACGGGCAGGTCGAGCGGGCCAATGGACTCATCATGTCCGGCGTCAAGCCGCGACTCATCGAGCCATCCGCTTACCCGACAGCTGGCTTGACGAGTTGCCGGCCGTTCTCTGGAGTCTACGCACCACGCCGAATCGGTCGACCGGGTTCACCCTGTTCTTCCTCGTCTACGGAGCCGAAGCCGTCATCCCGACCGACGACGAGTTCGGCTCGCCGCGCGTTGCGATGTACACCGAAGCCGAAGCCAGAGAAGCCCGTGAAGATGGCGTCGACCTGCTCGAAGAAGCACGTCTCCTGGCGCTCAGTCGCTCGGCCATTTACCAGCAAGGCCTGAGGCACTCACACAGCAAGAAGATCAAGCTCCTCGCATTCCGCGAGGGCGACCTCGTCCTCCTACTCGTCCAAGAGCAGGCAGGTCAGCACAAGTTGTCCCCTCCATGGGAGGGCCCATTCATCATGAGCAGGGCCTTGCGCGACCGCAATGCCTACTACCTCATCGATGCTCGCATGTCAAGGAAGCGCAAGAAGGACACCGCCGGTGAACAAATGACCCGGCCGTGGGACGCGGAACTCCTCCGCATGTTTTCCAGTTAGCCGCACGAGTGTATGTATCGTCGCCTTTTGTAAACGCATGAAACTATGGGGTCCCCGAATGAGACTCGGGGGCTGCCTTTTGTCGACCAATTTATTGTGTCCTTATTTTTCTGCATCACTATACCACTGAACCCCGCCACCGGTCCGACTCGCTCGACCCGGGGTCTCGAGGGCTGGCCGGCTCGATCACCACCCGATCGCCTTACTTGGTGATTCCTGATAAAAGTTAGGATGTCGCGGTCCCTCACTTCACCCTAAATCCACAGATCCAGCTTTGGCTGTCGGCTGGCAAGCACAACGGGCCAAAGCTCCTTTTACGCTTCATACACTAAGTCAAAGGTTGTCGGGTCGACCAACCCGGCCCGCCATTCATCAAATGAACAGCCGCACGACCGGCTGCTCACCAACCGGCTCCGCCAGATTGCCGCCAGCCGGCCCAGTGGGTGTTTCGCTCGCGCTCAACGTTTCGAGGAACCCAAGTCCTGCGCGCTCCTCTTGAAAAACTGAACTCCTTGTCACAGACCGGAGCCTTGGCCGTCTGACTCGCTAGGGGAGGTTTGAGAAAGGAAAAGTGCATGAAATCGGTCCAAAAAACAGAAGGCAAAAGTAAAAGCACCCACGACATTTTCACAAATATTTAAAGGCCCACGGCCCGAGTTCTTTACACCCTAAAAAACCCAAGTGGGTGGGTGGACCTGCTACTTAACAAATTTTACAAAGTGTCTCAGGCATCTCCAGCGCCGCGTCGCGAAGTCGACGGCTCTCCACTGGCGGCCTCCGGGTCCAGTGAGGTGCCGGTGTCCTCCTCGGCATCCGCATCACGGTAGAAGCCCGTCTCCTCTGAGCTCCCCTCCGGATTGCGGAGGAGCAAGCCGAAGTCGTCGCCTTCCACGCCTCTGCCGTCTTCCGTCCGCTCTGGATGGAACTCGTCGTGGAAGGCGAACTCGGCGATGTAGCTGGCCCGGGAGGCGATCCGGCCGGCTTGCTCCTGCAGAAGCTGCCCGAACCAGCCCGCTGGCCCATCAATGCATCCAGCTACAGATCTGGATGTCAGGACAGTGTGAACCGAAGCGCCATCACAGCTCCGGCACGAGCGGCGGAGACACGCCACTCGCCAAGACGGTCTGGGCCCGTCTCCAACCAACACGCCAGGCGCGAGAAGCTGCTCGGTTGGACGCAGCCCGGCCATAGGGCCGCCGTCATCGCGGTGCTAGCCCAGGACAGCCGCTCCATCTGCGTCCCCAGAACCTGCAGACGAGCCTCAGCGGCGGCGATGATCTCCGGGAAGGTCCAGGCCGCCTGCGGATCCGTCCCGGACCCAACGGCCACGGGGGTATAGCTGATAACGGACAGCTTCCTCCGCCAGCCGCTGCGTCTCCGGGAAGGCCCCTACCGCAAAAGAAGAAGCAAGTTAGAAGAAGAACAACAAAGAAGAAAGGCTAGATCCCGACCCGGCAAATTACAAGAAACAACACTTACTGGAGAAGGACTCTTCCAGGTGCTGCACCTCAAGCAACGTACCGCGCCGCTCCCGCTCGATGGCGCGGTCGCACTCCTCGAGCGCCTTCTCTAGGTTGGCCGCCTTGGCAAGGGCCGCCTTCAGCTCGGCGTCCTTGTCTTCGGCCGCCTTCTCGGCCGCCTTGCGGCGACGGGCCTCGTCCTCGTGGGCCCCCTCAGCCGTGGTGACTTTCCCCCGCAGGCATTCCACCTCGGCCTGGAGCCGGCCCTTGTCGTCGGCCAGCTGGCCGCGCTGTTGGTCCGCCTCCACCAGGGCCCACTGGGCCTCTGTGACCTTGGCGGCCTCCGCCTTGAGGAGCTCCACCTTAGCCTCGAGGCGGCTCTTGTGACCCGCCAGCTGCTCATGCAGTCGGTTGGCCTCATCGAGAGACCGTCGAGCCACGGCCGCCTTCGCCCTCGCCTGCGCCTCCTCGACGCCAAGACGGCCGGTGTCGGCAATGAGCCGGTCATAGTGATGACCGGCCCGGAGCAGACGAGTCCGCCAGGACAGCACCTCGGCTGTGAAAAAGAAGGATACAGCAGAACAAAGAAACAAGACTTAAGATTTGGGCCAACTGTTACACAGTTGGCCCGAATCTCGGGGGCTACACCCACTGGGTGCGCTAGCGCGCCCCCACTAGAAAAGAGCATGACAGTACCTGTGACGACGCGGAGCTCCTCCTCCTTGGTGGCGAGCTGATCCATGAGCTCCCGGTGCTTGCCCAGAAGACGATTGTAGGCTGCAACCCGGAAGGCGTCGAGATGCTGAAGAAAGCAGAAGTCAGAACAAGGTCAAAAGCTCTAAAGATTCGACCCAACTACTATGTAGTTGGCCCGAACCTCGGGGGCTACACGCAGTGGGTGCGCTGGCGCGCCCCCACAAAGAAGAAATTGCAAGAAAAAGAAGACTTACCAGGACTGCGCGCTCCAGGCCGCGCGTCCGCTCCATCTTGGCCTGGGCGAAGGCCTCGAGCCGTTCCGTCCGGCCTCGCAGGCGGCGGCTGACGGCGTCTAGCGCTGCCTCCTCCTGGGTCTGAGGCCCGAAGACGACGGCGCCCCCGCTTCGCGCCAGCTACGGCACAGCAGCTCGGCGCCCTCCCTGCCGGGGCACCAAGACATGCTCCCCGCTGGCCGCTCGCGACGCGGCCAGCACATCCTCCGACGCCCCTCCCGACGCTGACGACGACCCGGACGCCGGGACGCCCTACGACGCCGCCTCCGAACTAGACGCCTGGACAGTCTGCTGTGCCACCTCCGGCCCAGCTGCCAGGGTGGCCTCCAGCACCGCCGCCCGCGGTGCCTCCTCCAAAACCAGTGGCGCCTTCGGCACCGCCACCCGCAGCGCCTCCTCCAAGACGCCGCCGCCTCAACCACCATCAGCCCCCGCTCGCTCGGCCATGTTGGTCCGTGGCGGGGTGTCATCTGCCACCTCCACGACCTCCCGGTCGAGGACCACAACCTCAGCCCGGCCGCCGCGCCCGCGCTCCCTCACCGACGATGGCTCAAAGACCGTCGCCGCTACCACTGTGCCATCTGGCATCTCGCGCTAGGCCGGCTCCAGGCCGGCTCGCGCCCATGCCGCCGCCGCGTCGGTCCAAGCCCGGACCGATGCCGCCTCCAGCTCCGCCTCGGCCCGATTCCTTTCCCGCCAGGCCAAGGCCTCGGCGTCGTTCGGGTCCAGGCCGAGGTCCGAGTTGCCCCGTCCCTCCACCTCACCCTATTCGACGATGTCGAACCAGCTCTCAGAACGCGGCCTTGGCGGCGGCGGCTTCAAAGCCGCCCTCGCCCGGTAGCGATTGGGGACCTGAAGAAGAAGACAGAATGAGCAAAAAGAAACAAGGCAAGCTCAAGAAATCAGGGCGCAAACAAGAAATGATGCTTACCCCGTCAAGACCGGGACCGGGGTCGGCCTCCCGTGCCCGCTGCCGCGCTTCCTCTTGGCCGGCCTCTCGGCCCCCCGGGTCCGCCATGCGCTTCGGGGCCCGGGGTCGCGGCGCGACTCTGTCCTTCCCATGCGGGCGGCTTGGCGCGGCCCCGTGCGAGGACCCGGCTCCGCCCGCGTCGCCGCCTCCCCCGCCCAGTGCCACTACACCAAGAAGCCGGCGTCAGCATCGCTCACACTATGCCACGATCAGCAATTCGAGACACATAAAGAAAGATACAAAACTTACCCGCGCGACGCCCAGCGCCGGCGTCGGACTCGGCTTCCTCCTCCCCACCATGGGCCGCGGGCTCCTCTGGCGCCACCAGCGCCACCTGTGATGGAGCCCGGGTGTAAGGATGCCTGATCGCATTCAGAAGTATCACCAGCGTGGTGTCAGGACGGATGAGGAGGTGCGCAGCAGCAAGGTAGGAAGACCAGACACTCACCTGCAGCGCCGGGTTGGACTCGCTGTACGGCGCCTTGCCGAACCGCCAGTCCTCTCCAAGGTTAGCCCAGGAGATGCCGTTCACGCCGCGCGCGATCTGCTCCGCGGACAGCCGCGTCGACCCCATACGGTTGCCGTCTTGAAGGCCGGCCATCTCGATGAGGCAGGAGCGCCCCTGAAGCGGAAGGACCCGGCACATGATGAACGCGGCGAGGAGGTCGGTGCCGGTGAGCCCCTCCTGCGTCCGCATCACCGTCACCCTTCCGCGAAGGTTGGCGATCTCTGCGACAGGCGCTGGGCGAAGTAGCCCGATTCGTCTTCGCCCGCGGCAGCGCGATGGCGAAGTCCGGAAGGTTGATGCGATCCACCCCATGGTTGCGGACGTAGAAGAAGCAGTTCAGCCACTTCTTGGCAGAGTCCTCCAGCGGGATCTTGGGGAAACCCGCCCCCGATCGCTTCGAGATAACGGCGGCGCCGCAATCGGCGAACTCCCCGGCCGATGGCCCCTGCTGCTTCAAGGAGAAGAAGCGCGCCCAGAGGTCGATCGTGGGCTCGACCCCTAGGTACCCCCTGCAGAGTGTGACGAAGCCGGAGAGCTGGACGATGGCGCCGGCGCCAAGATGATGTGGCTGGAGCCCGAAGAACTCCAGGAACGCGCGGAAGAAGGCGCTCGCCGGCAGCCCGAACCAAGGCTCGAAGTGCATGAGGAAGACCACGCGCTCCTGCCCCTCGGGCCAAGGCCTGTGCTCACCACGCGGCAGGCGGACGCCAACGTCCGTCTCCCACGGCAGGCGCCGCGTCGTCCGGAGATGGGTGATGTCCTCGGGGGTGACATTCGAGCCCATCCAGGAGCCCGATGGCAGCGACATGATCGAAGGAAGAAGAAGGAAGATGAACGAAGAAGGAGTTCTGCTCGGAGTAGTGGGTGTTGCAGTGCGTCGGTTGCAAAGAGCGGAGCGAGAGCAAAGGGACAGGAGGGCGTGAGCGAGAATAATGTCCGCCGCCCCCTCCCACCCAATTTATAACCCTCAGTTTGAACGTGGGAAAGTGGGGAAGTGGGATCGTCTGCACGCACCCGATCCACTACCCCGCAATAAGTGCGCACGTACCGCCGCGTGAATGCCGGGAAAAGCAACGGTCCCGGGGCGCTGCAATAAATCCGTGCCGTGGGCGGCGTGCGGCGATGGGCTGAGCCCATCGCCCGGTCCGTCCGCAGCGTGGCTGTCGAGCCCTCCGACTTCCGGGCACCACGTGGCGCCCGTGCGAAGCCCGAGGGATTGCCCCAAGATTCGGCAGATTCCTCGGTTCCCGCCACGACCGGGACGCCGCGATCCGGTTTTCGAGAAAACCGGCACACAGTGGGTGTTGCCGGACCCGGCGCTCGCAGAATCCGCCTTGCTTAAGGGGGAAACTGCGAAGGCCCGCTCATCCGAAGACGGCGGACCTTCACAGCTTCGGGGACTACTGTCGGGGGGATGGACCCCGGGCAGGCAACGGAACCCGGATCCTCTTAAAAAACAATAGGGCGGGCACCGCCCCGCCTGGCCGGGTCGCTCGACCCGGCCAAGTCCCGTGACCCGGCCGGACTCGCCGACCCGGCAAGACACGTCGACTAGGCCCCAACAACTAGCGCAAGACAGCCAAACTCAGCACGACCAAAGCTTCCTCAACAAGCCAGCACCATGACCGAGGGCGAGTCCGGCCACGGGTCAGCTCCCGTCCCATCCAGGCCGTACGATGGGACGAGTCTTCAATCAGCGATGACCGAGGCAATAGTGCCCCGCCCATGCCTCTGGTCAGCCGGAGCGTGGCAACAGTGCCCCTCGCCTACCCGCTAACCAGGCCCGGCGTGGCTACAGTGCTCCCGCCCTCACCGCTGACGACAGCAAGCGGCAGCCTGACGGAGAGCATTGTACATGACTCGACTCGCCCATGCCCTGACGATCAACAAGACGACGCACAGTTCCCCTAGGCATGCGGGGCCCGCACCTAGGGGAACCCGGCGAACCACAAGACCTCAGCGGGACCCAACCCGGGTCCCCGGACGCCGACAATACGGACCCACCGACCTGTAACATTACCATTGTACCCCTGGGGGGTTGGTCCATAAAACCCCCCAGGAGCCCGCGATCAGGCAAGCAAGCAGAAAGCAGAGAACGCATACGAGAGAAAAGCAAGTAAGCGTAGGACTAGCCACCAAACAGCAACACCAGGGAGAAGGAGCAGCCCAAGCCTTGGCCAGCTTCCTTCCCCCTCCATACAGCTCCAGGAGCGACATTATACTATCGATCATCCAACTACACTTGGCAGGACTAGGGGTATTATCTCTCCGAAGAGCCCCAAACCTAGGTATGTATAGCGCCCCGCGCCCACTCATGCCAACCTCACCTCTGGAGTCCACCAGCGCCCTCGAGCGTCTTCCTCTCTTTAGCCATCCCTTGGCATCTGCCGTGCACCCACCATGACACCGGGGGTCTTGTGGGTTTCTTCGTTAAGGATCTTGACGCGCAGTGTTGCCCTCCAATCCTCATCTGATCTTGAGTATTCTTTGTCTTCACGAAGATCTGCATGCCATCATGGAGGTGCCTCCCGAGCCTTGGCCCAACGTGGGTGTTGGCGTTGGAGACCGTGGGCTCGAGGGTGGCTCGCTCCACTGGTGTGGGTGAGCTGCCCCGACAAGGGCCTTGCCGGGGCCGCTGAGGTTGCCCCCGACAAGGGTCTTGCCGAGGAAACCTGCTCCGTCCATCCGCACTTTGTGGCCTTGGTCCTTGACGTTGCTTTGTTCGTCTCGTGCCTTCGGCTTCACTCCGGCTTCCCTCCTTTGCCCTACTATGCATGGCTGTGGCGTGTGGGTCTGACTGCCCGTGCACAAGTAAAGGGGTCAAAAGGAGAGCCCCTACTTTTGTACACCAACAAAGATCGAACCCATCACAAAGCACATCTCCCATTGCAAGAAAAACTAATGTAGTTGGCCAAACCAAATTGATAGATCAGAGAGAAATACGAAGTGTAGGATTCAGGGCTCCGCAGACCCAAGAAAGGTTCGAACTCTGGGGCGTGTGCGAAGAACTCAACCTCTCCAGCCAGCCAATTTGCTACTCTCGTAGCCTAGCTCGATGAACAAGAAAGGAAATGGACACGGCAGTTTACCCAGGTTCGGGCCACCTTGCGGTGTAAGACCCTACTCCTGCTTTGTGGTAGATTAGCCTCGCGGGGGGCTGCGGATGAACTAGTACAAGGACGAACAGCCTCGCGGGGTCTGCTCTGTGGGTGGAATGAGCTCAAGGGGTTCGACCTCCGGGTGTCCGATCCCTTCTATGGTGGTGGCTAGGCTATACTTATAATGGCCTCGGTCCTCTTCCCCCAAAACTTAGGCGGGAAGGGATCCCACAGTTGCCAATTTCAAAGGGGGACAAGTAGTACATCTTATCCTAATGAAAGGTGGTCTTCGCCTGCAAAGATTCTGGTCATGACGTAATGGTGGGCTCGACGATGACATCCATCTTGCCATCCTAGTGGTCTTGGTATTGTTGCACACAAACGGTAACCTTTGGTTGCTTCCTTGGGACTCTACGCCTACACTTGCCTCCTTAGCACTGAAGAGGAAACCTGCTGCTTTGCGCCCGCTGGCGTGTGCCTGGCCTTGGTCGTCATGTCCAGCGTCACCTCAGCCTCATGAGGTGAGTGCTTGCATAGAAATCTCCGCTCCTCAGGAGGCCGCCTGGGGAGGCCGCTCCTTCAGGAGGTCTCGATGTCGTCTGCCTCGCGAGGCTTGGCCTCTCGCGAGGGTCTTGACTTGTCGATGCTAAAGATGGGCCATACCAGGCAAGTCTGGGCACCCTGGTACCCAAAACGCTGATAGTAGCGCCTGGGCCCAAGGCGTGCTTGCACTTGGCTTCAAGGCGAAGCCAAAGGGCAAGTGTGCTGTGCCGCGGGCCCCAATCGCCTGCGGACCGAATCGACGCGTGGCTCTTGATGGGACATGGGCGTCTCCGCTTCCCCACGCTACCTCGGCAACTGGCGCGGGCTGAGCGCCTGCTGTCGGTGTCAAAACCGGCGGATCTCGGGTAGGGGGTCCCGAACTATGCGTGTAAGGCTGATGGTAACAGGAGGCGGGGGACACACTGTTTACCCAAGTTCGGGCCCTCTCTATGGAGGTAATACCCTACTTCGTGCTTGAGTGATCTTGATGAATATGAGTATTACAAGAGTTGATCTACCACGAGATCGTAATGGCTAAACCCTAGAAGTCTAGCCTATATGATTATGATTGTGATCGCCCCTACGGACTAAGCCCTCCGGTTTATATGGACACCGGAGAGGACTAGGGTTATACAAAGTCGGTTACAAAGAAAGGAATCTACATATCCGAACGCCAAGCTTGCCTTCCACGCTAAGGAGAGTCCCATCCGGACACGGGAAGAAGCCTTATGTCTTGTATCTTCATAGCCTATCGGTCCGGCCCATGTTAATAGTCCGGCCGTCCGAAGACCACTTAATCCAGGACTCCCTCAGTAGCCCCTGAACCAGGCTTCAATGATGAGGTGTCCGGCACGCAGATTGTCTTCGGCATTGTTGGAAGGTTCCTTCTTCGAATACTCCAAAATAGTCTTCGAACACAGAAAACGTGCCCAGCTCTGCAAAACAAATCCCACACACAACCGTAGAGAGTATAATATTTCACGAGTCCAATCTGCTGACTGTCGTGGTTCTAAGTCTGACAGTAGAAAGGGGGTAGGAATGGAGAGGCAAGATCCTAGCTTTGGAGCAGTTGTATACGCAAGGGATTTACGAGTTCAGGCCCTTCTTGGAGGAAGTAATAGCCCTACGTCTGGGAGCCCGGAGGCGGTCGATTGGATTATATGCGTATGTGTTACAGGGGTGCCAACCCTTCTACCTGTGGAGGGGGGTGGCTTATATAGAGTGCGCCAGGACCCCAGCCAGCCCACGTAACGGAGGGTTTAAGGTACATTAAGGCTGGGCGTTACTGGTAACGCCTTACATAAAGTGTCATCATGACCATAAAGACTACTTAACTACATAACTTTGGACGCCGAGTGGCTCTTGAACTCCTTGTGGTCGAGTGAGTCTTCGTGGTCGAGTGTCTTTGAATCTGTCGAGTGGAAGCCTACCAGGTCGACTGGAAGGCAGCTTCTTGGGCAGGTCTATGACCCTACCCTAGGTACATGACTTCATCATTAGCCCCCGAATGGATCGAGGTTTGAGTGAGGAAGGAGTTGATAATCTCTGACATGTTCTTCGTGTTGCGAGTGTATCTTACTCTGGACCAACGACCTTTTAGTGATGGCGTCAACTTCTCTTTCAGTCGCCTTGATCCATTCTTCACATTTGTCGAGTGAACTTTGTGAACTTGAAGATTTCGGCTGACGGATCGGAGGAATCTGTTTGTCGACAAGTTGTTCAGCGGTTAGCGGATTTCGAGATCTGAAATTTGGGAGGCGCTTGAAGCGAAAACTGCGCGCACTTTCGGATGGGATAAGATGATGATGCCTTGATCTTGGCGCCGCCTTTTTCGCCACGATGACAGCAGTAGCGCTGTTCTTGAGGATTTGTGGGATTGCCTGGGCCTACCCGTCAGCCACTCGGAAGCGGCCTCATATAAGGCATCGGCCGGAGTTTTTTGAACAGCGCGACCCCAATCTTCCCCCCTTCCGCCTCCAAATCTCTCTACTGCGCCCTTAGCCTGCTCAGCGCCGCAGCTCGGTACCTGCTTCGCCGGCGACCATGGTGAAGGAGAATACCGCAGCCTTGGAGAGGGTGAAGAAGGCGGCAGCGAAGGCGAAGGGGAGAGCGCCCTGTCGGGGCGGATCTTCTTCGCGGTCTAAACCGCCGCAGGGTTGGGTCCAAGGAGATTGGATCCGCTCGACCATCACCGAGAAGGACCTCAACGACCTGGCCAACGAAGGACTGATCCTCCATGGGTCGGCGAGGCTTCCGGGAACGGAGTGGCAGCCACAGCCTGAAGAGGGTGAGTGCGTCCTCCTAGCCACTCACGTGGATCGAGGGTTTTCTCTGCCGCCAAATCCTTTCTTCCGGGGGTTTCTGAACTTTTTTGGAGCGCAAATCCATCATTTCACTCCCAACTCCATTGTCTATCTTGCCGCTTTCGTGTCATTATGCGAGAACTTCTTGGGTTGTCGGCCGCACTGGGCCTCTTCAAGCATATATTCACTTGTCGCTCTTAGACGGTGAAGAAAACGAACCCGAATGACGAGAGAACCCAAGTAATCCAGATGTGTGGGGACTCGGGGTCGGATGAGGGGAAGAGCTTTTCGGCTATGACTCTCCCCGACTTCGGTTAGAGGGTGGCAGTCGACCTGGTTCTACTGCCAAGACCAGCCGATGCCGGGGCAGTCGACTGGACTCCCTCCTTTCTCCATGAGTCGAGTGAACAAACCATCTTCCCTGAAGGTGCTACCAGAGGAGAAGGCCCAAGTAAAGTTGTTGATGGAACGCGTAGTCCAGCTCATTCACGACGGGGTGACCAGCATGGATCTTTTGGAAGTTTTCCTCCGACGACGCATTCAACCACTCCAATACCGAGGCCATCCGATGTGGATGTACTCCGGTACGGATGACACCACTCGGGTCCATCCAGAGGAGGTCGATGACGCCATGCTGGAGAAGTGGATGACCGCCATCACAGGAAACAAAGACAACCCTCGCGGAGCTAGGAGGATTCCACCACTCGACCAGTCTTACGAAGCGGACAAGGTATAACCACTTATCTCGGACTGTGATTCAGATGCATTCATTCTGTTTAGATGCCAATTCGTTGACTAACTTTTACCTTGTTTTGTTGTCTTCTAGGTCACCACTGAGATGTACTCGATGCCCAACGGGGCGCAAGAACCAGTCAAAGAAGAAGAAGGAAGCGAAGGCGAAAGCCAGGAAGAATGGGATCCAACGGTGAGGAAGATGAGGGGGACGACAGTTCTGATGAAGGGGAGGAGGAGGAAGAGGAGGAAGACGTCAATCCTCCTCGCTTGGAAGGAAGGTCCAAGTTGACGCATGACCTGGCGGCCGGGCGCGGTAAAGCTGTTGCGCCTACTGGGCAGTCGACGAAGCGACCTCGGACAACGTCCCCTGCACCGACTGAGAAACCGCCGAAGCAACCTCGAGCGACGTCGTCAAAGCCAGCGAAGGCCCTGCCCAAGATGCGAATGGTCATTCCCACCATCTCCGGGTAACCAGCAGAACTTGTATTTCCCTATTCAACATGAGTGTACTTTTGGTCGACTTGATGATTGATCGATCGATTCTTGAAATCTGCGATCTGCTACCTCGAGACCTCAGCCAACCACGAAGATCAGGAAATGGAAGATGCCGCCACCTCCAACCTTGGTATGATCTCGTAGTTTAAACTTTTAGTCGATTGGTTTCCATGTTTACTTTTGAATCTTTCTTGTAGTTCCGCCTCATGTCATTGATCTCCCGATGATGACGAGGAAGCCACCGAGGAAGAGGAAGAACAAGAGGGTGCCTGCGGGCAAGGCTGCTCCAGTTGTGACGATACCGAGGCGCTGGTTTCGAGGGAGGCAACCCCACTCGGCTTCGTGTCTTTTGCTGTACGGCGACAAGTGCCCCACCCACTTCGTCAACTGCTGATCCACCATCCCTTTTGCTATAACCACGTCCCGTAAGACCAAGTGAGTGCTGCTAAGGAGGCTATCGTCGAGCGAGGATCATCTTTGGGGCAAGTGAAGGCGGTCCGAGAGGCCAGCCAGCGGACCTATGATGCTAGTTCAGCTCTCGAGCAATGTCCAAGTAAGTCGATCGTTGCTTGCTCTGTTAGGATATGCTACCAAACTGCTTGCTCTGTTAGGATATGCTACAAAACCGCTTCTTTCAAGATTTCCATATCTGTACCCACCGGGTGGGTGTGTCGATTATGTTTTTGTGGGGCACGCTGAGTGCACCCACTGGGTGTAGTCCCCGAGACTATGGTGGACTGCGTGCAGTCGACTATAGTCTTTATACTTTGAACTTCTTCACTCGGCCTGGTCGGACCAAGTCGAATGGAACCGTAAAACCGGTGGGGGCACGCTGAGTGCACCCACTGGGTGTAGTCCCCGGGACTATGGTGGACTGCGTGCAGTCGACTATAGTCTAAAGAACTGTTTTTTTACCGCGGCTGACCGCTGACAATTAGCCATGGTCTCTTTTGGTAGATTGGTCGAACCAAATTGGTAAAACCAGTGGGGGCACGCTGAGTGCACCTGCTGGGAGTAGTCCCCGAGACTACTGTCGAATGTTTTGATTCGATATTCGACTGTAGTCTTAGAAATGCTATGATTTTTCCTTAGTCACTCGGAAGTGACCTGTCTCTGATGTCTTTTGTCGATTGACTCTTTGTAGAAATCTTGCGAGCTTGTGGCTCGTTATACTGAGTTAGAGAACAAACAGATCCAGCTCAACCTCAACTTGAAGCTTGCTCAGGAGAATTTGCAGAAGGCGAAGGATGAAGCAAAAGGTATGGCTGGTGAGAACTTTGACGACTGTCTTTGCTTTTCTGTTCATTCTCAACTCTGTTCTCATTGTTGCTTTGCAGATAAACTGGAAGAGACTCTGAAGAAGAAGGACCTTGACCTTGCAGAGGCACAAAAGGCGGCTTTGGAGAAAACAAAGCTCGCTGAAGAGAAAATTGCCTCAGTCGACAAACTTGAAGACGAAAATGCCAAGCTGAAAGCCGCTCTTGACGCGGCCAACAAGGAAGTTAGTCGACTGAAGAACGACAAGATTGCTCTGTCTGACAAGGCTGGCCAATTGGCGGGGAGCGAAATGACCTGGAGATTTATCTTGGAGGGCTCGCCAAGAAGCTGTTTCTCATGCTTGAAGGTAATCTCTTTTACTCGACTGTCTTGCTATCTCCCGCTCATCGCATGATTGTTATTTTGAGTCTGAGCTATGTTTTTAGAATTCTGTCAAAACTTTGAAGAAGAAACCAGTCGAGTGGAGACCAGCCTGGACCCCATCAACTCTCCTGTGAAGGACGAAGCTGCTATGAATGTGCTCCGACTGGAGTCTCGTGTTGGGAGCGTGGTGGATTATCTTGCTCGACTGAAAGTGGCGGTGTCGCGGATTGACTCAACTCTCTGGCCAGATCAGACGCTTCAGAACGACCTTGAATCCTTAACGACTCGACTAAATGAGATTCCAAGTCGAGTGCAAGAGTGGAAAAAGTCTTCTGCCAGGTGTGGTGCTGATGTTGCTCTGTCTCTGGTTCATGTCCACTGCAAGGAAGCACAAGAGGACAAGCTGGCGTCTCTCAAGGTTGCCAACACAAGGAAGTACGACTTCCGATCTTTCATGGAGACCTTCATCGCTGCCGCTACCCATATTGCAGACGGAATCGACCTCGACCAGTTTGTTGCCCCTTCCAGTCCTCCGCCGGAGGAGTAAAAAACTTCTAAGTCCCACCTTAAATTTGCCTCGGAATGCCGAGTGGTTGCTGTAACCGACAAACTTTAACAGGCTTAATGCCTGAGCTCCTGGATCCGTAGGACGTTTATCCGAACTTGATCTATCCTTGAACATGCTTTATTTGCCTTCGAGAGAATTTTTGCTCTTCATTCGGAATATATTTCATTATTGCAGTCGACTTGTACTTCATCTATCTTGCAGGTAGAGATGGAGCACAGACTGCGACTGACCTCGTCGTCCTTGCGGATTGGGATGGACCGCACGTTGTACTTGTGGCGAAGCTCCGAAGGACAAGGTAGCAGTCGACCTGCACCTCGTCGTCCTTGCGGATTAGGATGAATTCCTTACTTAAGCGAGTATTGGACTGCAGCTAAGCCCCCGAGCGAGAGGTGTGCTCTCCACTCGGTAGGATTTTTATCACTTAAGCGAGCACTGGGCTGCAGCTAAGCCCCCGAGTGGGAGGTTTGCTCTCCACTCGGTAGGATTTTTATCACTTAGGCGAGCACTGGGATGCAGCTAAGCCCCCGAGTGGGAGGTTTGCTCTCCACTCGGTAGGATTTTTATTACTTAGGCGAGCACTGGGCTGCAGCTAAGCCCCCGAGTGGGAAGTTTGCTCTCCACTTGGTAGGATTTTTATTACTTAGGCGAGCACTGGGCTGCACCTAAGCCCCCGAGTGGGAGGTTTGCTCTCCACTCGGTAGGATTTCTATTACTTAGGCGAGCACTGGGCTGCAGCTAAGCCCCCGAGTGGGAGGTTTGCTCTCCACTCGGTAGGATTTTTATGGCGTAGCTTTGAAGGAGAAGGTAGCATTCGACCTGCACCTCGTCATTCTTGCGAAGCGTTCATTATTTTGGATGTTTAGGCGAATCCTTGGGCTATTGCTAAGCCCTCGAGTGAGACGCTGACTCTCCACCCGGTAGGATTTTGATTACTTAGGCGAGTACTTGGACTGCAGCTAAGCCCCCGAGTGGGAGGCTGGCTCACCACTCGGCAGGATTTTGATTACTTAGGCGAGTACTTGGACTGCAGCTAAGCCCCCGAGTGGGAGGCTGGCTCACCACTCGGCAAGATTTTGATTACTTAGGCGAGTACTTGGACTGCAGCTAAGCCCCCGAGTGGGAGGCTGGCTCACCACTCGGCAGGATTTTGATTACTTAGGCGAGTACTTGGACTGCAGCTAAGCCCCCGAGTGGGAGGCTGGCTCACCACTCGACGGGATTTTGATTACTTAGGCGAGTACTTGGACTGCAGCTAAGCCCCCGAGTGGGAGGCTGGCTCACCACTCGGTAGGATTTTGAATACTTAGGCGAAGCGGATTCGCAGCTAAGCCCCCGAGTGGGAGACTGGCTCGCCACTCGGAAAGGATTTTTTTTACGAACTTAGGCGAAGCGGATTTGCAGCTAAGCCACCCACTGGGGGAAATTATAACAAAAAGTAATAACAATCACTGGGAAAATTATAACATTCTTGTATTTAGATAAACAAACTACAAAAGTACTTTTATTACATCTCGACCGAGTGAGTATTTAAGTATAAAAGGGGCGGAGCAGCTCCGCATTCCAAGCTCGAGGCTCGTCGATTTGGCGATCAACGTTGTAGAGATGATATGCTCCGTTGTGGAGAACTCTTGTGACGATGAAGGGACCTTCCCAAGTGGGAGCGAGCTTGTGTGGTTTCTGTTGATCCACTCGGAGGACCAAATCTCCCTCTTGGAATGCTCGACTCTTCACATTTCTGGCAAGGAATCGACGCAAGTCTTGCTGATAAATAGTCGAGCGGATCAGGGCCATCTCCCTCTCCTCTTCCAAGAGGTCGACTGCATCTTTCCGAGCTTGCTCCGCTTCTTCTTCAGAGTATAGTTCGACTCGAGGCGCATTGTGAAGCAGGTCACTCAGCAGAACTGCTTCAGCTCCATAGACCAGGAAGAATGGAGTCCTCCCAGTCGACCGATTAGGAGTGGTCCTCAATCCCCAGAGAACTGATGGAAGTTCGTCGACCCAAGCACCTGCTGCGTGCTTGAGGTCACGCATCAGCCGTGGTTTCAGCCCTTTGAGAATGAGGCCGTTTGCACGCTCTGCTTGTCCATTCGACTGAGGATGAGCAACTGAAGCATAGTCGACCCGCGTGCCCTGAGAGGCACAGAAGGCTTTGAACTTGTCATTATCGAAGTTTGACCCATTGTCGGTGATGATGCTATGCGGAACTCCATATCTGAATATCAACTCTCTGATGAAACTGATAGCAGTGCATGCATCAAGGTTCTTGATGGGCTTGGCTTCGATCCACTTGGTGAACTTGTCGACTGCTACTAGCAAATGAGTGAAGCCGCTTCTGCCAGTTCTCAGTGGTCCAATCATGTCTAATCCCCAAACAGCGAAGGGCCAGACGAGTGGAATGGTCTTCAAGGCTGAGGCGGGCTTGTGTGACATATTGGAATAGAAATGACACCCTTCACACTTGTCGACTATTTCTTTTGCCATTTCATTTGCTTTCGGCCAGTAAAATCCCGCTCGGTATGCTTTAGCCACAATGGTCCGAGAGGACGCATGATGGCCACAGGTCCCCGAGTGGATATCCTCAAGAATTATCTGACCTTCTTCTTGCGTGATACACTTCTGGCCGACTCTAGTCGCGCTTTCTCTGAACAACTGTCCTTTGATCACTGTAAAGGCTTTGGATCGACGGACGATCTGTCTAGCCTCTTCTTCATTCTCTGGGAGCTCTTTCCTTATGATATATGCGATGTATGGCACTGTCCAGTCGGGAGTGATGACCACGACTTCCATAATCAAGTCGACCACGGCTGGGACCTCAACTTCAGTCGGATCACTGGCACTCTTTTGCTGTGGGGCTTCTTCTGTGAAAGGATCCTCCTGTATTGATGGCGCATGAATGTGTTCCAAAAACACATCACAGGGAATGGCTTCCCTCTTGGACCCTATCTTTGCCAAATCATCCGCAGCCTGATTTTTCAGTCGGGGTATGTGATGAAGCTCTAACCCCTCGAATTTCTTCTCCAGTTTTCTCACTGCATTACAGTAACCTGTCATAGCTGGGCTTCTGACGTCCCATTCCTTCATCACTTGATTAACAACCAGATCCGAGTCGCCGTAGACCATAAGGCGACGGACACCGAGTGAAATGGCCATGCGCAACCCATATAGGAGTGCTTCATATTCTGCTTCGTTGTTGGAAGAATCAAAGTGAATCTGGAGAACATATTTGAGCATATCTCCTCGGGGGGAGACCAACACAACCCCTGCACCAGAACCATTCAGCATCTTGGAACCATCGAAAAACATAGTCCAGTGCTCCGAGTGAACTTGAGTCGGAAGCTGCTGTTCAGTCCACTCGGCGAGGAAGTCTGCTATTGCTTGGGACTTGATGGTTTTCTTTGCCTCAAATTTGATATCAAGGGGAAGGAGTTCAATCGCCCATTTAGCCACTCGACTAGTTGCATCTCTGTTATGAAGAATTTCCGACAATGGGGCGTCGCTAACGACTGTAATGGAATGATCAGAGAAATAGTGAGCAACCTTCTTTGTGGTCATATAAATCCCATAAACAAGCTTCTGATAGTGAGGGTATCTTTGCTTTGATGGGGTGAGCACTTCAGAAAGATAATAAACTGGGCATTGAACTTTGAAGGCTTTTCCTTCTTCTTCCCGCTCGACCGTAAGTACGGTACTGACGACTTGTCCAGTGGCTGCAATGTAAAGCAACAAAGGCTCTTGGTTGATAGGAGCAGCAAGCACCGGCTGGGTGGAGATCAGAGCTTTTAGCTCTGCAAACGCTGCATCAGCTTCTGGAGTCCACTCGAACTTGTCCGACTTCTTCATCAGTCGGTAAAGAGGCAATGCCTTTTCACCGAGGCGAGAGATGAATCGACTTAAAGCAGCCAAGCATCCAGTAAGCTTCTGGACATTGTGCACACGCACAGGGCGCTTCATTCGGAGTATAGTGCTAATTTTTTCGGGGTTAGCATCGATTCCTCGCTCAGAAACGAGAAAACCGAGTAACTTTCCGCCAGGAACTCCAAATGTGCACTTTGATGGGTTAAGCTTGATATCATACCTCCTGAGATTGGCAAATGTTTCAGCAAGGTCAGTCAACAGTCGAGAACCCTTCGTGACTTGACCACTATATCATCCATGTACGCTTCCACATTTCGACCGATTTGGTGAGCAAACACTTGAATCATCCTCATGAATGTGGCTCCGGCATTCTTGAGACCGAATGGCATGGTGACATAACAGAAGCACCGAATGGAGTGATGAACGCTGTTTTGATCTCATCTGGTCCATCTGAGACGGATCGATGGTACCGGAATAGGCGTCTAAAAAGACAACCTCTCACATCCCGCAGCTTGAGTCAACTATTTGGTCAATGCGAGGAAGAGGAAATGATCTTTCGGGCAGGCCGATTGATATGCTTGAAATCGATGCACATGCGTGGCGACTTGTCCTTCTTGGGAACCATGGCGACATTGGCGAGCCACTCGAGTGGTAGATCTCTGGATGAACTCTGCCGCTAAGAGCCGAGCCACCTCCTCACCAATGGCCTTTCTCTTACGGACGGCGGACCGTCAAGATGTTCTTTAACGGTTTGACTTTTGGGTCGACTCGTGGCGATGCTCAGCCAGCTCCACAGGAACACCGGCATGTCGCCAGAGCTTCCATGCAAAGATGTCCCAGTTCTCACGGAGGAACTGGATGGCGCTTCTTCCTATTTTGAGTCGAGTGTTGTTGAGATGTTGGTCGGAGCAGCATTGGGATCAGTCGGATGAATGTGAACCTGTTTCATCTCGCCGGACGACTGAAATTCTGACTCCGTAGCGGGCTTCTTAGCTCGCAACAAATCACTCGGATCTGCAGTTTTCTGATACTCTTGTAACTCAACCACTGCCAACTGAGCTTCGGCGATCTTAGAGCCTTTCTGGAAGCACTCTTCCGCCTTGTTCCGATTGCCCGTAACAGCGATCACGCCCTTGGGACCAGGCATCTTCAGTTTAAGATACACGTAACATGGTCGGGCCACGAAACGTGCATACGCTGGCCTTCCCAGAATAGCGTGATAAGCGCTCTGGAAATCCACAACCTCAAAGGTCAACTTTTCTTTCGGAAATGCTTGAATCACCAAAACTACATCAAGAGCAATTTGGCGAGTGACTCAGCCTTCTTTCCGTGAATGACTCCATGGAAGCTCATGTTCTCGGTCTGCGAGTCCGGACATCGGAATGCCCATCCTTTCAACGTCTCTGCGTACAATATGTTCTAGCCGCTACCAGCATCCATCGAACTTTGGTCGATCGAGTGCCTTCAACGACTGGTCGACCACCACAACGCTTGCCTCCCGGGGTGGCAATGTCGTCGGTGATCGGATTGGTCGAATGTGATGGGGGTGCAGGACCACTTCAGATAGTTAGGCGTCGCGAGCGACCAAGTTCACTTCCGATTGATAACCTTCAATCGACTTTTTGCTTTCAACGTCGGCAAAAATCATCGTGGTGGAATTGACACGGGATATCCATCATCACCGCTCATCTTTGTACTCAACTTTGTCATCTCCTTATCCTTATCCTTGGGTTGTTTACCTTGGAACTGCTGAATCAAGAGCCGACACTATCGAGTGGTATGTTTTGGGTAAATGAGCTTACCCTCTTCATCTTTCTTCGTGTGAATGTGACATGGCAAATCCAACACGTCATTTCCATCCTGGTCTTTCACCTTCTTGGGGTTCCAAGGACCCTTGGGTTTCCCTTGAACTTTCACAGGGTCACAGCCAAGGCCTCTCCGGAGCAATCTGGCTCGACTTTACGCTTCGCTTCGATTGGAATTTCCTCCGCCGCCTCATTAGCAGCTGATTTGTATTTACCACTCCGGGCCGATCCTATTCTTCACCATTTGCATACTTGGTGGCAATCTCCATCATCCGACTCAGGGTCATATCTCGGTTCGACCAATTTCAAGCTCAACTCTCGTTCTTGACGCTTCTTTGAAGGCACAGACGCCTGGTGATCGATACATTCTCAAGCTGTGTGGTGCAAAGTGATCCACCTCTGGATATAATCTCTCAAAGTTTCACTCGACTTCTGCACACACGACTGCAACTCCGTCAACCCTGCTGGTCATTTGCAAGTCCCTTCAAATGTCCTGACAAACACTCGGGCAAGATCTTCCCAAGTGTAAATACTGCTGGGTGCTAACTAATTCAACCACGCTCTGGCTGAGCCTTCCAACATAAGAGGCAAATGCTTCATGGCTTCCTCATCGTTGCCGCCGCCGATCTGAACAGCCACTCGGTAATCTTCAAGCCAAGTGTCAGGCTTGGATTCACCAGTGAATTTACTGACTCCAGTCGCCAACCTGAAGTTGGGAGCAATCACCGCGGCTCTGATGGCTCTGCTGAAACACTCTGGCCCTGAGACATGAACTCTGCTGCTGGAGGGGACATCTCTGTCATGGCCGTCTCGGTGAGCTCTGTTCCTGTCGACCAAACCTTGAACGATGATAGATCTCGCATCAAAGCCTGGTTCTCTGGGGTCGACTGGAACTCTTCGCCCAACACCGTGTCTTGGCGTCGTAGATCCTGCTGCCGAGGAGCGTATGATTCACCCCTTGGGGGAGGAGTGGGCACTCGACGTCGATCGTTGCGATCGAATCAGTGCTCGTATTGCTCGCGACTCTTGTATTGATCATCACGCCGGCCTCCACGTTCCTCACGCCTCGGGGGTGATCTCGGACTATGGGCTGACTGGACAGAATTCGCAGCGACGGATCGGCTGTGAATTCTGTTCTGTGACTGCGATACAACCGAGTTTTGGTCTCCTGCCGCCCGGAGCAGATCTCTGATTTGTAGCAAACCTCTACCCGCCTCCGACTGGGAAGGCTGAATTGACTCCGCTATACGGGCGGCAGCTGCTAAATTCTGAATCGGAGTTCGATATACCTGAGTTGGTGGCTGGAAGAGCTGACGTCGACTGGATTCTGGAACCCTTGGTCGCGCGCGCTCGTCGAGTACTCGCTAGAGGTTCTCCAGTCGAGTGCGCTCAGCCAGATTGGCCAAGCGCACATCCTCCAAGGCACGAGCCTCGGGGGTTTTTCCAACGATCGGAGTGTGAAGTGCATCCATGTTCCGACGGCGAAGCTCCTCCCTCTGCAGCGAAGTGAGGGGCTCGGGCCGGTACTCTTCGTGGTCTTGCGCCGGATCGCCTCCACCGTCACCTGTTGGAAATATGCCCTAGAGGCAATAATAAAAGCATTATTATTATATCTCCTTGTTCATGATAATTGTCTTTTATTCATGCTATAATTGTATTATCCGGAAATCGTAATACATGTGTGAATACATAGACCACAATACGTCCCTAGTGAGCCTCTAGTTGACTAGCTCGTTGGTCAATAGATAGTCATGGTTTCCTCGCTATGGACATTAGATGTCATTGACAACGGGATCACGTCATTACGAGAATGACGTGATGGACAAGACCCAATCCTAAGCATAGCACAAGATCGTGTAGTTCGTTTTGCTAGAGCTTTCTCAATGTCAAGTATCTATTCCTTAGACCATGAGATCGTGTAACTCCCGGATAACGTAGGAGTGCTTTGGGTGTACCAAACGTCACAACGTAACTGGGTGACTATAAAGGTGCATTACAGGTATCTCCGAAAGTGTTTGTTGGGTTGACACGGATCGAGACAGGGATTTGTCACTCCGTATTACGGAGAGGTATCACTGGGCCCACTCGGTAGTGCATCATCATAATGAGCTCAAAGTGACCAAGTGTCTGGTCACGGGATCATGCATTACGGTACAAGTAAAGTGACTTGCCGGTAACGAGACTGAACGAGGTATTGGGATACCGACGATCGAGTCTCGGGCAAGTAACATACCGACTGACAAAGGGAATTGCATACGGGGTTGATTGAATCCTCGACATCGTGGTTCATCCGATGACATCATCGAGGAGCATGTGGGAGCCAACATGGGTATCCAGATCCCGCTGTTGGTTTTTGCCCGAGAGCCGTCTCGGTCATGTCTACGTGTCTCCCGAACCCATAGGGTCTACACACTTAAGGTTCGGTGACGCTAGGGTTATTAGGAAGACTTGTATGTGATTACCGAATGTTGTTCGAGTCCGGATGAGATCCCGGACGTCACGAGGAGTTCGGAAGGGTCCGGAGGTAAAGATTTATATATGGGAAGTTGTCAAGCGGACACCGAAAAGTTTTGGGGCATATCGATGTTGTACGGGGTCACGGAAGGGTTCCGAGGTCCACGGAGGGGCCACCCTCTCGGGGGCCACTTGGGCTGCGTGGGAAGGGCCAGCCCTGGTGGGCTGGGCGCACCTCCCTTGGGCCCTTGCGCCTAGGGTTGAGGGGGGAACCCTAGAGGGGCGCCCTGCTTGGGGGCAAGCCCCCTCCCTCGACCGCCGCCTCCCTCTAGATGCATCTAGAGGGGCCGGCCCCCTTCTCCCTTTCCCCTATAAATAGAGGGGTGAGGGGAGGGCAGCCGCACCCAAGCCAAGGCGCAGCCCTCCCCTCCTCAACACCTCTCGTCCTCCGTTGTGTGCTCGGCGAAGCCCTGTCGGAGTACTGCTTCTCCACCATCATCACGCCGTCGTGCTGCCGGTGGAGCTGTCTTCCTCAACCTCTCCTTCCTCCTTGCTGGATCAAGACGGAGGAGACGTCACCCGTACCATACGTGTGTTGAACGCGGAGGTGCTGTCCGTTCAGCACTTGGTCATCGGTGATCGGAATCACGTTGAGTACGACTCCATCATCACCGCTCCCTCGAACGCTTCCGTACGCGATTTACAAGTGGTATGTAGATGCAAACTCACTCCCTTGACTCGTTGCGTAGATGAACTCATAGATGGATCTTTGTGAAACCGTAGGAAAAATTTTAATTTTCCGCAACGTTCGCCAACAGTGGCATCATGAGCTAGGTCTATGCGTAGTTCTCTATTGCACGAGTAGAACACAATTTAGTTGTGGGCGTAGATCTTGTCAACTTGCTTGCCGCTACTAGTCTTATCTTGCTTCCGCGGTATTGTGGGACGAAGCGGCCCGGACCAACCTTACACGTACTCTTACGTGAGACCGGTTCCACTGACTAACATGCACTAGTTGCATAAGGTGGCTGGCGGGTGTCTGTCTCCCATTTTAGTTGGAGCAGATTCGATGAAAAGGGTCCTTATGAAGGGTAAATAGAAGTTGACAAAATCACGTTGTGGTTATTCGTAGGTAAGAAAACGTTCTTGCTAGAACCCAATTGCAGCCACGTAAAAGATGCAACAACAATTAGAGGACGTCTAACTTGTTTTTGCAGCAATTGTCATGTGATGTGATATGGCCAAGTTGTGATGAATGATGAATGACATATTGTGATGTATGAGATCATGTTCTTGTAATAGGAATCACAACTTGCATGTCGATGAGTATGACAACCGGCAGGAGCCATAGGAGTTGTCTTTATTTTTGTATGACCTGCGTGTCATTGAAGAACGCCATGTAAACTACTTTACTTTATTACTAAACACGTTAGTCATAGAAGTAGAAGTAGTCGTTGGCGTGACAACTTCATGAAGACACAATGATGGAGATCATGATGATGGAGACCATGGTGTCATGCGGTGACAAGATGATCATGGAGCCCGAAGATGAAGATCAAAGGAGCTATATGATATTGGCCATATCATGTCACTACTTTATATAATTGCATGTGATGTTTATTATGTTTTATGCATCTTGTTTACTTAGAACGACGGTAGTAAATAAGATGATCCTTACAACAATTTCAAGAACTGTTCTCCCTAACGTGCACCGTTGCTAAAGTTCGTCGTTTGAAGCACCACGTGATGATCGGGTGTGATAGATCCTTACGTTCACATACAACGGTGTAAGACAGTTTTACACATGCAAAACACTTAGGGTTAACTTGACGAGCCTAGCATGTACGGACATGGCCTCGGAACACGGAGACCGAAAGGTCGAACACGAGTCGTATAGAAGATACGATCAACATGAGAATGTTCACCGACGATGACTAGTCCGTCTCACGTGATGATCGGACACGGCCTAGTCGACTCGGATCGTGTAACACTTAGATGACTAGAGGATGTCAAAACTGAGTGGGAGTTCATTCAATAATTTTATTAAGATGAACTTAATTATCATGAACTTAGTCTAAAACTTTTGCAAAATATGTCTTGTAGATCAAATGGCCAACGCTCATGTCAACATGAACTTCAACGCGTTCCTAGAGAAACCAAGCTGAAAGATGATGGCAGCAACTATACGGATCGGGTCCGAACCCGAGGATCATCCTCATAGCTGCCAAGAAGGCATATGTCCTAGAAGCACCGCTAGGTGACCCACCTGCTCTCCCAGCACTGCAAGACGATTTGAACGTTTGGCAGGCACGTACTGATGATTACTCCCTCGTTTAGTGTGGCATGCTTTACAGCTTAGAACCGGGGCTTCAAAAGCGTTTTGAGCAACACGGAGCATATGAGATGTTCGAAGAGCTGAAACTAGTTTTCCAAGCTCATGCCCGGGTCGAGAGATATGAAGTCTCCGACAAGTTCTATAGTTGTAAGATGGAGGAAAACAGTTCACAAGTGAGCACATACTCAAAATGTCTGGGTTGCATAGCCTTTGTCCCACTGGAGATTAACCTCCCGGACGAGGCGGTCATTGACAGAATCCTTCAGTCGCTCCCACCAAGCTACAAAAGCTTCGTGATGAACTACAATATGCAGGGGATGGTGAAGACAATTCTTGAAGTATTTTCAATACTGAAATCAGCAGAGGTTGAAATCAAGAAAGAACATCAAGTGTTGATGGTCAATAAGACCACTAAGTTTAAGAAGGGCAAGGGTAAGAAGAACTTCAAGAAGGACGGCAAGGAGGTTGCCGCGCCCGTAAGCCGATTGCCGGGAAGAAGTCAAAGAATGGACCCAAACCCGAGACCGAGTGCTTTTATTGCAAGGGAGGGTCCTTTGAGCGGAACTGCCCCAAATACTTAGCGGATAAGAAGGCCGGCAACACCAAAGGTATATTTGATATACATGTAATTGATGTGTACCTTACCAGACTCGTAGTAGCTCCTGGGTATTTGATACCGTGCCGTTGCTCATATTTGTAACTCACATCGAGCTGCGGAATAAGCGGAGATCTGGCGAAGGGCGAGGTGACGATGCGCGTCGGGAATGGTTCCAGAGTCGATGTGATCGCCGTCGACACGCTACCTCTACATTTACCTCGGGATTAGTTTTGAACCTTAATAATTGTTATTTGGTGCCAAGTTTGAGCATGAACATTGTATCTGGATCTCGTTTAATGCGAGATGGCTACTCATTTAAATCCGAGAATAATGGCTATTCTATTTATATGAGAGATATGTTTTATGGTCATGCTCCAATGGTCAATGGTTTATTCTTAATGAATCTCGAGCGTAGTATTACACATATTCATAGCGTGAATACCAAAAGATGTAAAGTTGATAACGATAGTCCCACATACTTGTGGCACTGCCGCCTTGGTCACATTGGTGTCAAGCGCATGAAGAAGCTCCATGCTGATGGACTTTTGGAGTCTCTAGATTATGAATCATTTGACACATGCGAACCATGCCTCATGGGCAAGATGACCAAGACTCCGTTCTCCGAACAATGGAGCGAGCAACCAACTTGTTGGAAATCATACATACCGATAAAAGCGGTCCAATGAGCGTTGAGGCTCATGGAGGATATCGATATGTTCTCACTCTCACGGATGACTTGAGTAGATATGGGTATGTCTACTTGATGAAACACAAGTCTGAGACCTTTGAAAAGTTCAAGGAATTTCAGAATGAAGTAGAGAATCAACGTGACCGAAAGATAAAATTCTTACGATCGGATCGTGGAGGAGAATATTTAAGTCACGAATTTGGTACACACTTAAGAAAATGTGGAATCGTTTCACAACTCACGCCGCTGGAACACCTCAACAGAACGGTGTGTCCGAACGTCAGAATCGCACTCTATTGGATATGGTGCGATCCATGATGTCTCTTACCGATTTACGCTATCATTTTGGGGATACGCTCTAGAGATAGCTATATTCACTTTAAATAGGGCACCGCCTAAATCCATTGAGACGACACCGTATGAATTATGGTGCAGGAAGAAACCTAAGTGTCGTTTCTAAAAGTTTGGGGATGCGATGCTTATGTCAAGAAACTTCAACCTGAAAAGCTTGAACCCAAGTCGGAAAAATGCGCCTTCATAGGATACCCTAAGGAAACCATAGGGTATACCTTCTACTTAAGATCCGAGGGCAAGATCTTTGTTTCCAAGAACGGATCCTTTCTGGAAAAGGAGTTTCTCTCGAAAGAAGTAAGTGGGAGGAAAGTAGAACTCGATGAAGTACTACCTCTTGAACGGGAAAGTAGTGCAGCTCGGAAAATGTTCTGTGATGCCTACACCAACCAAGAGGAAAATAATGATGATGATCAAGGTACTTCGGATCAAGTTGCTCTTGAATCAGAGGTCCACAAGGACACGTTCCGCACCAGAGTGGTACGGCAACCCTGTCCTAGAAATCATGTTGTTAGACAACGGTGAACCTTTGAACTATGAAGAAGCGATGGCGGGCCCAGATTCCAACAAATGGCTTGAAGCCATGAAATCCGAGATAGAATCCATGTATGAAAACAAAGTATGGACTTTGACTGACTTGCCCGATGATCGGCGAGCGATAGAAAACAAATGGATCTTTAAGAAGAAGACGGACGCGGATGGTAATGTCACCATCTATAAAGCTCGACTTGTCGCTAAGGGTTATCGGCAAGTTCAAGGGATTGACTACGATGAGACTTTCTCTCCCGTAGCGAAGCTTAAGTCCGTCCGAATCATGTTAGCAATTGTCGCATACTATGATTATGAGATATGGCAGATGGACGTCAAAACAGTGTTCCTTAACAGTTATCTTAAGGAAGAGATGTATATGATGCAGCCGGAAGGTTTTGTCGATCCTAAGAATGCTGACAAAGTATGCAAGCTCCAATGATCCATTTATGGGCTGGTGCAAGCATCTCGGAGTTGGAACATTCGCTTTGATGAGATGATCAAAGCGTTTGGGTTTATCTTGAGACTTATGGAGAAGCCTGCGTTTACAAGAAAGTGAGTGGGAGCTCAGAGCATTTCTCATATTATATGTAGATGACATACTTTTGATGGGAAATGATATAGAATTCTTGGACATCATTAAGGCCTACTTGAATAAGTGTTTTCAATGAAGGACCTTGTAGAAGCTGCTTATATATTAGGCATCAAGATCTATAGAGATAGATCGAGACACCGATAGGTCTTTCACAAAGCACATGCCTTGATAAGATTTTGAAGAAGTTCAAAATGGATCAGTCCAAGAAAGGGTTCTTGCCTGATTGCAAGGTGTGAGATTGAGCACGGCTCAATGCCCGACCACGACAAAAGATAAAGAAGAGATGAGTGTCATCCCTATGCTTCAGCCATAGGATCTATTATGTATGCCATGCGTGTACCAGACCTGATGTAAACCTTGCCGTGAGTTTGGTAGGAAGGTACCAAAGTAATCCCGCAAGGAACACCGACAGCGGTCAAGAATATCCTAAAGTACCGAAAAGGACAAAGGACATGTTTCTCGTTTATGGAGGTGACGAAGAGCTCGTCGTAAAGGGTTACGTCGATGCTAGCTTCGACACAGATCTGATGACTCTAAGTCACAAACCGGATACGTGTATATGTTGAATGGTGGAGCGATGAGCTGGTGCAGCTGCAAGCGAAGCGTCGTGGCGGGATCTACATGTGAAGCGGAGTACATGGCAGCCTCGGAGGCAGCACATGAAGCAATTTGGGTGTAGGAGTTCATCACCGACCTAGGAGTCATACCCAATGCGTCGGGGCCAATCAAACTCTTCTGTGACAACACCGAGCTATTGCACTTGCCAAGGAGCCCAGGTTTCACAAGAAGACCAGCACATCAAGCGTCGCTTCAACTACATCCGTGAAAATGTTCAGGATGGAGACATAGAAATTTGTAAAGTGCATACGGATCTGAATGTCGCAGATCCGTTGACTAAACCTCTTCCGCGGGCAAAACATAATCAACACCAGAACTCTATGGGTGTTCGATTCATCACAATGTAACTAGATTATTGACTCTAGTGCAAGTGGGAGACTGTTGGAAATATGCCCTAGAGGCAATAATAAAAGCATTATTATTATATTTCCTTGTTCATGATAATTGTCTTTTATTCATGCTATAATTGTATTATCCGGAAATCGTAATACATGTGTGAATACATAGACCACAATACTTCCCTAGTGAGCCTCTAGTTGACTAGCTCGTTGGTCAATAGATAGTCATGGTTTCCTCGCTATGGACATTAGACAACGGGATCATGTCATTACGAGAATGACGTGATGGACAAGACCCAATCCTAAGCATAGCACAAGATCGTGTAGTTCGTTTTGCTAGAGCTTTCTCAATGTCAAGTATCTATTCCTTAGACCATGAGATCGTGTAACTCCCGGATACCGTAGGAGTGCTTTGGGTGTACCAAACGTCACAACGTAACTGGGTGACTATAAAGGTGCATTACAGGTATCTCCGAAAGTGTTTGTTGGGTTGACACGGATCGAGACAGGGATTTGTCACTCCGTATTACGGAGAGGTATCATTGGGCCCACTCAGTAGTGCATCATCATAATGAGCTCAAAGTGACCAAGTGTCTGGTCACGGGATCATGCATTACGGTACAAGTAAAGTGACTTGCCGTAACTTGACCGAACGAGGTATTGGGATACCGACGATCGAGTCTCGGCAAGTAACATACCGATCGACAAAGGGAATTGCATACGGGGTTGATTGAATCCTCGACATCGTGGTTCATCCGATGACATCATCGAGGAGCATGTGGGAGCCAACAAGGGTATCCAGATCCGCTGTTGGTTATTGCCCGAGAGCCGTCTCGGTCATGTCTCGTGTCTCCCGAACCCGTAGGGTCTACACACTTAAGGTTCGGTGGCGCTAGGGTTATTAGGAAGACTTGTATGTTATTACGAATGTTGTTCGAGTCCGGATGAGATCCCTGACGTCACGAGGAGTTCGGAAGGGTCCGTGGTAAAGATTTATATATGGGAAGTTGTCAAGCGGACACCGAAAAGTTTCGAGGCATATCGGTATTGTACCGGGGTCACCGGAAGGGTTCCGGAGGTCCACGGAGGGCCACCCTCTCGGGGGCCACTTGGCTGCGTGGGAAGGGCCAGCCTGGTGGGCTGGGCGCACCCCTCCCTTGGGCCCTTGCACCTAGGGTTGAGGGGAACCCTAGAGGCGCCCCTTGCTTGGGGGCAAGCCCCCTCCCTTGTCCGCCCCTCTAGATGCATCTAGAGGGGCCGCCCTCTCCCTTTCCCTATAAATAGAGGGGTGAGGGAGGCAGCCGCACCCAAGCCAAGGCGCAGCCCTCCCTCCCAACACCTCTCCTCCTCCGTTGTGTGCTCGGTGAAGCCACAGCCGAGATCGCTTCTCCACCATCATCACGCCGTCGTGCTGCCGGTGGAGCTGTCTTCCTCAACCTCTCCTTCCTCCTTGCATGATCAAGACGGAGGAGACGTCACCCCTACCATACGTGTGTTGAACGCGGAGGTGCTGTCCGTTCATCACTTGGTCATCGGTGATTGGAATCACGTTGAGTACAACTCCATCATCACCGCTCCCTCGAACGCTTCCGTACGCGATCTACAAGTAGTATGTAGATGCAAACTCACTCCCTTGACTCGTTGCGTAGATGAACTCATAGATGGATCTTGGTGAAACCGTAGGAAAATTTTTAATTTTCTGCAACATTCCCCAACATCACCTCCATCGGTGCGGGGGAATCCGGGGGGACTGCATGGTCCGTCGACCATCAGAACCTCTGCTGCCGGGTCACTTCTATCGCACTCGGATGCAGTCTCTGCGGAGCCAGTCGACAGATCGAACAGGCCGTAGAGAGATTCGTCGGGCTCAATCGCCGCGACTTGGGGGGTGGCCGACTAGCGAGCCACCGCATGCCTCACCCATCGCCGAAGCCTCGACCGACCGGAACGCTTGCGCCGGCGGGAGACTAGGAGCGAGGAGGGCACAGGAGCCGACCCATACTGAGTCGATGTTGCCGCAGGAGGACGCCGCAGACACACGCGCGAAAGTGCGTCGCCCCGCGGACGGGGAGCGCGCCCACGTCGAGTGGAGCCTCCTGAAGCCAAGCGGAGTCGTCGACGACGAACGTGAGCGCACCGAGACAGATCTCGCGACCCTCGACCAGAACTCCGCCTGAAACCATGATGTAGGAGATCGAAAGAATCCCAACTTCTCCAACAAATCGCTAGAACACCTGCCCCAAGGTGGGCGCCAACTGTCGTGGTTCTAAGTCTGACAGTAGAAAGGGGGGTAGGAATGGAGAGGCAAGATCCTAGCTATGGAGCAGTTGTATATGCAAGGGATTTACGAGTTCAGGCCCTTCTCAGAGGAAGTAATAGCCCTACGTCTCGGAGCCCGGAGGCGGTCGACTGGATTATATGCGTATGTATTACAGGGGTGCCAACCCTTCTACCTGTGGAGGGGGGTGGCTTATATAGAGTGCGCCAGGACCCCAGCCAGCCCACGTAACGGAGGGTTTAAGGTACATTAAGGCTGGGCGTTATTGGTAATGCCTTACATAAAGTGTCATCATGACCATAAAGACTACTTAACTACAGAACTTTGGACGCCGAGTGGCTCTTGAACTCCTGGTGGTCGAGTGAGTCTTCGTGGTCGAGTTTCTTTGAATCTGTCGAGTGGAAGCCTACCAGGTCGACTGGAAGGCAGCTTCTTGGGCAGGTCTATGACCCTACCCTAGGTACATGACTTCATCACTGACAACTTTTTGTAGCGTGACATCATGTCGTCGCTCGGCCATTATTCTAACCGTTTTTTAGCTTGTCGCTCCATATTTCAAGATGTGGTTTCATTGGCACATCTTGTCAAAGCAGAGATCGTGTTCCCTTATTGCGGGATTCTCATCAATACGGGCGTGGATAACCCAACCGTTCTCTTGGCATGATTCCTTGGGAATTGGCATGTTTTAAGGCCTAGGAGGGGCGTTTGATATTCTTCGCCTTTACAAGGGGGCCAAGACTCGTCCTTTTTCCTTTACTCCAAGCCCTCCTTCTCCCACCTCGAGTTCCAACACCCAAGGTTCAAGCTAATCGCTTCACGCCTCCCAGCCATGTCCGGACCCAGCCCTCAAGGCTGGTGAGTGGCTTCCTCCGTCATAGAGGAGGATATCGCGAAGCTCCGGGAGGTAAGATACCTGATCGCGGAAATCTCCATAGGCTTCCTCCTCAAGGGCATGTTATTCCTCCCCCAGATCTGCGAGAGGGTCGTATTCATCTCCCACTTCCTTCGAGGGCTAGGGTTCGCTCTTCATCCCTTCGTCCAAGGGCTCATGTTCTATTACGAGCTATATTTTCACGATCTAGCTCCAGACTCCTTTCTTCACGTCTCAGCATTCATTATCATATGCGAGGACTTCCCGTATTCCCCCACACTTCAGCTTATGGCTCAAGACCTTCATTGTGAAGCCAAAGGTAGTCGACGGGAAACAGGCGGAGTGCGGCGGTGCTGTGGTGAGCAAACTCGCCAATACTATTTGGCCAAAGGGCTCCTTCATAGAAACTTCCGACCTGTGGCAGCGGGAGTGGTTTTACATCACTGAACCCCGTGGTACCAGGTGGGAAGCTACACCTGCGTTCCGATCTGGCCCTCCATTACAGCTTGCATCATGGATTAATAAGGGGCTGGACTGGGGATCCTGTAACACCCACGATGCGGCTATATCTCCCACTTGTCGAAGCACGACTTAGAGGCATAACCGCATGGTGGTTTTGTCGCAAGAAGGGTCATCTTCACACATTCCCATGTAATGAACAAGAATGGGATAAAGAGTTGGCTTACAATCGCCACTTCACACAATGAACATATAATTCATACATCATTCAGAGTACAAACATAGTCCGACTATGGACGAAGCCAAAAGAAAAGAAGATAACCCAACTGCTAGATCCCCGATCGTCCCCAACTGGGCTCCACTACTAATCAACATGAAACGAAACATAGCAACGACCAAGATCTTCGTTGAGCTCCCATCTGAGCTCGGTTGCATCACCTACACTGGTATCATCGGCACCTGCAACTGTTGTGGTAGTATCTGGTGAGCCACGAGGACTCAGCAATCTCAAAACCCGCGAGATCAAGACTATTTAAGCTTATGGCTAGGAAGTGGTAATGAGGTGGAGTTGCAGCAAGCACTAAGCAAATATGGTGGCTAACATACGCAAATAAGAGCGAGAAGAGAAGCAACGAAACGGTCGAGAAGCTCGAAATGATCAAGAAGTGATCCTAAAACTACTTACGCACAATCATAACACAAAGACCGTGTTCACTTCCCGGACTCCGCCAAAAAGAGACCATCACGGCTACACATGCGGTTGATGCGTTTTACTTCGAATCTAGTGTCAAGTTCTCTACAACCGGATATTAACAAATTCCCATCTGCCACATAACCGCGGGCACGGCTCTCGAAAGTTTATGCCCTGCAGGGGTGTCCCAACTTAGCCATCACAAGCTCTCACGGTCAATGAAGGATATTCCTTCTCCCGGGAAGACCCGATCAGTCTCGGAATCCCGGTTTACAAGACATTTCGACAATGGTAAAACAAGACCAGCAAAGCCACCCGATGTGCCGACAAATCCCGATAGGAGCTGCACATATCTCGTTCTCAGGGCACACCGGATGAACACTACGTACAACTAAAACCAGCCCTCAAGTTTCCCCGAGGTGGCGCTGCAAGTGGCTCTAGTTCGGACCAACACTCGGAGGAGCACTGGCCGGGGTAAAATAAAGATGACCCTTGAGTCTGCAGAACCCAAGGGAAAAAGGCTTAGGTGGCAAATGTTAAAACCAAGGTTGGGCCTTGCTGGAGGAGTTTTATTCAAAGCGAACTCTAAAGGGGGTCCCATAAATCACCCAACCGCGTAAGGAACGCAAAATCAAGGAACATAACACTGGTATGACGAAAACTAGGGCGGCAAGAGTGGAACAAAACACCTGGCATAAGGCCGAGCCTTCCACCCTTTACCAAGTATATAGATGCATTAATTAAGTAAGAGATATTGTTATATCCCAACATAATCCTGACCATCATGGAGCAATCTTCAACTTCACTTGCAACTAACAACTCTATAAGAGGGGCTGAGCAAAGCGGTAACATAGCCAAGCAACGGTTTGCTAGGAAGGGTGAAAAGGTTAGAGGCTGACATGGCAATTTAGGAGGCTCGATAAACAGGTGATAGGTAGCGCAACATAGCGATAGAACGAAGCAACTAGCAAGCAAAGATAGAAGTGATATCGAGGGTAATGGTCATCTTGCCTGAGATTCCATTAGGAAGAAGAACGAGTCCATGAAGAAGTCAAACGGATGTGGTCGAACGAATCCTCACAACTCTGGAACGAAACCGAAGCTAACGATAGAAGCAAACCGGAAAGAAGCAAACATCATGGTAAACACACAAGCATAAACATGGCGTGATGCACAAACAAGTTTGATGCATGTCCGGTTTAATGAGGCACGGCATGGCAAAGTGCAACAAACAATACTACAAGTTAAGTGGAGCTCAATATGCAACGAGCTGCATATTGATGAACCACCACATCAATTATTTAGTTCACTCTCGTTTACGTACACCTCAATATTAAATGTTGTTAAACATGGCAAGAGGTGAAACATAAGTAAACTAACTATTTAGGCAATTTAAATGAGGCCGGAAATAACAAACAACAATTCCAGGAAATCCCCATGTCATTTAGCAATTTCAATGCAAACAACAATTTTAAACATTTTAAATGTTGTTATCATGATGCGGATGACATATGCAAGTTCTATGCAATTTTTATGAAAATGTTGACATGAGCATGTTATGAAGCATTTGGTCACTATGGCAGAACAAAAGGGGTGCCACGGCGGCGAAACGAAAATGGTGCCACGGTAACATTCCGGTCCCGGTAACTCGATTGAGATACCGATGCAAAAGAGAAGTGTGCGGATGTGTAGAACACGCAAGAGATGGTGGGGTGCTCCCGGATTCCGGGTTCCCACGGAACGGCGGCATGGCAAACGAGGAGGAACATGCCAAGACAACTCGGACACGGAGCAAAATAGGGTGAATCTCATACAACACATGCATTCATACACGGGCGGTCGTCTCGTCGTTATACCTTTGAAGCGTGCGTTTTGGGGCGCATCGAGTTCGTCGAAGTAAGTAGTGGTTCACGGGTCGTAGGGGAAGTAGTGGTACACGTTCGTTTTCGAAGAGGTACTTGAAGAATCCAACGTCTTCGGGCGACGGTAGTGCTACACACGACGTCGAGGTACTTGTCGGTCCGGTCTTGGCAGTGTAGATGTACACGTTGTTGGGGTACTTGTCGCATCATCGGGTGTAGTCGTACACGTTCGAAGAAGAACTTGGCGTATCCATGTACTTGGCGTTCCGGTCCTGTAGTCGTACTAGGCATCCGGTGAACTTGGTGAAATCCACGAAGGCGTCCTTGGGCGTTCCTGGTTGCCGTGGCTTGGCAAATCGAAGGGGATCTTGGCGTCCATGCAACCGGCAGCGGAGGTGCACGAAACCAGCGGCTGAGGACAAGCCGCAGTCGTGGCTCTCAAGATTGGCGACGAAAGCAGGGGAGGACAGCCTACGGATCGCGGGTGGAGCTTGGGCGTGGAAGGAGGGTGGCGAGGCAGAGCAGCAGCGCGAGATGCAGCGAGGTCATGGGGGCACAGGACTTGGACGCCAGCTGCAGGGAAGCAACCACCATGGGGATGGGGAGGAGCCCGGCTCCCCTCGGGCGCTGCAGGCTGCTGGTGGAGGAGACGCACGGGCGAGGTGGCCCCTGGTTGCCGTAGAGGAAGCAGAGGACGGCGCGGGTCCGGCAACGACGGAGAACGGCAGGATGCGGCGAGGCTGTGCTGGCACTTGGCGAAGGCGTGGCCATGGACGACGGCGAGGCTGGTCGAGGGCGGCGGTGCTCCTGGTCGCAGCGACTGGACTCCGGCGACGAGGAGGAGGCAGAGGGGGGCACGGGCACAGGCGACGGAGGGCCGCCGGAGTTGGCCGCCCCGGTGGTCTTGCGGAGGCCGGGCGCGGGGCTCTACTCCTCTTTGCGTGTGGCAGCGGAGGAGGAGGACGATGGGGAGAGGGGTTCGAGAGGAGGGGCGATGGGATCGGGAGAATGAGGCTGCGAGGGAGATGGGGATCGAGCGATGGGATCGGGCTCCTGGCGGCGCTCGAGGGATCGAGCAGGGGAGTGAGAGGGGGATCGATCGGGCTAAGGTTATGAGGGGCGGCTGGGCCTTGGGAGGCCGGCCCAGTGGAGAGGAAAATGGCCAGAGGCCTGGTGGGCTGACAGAGACCTAGCTGGGTCTCTCCCTCCGTTTCTTAAAGAAAACAAAGATAAGAAAAAAAAGAGGTTAGGGGTGATGCCTGGGTAGGAGGATCACTTTCTCATACTCGCGAAGATGGGCTTGATCCAGGAAAATAAAAGAGGCATGATTGAAAGATTTAAATTCAAACTCATTTGAATTTAATTCAAATGGTTTGAACTAGGACAAGGTTTTAGAAGTGTCCAAAATGTTGAGAATTTAGGAGGAGCCTCGATAAATGGAGAAAGAATATTTGGAGAAAGTTTGAAGAACGAACTTGAAGCAAAAAGGCATGAGAATTAAATTGCAAGTGGGTTGTGGTTAATTCCAAACTCATGGAATATTTATAATAGCTCCATAAATATTAGGAGGATATGTTATAAAGAGAAATCACCATGTGAATTCCCTCGATTTAAATAGATCAAAAGATCTATGCAATTTATTTAGTTGAGGTTTTAAAAATTAAATGACATGCTAGCATGATGACATGATGCAATGCAAAATAAATAGAGCAAGCACAAATAAAAAACACACGGAGGTCACAAAAATATGGAAGTCTTCTGGATCGTCGGTCTCGGGGCGTTACAACTCTCCACCACTACAAGAGGATCTCGACCCGAGATCCAGGATGGCACCGGAGAGAAACGGAAGAGGAAGAGGAAGAGGTAAAACTAAGTTGCTTCTTCGACAAATGAGTGAAACCAAAGAACCTTGAGAGGTTGAAAAGTTGAAGGAAAAAACACAACGGAGTTGAACACAATTGAGAGCACAACGGTAGAAAATAGAAATACGGAACACCATGTGAACCTTGGAGGTTGCAAAGCTATGAATGGCGAGTACAATGGACAAGAAGGAATTGGAACCACTCTGTTTGAAACGAGATAAACAAGGATGAGAACGAAAGAATGCAGGCAGCACTCCGGTAGAAAAGAGAAGCAAAACTTGACAAAACGGGAAGAACTTGAAAAGAGGACACGACACTCCGGTTAAATGGATAAGCACGAAAATAACGTGATCTTGACAAAACGAGGTGATGGGTGAAGAGATCAACATCACAATGCCTCTGTAACGAAAGAATAGAAGCTAGACCGTTGGGATAAACGGACGGAGAAGAAAATGACAACTTTTGCCACAAGAGAACTTGGAAAGCACCCTTCCAAGAAGGTTATAACGGAGTTGTTGGAAAACCAACAACGAAATGAATAAGCTTGTAGTGGGCTTATGGAAAGCTTCTCAAAATAGAGGCGAAATTCTGCCACTACGGAAGCAAGTATATAATTGGTAACACCAACGAGATGAAAAACTTCTTCCACCAAGATGATAGAGAGATAACTTGGACCATTGATAATCACCACAATAGCAACATTCCTTAGGGAAGGCTTTAGGTGAAATATGACACAAGATTACTCCAACAAAGAGATTAATGTATTTAAAATACCTCATTCTTGACAACATGTGAATCACGAAACATGAATGGAAATTGTCAAGAATGATATAACACCATCTCAAAAGATAAGCTAGAAAGAATTGCACTTTGGAATGCAAGATGAAGAATACTTGAACTCCTCCAACAAGAATCTTGAAGAACAATTGAAGGATGAAAGGAATCCTTGACGAACCACCATGTAGAGCCTTCATGAAAAACTCCGGTAATAAAAGGATGATAAAAAGAAAGAGAAGTTGAAAACACAGGGTGAAGCCTTGCGATGATTTAGATCGAGCTTCGCGACGAGATAATGCAGAAAACATGGAACTCCAGAAAAGAAAAGATGAAGCATCTCGAACCGAGAAAAATGACATGATGAACAACTCTGGAAAGAAGAAACTAGATTACTTAGATGAAACAATAATAAGAATTACGTTATGCCTATCCTTCAGCAATTTAAATTGATGACAAGCAACGGATTTGGCATACTACTTATTCTCGTAGAAAGGATTAAAAGAGATATAGCGTAAACTTGAGAAGGTATAGATGGAACCACCGGTAGGATTTGGAAACAAAGAATGAATTGATATGATAACGAAGGAAGTGAAATCTTCAACGAACCACCGTAAGAATTGGAAAAGATAGTAGCAAGGGCACAATTCACCGGAAAGAGTTGGAAAACGAATGAAGATACTTGAGGGGATTTAGATACATGAGAACGAAGAGATCATGAACTGATTAGAGAATATTTGAATGATGCCCCGGTAAGATTTGGAGAAAAAGAGCTGAAGGCTAAGAATGAGGAATTATGACATGATGTCTTCAAAGGAAAGAAATGGAAACAACTCATGAAATGCTCCGGATGGTTGAAAAGAATTCTCAAAATCGAAAACAATTATGAGAGGATGGCATCAAGCTTGAACTACGCATCTTTGGAAGAACGGGTAAGGATTTAAGAGAAACTCTTCTTCGGTCTTCAAAGCTGAGAATGACGAGGAGAAACACCACCATGAATTGTTGAGACACTCCAGAAGGATTAGAAGAAAAAGGTTGAGCCAAAGATGAAAATAATTTGAAAGCGACCTTGGAGAAGACATGTGACTGATGAAAATTCATTCTTACGTCAAACTTCGAAAGGAATATGTGAACAGCTCCGGGAAAATTAGAAGAGTCAGGTAAGATCCTGGGAAAAGACCTGTGGGTTAGGGCCCACTCAAAAGGAAACACCATTGAACGATTTATTGAAAAGGGAGGGATTGCACCGGTTGAATTAAATGGCCTGAATGAGATAACAACCTCGAAATAATTTGAACGGATTGAGAATGGAAACACAAGTCTTATGAGATTTCTTCAGCACTCCAGAACAAATGAATAGAGAGAAGTGAAAGATTAAGAGGTGCACTGGCATGAGAAAGCATTTGACATGAGTAAAAGAATATGATCAACAACTGAAAGCTTGAATTGGATCCACCGGAGAAGAAAAGAGAACGGAGGATGATGAACCTAAAACTCCTGGCCGACTTCATGATAATCACCAGGTAAGAACATTGATTGGAAAAAAATTGAAGAGACTTCACATGATAAAATGGATAGTTGACTTGATATCTCTGAGTCCTTGAAGAAAAAGGGGTGGGAGGGTGGGTAAACGAAGGCAACTTGCGGAAGATGGAATGAATACCGTTGAGAAAACTTAGAATTGATCTTGCGGATGTTGAAATGATCGGATCCACTTGAAGAGAAGCACGCCGGTGGGAAAAGAATTAACATGACAACCTCAATGATCAAGAAGGATAAGTTGTAACATCCCAAAATTCTAAATTTTGGAATGTTATAAACACATAGATAGTTTTGATTGATTGTTTGATTAATTGACTGAAAGTGAGTGAATTCGAAACTTTTTGAAAGTTAAATGAGAGGGAATAAAAGGACTTTCCCAAACTTTAATTTTGCTTTTATGATCTTCAGGAATTCAAATTCTTTTCATCACAAAACCTGGAGAGAAAATGACATGACTTCTTCCATTTATTTAAATGACAAGGGGTGTTGAAAATATTTGAATTTTATTTGAGAATATTTCCAATTCTGAAACTTTATGCAACTCAATGATTTTCAAGAGTGAAGATAAAATGACTTCTTCAAAACATATGAAATATGAGTTGGGAGTTTCAAAGAAATTTAAAATTCAAAGTTCTTTTAAATTTATTTTCAATTTGGAGTTATTTGAGTTTTAGTTCAAATTATTTTTCTCAAAAATAAAATATATGGAAAATAGGGTAACATGATTCCCTACATCGAAAAAATGGAGAGAAATAAATTTGAATTAATTTTGGTATTTTTAAAATGATTTTCATGGATTTTATTAGGTCGAAACACTCTTTGCTTTATTTGAATTTGTGTGAATTTTATTTAATACTATAGAAATGTCCATGTTGTAGGAAATCTTTTTCTGAAAATTTTGATATATTATATGCCTATATAAAAGTTTTAATTATTTTTTTGTTCTGAGAAATTTTGTTTAAAAACGCTTGAGCAGTGCCAGTCAAGCCCAACACTCTCTCTCTCTCTCTCTCTCTCGGCGGCCCAGCCAACCGCCAGAGCCACAGCCCAGTGTGGCCCATCCGCCCACGTCGCCCGTCGCCCTCGTCCCAGAAGCGGGACTCCGCTCGAGTCTCGCCGCCGCCGTCTGAGTCCCGTGAGCACGCCTCCTGTGCCCCCTTCCTCACGCCACCTCCTCCCCGGCCCCCTTAAATACCGGGCCCCGACGCCCCGTTTCCCCCTCTCTCCCCTCCTCTCGCAGATCGCCGCCGCCGCCGCCCGGAGGCCGCAGCCGCCGCCCTCGTCGCCGTCAACCGCCGCCGACGCCACCACCGCAACCGCCGCTCCGCCGCCTCCCGTGCTCCTCCTGCCTTCCCGACGCCGAGCCACTGCCCCTAGTTCGCGGAGTTCGCTCCGCCTCGCCGAGATGTAACTCATGGAAACCGCCGCCCGTCGATCTTTTCACTAAGCCGGTAAAACCGCAAAAAAACCCTCCCGGTTTTTCTTTAGTACGGTTTTTCTGTTAAGATCGGTTTTATTTTTTTAGTTAGATTAATTAGTGGGCGTTCGTCCGTTAGTATTCGGTAGCGAACGATTTTCACGGTTTATCGTTCGGTAGCGAACTTCGCTATTTAGATTTTTCTTTTATTTTTATTCCGGCTAGGGACCTATTCGTGATAATTTTCTTCACAAATTAGTCCCCAATTTTCAAACAACCATAACTTTTTACTCGTTAGTCCAAATCCAACGAAACCAGCGCTCACTTCTTCGTTATGATCCCCTCTATCCAGTAGTCCAACTCAAACATGTTTTGAAAGTTTAAAGTTTGAATTAGATCGGATTTGAATTTGAACTTCGTTTGATCATAACTTGAGTTTCGTAACTCCGATTTAGTTGATTCTTTTTGCACATTAAGGCTCTTGACCTAAACTTTCTGATAAGGCCAAATTAACATAATTTTGGTACTGTTAGAAATTGTTTTATGTTGCAAGAGCTATTTGCTTGGTTTTGATGTTTTCCGAATTGTTTTCTTCGATCTTTCCGATCTTTTGAGTGATTGCTTATGTGTGGTTACTATTGCTTGATTACGATAGATTGACCGGAGTGTGACGAGTAGATCTATCAAGAGTTTTGAGTGCGAATCATCTTCATCAACTTTGCAGGCAAGTAACACTTGATCATACCTCTTCTACCACCCAGTTTTTATGCATTAGATCAATCCTCGAACACTTGCATGATTAGGATCTAATTAAATTGTGGGATGGGAAGTTGTTGAGGTAGTACCTATTACTGTTTACTTATGAAACCTTTGGGAGTTACTTCTCGTTTGCTTATTATGCCATGCTATGCTAGTAGACGTGGTTTGGGTGAGTGTATTCCATGACGGATGTGAGATTGTTAAATTAATGGTTTATTTAAGGTGGCAACTTAAACACACATCTGGGTGGATTGAGGCACTGGTTTCCATCAGACTTACTGTTTTTCTTGGACCGCCACCCAGTGCTCAAAGGGATCATAAGATCATTCATGCTAGTAACTTCCGTGTGCAGCCACAAGCCATTATGGGCTCGCATAGTTGATTAAGTCGTGTGAACTCTTACAGTGGTAGACTAGCAGATGTAGGGGTTGTAGGTGGTACGGTCTACCCATCGTATGGTGCATATGCTTCTGAAAGACTATGTCTCGGTCATCCGTCTCTCAAACACCATGTAGTGCGAGAAACCAAACGGAGGCGATCGAGTCTTGTGGGGAAAAGTCATGAAACCTCTGCAGAGTGTACAAACTAATCATGATTAGCCGTGTCCCGGTTATGGACATCTTGAGTATCTAGTACTTGAATATCATGTGAATCTCAACATGTTACTCTAATTTAATATTGTTGGGTTTGTTAAGGATTACTTTTAATTGGGATTGAGGATGCTGTCAACCATTCTCAATGTTTAACAACCACCGTGATAGTTAATTAAATTTATTCCTTTGCGAGAGGGAAAAAGCGGCTTTATGCAAAACGCAACCAGAGAGCTTTTTTCCACCAGCCACCTATGCATGTAGTACAGGCTTATCATTCATTATTCTCTATGTGTTACATTGCCAAATATTCCATGTGTTGACCCATTTTCGGCTGCAACTTTTCATGTTGCGAGACTTCTCAGACGACGAGTAAGTGATACGTTAGGGTTATGATTTCCTATACTCAACTTTGCCGTTGGTGTTGATGGGAATCCACAACCTTGTTGCTTCCGCTATATTTGGATTGAGGTAATAGTATTTACGTTATTTATACATGTGATTTACCTCTGTTATAAATCCTTCGAGTACTTGTGTGTCAAAGATACCGATCCGAGGATGACACCTAAGCACGAGACTTGATCCATTCGGTCGGTCGCTACAAGATGGTATCGAGCACATGTTGACCGTGGGGACGTGACCCTAGAAAACTGGCAAGCCCATAGGAAAGATTTTTCTCTACAATTTCATTTTCAAAAAGATCTTTTACCTCTCTCCTCTTCCGAGCTTATTCAAATATTCCCTTTTAGTGAGACCATACCCCTTTTCCCCCTTTTGACCACGAAGATTCGTCTGATGATGAGACCACTCCAAGGAGATAAGATATTGGACAACTAAGACCATTTGAAATGAAGAGGATTCTACCGTGTAAATGGAAACTACAACTGTTGAAGACCCCGAAGACTATGAGATTTTGAAGGCTCTGAAGAATTCCCGGATTTGTATGACCTAGGAAGGCTACGCTTATGGAACTTGGTAGACTATGGAAGTTATCAATAACCGAGATCAGGGTGTATTGGAGTAAGACCGGAACATGGAGAGCATTAGAACTCAAAGTTTTTGCCAAGGAAACCCTAAGGCAGGAGATATCAATTATGGAATGAAGCTCATGGCAGTAACATGGGCATAGACACGGCTGACCATGGTATTATTGCTTATGCTATTGTCACCGTCATGAAGTTAAGTATGCGAGATACATGGAAGGATGGATGGTAGAAGGCTGATGGAGCATCTGTCGACAAAAGATGCGATTTAAATCTTAGCTGGTGTATCACCGGGATCTGGAGTGTTACATCGGGAAGTTAAGATGGACCTACAAGAAGCAATATTTTGACAAGAAGGCAATTGGTGAAGAACTCAGAACCGAAAACTGAAAGTAGACAAGCTAAGGAGCAAAACACGAGACATCAAAGATTTGTCGAGGCCAAGCGCAGAGGATCATCGTTCATATCAAGGTTGATGAAACCGAAGTTTGGAATGCAACTCGGAAATATTAAAGGACGTCGCGAGAGACTTCGCGTCAACAGAGATGATTTGACAAAAGAACTTGAGAAGGACAAGCATGATCGGAAGAAGCCATCGGAGACATGAACAAGACTTGAAGAGTTTGATGTCTTTGAGATCTATTGACCATTAGAAGACCAAACCCCTGTTACATACTTACGTTAGATGCGACGGTTGTGAGCTGTCATTTGTTTGATGTTTTTCCGACAGCCACAATAAAATCTGTCTTTTCAAAACAATTGATTGCATTGTGTGTATCCCTCCCTGTCTATCTCTCTTATCTCACCCCAAAACCCTTGGACCCAATAGATGATGAATGGAGAAGAGCTTATATCTTCTGGATCGATGAGTCAATTGGAGACAGACCGATGGATTCAGAACATGGAGGATCACATGGAGAATAACCCTATAGCCGGAAAGAATATGGCCCAACATGCTCTTCAATGCTTTGAAAGAGGTGCTGCTACTTGGTGGAGGATGTACTAAACCATCAATGGATGGCAGGAGTAACCACTTGGAAAGAAATTATGTTGACTTTGTCAAAGTCAAGGTTTGTGCCCCACAAGTTGAAGCCTTATGGAAAGGATATGAAGAAACCTTGTGCATAGAAGCTTTGTGGAGAAATAGGACACAACCATAAAGAAAACAAGGATGAATACCTCATAAGCAGAGGATTACCAAAGGAGTTAGCCGAGGATCTCAGGGAACTTCGGTTGGAGATTGTTCCCAAGGGTTTTGTTGCAGCAATGGAAGTTCAGTCTACATTGTTGGGAAAGATCCGTGAAGCTCAGAAGGATGACAAAGAGATTGCTGAGGTAAAAGAGAGGATGAGCAAAGGAAAGTCCAAAGGTTTTCATAAGGATGAGCAAAGGAAAGTCCAAAGGTTTTCATAAGGATGAGCACGACACCTTATGGTTGAGGATAGTGTATATATGTGCCCAATAATGCAAAGATCAGGAAGTTAATACTTCAGGAGGCTCATGACTCACCATACTCGATTCGCCCTGGAAACACCAAGATGTATTTGGATTTGAAGGAGTGTTTCTGCTGGACTGGTATGAAGAAGGATATTGCGGAGTATGTAGTCGTAAGTTATGTATGCCAGAGAAAGTAAAAGCAGAGCATCACAAGCCAACAGGATTATTGCAGCCTATGCCGATACCCGAATGGAAGTAGGATAAGCTTGGCATGGATTTCATTTCCGGATTTCCCAGAACCCGATTGGGATAAGATTCTATCTGGGTAGTAGTTGATTCGCTTGACCAAAGTGGCTCACTTTATCACAGTGAAAACCACCTATACAGGTGCAAAGTTGGCTAGGATATATTTGACCAGGATTGTATGTCTGCATGGAGTTCCGAGGACCATCGTAGAGGAACACAGTTTACCTCAAAGTTTTGGAATCAGCTGCACCAGACTTTGGGTACTAGGCCGAGTTCAAGACAGACCTTTCATCCATGACGATGGATAAATCAAGAGAGTCAATCAGATTTTGGAGGACATGTTGAGAGCGTGTGCGCTAGTTTATGGATCTAGTAGTGATGATAATATACCTTACACGGAGTTCTCATACAACAATGTTACCCAGCCGGTTTGAAGATGACCTTTTTGAAGCTTTGTATGGGAGAAGGAGCCAGATACCATTAATGTGGGATGAAGTTGGAGACCTATCAGTTGTTTGGAATCAAATGTGATCAAGGATTCAGAAAAGAATGTTAAGTCGATCGAGATAGACTGAAGGTAGCTCAGTCCAGGCAGAAGAGTTATGCATACTCAAAAAACCGCAAGGAGGTAGTCTATGAAATTGGAGATAGAGCATGTCTTCATGTGTCCCCTCTGCGAGAAGTTAAACGATTTGGAGTTAAGGGAAAGTTAGCCCCAAGATTTGTAGGACCATACCGAGTTTGGAACGTATGGGAGAATTAGCTAACAAGTTGGAGTCACCCGAAGGACTGTCAGGAGTTCATGATGTGTTTCATGTTTCCCAGTTGAAGAAGTGCCATGCAAAGATGGCCAATATTCCCCTGTAAGGACGCTTGACCCTGGAAAGGATAATGATGTTCCACGAAGTGGAGTATGGACTCATAAGTACAAGTTTTTATCTCGGTATGTGGGATATCCCACGAGGATGAAGAGATGAATTACTATTGGATATAAAGGAGGTATGATGTTGGAAATATGGATCAATGGAAATTCCATGATGAGTCTGAGTAATCATGTCCTAGTTTGGTGCCAACAGAAGGAAGAAAGACATTACAATTGGATGGATTTTAAGTATGCTAGGAAGCTGGAAGTTGAATGTTGGAATAACGATCAGTTGCCCGCGATGATGAGTTCAAGGTTTACAAGTGATGAGATGGGCCATAACCCACAGGCCCCAAGACCTGCCAAGAAGCAAGAACTCTCTTGCTAAAGGAGAAACTCTGGAAGAAGTGGATATGCCTTTATCAACCGACGATCTTATAGGAGTTTACGCAAAACCTGAGAGTGTTAAGGAACGATAGATGTTTGTTTGGCTTGCAGAAACAATGGATTTTCCGAACTTGGTTCGTCGACAAGAGAAATTCTGCCATGCTTGTGAGAATGACCGAGTGTTAGAATGCGAGATTCGCTAAACCATGTACAAGGTAATGATTTGGGTGCGGGATGGATTGATCACCATACCGACTTACTCTTATTATTCGCTTTGCTATATGAGATGGTAAATCTGAGTGACTTACCCATAGTAGAGAGACGACGATCAAAACCTTGTTCAAAACCTTAGAATGGTATAGGTATTTTTCCCTTGTACACGGCAGTTGTTGCCAATCGTAGGATATACGGTGAGGTTCAACCCAGACCCGTTTCCTGCAGGACAAACCATAAATTGTTGACCACCATGAGATATCGATAGCTGATTAGTATGGCGCCAGACCCGACAGCTATGAAGACCCAGTCTCGGAGCAACCTTACCAAGATGAAAGGACAGAAGAATTGCGGTAAATGTTATGCCACTGCCAAAAGAGCCCAGAGAAGTAATTATCCAGAGGATCTGAGAAGAACGACACTGCCAACAATAAGGATGGAGTATATGAGTTTTGATGGAACCGTAACAATGCTTCTAAGGGTGGTAGCACCCGAGACCCCCTGTGATGATCGTTGGATTTTTGAGAAGACCCCAAACCCTAACCTATTTCTTGCTAGCCTCTCCGAATCTCGAGGACGAGATTGATTTTAAGGGTGGTAGGTTTGTAACATCCCAAAATTCTAAATTTTGGAATGTTATAAACACATAGATAGTTTAGATTGATTGTTTGATTGATTGACTGAAAGTGAGTGAATTCGAAACTTTTTGAAAGTTAAATGAGAGGGAATAAAAGGACTTTCCCAAACTTTCATTTTGCTTTTATGATCTTCGGGAATTCAAATTCTTTTCATCACAAAAATCTGGAGAGAAGATGACATGACTTCTTCCATTTATTTAAATGACAAGGGGTGTTGAAAATATTTGAATTTTATTTGAGAATATTTCCAATTCTGGAACTTTATGCAACTCAATGATTTTCAAGGGTGAAGATAAAATGACTTCTTCAAAACATATGAAATATGTGTTGGGAGTTTCAAAGAAATTTAAAATTCAAAGTTCTTTTGAATTTATTTTCAATTGGAGTTATTTGAGTTTTAATTCAAATTATTTTCTCCAAAAATAAAATATATGGAAAATAGGATAACATGATTCCCTACATCGAAAAAATGGAGAGAAATAAATTTGAATTAATTTTGGTATTTTAAAATGATTTTCAATTGGATTTTATTAGGTCGAAACACTCTTTGCTTTATTTGAATTTGTGTGAATTTATTTAATACTATAGAAATGTCCATGTTGTAGGAAATCTTTTTCTGAAAATTTTGATATATTATATGCCTATATAAAAGTTTTAGTTATTTTTTTTGTTCTGAGAAATTTTGTTTAAAGAAAACGCTTCGAACAGTGCCAGGCCGAAGCCCAACACTGCTCTCTCTCTCTCCCTCTCTCTCTCTCTTTGGGCCGGCCCTGCCAACCAGCCAAGCCACAGCCCAGCCGTGGCCCATCCGCCCACGCCGCCTCGCCCTCGTCCCGGCGGGACTCCGCTCGGAGTCCGCCGCCGCCGTCTGAAGTCTCGGTTGGGCACGCCTCCCGTGCCCCTTCCTCACGCCACCTCCTCCCGGCCCCTTAAATACCCCGGCCCCGTTCCCCTGCTCTCTCCTCCTCTCGCAGATCGCCGCCGCCGCCGACGAGATCCGCCGCCGCCGCCAGGCCGCAGCCGCCGCCCTCGTCGCCGTCAACCGCCACGACGCCACCACCGCAACCGCCGCTCCACGCCGCCCTCCTCATGCTCCTCCTGCCTTCCCGACGCCGAGCCACCGCCCCTAGTTCACGGAGTTCGCTCCGCCTCGCCGAGATGTAACTCACTTGAAAACCGCCGCCCGTCGGTCTTTTTTTCACTAAGCCGGTAAAACTGCATAAAAACCCTCCTCGGTTTTTCTTTAGTACGGTTTTTCTGTTAAGATCGGTTTTATTTTTTAGTTAGATTAATTAGTGGACGTCAAATCGTTAGTATTCGATAGCGAACGATTTTCACGGTTTAGCGTTCGATGCTTAACGTTAGCTATTTAGATTTTTCTTTTATTTTATTCCGCCAGGACCTATTCGTGATAATTTTCTTCACAGATTAGTCCCCAATTTTCAAACGACCATAACTTTTTACTCGTTAGTCCAAATCCAACGAAACCAACGCTCACTTCTTCGTTATGATCCCCTCTATCCAGTAATCCAACTCAAACATGTTTTGAAAGTATAAAATTTCAATTAGATCGGATTTGAATTTGAACTTCGTTTGATCATAACTTGAGTTTCGTAACTCTGATTTAGTTGATTCTTTTTGCACATTAAAGCTCTTGACCTAAACTTTCTGATAAGGCCAAATTCACATAATTTTGGTACTGTTAGAAATTGTTTTATGTTGCAAGAGTTATTTGCTTGGTTTTGATGTTTTCCGAATTGTTTTCTTCGATCTTTCCGATCTTTTGAGTGATTGCTTATGTGTGGTTACTATTGCTTGATTACGATAGATTGACCGGAGTGTGACGAGTAGATCTATCAAGAGTTTTGAGTGCGAATCATCTTCATCAACTTTGCAGGCAAGTAACACTTGATCATACCTCTTCTACCACCCAGTTTTATGCATTAGATCAATCCTCGAACACTTGCATGATTAGGATCTAATTAAATTGTGGGATGGGAAGTAGTTGAGGTAGTACCTATTACATGTTTTACTTATGAAACCTTTGGGAGTTACTTCTACGTTTGCTTATTATGCCATGCTATGCTAGTAGACGTGGTTTGGGTGAGTGTATTCCATGACAAATGTGAGATTGTTAAATTAATGGTCTATTTAAGGTGGCAACTTAAACACACATCTGGGTGGATTGAGGCACTGGTTTACATCAGACTTGCTGTTTTTCTTGGACCGCCACCCGTGCTCAAAGGGATCATAAGATCATTCATGCTAGTAACTTCCGTGTGCAGCCACAAGCCATTATGGGCTCTGGCATAGTTGATTAAGTCGTGTGAACTCTTACAGTGGTAGACTAGCAGATGTAGGGGTTGTAGGTGGTACGGTCTACCCATCGTAAGGTGCAAACGCTTCTGAAAGACTATGTCTCGGTCATCCGTCTCTCAAACACCATGTAGTGCGAGAAACCAAACGGAGGCGATCGACGATTCTTGTGGGGAAAAGTGTGCAAACCTCTGCAGAGTGTACAAACTAATCATGATTAGCCGTGTCCCCGGTTATGGACATCTTGAGTATCTAGTACTTGAATATCATGTGAACCTCAACATGTTACTCTAATTTAATATTGTCGGGTTTGTTAAGGATTACTTTTAATTGGGATTGAGGATGCTGTCAACCATTCTCAATGTTTAACAACCACCGTGATAGTTAATTAAATTTATTCCTTTGTAGTAGGGAAAAACCGGCTTTATGCAAAATCAGAATCAGAGAGCTTTTTCCACCAGCCACCTATGCATGTAGTACAGGCTTATCATTCATTATTCTCTCAGATGTTACATTGCCAAGATATTCCATGTGTCAACCCGTTTCGGGCTGCAACTTTTCATGTTGCGACTTCTCAGACGACGAGTAAGTGATACGTTAGATTTACAATTTCCTATACTCAACTTTGCCGTTGGTGTTGATGGGAATCCACAACCTTGTTGCTTCCGCTATATTTGGATTGAGGTAATAGTATTTACGTTATTTATACATGTGATTTACCTCTGTTATAAATCCTTCGAGTACTGTGTGTGTCAGCATACCGATCCAGGGATGACACCTAAGCACAGAGACTTGATCCATTCGGGTCGGGTCGCTACAAGATGGTATCAGAGCACATGTTGACTGTAGGACGTGACCCTAGAAAACTGGCAAGCCCATAGGAAAGATTTTTCTCTACAATTTCATTTTCAAAAAGATCTTTTACCTCTGTCCTCTTCTGAGCTTATTCAAAATATTCCCTTTTAGTGAGACCATACCCTTTTCCCCTTTTGACCGTGAAGATTAAATCGATGATGAGACCACTCCAAGGAGACAAGATATTGGACAACTAAGACCATTTCAAATGAAGAGGATTCTACCGTGTAAATGGAAACTACAACTGTTGAAGACTCCGAAGACTATGAGATTTTGAAGGCTCTGAAGAATTCCCGGATTTGTATGACCTAGGAAGGCTGCGCTTATGGAACTTGGTAGACTATGGAAGTTATCAATAACCGAGATCAGGGTGTATTGGAGTAAGACCGGAACATGGAGAGCATTAGAACTCAAAGTTTTTGCCAAGGAAACCCTAAGGCAGGAGATATCAATTATGGAATGAAGCTCATGGCAGTAACATGGGCATAGACACAGCTGACCATGGTATTATTGCTTATGCTATTGTCACCGTGCAAAGTTAAGTATGCAGATACATGGAAGGATGGATGGTAGAAGGTTGATGGAGCATCTGTCAGCAAAAGATGCAGTTTTAAATCTTAGCTGGTGTATCACCAGGATCTGGAGTGTTACATCAGGAAGTTAAGATGGACCTACAAGAAGCAATATTTTGACAAGAAGGCAATTGGTGAAGAACTCAGGAACCGAAAACTGAAAGTAGACAAGCTGAGGAGCAAAACCTGGAGACATCAAAGATTTGTCAGGAACTGAAGCGCAGTAGGATCATCGTTCATATCAAGGTTGATGAAACCAGAAGTTTGGAATGCAACTCCGGAAATATTAAAGGACGTCGCGAGAGACTTCGCGTCAACAGAGATGATTTGACAAAAGAACTTGAGAAGGACAAGCATGATCGGAAGAAGCCATCGGAGACATGAACAAGACTTGAAGAGTTTGATGTCTTTGAGATCTATTGACCATTAGAAGACCAAACCCCTGTTACATACTTACGTTAGATGCGACGGTTGTGAGCTGTCATTTGTTTGATGTTTTTCCGACAGCCACAATAAAATCTGTCTTTTCAAAACAATTGATTGCATTGTGTGTATCCCTCCCTGTCTATCTCTCTTATCTCACCCCAAAACCCTTGGACCCAATAGATGATGAATGGAGAAGAGCTTATATCTTACGGATCGATGAGTCAATTGGAGATGTACCGATGGATTCGAACATGGAGGATCACATGGAGAATAACCCTATAGCCGGAAAGAATATGGCCCAAATGCTCTTCAATGCTTTGAAAGAGGTGCTGCTACTTGGTGGAGGATGTACTAAACCATCAATGGATGGCAGGAGTAACCACTTGAAAGAAATTATGTTGACTTTGTCAAAGTCAAGGTTTGTGCCCCACAAGTTGAAGCCTTATGGAAAGGATATGAAGAAACCTTGTGCATAGAAGCTTTGTGGAGAAATAGGACACAACCATAAAGAAAACAAGGATGAATACCTCATAAGCAGAGGATTACCAAAGGAGTTAGCCGAGGATCTCAGGGAACTTCGGTTGGAGATTGTTCCCAAGGGTTTTGTTGCAGCAATGGAAGTTCAGTCTACATTGTTGGGAAAGATCCGTGAAGCTCAGAAGGATGACAAAGAGATTGCTGAGTTAAAAGAGAGGATGAGCAAAGGAAAGTCCAAAGGTTTTCATAAGGATGAGCAAAGGAAAGTCCAAAGGTTTTCATAAGGATGAGCACGACACCTTATGGTTGAGGATAGTGTATATATGTGCCCAATAATGCAAAGATCAGGAAGTTAATACTTCAGGAGGCTCATGACTCACCATACTCGATTCGCCCTGGAAACACCAAGATGTATTTGGATTTGAAGGAGTGTTTCTGCTGGACTGGTATGAAGAAGGATATTGCGGAGTATGTAGTCGTAAGTTATGTATGCCAGAGAAAGTAAAAGCAGAGCATCACAAGCCAGCAGGATTATTGCAGCCTATGCCGATACCCGAATGGAAGTAGGATAAGCTTGGCATGGATTTCATTTCCGGATTTCCCAGAACCCGATTGGGATATGATTCTATCTGGGTAGTAGTTGATTCGCTTGACCAAAGTGGCTCACTTTATCATAGTGAAAACCACCTATACAGGTGCAAAGTTGGCCAGGATATATTTGACCAGGATTGTATGTCTGCATGGAGTTCCGAGGACCATCGTAGAGGAATACAGTTTACCTCAAAGTTTTGGAATCAGCTGCACCAGACTTCGGGTACTAGGCTAGAGTTCAGCACAGCCTTTCATCCGTAGACAGATGGATAAATCAAGAGAGTCAATCAGATTTCGGAGGACATGTTGAGAGCGTGTGCGCTAGATTATGGATCTAGTAGTGATGATAATCTACCTTACACGGAGTTCTCATACAACAATGTTACCCAGCCGGTTTGAAGATGACCTTTTTGAAGCTTTGTATGGGAGAAGGAGCCAGATACCATTGATGTGGGATGAAGTTGGAGACCTATCAGTTGTTTGGAATCAAATGTGATCAAGGATTCAGAAAAGAATGTTAAGTCGATCGAGATAGACTGAAGGTAGCTCAGTCCAGGCAGAAGAGTTATGCATACTCAAAAAACCGCAAGGAGGTAGTCTATGAAATTGGAGACAGAGCATGTCTTCATGTGTCCCCTCTACGAGGAGTTAAATGATTTGGAGTTAAGGGAAAGTTAGCCCCAAGATTTGTAGGACCATACTGAGTTTGGAACGTATGGGAGAATTAGCTAACAAGTTGGAGTCACCCGAAGGACTGTCAGGAGTTCATGATGTGTTTCATGTTTCCCAGTTGAAGAAGTGCCATGCAAAGATGGCCAATATTCCCCTGTAAGGACGCTTGACCCTGGAAAGGATAATGATGTTCCACGAAGTGGAGTATGGACTTCATAAGTACAAGTTTTTATCTCGGTATGTGGGATATCCCACGAGGATGAAGAGATGAATTACTATTGGATATAAAGGAGGTATGATGTTGGAAATATGGATCAATGGAAATTCCATGATGAATCTGAGTAATCATGTCCTAGTTTGGTGCCAACAGAAGGAAGAAAGACATTACAATTGGATGGATTTTAAATATGCTAGGAAGCTGGAAGTTGAATGTTGGAATAACGATCAGTTGCCCGCGATGATGAGTTCAAGGTTTACAAGTGATGAGATGGGCCATAACCCACAGGCCCCAGGACCTGCCAAGAAGCAAGCACTCTCTTGCTAAAGGAGAAACTCTGGAAGAAGAGGATATGCCTTTATCAACCGACGATCTTATAGGAGTTTACGCAAAACCTGAGAGTGTTAAGGAACGATAGATGTTTGTTTGGCTTGCAGAAACAATGGATTTTCCGAACTTGGTTCGTTAACAAGAGAAATTCTGCCATGCTTGTGAGAATGACCGAGTGTTAGAATGCGAGATTCGTTAAACCATGTACAATGTAATGATTTGGGTGCAGGATGGATTGATCACCATACCGACTTACTCTTATTATTCGCTTTGCTATATGAGATGGTAAATCTGAGTGACTTACCCATAGTAGAGAGACGACGATCAAAACCTTGTTCAAAACCTTAGAATGGTATAGGTATTTTTCCCTTGTACACGGCAGTTGTTGCCAATCGTAGGATATACGGTGAGGTTCAACCCAGACCCGTTTCCTGCAGGACAAACCATAAATTGTTGACCACCATGAGATATCGATAGCTGATTAGTATGGCGCCAGACCCGACAGCTATGAAGACCCAGTCTCGGAGCAACCTTACCAAGATGAAAGGACAGAAGAATTGCGGTAAATGTTATGCCACTGCGAAAAGAGCCCAGAGAAGTAATTATCCAGAGGATCTGAGAAGAACGACACTGCCAACAATAAGGATGGAGTATATGAGTTTTGATGGAACCGTAACAATGCTTCTAAGGGTGGTAGCACCCGAGACCCCCTGTGATGATCGTCGGATTTTTGAGAAGACCCCAAACCCTAACCTATTTCTTGCTAGCCTCTCCGAATCTCGAGGACGAGATTGATTTTAAGGGTGGTAGGTTTGTAACATCCCAAAATTCTAAATTTTGGAATGTTATAAACACATAGATAGTTTAGATTGATTGTTTGATTGATTGACTGAAAGTGAGTGAATTCGAAACTTTTTGAAAGTTAAATGAGAGGGAATAAAAGGACTTTCCCAAACTTTCATTTTGCTTTTATGATCTTGGGGAATTCAAATTCTTTTCATCACAAAACCTTGGAGAGAAGATGACATGACTTCTTCCATTTATTTAAATGACAAGGGGTGTTGAAAATATTTGAATTTTATTTGAGAATATTTCCAATTCTGAAACTTTATGCAACTCAATGATTTTCAAGAGTGAAGATAAAATGACTTCTTCAAAACATATGAAATATGAGTTGGGAGTTTCAAAGAAATTTAAAATTCAAAGTTCTTTTGAATTTATTTTCAATTCGAGTTATTTGAGTTTTAATTCAAATTATTTTCTCCAAAAATAAAATATATGGAAAATAGGGTAACATGATTCCCTACATCGTAAAAATGGAGAGAAATAAATTTGAATTAATTTTGGTATTTTAAAATGATTTTCATGGATTTTATTAGGTCAGAAACACTCTTTGCTTTATTTGAATTTGTGTGAATTTTATTTAATACTATAGAAATGTCCATGTTGTAGGAAATCTTTTTCTGAAAATTTTGATATATTATATGCCTATATAAAAGTTTTAATTATTTTTTTTGTTCTGAGAAATTTTGTTTAAAAAAACGCTTCGAACAGTGCCAGGCCGAAGCCCAACACTGCTCTCTCTCTCTCTCCCTCTCTCTCTCTCTCTCTCTGGGCCGGCCCAGCCAACCGGCCAGGCCACAGCCCAGCCGTGGCCCATCCGGCCCACGTCGCCCATCGCCCTCGTCCCCGAGCGAGACTCCGCTCGGGAGTCCGCCGCCGCCGCCGTCCTAGTCCCGGCCGGGCACGCCTCCCCGTGCCCCCTTCCTCACGCCACCTCCTCCCGGCCCCCTTAAATACCGGGCCCCGACGCCTGCTTCTCTCTCTCTCCTCTCGCAGATCGCCGCCGCCCGCTCGAGATCCGCCGCCCGAGGCCGCAGCCGCCGCGCTCGTCGCCAAACAACCGCCGACGGCACCACCGCAACCGCCGCTCCACGCCGCCTCCCCGTGCTCCTCGCTGCCTTCCCGACGCCGAGCCACCGCCCCTAGTTCACGGAGTTCGCTCCGCCTCGCGAGATGTAACTTCGCGAAAACGCCGCCCGTCGGTCTTTTTCACTAAGCCGGTAAACCGCGCAAAAACCCTCCCGTTTTTCTTTAGTACGGTTTTTCCGTTAAGATCGGTTTTTAGTTAGATTAATTAGTGGACGTTAAATGCATTAGTATTCGATAGCTTAACGATTTTCACGGTTTAGCGTTCGGTAGCGAACGTTCGCTATTTAGATTTTTCTTTTATTTTTATTCCGGCCAGGGACCTATTCGTGATAATTTTCTTCACAGATTAGTCCCCAATTTTCAAACGACCATAACTTTTTACTAGTTAGTCCAAATCCAACGAAACCAACGCTCACTTCTTCGTTATGATCCCCTCTATCCAGTAATCCAACTCAAACATGTTTTGAAAGTTTAAAATTTGAATTAGATCGGATTTGAATTTGAACTTCGTTTGATCATAACTTGAGTTTCGTAACTCCGATTTAGTTGATTCTTTTTGCACATTAAAGCTCTTGACCTAAACTTTCTGATAAGGCCAAATTCACATAATTTTGGTACTGTTAGAAATTGTTTTATGTTACAAGAGTTATTTGCTTGGTTTTGATGTTTTCCGAATTGTTTTCTTCGATCTTTCCGATCTTTTGAGTGATTGCTTATGTGTGGTTACTATTGCTTGATTACGATAGATTGACCGGAGTGTGACAAGTAGATCTATCAAGAGTTTTGAGTGCGAATCATCTTCATCAACTTTGCAGGCAAGTAACACTTGATCATACCTCTTCTACCACCCAGTTTTTATGCATTAGATCAATCCTCGAACACTTGCATGATTAGGATCAAATTAAATTGTGGGATGGGAAGTAGTTGAGGTAGTACCTATTACCTGTTTTACTTATGAAACCTTTGGGAGTTACTTCTATGTTTGCTTATTATGCCATGCTATGCTAGTAGACGTGGTTTGGCTGAGTGTATTCCATGACAGATGTGAGATTGTTAAATTAATGGTCTATTTAAGGTGGCAACTTAAACACACATCCGGGTGGATTGAGGCACTGGTTTCAATCAGACTTGCCTGTTTTTCTTCGGACCGCCACCCAGTGCTCAAAGGGATCATAAGATCATTCATGATAGTAACTTCCGTGTGCAGCCACAAGCCATTATGGGCTCGCATAGTTGATTAAGTCGTGTGAACTCTTACGGTGGTAGACTAGCGATGTAGGGGTTGTAGGTGGTACGGTCTACCCATCGTAAGGTGCAAACGCTTCGAAAGACTATGTCTCGGTCATCCGCTCTCAAACACCATGTAGTGCGAGAAACCAAACGGAGGCGATCGAGTCTTGTGGGGAAAAGTCGCAAACCTCTGCAGAGTGTACAAACTAATCATGATTAGCCGTGTCCCCGGTTATGGACATCTTGAGTATCTAGTACTTGAATATCATGTGAATCTCAACATGTTACTCTAATTTAATATTGTTGGATTTGTTAAGGATTACTTTTAATTGGGATTGAGGATGCTGTCAACCATTCTCAATGTTTAACAACCACGGTGATAGTTAATTAAATTTATTCCTTTGCAAGAGGGAAAAACGGCTTTATGCAAAATCAGTAATCAGAGAGCTTTTTCCACCAGCCACCTATGCATGTAGTACAGGCTTATCATTCATTATTCTCTATGTGTTACATTGCCAAGATATTCCATGTGTCGACCCGTTTTGGCTGCAACTTTTCATGTTGCGACTTCTCGAACGACAGTAAGTGATACGTTAGGGTTACGATTTCCTATACTCAACTTTGTCATTGGTGTTGATGGGAATCCACAACCGTGTTGCTTCTGCTATATTTGGATTGAGGTAATAGTATTTACGTTATTTATACATGTGATTTACCTCTGTTATAAATCCTTCGAGTACTATGTGTGTCAGCATACCGATCAAGGGATGACACCTAAGGACAGAGACTTGATCCATTCGGGTCGGGTCGCTACATAAGTATTCACATAGCAATATGAGAACACCGTTTATGAAAGGTATGGATTCAACATTTGACTTCGAAGCAACTCGAATACCACAAATAAAACAAAACAAAGGATTTGGCTTGCAGAATAGGTCGAAAACAAACATATGATAGAGATTTCGTCCGAAGTTTTCGTGGTGGGGCCCACATAGGCTCGATCGTACAACACCACCATGTACAAGGCAGTGCACATGACATACGAAGCGTCCCCGAACCAGCATGGCCAAGGGTTCTTTAAGACACAACGAGACCACTGTAAAAACGACCGTGGATAGGCGGACCACTAGACGTCGAATCCCTATCTCATATCATGCATCTGTCGGAAAGAAAAAAAACTAGAGCTACTTGAATTCCCACCTATAAAACTCCCGAAACTTTCTGGTTATGCAATCTGGTGTTGGGGATACAGGGGAAGCAATATATATCTCACCCAAAACTAACAATTCCTACATCCAAGTTGTATCCATCTGTCAACACATAACCAAAAAAACTCCTGAAATCATGTACCTCAATCTTTGAAAAGCATCCGTTATACTAGCTATGGCAATACTCCCGAACTCCCCAATACTGGGTGGCGTCGAGGTTATCTTACCACTAGCTGCATAAAAGAGATTTTCGATGTCGGCGAAACTCAGGTATTCCATAACTGCAACGATAAAATTATGACGAAAACACCTCGGAGCTCAACTCCCCGGGACACTGCCACAACCCCTAAATGTTGGGAGGCGCCAAGAACAATGTTCTCGTCAAAAGAATATCGGAACAATCCCAAGATACCCGCGTGATCCTAAATTTTTTTAGTGAAATTTGAGGAGAGAAAAGTCAAAACATCTACGTCAGGAGACCTCACCAGAGCGACGAAGGGGCTGAGGAGTAAAAAGAATCCTACTCTCCGATATATATAATCCTAAGACTTCAAAACATTTTTGGTCTAGACTCAACAACGCCAACGATTTGATCAAGCAGGGGGCTCCTAAGTCGGGGATGGCTCTGATTACCAACTTGTAACACCCACGATGCGGCTATATCTCCCACATGTCGAAGCACGACTTAGAGGCATAACTGCATGGTGGTTTTGTCGCAAGAAGGGTCATCTGCACACAAATCCCATGTAATGAACAAGAATGGGATAAAGAGTTGGCTTACAATCGCCACTTCACACAATGAACATATAATTCATACATCATTCAGAGTACACACATAGTCCGAGTACGAACGAAGCCAAAAGAAAAAAGATAACCCAACTGCTAGATCCCCGATCGTCCTCAACTGGGCTCCACTAATGATCAACATGAAATGAAACATAGCAACGACCAAGATCTTCGTTGAGCTCCCATCTGAGCTCGGTTGCATCATCTACACTGGTATCATCGGCACCTGCAACTGTTGTGATAGTATCTGGTGAGCCACGAGGACTCAGCAATCTCAAAACCCGCGAGATCAAGACTATTTAAGCTTATGGATAGGAAGTGGTAATGAGGTGGAGTTGCAGCAAGCACTAAGCAAATATGGTGGATAACATACGCAAATAAGAGCGAGAAGAGAAGTAACTGAACGATCGAGAAGCTAGAAGTGATCAAGAAGTGATCCTAAAACTACTTACGCACAATCATAACACAAAGACCGTGTTCACTTCCCGGACTCCGCCGAAAAGAGACCATCACGGCTACACACACGGTTGATGCGTTTTAATTCGAATCTAGTGTCAAGTTCTCTACAACCGGATATTAAAAAATTCCCATCTGCCACATAACCGCGGGCACGGCTCTCGAAATTTTATACCCTGCAGGGGTGTCCGAACTTAGCCCATCACAAGCTCTCACGGTCAACGAAGGATATTCCTTCTCCCGAGAAGACCCGATCAGTCTCGAAATCCCGGTTTACAAGACATTTCGACAATGGTAAAACAACACCAGCAAAGCCGCCCGATGTGCCGACAAATCCCGATAGGAGCTGCACATATCTCGTTCTCAGGGCACACCGGATGAACACTACGTACAACTAAAACCAGCCCTCAAGTTTCCCCGAGGTGGCGCTGCAAGTGGCTTTAGTTCGGACCAACACTCAGAGGAGCACCGCCCCGGGGGTAAATAAAGATGACCCTTGAGTCTGCAGAACCCAAGGGAAAAAATGCTTAGGTAGCAAATGTTAAAACCAAGGTTGGGCCTTGCTGGAGGAGTTTTATTCAAAGCGAACTCTCAAGAGGGTCCCATAAATCACCCAACCGCGTAAGGAACGCAAAATCAAGGAACATAACACCGGTATGACGGAAACTAGGGCGGCAAGAATGGAACAAAACACCAGGCATAAGGCCGAGCCTTCCACCCTTTACCAAGTATATAGATGCATTAATTAAATAAGAGACATTGTTATATCCCAACATATTCCTTTCCATCATGGAGAAATCTTCAACTTCACCTGCAACTAACAACGCTATAAGAGGGGCTGAGCAAAGAGGTAACATAGTCAAGCAACGGTTTGCTAGGAAGGGTGAAAAGGTTAGAGGCTGACATGGCAATTTGGGAGGCTCGATAAACAGGTGATAGGTAGCGCAGCATAGCGATAGAACGAAGCAACTAGCAAACAAAGATAGAAGTGATATCGAGGGTAATGGTCATCTTGCATGAGTTTCCGTTAGGAAGAAGAACGAGTCCATGAAGAAGACAAACGGACGTGGTCGAACGAATCCTCACAACTCTGGAACGAAACCGAAGCTAACGAGAGAAGCAAACCGAAAAGAAGCAAACATCATGGTAAACACACAAGCATAAACATGGCATGATGCACAAACAAGTATGATGCATATCCGGTTTAATGAGGCACGGCATGGCAAAGTGCAACAAACAGTACTACAAGTTAAGTGGAGCTCAATATGCAACGAGCTGCATATTGATGAAACACCAAATCAATTATTTAGTTCACTCTCGTTTAGGTACACCTCAATATTAAATGTTGTTAAACATGGCAAGAGGTGAAACATAAGTAAACTAACTATTTAGGCAATTTAAATGAGGCCGGAAATAAGAAACAACAATTCCGGGAAATCCCCATGTCATTTAGCAATTTCAATGCAAACAACAATTTTAAACATTTTAAATGTTGTTATCATGATGGGAATGACATATGCAAGTTTTATGCAATTTTTATGAAAATGTTGACATGAGCATGTTATGAAGCATTTGGTCACTATGGCGGAACAAAAGGGGTGCCACGGCGGCGAAACGAAAATGGTGCCACGGTAACATTCCGGTCCCGGTAACTCGATTGAGATACCAATGCAAAAGAGAAGTGTGCGGATGTGTAGAACATGCAAGAGATGGTGGGGCGCTCCCGGATTCCGGGTTCCCACGGAACGGCGGCATGGCAAACGAGGAGGAACATGCCAAGACAACTCGGACACGGAGCAAAATAGGGTGCATCTCATACAACACATGCATTCATACACGGGCGGTCGTCTCGTCGGTATACCTTTGAAGCGTGCGTTTTGGGGCGGATCGAGTTCGTAAAAGGAAGTAGTGGTTCACGGGTCGTAGGGGAAGTAGTGGTACACGTTTGAAGAATCCAACGTCTTCGGGGCGACAGTAGTGGTACACACGACGTCAAGGTACTTGTCAGTTCGGTCTTGGCGGTGTAGATGTACACGTTGTCGGGGTACTTGTCGCATCACCGTGTGTAGTTGTACACGTTCGTAGCAGAACTTGGCGTATTCATGTACTTGGCGTTCCGGTTCTGTAGTCGTACTAGGCATCTGGTGAACTTGGTGAAATCCACGAAGGCGTCCTTGGGCGTTCCTGGTTGCCGTGTCTTGGCAAATCGAAGGGGATCTTGGCGTCCATGCAACCGGCAGCGGAGGTGCACGAAACCAGCGGCAGAGGACAAGCCACAGCCGTGGCTCTCAAGATCGATAGCGAAGGCAGGGGAGGACAGCCTACGGATCACGGGTGGAGCTTGGGCGTGGAAGGAGAGTGGCGAGGCAGAGCAGCAGCGCGAGATGCAGCGAGTTCATGGGGGCGTGGGACTTGCACGCCGGCTGCAGGGAAGCAACCACCATGGGGACGGGGAGGAGCTCGGCTCCCCTCGGGCGTTGCAGGCTGCTGGTGGAGGAGACGCGCGGGCGAGGTGGCCCCTGGTCGCCGTAGAGGAAGCAGAGGACGACGCGGGTCCGGCGACAACGGAGAACGGCATGATGCGGCGAGGCTGCGCTGGCACTTGGCGAAGGCGTGGCCATGGACGCATTTAGGCTGGTCGAGGGCGGCGCGCCTGGTCACAAAGAATCGGACTCGGCGACGAGGAGGAGGCAGAGGGGCACGGGCGCAGGCGACGGAGGGCCGACGGAGTTGGCCGCCCCGGTGGTGTTGCGGAGGCCGGACGCGGGGCTCTACTCCTCTCTGCGTGTGGCAGCGGAGGAGGAGGACGATGGGGAGAGGGGATCGAGAGGAGGGCCGATGGGATCGGGATTCGGGAGAGTGAGGCTGCGAGGGGGATCGAGCGATGGGATCGGGCTCCTGGCGGGGCTCGAGGGATCGAGCAGGGGAGTGAGAGGGGGATCGATCGGGCTAGGGTTAGGAGGGGCGGCTGGGCCTTGGGAGGCCGGCCCAGTGGAGAGGAAAATGGCCAGAGGCCTGGTGGGCTGACAGAGGCCTAGCTGGGTCTCTCCCTCCGTTTCTTAAAGAAAAGAGAGATAAGAAAAAAAAAAGAGGTTAGGGGTGATGCCTGGGTAGGAGGGTCACTTTCTCATACTCGCGAAGATGGGCTTGATCTAGGAAAATAAAAGAGGCATGATTGAAAGATTTAAATTCAAACTCATTTGAATTTAATTCAAATGGTTTGAACTAGGACAAGGTTTTAGAAGTGTCCAAAATGTTGAGAATTTAGGAGGAACCTCGATAAATGGAGAAAGAATTTTTGGAGAAAGTTTGGAGAACGAACTTGAAGCAAAAAGGCATGAGAATTAAATTGCAAGTGGGTTGCGGTTAATTCCAAACTCATGGAATATTTATAATAGCTCCATAAATATTAGGAGGATATGTTATAAAGAGAAATCACCATGTGAATTCCCTCGATTTAAATAGATCAAAAGATCTATGCAATTTATTTAGTTGAGGTTTTAAAAATTAAATGACATGCTAGCATGATGACATGATGCAATGCAAAAATAAATAGAGCAAGCACAAATAAAAAAACACACGGATGTCACAAAAATATGGAAGTCTTCTGGATCGTCGGTCTCGGGGCGTTACAGATCCGTGTTGATGAAGTGCAGATGCTGCAAAGCCGCATTAGGAGCCTTATTGAAAAGGACACCGGTCTTGTCAACGTAATCCAAGTAATGCTAGTCCGTCAGGTCCTACCGTGCCAGCGACGGCCTCTCCGAATGTGGCAGTTCAGTCCGGAAGGACCACGAACCCTTCAGCACTTCTCTGGCGTGACGCTCAGAGGAATGTGGAAATTATTCTTCGGGACACAAAAATAGTGGTCGGACACTACAGAAGACACCGGCCTTGACTGCAATCATCTGGATACCTCGGTAAGCACTCGACTCCCAAACATAGTTTAGTCAAATTCCTCATAATGATATACTCAAAAAAATCATACTCGGCCAGGGCTGGATAAAGAAGGCGGAGAGAATTGGGTGTTCGGCCCCTCTTCCCGAAGACTCAACTGATCCGGTGTTAACAAGGATGCTGGCTCCGGCACCATACCAAGTGCCGGCGAGGGAAGACAAGGAGGAGAGCAAGGAGGTCCAAGGTGGCCCCCAATCTAGAGGCACACCGGGCACCTTGTCCGGGGAGATTGGAACTCCCCCTTCCGAAGATGGAAGGGAAGGAAAAACGGACATCCCTTCTCCTCATGGGAAGAAGAGGACCGCCTCCAAAGACTTGAAGATAGAGGCTTCTAAGCGGGGAAAGATATCCCTGTCAGGGGGTTCCGGTTCGGGAGGTGACATTGGCGCGCAATCCCTCCGTAAAGATAGGCCCTTAGCCGAATTGTAAGTGAACAAGGGTGTCTTAAACATATCACGTTCTTTCCTGGTTGCAAGGGTAACATTTAAAATATATGTTTGCAGTCCGGCATGCAGCCTTCCTCAATAGTCCTCCTCGTTGGGGGATCTTCTTCCGGAGATGATGGAGAACGAGACGCCTCCATAGATCTCCTAGCCGGATAAGGCAGACGACACCGAGGTGTCGTCCCAGAGGATCTCTCCCGATCAACAAGCGGTGCGAGGGACAGTGAAGACCGGGCCTGAAGGTGACACTTCGGCCGTCCGGGGTCCGGGGTGTGCGGCCCCTACGGCGACCACCAATAAAGGCCCCGGACTATCCGATTTCCGGCAGACAGCGCAATCTGCTCCGGATCCGGAGGCGCCGGATACCTTGATGGACGCATTGCATCATGCGTCTGTCTCAAAGGATCATCGTAGTTTGATGGGTGCGGTGGTTGAGAGGGTTCGGTCCGCGAAAAGCGGATTGAATGAAGCCTTTGCGAGCCTGCTAAGAGGTTGTGAGGTACGTAATGTAATATTTCTAGTTGTGTTATAAACGCAAAATGCGCCTGTGTATAGATAGTAGCCCCCGAGACTCTGGTTGGCGTCCGAAGGGAGGCGATCAGAGGATCAAGAAAGATATGCCCAGGAAATAATCTAACTAATTGCAACACAGGTTGTTACATCCATGGCGACTGCCCAATCTACAGAGATTGTAGATCTGAAGCAGAAAGTTGATGTGGCGGATGATGATATCACACTTATTAACAAGCGGCTCGACGAGGCACAAGATATGTACTCAGTATATGCAAGTACTATAGTTTGAACATGACACTGAGAATTGTATACTGAGATATGCATAACTGCAGATAGTTTCGCCGCAGTTGAGACTCTTCGGGCTAAGCTTGCTCGGGCCAAGGAGCAGGCCAGGATGAGCAATGCGGCTGCCGAAAAGGCAGCTACTGAATTAAAGGCCGAACAGGCTGCTCGGCCCCAGTGCAAGGAGAGAATATCTACTATGGCGCTTGAGCTAAAGGATGCCGCTAGCCAATGTGACTTTCTCGAGAGAGATAACAAAACCAAAATGGCTGATCTTGACAAGGCCTTACAAGAGGTGCGGGAAGCACGGTCCGAGTCTAGAGCGTCTCCGGAGGAGATCCGACAAGCTGGGGAGATCACGGCTGGTAAGCCCTTCTTATTGCAAACTAATTTTGGCGATCCGAAGTATGCCCCGCTTAATCGGATGTGGAGTTCTCCAGGCGCATTATTGGACTTGCCGAAGAATGTCTCTGATGCAACGCAGTTTTTCCAAGCGCAAGAAGGGCATGCCACGGAAAAGTTTTTCTGGTCGCAATTCAGCATGCCAAAGCGTCCATTGTTGCTGAATAGACAAATGGCCCTGTGGGCCGAGCTCCACAAGCTATCCTGATCTGCCATGACGGACATTGTAGTTTGGCTGTGGCCGACCGAGCGAATTCCGAATAGTTATTTCGGTTTGGTGTGGCGACTTGTTGATGCGGTGCCGCGTATCGACGCTGCAAAGCGGTCAACGTGCATAGAAGGTGCACGGATGGCCTTTGCCCGCGTCAAGATGGATTGTACAAAGATGAAGGCCACCGATATTGCAGCGAAAAGTCCACCCGAGGGAAAGGACCATCATCTGCCAGAGCATTTTTTGAGGATGTCCTAGGGGGTGCCCGCTTGATAGAGGGTCAGTGCTTGAGAGAGATAATGTTCGATTGAGGTGGTTTGAAATTCTAAAAACAATATTATGATATATTTAAGGCAATGTTTTTATACTTTTGGCTAAAATGTTTTTGGTGCCTCCTGTGCGGTCGTTTTTGTATAATCTGAAAGTTTGCTAGTCGTCGGCTTCTCCCCCCACGTTTAAAGCGGGGGTGTTCAGAAAAGCACTTGATCACTCTTGACCCAACGTCTTGGTCCATTAAGGAGGTCTCAATGCAGCGAACCAGGCAATCAGACTATAGGGCTTTAACACTTTCACTTAGCCATAGGAGTTTGACAGTAGGTCTACGATATAGCCCCTGGTATGTACGCGGTTATCCGAATATGGTGCGTTGACATACGTGACCGGAAGAACGGTCCTTCGTGTAATACGGAAGGAATCGTGAAGATTCCGATGAGTCATCGAGTGGTTGACCAGCTCTCACCGCATCGTGACAGTCAGTTTTGGGCTTTCTCTACTGAGGTGCTCATCCGGACGAACCAGGACACAATCGCAATAGTTCTCCCTTTACTACCTTAGCCGATAGAACGGAACGTAAGGTAGTAAGCACAGGAGCGGGCAACCCAACTATTGACCAAAGACATGATTCGGAGCTGATACATATAAGGCCAAACTCGTGGCGCCGAACACTCCATATAGGTGTTCGGACTTTTCAAGGCACATGTGGCAATCTGACATCAGGAGTGAACGCAGGTGGTGAGAGAATAAAACTCCAAACATAATATGAACCAAGTTGCTTCTATAATATCCCTTTCTAGTACGGCGAGCCGTGTACTTACAGATAATGCCGATAACTTCCGTGTACATTTTACATGCCAGAAAAGTATGAAACAAAAAGAGATAAAAAGGTTTACACATGGTCTTAATCTAAAAATTAACCTTAGTGCAGGGCCCTGCTGCACGTCTGCGCCGTTTTCTCCTTTGTGATGTGTCCTTGAAGGGGGGAGTGCGATGGCCATCTGTAAAAAAAAGAAAAAAACCTGGAAAAAGAAATCCAGTGTGGCCGTAGAAAAAACCAGTTCGTTTAATGAACCTTGAAAGATAACTATAGAGTCCAAATAGGGTCGAGCCGAACTATGGACTATTTGTGTGCAGTGTGCCCCCAGCGCTGCCTAAGGAATTTTAAGGGTATACTTGTGTACACGAGGCACGTATGCTATCACCTTATGGGGCAGTCGATGGGGGCGTAACTGCTAATCGAGCTCAGGTTTGTCTGAGCTGCCGCACTAAGGCATACGCCGAACACGTTTAGCTGTGTCCGCGGTCTTAACGACCTATGAGCTATTTGGCTTGAATAGGCCGTTTTGGACTTCGGCTGCTAGGGCCGCAATGTCTTTCTCCGTACGAAGATAGCGCTCCATATTTCCATTGACCGTAATGACGCCACGTGGTCCAGGCATTTTGAGCTTTAAATAGGCATAATGCGGGACTGCATTAAAGCGGGCGAGGCCGTTCTTCTGAGTAGTGCATGATAGCCACTTCGGAATGGAGCTATATCGAGGATTAGCTCTTTGCTTTGAAAGTTATCGGGAGAGCCGAATACGACCTCCAATGTTGAAGAGCCCGTGAAGGGGGCTTCTATGCCCGGTATAACTCCTTTGAAGGTCGTGTTGCTTGGCTTGATTCTTGACGGGTCAATCCCCATTTTGCTGACAGTGTCCTGATATATCAGATTGAGACTGCCGCTGCCGTCCATAAGGACTTGAGTAAGATGGTATTTATCGATTATTGGATCGAGCACTAGGGCAGCCGAACCCCCATGACGGGTACTAATCGGATGATTCCTGTGATCAAAGGTGATTGGACAGGCCGACCATGGGTTCAATTTGGGGGCGACAGGCTCAATGGCATAGACATCTCGGAGTGCGCATTTGCGCTCCGTCTTTGGGATATGAGTGGCATAGATCATGTTCACTATTTTGATCTCCGGTGGAAATTTCTTCTGTCCCCCTGTGTTCGGCTGGCGAGATTCATCCTCGTCTTCGCTCTGAGGTCCCTTCCCCTTGTGTTCGGTGGTGAGCTTGTCGGCCTGCTTGAAGACCCAACAACTGCAGTTGGTATGGTTTGCATGTTTAGTGGGGGTGCCATGAATCTGGCAGGGCCTGTCTAATATTTTGTCCAGGCTGGATGGACCTTCCTTGTTGCCTTTAAATGGCTTCTTCCGTTGACCGGGTCTGGGGCCACTGAATCCGGTGTTTACCGCTGTATCATCTGGGCTTCCATCATTGTTTTGATGTTTGTTTTTGTTACGTCATGGCTTTCCATTGCCATCCCTGACTTCGGATGTGCCAGGCTCGCTGGTGCTGCTACGGGCTAACCAGCTGTCCTCGCCCGCGCAAAAACGGGTCATGAGTGTAGTAAGGGCTTTCATCGTCCTTGGTTTTTCCTGACCGAGGTTTCTAGCTCGCCATTCGTCCCAGACACTGTGCTTGAAGGCCGCTAAGGCTTCGGCATCCGGGAAATCAACGATTTGGTTCTTCTTAGTGAGAAACCGGTTCCAAAGCTTACGGGCTGATTCCCCGGGTTGTTTGATTATGTGACTTAGATCGTCGGCATCCAGGGGCCGGACATAGGTCCCTTGAAAATTGGCCCGAAAAGCATCCTTAAGTTCTTCCCAACTTCCAATGGAATTTTATGGGAGGCTTTTCAGCCAGTGCTGAGCTGGTCCTTTCAGCTTGAGGGGTAAGTATTTGATGGCGTGGAGATCATCTCCGCGAGCCATGTGGATGTAAAAAAGAATAAAGTCCTCTATCCAGACCGCGGGATCCGTCGTTCCATCGTATGCCTCGATTTTTACGGGTTTAAACCCTTCTGGAAGTTCGTGATCCAGCACCTCATCGGTGAAGCACAGGGGGTGTGCGGCACCCCTGTATTTGGCTGTGTCGTGGCGTGGGTTCGACGGTTGTAATGTTCGGTATCGGACCCGAACTAGTATATGACCGGCATATTTGGCTTGGTAGCCATAGTCCCGTGTGGGGGCACGGTCCCTGGATCCGTAGACGGATCTGGCCTTACTAGCCTTTTTGTCCAGGTCCTCGCGTAGATCGTGTTTCTGGTCCTGAGCTGCAGCCTCCCTTCCTTTACGGGGAGGGGGTGCGGGTCTCGTCCACGAGGTTGTCAGTTGAATTAGGGCAGCAGTTTACTCTTAGGATAGCCCTTTGTTTGGCGATTACAGCCATATTTTTCCTCAGCTCCTAGCACTTCATTCCATCTGTCACTGAGTGTATCTTGTGCGTCTTTGAGCCGCTGTTTCTGCTTCTTCAGTCTCCTTGCAGTGGCGATAAGCCTTTGATGGAGGCGTTCTTGTTCTAAGGGTTCTTCTGGGACGACAAATTCATCGTCGCCCGGGCTGACCTCCTCTTCGGAGACAAGTTGATAATTGCTATCTTCGGCATCGCTGTGGTCAGACAACGTCCCCGGACTGTATTCAACGTCCTCTCACTCGTCCTGCTCCAATGCTTGATCTGCATGGTCCTCAGCTTGCTCCGGATTATCACCATCGCCAGTGACAATGTTGTTGTTTTTCCCGTTGCCGGATCGAGATCGGCGCTTCTGACGCCGACACTTGGGAGGTTCATCGACAGGCTTATCATTATCGCCGTCGGCCTCCTTCTATTTAAGTGTGTCCACCATGTATATATCGTATGAGGATGTAGCCATCCACCGCCCTATGGGCGGTGGTTTTTGTGCCTGCTCCTCTCCGGCATCGTCGTCCATACTGTCGATGTCTTCGGAGCCGTAATCGAGCGTGTCGGTTAAGTCTTCGATAATGGCTATGAAGTGGGTGGTGGGTGGGAAGCAAAATTCTCCGTCATCAGCTTCCCATTCAAACCGGATATAGTTTGGCTGTGAGTCCCCTGACAGGGAGAGGGCTTTTAACGAATTTAGCACGTCGCCTAAAGGTGAGTGCCGGAAGATGTCCGCGTAGCTAAACTCAACGATCGGCGCCTGATCAAGTTCGATGGGCGCGGATGCACGCGGTTCGGAACCTATGGCCGGAGACGAATCCGAGGTTCCGTCGCTCGAAGTTGGATCCGTGTGCGGCTCTAACGCCACCGAGTCCGCGGCTTCCGCGACAGGGTTGAGCTTCCCGTCCTCGGACAGCCCAATCTTCTTCGGATCTAGGGCCAGAGCAGTTATAGGCGCTATTTCCTAGGCACGATCCGATGACAGATTTAGGTCATGTTCATCGTGGTAGCAGGGAGCGGCCGTCGTGGGCTCGAATCCGGCGAAGATCAAGTCTCCGCGGATATTGGCGACATAATTCAAGCTTGCAAATCTGATCTAATGGCCAGGGGCGTAGCTGTCGATCTGCTCTAGATGGCCAAGTGAGTTGGCCCGCAGTGCGAAGCCGCCGAACACGAAGATCTGTCCGGGGAGGAAAATCTCCCCCTGGATTGTATTGTTCTAGATGATTGATGGAACCATCAAACCTTTTGATGACGACGCAGCGGAACTCTCAATGAAAGCACCAATGTCGGTGTCAAAACCGGCGGATCTCGGGTAGGGGGTCCCGAACTGTGCGTCTAAGGCTGATGGTAACAGGAGGCGGGGGACACGATGTTTACCCAGGTTCGGGCCCTCTCTATGGAGGTAATACCCTACTTCCTGCTTGATTGATCTTGATGAATATGAGTATTGCAAGAGTTGATCTACCACGAGATTGTAATGGCTTAACCCTAGAAGTTTAGCCTATATGATTATGATTGTGATCGCCCCTACGGACTAAGCCCTCCGGTTTATATAGACACCGTAGAGGACTAGGGTTATACAAAGTCGGTTACAGAGAAAGGAATCTACATATCCGAAGGCCAATCTTGCCTTCCACGCCAAGGAGAGTCCCATCCGACACGGGAAGAAGCCTTCTATCTTGTATCTTCATAGCCTATCAGTCCGACCCATGTTAATAGCCCGGTCGTCCGAGGACCCCTTAATCCAGGACTCCCTCACCTGCAGCCGAGCCTTCATTACCTTCCGCTCACCTTGCTCCAGGTATCATCCCCTTCTCGCCAAGAGCGCCTCCAGATCCACCGAGCTTTTCCCTACGAGCTCTTCGTCAATGACGACCAAGAAAGCGAAGTCCGCTGGCGCGATCGCGCACCCCGCCCCTTCGGCTGCGCCGGCCCTCAGCCCTTCCTCGATCACCTAGGTGGGCCACCTCACCGCCGTGCTCCCGCTAATGGTGAGCAATGACAACGATGGGAGAGATACCAAGCTTCAGGTCGGCTCCACTAAGCGAGGGACCATGGAGGGTACATTCTTCCCCTTCTTCCTCCATGGCGTCTTCGCGGGGCTCGTCCCGCCTTTCTCCAAGTTCTTCCTCGTCTTCCTCGACCACTATCAGACCCATGCGCTTCACCTTCAGCCCAACTCCATCCTCCTCTTGTCGATTTTCACCTTCTACTGCGAGGCCTTCGTGGGGCTGAAGCCCTCCGTTGCATTGTTCCGCCACTTCTTCTCCCTCCGAATGCACGGTTCGAAACAGTGCTCCGGATGCATCTCCTTCATTACGATCCTTGATGGCAACAGGCTCATGAAGGCTGGGAAGAAGGTGAACGACTTTCGGCGCAAGTGGATCTACCTGGACGCCCGAAGCCTTCACGTTTGGCTGGAGCCGCCAACTGGGCCGCCAGAGAAGCTGGACCGATGGGCTCATGAGAAGCTCACCGACCCCCGGGCGGCGCCGGTCCTAAAGAAGATGCAGGAGGACATGGATTCCGAGGTGCTGACGGGGGCCATGATTGTCCGGGAGTTCCTGGCGCAGTGCCTGGCCCCTCTCCAAGCTCATTCGTACCCCATGCGGGACCTCAAGGGCGCAGATGACGACCTCCGGCTGCGCCGAGGGGACCTTATGAGCAAGGAGCTGGGCAAGGCCGTGCAAACCTTGCTCGAGAAGGATCCAGGCAGCCTCCTAGTGGCCTACCGTCTGCTTTATTGCTGCGGCATTGGGCAGGAGCTGGCTGCCGCCATGTAGACCTTAAACAAGCGGGGGCTCGTGCCGTCTGGACCCCCAACTCCTGGTACCGGTTTCCTCTGGCAAGGACTCCGGAGAGGGGGAGGGTAGGAGGAAGACACGGAGGCGACCATGGAAGGGATGGGGGAGACTTGTCCTCTGCTGCAGAGCGAGCTCCTCCGAGATCTTCTTGATGACGACGACGCCGGGGAGGACTTGGTCGGGAGGATCCCCGTGCTCCTTCGGGGTCGTCACGAGGTCCAGGGGGACCCCGCTGCAGAGGCTGAATCGTGGGACCCCGAAGGGGGAACGCGACGGCGCTGCCTCGGGGCAGCGCTCTCACCTCATCGCATGTCGCTGCTGCTCCGGATGCGTCTGCCGCGCGCCCGAATGAGACTTCGGGCGTGTCGATGCCCTAGTTGAAGAAGGTTGGGGGCGCCGCTGTCGTGTCCAGAAAGAGGGAATACATCACCGATGACAAGTAAGTACCTTACCTTGTTCTTGCTTTTCCATCGCGACATCATGCTCATGATGTCCTTTCCTTGGCGGCCAGGCTGATCCCCGGGGTGAAGAAGAGGAATGAGGAAGTTGCTCCTGCGGCCTAGCAGACTCTAGGAGGCGCTAGTCCCTGACGCACCCGCGGAGGGCATGAGGGCCCAGAGCCCCTGCCTCCGTCATTGTCACGGCAGCGCCAGTCCAGCCGTTGGTGCCACCTCCTCCTCAGGCTCTTACGTTGGTGGACCAGGGATCCTCTACTAGGCTTGGAGCTTTGGAGGAGGCTTATGATGTGCTGGACCGGCTCCAGGCTGATCTTCAAGGTGTTGACGGGCACGCGGCGACGGGGCGCCTGGAGCTGATCTTGGGGTGGCTCTAGGCCGACTCGTCCATCAGGGCGGCCTGGGGCCAGGCCGAGGCTGCCGCCGCGGATGGCAATAAGTAGGCCACGGAAGCCATGGTGGCTTGTGATGCTGCGCTGGCCGACGCCGTGTCTGCCAATGGTCGCCGCAGCAAGGTGCAGGCCGAGCTGAGAACACTCTGCGATGAGCAGGCCGCCCATGCCCGTCGTCTGTAGGAGCAGGAGGAGGAGCTCAAGGTCTGAGAGGCCGTGCTTGCTGACCGCGACGCCGAGCTGGAGCAAGCGGCCTATGAGCAGGCCGTGGTGCAAGGCCACCTGGAGAAGCTGAAGGAGGAAGTGGAGGCAGCCTGGGCTTCCGACACCAAGCATGTCTCCAAGGAGATGGACCAGCTGGAGGCCAGGGAGAAGACCCTTGCCGTGGCCGAGAAGGCCGGGCGCAATGCCTTCGCCTCCTTTGAGCTGAAGTCCCGCACAGCACTTTGCTCCCTTTACAAGGTGGGGTACAGGGAGCCGTTGGTGACCCAGGACGATGGCCTTCTTGGTCTTCTCACCAAGCTCATCGAGGAGCTCAAGAACATCGCCGCCGCGTTGGGCTCCTTGGTGGAAGGGGAGTGCCGCGCACTCTTCACTACGGCCGCAACGTGTGTTTTCAGCCACCTCCATCTCCGGTACCCCAGCCTGGACCTTGGCGCGCTGGTCGAGCCAGTGGCGCCCGAGTCCCTGGATGCTACTGCCAAAGCCGTGAAGGAGCAGGTGGAGGCCTTGTTGGTGAAGTTCTGCTGCGTCGATCCTGAGGCCACGACGGCAGCAGCCGGCGATGAAGGTGACAGCGGCACCTCGAAGACGCGCTCCCAAAGGCGGCTGGTGGCCGCAGGCAAGGCTAAAAGCAGTGCTTCCCCGGCTTCATCCTGCAACATTTACCATGCCTCATGGAGGTGTAAGAACTTCTGCTTTGAACTCATGAGACATTATGTTTTGTAATAATTTTCTAGGATTCTGCGATTTCCTTTCCGTGGTCGATTTCCTTCCATTTGCCTTTAGTGTTCTGCGTCGGTAGGGCCCGGCCCTGCGCATACTTCAACCGCCGTTGGGGCGTCCGGATCGCCAGGACGAGACCAAGGGGTGAGGGGCTACATGACCAGTGAGTCCCCTAAGTAGCGATGCTCAGGGGTCCCCCTTGACGTACGAACGGCCCTCACGAAGGAAATATGTGCAGCGTCTGGGTTAATCTGGAGTCCTCATATCTTTCCTTGCCAGCTTTTGCCTGGGAGGGTCGCGAGAAGACCAGGTGCGGAGGACCTGGTAGGGTGGCGTGCAGGCGTGACCTGGACGCATCCCCCGTGCCCAGCCCCCTTGTGCGGCTCTCCCGGGGGAAAGGTGGCGCAATGGGGTCGGACAGCGAGCCCTAGGGGCTCTCTCGAGGTTAGTGCAGCCGCTAGGGTACCCCCAGTTGTTTATCATCAGCGCGGAGCATGATGCTTCCACTCTTGCATGGGCATAGCCGCTCGTCGACCCTGTCGTCCGCTAGCGCGGAGTATGGGGCTTCTACTAGTGCGTAGGTGGGAGCTCCCTCTGAGGGGAGACTCCGTGGCGTGTACAGCCCCGTCCTGGCACGTGGCTTGCACGATAGGACAAGAGGAGCTGTATATGGTCACCCGTGAGCCAGTGCAGGACTCACGAGACCCTACCTCAAGGCAGGTTGCGCCTGAATTCTTGGTTGGGATGTTCGTGGAGGTCCTGCGAGATGGTTAGGTAACCTGCGCCGAGTGAATCTCCGGAGGATATTGCATGAGAAGGCTAAACACCAGCGACCCCAGGAGGTGACGTGAACGGGGCCGGCCCACCAGATAGGGCTTAGCCGCTGGATTTGTCGACGTTGTAGGGACGGACCCGAGCACAGACGCCATGCCCAGACTTCTCATGCAACAATCCTAAAGAAAGATAACCGGCGCGCGGCTCCCGTGGCGGCAATGCACCGTCTCGCGCGCCCTAGCTTATCCGCTCACGATTAGTTCACGCGAGAACAAGGCACCAATGACCACTGGAGGTGACGTACACGGAGCTGGCCCGCGAGACAGAGCTCTGCCACTTGGGTTTAGCAACACTGCCGGGACGAATCCGAGCACAAATGCGGTGCCAGTCCTTAATCACGAGGCAGTCACGGGTGGGTTCGTAAGGGCGCACGGCGTTCGTGGTGGCGAAGCACCAGACATCCAGGTAATAATATAAAGCAACTCATGAAGGGGGGAAGTGCTACCTCTTGAGCACTGCGTTGGTTTTCCTTGAAGAGGAAAGGGTGATGCAGCAAAGTAGCGTAAGTATTTCCCTCGGTTTTTGAGAACCAAGGTATCAATCCAGTAGGAGGCTCCTCAAAAATCCCACGCACCTACACAAACAAACAAGAACCTCGCAACCAACGCAATAAAGGGGTTGTCAATTCCTTTACTGTAAATTGCAAAAGTGAGATCTGATAGAGATAATATGTTAAGATAAATATTTTTGGTATTTTTATGATAGAATAAAAGATGCAAATAAAAGTAGATGGAAAACTTATATAATAAAAGATAGACCCGGGGGCCATAGGTTTCACTAGTGGCTTCTCTCAAGATAGCATAAGTATTACGGTGGGTGAACAAATTACTGTCGAGCAATTGATAGAAAAGCGCATAGTTATGAGATTATCTAGGCATGATCATGTATATAGGCATCACGTCCGCGACAAGTAGATCGAAACGATTCTGCATCTACTACTATTACTCCACACATCGACCGACTCATGCCTGCATCTAGAGTATTAAGTTCATAAGAACAGAGTAACGCATTAAGAAAGATGACATGATGTAGAGGGATAAACTCATGCAATATGACATAAACCCCATCTTTTTATCCTCGATGGCAACAATACAATATGTGCCTTGCTGCCCCTGTTGTCACTGGGAAAGGACACCGCAAGATTGAACACAAAGCTAAGCACTTCTCCGATTGCAAGAAAGATCAATCTAGTAGGCCAAACCAAACTGATAATTCGAAGAGACTTGCAAAGATAACAAATCATACATGAAAGAAATAAGAGGAGATTCAAATATTTCTCATAGATAAACTTGATCATAAACCCACAATTCATCGGATCTCGACAAACACACCGCAAAAAGTGTTACATCGAATAGATCTCCAAGAAGATCGAGGAGAACTTTGTATTGAGATTCAAAGAGAGAGAAGAAGCCATCTAGCTAATGACTATGGACATGAAGGTCTATGGTAAACTACTCACAACTCATAGGAGAGGCCTTGGAGATGATGTAGAGGCCCTCTGTGGTTGATTCCCCCTATGGTGGAGTGCCAGTGAATGCTCCAAGATGGGATCTCGCGGATACAGAAGGTTGCAGCGGTGGAATTCGGTTTTCGTGGTGCTCTTGGATGTTTTCGGGGTACGTGGATATATATAGGAGGAAGAAGTAGGTCGGTTGATGCTCGAGGGGCCCACGAGGGTGGGGGGCACGCCGGGCACCCTCGTGGCCGCCTCGTTTGTTGCTTGACGTCCACTCCAAGTCCCCTGGATTGCATTTGTTCCAAAAAGATCGCTCCCGAAGGTTTCATTCCGTTTGGACTCCGTTTGATTTTCCTTTTCTTCGAAACACTGAAATAGGAAAAAAAACAACAATTTGGGCTGGGCCTCCGGTTAGTAGGTTAGTCCAAAAAATGATATAAAAGTGTAAAGTAAAGCCCATAAACATCCAAAACGGGTAATATAATACCATGGAACAATCAAAAATTATAGATACGTTGGAGACGTATCAAGCATCCCCAAGCTTACTTCCTGCTCGTCCTCGAGTAGGTAAATGATAAAAATAGAATTTTTGATGTGGAATGTTACCTAGCATAATCCTCAATGTAATTTTCTTTATTGTGGCATGTGTTCAGATCCAAATGATTCAAAATAGAAGTTCATATTGACATAAGAAATAGTAATACTTCAAGCATACTCACAAAGCAATCATGTCTTCTCAAAATAGCATGGCTAAAGAAAGTTATCCCTACAAAATCATATAGTCTGGCTATGCTCTATCTTCATCACACAAAGTATTTAATCATGCACAACCCCGATGACAAGCCAAGCAATTGTTTCATACTTTAGTAATCTCAAACTTTTTCAACTTTCACGCAATACATGAGCGTGAGCCATGGACATACACTATATGTGGAATAGAATGGTGTTTGTGGAGAAGACAAAAAAGGAGAAGATAATCTCACATTAACTAGGCGTATCAATGGGCTATGGAGATGCCCATTAATAGATATCAATGTGAGTGAGTAGGGATTGCCATGCAACGGATGCACTAGAGCTATAAATGTATGGAAGCTCAACAAAAGAAACTAAGTGGGTGTGCATCCAAATTGCTTGCTCATGAAGACCTAGGGTGTTTTGAGGAAGCCCATCATTGGAATGTACAAGCCAAGTTCTATAATGAAAAATTCCCACTAGTATATGAAAGTGACAACATAGGAGACTCTCTATCATGAAAATCATGGTGCTACTTTGAAGCACAAGTGTGGTAAAAGGATAGTAGCATTGTCCCTTCTCTCATTTTCTATCATTTTATTTATTTATTTGGCCTTTCTCTTTTTTTATTTGGCCTCTTTTTTTATATGGGCTTCTTTGGCCACTTTTTTTGTAAAGTCCGAAGTCTCATCCCGACTTGTGGGGGAATCATAGTCTCCATCATCCTTTCCTCACGTGGGACAATGCTCTAATAATGAAGATCATCACACTTATATTTACTTACAACTCAAGATTACAACTCGATACTTAGAACAAGATATGACTCTATATGAAAGCCTGCGGCGGTGTACGGGGATATGCAATGACCCAAGAGTGACATGTATGGAAATTATTAAGGTGGCTTTGCCACAAATACGATGTCAACTACATGATCATGCAAAGAGCAATATGACAATTGATGTAGGGAGGAACCCTACGTGGGCGATCTTTCACGTTGGAGCGGATCCTACGGTGAATCACGAAGAACACGCGGAAGAACAAGAGGGAAAACGCGGGGAAAACGAGGGAGAAGTCACTCAACCGACAAGAATTCAATCACACAAGTGCTAGATTATCGAATACATAGAGTGGCACAAGATTCAAGAACAACAAAGGTAAGGATACACGAGTAGCCGTTCTTCTCCGAGAGGAGGTCTTGATGGGGTCCACCCTAGGAGGGGGTCTTGAATCCGCTTGGGGGATCTTCTCCGTAGAGGTCCTGATCTCAAAGGAGAAGTAGCCAACTGGATGAGCAAAGGCTCTCACACCGAAATATGAGCTAATCCAAAGCTAACCCTAGAAAGAGGAGGGATCCAGATATATATAGTCTCGGGCGAAGGGGTACAAGGACATGGCCACGAGACACTGCACAAGTAGTAGGGGAGGCCGGACGTCCAAGGCCGGGGCGGATGTCCAGCCTTCGCGAGGCGCCGGATGTCCGGGCTCTCAGCCCGGATGTCCGGGCTAGAGCGACCGTTTCAGCAGAACCGGGAGAGGGGCGCCGGATTTCGGGCTGGGGAGCCGGATATCCGGGCTGGGGCCGGATGTCCGGGCTTGGTCGCCGGATGTCCGGGCCCTGTGTACTGGGGCAGGTTGGCTGAGGGTGATGTAGCAACTCCAGGGGCCGGATGTCCGGGGTCATGGCCGGATGTCCGGGGCCTGGAAGGTGATTTCGCTCGTTTCCGTTGGTTCTCTTCGTCCATGAACTTGGCGGCTTGTCCGTCTTCACGTGCACCCTCGGGAGGTTCCCCTTGACACCTGATCATGCATAGCATATCGGACTTAGGTAGTAGCCATGTCTCGAGTAGATCATATGTGATATCAATAAGGAAAGAGGTCACCTCTTTCTCGAGAGCTCTAGCTCTAGCTCGTGTCATGGGTCCTCTTGGCTCTTGATGAGACAGTTGTAGGTCCATGGGGATGATCGTGGGATGCTCCGCATCATCTCCCCCCCCCTTGGGAGAGATCCGACCTCGGATCAAAAGCTTCATCTCCATGGAAAGGTGCAAGGTCCTTGACGTTAAAGATGTCGCTCACGTTGTACTTGTATCGAGGTATGTCGATCTTGTAAGTGTTGTCGTTGTAGCGTGCTAGCACCTTGAAAGGTCCATCGGCTCGAGGGAGAAGCTTGGACTTGCGTTCTTTGGGGAAGCGGTCTTTGCGGAGGTGTAGCCACACTAGATCACCAATGTTGAAGACGATGGGTTGCTTGTTGGCGTTGAGCTTGTTTGCTTGGCGTTGTACTTGTCGCTCAATGGTGTGCCTTGTATCTTCATGCATCTTCTTGATGTAGCTTGCTCGTTCACTTGCATCCATGTTGGTGCGCCTTGGAGAGGAAGTGGTAGAATGTCCAAAGGGGACAATGGGTTGAAACCGTAGACGACCTCAAGGGGACTTGCCGTAGTTGAATGGCTTGCACGATTGTAGGCGTATTTCGACGATGGGTAGACATGCTTCCCACTCCTTGATGTTCTTCTTGATCAAGACACGAAGTAGAGTGGATAGTGTGTGGTTCGTCACCTCCGTTTGGCCGTCGGTTTGAGGATGGTATGCCGAGGAGAACAAGAGCTTGATTCCGAGCTTGGCACATAGGGTCTTCCAAAAGTAACTCAAAAACTTGACGTCACGATCGGAGACGATTGTCTTTGGTATGCCATGAAGTCGCAAGATTTCCCTACAAAAGAGATTGGCAACATGTGAAGCATCGTCTATCTTGTTGCAAGGTATGAAATGTGCCATCTTAGAAAATCTATCCACAACAACAAATACGGAATCCTTGCCATTTTGAGTCCTAGGCAAACCAAGTACAAAATCCATACTAATGTCTTCCCATGGTTGATATGGGATAGGAAGAGGCATGTAAAGACCATGAGATTGAGCTTTAGACTTAGCTTTGCGACATGTATAGCATCGGTTGGTGAAGCGTGAGACGTCGCGGAACATCTTGGGCCAAAAGTAGTTGTTGGAGAGCGTGGCGAATGTCTTGTCGCGTCCAAAGTGTCCCATGAGTCCGCCTCCATGAGCCTCTTGCAAAAGGAGCAAACGAAGAGAAGACTCGGGAATGCAAAGTTTGTTAGCTCTCATAAGATAACCATCCTTGATGTAATATTGTTCCCAAGACGTATGCGTCAAACACTTAGCATAAGGAGAAGCAAAAGATGGATCATGTTCATACAAGTCTTTTATATGCTCAAAACCAATAACATTCAACTCAAGTTGGGTGACAAGCATGTTTATGCGTGAAAGCACGTCGGCAACTACATTCTCTTTACCCTTAATGTACTTGATCACATAAGGAAAAGATTCAATGAATTCACTCCATTTTGCATGACGCTTGTTCAATTTAGTTTGACCTTTGAGGTACTTAAGCGTTTCATGATCGGTATGGATGACAAACTCATGAGATCTAAGGTAATGTTCCCAAACATGGAGCACACGCACTAAAGCATACAATTCTATATCATAGATGGGATAATTAAGTTGAGCACCAGAGAGTTTTTCGCTAAAATAAGCAATGGCTCGTTTTTCTTGCATCAAAACTCCGCCAATTCCGGTACCACTTGCATCACAATGAACCTCAAAAGTTTTGTCAAAATTGGGCAAAGCAAGAATCGGAGCATGAGTAAGCAAAGACTTGAGCTCATCAAAAGCGGTTGATTGCAAAGTTCCCCAAACAAAGGGAGTATTCTTCTTGCTCAAAGCATGCAAAGCAGCGGCAATTGTGCTAAAATCTTTCACAAAGCGACGATAGAAACCCGCAAGACCAAGAAAACTTCGCACTTGTTGCAAATTGGTGGGTTGGGGCCAAGTTTTGATTGCTTCAATTTTAGATTCATCAACATGGACACCCTTTGAGGAAACAACAAAACCCAAGAAAACCACTTTGTCAACTCCAAAAGTGCATTTTTTCAAGTTCGCATAAAGACTTTCCTTGCGAAGAGTTTGCAACACAGATTTTACATGATTGATGTGCTCTTTCATGGTTTTGCTAAACACAAGAATATCGTCAAAGTAAACCACAACAAAGACTCCAATGTAAGGACGAAGCACATGATGCATGTCACGCCCTCGATGCGGCTATATCTCCCACGTGTCGAGGCACGACTTAGAGGCATAACCGCATTGAAAGCAATGTCGCAAGTGAGGTAATCTTCACACAACCCATGTAATAAATAAGGGAAAGAGATACATAGTTGGCTTACAGTCGCCACTTCACACAATACATAAATAAACATCCATCATTCATAGTACACTCAAGGTCCGACTACGGAACCAAAATAAAAGAAGATACCCCAAATGCTACACAGATCCCCGATCGTCCCAACTGGGCACCACTACTGGTCATCAGGAAAAGACACATAGTAACGACCACGTTCCTCGTCGAACTCCCACTTGAGCTCGGTTGAGTCACCTGCACCGCATCATCGGAACCTGCAACTGTTTTGAAGTATCTGTGAGTCACGGGACTCAGCAATCTCACACCGCGAGATCAAGACTATTTAATCTTATAGGAAGGACAGAGTAGTAAAGTGGAGCTGCAGCAAGCGACTAGCATATATGGTGGCTACATCGCAAAAGAGAGCGAGAAGAGGAGCAAAGCACGGTCGTGAAGCTAGTAGCGATCAAGAAGTGATCCTGAACTACTTACGCCGGCATAACTCCAACACCGTGTTCACTTCCGGACTCACGAGAAGAGACCATCACGGTTACACACGCGTTGATGTGTATTTTATTTGAGGTCAACTTCGGTTTTCTACAACCGGACATTAACAAATTCCCATCTGCCTCATAACCACGGGCACGGCTTTGAAAGATATTACCTGCAGGGTGTCCCAACTTAGCCCATTATAAGCTCTCACGGTCAATGAAGGATATTCCTTCTACCGAAGACCCGATCAATCTCGAATCCCGGACTACAAGACATTTCGACAGCAATAAAACAAGACCAGCAAAGCCGCCCGATTGTGCCGACAAATCCCGATAGGAGCTGCACATATCTCGCTCGGGCACATCCGGATGAGACATCCTACGAGTAAAACCAAGCCTCGAAGTTTCCCGTGGTGGCCCCGCAGATCTACTCGTTTGGCCAGCACTCAAGGAGCACCGTCCGGGGTTAAAATAAAGATGACCCTCGGCTCGCGAAAACCCGGGAAAAAGGCTTAGGTGGCAAATGGTAAAACCAAAGTTGGGCCTTGCTGGACGAGTCTTATTCAAAGCGAACTGTCAAGGGGTCCCATAAATCACCCAACCGTAAGGAACGCAAAATCAAGGAACATAACACCGTATGACGGAAACTAGGTGGCAAGAGTGGAACAAAACACTGGCATAAGGCCGAGCCTTCCACCCTTTACCAAGTATATAGATGTATTAAAATATAGCAGATATATATTGTGATATCCCAAACAAGTAAACATGTTCCAAAAGGAACAACATCTCCATGTTCCAACAAGGAACAAACTTCAGCTTCACCGCAACTAGCAACGCTATAAGAGGGCTGAGCAAAGCGGTAACATAGCCAATCAACGGTTTGCTAGGAAAAGGATGGTTAGGGATGACATGGCAATATGGGTGGCATGATATAACAAGTGGTAGGCATCGCAGCATAGGCATAGCAAAAGAGCGAGCAACTAGCATAGCAAAGATAGAAGTGATTTCGAGGGTATGGTCATCTTGCTCGCAATGTTCTCGAGTTGTCGAAAGCTTGATCCTCGTAAGCGTTCTCAACAGGTTCCTCGTTCACGCACTCGCCTCCGGCTCTACCCAAAGCAACAACACAAACAAAGGAACCACAATAAATCACGGTGCAATGCACAAGCAACATGATGCAAAACATGACATGATATGCGAGATGTGAAATGCAATGCGATAAAGCGCCCGAAGGTAAATGATGAACCAGGCATCAACTTGGCAAACCAAGTATTCCACTGGAAAGATGATATGATTTCGGTTGAAATCGATATAAAGATCACCGGAATCGGATGCACGGTTTGGAAATGGCAAGCAAAACAAGAATGGCGCAAATCTGCCATTAACAGCATGATGCTACTAAGCAAGCAACAATTAATTAAGCTACTGCACCCAAACGTATCAACAAAGTACATGGCAGTGATCTACACAAGATGCTCGACAAAAGATGATCACTGAGCTACGGCTAGTTCACATCATAACAGGTTCAAACAAGCATGGCAAAAGTGCACAAAATATCAGGCTGGACATGGCAAAAACAGCATCAGGTTGCAATGTTCAGAGCAACAAAACTACATGCTACATGAACTTAAAATAGCAAAACATGGCATGGCATGAATCTACTCAAAGCATAGAACAAAAGTCCCTTACTGACCATAAGCCAAAAAGGATCAGAAAATATAGTAACATCCATGTCAATATTGAAAGTTTCGTTAACAGATTCAGCAACATGGCATATCAAAAACTGATAACAAGTAGGCATGTTTACAAGCTCAATGCACTCACTACAGAGACTTATATGATAAACTAAGCATACATACATCAAGAAGACATGGCATAGAAGACATACATGGCAAGAACAAGAACATAGCATATACGGATCAACCACAACAAGCTTGGCAAAATTGAATAACATGTAAACAATCTGCCAGGAAACATTTGATAGCAAAAGTAGAGCTCGATTGACTCAAGTTATGGCACTCCATAATTGCAAACAAAGGCATGGATGGATAGATCAAGACATGCTTTACAAAACATCCTTACTGAAGTATCTCAAAATATGCATTGATCTCTTGGTAGCATCAAGTTAACATGGCATCAAAATATCAGCTAAACAGGGCTGAAAACAACAACATCAGGACACCTACTTTGCATGCTTGTGCTAGTCACCACATAGATCACAAAAATACATGGCATACACCCCTGGAAAGATGGCATGGCATATTACAAAACACATGTAGGACTCAAATTCATAGGGTGCACACATCAATCATGGCAAAAATAACAAAAGTGCAAGTTCTGTTAAGAAACAGAAACTAACATCACATAGCCCTCTTCCAACAGCATTTCGGGCATCAAGATGAGCTCAAATGAAAATGACGCAATGAGATGAAATGATCTACTCTTCGAGAAGAACATTTTGATATATTAAACGCGCAAAATAGAGCTACGATGACAGAGTTACACCACGTTGAAAATGACACAAAATATCAATGATATAAAAACTTAGACGAGAATTCGAGGGGGAGAAAGTCAACCCGATTGCACACGAACCGAGGACGGCCGGGATCCTGATTGGATCTCGCCGGAACGGAGGCGGGAAGGGTGGCCGGAGGAGGGGCCGGCCGGATCCGGGCCGGGAGGAGCCGGGCGGCCGCGGGGAAGGTGGTCGGCGCCGGTGTGGCGGCGGGCGTGGCGACGCCGGGCGGCGATCGAGCGGGCGGGTGGCCGGGCGCCGAGTGGCGGCGCGCCGGCCGGAACGGGCGGCGGCGGGAGAGGCGGCGGAGCAGCGCGACCGGCAGCGCGGGGCTTCATGGGCGGCGGCGGCGCGCCGGCCGGGCGGGCGGGCTTGATGGGCTCTCGGCGCGCGCGCGGAGGAGGCGGAGGGCCACGTGGCACAATGCCACTGCCCGGGCGGCGGCGCGACGTGTCCGGCGCGGCGGACGCGTCCGCGCGGGCGCGAGGGGAAAATTAGGGTTTCGGGAGGAATGATCCGCGAATTTGGGAGGTGTTTAAATAGGCATAGAGGAGCTAGGAGAGTCCAAATGAGGTGTAGTTTTCGCCCACGATCGTGATCGAACGACGGAGAGCATGGAAGTGACTTAGATGGGTTATTGGGCTGTTTTGAAGGGGTATTGGGCTGCAACTTAAAAGAGGCCTTTGCGAGAGTGCTGTTAACCGTTGGAGTACCAAACGAGCTCCAAATGACCCGAAACTTGACCGGTGGTCTACGGGTGGTATACCGAGGCCACTAGACAAACCTCGGTCCATTCCGAGAAGGTTTAGTACCCGCACACGGAAAAACGTAAAAGGGGCCGCCGGGGGAGATAGGAGTGCCGGATTGCAAAACGGACAACGGAAAAATGCTCGAATCATGAGACGAACACGTATGCAAATGCGATGCACATGATGACATGATAAAAATGCATGACATGGACAAAATGCAAAATGAAGAAAACCCAACCACGGAGGGAATATCATATCACAATGCCGAAAATGGCAAGAGTTGGAGTTACAAATATGGAAAGTTACTTCCGGGTGTTACAACACTCCACCACTACAAGAGGATCTCGCCCCAGATCTAGGACCGAAAGAACTCCGGATAATCGAACGGAGGTGATCCTCGCGCCCGGTAGCTTCTCGGTCGGAATGGTGTGACCACTTCACTTTCAGGAATTTGATTGACTTGTTGCAGTCTTGCGCTCGGTTTCTTCAAGAATAGCAATGGGGTGCTCATGATAAGAGAGATCTTCTTGAAGGTCAATCTCTTCAAGTTGATAGTGCGCTCAGAGTCTTGAAGCACTTGCGAAGCTGTGACACGTGAAACACATCGTGCACGCTTGCAAAGTTGGATGGAAGCTCGTTGATAGGCGAGATCGCTTCTTTTCCCAATGATCTTGAAAGGACCCACGATCTAGGGGCAAGCTTCCTTTGATACCGGGTTAAGAGTGCCTTTCATTGAGAGACGCGGAGGTAGACATGGTCTCCGATTTCAAAAGCCACATCACGGTGCTTATCATCATAATAGTTTTCCGCGCGATTATGCGGCTTTGAGATTCTCACGAATGACTTTGCACATTTCTTCCGCTTCGGATCAAGTCATTGCCAAGAAGTTGGTGTTCACCGTCTCGCACCAATTGAGAGGAGTACGACACTTTCTCGCCATAGAGAATTTCGAATGGGGCCTTGCCCGAACTCGCTTGGAAGCTGTTGTTGTAGGAGAACTCGGCATATGGAAGACAATCTTCCCACTTCATACCGAAAGAAATGACACAAGCCCCGAGCATATCTTCAAGAATTTGATTAACTCGCTCAACTTGGCCACTTGTTTGAGGATGGAAAGCTGTCTTTGAAACGAATGTTGGTGCCCATGGCCTTCCGAAAAGAATCCCAAAACTTGGAGGTAAAGATGCTGCCACGGTCTCAAGAGATCACTTGTGGAATGCCGTGCAAAGAGACAATCTCGAGGTGTATAGCTCGCCAACCGAGCTGCTGTGATGGATTCTTTGATAGGAAGAAAATGAGCCACTTTAGTAAGCTTGTCAATGACAACAAAGATAGCATCATTTCCACGCTTGGATTTTGGAAAGCCATCCACGAAGTCCATTTCAATATGATCAAACTTCCATTCGAATAGCAAGAGGTTGAAGGAGACCAGCTGGTCTTTGGTGTTCTGCTTTCACTCTTCTGCAGACATCACACTCATTCACGAATTGAGCAATTTCTCGCTTCATTCGAGTCCACCAATATGACTGCTTGAGGTCCTGGTACATCTTCGCACTTCCGGATGAATGGATAGAAGCGAATTGTGAGCCTCGCTCATAATGACTTTTCGAGATCACCCTTAGGAACCACAATCCGTCCTCAAAGAAAAGAGTATCTTTGTCATCAATGTGGAAGCACTTATACTTGGAAATGCCCTTGTCGATACCACGTTTCACCTTTTTCACCATGGTATCCAGAAGTTGAGCCTCACGAATCTGATCTTCCAAAGTAGGAGAGACTATGAGGTATGCAAGAAAGCCTTGAGGAACAACTTGAAGATTCAGCTTGCGGAAAGATTCACAGAGATCCGGCTAAAGGGCTTGAGGATTAGACTGTTGCAGTAAGCTTTCCCGCTCAAAGCATCTGCAATGACATTGGCCTTGCCCGGAGTATATTCAATACTTGGGTTGTACTCTTGAATCATTTCGACCCATCGAGTCTGCCTGAGGTTGAGGTTGGGCTGAGTGAAGATGTACTTGAGACTCTTGTGATCGGTGAAAATGTCCACTTTCCTTCCCAACAAGAGATGTATCCACGTTATTAATGCATGGACAACTGCCGCCAACTCAAGATCGTGAGTGGGGTAGTTCTTTTCGTTGGGCTTCAATCAAGCGAGAGGTATAAGCCACAACTCTCTTCTCTTGCATTAACACAGCACGGACCTTGAAGAGAAGCATCACGAAAAACTTCAATGGCTTGGATTCATCAGAGGAGTCAAGACAGAGCTGTGACGAGTTTCTCTTTGAGAGTATTGAAAGCAACGCCACACTCGGGAGACCGACATACTTCACATGCTTCGGAGGAGGTTGGAAAGAGGCTTTGCAATCTTGGAGAAGTTCTCAACGAATCTTCGCAATAACTTGCAAGACCAAGAAAATCATGGAGCTGCTTGACGCTCGAGGAGGTTCCCAATTCACAATTGCGGACACCTTCTCGGATTAACAGCGATGCCCTTGGCGGAGATGATATGACCAAGATAAAGCACTTCATCAAGCCAAAATTCACATTTGGAAAACTTAGCATAGAATTGGTACTCTCTGAGCTTGTCTAGCACCAATCCCAAATGTTTGGCATGATCCTTCTTATTCTTGGAGAAGACCAAAATATCATCAAGATAGACCAAGACGAATTCATTGGTGTAGGGGTTGAAGATGAAGTTCATCATCCGAGAGAATGTTGGAGGAGCATTGACAAGGCCGAAAGACATGACAAGATATTCATAAGAACCAAAGCTTGTTCGAATGCTGTCTTGGGAATATCTTGTTCACGAATGCGAATCTGATGATACCCCATACGAAGGTCAAGCTTGGAGAACACTTTAGCACCTTTGAGTTGCTCGAAAAGCTCATTGATGTTGGGAAGTGGATACTTGTTCTTGATTGTCTTCTTATTCAATGGACGGTAATCGACGCAAAGTCGGTCCGTGCCATCCTTCTTCCGGACAAAAGAACACCACAACCCCAAGGAGATGAACTCGGTCTGATCAAACCCAGACGCTCTTGTTCATCGAGCTGCTTCTTCAATTCCTTCAGCTCATCAGGTCCAAGCTTGTAAGGACGCTTGCAAATGGGTTCAGTGCCAGGCTCAAGATCGATAACGAACTCAATCGGCCGATGAGGAGGCATACCCAAAGCTCTTCCGAAAGACATCTTGGTACTCACAAACGATCGAATCGAGAGATAGCATCCAATTCGCCCTTCTCATTGAGAGAAAACAACCGAATGGTTTCATCACGAGCGCATAGATGATCACATCATTAGAAGAGTGAGTCAATTGAATTTCCCAGCAGCACAATCAAGCTGAGCTTTGTGCTGAGAAAGCCATCCATTCCGAGAATAAGATCAATATCCGAGTCACCAAGAACAATTGGTTTAGCCGAAATCTATAATCGCCCATCTTGATAGAGACATTAGGAGCAACCAAACTAGAATTCATAAGCCTTCCGGGAGAAACAACTTGCATAACTTTGGACAGAATCTCTGTGTCTACATTGTGCTTCATGCAAAAGGATATGACATGAAAGAATGCGATGCACCAAAGATCAAATAAGACTTTTCAGAATATCATTAATCGAGAGATTACCCATGATCACATCGGAAGATTCCTCCGCTTGAGCTGCATTCATCATATTGACCTTGGCATGCTTTGGATTATGCTTGACCACCGCATTGCTGGAAGATTTCACAGAGGAGGAGGCGGAGGCGCTTTGGTTGAAGCACTTGTTCGCATAGTGACCTTTCTGCGACATTTGTTGCAAGTCACTTCAGAGAGCGGACGGTGGTAAGGAGCACTTGACCTTGGAGCTTGAGAATTAGACTTGTTCGATAGCTTGGGTTGGGTGGGTGGGAAGATCCACGGCCACCTGAGTTCTTCTCTGATAAGGCCGACGGAACGGAGGAGGAGGAAGGTAAAACTTCTGCTGCTTAGCTGCCACTTGAGAGGAAGAAGAAGACTGAATCGCATCCCCGATTCTCTTCTTAGAAGCCTCACATTTGAGCTGGGCAGCTTCTTGCTTTAGTGCCATGTTGTAGAAATCATCATACTTATCTCGCTCAAAAGCACAAGAGCTAATTGCAGATCTTCTCTCGCACCACCTCTGAATTGATAGATCATACTCTTTTCATCGTGCACGCCTTGCTTAGCAAAACGAGCGAGCTTCGAACTGGATATTGTATTGATAGACAGACATGTTGCCTTGCTTGAGATTGCGGAACTCCTCACGCTTGCTCTCAACAACACTTTTCGAATATGATGAGCTCAAATCACGGCGAACTCATCCTGTAATGACACGACCTCCTCTGGAATCTTTGTATTGTCGGTACCACTCAGCAGCTTGATCCTTGAGTTGAAACGATGCAAACTTGACAAAATCCTCGTGTCCGACATTGCTACATTCAAAATGCTTGCAGATGTCCACTAACCAATCGTCGCCGTCGTGGCCTCGACACGTAAACCGAAAGACTTCGACTGATTAGCGAGGAACCGACCGAGAGTAGCAAAATGCGCTGATTGTTGCCTTGACCTTGATTCCCTTGATTGCCTTGCTCTGAGTACGTTTTGCAAGAGCTGCAAAATCATCGAGCATTGGCATTGGTGGCTGCCATGATAGCTTGCCGTGCCTCCGGAGGCGGAGGTGGAGATGGAGGTTCGACCGATCCCCATCATTGCGATCCGGATTCGAGACGCTGGCGGAGCCATCCTGAAGAGGGTGACATCCGTTAGTCCTTTGATAGACAAAAGATAAGTAGAATCAACGGATAGAAATTGCAACATATAGTCTTCACAATAAACATTCGAACAAGAATGAACGAATGAATTCCAAAAGTTAATCATCACACGTCCATTAAGGTGAGAAGCCACTTAGATAAAGATATGGAAACAACATCTGTCTTAGAAACAAATCGAATATCACAACTGAAAACAAAAGATTGGCTTCTAGAATGAGCCGGAACAAACACATGATAGAGATTTCGCCCAAAGTGTTCGTGGTGGGGCCCACACGGACACGACGATAGCGGACGCCATGAATGACAAACAAGACGCCCCGAATCAGCATAGCCAAGGATTCTTTAAGACGCCTCGCGACCATCAGAATCGACCGTGAATGGGCGGACCACTAGACGTTGAACCCCAATCTCAAATCATACATCCGTTGGAAAGAATATCCCGTAAGCTACTAGAATTCCCACCTATAAACTCCCAAACTTTCTGGTTATGCAATCTGGTGTTGGGGATACAGGGACACAAAATATATCACCCAAACTAACAATACCTAGATCCAAATTGTATCCATCCGTCAACACATAACCAAGAAATCCTCGAAATCGTGTACCTCGACCTTCAAAAACATCCGTTATACAAGTCATGGCAATACTCCCTTTCGCCACAATCTCGGGCTATCGGGTTATCTCACCAACAACTGCACAAAAGAGATTTCGATGTCGGCAAAACTCGTATATCCGAACTGCAACGATAACATTGTGACGACAACACCTCGGAGCTCAACTCCCGGGACACCGCCACAACCCCTAAATGTCGAGGCACCAAGAACAATGTTCTCGCCACAAAACCATCGGAACGATTCCAACATACCCACGTGATCCTAATTTTTTTAGTGAAATTTGAGGAGAGAAGAGTCAAAACTCTACGTCGGGATACCTCACCAGAGCGACGAAGGACTGGGAGTAAAAGAATCCTACTCTCGATATATATAATCCTAAGACTCAAAACATTTTCCATTCTAGACTCAACAACGCCAAAGAAACAATCAAGTAGGGGCTCCTAAGTCGGGAAGGCTCGATTACCAACTTGTCACGCCCTCGAAGCGGCTATATCTCCCACGTGTCGAGGCACGACTTAGAGGCATAACCGCATTGAAAGCAATGTCGCAAGTGAGGTAATCTTCACACAACCCATGTAATAAATAAGGAAAGAGATACATAGTTGGCTTACAATGCCACTTCACACAATACATAAATAAACATCCATCATTCAGAGTACACTCAAGGTCCGACTACGGAACCAAAATAAAAGAAGATACCCCAAATGCCACACAGATCCCGATCGTCCCAACTGGGCACCACTACTGATCATCGTGAAAAGACACATAGTAACGACCACGCCTCGTCGAACTCCCACTTGAGCTCGGTTGAGTCACCTGCACCGCATCATCGGAACCTGCAACTGTTTTGAAGTATCTGTGAGTCACGGGACTCAGCAATCTCACACCAGCGAGATCAAGACTATTTAAGCTTATAGGAAGGACAGAGTAGTAAAGTGGAGCTGCAGCAAGCGACTAGCATATATGGTGGCTACATCGCAAAAGAGAGCGAGAAGAGGAGCAAAGCACGGTCGTGAAGCTAGTAGCGATCAAGAAGTGATCCTGAACTACTTACGCCGCATAACTCCAACACCGTGTTCACTTCCCGGACTCCGAGAAGAGACCATCACGGTTACACACGCGTTGATGTGTATTTTATTTGAGGTCAACTTCAGGTTTTCTACAACCGACATTAACAAATTCACATCTGCCTCATAACCGCGGGCACGGCTTTGAAAGATATTACCTGCAGGGTGTCCCAACTTAGCCCATTATAAGCTCTCACGGTCAACGAAGGATATCCTTCTACCGGAAGACCCGATCAATCTCGAATCCCGGACTACAAGACATTTCGACAGAATAAAACAAGACCAGCAAAAGCCGCCCGATTGTGCCGACAAATCCCGATAGGAGCTGCACATATCTCGCTCTCGGCACATCCGGATGAGACATCCTACGAGTAAAACCAAGCCTCGAGTTTCCCGTGGTGGCCCCGCAGTCTACTCGTTTGGGCCAGCACTCAAGGAGCACCGTCCGGGGTTAAAATAAAGATGACCCTCGGCTCGCGAAACCCGGGGAAAAAGGCTTAGGTGGCAAATGGTAAAACCAAAGTTGGGCCTTGCTGGACGAGTCTTATTCAAAGCGAACTGTCAAGGGGTCCCATAAATCACCCAACCGTAAGGAACGCAAAATCAAGGAACATAACACCGTATGACGGAAACTAGGGTGGCAAGAGGAACAAAACACTGGGCATAAGGCCGAGCCTTCCACCCTTTACCAAGTATATAGATGTATTAAAATATAGCAGATATATATTGTGATATCCCCAACAAGTAAACATGTTCCAAAAGGAACAACATCTCCATGTTCCAACAAGGAACAAACTTCACTTCACCGCAACTAGCAACGCTATAAGAGGGCTGAGCGAAGCGGTAACATAGCCAATCAACGGTTTGCTAGGAAAAGGATGGTTAGGGGCTGACATGGCAATATGGGTGGCATGATATAGCAAGTGGTAGGCATCGCAGCATAGGCATAGCAAAAGAGCGAGCAACTAGCATAGCAAAGATAGAAGTGATTTCGAGGGTATGGTCATCTTGCCTGCAATGTTCTCAGAGTTGTCGAAAGCTTGATCCTCGTAAGCGTTCTCAACAGGATCCTCGTACACTCACTCGTCTCCCGGCTCTACCCAAAGCAAAAACACAAACAAAGGAACCACAATAAATCACGGTGCAATGCACAAGCAACATGATGCAAAACATGACATGATATGCGAGATGTGAAATGCAATGCGTATGTGCGCTCCGGAAGGTAAACGATGAACCAGGCATCAACTTGGCAAACCAAGTATGCCACTGGAAAGATGAGATGATTTCGGTTGAAATCGATATAAAGATCACCGGAATCGGATGCACGGTTTGGAAATGGCAAGCAAAACAAGAATGGCGCAAATCTGCCATTAACAGCATGATGCTACTAAGCAAGCAACAATTAATTAAGCTACTGCACCCAAACGTATCAACAAAGTACATGGCAGTGATCTACACAAGATGCTCGACAAAAGATGATCACTGAGCTACGGCTAGTTCACATCATAACAGGTTCAAACAAGCATGGCAAAAGTGCACAAAATATCAGGCTGGACATGGCAAAAACAGCATCAGGTTGCAATGTTCAGAGCAACAAAACTACATGCTACAGGAACTTAAAATAGCAAAAAATGGCATGGCATGAATCTACTCAAAGCATAGAACAAAAGTCCCTTACTGACCATAAGACAAAAAGGATCAGAAAATATAGTAACATCCATGTCAATATTGAAAGTTCCGTTAACAGATTCAGCAACATGGCATGTCAAAAACTGATAACAAGTAGGCATGTTTACAAGCTCAATGCACTCACTACAGAGACTTATATGATAAACTAAGCATACATACATCAAGAAGACATGGCATAGAAGACATACATGGCAAGAACAAGAACATATCATATACGGATCAACCACAACAAGCTTGGCAAAATTGAATAACATGTAAACAATCTGCCAGGAAACATTTGATAGCAAAAGTAGAGCTCGATTGACTCAAGCTATGGCACTCCATAATTGCAAACAAAGGCATGGATGGATAGAGCAAGACATGCTTTACAAAACATCCTTACTGAAGTATCTCAAAATATGCATGGATCTCTTGGTAGCATCAAGTTAACATGGCATCAAAATATCAGCTAAACAGGGCTGAAAACAGCAACATCAGGACACCTACTTTGCATGCTTGTGCTAGTCACCACATAGATCAAACAAATACATGGCATACACCCCTGGAAAGATGGCATGGCTTATTACAAAACACATGTAGGACTCAAATTCATAGGGTGCACACATCAATCATGGCAAAAATAACAAAAGTGCAAGTTCTGTTAAGAAACAGAAACTAACATCACATAGCCCTCTTCCAACAGCATTTCGGGCATCAAGATGAGCTCAAATGAAAATGACGCAATGAGGTGAAATGATATACTCTTCGAGTCGAACATTTTGATATATTAAACGTGCAAAATGGAGCTACGATGACAGAGTTACACCACGTTGAAAATGACACAAAATATCAATGATATAAAAACTTAGACGAGAATTCGAGGGGGAGAAAGTCAACCCGATTGCACACGAACCGAGGACGGCCGGGATCCCGATTGATCTCGCCGAACGGAGGCGGAAGGGTGGCGGAGGAGGGGCCGGCGGATCCGGCCGGAGGAGCCGGCGCGGCAAGGGAAGGTGGCCGCGCCGGTGGCGGCGGCGCGGCGACGCCGGGCGGCGATCGAAGCGGCGGGTGGCCGGCGCCGAGTGGCGGCGCCGCCGCCGGAACGGGCGGCGGCGGAGAGGCGGCGAGCAGCGACCGGGCAGGCGGGGGCTCCAGGCGGGCGGCGGCGCCGACCGGCCGGCGGGTTCTTGGATGGGCCCAGCTGGCGCGGCGCGAGGAGGCGGAGGGGCCACGTGGCACAATGCCACTGCTCCGGGCGGCGGCGCGGACGTGGCCGGCGCGGGCGGACGCGTCCGGCGCGGCGCGAGAGGGGAAATTTAGGGTTTCGGGGGAGGAATGATCCGCGAATTTCGGGGGAGGTGTTTAAATAGGCATAGAGGGAGCTAGGAGAGTCCAAATGAGGTGTAGTTTTTGCCCACACGATCGTGATCGAACGAAGGAGAGCATGGAAGTGACTTAGATGGGTTATTGGGCTCTTTGGAAGGGGTGTTGGGCTGCAACTTAAAAGAGGCCTTTGCGAGAGTGCGGTTAACCGTTGGAGTACCAAACGAGCTCCAAATGACCCGAAACTTGACCGGTGGTCTACGGGTGGTATACCGAGGCCACTAGACAAACCTCGGTCCATTTCGAGAAGGTTTAGTACCCGCACACGGAAAAACGTAAAAGGGGCCGCCGGGGGAGATAGGAGTGCCGGATAGCAAAACGGACAACGGGAAAAATGCTCGGAATCATGAGACGAACACGTATGCAAATGCGATGCACATGATGACATGATAAAAAATGCATGACATGGACAAAATGCAAAATGAAGAAAAACCCAACCACGGAGGGAATATCATATCACAATGCCGAAAATGGCAAGAGTTGGAGTTACAAATATGGAAAGTTACTTCCGGGGTGTTACAATGCATAAGACACACAAAAGTACCGGGAGCTTCCGAAAGACCCATAGGCATCACTAACCATTCATATAAACCAAATTTGGTTTTGAAAGCAGTTTTCCATTCATCACCCTCTTGTATGCGGATTTGATAATAGCCACTTTTAAGATCAATTTTTGAGAAAAAGTTGCCTCCACTAAGTTCATCAAGCATGTCATCTAAGCGAGGAATGGGATGCCTATATCGAACGGTAATAGCATTGATAGGTCTACAATCGGAACACAAGCGGAAACTTCCATCGGGCTTAGGCACGAGAATAACCGGAACGGCACAAGGGCTTAAGCTTTCACGTACATGACCGTTGTCGATTAGTTGTTGTACTTGCCGTTAAATCTGAAGGAAATATGCCCTAGAGGCAATAATAAAGTTATTATTTATTTCCTTATATCATGATAAATGTTTATTATTCATGCTAGAATTGTATTAACCGGAAACATAATACATGTGTGAATACATAGACAAACAGATAGTCACTAGTATGCCTCTACTAGACTAGCTCATTAATCGAAGATGGTTATGTTTCCTAACCATAGACATGTGTTGTCATTTGATTAATGGGATCACATCATTAGGAGAATGATGTGATTGACATGACCCATTTCGTTAGCTTAGCACTTGATCGCTTAGTATGTTGCTTATGCTTTCTTCATGACTTATACAAAGTTCCGAAACTATGAGATTATGCAACTCCGCTTACGGAGGAACACTTTGTGTGCTACCAAACGTCACAACGTGAATCGGGTGATTATAAAGGTACTCCACAGGTGTCTCCAAAAGTATATGTTGAGTTGGCATGAATCGAGATTAGGTTTTGTCACTCCGATTGCTCGGAGAGGTATCTCTGGCCTTCTCGGTAATACACATCACATAAGCCTTGCAAGCATTGCAACTAATGAGTTAGTTGTGAGATGATGTATTACGGAACGAGTAAAGAGACTTACCGTAACTAGATTGAACTAGGTATTGATACCGACGATCGAATCTCGGGTAAGTAACATACCGATGACAAAAGGAACAACGATATCGTTATGCGGTTTGACCGATAAAGATCTTCGTAGAATATGTAGGAACCAATATGGGCATCCAGGTTCCGCTATTGGTTATTGACCGAGAATGGTTCTAGGTCATGTCTACATAGTTCTCGAACCCGTAGGGTCCGCACGCTTAATGTTTCGATGACAGTTCATTATGAGTTTATAAGTATTGATGTACCGAAGGTTGTTCGGAGTCCCGGATGTGATCACGGACATGACGAGGAGTCTCGAAATGGTCGAGACATAAAGATTGATATATTGGAAGCCTATGTTTGGACTTCGGAAAGGTTCCGGATGAAAACAGGAAGTTACCGGAACACCGGGGGGTTACCGGAACCCCCCGGGGGGTCTATGGGCCTTGATGGGCCATAAGAGAGAAGAGGAAGGGCCGGCCAGGCAGGCCGCGCGCCCCCTCCCCCCTCTAGTCCGAATAGGACAAGGAGAGGGGGGGCGGCGCCCCCTTCCCTCTTCCCCCTCCTCCAATCCTAATCCAACTAGGAGAGGGGAGTCCTACTCCTGGGAGTAGGACTCCTCCAGCGCGCCTCCCCTAGGGCTGGCCGCACCCCCTTGGCTCCTTTATATATGGGGCAGGCAGGGGCACCCTAGAACACACAAGTTGATCTACGGATCGCCCTTAGCCGTGTGCGGTGCCCCTTCCACCATATTCCACTTCGGTCATATCGTCATGAGCTTAGGCGAAGCCTCGCGGGAGAAGTCATATTGTCGCGAGCTTAGGCGAAGCCCTGCGTCGGTGGAGCATCATCATCGCCAACACGCCGTCGTCTTGACGGAACTCATCCCCGACACTTTGCTGGATCGGAGTCCGGGATCGCCATCGAGCTGAACGTGTGCGTAACTCGGAGGTGCCGTGACGCTCGGTGCTTGGATCGATCGGATTGTGAAGACGCACGACTACATCAACCGCGTTGTTATAACGCTTCGCTTTCGGTCTCACGAGGGTACGTGGGCGGACATTCTCCTCTCGTTGCTATGCCATCACCATGGTCTTGCGTGTACGTGGGAAATTTTTGAAATTACTACGTTACCCAACAAAGGCATCCGAGCCTGGTTTTATGCGTTGATGTCATATGCACGAGTAGAACACAAGTGAGTTGTGGGCGATATAAGTCATACTGCTTACCAGCATGTCATACTTTGGTTCAGCGGTATTCTGAGATGAAGCGGCCCGACCGACATTACGCGACGCTTACGCGAGACTGGTTTCACCGCCCGAGCACTAGTTGCTTAAAGGTGACCGGCGGGTGTCTGTCTCTCTCACTTTAGTTGAACTGAGTGTACGCCCGGTCCTTGCGAAGGTTAAAACAGCACCAACTTGACAAACTATCGCTGTGGTTTTGATGCGTGGTAAGAACGGTTCTTGCTCAGCCCGTAGCAGCCACGTAAAACTTGCAACAACAAAGTAGAGGACGCCTAACTTGTTTTTGCAGGGCATGTTGTGATGTGATGTGGTCAAGACGTGATGCTATATTTTATTGTATGAGATGATCATGTTTTGTAACCGAAGTTATCGGCAATCGGCAGAGCCATATGGTTGTCGCTTATTGTATGAAATGCAACGCCATGTAATTGCTTTACTTTATCACTAAGCAGTAGCGATAGTCGAGAAGCAATAGTTGGCGAGACGACAACGATGCTACGATGGAGATCAAGGTGTCGCGCCGGTGACAATGGTGATCATGACGGTGCTTCGAGATGGAGATCACAAGCACAAGATGATGATGACCATATCATATCACTTATATTGATTGCATGTGATGTTTATCCTTTATGCATCTTATCTTGCTTTGATTGACGGTAGCATTATAAGATGATCTCTCACTAAAATTATCAAGAAGTGTTCTCCACGAGTATGCACCGTTGCTAAAAGTTCAGAGTACCCGCACACCACGTGATGATCGGGTGTGATAAGTTATACGTCCATCTACAACGGGTGCAAGCCAGTTTTGCACACGCAGAATACTCAGGTTAAACTTGACGAGCCTAGCATATGCACATATGGCCTCGGAACACGGAGACCGAAAGGTCAAGCATGAATCATATAGTAGATATGATCAACATAGTGATGTTCACCATTGAAACTACTCCATCTCACGTGATGATCGGACATGGTTTAGTTGATTTGGATCACGAATCACTTAGATGACTAGAGAGATGTCTGTCTAAGTGGGAGTTTTTAATATGATTAATTGAACTTAAATTTATCATGAACTTAGTACCGATAGTATTTTGCTTGTCTATGTTTACTGTAGATAGATGGCTCGTGTTGTTGTTCCGCTGAATTTTAATGCGTTCCTTGAGAAAGCAAAGTTGAAAGATGATGGTAGCAATTACACGGACTGGGTCCGTAATTTGAGGATTATCCTCATTGCTGCATGTAAGAATTACGCCCCGGAAGCACCGCTGGGTGCCGAACCTGCTGCAGAGCAACGCCGGTTGTGAACGTCTGGCGAGCAAAGCTGATGACTACTCTATAGTTCGATGTGCCATGCTTTACGGCTTAGAACCGGTCTTCAATGATGTTTTGAATGTCATGGAGCATATGAGATGTTCCAGGAGTTGAAGTTAATATTTCAAGCAAATGCCCAGATTGAGAGATATGAAGTCTCCAGTAAGTTCTATAGCTGCAAGATGGAGGAGAATAGTTCACAAGTGAGCACATACTCAAAATGTCCGGGTATAATAATCACTTAATTCAGCCGGGAGTTAATCTTCCGGATGATAGTGTCATTGATGTAATTCTCCAATCACGCCACCAAGCTACAAGAGCTTCGTGATGAACTATAATATGCAAGGGATGACTAAGACAATCCTCGAGCTCTTCGCAATGCTAAAAGCCGCGGAGGTAGAAATCAAGAAAGAGCATCAAGTGTTGATGGTCAACAAGACCACTAGTTTCAAGAAAAAGGGCAAAGGAAAGAAGAAGGAAACTTCAAAAGAACAGCAAGAAAGTTGCTGATCAAGAGAAGAAACCCAAGTCTGGACCTAAGCCTAAAACTGAGTGTTTTTACCGCAAGCGATCGACATCGAAGCGGAACTGCCCCAAGTATTTGGCGGATAAGAAGGATGGCAAGGTGAACAAAGGTATATGTGATATACATGTTATTGATGTGTACCTTACTAGAGCTCGTAGTAGCACTGGTATTTGATATCGGTTCTGCTTGCTAATATTTGCAACTCAAACAGGACTACGGAATAGACGAGCACCGCAAAGGACGAGGTGACGATCGCGTGGGAAATGGTTCCAAAGTCAATGTGATCGCGGTCGGCACGCTACCTCTACATCTACCTTCGGGATTAGTTTTAGACCTAAATAATTGTTATTTGGTGCCAGCGTTGAGCATGAACATTATATCTGGATCTTGTTTGATGCGAGACGGTTATCCATTTAAATCGAGAGAATAATGGTTGTTCTATTTATATGAGTAATATCTTTTATGGTCATGCACCCTTGAAGAATGGTCTATTCTTGTTGAATCTCGACGTAGTGATACACATATTCATAATGTCGAAGCCAAAAGATGCAGAGTTGATAATGATAGTGCAACTTATTTGTGGCACTCGCCGTTTAGGTCATATCGGTGTAAAACGCATGAAGAAACTCCATACAGATGGACTTTTGGAATCACTTGATTATGAATCACTTGGTACTTATGAACCGTGCCTCATGGGCAAGATGACTAAAACACCGCTTCTCCGTTGTATGGAGAGAGCAACAGACTTATTGGAAATCATACATACAGATGTATGTGGTCCGATGAATGTTGAAGCTCGTGGCGGATATTGTTATTTTCTCACCTTCACAGATGATTTAAGCAGATACGGGTATATCTACTTGATGAAGCATAAATCTGAAACATTTGAAAAGTTCAAAGAATTTCAGAGTGAAGTTGAAAATCACCGTAACAAGAAAATAAAGTTTCTACGATCTGATCGTGGAGGAGAATATTTGAGTTACGAGTTTGGTCTACATTTGAAGCAATGCGGAATAGTTTCGCAACTCACGCCACCGGAACACCACAGCGTAATGGTGTGTCCGAACGTCGAATCGTGCTTTACTAGATATGGTGCGATCTATGATGTCTATTTCCGATTTACCGCTATCGTTTTGGGGTTATGCTTTAGAGACGGCCGCATTCACGTTAAATAGGACACCGTCAAAATCCGCTGAGACGACGCCTTATGAACTATGGTTTAGCAAGAAACCAAAGTTGTCGCTTCGAAAGTTTGGGGTTGCGATGCTTATGTGAAAAAACTTCAACCTGATAAGCTTGAACCCAAATCGGAAAAATGTGTCTTCATAGGATACCCAAAGGAGACAATTGGGTATACCTTCTATCACAGATCCAAGGCAAGACATTCGTTGCTAAGAATGGATCCTTTCTAGAGAAGGAGTTTCTCTCGAAAGAAGTGAGTGGGAGGAAAGTGGAACTTGATGAGGTAATAGTACCAACTCCCTTATTGGAAAGTAGTTCATCACGTAAATCAGTTTCGTAACAACTACACCAGTTAGCGAGGAAGATAATGATAATGATCATGAAACTTCAGATCAAGTTGTCACCGAACTCAGAGATCAACCAGAATAAAATCCGCACTGAGTGGTATGGTAATCCTATTCGGAAGTCATGCTACTAGATCATGGTGAACCTACGAACTATGAAGAAGCGATGGTGAGCCCAGATTCCACAAAATGGCTTGAAGCCATGAAATCTGAGATGGGATCCATGTATGAGAAACAAAGTATGGACTTTGGTAGACTTGCCCGATGATCGGCAAGCTATTGAGAATAAATGGATCTTTAAGAAGAAGACTGACGCCGATGGTAATGTAACTGTCTACAAAGCTCGACTTGTTGCAAAAGGTTTTCGACAAGTTCAAGGGGTTGACTATGATGAGACTTTCTCACCCGTAGCGATGCTTAAGTCTGTCCGAATCATGTTAGCAATTGCCGTATTTTATGATTATGAAATTTGGCAAATGGATGTAAAAACTACATTCTTGAATGGATTTCTAGAAGAAGAGTTGTATATGATGCAACCAGAAGGTTTTGTTGATCCAAAGGGTGCTAACAAAGTGTGCAAGCTCCAACGATCAATTTATGGTCCAGTGCAAGCCTCTCGAGTTGGAATAAACGCTTTGATAGTGTGATCAAAGATATGGTTTTATATGAGACTTTTGGAGAAGCCTCAGATTTACAAGAAAGTGAGTGGGAGCTCAGAGCATTTCGATATTATATGTGGACGACATATTGTTGATTGGAAATGATATAGAATTTCTGGATAGCATAAAAGGATACTTGAATAAAAGTTTTTCAATGAAAGACCTCGTGAAGCTGCTTACATATTGGGCATCAAGATCTATAGAGATAGATCAAGACACTTAATTGGACTTTCACAAAGCACATACCTTGATAAAGTTTTGAAGAAGTTCAAAATGGATCAGCAAAGAAAGGTTTTTACCAGTATTACAAGGTGTAAGATTGAGTCGACTCAATGCCCGACCACAATGCAGAAGATAGAGAGAAATGAAAATGTTCCTATGCTTCAGCCATAGGCTCTATCATGTATGCAATGTTGTGTACCAGACTGACGATGCTTAGCTGTAAGCTTGGCAGAAGGTACCAAAGTAATCCAGAGTGGATCATCGGACAGCGGTCAAGAACATCCCGAAATACCGAAAAGGACTAAGGATATGTTTCTCGATATGGAGGTGACAAAGAGCTAGTCGTAAATGGTTACGCCGATGCAAGCTTTGACACTGATCCGGACGATTCTAAATCGCAAACCGGATACGTATTTTTATTAAACGGTGGAGCTGTCGGTTGGTGCAGTTCTAAACAAAGCGCCGTGGCGGGATCTACATGTGAAGCGGAGTACATAGCTGCTTGAAGCAGCAAATGAAGGAGTCTGGATGAAAGAGTTCATTTCCGATCTAGGTGTCATACCTAGTGCATCGGGACCAATGAAGATCTTCTGTGACAATATCGTGCAATTGCCTTGGCAAAGGAATCCAGATTTCACAAGAGGACCAAGCATATCAAGAGACGCTTCAATTCCATTCGGGACCAAGTCCAAGTGGGAGACATAGAGATTTGCAAAATACATACGGATCTGAATGTTGCGAATCCGCTGACTAAGCCTCTTCCACGAGCAAAACATGATCAGCACCAAGACTCCATGGGTGTTAGAATCATTACCGTGTAATCTAGATTATTGACTCTAGTGCAAGTGGGAGATCAAGGAAATAAGCCCTAGAGGCAATAATAAAGTTATTATTTATTTCCTTATATCATGATAAATGTTTATTATTCATGCTAGAATTGTATTAACCGGAAACATAATACATGTGTGAATACATAGACAAACAGATAGTCACTAGTATGCCTCTACTAGACTAGCTCATTAATCGAAGATGGTTATGTTTCCTAACCATAGACATGTGTTGTCATTTGATTAATGGGATCACATCATTAGGAGAATGATGTGATTGACATGACCCATTTCGTTAGCTTAGCACTTGATCGCTTAGTATGTTGCTTATGCTTTCTTCATGACTTATACAAAGTTCCGTAAACTATGAGATTATGCAACTCCGTTTACGGAGGAACACTTTGTGTGCTACCAAACGTCACAACGAATCGGGTGATTATAAAGGTACTCTCAGGTGTCTCCAAAAGTATATGTTGAGTTGGCATGAATCGAGATTAGGTTTTGTCACTCCGATTGTCGGAGAGGTATCTCTGGCCTTCTCGGTAATACACATCACATAAGCCTTGCAAGCATTGCAACTAATGAGTTAGTTGTGAGATGATGTATTACGGAACGAGTAAAGAGACTTACGGTAACGAGATTGAACTAGGTATTGGATACCGACGATCGAATCTCGGGTAAGTAACATACCGATGACAAAAGGAACAACGATATCGTTATGCGGTTTGACCGATAAAGATCTTCAGAGAATATGTAGGAACCAATATGGGCATCCAGGTTCCGCTATTGGTTATTGACCGAGAATGGTTCTAGGTCATGTCTACATAGTTCTCGAACCCGTAGGGTCCGCACGCTTAACGCTTCGATGACAGTTCATTATGAGTTTATAAGTATTGATGTACCAAGGTTGTTCGAGTCCCGGATGTGATCACGGACATGACGAGGAGTCTCGAAATGGTCGAGACATAAAGATTGATATATTGGAAGCCTATGTTTGACTTGGAAAGGTTCCGATGAAAACAGGAAGTTACTGCGGAACACCGGGGTTACCGAACCCCGGGGGTCTATGGGCCTTGATGGGCCATAAGAGAGAAGAGGAAGGGCCGGCCAGGGCAGGCCGCGCCCCCTCCCCTCTAGTCTGAATAGGACAGGAGAGGGGGCGGCGCCTTCCTCTCTCCCCTCCTCCAATCCTAATCCAACTAGGAGAGGGGGAGTACTACTCCTGGGAGTAGGACTCCTCCAGCGCCTCCCCTAGGGCTGGCCGCACCCCTTGGCTCCTTTATATACGGGGCAGGGGCACCCTAGAACACACAAGTTGATCTACGGATCGTTCCTTAGCCGTGTGCGGTGCCCCTTCCACCATATTCCACTTCGGTCATATCGTCATGAGCTTAGGCGAAGCCCCGCACCGGAGAAGTCATATTGTCGCGAGCTTAGGCGAAGCCCTGCGTCGGTGGAGCATCATCATCGCCAACACGCCGTCGTCTTGACGGAACTCATCCCGACACTTTGCTGGATCGGAGTCCGGGGATCGCCATCGAGCTGAACGTGTGCGTAACTCGGAGGTGCCGTCGCTCGGTGCTTGGATCGGTCGGATCGTGAAGACGTCACGACTACATCAACAGCGTTGTTATAACGCTTCCGCTTTCGGTCTACGAGGGTACGTGGACGGACACTCTCCCCTCTCGTTGCTATGCCATCACCATGGTCTTGCGTGTACGTAGGAAAATTTTTGAAATTACTACGTTACCCAACAGAATCTCCTTGGTTTCTTCCGGATTGACTCGGTATGGAGCTTTGTTTGGTAGCGGCGCTCCGGGGATGAGGTCGATTCGATGCTCAATGCCTCGAAGAGGAGGTAGACCCGGAGGTAGCTCATCGGGGAAAATATCTTGGAATTCCTGCAAAAGAGATTGAAACACCAAAGGTAGCTCGTGAATGGTGTTAGTTTTTGGTTCTCCATCCTTGCACACAAGGACAAAGTGAATCACGGTAGATGGGTTCTCACACACTTCTCTCATCTCACTTTTGGTGGCAAATAGAATGAGGTTTTTCTCTCTAGGCGACGAGGCGCTCAAATTTGGCTTGTGGCTCTCACTCACTTTTGGGTGGATCACTTTCTCACTCTTTTCTCTATGATGTGTGGCTTGCTTGTCGGCTATCACTTGAGTAGGAGACATAGGTCGTAGCACATATTCCTTCCCTTTCATCTTGAAGCTATATTGATTGGTGCGCCCATTGTGGATGACACCACGGTCGAATTGCCATGGTCGACCAAGAAGTAGGTGACAAACGGTCATTGGGACCACATCACATTCCAATGTGTCTTCATAAGCGCCGATTTTGAAAGAGACTTGGACTGTATGCTCGACTCGTATAGTGCCGGAGTCACTTAGCCATTGAACCTTGTAGGGGTGCGGGTGCTTCCTCTTGACCAATTGTAGCTTGGAGCATAGTTCTTCACTTGCCAAGTTGTGGCAACTACCTCCATCGATGATGACCTTGATGGATCGTCCATTGATGCCGGCTTTTGTGTGGAAAATGTGGCATCGTTGGTCTTCTTCTTTTTGATGTTGGAGAGTCAAGACCTTGGAGACAACGAGAGCGGGGCTCGAATCCTCATCACAAAAGACTTGGCCATCTTCATCTTCGTTCACTTGCCGGTGCATGGCCACTTGCTCAAGGACTTCCATTTCCTCTTCACTCATGGAGTCATATGTGCCATCGTTGTTGAGGATCATGGTGCACTTGTTGGTGCATTCGTATTACTTGTGGCCTCGGCCGCCGCAAGTAAAAAACTTGAAGGAGCTTGTTTTGATGGTCTCATCGGTCGGAGTAGAGGATGAAGCACGCGGCTTGAGGTTGCTTGTAGTAGGAGGAGGACGACTTGAACTTGTCGAAGTTTTCTTGTAACTTGACCTGTCGTCATTTCTTGAATAAGGCTTGGTCGATGTAGATGTTGGAGGAGTCGTTGAAGCTTGGTTGTTGGAGAGACCGTAGGTCTTGGATGAGTACTTGGCGTACTTGAAGTCATCTTGCACTTGGCGTTCCGCCTTTGTAGCTTGATGCACGAGCTCAATGAGGGATGAGTATGGTTGGAAGTCGGCGATCTTCTTGATGGGATGATTAAGTCCATTCAAGAAACGTGACATAGTTTGCTCATCATCTTCCTTGACATTGGCTCGAATCATGGCTATCTCCATTTCCTTGTAGTATTCTTCAACACTCTTTGTTCCTTGCTTGAGTAGTTGGAGTTTCTTGAAGAGGTCGCGGTTGTAGTAGGTTGGCACAAAACGTGCTCGCATGACATCCTTCATTTGAGCCCAAGTGGTGATTGGAGGTTCACCTCTTGCTTGTCGTCTCTCAATGATTTGTTCCCACCATATGAGCACATAATCTTGGAACTCAAGTGATGCCATAGCGATTTTCTTCGCTTCATCGTAGTTGTGCAAACGGAAGATTTTGTCAACCTTCAATGCCCATGAGAGGTAGTCTTCGGGGTCATTGCTTCCATTGAACTTGGGCATGGTGAATTTTAGCTTGTCGAAGCGTTGCTCTTCATTGTGTTGTTGGCGATGTTGATGATGACGCCCTTGACGTGGGATGTACTCGTCTTCATGTTGCTCTTGGCACGGAGGAAGACCATGCTCAACTTGCTCTTGTGGAACTTGAGGTTGAGGTGGAGCTTGACGAGCTTGTGGAGGAGCTTGAGGAACTTGACGTTGTACATGAGGTTGGTAGTTCCTCTCTTGGATTTCTTCTCGAAGGGCTTCCTCTTGATTGCGCCGCTTTGCGATTGCGGTTGGCGGCGGCTCTACTTGATTCTTGAAGGCACGTTATGCCTCAAGAGCTTGCGCTTCACGTTGTTGTTGTTGAAGACGTTGAGCCTTGGCGTCTTGTTCGTCTTGGTGACGACGTGCTCTTTCTTCTTCTTGTTGGTGACGAAGACGTTGTCGTTCTTGAGCTTGAGCAAAAGCCTCTTGATTTGATTGAGGACGAGGATCTTGATCATCAACTTGCTCTTGGGAATGCTTGTCATGTAGCGGGTTGCGAGATGCATGACGGTCTCGATGTGCGGCTCGTCGAAGAGTGTTCGATGACGGTGTACTTGAGTCGTAGAAGGTGTCGTCGGAATGTCGACTCGAGCGGCTCCGTCTTGATGATGAAGAGGTGGAATGATGCCGGTTTCTCATCAACGCACGGATCTCGTCCATTCTTGCATCATTTTCTTGCTTGTGAGCCTCGAACTTGTTGTCGAAGTAGTCTCTTGTACGTTGCTCGGAGAGTCGCAAGTCGGTGGCGAGGTTGTCGATCGCGGTCGCCATTGCTTGTTGTTCTTGGTGCAACGCCACGTTGCAATCAAGAGGTGGCTCTTGGTGACATATGAAGTCATGTCGCTGCCTTGCTCGAGGAAGAGTGGGTTGGTAGAAGAACTTGGCCTATCCATCATTCCAAGCAAAATGTGAGTGGTAGAACGGAAAAAGAACTTATACCAATGTACCTTTGACCGATGTTGAAAATGAATCAAGTTCACTCAAATGCGGACAATGAAATAGCACTCTTGGTACCGATTCTTGTCGGTTCTCACACCTACACAAATAAAAGCTTATGGTGGAGCTCGGTTAGGATGGTGGCACAAAATTTGATGCAATTGTAAGTGAGACTCAATAAAGTTGAAAATGATTCACAAATTTGCAAATGCAATAAGTAGACCAATAGCAAGATATGGTACACGGAAACACACGCGCAAAGAGACAATATGGGGTTATGCAACCAAGGATGAGCCAAAATGTGGAATTCACCAAGATGCTCTTGTTGCACAACACTAGAGAGACGCTAGCACGATTGCACAATAGGCGGATACGAACTTGTGCACAACCTACTAAGCAAAAATGCAACGACTTCTATCCCAAGTATGCTATATGTATGGTGTGTCGATGTGTTGATCCAAGATGATCAAGTATGACAATCTTAATGTCTTATGGTGCTATGGTTCTTGCTCATAAGCTCTTTGCTTATCTTTCTCTCTTTGCTTAAAAGCTTGATTGGCTCTTTCTCTTTTGAGCTCTTTTTCTCATGCAAAACTTCACGAACCAAGATAGCGATTGTGTATGCGATGACAACTTTGTGACACACAAGTTGATGCTAAGATATGCACCACTTTCGTATGGTGTGTATGCTATGGAGTATGATCACTAGTGTGCACAAGTCGTGTTGCCGGCAATACTCAATGGCTAGTCTCGATGGGTAAGCGACGCAAAAGAATGGCTATGATGGTTATCAATGCAATTGCAAGGAATTATAAAGGTGTCGACGATGTTACCGTCCTTGGCGAAGATGAGCGGTGGTGATGTTGATGTTGAACCGTACCTAGATAGCCGAAACACAAAAGGATACGGAAAACCCCAACTCAAATTCTCAAGTCAAAATGTGGCAACATTGTCGGAATTGGTTTCGGGAAAGGCTATGGTGGTGTTATGCGGAAATGGTGGAGGTAAGTGGGAGTGTATGTGGGCACGGGACAAAATTTGGCGAAGGTTAGGCGGTGATTGGGGTGGTGGAAGGGATGGATGCTACCAGGGGCCGGAAATCCGGGTTAGAAGCCGGATGTCCGGGGCGCCGGATGTCCGGGCTGATCGGGCCGGATGTCCGGGGTGCTCGGGTCGGACGTCCGGGCACTAAGAACACCGCGGGGGAGAGGTCAAATCGGATCAAAATTTGGGCGATTTTGTGGATGAAAATTGGGGAAAAGATGGGGAAAATCTAGATCTACCTGCAACACATGAAATCCACGGATCAAATCCAACAAAACTTCATCACACTAACAAATCACAAAAAAAATTTGGGGCTATTTTTGTGGGGAAATTTTCGGAATTAGGACAAAACAACAAAATCAAGCTAGAAAACACGGGGTAGGGGCTCCAAAACGTGATCAACGTGGCTCATGATACCATAGATGATGTAGGGCGGAACCCTACGTGGGCGATCTTTCACGTTGGAGCGGATCCTACGATGAATCACGAAGAACACGCGGAAGAACAAGAGGGAAAACGCGGGGAAAACGAGGGAGAAGTCACTCAACCGACAAGAAGTCAATCACACAAGTGCTAGATTATCGAATACATAGAGTGGCACAAGATTCGAGAACAACAAAGGTAAGGATACACGAGTAGCCGTTCTTCTACGAGAGGAGGTCTTGATGGGGTTCACCCTAGGAGGGGGTCTTGAATCCGCTTGGGGGATCTTCTCCGTAGAGGTCCTGATCTCAAAGGAGAAGTAGCCAAGTGGATGAGCAAAGGCTCTCACACCGAAATATGAGCTAATCCAAAGCTAACCCTAGAAAGAGGAGGGGATCCAGTATATATAGTCTCGGGGCGAAGGGGTACAAGGGACATGGCCACGAGACATCACATGCAGTAGGGGAGGCCGGACGTCAGGGCGTCGGGCCGGATGTCCAGGCCTTCGCGAGGCACCGGATGTCCGGGCTCTCAGCCCGGATGTCCGGGCTAGAGCGACCGTTTCAGCAGAACCGGGAGAGGGGCGCCGGATTTCCGGGGTGGGGAGCCGGATATCCAGGCTGGGGCTGGATGTCCGGGCTTGGTCGCCGGATGTCCGGGCCCTGTGTACTGGGGCAGGTTGGCTGAGGGTGATGTAGCAACTCCAGAGGCCGGATGTCTGGGGTCATGGCCGGATGTCCGGGGCCTGGAAGGTGATTTCGCTCGTTTCTGTTGGTTCTCTTCGTCCATGAACTTGGCGGCTTGTCCGTCTTCACGTGCACCCTCGGGAGGTTCCCCTTGACACCTGATCATGCATAGCATATCGGACTTAGGTAGTAGCCATGTCTCGAGTGGATCATATGTGATATCCATAAGGAAAGAGGTCACCTCATTCTCGAGAGCTCTAGCTCTAGCTCGTGTCATGGGTCCTCTTGGCTCTTGATGAGACGGTTGTAGGTCCATGGGGATGATCGTGGGATGCTCCGCATCAACAATGATGATGCGTGTCATAATAAATGGAACGGTGGAAAGTTGCATGGCAATATATCTCGGAATGGATATGGAAATGCCATAATAGGTAGGTATGGTGGCTGTTTTGAGGAAGGTATATGGTGGGTGTATGGTACCGGCGAAAGTTGCGCGGCACAAGAGAGGCTAGCAATGGTGGAAGGGTGAGAATGCGTATAATCCGTGGACTCAACATTAATCATAATGAACTCATATACTTATTGCAAAAATCTACAAGCCATTGAAAAGAAAGTACTACGCACATGCTCCTAGGGGAATAGATTGGTAGGAAAATACCATCACTCATCCCCGACCGCCACTCATAAGGAAGACAATAAATAAATAAATTGTGCTCAAACTTCATCACAAAGCGGTTCACCATACGTGCATGCTAAGGGGATCACAAACTTCAACACAAGTATTCTTTAAATTCATAATTACCTCACTAGCATGACTCTAATATCACCATTCTCATATCTCAAAACAATTATCAAGCATCAAATTGATCATAGGATCCAATTCACTTTCTATGATAGTTTTTATTATACCTAACTTGGATGCCCATCATTCTAGGACCAATTTTATAACCATAGCAAATACCATGCTGTTCTAAAAGACTCTCAAATATAAGTGAAGCATGAGAGATCAACAATTTCTACAAAATTAAACCATCATCGTGCTCTAAAAGATATAAGTGAAGCACTAGAGCAAAACTATCTAGCTCAAAAGATATAAGTGAAGCACATAGAATATTCTAATAAATTCCAAATCAAGTGGGTCTCTCCCAAAAGGTGTGTACAGCAAGGATGATTGTGGTAATCTAAAAAGCAAAGACTAATATCATACAAAACGCTCCAAGAAAAACACATATCATGTGGCAAATAAAAATATAGCTCCAAGTAAAGTTACCGATAGACGGAGACGAAAGAGGGGATGCCTTCCGGGGCATCCCCAAGCTTAGGCTTTTGGTTATCCTTGAATATCTTGGGGTGCCTTGGGCATCCCCAAGCTTAGGCTCTTGCCACTCCTTATTCCATAGTCCATCAAATCTATACCCAAAACTTGAAAACTTCACAACACAAAACTCAACAGGAAATCTCATAAGCTCTGTTAGTGTAAGAAAGGAAAACCACCACATAAGGTACTGTAATGAACTCATTCTTTATTTATATTGGTGTTAAACCTACTGTATTCCAACTTCTCTATGGTTCATACCCCCCGATACTAGCCATAGATGCATCAAAATAAGCAACAACACATGAAAAACAGAATCATTGATCCTTCCCATAGGTTTCTTAATGGTGGAATCCGCAAGGTGCAAGTTTAAAGAGCAATCATCAAAATCATGGAAACCTAGCACATCACATAAAGTTTTCGGAACCGTGGAAACACTAGCACCCAAATCACACAAAGCATAGCACTCATGATCTTTAATTTTAATCTTTATAGTAGGTTCCCACTCATCATAAAGTTTCCTAGGTATAGAAACTTCCAAATTAAGTTTTTCTTCATAAGATTGCATCAAGGCATGAATAATATGTTTGGTAAAAGCTTTATTTTGACTATAAGCATGAGGATAATTCAACACGGATTGCAACAAGGAAATACAATCTATTAAAGAACAATTATCATAATTAAATTCCTTGAAATCCATAATAGTGGGTTCAATGCTATTTAAAGTCTTGACCTCTCCAATCCCACTTTTACCAAATTTAGCATCAAGATCCAAAAACTCTGAATCATTGGGACGCCTTTTAACTAAAGTTGACCCATCTCTAGTCCCATCATTATTAAGATTCATATTGCAAAACAAGGATTTAATAGGGGATACATCAATACATTTTAGATCTTCATCATTATTTTCATGGAAACTAGAAGAACACGCTTTTACAAAGCAATCTTTCTTAGCACGCAACCTAGCGGTTCTTTCTTTGCACTCATCAATGGAAATTATCATGGCTTTGAGAGACTCATTGATATCATGCTTAGGTGTAATAGATTTAAGTTTCAAAGAATCAACATCAAGAGAAAGTCTATCAACGTTCCTAGCCAATTCATCAACTTTAAGCAATTTTTCTTCAAGCAAAGCATTAAAATTCTTTTGAGAGATCATAAATTCTTTAACGCTATTTTCAAAATTAGAGGGCATCTTATTAAAATTTCCATAAGAGTTGTTGTAGGAGTTACCATAATTATTAGAGGAATTACTAGGAAACGGTTTAGGATTAAAGTTTCCTCTATAAGCATTGTTACCAAAATTATTCCTACCAACAAAATTCACATCCATAGATTCATTATTATTCTCAATCAAAGTAGACAAAGGCATATCATTAGGATCAATAGGAGCACTCTTAGTAGCAAACAATTTCATAAGTTCATCCATCTTTCCACTCAAAACATTAATTTCTTCTATAGCATGCGCTTTTTTACTAGTAGATCTTTTGGTGTGCCATTGAGAATAATTAGCCATAACGTTATCAAGGAGTTTAGTAGCTTATCCTAAGGTGATTTCCATAAAAGTGCCTCCCGCGGCCGAATCTAATAGATTTCTAGAAGCAAAATTCAATCCGGCATAAAAGTTTTGTATGATCATCCATAAATTCAAACCATGAGTAGGGAAATTGCGAATCATTAATTTCATTATTTCCCAAGATTGGGCAACATGCTCATGATCAAGTTGTTTAAAATTCATAATATTGTTCCTAAGAGAGATGATCTTAGCTGGAGGAAAATACTTAGAGATAAAAGCATCTTTGCACTTATTCCATGAATCAATACTATTCTTAGACAAAGACAAAAACCAAGTTTTAGCACGATCTCTAAGTGAAAACGGAAATAACTTCAATTTAACAATATCATTATCCGTATATTTCTTCTTTTGCATATCAAACAAATCAACAAAGTTGTTTAGATGAGTAGCATTATCTTCACTAGGAAGGCCGGAGAATTGATCTTTCATAACAAGATTCAACAAAGCAGCATTGATTTCACAAGATTCAACATCATTAAGAGGAGCAATCGGAGTGCTAAGGAAATCATTATTATTGGTATTGGAGAAGTCACACAATTTGGTATTATCTTGCGCCATCGTGACAAGCAATCCAACACACAAGCAAATAGAAAGGCAAGCCAAAGAGAGAGGAGATTGGGAAAGAGAGGGCGAATAAAACGGCAAGGTTGAGGTGGGGGAGAGGAAAACGAGAGGCAAATGGCAAATAATGTAATGCAAGGGAGATGAGTTTGTGATGGGTACTTGGTATGTCTTGACTTGAGCGAAGACCTCCCCGGCAGCGGCGCTAGAAATCCTTCTTGCTACCTCTTGAACACTGTGTTGGTTTTCCTTGAAGAGGAAAGGGTGATGCAGCAAAGTAGCGTAAGTATTTCCCTCAGTTTTTGAGAACCAATGTATCAATCTAGCAGGAGGCTCCTCAAAAGTCCCATGCACCGACACAAACAGACAAGAACCTCGCAACCAACGCAATAAAGAGGTTGTCAATCCCTTCACAGTAAATTGCAAAAGTGAGATCTGATAGAGATAATATGATAAGATAAATATTTTTGGTATTTTTATGATAGAATAAAAGATGCAAATAAAAGTAGATGGAAAACTTATATAATAAAAGATAGACCCGGGGGCCATAGGTTTCACTAGTGGCTTCTCTCAAGATAGCATGAGTATTATGGTGGGTGAACAAATTACTGTCGAGCAATTGATAGAAAAGAGCATAGTTATGAGATTATCCAGGCATGATCATGTATATAGGCATCACGTCCGCGACAAGTAGATCGAAACGATTGTGCATCTACTACTATTACTCCACACATCGACCGACTCCTGCCTACATCTAGAGTATTAAGTTCATAAGAACAGAGTAACTCATTAAGAAAGATGACATGATGTGGAGGGATAAACTCATGTGATATGACATAAACCCCATCTTTTTATCCTCGATGGCAACAATACAATATGTGCCTTGCTGCCCCTGTTGTCACTGGGAAAGGACACCGCAAGATTGAACCCAAAGCTAAGCACTTCTCCCGTTTCAAGAAAGATCAATCTAGTAGGCCAAACCAAACTGATAATTCGAAGAGACTTGCAAAGATAACAAATCATACATCAAAGAATTCAGAGGAGATTCAAATATTTCTCATACATAAACTTGATCATAATCCCACAATCCATCGGATCTCGACAAACACACCGCAAAAAGAGTTACATCGAATAGATCTCCAAGAAGATCGAGGAGAACTTTGTATTGAAATTCAAAGAGAGAGAAGAAGCCATCTAGCTAATAACTATGGACCCGAAGGTTTGTGGTAAACTACTCACAACTCATAGGAGAGGCCTTGGAGATGATGTAGAGGCCCTTCGTGGTAGATTCCCCCTCCGGCGGAGCGCCAGCGAAGGCTCCAAGATGGGAACTCGCGGATACAGAACGTTGCGGCGGTGGAATTAGGTTTTCGTGGTGCTCTTGGATGTTTTCGGGGTATGTGGATATATATAGGACGAAGAAGTAGGTCGGTTGACGCTCGAGGGGCCCACAAGAGTGGGGGCGCGCCCACCCCTAGGGGGCGCGCCGGGCACCCTCGTGGCCGCCTTGTTTGTTGCTTGACGTCCACTCCAAGTCCCTTGGATTGCGTTTGTTCCAAAAAATCGCTCCCGAAGGTTTCATTCCGTTTGGACTCCGTTCGACATTCCTTTTCTTCAAAACACTGATATAGGCAAAAAAATAGCAATTTGGGTTGGGCCTCCGGTTAGTAGGTTAGTCCCAAAAATGATATAAAAGTGTAAAGTAAATCCCATAAACATCCAAAACGGGTAATATAATAGCATGGAATAATCATAAATTATAGATACGTTGGAGATGTATCATGAAGCCAGTTCTGATAGACACGCAAAATGATACACACTGTAGGGTGGACCCATACAGTTTGAGGATAATGCAGCCCGAGTGGCGCCCTCAACTGAACAAACTAAAAAGTCATCTGCACCATTAGGGTAGAAGTGTTGAAGTAGCTAGAGATGCGTGCCATAGAAGTTGCTCCTCATGAGCCAGTAGGCTCCTGAGCCTTGGGGGGCTCCGGAGGCTCCGACTCCTCCTCCGTCAGGATTGCCTGGCGCCTGGCTTCATGAGCCGCCAAGACGCCCTGCATGCAGCGCTGGAGCGAGACAGCCGCGCCTAGCAGGCTGAACAGCATGCAGACGTAGCTGTGAGGGTGGCCTTCACACCAGCCAACGCGGGACGGCCGGAAAAGCTCCTGGGAAGCAACCCTGTTGAGGCCCGAGATGTTGACGCAGACGCGCATCTCGCCGCTCGTATCCTGGGGGCAAATGCACTAAGCGACGTAGTTCAGCGCTTGCCACGCATGGTCCACGCCTCTTGAAGATCCTCGATTGTCCTGGTGATGAACTCATGCGCGCTTGGTGCTTCGCGTCTTGTGCCTTGGTCTCGGAAGCTCGCGTTGAAGCACGCCTCCACATGGTACCCGAATGCCTCCCTCGTGACGCTGGCCAGGTTAGAGGCTCTCCAGAGGAGAGCCCCCGAGCCCAACCTGAGGGGGGCGCCGGGCGTGCCTTCCTATGCGAGAGGGAAAGGCGCCCCAGCAGAGGGCGCGGGGCTTGAAGTGCGGCCATCGGGCGCCCCGGCCTCTTGAGGGCCATTGAGGAGGAGCTGCTTCTTCTTCTTGGGGATGACCTCAGGAGGATGGGTGGTGCTCTCGCCATCTGAGTTCTCGACCATCGCGGCCTGGTAGGTGCGCTCAAGGGAGCACACCGCATCCTTTTCATCGCAGGCGACTGTGATGATGCCGCAGCTTCCTGGCATCTTGAGGACGTTGTAGCCGTGGTGAGTGGCCGCCATGAACTTGGCGAGGGCTGGGTACTCGAGGATGGCGCTGTATGGAAGGTGAATGTGAGCGATGTCGAAGTCGATGAGCTCAGTGTGGTAGTTGTCGTGCTTGCCGAAGGTGACGGGGAGACGGATCTGCCCTATGGGGAGGGTAGAGCCATCAGTCACTCCTGAGAATGGCTTGGTGGGCAGAAGCTGGTCGTATGGCACCTGGAGCCTGTCAAATGTCTCGACGGAGAGGACATTGAGCCCCGCGCCATCATCGATGAGTCTTGGTGACGAGGACGTTGCTGATGGTTGGTGAACAGAGCATCGGGAGCGCGCCTGAAGTGGCCGCGCACTTGAGCTGGTCCGAAGAGTCGAAGGTGATGTAGTACTTGGACCACCTGAGTGGACGCGACGCCTCGAGCTTGGGGAGGGCCGCGTTCACCTCATGAGCGAACTGCTTGAAGATGCGATGGGAGGCGGGGGCCTGAGCACCTCCCAGGATGTAGGCGATAGCACGAGGCTCTTAAAAGCCCCCAGCCCCATCATCCTAGTGGTAGTCGTTGTTCCTTCTTGGTGGCGGTGGCAGCGGAGGGAGGCCAGCGTTGCCCTGAGGGAGGTCCTCACGAGGCTGGTCCCGCCATGGACCATCGTGAGGCTGGTCCTGCCAGCGGTCCTCATGAGGCTGGTCACGCCAGCCTTGACGGGGGTCACGGTTGTCCCAGCGGCCTCCTCCGCGGCCATAGCCACGGTCGTTGCACTCAGGGCGACGGCCAAGGCGCCCATCCGGATGGCCCTAAGCTGTTGGCAGTCGTTGGTGTTGTGGCTGTGCATGTTGTGGAAGATGCAGAATGGGTGGTTGCCTTTGGAAGACTCAGGGTGATCACAGTCGCGCTTCATCTCGGTCTCGGCCGAGAGCATAGCCCGACCCTTGCGCTTCATGTCCTTCGCCTTCTTATATTCTGGGTCGGCCTCTGGGAGCTTGAGGAGCGAGAGACGACCTTCTTCTGCCCTTGCGCACCTGGTCGCCATGTTGAACATCTCCAGAGCTGAGCACATGTCCTCGTGTATGGCGAGCTCCTCCTTCATCTTGACGTTCCGGAAGCCATCAGTGAACGCTGAGATAATGGCCTCGTCCAACACCTTGGGGATCTTGAGGCGAACGTTGGTGAAGTGTTGGATGTATTTGTGCAAGGTCTCTCCTGGTTGCTGCTTGACGAGCTGCAGGTTGCCAGGGCAGGAGCGCGGTTGCGGGTGCCTTGGAAGTTGGTGATGAAATGCTCTCACAGCTCGTCCCAGAAGGAGATCGACCCCACAGGGAGATTCAGGAGCCAGGAGCGCGCGCCATCATTGAGAGCCATGGGGAACCAGTTCGCCATGACCTTCTCATCGCTGCTCGCCGCCTCGAAGCTCAGCTCGTAGAGCTGGAGGAACTCGGCTGGGTCAGGGTTGCCATCGTAACACAGAGGCAGGTCTGGCATAAACTTGCCAGGCCAGATGACACAACGAAGCTCCGGAGTGAATGCTTGGCACCCCGTTGTGGCCACGGGGGCCCACTGCGGAGGGGGAGCCTGATCTTGACGCCCATGCACAACCACCTCAGGCTGCATGTAGTCTTGGCGCGGGAGCGCTAGGGGTGTTGAGAGTGCATGCGCCTCTCCCTGAGGCTGCTACGCCACCCGGTAGCTTTCTTCATCGCGTGCTGGTGCCCTGCGCGGCGGGTCGCGCCGAGGGGCCTCACACCTTGGCTCGGGGACGACATCTTGCCTAAGAGGAGGAGGAGGCGCGGTGTGAGCCACGTCACCCGCCTAGGGCGGCGGGGGAGGTAGGGAACGCGATGGTGATGCGGTCTAGCCAGTCCTCGTAGACGTCGTTGGCCAGACGGTAGCACAGAAGCTCACACATCATGAGCAGCGCCACCTGCGCATTTGCCGACCCGTGACGAGCATGGGAAGATGAAGATGCGGCAGGGGTCAGCGACGTAGTGGCGGTGCAGCTATCACGTCGCACGGAGGGCGACAACGATGAGTCCTGCTGCTAGTGAGCTGCAAGGCTGGTGGTGGCATTGGCCGCAGGCGATGGGTAGCGGCAGGGAGCACCGTTGCCCGCGGGCGCCGTCTGAGCGATGCGCGTGAAAAGGGCTGCCCGGCGTTTAGCGAAAACTCAATGAGCGCCCGCCAGAACAGTGGAGCGACGCTGAAACAACCGACAGAAGAGAGGCTTCGACACGCCCCTACCTGGCGCGCCAAATGTCGGATTCAGGGTTCTGCAGACCCAAGAAAGGTTCGAACTCTGGGGCGTGTGCGAAGAACTCAACCTCTCTAGCCAACCAATTTGCTGCTCTCACGGCCTAGCTCGATGAACAAGACAGGAAATGGACATGGCAGTTTACCGAGGTTCGGCCCACCTTGCGGTGTAAGACCCTACTCCTGCTTTTTGGTGGATTAGCCTCGCGGGGGGCTGAGGATGAACTAGTACAAGGACGAACAACCTCGCGGGGTCTGCTCTATGGGTGGAATGAGCTCAAGGGGTTCGACCTCTGGGGATCTGATCCCTTCTATGGTGGTGGCCTCGGTCCTCTTCCCCCAAAACTTAGGCAGGAAGGGATCCCACAGTGGCCAATTTCAATGGGGGACAAGTAGTACATCTTATCCCAATGAAAGGTGGTCTTCGCGTGCAAAGCTTCTCATCGTGACGTAATGGTGGGCTCGATGATGACATCCATCCTGTCGTCCTAGCGATCTTGGTCTTGTTGCACGCAGGTGGTAACCTTTGGTTGATTCCTTGGGACTCTGCGCCTACGCTTGCCTCCTTAGCACCAAAGAGGAAACCTGCTGCTCTACACCCGCTGGCGCATGCCTGGCCTTGGTCGTCATGGCTGGCGTCACCTCAGCCTCATGAGGTGAGTGCTTGCTTAGAGATCTGAGCTCCTCAGGAGGCTGCCTGGGGAGGCCGCTCCTTCAGGAGGTCTCGGTGTCATCCGCCTCGCGAAGCTTGGCCCATCGCGAGGGTCTTGACTTGTCGATGCTGAAGATGGGATGCACCAGGCTGCTGATGGAGCCACGCCATGGGCCGCAGGCAGGCAAGTCTGGGTACCCTGGTTTCCAGAATGCCGACACAAAGCTATCTTGATCATGCATAAAAGAGTTGAGAGAAGACTAAAATAATATTCATAGATAATTTGATCATAATCGGAAGGGTAACAAGGTTGGTGTAGAGGCCCTCCATGACCGAATCCCCCTCCGACGGAGTGCCAGAAAAGGCCCCAAGGTGGGATCTCAGGAGAACAGAAGCTTGCGGCGGTGGAAAAGTATTTTTGGTGTGCCCCCCGACGTAGGGGGAATATTTGGGTGTTTATAGAGCTGGAGTTAGGGTTAGGCGAGCCATGGGGGGCCCACAAGCCCCCTTGGGGCGTGCCCCAGGGCTCGTGGCCCCACGTGGGTCTTCTGGCCTCTTCCCGAAGCTTCGTGGGTGTCTTGTTGTCCAAGAAAAATTGTCAAAAAGTTTCATTCCGTTTGGACTCTGTTTGCTATTGATTTTTCTGTAAAAGTCAAAAACGAAGGAAAAAACTGCAACTGGCACTGGGCACTAGGTTAATAGGTCATTAGTCCCAGTAAGTGATATAAAATAGCATATTAATGATATAAAACATCAAAGATAGATAATATAATAGCATGGAACAATCAAAAATTATAGATACGTTGGAGACGTTTCAAGCATCCCCAAGCTTAATTCTTGCGCGTCCTCGAGGAGGTAAATGATAAAAACAGAATTTTTGATGTGGTATGCTACCTAACATATTTATCAATGTAATTTATTCTTATTGTGGCATGAATATTCAGATCCATAAGATCAAAACAAAAGTTTAATATTGACAAAAAATAATAATACTTCAAGCATGCCAATAAAGCAATCATGTCTTCTCAAAATATCATGGCTAAAGAAAGTTATCCCTACAAAATTATATAATCTTGTCATGCTCTATCTTCATCACACAAAGTATTTATCATGCACAACCCCGATGACAAGCCAATCAATTGTTTCATACTTTTAATGTTCTCAAGATTTTTCAACTTTCACACAATACATGAGTGTGAGCCATGGATATAGCACTATAGGTGGAATAGAGTATGATGGAGATTGTGAGGAGAAGACAAAAAGGAAAAAGTCTCACATCAACTAGGAAAATTAATGGGCTATGGAGATGCCCATCAATTGATATCGATGCAAGTGAGTAGGGATTGCCATGCAACAGATAAACCAGAGCTATAAGGTCTGAAGGCTCAAAAAGAAAACTAGGTGGTGTGCATCCAACTTGCTTGCTCACGAAGACCTAGGGCAATCTGAGGAAGCCCGTCATATGAATATACAAGCCAAGTTATATAACAAAAAATGTGAGGACCCAGATCCAAAGTCACACCGATCTATCATGCAAAACACATCATACCACTTTGCGGCCTCACGCACGGTATTCCCTCGGCTGTAGCCTTACCTAGGCCGGGATCATTTGCGCCTTTTGGCTCATGTATATGATTGTGTCGCTAGCATCCATATGAAAGAGAACCCGGGCGACAAGACTAGTGATAAACCCAAGGTGGCACAAACTTATAGGGACAGGCATACATGACCCAACAATGCACGTGTCAGTCAGCAGCAGGTGTAAGCGAGCTGTAGCAAGCTATCAGGACTCTGTGAACACTGCGTGACATTTTCCCGAAGGGACAAATACATGAGCAAAGAAGGACACATGCCGGTCATCCCATGTGTTCCGGAGCAGTAGCGAACTACTGTGGCTCAGTGGAAGCACTAGGGGACATTTCCCCATAAGGAACGCTACCAAGAATAAATACCAAGGTGTAGGATCCCACACATACCAATAATTTCAATAACATACACACAATATGCTCGATATGTGTAAATACAACATGGCATCACAACAGAACTCTACAACTCAAAATATTTAATCAAAAGGCTCTGAAGAGCTAGACATAGTATGATGTTACAAACATGGGTCTCAAAATCCACCATACAAGTCATACAAGCAACAAGCACAAGCGGAAGCTTAAACATGTCTGAGTACAGTGTCGTTGTTCTGGGAACCAGGGTACCCATACTTGCCTGCCTGCGGCACATGGTGTGGCTCCGCTGGTGGCCCGGTACAGCCCATCCTCAAGGCCGCTAAGACATGACCCTCGCGAGGGTCCTTGCCTCACGAGGCGGGCGATGCCAAGACCTACAGAGGGAGCGGCCTCCCCAGGTTGCCTCCTAAGGAGCGGAGATTCCTATGCAAGTGCCCAGCTGCGATGACGCGAGCCATGACGACCAAGGCCAGGCGGGCGCACATAGGAGACAGTTTCCCTTTCGGTGCTAAGGGAGCAAGGACAGACGCGGATTCCCAAGGAATCCCTCAAAGGTTTCCATTTTGGTGCAACAAGACCAAGACCACGAGCTCGGCAGGACGGATGTCATCACCGAGACCACCGCAGCGTCATGACCATAAGCTTTGCAGGAGAAGACCACCTTTTGTTAGGATAGGATGTACCTCTTGTACCCTTTCAAATTTGCTATTGTGGAATCCCTTCCCGCCTTAGATTTGGGGAAGAGGACCAAGGCCACTATAAATCTAGGTTAGCCACCACCATAGAAGGTGTCGACTCATTCTCAACCCACAAGCCCTTGCGAGGTAGCTCATCCAATATACTAGTTCATCCTCAAACCTCCTCGTGAGGCCAATCCACCACAAAGAAGGAGTAGGGTTTTACACTACAAGGTGGCCCGGACCTGGGTAAACTGTTGTGTCCAACTTCTTCCCCGCTAGAGCGTGTATCCGACAAGGCTAGGCTGTAGGGCGGCGAGCTTGAGACTTGAGAGGTTGAGATCTTTGCAGACGCCCCAGAGTTCGAACCTTCTTGGGCCTACAGAGCCCTGAATCCAACATTTGGCACGCCAGGTAGGTGCGTGTTGAAGTCTTCCTCTAGCCTCCGCTTCGTTCCCGCTTCGTCGCTCCCATGCGTGATGCACGTCGCGCCGCGCTGAGTGCAGGGTCGCCCGCGTTGCCCAGATGGCCCCCATGGGTAACTGTGCCCTCCACCATTCTGGCTCTCCAGCCGCTAACGCTGATATCGACCCTGCTGCTCGTGAGTAGGACTCGTCGCTGCCGCCCTACGTGCGGCGCGATGGTCGCACCGCTACTCCGTTGCCCACTCTGGCCACGGCGTTGTCCTCCCACGTTCACCATGGGCCGGCAAACGTGCAGGCTGTGCTGCTCATGGCGCACGAGCTGATGTGCTACCGTCCTGCTGAGGACTGGCTTGGCTGCATTGCCAAGCTTGTCAGCGCTGTCGGCGAAGCCCCTGCTCCGTCCCGCTCACTCTGTCCCCCGCCATCTCAGGCAGGCGACATGGCCCACGTCGCTCCTCCTCCTCCTCCTCCTCCTCTACACGTCGCCGACCACGAGCCCAGGTGTGATGGGCCACCGTGCGACCCACCGTGGGGGGCGCCGACGCGTGATGAAGCATGCTGCCAGGTGGTGCTGCGACCGCAATGTGGTGGACGCGCGCTCCCAGCACCGCAGCGCTAGCATCAAGACCGCACGCCGCTTGTGGGTGCTGCCCGTGGGTGTCAAGACCAAGCTCTGTCTGTGCAGGCTGCTCCCTTGAGCACAGCGGGCTGCCGCGCTTTTCACTCCAGAGCTGAGCCATGTTGTCTGGCCCAGCAAGTTCAAGCCAGATCCGCCTCCGCACTACGACAGCACCCCCAACCCCATGAAGTTCCTCTAGCTCTACTCACTAAGCATCGAGGAAGCCAACGGCGATGACAAGGTCATGGTGAACTGGTTCCCCATGGCTCTCAAGGACGGCGCGCGCTCCTGTCTCCTGCACCTCCCGGAGGGGTCAATCTCCTCTTGGGACGAACTTCACGAGCGTTTCATCACCAACTTCCAGGGCACTCATGATCAAGCTCTTACGGTGGGTGACCTGCGGCGCGTGAAGCTGCAGCCAGGTGAGACCTTGCACAAGTACATACAACGCTTCACAGATGTTTGCCTCAAGATCTCGAAGGTGTCGGATGAGGCCATCATCTCGGTATTCACCGATGGCATCCGGGACGTCAAGATGAATGAGGAGCTCGCCATCCATGAAGACCTATGCTCGGCCCTAGAGATGTTCAACCTGGCGAACAACTGCGCCAGGGCCAAGGAAGGCCGCCTTTCCCTCATTGAGCTTCCGGAGGCCGACCATGAAGACAAGAAGGCCAAAGCTAAGGAAGCAAAGCGCAAAGCCCTGCTGTGCTCGCAGCTGAGCCTGAGATCAAGCGCGGCCACAACCATGATGAGCCTCCCAGGGGCAACCGCCTGTTCTGCATCTTCCACAACATTCAAAGCCTCAACACCAACGACTGCCAGGAGCTCAGGGCACTTCGTGATGGACGCCTCGGCCGCCACCCTGAGCGCGGTGACCATGGCTATGGCCGTGGAGGAGGCTGCGGTGGAGGCTGCTCGGACAACCAAGACCCTCGTCAGGACTGGCGTGACTAGCCTCTTGAGGAATTCTGGCGTGATGAGCCTCGCGACACACCCTGGCATGATCAGCCTTGTGAGGCCCGCCCTCGGGGCAATGTCGGCATCCCTCCGCTGCTACTGCCACCAAGGAGAAATGATGACAACCGGTAGGATGATGGGGTTGGGGGCTTCCAGGAGCCTCGAGCGATCGCCTACATTCTGGGCGGTGCTTAGGCACCCGCCTCACATCGCATCTCAATCAGTCCTCTCGCGAGGTGAACGCGGCCCTCCCGAAATTGGAGGCCACGCATCCCCTCAAGTGGTCGCAGTACGCCATCACCTTCGATTTTGAGGACCACCTCAAGTGTTCAGCCGCTGGAGGCACGCTTCCCATGCTCTGCACGTCCACCATCAGCAACGGCCTCATCACCAAGACTCTCACCGACGGTGGTGCGGGGCTCAACGTCTTCTCTGCTGAGACGTTCGAGACGCTCCAAGAGCTTTATAACCAGCTCCTGGCAACCACGCCCTTCTCAGGGGTAACCGACGGCTGCATCGTCCCCCTAACGCAGATACGCCTCCTAGTCACCTTCAGAAAGTGCACAACTACCACAGCGAGCTCATTGACTTCGACGTCGCCCACATTGGCCTCCCGTACAATGCCATCCTTGGGTATTCGGCCCTTGCCAAGTTCATGGCGGCGACCCACCACGGCTACAATGTCCTCAAGATGCTAGGGAGCGGTGGCATGATCACAATCGCCTACGATGAGAAAGATGCGGTGTGCTCCCTCGAGCGTGCCTACTAGGCTGCGGCGGCCGAAAACTCTTAATGATGAGGGCACCGACCTGCCTCCTGAGGCCACCCCCAAGAAGAAGAAGCAGCTCCTTCCCAAGAGTGGTTAGGCGCCTGAGGCCCCCGCAGGCGGTGCCTCGGGCCCCATGCCCACTACTGGGCATCCCCTTCCTCTCGCATAAGGACGAGCTCGGGGGCTTCCACCTGGAGAGCCTCTGACCTTGCCGGCACAACAAGGAAGGTGCTCGGGCACCACGTGGAGGCGTGCTTTGACGCGCGTCCCCATGAGCAAGGCACACGATGCGAGGCGCCGGGTGCGCGAGAATTGATCACCAAGGCAATCGAGGAGCTTCAAGAGGCGCAGGCTATGCGTGACGAGCGTCGCACCGCACCGTCCAGTGCAGCCGCACCCCTGGCGCAGGCGACGAGCTGCGCGTTTGCATCTACATCCCAACTCTCACAGGGCCGCTTCCCAGGACCTCTTCTTGTCATCCCGCGTTGGCCGGAGTGGAGGTTACCCCTGCAGCTATGTCCACATGCCGTTTGGCCCGCTGAATGTGACCGCCTCGTACCAGCTCTTCGCGCAGCATGCTATGGCACATGAGGCCAGGCACCAGGCGGTCATGTCAGAGGAGGTTCCAGACCCTCGCGAGCCCCCCGGTCCTCATGAGCTTCCCCGGCCTCCGGAACCGCATGGATCATGAGGAGCGATCTTCATGGCACGCATCTTTAGCTACCCCGACGCTTCTACAACAACTAGTGCCAGGTGACTTTTTGGTTTGTTCAGTTGAGGGAGCCCCCCCAGGTTGCGTCATCCTTAGACTGTCGGGGTCCGCCCCCGTGGTTGCATTGTTTTGTTTTATGTAATTTGGACCAGCTATGCTTGCATAAGACGTTGTAGATGTTTACCTTGCGCCTGACCATGTATTGCTCCTGGAGTTGCCCCTGAGGGCTTCGCGCGTTGCTAGCTCTCCCCTTGAACGTCCCACGAGAGGGGGCTAACGGCACGGCGCCTGTGCTTGGGTCCCTCCCTGCAGCGCCGATAAACCTAAGAGACTGAGCTTTGGCTCGCGGGCCGGTCCCACGCACGTCACCTCACCAAGTCCTTAGTGCCTTTGTCTTCTCACGGAACGATCACGTGTAGATCAACAAGCACGGCCTCCCCATATATGTCGCAACTAACTAATATGTAGGAACCTCCGGAGGCAGGACCTCAGGTAGCCTCTCGACACTTCGCTGCCCGAAAAGGACACGCCGCAATCGAGCAACATTCCAGCTCGCGAAAGGCTAAGTGAAATCGCTTCATATACATCGTGTGCCGCGGGGCACAGCCTTCCCTAAGCACCCTTGCGGGGCCAGCCATTCCTCTCTCGCGCAAATTGCTTGCACGTTAAAGGGGGGCCCTTGAGCATCGCACCTCAGGGGCTCCTACTGGCTCTTGATCCCTCACCCCTTGGCCTTGACCACCAGCGGTGGCTGAGCCCTGCTCGAGGGCTGGGTCCTAGAACATAGAGCACCATGATGAGCGGGCAGAGAGGGGTCGCTGGCCTCGTAGAGGGGTACAGGGGGAGGGCTGGCCCAATGTTGGTGGCATTTTTTGAAATATGATGGGCATCAGTCTCCTCACGTACCTCTTGTGGGGTTGCCTTAATTCCTCACAGAACAAGGAGCGTACCCAAGACCAAGAGCCTAAAGAAGCTCGCCCTCGTGATGAGAGAACCGTCGCAGGCTGCAAGCCCACTAAGCCAAGTCATATCACACGCACTATCTTGAGCCTTGTCATTGGCGTTTTGTTTTCTTGCAACCTCGCTTGGGCAAGGAAACCTTCCTCTTAGTCTTTCAGGAGCTGCTTGCACGCCAAAAAGAACCTCCTGAGCATCGCACCTAAGGGGATCTTACTCGACCTCGAGCCGCTCACCTCCTGGCCTTGACCACGACATCGTGACCTGGCATACCAGCGACGGCCGAAGCTTGTCTGGGGACTGGATCCTGTCGGCGTAGAGCACTAAGCTACTGCAAGGACAAAAAGGGGGCCCGTGCCCAAGCGAGAAACGTGAATATGTTGCAAACAAGGAATATTAACATTAATGTGCAAGTGCCACAGTTCTTACATGCCCTCGCGGGGCCCTTCATGTAGCGACCCGACCCGAATGGATCAAGTCTCTATGCTTAGTGTCATCCCTGGATCGGTATGCTGACACACACAGTACTCGAAGGATTTATAACAGAGGTAAATCACATGTATAAAGTAACGTAAATACTATTACCTCAATCCAAACATATAGCGGAAGCAATAAGGTTGTGGATTCCCATCAACACCAACGGCAAAGTTGAGTATAGGAAATCGTAACCCTAACGTATCACTTACTCGTCGTCTGAAAAGTCTGCAACATGAAACGTTGCAGCCCGAAAACGGTCAAGACATGGAATATGCCGCAAAGTAACACATAGAGAATATCAAGGAATAAGCCTATACTACATGCATATATGGCTGGTGGAAAAGCTCTATGGTTATAAGGTTTTGCGAAAAGCCAATTTTTCCCTCTCGCAAAGAAATAAATTTGTTTAACTATCATGGTGGTTGTTAAACATTGAGAATGGTTGACACATCCTCAATCCCAATTAAAAGTACTCATTAAAACCCAACAATATTAATTAGAGTAACATGTTGAGATTCACATGATATTCAAGTACTAGATACTCAAGATGTCCATAACCGGGACACGACTAATCATGATTAGTTTATACACTCGCAGAGGTTTGTGCACTTTTCCCCACAAGACTCGATCGCCTCCGCTTGGTTTCTCGCACTACATGGTGTTTGAGAGACGGATGACCGAGACATAGTCTTTCGTAAGCGCTTGCACCTTACGATGGGTAGACCGTACCACCTACAACCCCTATATCTCGCTAGTCTACCACCGTAAGAGTTCACACGACTTAATCAACTATGCCAGAGCCCATAATGGCTTGTGGCTGCACACGGAAGTTACTAGCATGAATGATCTTATGATCCCTTTGAGCCTGGGTGGCGGTCCAAGAAAAACAGTAAGTCCTGATGGAAACCAGTGCCTCAATCCACCCAGATGTGTGTTTAAGTTGCCACCTTAAATAAACCATTAATTTAACAATCTCACATCCGCATGGAATACACTCACCCAAACCACGCCTACTAGCATAGCATGGCATAATAAGCAAACGTAGAAGTAACTCCCAAAGGTTTCATAAGTAAAACAGGTGATAGGTACTACCTCAACTACTTCCCATCCCACAATTTAATTAGATCCTAATCATGCAAGTGTTCGAGGATTGATCTAATGCATAAAAACTGGGTATGAGAAAGTATGATCAAAGTGTTACTTGCCTGCAATGTTGATGAAGATGATTCGCACTCAAACTCTTGATAGTTCTACTCGTCACACTCCGGTCAATCTATCGTAATCAAGCAATAGTAACCACACATAAGCAATCACTCAAAAGATCGGAAAGAACGAAGAAAACGATTTAGAAAACATCAAAACCAAGCAAATAAATCTTGCAACATAAAACAATTTCTAACAGTACCAAAATTATGTGAATTTGGCCTTATCGGAAAGTTTAGGTCAAGAGCTTCGCTTTGCAAAAGGAATCAACTCAAACGGAGTTACGGAACTCAAGTTATGAATAAAAGAAGTTTGAATATGAATCTGAACAAATTTCGAAATTTGAAAATTTCAAAAAGTTGATGTGACAGGTTAACTGGATAGGTGAATACAAGACGAAACTATAGGCGCTGGTTTTATCTAATTTGGATGAACGAGTAAAAAGTTATGGCTATTTGAAAATCGAAATCAAGTTGTTTTACTAAGAAAAATAAGCTATGGAAAAAAAAATACAAAGAAATATACCTTTATAAGGTAGAGAAAAGACAACTTCGGAGAGAGAAGACGAAGTCGCGCCGGAGAGGAGAAAAATATTTTTCTTAAATGAATCTAGTCAAACCAAAATATTGATTTAACCCGAATCAGATGATTTTTGGAGGCTCTATGGGTCTATATTTATAGGTGGAAAAGAGGCTTAGGGGTCAAAAGCTAGGCAATGTGGGACTAAACGTAGATGAAAATATACGAAACAGAGAGAAGGTGCGCCATGGGCCAAAAGGCTTTCGGCTGGCCCCGCGCGCGCGTACACTGTAAATTTTTTTTTTGAGCAATAGAAAAGAAAAAGAAAAAATATGGAAAAAAAATATGGGGAAGGAATATGGCCCGCTGGGCCTGGCCCATTTAGGAGGAGGGAAAAAGAAAAAAAAACAAAGGAGCGCCCATGCTACTATGTTGCTCGCGTGGGCGACTGTTAGTCCTAAGGGCACGTGCAGTTTTTTTTTTTTTGAAATAGAAAAGGAAATCTGAATAAATAAAACCAAAATAGAATTTTATATAGGCATATTATATATCAAAATTTTCAGAAAAATATTTCCTACAGCATGAACATTTTACTAACATCAAATAAAGTACACACAATTTTGAATAAATCAAAGAGTGCTACTGCCCTACTAAAATCCAATAAAAATCATTTTAAAAATACCAAAATGACTCCAAATTTATTTATCTCCAATTTTCTGATGTAGGGAATCATGTTACCCTATTTTCCATGTATTTTATTTTTGGAGAAAAATAATTTGAAAAAAAATCCAAATAACTCCAAATTGAAAAATAATTCTAAAAGGACTTGAATTTGATCCTTTGAAACTCCCAACTCATATTTCATATGTTTTGAAGAAGTCATTTTATCCTCGCTCGTGAAAATCATTAAGTTGCATGAAGTTTATGAATTAGAAAATATTTCCAAATGAAATTCAAATATTTTCAACACCCTTTTCATTTAAATGGAAGAAGTCATGTTATCCTCTCTCCGTGGTTTTGTGATGAAAATATTTGAATTCACGGAGATCGAAAAGCAAAATGAAAGTTTGGGAAAGTCCTTTATTCCTCTCATTTAACTTTCAAAAGTTTCAAATTTCACTCAATCAATCACACAACAATTCAAACAAACAAACAAATCTATCTATTTATTATAACATTCCAAAATTTAGAATTTCGGGATGTTACAAATCTACCACCCTTAAAATGAATCTCGTCCTCGAGATTCGGAGAGGCTACAAAGAAATAGGTTAGGGTTTGGGGGTCTTTAGACTCCATCAATCGTCTCCGGGGTTCTCGGGTGCTACCACCCTTAGAAGCATGGTTACGGTTCCATCAAAACTCATATACGCCATCCTTATTGTTGACAGTGTCAGTCTTCTCAGATCGTAAGGATAATTCCTTCTCTGGGCTCTTCCGGTAGTGGCATAACCTTTTCCTCAATTCTTTTGTCCTTTACTCTTGGTAAGGTTATCCCAAACCGGGTCTTCATAGTGACGGTCCGGGCGCCAATTCTAAACAACTATCGATATCTCATGGTGGTCAACAATTTATGGTTTCTCCTGCAGAAAACAGGTCTGGGTTGAACCTCACCGTATTTCCTACGGTTGGCAACAACTGCCTTGTACAAGGGGAAAAGAAATATCAATACCATTCTAAGGTTCAAACAAGGTTTTGATCGTCGTCTCTCTACTATAGGTAAGTCACTCAGATCTACCATCCCATATAGCAAAGCGAATAATAAGAGTAAGTCAGTATGGTGATCAATCCATCCCGCACCCAAATCATTACCTTGTACATGGTTTAGCGAATCTCGCATTCTAACACTCGGTCTTCCTCTCAAGCATTGCAGAATTTCCCTTGTCGACGAACCAAGTTCGGAAAATCCATTGATTCTGCAAGCCAAACAAAACATCTATCGTTCCTTAACAACTCTCAGGTTTTGCGTTACTCCTATAAAATCGTCGGTCAATAAAATCATAACTTCTACCAGGGTTTTTCCTTCAGCAAGAATGTGCTTGCTTCTTGGCAGGTCCTGGGGCCTGTGGGTTATGGCCCATCTCATCACTTGTAAACCTTGAACTCATCATCGCGGGCAACTGATCGTTATTCCAACATTCAACTTCCAGCTTCCTAGCATACTTAAAATCCCTCCAATTGTAATGTCTTTCTTCCTTCTGTTGGCACCAAACTAGGACATGATTACTCAGACTCATCATGGAATTTCCATTGATCCATACTTCCAACATCATACCTCCTTTATATCCAATAGTAAATTCATCTCTTCATCCTCGTGGGATGTCCCACATACCGAGATAAAAACTTATACTTAAGAAGTCCATACTCCACTTCATGGAACATCATTATCCTTTCCAGGGTCAAACGTCCTTACCGGGGAATATTGGTCATCTCTGCATGACACTTCTTCAACTGGGAAACGTGAAACACATCATGAACTCCTGACAGTCCTTCGGGTGATTTCAACTTGTTAGCCAATTCTCCCATACGTTCCAAAACTCGGTATGGTCCTACAAATCTCGGGGCTAACTTTCCCTTAACTCCAAATCGTTTAACTCTTCGCAGAGGTCGCACACAAAGATATGCTCGGTCTCCAATTTCATAGACTACCTCCTTGCGTTTTAAGTCTGCATAACTCTTCTCGCTCGGTCGAGCTACTTTCAGTCTATCTCGAATCAACTTAACATTCTATTCTGACTCCTTGATCACATTTGGTCCAAACAACTGACGGTCTCCAACTTCATCCCACAACAACGGTGTCTGGCTCCTTCTCGCATACAAAGCTTCAAAAGGGGCGTTCTTCAAACTGGCTGGGTAACTGTTGTTGTATGAGAACTCCGCGTAAGGTAGATTATCACCACTACTAGATCCATAATCTAGCGCACACGCTCTCAACATGTCCTCCAGAATCTGATTGACTCTCTCGGTCTATCCATCTGTCTGCAGATGAAAGGTTGTACTGAACTCTAGCCTAGTACCCAAAGTGTGGCGCAGCTGATTCCAAAACTTTGAGGTAAACCGTGTTCCTCTATTTGATACGATGGTCCGCGGAACTCCATGCATACATATGATCCTGGTCATATATATCTTGGCCAACTTAGCACTTGTATAGGTGGTTTTCACTGGGATAGAGTGAGCCACTTTGGTCAAGTGAATCAACTACTACCCAGATAGAGTCATATCCCGCTCGGTTCGGGAAATCCGTAATGAAATCCATGCCAAGCTTATTCTCACTTCCATTCGGGTATCGGCATAGGCTGTATTAATCATGCTGGCTTCTGATGCTCTGCTTTTAATCTCTATGGCATACATCACCTACGACTACATACTCTGCAATATCCTTCTTCATACCAGTCCACCAGAAACACTCCTTCAAATCCAAATACATCTTGGTGTTTCCAGGGCAAATCGAGTAAGGTGAGTCATGAGCCTTTTGAAGTATTAACTTCCTGATCTTGCATTATTGGGTATATGTACACTGTCCTCAAACCATAAGGTGTCGTGCTCATACTTACGAAAACCTTTGGCCTTTCCTTTGCTCATCTTTTATCTCAGCAACCTCTTTGTCATCCTTCTAAGCTTCACGGATCTTTTCCAACCATGTAGACTGAACTTCCATTGCTGCAACAAAACCTTTGGGAACAATCTCCAACCGAAGTTCCCTGAGATCCTCGGCTAACTCCTTTGGTAATCCTCCACTTATGAGGGTATTCATCCTTATTTTCTTTATGGTTGTGTCCTATTTCTCCACAAAGCTTGCATGCACAAGGGTTCTTCATAATATTTTCATAAGGCTCCAATTTCTGGGACACAAACCGAGACTTTGGCAAAGTCAATTTAAATTCCTTCCAAGTGGTTACTCCTTGCCATCCATTGATGGTTTGATACATCCTCCACCAAGTAGCGGCACCTCTTTCAAAGCATTGAAGAGCATGCTGGGCCATATCCTTTCTGGGTATAGGGTTATTCTCCATGTGATCCTCCATGTTCTGAATCCATCGGTCCGTCTTCAATTGACTCATCGGTCCGGAAAATACGAGCTCATCTCCATTCATCATCTATTGGGTCCATGGGTTTGGGGGTGGGATAAGAGAGATCGAGAGGGATGCACACAATACAAACAAAAGTTTTGGAAAGACAGATTTTATTGTGGCTGTCGGAAAAACATCAAAGAAATGACAGCTCACAATCGTCGCATCTAACGAAGGTATGTAACAGGGGTTTGGTCTTCTAAAGCTCAATAGATCTCAAAGTCATCACACTCTTCAAGTCTTGGTCATGTCTCTGATGGCTTCTTCTGATCATGCTTGTCCTTCTCAAGTCCTTTTTGCCAGCTCATCTCTGTTGACACGAAGTCTCTTGTGACGCCCTTAATATTTCGAGTTGCATTCCAAACTTCGGTTTCAACATCCTTGGCATGAACCATGTCCCTACTGTCCTTCGGTTCCTGACAAATCTCCGGTATCTCGAGGTTTTAGCTCCTCCAACTTGGCTACTTTCAGCTTTCGGTTCCTGAGTTCTTCACCAATTGCCTTCTTGTCAAAATATTGCTTCTTGTAGGTCCATCTTAACTTCCTGATGTAACACTCCAGATCCTGGTGATACACCAGCTAAGATTTAAAACTGCATCTTTCGCTGACAAATGCTCCTTCATCCTTCTACCATCCAATCCTTCCATGTATCTGCATACTTAACTCCGCACGGTGACAATAGCATAGGCGAATGATAACATCATGGATGGCCATCTTTCTACTCTTGTCATTTCCATGAGCTATCATTCCATAGTTGATATCTCCTGCCTTAGGGTTTTCCTAACAAAACTTTGAGTTTCTAACTCTCCATGTTCCGGTCTTTCTCCGATACACCTTGATCTCGGGTATTTGACAACTTCCTTAGTCTGTCAAATTCCATAAGCGTAACCTTCCTAGGTCATAAGATCCGGGAATTCTTCATATTCTCCTAGTCCTTGAAGTCTTTTATCCGTCGTAGTTTCCATTTACACAGTAAAATCTTCTTCATTCCAAATGGTCTTAGTTGTCTGATATCTTGTCTCCTTGGAGTGGTCTCATCAGTCAAATCTTCAAGTGGTCAAAAGGGGAAAAGGGGTATGGTCTCACTAAAAGGGAATATTTGAATAAACTCAGAAGAGAAGAGAGATAAAAAATCTTTTTGAAAATGAAGTTGTAGAGAAAAATATTTCCTATGGGCTTGTCGGCTTCTAGGGTCACGCCCCACACCAACATGTGCTCGATACCATCTTGTAGCGACCCGACCGAATGGATCAAGTCTCGTGCTTAGTGTCATCCTCGGATCGGTATGTCGACACACACAAGATCAAGGATTTATAACAGGTAAATCACATGTATAAAGTAACGTAAATACTATTACCTCAATCCAAACATATAGCGGAAGCAATAAGGTTGTGGATTCCCATCAACACAACGGCAAAGTTGAGTATAGGAAATCGTAACCCTAACGTATCACTTACTGTCGTTCGAAAAGTCTCGCAACATGAAACGTTGCAGCCCGAAACGGTCAAGACATGGAATATGCCGCAAAGTAACACATAGAGAATATCAAGGAATAAGCCTATACTACATGCATATATGGCTGGTGGAAAAGCTCTATGGTTATAAGGTTTTGCTAAAAGCCAATTTTTCCCTCTCGCAAAGAAATAAATTTGTTTAACTATCATGGTGGTTGTTAAACATTGAGAATGGTTGACAGCATCCTCAATCCCAATTAAAAGTACTCATTAAAACCCAACAATATTAATTAGAGTAACATGTTGAGATTCACATGATATTCAAGTACTAGATACTCAAGATGTCCATAACCGGGGACACGACTAATCATGATTAGTTTATACACTCTGCAGAGGTTTGTGCACTTTTCCCCAAGGGACTCGATCGCCTCCGTTTGGTTTCTCGCACTACATGGTGTTTGAGAGACGGATGACCGAGACATAGTCTTTCAGAAGCGTTTGCACCTTACGATGGGTAGACCGTACCACCTACAACCCCTACATCTGCTAGTCTACCACTGTAAGAGTTCACACGACTTAATCAACTATGCCAGAGCCCATAATGGCTTGTGGCTGCACACGGAAGTTACTAGCATGAATGATCTTATGATCCCTTTGAGCCTGGGTGGCGGTCCAAGAAAAACAGTAAGTCCTCGATGGAAACCAGTGCCTCAATCCACCCAGATGTGTGTTTAAGTTGCCACCTTAAATAAACCATTAATTTAACAATCTCACATCCGTCATGGAATACACTCACCCAAACCACGCCTACTAGCATAGCATGGCATAATAAGCAAACGAGAAGTAACTCCCAAAGGTTTCATAAGTAAAACAGTAATAGGTACTACTCAACTACTTCCCATCCCACAATTTAATTAGATCCTAATCATGCAAGTGTTCGAGGACTGATCTAATGCATAAAAACTGGGTATGAGAAAGTATGATCAAAGTGTTACTTGCCTGCAATGTTGATGAAGATGATTCGCACTCAAACTCTTGATAGTTTTACTCGTCACACTCCGGTCAATCTATCGTAATCAAGCAATAGTAACCACACATAAGCAATCACTCAAAAGATCGGAAAGAACGAAGAAAACGATTCAGAAAACATCAAAACCAAGCAAATAAATCTTGCAACATAAAACAATTTCTAACAGTACCAAAATTATGTGAATTTGGCCTTATCAGAAAGTTTAGGTCAAGAGCTTCGCTTTGCAAAAGGAACCAACTCAAACGGAGTTACGAAACTCAAGTTATGAATAAAAGAAGTTTGAATATGAATCTGAACAAATTTCGAAATTTGAAAATTTCAAAAAGTTGATGTGACACGTTAACTGGATAGGTGAATACAAGACGAAACTATAGGCGCTGGTTTTATCTAATTTGGATGAACGAGTAAAAAGTTATGGCTATTTGAAAAATCAGGGTCAAGCTGTTTTACGGAAGAAAAATAAGCTATGGAAAAAAAAATACAAAGAAATATACCTTTATAAGGTAGAGAAAAGACAACTTCGGAGAGAGAAGACGAAGTCGCGCCAGAGAGGAGAAAAATATTTTTCTTAAATGAATCTAGTCAAACCAAAATATTGATTTAACCCGAATCAGATGATTTTTGGAGGCTCTATGGGTCTATATTTATAGGTGGAAAAGAGGCTTAGGGGTCAAAAGCTAGGCAATGTGGGATTAAACGTAGATGAAAATATACGAAACAGAGAGAAGGTGCGCCATGGGCCAAAAGGCTTTCGGCCGGCCGCGCGCGCGTACACTGTAATTTTTTTTTAGCAATAGAAAAGAAAAAGAAAAACTATGGAAAAAATATGGGGAAGGAATATGGCCCGCTGGGCCTGGCCCATTTAGGAGGAGGGAAAAAGGAAAAAAACAAAGGAGCGCCCATGCTACTATGTTGCGCGCGTGGGCGACTGTTAGTCCTAAGCGCACGTGCAGTTTTTTTTTTTGAAACAGAGAAGAAAATCTGAATAAATAAAACCAAAATAGAATTTTATATAGGCATATTATATATCAAAATTTTCAGAAAAATATTTCCTACAGCATGAACATTTTACTAACATCAAATAAAGTACACACAATTTTGAATAAATCAAAGAGTGCTACTGCCCTACTAAAATCCAATAAAAATCATTTTAAAAATACCAAAATGACTCCAAATTTATTTATCTCCAATTTTCTGATGTAGGGAATCATGTTACCCTATTTTCCATGTATTTTATTTTTGGAGAAAAATAATTTGAAAAAAATCCAAATAACTCCAAATTGAAAAATAATTCCAAAAGGACTTCGAATTTGATCCTTTGAAACTCCCAACTCATATTTCATATGTTTTGAAGAAGTCATTTTATCCTCGCTCGTGAAAATCATTGAGTTGCATGAAGTTTATGAATTAGAAAATATTTCCAAATGAAATTCAAATATTTTCAACACCCCTTTTTCATTTAAATGGAAGAAGTCATGTTATCCTCTCTCCGTGGTTTTGTGATGAAAATATTTGAATTCACGGAGATCGAGAAAGCAAAATGAAAGTTTGGGAAAGTCCTTTTATTCCTCTCATTTAACTTTCAAAAGTTTCAAATTTCACTCAATCAATCACACAACAATTCAAACAAACAAACAAATCTATCTATTTATTATAACATTCCAAAATTTAGAATTTTGGGATGTTACACTTCACGATTATGTACGCAGGAAACAGAACAAAAGAAAAGTTCCCCGAGGACCATGGCTCAGGAGCTGCCGGCATCACGACGCCCAGTCGGCGTCATCCTCCTCCTAGACTCCGGCATGGTGGCGCGGCAGCTCGTCGTTGCTTGAAGTCGACCCGGAGGAGGCATCGCTACTGCTGGAGGTGTTGTGGCCAAGGGCAAGTTCACGACGGGAGGCCTCGTCGCCGCTGTTGTTGCCCCTGGGGCAGCACTCCAGGCGTTCGCCATCTTCCCCGAAGACCTTGAAGAAGAGCATCGACGCACCGTCGTACCTAAAATGAAGGGCGTGCCTCCCTTCCGAGCCACAGGCGCAGGTGACTGTCCCCCCTCCCTAGTTCATGAAGACATTGCCAGAAAAGGTGGCTTCAACTTCCGCCTGCGAGGCTTGGCCGCAGCAGCCGTCATGCTGTAGCCACGGCACGACGGGTCCCCGTGCTGGGAGCTCCTCAGCCAAGGTGCGCGGGAGTTGGAATAAGGTGCGTGGCAGCATTTTCACCCACATCACAAACTCGCAGGTTGTGACGTCGGCATGGGCCCAAGGGCGAGGCGGTCGGGCAACCGTCATCTGCTTCCCTCCGCGGCCTCATCCTCCACGGCGCCCATGGCCACCCCCATGGGAAGGGCACTGTGCGCAGACGATCGGGCCGGCATGAACACTCGAAGGCACGCGCTCGTGCCGGGAAGGGGCAGCCATCAACGTCACGGTGGCCCAGCGAGGGCGGTCACGGCCTCTCTTCGGCGAGAGTGGCTCTGGCTCTTCCCGCAGAGGTTTCCCTTTCTTGTCGGTGGATAATCTCCTGATCGGCGCCTGGACGCTGCTAAGCGTGGGATGGGGAGCAAGAAGACAAAGATGGGCTAGGGGGCTCCGCCCCTCTCACTCTTTTATAGGCGGAAGAAGGCTAATCGGCGCCCTTCTAGGTTCCAAGTGATGGTGGCCATGTTGCATGCACCAGGCTGCGGTCAACTTGGAGCGGTTGCCTAAGTGACGTGGGGAAGCGAGGGCGTTCACGTCCCGTCAAGCGCCATGCGTCAAGGGTGGCCCACAGGTGGTTGGGGCCCACGGTGCTTCGACCCTGCCTGTTGGCTTCGCCTGGAAGCCAGCTCGAGCGCGCCTTGGGCCCGAGGGCTACTGTCGGCTTTATAGGAACCAGGGTCCTAGACCTACCTGCCCGTGGCCCACGGCGTGGCTCCCTTGGCGGCCTGGTACGGCGCATCTACAAGGCCGCCAAGACAAGACCCTCGCAAGGTCCCTGTCCTAGCAAGGTGGGTGACACCAAGACCTCCAGAGGGAGTGGCTTCCCCAGGTTGCCTCCCGAGGAGTGGAGATTCCTATGCAAGTGCCCAGCCTCATGAGGCTGCGGTGACACGAGCCATGAAGACCAAGGACAGGCGGGCGCCAGTGGGCGCAGAGGAGACAGTTTCCCTTTCGGTGCTAAGGGAGTAAGGACAGACACAGATTCCCAAGGAATCCCCCAAAGGTTTCCATTCCAATGCAACAAGACCAAGACCATGAGCTCGGCAGGACGGATGTCGTCACCGAGCCCACCGCAGCGTCATGACTAGAAGCTTTGCAGGAGAAGACCACCTTTTTTCAGGATAGGATGTACCACTTGTCCCCTTTCAAAGTGGCCATTGTGGAATCCCTTCCCGCCTAAGCTTTGGGGAAGAGGACCAAGGCCATTATAAATATCGGTTAGCCACCACTCATTCTCACCCCCGAGCCCTCGCGAGGCAACTCATCCATTGTACTAGTTCATCCTCAAACCTCCTGTGAGGCCAATCCACCACAAAGCAGGAGTAGGGTTTTACACCCTAAGGTGGCCCAAACCTGGGAAAACCGTCGTATCCATCTTCTTCCCCTCTCGAGCGTGTATCCAGCAAGGCTAGGCTGTGGGGCGATGAGCTTGAGACTTGAGAGGTTGAGATCTTTGCACACGCCCCAGAGTTTGAACCTTCTTGGGTCTGCGGAGCCCTAAATCCGACATAAAGACATCTGAAAAGAATGAAGGCTAGACAGCCTGTCTATCTACAAGACCCTCCAAAGGAACCAGACCACTGTCTGGGACTCCCATGCTAACCATCGAAGCCCACATAGAACTACTAGTGAGACTGAAGCCTCTCTGAGAAGCATAAATCAAACAAACGCGAGTAAAAATGTAATCAGCAATACTTAAATCTGAACTAACTGCTTATGCATCCATATCAACAAGGGTGGTGGAGTTTAACTGTAGCAAGCCAGCTTTAACCCAGTGGCTATCCTATACTACGACTACCAGTATTTCCGCTGAGGGGAGAAAGGGCACACGAGTCCACATATTCACCGGATCAACACAACACTATGGATCCGCTCCTATCTCCCTACGAGAAGGCCATCCATAGCAGTCACACTTATCTTGTGCATTTTAGAGTATCCACTTCGAGTTATCTATGAACAATGTAAGCATTCCAAGTAGTCCATATCCGCAGACGCCGCTATTCGAATGGATCAATAATACCCCGGCAGGGTGTACTTCTTTACACACGCTCTCAGCACTTACCACAATGTACACGCCATGTATCTCGACAACCTTCAAGAAGAAGCCTAGCAAATGTGTCGGCCACGACCTAACTAACCACACAAGTCTCTAGTCCAGGTTTATCGCCTATTTGAGTTCCATCCGCAAAGAAGTCCGGCCAAGGTTTTCACTACGGCCTCAAATGATGTGTGCAGGGTTCCCGAGCCCACCAAACGGGTGCCTCGGTACACCGGGCCATGGTGTATCTACCGCGTCATAGCCCACCCCTAGGGTCAGTGCTACGTACGGCCTCCAACACATATCCTACAAACACCATAAACTAGTCGCAACTCCTAGACAAAGATTAAGTTGATTAATAAGTCAATAGATTTAATTAAGGATCCCAATGTGCGATACTAAGTGTCTTGGATCACAAACATGGAACTCAGTTCCCGAGGACGGTTTCAATGAGACAACCCACCATGTACTCCTACATGGCCTCTCATCGCTACCTTTACCAAATGGTGTATACACACTTATCTCTCAAAAGTAGGACATGTTCATCACCATCCCAATCCATCTCAGATGAATCATACCTGACACAACTCTAATCCTAGGAGGCATAACAAGCAAGCATGAATGAGTAGGCACATCATGGATCAAACAACTCCTACTCATGCTAGTGGGTTTTTACTAATTACTGTGGCAAAGACTGGTCATGTAGAGGAATAGGTTCAAGTACCCCAACATGTAATAGTTGAATCGTTGTTGTCCTAGTGAATTAAAAGAGAGCAGGAGCGAGAGAGTGGGATCGTATCGTAAATATCAGAGGGAGTTTGCTTGCCTGCCACTTCTGAAGACAGCATTGGGTCTTCGTCAGTGTCATCGATCACATCGTCGGAACAATGTCTACGATGAGGGGACAAACACCAGCAAACAAGAGGGAACACAATCAATGCAATGCAACAATATGATGCATGATCATGACATGGCAATATGCTAGTATTTGAGCTAATGCAAAATGCTACCATGTTAGTTGAAGTTCATTTGAATCAAAGATTCAAATTCGAACTCCAAAAGAAGCATTTAAAATGCCCTTTAATTTATTTGACCTGATCAATAGCTATAAGTTGTACAAACATGCATGAAAATGCCATAAACAAATTCAATGGATTTTTCTGATATTTTTACATTTATAAATCTTTTCCATCTGAGCTATAGATTATTTTCTATGATTTTTAGAAGTTTAACCCTTTTCCTCGAATTTCTGGTTATTTATAAATTAAACTAATTCCAGGAAAGGAATACTGCGTCAGGATGAGGTCAGCCAGTCAACAGGGTTGACCAAGGTCAAACCTGACCAGTGGGGTCCACTGGTCAGTGACACATGATTAATCCCGGTCAAACCTGACGTTGACTAAGGTTTGACCCTGTGGTGGGGCCCGCTGTCAATGTCTGTTAGAGGGCTAATTAGGGGGATTAGCCGCTAATGGCCGTGCCACATGGGTAGTCGCTGGAGTTAGGCCGGCGGCGACTAGAGCGACGACGAAAGTTCATCAGACTTGCACTATAGAGGGCGGTTGGACACACGGAAAGCATCCTGGGGGAGCTGGCGGGGTGGCGCATCCAACGGTGGCAACAGCTGGAGCTGGGGTGGCCGGAGCTCATGGCGGTGGCCGGAGTTCAGACCTCGGTGAAAACAGCATTGCAGAGGCTCATAGGGAGTCGGATGGCATTACCAGGAGCTTGGTGATGTGCACGGGCGCAACCTGTTCAAGCTCTGGCCACAACGACAACAAACTCGGACGGCGGTGATCTTCGGTCATGGTGGGAATCGCGCTACGACATGGGGCGAGCAAATGGAGAGAGGGGAACGATGGTGGGGCTCATAGGGAGTTGGACGATATGCTCGGCGGCCTCGGGGATGGCTTTGTGACGATGAAACAACGACAGTGATCGCCAGTGTTGATGAGGAAGACAAAGACGATGGCGATGTTCCAGGCGTCCCGCGGGCACGTGCTTCATCTTGGTGCTCCATGGTGTCGAGACGGACCCGTTGGACAAGGCAGAGGGGCGAGGGGAGCTCGGTGGACGTGATGGTAGCAAACTGTGGCGCTCGGGCACGAGGCGGGGAGCGACATGGAGGAGAGGAGAGAGGACGTGATTGAGTGGGTTGGATTCAGGGACATGTGTGGTGATGTCCAGGGGGTCGGGGCACAGGCAGGTAGGGTGGAGGTGGCCGGCCGCGTGTGCGCGTGCGTCAGCCATGCGCTCTGCCTACTGGCCGAAGGAGGAAGAGAACAGGGGCGCCAGGTGGGCTGGGTCAATTCTCTCCTAGGCCAGGTAAGCAGGTAAGGTTCTGCTCTATTTTATTTTTTGTTCTGTTTTCTTTTTATTTATTTCTTTCTGCCACTATTTTGAATTTAGACAGATTCAAGCAATGCCAAAAATTTCTAAATATTTTATGATACAGATATGGACCTAGCCAAAAGCACATAATTCATTTCAGAAGCCTTTGAATTTATATTCTAAGTATATGAATATAAATTCAAACTCAAATAGAATGGTGATTTAAATTTAGTGACCAAAATATTCCATAAAAATGTTCATTATTTTTGGTTTGGTCTCAAAGCCTTGCCAAAATTATCAAACATTGATGAAGGGCATTTTGGATTCATTGAATGAGATTTTAGGATTCTTTGCCCTTTATTAAAAAATTGAGATTTTGAATATTCCTCAATTCAGTTTCTTGAATTTAACATGATGCATGATGCTCACTTGTGTAACTAATTACAAGGAAAGTCTAGGGCTTTGACAACTCACCCCCACTAAACAAGAATCTCGTCCCGAGATTCAAGACGCGAGGTAAGAAGACAGAGGAGACACAAACCTAACACGACCTTCATGATCCAATTTCCCTTATCAAAGATGTTGATTCATTGCTTCAAATTGATCTTGACGCCTTTGTTTCAAGATCTTCATCCAACATGATGACGACAGAAAGAAACTCTACAGGAATCGATCTCCTCGAAGATCGAGCACTCAAGATCAACTCATGGAGTGAAACGTAAGAACATCTCTTGAGCTGAGACACAAAACACACATCATGAGCAATGGAAAGAGGTAGATGACAAGGGTTCAATTGGGTAGGCAAAAATTTCACGCTAAAGAAGATGGTGCAAAGTTTCAAGATAGCAATGAAATAATTGCTATGATTCCATAACGGGGCACCCTTGAAGAGGTGACTCGTAGAATTATCTCCTGAAGTGGCAAAAAGAATTACTTTTGATACATAGATAATTGAAACTCTTCATACCAACATGAGGTAATTCACAATTGATCATCTGAAAGAATTTGAAGAAATGGCATACTCAGTTGGATAGGAAACTAGAGTTATAGGACAACTCGGCAATAGAAGGCACATTCCAATTGATATCGAGGATATAACCCAGTGACTGAGCGTGCTCTCAAGAACTTGAGCATTTCCTTATTCATCAGGGTTATACCAGCATCTATGCCAAGATCTTGGAAACACTTCATACTACCATGATGAATAATGGTGGAGGATGCAGATGCAAAGGAAGACAACACCTTCTCAGATTTTACCTTAGCAATGCCAAGGGTACCAGATCGACCGAGAGATATTTAGCAGTCCGCTTCTAATGTTCCCCTTCATGTACTAGATATCACGATGATGCTTAAAAGCATCATTGATATGGTCATCAAGTAAAGGTCGGCCTTCGGGAGCACAAAGGATCCATAAGGAACAACTTCTAGAATAAGTCATATAAAATCCTCATGGGGAGTGGCTAATGCAGATGATACAAGATACTATAATAATAGGTCTTCTGGATAGGTGTGTTAGCCACAACATCACTTTATCGGGTTACATAGAGACCAATATTATAATTCTTGGGAAATGTTCCAATCATCATATCCGCCTGAGATTCGGATCTGATTGGTAACAGGATATTCCAGACTCAGCATGTCTGGAAAAGAAAGTTTGCAGCACAAATCAACGAGATGACATTGCGAGATTCTCGGGAAAGGAACAACAATAGCAAGCTCCAAGATATGAGCTAGTTTGCAAGACACTTGTGAACACCTTGTCTAAGACAAATGTGACCACATAGAAGTCTTACAACGAAATACTACCAAGTTCAGGTTGGGAACCATCATCGAGGATATCAAAGTCCTTGTGCACTTATCTATCACCTTCTTATCCTTGAAAAAATCAGTCAGTGGCTTGGTGTGCTAGGGAGTACATATGGAATGAAGATGATCAGTCTATCAGACCATATAATACTTTCGCACATGCATGACTGACTTGGGACGATTCCAGTGGAAGCAAAAACAATCTTTCTCAGATCCACAGCGGCAACTTACATCAAGTGCACGTGAATTAGAGGAAGTCACTTCTTTCATCCCAACATATGCTTCAAGAATGGGACACGAAGAAAATACTTATACAAGTTTCCAACACTGCTTGATGTTCAACATGAATCATGGAGAAAATAAAATGTGTTGATGGGCTCAACAACAATTCATTCAGGTTTCCATACAGATGGAATTCCACAATTAAGTGAACAAGATGATAGCATTGGTCAGACCAAAACATATAATGGTGTATGCTCGAGGAAACAATCACGAGTAAGACAACATTACGATCATCGTTGGTTCTGCTTTGATTTGATAATAGCCCACACTCAAATCAAAGTTTTGACAAGACAATAGATCCAACAACTAATCATGAGGACCAATTGATGAAGATATCATCTTTATTCAACACACACACACACAAGGATATTCCTTTGGAATGAACTAAGTCGGATACAACTTTTATCTTCCAACTCTCCAAGTTATTGTTCAGCATATCCAACTAGTTCAGCGTATCCAACACGGATCCTGGGAGAAAACATGGTTTATGGAAAGACCCACTTGATCACGAACTCAACATAATGGTTAGGGAACAACCTGGTGATACTTCCAAGGAGATATTTGGAAAATCATGAACCACTGATATGTTGTTAAGCTCGAGAACAATCTTGCTTTCCAGGCAAGTTGATATGATCAAAGGTGCGAGGGATTAACACAATCCTAACTCGTTGACCAAAGAATGCACCAGAAATAAGGACTAGGTAGCACGGTTAACCTTAGAATGATAATTCAATAACCAACATGCTAAGAATGGGATTATTGTCCATTAACTACCAAGAAACGGAGTTGCTAGGAGTATTGATTTCACACATCATGGTTCATTTGTCGGCATTCTGGTTACAACAACATGGGACCAAGGAAAGAACGATGATGGCGAGAAGTATCACTGCATAAAGAATACATAAGAGGTGGTGCAATTCTCACGACAATCCTAACATAAAGGGGGTAATACTCCTGGGTAGAGCAGAACAAAAGCTCGATTGGCATTTTGATCTGCGGAATACAACTGTTTTGAACAAATCCTGGATATGATGAAATACTGGAGTTTGCTTCTCCTAATCATTCTAGAATAGAATGGCTCGATAGACCATAAGAGTAAAAGGCATCGATGAACATGAATGCATGACATAATCTTGACTATCAACTGATAGACTAAGGTCGGAATACAACTGAAGAGGGAAAAAATCAAAGGAACATATAACTTTCTAAGTTGTGGATGCATAGATTAGCATGTCGAGCAAAGCTCAACATATTTCTTCCGAATAACCCATGCAGAAAAGTAGGATTGGTAGAGTCACAAACATAACAGAGAACTCATCAAGAACACTCTTATTGTGATCTTTTGATTCGGGAGAACTTATGCCATGATGGTTCATGGTATTGTAAGAAGGATATATCACAGACCTCGATGACCATCACAAAGGTTACTAATATCCTAAAGGAACGAGCAACACTATTAACATGAAGTAAGTAGAGTGAATCTTGGGTTCAAGAACCCAGGAATGGAATACCTACTAACTAAATAACATCATGGGATGCTTTTGAAAATGATGACCATAATTATCACAGTCGGAATACAACACAAGGTTGGGTTACTAGGTGGTTCTCTAAGATATCTTATTCCCCTAATAACTTCAACTTATATATTGAGGCAACAGAGTACCTCAACACACAAATTAGTGTGGTTAACATGGCCTAAAATGCATCGGAAATAGGGAGGAAAGATTTGCAAATGCATTAGATTCTTTAGAGATCTTGGATAACTCGGACAGCATAACGGCTGTAAATGCTCAAAAAATATTTTGAGACATCCAGCAAAATGGTGGCATAACCACTCACCATCACAATATCAAGGTCCCGAGACCAACTCTTAACACACATAAGTACTAGAAACTGAACTAAGGCTTGAATCCATCATTCCTATAAGTCTACGGATTAGTAACACGTGATCCTAATAGAAAAAAGAGAAGCCTAGTTCTTAATCCCCGTTGAAAATAAGAGGGTGACTCAGATCAGAAGGGCATAAGGTAACGGAGTAAAAGGAGCATTACGTTCCTTTCCACAATCAATTCCCTTATATAACTAAAGCATTTCTAGACTCGACTACTACCAGTTTGGCTTGGTAGTTCTACAGGCAGTCAGGCTCTAATACCAAAGCTGTCAGGACCCCGATCCTAAGTTACACCGATCTAGCATGTAACACAATATATGACTTTGCGGCCTCACACACGGTATTCCCTCGGCTGCAGCCTTACCTAGGTCGAGACCGTTTGCACCTTTCGGCTCACGTATATGATTGTGTCACTAGCATCCATGTGACAAAGAACCCAGGCCGACATGACTAGTCGTAAACCCAAGATTGCACAAACTTACAGGGACATGCATACATGACCCAGCAATGCACGTGTCGGTCAGCAGCGGGTGTAACCGGGCTGTAGCAAGCTATCGGGACTCCGTGAACACCGCATGACATTTCCCCAATGGGACACACATAGGAGCAAAGAAGGACACATGTCAGTCAGCCCTTTTGTTCCGAAGCAGTAGCGAACTACTATGGCTCAGTGGAAGCACTAGGAGACATTTCCCCATAAGGAAGGCTACCAAGAATAAACAACTAGCTGTCGGATCCCACACATACAAAGCATTTCAATAACATAGACACAATATGCTCGATATGTGTAAATACGACATGGCATCACAATAGAACTCTATGACTCAAAATATTTAAGCAAAAGGCTCTGAAGAGCCATACATAATATGATGTTACAAACATGGGTCTCAAAACCCACCATACAAGTCATACAAGCAACAAGCCCAAGCGGAAGCTTAACCATGTCTGAGTACAGACATCTAAAAAGAAACAAGGCTAGACATCATGTCTATCTACAAGACCCTCCAAAGGAACCAAACCTCTATCTGGGACTCCCAAGCTAACCATCATAGTCCGCATAGAACTACTAGTAAGACTGAAGTCTCTCTGCAAAAACATAAATTAAGCAAACATGAGTACAAATGTACTCAACAATACTTACATCAGAACTAACTACTCATGCATCAGTATCAACAAGGGGTGGTGGAGTTTAACTATAGCAAGCCAGCTTTGATCCAGTGGCTGTCCTATACTACAAGGGGCAATTGCATTTTTACCCCTAGTTGGTTCCTACCCACGGGTTTTTCCCTTACTTTTCGATCTTGCTCAGTTTTGCCCTTACTTTTTCCATCGAGGTCCCTCGAGTGCCCTTTGACCGTTTGACCAAAACTTTGAAAATTCATAACTAATTTATACGAACTCATAAAAATGCAAATAAGATATCAAAATGTTCATATAAACATTACCTTTATGGGCATATCATTTGCTTCAGGAAAAATGCATCGTTTAAACTACCCGAGGTAATTAATCTTATTAACATTATTAAAAATAAATAGGTATAAACAATATTTTTTCAAGAATAAAATTACATGCAAATGTAGGTGATGTTTTCGAACATCCCGATAACTTATTTGCATTTTTCTCGAGTTTGTATCAACTTGTTATGAATGTTCTAATGACTTTGACCATTATTTGGAAACTTCATAACAAGTTAATACGACTCGTGAAAATGCAAATAAGGTATCGGGATGTTCGTAAAGCATCACCTACATTTGCATATAATTTTATTCATGAAAAAATATTGCTTATACCTATTTATTTTAATAATGTTAATAACATTAATTACCTCGGTAGTTTAAATGATGTTTTGTCCTAAATGCAAATGATATGCCCATAAAGGTAATGTTTATCTGAACATTTTGATATCTTATTTGCATTTTTCTGAGTTCATATGATTAGTTATGAATTTTCAAAGTTTTGGTCAAATGGTCAAAGGGCATTCGAGGGACCTCGATGGAAAAAGTAAGGGCAAAACTGAGCAAGCTCAAAAAGTAAGGGCAAAACCCGTGGGTAGGAACCAACTAGGGGTAAAAATGCAATTGTCCCATACTACAACTACCAGTATTGGCATTGAGGTGAGAAAGCGCACACGATTCCACATATTCACCAAATCAATACACCACTATGGATCGGCTCCCGTCTCCCTACGAGAAGGCCATCCATAGCACTCACACTTATCTTGTGCGTTTTAGAGTATCCACTTAAAGTTATCTGTGAACAATGTAAGCATTCCAAGTAGTCCATATCCGCTGACTCGGCTATTCAAATAGATCATTAATAACCTTGCAGGGTGTACTTCTTCACACACACTCTCACCACTTACCACCATGTACACGTCATGTATCTCGGCAACCTTGAAGCGGAAGCCTAGTGAGGGTGTCAGCCATGACTTGACTAACCACACAAGTCTCTAGTCCAGGTTTATCGCCTATTTGGGTTCCATCCGCAAGGAAGTCTGGCCGAGGTTTCCACTACGGACCCAAACGATGTGTGCAGGGTTCCCGAGCCCACCAAATGGGTGCTTCGATACACCGGTCCACGGTGTATCTACCACGTCATAGCCACCCCTAGGATCAGCGCTACACAGGGCCTCCAACCCATATCCTACAAACACTAGAAACTAGTTGCAACTCCTCGACGAAGTTCACGACAATTAATAAGTAGAGAAGTCAATTAAGGATCCTAATGTGTGGTAGTAACTGTCTTTGATCACAAACACGAAACTCAGTTCCTGAATACTGTTTCAACGAGACAACCCGCCATGTACTCCTACATGAATTCTCATCGCTACCTTTACCGAATCGTGTTCACACACTTAGCTCTCAATAGTAGGACATGTTCATCACCATTCCAATCCATCCCAGATGAATCAGACCTGACACAACTCTAAGCATAGCAGGCATAACAAGCAAGCATGAATGAGTAGGCACATCATGGCTCAAACAACTCCTACTCATGCTAGTGGATTTTTACTAATTATTGTGCCAAAGACCGGTCACGCAGTGGAATGGGTTCAACTATAGCAACATGTAATAGTTGAATCATTGTTGTCCTAATGCAGTAAAAGAGAGCAGGAGAGAGAGAGTGGGATTGTATCGGAATGCTCAAAGGGGGTTTGCTTGCCTGCCACTTCTGAAGACAGCATTGGGTCTTCGTCAGTGTCATCGATCACATCGTCGGAACAATGTCTACGATGAGGGGACAAACACCAGCAAACAAGAGGTAACACAATCAATGCATTGCAACAATATGATGCATGATCATGACATGGCAATATGCTAGTGTTCGAGCTAATGCAAAATGCTACCATGTTAGTTGAAGTTCATTTGAATCAAAGATTCAAATTCAAACTCCAAAAGAAGCATTTAAAATGCCCTTTAATTGATTTGACCTGATCAGCAGCTATAAGTTGTTCAAACATGCATGAAAATGCCATAAACAAATTCTTTGGATTTTTCTGATAATTTTTCATATATAAATCTTTTCCATCTTGAGCTATAGATTATTTTCTATGTTTTTAGAAGTTTAACCCTTTTTCTAGAATTTATGGTTATTTAGAAATTAAACTAATTCTAGAAAAGGAATACTACGTCAGGATGATGTCAAGCTAACGTCAGCCAGTCAACAGGGTTGACCAAGGTCAAACCTGACTAGTAGGGCCCACTGGTTAGTGACCCAGGGTTAATCTCGGTCAAACCCGACGCGGACTAGGGTTTGACCCTGTGGTGGGACCCGCTGTCAGTGTCTGTTAGAGGGCTAATTAGGGGGGCTTAGCCGCTAATGGCCGTGGTGTTGACAGTCACCAGAGTTAGGCCGCCAGCGACCAGAGCAATGATGTAAGTTCATCGGACTTGTGCTACAGAGGGCGGTTGGACACCCGGAAAGTAGCTACGGGGACCTGGCGAGGTGGCGCATCTAATGGTGGCGGCGGCTAGAGCTGGGGTGGCCGAAGCTCGCCAGAACGGAGCTCGCGGTGGTGGCCGGAGTTTGGACCTCGGTGAAAACGGCGATGCGGAGCACGAGTGAGCAAGGTAAAGAGCTGGGCAGCCTCCTAGGGTCACCATGAGCTCAGTCTAGTGCACGGGCGCGCCCCGTTCGAGCTCTGGCCACGGCGGTGACAAATCCGGGTGGCGTGATCTTCGTTCACGGTGGGAACGGCGCTACGGCATGGGGGTGAGCAAATGCAGAGAGGGGAAAGATGGCTGGGCGAACAGGGAGTCGGACGAGATGCTCGGCGGCCTCGAGGATGGCTTGGTGACGGCCAAATAACAACAACCATCTCCGGTGACTGACGAGTAAGACGAAGATGATGTGATGTTTAAAGCATCTCGCGGGCACGTGCTTCGTCTTGGTGCTCCACGGCTTTGAGGCGGACCCGTTGGACAAGGCAGATGGGCGAGGGGAGCTCGGTGGACGCGGTGGTAGCGAACGACAGCGGCGGTGGCCCTTGGGCACGAGGCGAGGAGAGATGACGGGAGTGAGCGGGTTGGATTCGGGGACGTGTGTGGCAATGTCGAGGGGGTCGGGGCATAGGCAGGTAGGGTGGAGGGGGCCGGGCGCGTGCGCGCATGTGTCGGCCACGCGCTCTGCCTACTGGCTGAAGGAGGAAGACGACAGGGGTGCCAGGTTGGCTGGGTCGATTCTCTCCTCGGCCAAGTAAGCAAGTAAGGTTTTGCTCTGTTTTATTTCCATTCAGTTTTGTTTTTATTTATTTATTTCTGCCACTATTTCGAATTTAGGCAAATTCAAACAATGCCACAAAGGTTCTGAAATATTTTATGATACAAATATGGACCTAGCTAAAAGCACATAATTCATTTCAGAAGCATCTGAATTTATATTCTAAATATATGAATATAAATTCAAACTCAAATACAATAGTGATTTAAATTCAGTGACCAAAAGTTTCCACAAAAATGTTCACTATTTTTGGTTTGGTCTCAAAGCCTTGCCAAAATTATCAAAATTCATGAAGGGCATTTTAGGTTCATTGAATGAGATTTTAGGGTTCTTTGCCCTTTATGAAAATAATTTTTTAGGCTTTGAATATTCCTCAATTCAGTTTCTTGAATTTAACATGATGCATGATGCTCACATGTGTAACTAATTGCAATCATGAAGAACAAGTGTGGAAAAAGGATAGTGACATTGTCCCTTATCTCTTTTTCTCTCATTTTTACCTTTTTTCTTTCTTTTTTTCTTTTGGGATCTTTGGCCTCTTTTTTCCCATCCAGAGCCTCATCACGACTTGTGGGGGAATCATAGTCTACATCATCCTTTCCTCACATGGGACACTGCTCTAATAATGATGATCATCACACTTTTATTTACTTACAACTCAAGAATTACAACTCGATACTAGAACAAAGATAGGACTCTATATGAATGCCTCCGGTGGTTTATCGGGATGTGCAATGATCTAGCGTGACATGTATAGAAAAATATGAATGGTGGCCAAGACACAAATACCATGTCAACTATATGATCACGCAAAGCAATATGACTATGATGGTATGTGTCATAATAGACGGAACGGTGGAGGTTGCATGGCAATATATCTCAGAATGGCTATGGAAATGCCATAATAGGTAGGCATGGTGGTTGTTTTGAGGAAGGGTATATGGTGGGTTTTAATGCACCAGCGAAAGTTGCGGGTAGTAGAGAGGCTAGCAATGGTGGAAGGGTGAGGTTTGTATAATCCATGGACTCAACATTAGTCATAAAGAACTCACATACTTATTACAAAAAACTTATTAGCCATCGAAGCAAAGTACTAATATGCATGCTCCTAGGGGGATAGATTGGTAGGAAAAGACCATCGCTCGTCCCCGACCGCCACTCATAAGGAAGACAATCAAAAACAAATCATGCTCTAACTTCATCGCATAACGATAGACCATACGTGCATGCTTCAGGAATCACAAACCTTAACACAAGTATTTCTACTAATCCACAATTACTCTCTAGCATGACTCTAATATCACCATCTTTATATCTCAAAACATTGCAAGGAATCAAACTTCTCATATATTCAACGCTCTTTATGAAAGTTTTACTGTATCCCTCTTGGATACCCATCATACTAGGACCAAATTCATAACCTAAGAAAATTTCCATACTATTTTCAAGACTCCCAAAATAATATAAGTGAAGCATGAGTGTTCATCAATTTCTTTAAAATAAAACCATTGTTGTGCTCTAAAAAGATATAAGTGAAGCACTAGAGTAACTACCTAGCTCAAAAGATATAAGTGAAGCACATAGAGTATTCTAATAAATTCATGATTATGTGTCCCTATCAAAAGGTTTGTACAGAAAGGATGATTGTGGCAAACCAATGCAAAGACTCATATAATACAAGACGCTCCAAGGAAAACACATATCATGTGGTGAATAGAAATTTAGCCTCAAGTAAATTTATTGATGGATTGAAGATAAAAGAGGGGATGCCATCCTGGGCATCCCCAAGCTTAGATGCTTGGTTGTCCTTGAATATTACATTGGGATGCCCTGGGCATCCCCAATCTTAGGCACTTGCCACTCCTTATTCCATAGTCCATCAAAACTTTACCCAAAACTTGAAAACTTCACAACACAAAACTCAATAGAAAACTTGTGAGATCCGTTAGTGAAACAAAGCAAATAACCACTTTCCATACTGTTGTAAACTCATTCCAATTTTATATTGGTGTTATAACTACTGTATTATAACTTCTCCATGGTTCATACCCCCCGATACTACCCATATATTCATCAAAATAAGCAAACAACACAATGAAAACAAAATCAACAGAATATTCTGTAGTAATCTGGACATTTGCCAAAGTTCTATAATTCTAAAAGTTCTAAAAAATAGCAAAACAGAGGCAATTTGTGTTTCAATATTTTATAAAAATTTCAAAATTTTGTCATGCTCCAGTGATTTTTAACAATTCTGTTACTGAATGCAAAAGTTTCTGTTTTTCAGCAAAATAAAATCAACTATCACCATAGATCATCCCAAAGGTCTTACTTTGCTAAACACTAATTAAAACACTAAAAACAATTACTACAAAAGTAATATTGTGTATTTATTCAAGAATAGAGGCAAAAACAAAAAACAAAAAAATTGGGTTGCCTCCCAACTAACGCTATTGTTTAACGCCTGTAACATCCTAATTTTCAATTTGGATGTTATACATAGATCATCATATGCATATCATATTTTATTCTTGCATTTTCATTGAGATCCTGGAAATCTTAAGCAACAGGACCCACGGAGAGAGTTGGAGGTTTCAGAAAATTCATATTTGAGTTTTTTCAACTTTGAAGAAAAGGATCAATTTGGTTTTATTATTTTATCTCCAATTATTTGCAATATTAAAATAAATGAGAGAAGACAATATGACTTCTTCAAATTCAGAGGAATATTGGAGAAAGAATTCTAAAGTCAAATTATGGTTTTTCTGGTATTTTATTTGCTATTTTATTTGAATTAGAAAAATATGCATTTTTGAAAATTGCATTTTTAGGCCAGAAAAATGTTCATTGTGTTCTAAATATTTCATTTAGACGGCGAAAATTGTTTTTGGCATTTTTAGATTTTTTTTATATTTTATTAAAATTTTTCTTTTTCGGGTGAATTATTTATTTAAAAAATATTCCCGGACCGAACTGGGCCGTTGGCCAAACCGGCCCACGGCGCCGCCGCCTTCCCCGCGCCGAGTCGCGCCCGAGCCGGAATCCGGCAGAGACCGGCCGCCACGCCGCCGCCGCTTGGACCTCACCAAGTCAGAACCCCTTCCTTTATAAGCGTCGTCGCCCTCCTCCCAAGCCTCGTCCCGCCCGCCACAAGACTTCCGCCACCACCATTAGCCTTGCTGCGCCGCCGCCATTGTCGCGCCACCCGCCCCGCCCGCCAGCCTCCATGCCGCCCAGCGCCCGCCTCGCGGGACTTCGCGGAAGCCGCCGCCGTCGCCGCCATTCTTTTTTCGGTTTAGGTATAAAAACCGTTTGGTTTTTTATAAACCCTAAATCTGTTTTTTTCATTAGATCGGTTCGGTTTTTGTCGGTTTATTTATTTAGAGGATGTTCGTCCATTCGTTCGTTTTAACGAACATTGTTCGCCGGTTAGGTTCAGACAATGAACATTCCTTCGTTAGTTTTTTCTTTTTAAAATATTTTCGCCAGGGACTTATCCGCGATTATTTTTATCGCGATTCAGCCCCTATTTTTCGAACTAGTATAACTTTTCACTCGTTTATCCAAATTAGATGAAACCAACACCAAAATCTTCCCTCTTTCCAGTTAACCAACTTGAACATGATTTTAGTACTGTAAAATTTGACTTTAGTTCAGACTAGTATACGATCTTGTTCCGTTCGTATTTTGAGTTTCGTTGCTCCATTTGAGTTGAATCTTTTTGCGAACCGTAGCTAATCACATGTACTTTCTGTTAAGATCTAATTCACATGTTAATAATGCTGTTAGGTTTTGACTCTTGTTAGTTTAAGTCGTTTGCTTGTTTTGTGTTTGATTTGGATCTTTTCTCGAGTTTTCTCGTGTTTCGTTTGAGTGATTGCTTATGTATGCTATTGTTTGTCTACGCTAGATTACCTGGAGTGCGAAGCTTGTTACTACGAATCTCTAGAGTTTGCAGATCGTCAGCAAGGCAAGTTACACTTTGATCATACTCTTTTATACCCAGCTTTTACTATGCATTAGTTCTGCCCCACAAATATTTGCATTGGTAGGATTGGGAACATGTGGTTTTGGTTGTAGTGTTTGATGTAGGAACCTAATACCTTTTGGTCACCCCGGGAATATACGTATTTCTTATTATTGCTTAGCCATGCTCGTAGACGGTGATTGGATCGTGATTCACACATGGAAGTTTGAGAGTTAATTTAATCGGATAACATTAAGGTGGCAACTTTAATACAAATCTTGGTGGATTGGTTGAGGCACCTGGAGTACCCACTGTTGTCTGTTTTGGAAATCCCGGAGTACCCGTGAGATTGTCATATGGAATGCCACCCAGGCTCAAAGGGATCATAAGATTATTCATGCTAGAAACTTCCGTGTGCAGCCACAATCCATTATGGGCTCTGGCATAGTTGCGTAAGTTGTGTGAGCTCTTGAAGAGGTAGACTAGCAGATGTAGAGGGTTGTAAGTGGTACTGTCTACTCGGAGTAGAGAGTTAATGCTTCAGAAAGGCTATGTCTCGACCATTCGATCATGGATGCGGTCGAGTCTTGTGGGGAAAAGTGCGCAAACCTCTGCAGAGTGTATAAACTAATCATGGTTAGCCGTGTCCCTGGTTATGGACATCTTGAGTATCTAGTACTTGAACATATTGATGTGATCTCAACACGTTACTCTAATTAATTTTGATGTTGGGTTAATGATGATACTTTTAATTGGGATTTGAGTTGGAGGAACCTTCTCAAATAATGGGCAACATGGGAGTAGTTAAATAAATTTATTCCTTTGTTGTAGGGAAAACTAGCTTTATGCAAAACCATGAAACTTACAGCCTCCACCAGCCAAATATTGCATGTAGATATAGTCTTTGCATTATCATTGCTTTACAGTGTAACTATGCCAGCATATTCCATGTGCTGACCCGTTTCGGGCTGCAACGTCTTATGTCGCAGACTACTCAGATGATGATTAAGGTGCGATAGGTCATTGTTTTGCACTCAGCTATGCCGTTGGAGTTGATGGACTCATTTACCTTCGAAGCCTTCCGTTGTTATCTAGTTTAGATGGCCTTCAGCGATGATTTATTTATGTAATAATAATATTTATGAGGACTTGATGTAATAAGTGTGTCATTGAAACTCTGTTATAATTCCTCGAGTACTGTGCATGTCAGCATTACTGATCCAGGGATGACAATGATGCATAGAGACTTGACGTTTGATGTCTGGTCGCTACAAGATGGTATCAAAGCACACGCTGACTGTAGGACGCGACCACTAGAATGAGCCGTAGGATTTCTCTTATTTACTCATATCTAATTCTCCTCTCTTTCTACTCTATAGATGGCGGATCCCAGGAACAAGTTCACTCAGCCGGATGACGACACCCCTTTCAGAAATCACTTGAAGGAAGTCACTTAGTATCTGAACATTAGATTACCAAGCTTCACGGGGACTTTCGCTACATCTGTACCGGAAGAGGAGCGCTGGAAGATCAAAGTCTGGATGCCAACTATCGTGGAATTAACACGTCAGATGTCCTAGTGTGAGGACTTAGTCGCGAGGCCAACACATCTATGTGGTAGCTTGAGAGGGGTTGAGCAGAATCGAGAGACGCAACACAAGACAAGGTTTTAGACAGCTTCGGGCCCCGGGAAACATCATCCGGTAACAATCCTACATGTTGTTTGAGGCTAGATCTCATTATCATCATCATGAGGGAGTCGCCGTAAACCGGCTCTCCTCTAGTTGTGTCTAGCCCTAGAGATTGTTTCTTGCTTCTCCCTCTTTGGGGAGCCCTGCCCCTCCTTATATAAGTTAAAGGGGCGGGTTACATGTAGAGTCCATCTCAGACTAAGACTTAAACTATTTTGACTCCCCTTCCTGGGCTTCTTAACATCTTCCAGTTTAACATTGTCTGCCGGTTTAACATTGTCATGCCGGTTTAACATTGTCTGCCGGTTTAACATTTGCCGGTTTACCAAGTCCCAGCCGGATTATGACTCCGGCCGGGTCATACCGCGTGGTATATCCCCGACACTTCCCATCTTGCAGAGCCAATCATCTGCAACTATTGGCTCGGTGCTACTGGAGAACACCGGCGGATTCAGCCTCAAGAAACGAGCTAAGTGATCAATAGGTGGTGGTGGTGGTGGTGGGTTGTTGTTGTTGTTCCCCTGATTCTGATTCTGTACTAATAGCTGCATCAATGCATTCTGCTGCTGGATCAACTGAGTGAGCTCCGGTGGGAAAGCAAATCCATTGTCACGTCTCGAAGGCATCTGAGGGTTTAGAAAAGATGAGAATATATAATAGAATGAGGTCTAGAGAGAAAAACACTACCCATACGCACATGAGGCAAATGCAAACAATATCACTTCAATCAATTCAAACAAGGGCATACAACGGTCTAAGTATCGTTACAAAAGTGCTCGGACTATACTATATACATGGGGGAATACTACTACTGTTATGGTGGTCAACTAGAAAAATTGATCGGTCGAAGACTCCATGATATCTGCTCCAGCTTCATCAACAAAGTCATCATCGCTATCGTCTGGGTCCGAGTCGGTGTCGTCAATGATGATGTAGTTCTCCGAGCAAGTGCAATCATCGTCTTGTCCTCCAGTCGCGGGGAATCCCATAAACACTTTTAGCTTCTTCTTCTTCAGATCATCATTCTTCTCCACGAGTGTCGATATTTCCTCCTCATAACCATCGCGTGTAGACTTAAGTTCTTCCTCCAGCTCCGTGATCTTGGTCAATGCCTTCTTCAGATCTATCATGCCAGTGCACATTTGGTTTTCCTGGCGACGAATGTGCTGGTTTAGCTCCTGGATGAAAGCTGCAATTGATCTATCCTTCCTGGTGCTGATCATCTCCCATTGCTCATCTCGGCGCCCACAAATCTGGTAGATAGTATACTTGAGATCCTTGTGGTAAACTTCTCCAATGCATCCCATGGTGATGTGGGCTGCCATGCTCTTTCCTAGACTCCAGGTTGGTGCATCAAAGGAAAACTCTATGGGCTCAGTGACGGGCATGAATGTCCTTCCTGGAACTTGAACTTGAATCATCCAACTCTCCTCTTCGGGTAAAGTGGTGATGTAGGTCCCAGTGAGGCTTGGTACTCTGATGTTCAGGTATCTAGTGACTTCCTTCAAGTGGCGTCCAAAGGGTGTGTCTTCATCCGGTTGCGTGAATTTGTACCTTGCATCCGCCATCCTAAAAGAGTAGAAACGGAGAGGAGTCGGAAATGAGAAGAGAGTAGTGATCTAGGGCTTTTAGCTTAGTGGTCGTGTCCTACAGTCAGCGTGTGCTCTAATACCATCTTGTAGCGACCAGACCTCAAACGATCGATCTCGTGCATCGTTGTCATCCTCGATCGGTAATCTTGACACGCATAGTACTTGAAGGATTTATAACAGAGTAGCAATCACACACTTATTACATCGAATGTCTCAAAAGAGAACTTATTACAATAAATATGGCTTAAGGCCATCTAATAACGATAACAGCGGAAGGCTTGGAAGATAAAGCGAGTCCATCAACTCCAACGACATCACTGAGTATAAGATCACGACCTAAGGCACCTTACTCGTCGTCTAAAAAGTCTGCAACATGAACGTTGCAATCCGAAAACGGGCCAGCACATGGAATATGCTGGCAATGTAACACATAGAGAGTAATGAACAGAATAATGTTATCACTACATGCATATATGGCTGGTGGAAAGCTCTATGGTTACAGTTTTGCGTAAAGCCAATTTTTCCCTACAACAAAGGAATACATTTTATTTAACTATCATGGTGGTTGTTAAACATTGAGAAGGTTACTCCAAATCAATCCCAATTAAGCACCATCATTTAACCCAACAAAACTAAATTAAGTAACATGATGAGATTCACATGAAAATCCAAGTACTAGATACTCAAAACGTCCATAACTGGGGACACGACTAACCATGATTAGTTTATACACTCTGCAGAGGTTTGCGCACTTTTCCCCGCAAGACTCGATCTCCTCCGTTTGTTTTCTCGCACTACATGGTGTTTGAGAAACGGATGACCGAGACACAGTCTTTCAGAAGCATTAGCTCTTTACTCCGGGTGGACAGTACCAACCTACATCCCCTACATCTGCTAGTCTACCACTGAAATAGGTCACACAACATACTCAACTAAGCTAGAGCACATAGTAGCTTGCGGCTGCACACGGAAGTTTATAGCATGAATAATCTCATGATCCCTTTGAGCCTGGGTGGCGGTCCATAGGAGAATCACACGGTACCCCGGGATTTCCAAAAATACAGGCAACACTGGGTTCCCCAGGTGCCTCAATCCACCCAGATGTGAATTTAAGTTGCCACCTTAAGTAAACCATTAATTTAAACAATCTCACATCTATCATGGAAAAACACTCACCCAATCCACGTCTACTAGCATAGCATAGCAATATAAGCAAACGTAGAAGTAACTCCCAAATGTTTGATAATAAAACTGGTAATAGGTACTACTTCATCTACTTCCCAAAACCCACATATTAATCAGATCCTAATCATGCAATTGTTTGAGGATTGATCTAATGCAATAAAACTGGGTAGTAAAGAGGTATGATCAAAGTGTTACTTGCCTTGCTGATGATCCGTGAAACCTAGAGACTCGAAGTAGCAAGCGGCGCACTCCGGGTACTCTATCGCAAACAAACAAGCATACAATAAGCACTCATCTAATGCACAGGTAAAACTCAAATGAGAGATCTAACCAGAAAGTTCAACTTAAGAACTCCAGTTTGCAAAAAGAATCAAATCAAACGAAGCACCGAAAGTCAAACGGCGAAAGAAACAAGCTTCGCTTACTAATCTGGACTTAAGTAAAATTTGACAATAGCAAAAACTTGTTTGAGTTGGTTAAACGGAAAGATGGTTTCGAGACGAAACTCTAGCCGCTTGAATCGCCTGATTCCGATAAATGAGCGAAAAGTTATACTAGAACGAAAATTAGATCAGAAATCGCGATCAGAAATAATCGTGGAAAATCCGAGAAAAAGAAAAAACAGACGAACAGGCTAACGAACGAATGTTCGCTGTCTGCGGCTAAACGATGAAAACCGTTCGTTAAAACGAACGTATGGACGAACGTCCGTTAAATAACTAAATCGAGAAAAAAACCGACGAACCGGTCTAAAGAAAAAAAACAGATCTAGGGTTTTTTTTTAAACCGAACGGTTTATATAAAAAAAAGGCGGTGGCGTCGGCGGCTACCTCGTCGGGTCCGGCGGGGCTGGGAGGCGTCGGCGGCGGCTTCTTCTTCTTCTGCCATGCAAGGCGCGGAGCGGAGACGGGTGACGGCAAGGGCAGCAGGGTATTTAAGGAGGGGGCTGGCTTGGGAAGGGGGCACCGGGCGGCGGCGGACTCCGGACTCGTGAGTCCGGTCTTGGCACGGGACGGGGAGGCGGCGCGGCTGGGCCTTCGGCCCGGTCAGTGCGAATAGTTTTTCTTTAAATATTTCGCCGAAACTTAAATAAATCCTAGAAAATAAAATAAATATCTAAAAATGCCAAAACAAATTTTCACCGTCTAAATAAGATATTTAGAACGATATGAACATTTTCTTGGCCCTAAAATGCGATTTTGAAAAACATGCAATTTTCCTAAATTCAAATAAAAATAGCGATAAACTCTGAAATAAAATCTTCTTTGATTTTATTATTGAATTCTCAATATTTATTTATTTTGGGAAATTCATTTTATTCCCTCTCTTTTGTTTTTGTATAAGAAATATCAGAAGATAAAATAATTAAAATCAAATGATCCTATTTTCAAAATTTGAGAAAACTCAATTATGAAAATAACGAAATCTCCAACTCTCTCCGTAGGTCCTTGAGTTGCGTGAAATTTCTAGGATCAAGCCAAAATGCAATAAAATATGATATGCATTGATGATCTAATGTGTAACATTCCAAATCGAAAATTTGGGATGTTACAGTTCAGGAAGAGTCCAATCATCATAATTTTTCAATATATTATTCAATAATTCCTCAGCTTGACCAATAATTCGTTCCCTGAAAACACAACTAGCACAACTATCTAGGAAGTCCCTAGAAGCATCAGTTAGTACATTATAGAAGATATCAAGTATTTCATTTGTCTTAAGAGGATGATTAGGCAAAGCATTAAGCAAATGGAGAAGCCTCCCCCAAGCTTGTGGGAGACTCTCTTCTTCAATTTGCACAAAGTTAAATATATCCTGTAAGGCAGCTTGTTTCTTATGATCAGGAAAATATTTTGCAGAGAAGTAGTAAATCATATCCTGGGGACTACGCACACAACCAGGAGCAAGTGTATTGTACCAAATCTTAGCATCACCCCTTAATGAGCACGAAAATAATTTGAGGATATAGTAATAGTGATTTTTCTCATCATGAGCAAAAAGGATGGCTTTATCATTTAATTTAGTAAGATGTTCCACTACAGTTTCAGTTTCATAGCCGTGGAAAGGATCGGATTCAACCAAAGTAATCAACTCTGGGTCGACAGAGAATTCATAATCCTTATCGGTAACAAAGATAGGTGATGTAGTAAACTTAGGATCACATTTCATTCTAGCATTCACAGATTTTTCTTTCAGTTTGCATAATAATTTCTTAAGATCATCTCTATCATTGCAAGCAAGAAAGTCTCTAGCTATCTCCTCATCCATAACATAACCTTCGGGTATCTTAGGTAATTCAACTCTAGGAGAGCTAGGTCTAATAGGTGTTTCATAATTCTCAGTTTCAAAGGCTTAATCAGATTTAGTAATTTCATCAGTTTCAGCATTCTCAATATCTTTAGCTTGAGCAAGTTGTTCATCTAGAAATTCACCTAGTGGCACATTATCATCGGGAAAGGTACTAGCATCATCATAAGCATCATTCATAGCAGAAGTAGCATCGTCAATAACTTGTGACATATCAGGATTAATAGCATGTGGTCACTACTAGGGAAAAGCCTATACACAGAAAGTTACTAGTAGCGAGGGTTAAAAACCCTCGCTACTGCTACTTACTAGTAGCGCAGGTTTTAAACCTCGCTACTACTAAGTTGATAGCGATAGCGCGGGTTTTAACCCTCGCAACTACTAAGCGGTCTCTACTGTGCCCCGGGACATGCCATAGTAGTAGCGGGTTTTAAAACCTCGCTACTACTAAGTTTGATAGCGATAGCGTTGGTTTTAGCCCTCGCTACTACTAAGTGGTGCCATAGTAGTAGCGAGGGGTAAAAACCGCTACTACTAAAGGTCCCATTTTCAAACTCTACCCCCCGTGGATCGCCTTTTCAGTTTTAAAAAAATAAAAGAAAATGATGAAAATTTCAAAAAAAATAAAAGAAAATAAGTTTCCCATGTGATATGTGGTCTAGTTGTTGGGAAAATTTGCAAATATGAATTTCAACTTTATTTGCAAAATCTCTTGAGAATTTGTAAAAATGGGCATAACTTTTGCATACTAACTCGGATGAAAAAGTTTTTTATATGAAAAATCATCTACTCGAAAAGTTACATCCAAATTTAACTGGGGGACCCCGTTAAGCATTTTCAAAATCCTCAAAAACCTACCAAAAAAAGTTACAGGGCTTTTAAGATCTAGAGTGGAAAAAATCGAAAAAAAAATCAAACTGTGTGGTCAAACTGTGGTCAAACAATGGTTAAACTAATTATTCTAGAATATTAGTGTTACTAAATAATTATTTTAGTTTTTTTGAATTTTGGTCAAATCTGGTCAAACTGTAGTCAAACTGTGGTCAAATATGGTCAAACTAATTATTCAAGAAATATTAGTGTTACTAAATTTTTAGAAAAATAGTTTCAAACTCAAATAGTGAAATGTGTGACTTCATGCTCAAACTAAATTCCTGAGGTTAATAGGATTGGCATCTTACTATCGTCAGGAAAACAACAAGTGCAGACTTGGAAACGAGGGAGAATAGAACCCGGAAGTTAAGCGTGCTCAGGCTGGAATAGTGAGAGGATGGGTGACCGTCCGGGAAGTTAGATGATTTGGAATGATGAGGGGTGATTAGAGATTAAATTGAGCAGTGATGAGGGGTGATTAGAGATTTGAGGTTAAAATAATTCAGAAATTTGAAAATTAGGGAAAAATCAAATATTTTTTCAAAAAATTAAAAAAACTCAGCTAGTAGTAGTAGCGCGGTTTTACCACGCTACTACTAAAGGATGTAGTAGTAGCGGGTGGCACCCGCCATCGCTATAAGTTAGTATGCGCCTTATTAGTAGCGCCGGCCCCCGCGCTGCTAATAGGCCCAAAACCCGCGCTGCTGCTAGGCTTTTCCCTAGTAGTGGGTGGTGTTGCAAGTTTACTTAAAATAGAAGGTGAATCAAGTGTAGAGTGTGATGGCAAATCCTTACCTCCCCTTGTCTTAGAGGGAACGATCTTGGTTTTGGTATCCTTTAGATTCTTCATAGTGATGAATAGATAATAATCCCAAGTGACTCAACAAATATAGTTATGCTCCCCGGCAATGGCGCCAGAAAAAGGTCTTGATAACCCACAAGTATAGGAGATCGAACAATTTTCAAGGGTAGAGTATTCAACCCAAATTTATAGATTCGACACAAGGGGAGCCAAAGAATATTTGTAAGTATTAGTAGTTGAGTTGTTAATTCAACCACACCTGGAGATTAAATATCTACAACAAAGGGATCAGTAGCACAATAATATTATAGTTTTGATAGTAGTAGTAATGATAGCAGTGGTAACGGTAATAGTAGTAACAGTTTTGTAGTAGTTGTAACAGTAGCAACAGCAATAGTAACTTAGCAAGAACAATACATGGAAAACTTGTAGGCATTGGATCAGTGAATTCGTTGGATGATATTCATCATATAAAAGTCATAACCTAGGGCGACACAGAACTAGCTCATGTTCATAAATATAATGTAGGCATGTATTTCGTTAATAGTCATACGTGTTTATGGAAAAGAACTTGCACGACATCTTTTGTCCTACCCTCCCGTGGCAGTGGGATCCATAAGGAAACTAAGGGATATTAAGGTCTCATCTTAATAGAGAACCGGAACAAAGCATTAACACATAATGAATACATGAACTCCTCAAACTACGGTCATCACCGGAAAGTATCCCAATTACTGTTACCCTGGGGTTTACGGATCATAACACGTAATAGGTGCACATGACTTGCAAGATCAGATCTAGAACATAGATATAATGGTGAAAACATAAATGGTTCAGATCTGAAATCATGGCACTCGGGACCTAGCGGCAAGCATTAAGCATAGCAAAGTCATAGCAGCATCAATCTCAGAACATAGTGGATACTAGGGATCAAGCCCTAACAAAACTAACTCGATTACATGATGACTCTCATCCAACTCCTCACTTACCAACAAGCCTATGAAGGAATTACTCACTCCCGGTAGGGAGCATCATGGAATTGGTGATGTAGGAGGGTTGGTGATGATGAAGACCGAAGATTCCCCTCTCCGGAGCCCCGAATGGACTCCAGATCTGCCTCCCGATGAAGAACATGAGGTGGTGGCGACTCCGTATTGTGAAACGTTATGAAACTTCCTCCTTTATTTTTCTCTGAAAATAGGAATTTATGGAGTTGGAATTAGGGTAGGGGCCATGAAGGCCCCACAACCCAGCAGGGCGCACCTGGAGGGAGTGGCGTGCCCTGGTGTATCGTGGCCAGCCAGGGCACCCCTTCCGGTGGTTCTTATTTCCAGTATTTTTTATTTATTCTGAAATAGATCTCCAAAAATTTTCGTCCAAATTCGAGAACTTTTATTTCTGCACAAAAACAACAGCATGGTAGTTCTGCAGAATACAACGTCAGTCCGGGTTAGTTTCATTCAAATCATGCAAATTAGAGTCCAAAACAAGAGCAAAAGCATTAGGAAAAGTAGATACGATGGAGACATATCAGTATCCCATAATCTTTAAGAGTTTGGGTCATCCAAAGTAATTGAGCACAACATGATCTGGCGGTAATGTATTCCGCTTCGGCAGTGGATAAGGATACCAAATTTTGTTTCTTGGAGGACCAAGAGACAAGGGATCTACTAATAAATTGACAAGGACCTGAAGTGGACTTTCTATCAACCTTGTCACCAGCATAGTCTAAGTCGGAATAGTCAACAAGATCAAAAGATGACCTCTTAGGATACCAAATGCCAAAGTTTGGTGTATGAATTAAGTATATCACTATCCTTTTCACGGCCTTAAGATGACATGCTTTAGGATCCGCTTGATATCGTGCACACATGCACACACTTAGCATAATATCGGGATGGGAGGCACATAAATATAATAATGAACCAATCATAGATCGGTAAACCTTTTGGTCAATCGGGTTGCCATCCTTAGTGAAGTCAAGATGTCCACTAGTAGGCATGGGTGTTTTCATACCTTTGCTTTGTTGCATATTGAACTTATTGAAAATATCCTTGGTATACTTTGTTTGTGAGACAAAGGAACCTTCCTTAGTTTGCTTGATTTGCAATCCAAGGAAAAATTTGTGTTCACTCATCATGGACGTCCCAAACTTATCTGACATTAACCTTCCAAACTTTTCACTAAAATGGGGGTTAGTAGAGCTGAATATGATATCATCCACACAAATTTGGCACACAAATAGCTCACCATTAACCCTTTTAGTAAAAAGAGTAGAATCAATTTTCCCAATTTCAAACCCTTTTTCAAAAAGAAACTTAGTCAAGCATTTATACCAAGCTCTAGGAGCTTGTTTAAGACCATAAAGAGCTTTGTGAAGTTTGTAAACATGATTAGATTTCTTGGGATTAACAAAGTCGGGAGGTTGTTTAACATAAACTTCCACCTCAATTCCACCTTTTAGAAAAGCACTTTTAATGTCCATTTGGTATAGAGTGATATCATGGTGATTGGCATAATTAAATAAAATGCGAATGGACTCAAGTCTAGCAACGGCGGCATATGTCTCACCGTAGTCCATACCTTTGACTTGAGTGTAGCCTTGAGCAGTGAGACGGGGCTTATTGCGTACAACTTTTCCATCTTCATCTTTCTTATCCCGAAACACCCATTTGGTTCCAATGACATTATGATCATCCTTGGGCTTTTCAACCAATGTCCATACTTGATTCCTCTCAAAGTTGTGTAGCTGTTCGTGCATAGAATTTATCCAATCCAGATCCTCAAGGGCTTCTTCTACCTTCATAGGTTCAACACTAGAAATGAATAAGTAGTGTTCACAAAAAATAGCCAAGCGAGTTTTAGAGCGAGTGATTCTCCTAGTTTGGATGTCATCGAAGATTTGTTCGACGGGATGATCTCTTGAGAATCTTGCTCTAACTCATGAGAGCTTTTGCTTGGGTTGAGGTGGAACATCCTCGTCATCATCCTCTTCTTCTTCATTGTTGGTGGCGTTGTCGTTCGCTTGTGGAGGTGGAGAAGGAGGTCGAGCTGGTTCATCTTGTTGCACTTCCTCAGTTCCTTCGTCTTGATGTGTTCCACTTGTGGATGCCTCCGAGTCAACTTGCGGTTCACCTGGATGTGAAGTTGAGGCTTCCACTTGAATGGATGAGGTATTGTCCTTCACCTTCGTTGGTCGAACTTTGCCAATAGAAAAATCTTGAATTGCTTCCGAGGGATCTTTGTCTCCTACATCAATTGGCAATTGCTCTACTTGCGAGCCGTTAGATTCACCAAACTTCACATCTACCATTTCTTCAACCTTTCGGGTGAAATTTTTGTAGACACGGTAAGTGTGAGAGTTTGAGCCAAACCTTCATGACATTTAGGAGCAAATTTCGAACGAAGATGCTTATCAAGAAAGTAGCACTCAGAGCCAAATACTCAAAAGTATCCAAGTTGGGTTTTGTTACCGGTGAGTAGCTCGTATGCCGTTTTACCAAGAAGCTTGTGAAGATATAGTCGATTTGTAGCATGACAAGTTGTCCGAACCGCTTCCTCCCGAAAGTGTCTTGGCGTCTTGTATTCATCAACCATCATTCTTGCCATCTTGATAAGTGTCCGGTTCTTCCTCTCAACAACTCCATTTTGTTGAGGTGTGTATGTAGCCGAGAACTCATGTGAAACCCCTTCTTCAAGAAAGGTGTCCACATTAGCATTCTTGAACTCCGTTTCGTTATCTGTTCGAACCTTCTTGATATTCACTTCAAATTGGTTTTGGGCCTTCTTGGCGAAGTTCTTGAAGATCTTTTGGACCTGCGATTTGTCATCGAGAAAGAACACCCACATAAATCTTGAAACATCGTCAACAATGACCAAACCGAAGGAGTTACCACCGAGATTCTTATAGGCATTGGGACCGAAGAGATCCATATGTAGTAGCTCAAGTGGTCTTCTTGTGGTCATGATGTTTTTCACGGGATGACTTCCTCCAACTTGTTTCCTGCTTGACAAGCACTACAAAGTCTATCCTTGTCAAATATAACATATTTAACAGTAAGGATATGACCACCTTTAAGAAGCTTATCAAGATTTTGCATGCCCATATGACCTAATCTTCTATGCCATAACCGTCCTTTAGAAGATTTAGCAATTAAACAAGTTCGAGGTTGGGATCTCCTAGTGAAATCAACAATGTATAGATCACCTCTACGAATGCCGGTAAAGACCATATTATGATTATCTCTATGAAACACTTGGCAATCTACTTCGGTAAATAGAACATTAAAACTAAAGTCGGCTAGTCTAGATACAGAAAGAAGATTGTAACCAAGAGATTCAATGAGCATGACATTTTGAATAGAGCTATCATTGGATATGGCCACCTTACCAAGGCCAAGTACCTTACCCTTGGAGTTGTCTCCAAAAGTGACATACTTGCGTGGACCGTCATTTTTACCAAGCTCACGGAACATGTCTTTATTTCCGGTCATGTGATCGGTACATCCACTATCAAGAATCCACTCTTTTCCTCTGAGCATGTAGTCACGAAAGTTTTCCATGAGACTAAGATTTCTCATAGTCTCCTCAAAGTCAATATCATTTTTCTTCGTCTTCATCATAATAACCATCCTCAATGTTATCATCATGTATGTGATCATCAGCTAGAGTAGGTGATTCATTAGCTTTATGACCATGAAAATGTTCAAGTTTATGAATTCTAATTGTCTCCGAAATGATTCTACTAATGATTCCAACATTTCCCTTAGCACGCATAAGATTACGAAGCCCAAATATAAATTCATCAAACTTGGGATCACTAGGCTCCATTTTTTGAAAAGCAATGGATTTTTGAAGAATCTCATCTGGATTTTTCAAGGAATAATTTGGAAAGCATTCTTCAAGATACTTCCATATATTATATGCGCATTCAAAAGTAGGCAAGCACACAAGCAAATTTCTAGGCAATCTTCTAGTGATAAGATCAATAATAGTCCTAAGATTGTGAACCATGTCAAGATACTCATCGGGGGTCGTATGCAATGGGTCAATAGGAGGCACATAAGGGCTAAGAATATACTTGTTCAAATAAAATTCATTGAAAATCTCAAGCATCTCGTTTTTCCATGAACCATAGAACTCCCCATCAAGAATAGGGACTCTACGTCTAATACTCCTGAACGTAGACTCATCCATCTTCCTCCAATGGCGATTAAACCAAAGCAATGGAGACCAAAGCTCTGATACCAATTTAAAGGATCGAGAAGATGGGTTTAGAGGGGGGTGATTAGACCCTTAACAAGCAAAAGTGGCAGTTTTACTTTCTTCAAGTTAAGGTAGAGTTTAGCACATATTAAGGAACACACAATGCATTTCAAGCAAGCATGATAATATTATAGGCAGCAAAAATGGTAAAGCATGCAATTTGCAAGAATGTAAAGGGATGGGATTGGAGTGTGCAAACGCAATGGAGACGCGAAGAATTTTGGCGTGGTTCCGATAGGTGGTGCTATCGTACGTCCACATTGATGGAGACTTCAACCCACGAAGGGTAACAGTTGCGCGAGTTCACGGAGGGCTCCATCCACAAAGGGTCCACGAAGAAGCAACCTTTTCTATCCCACCATGGCCATCACTCATGAAGGACTTTCCTCACTCGGGTAGATCTTCATGAAGTAGGCGATCTCCTTGCCCTTACAAACTTCTTGGGTCAACTCCACATCACAACGGAGGCTCCCAAGCGGCACCTAACCAATCTAGGAGACACCACTCTCCAAATGGTAATAAACAGTGTGTAGATGATAGAACTCCTTGCTCTTGTGCTTAAAATGATAGTATCCCCCAACACTCAACTCTCTCACACAGATTTTCCTATGGCGGAAGAAGGATTTGAGTGGAAAGCAACCTGGGGAAGGCTGGAGATCAAGGTTCAAAAGGTTGGAACGGAATCTCTTGATCTCAACACATGAGTAGGTGGTTCTCTCTCAGAAAATGGATGGTGGAAGTGTAGGTAAATTATGATAGCTCTCCTCTATGAGGAAGAAGGGGTGGAGGGTATATATAGCCTCCACAAAAATCCAACCATTACACACTTTTGACTCATCTCGTTGGCACCGTTTAGGAAACTCGGTGGCACCGATATGTTAAAAAATATGATTGTTAAGAATCTCGGTGGGACCAACTAGAACAACTCGGTGGGACTGATGTGCTAGGGCTTAGGGAAAACATCATCTCGGTGGCGCCGATTGCATCAACTCGGTGGGACCGAAGTGAAGCAATAAGCAACAGAGATTCTGTCAAGCCAACTCGGTGAGACCGATAGCATAAACTTGGTGAGACCGAAGCGAATGTAATAGATCACAGAGCGCTGGCAAGGCCATCCCGGTGAGGCCGAGATCCGTATCGGTGTGACCGAAACGTTAGGGTTTCTGGCAGTGGCTATGTCAAGAGAATTCGATGGCTCCGGGTTAAAAGAATCGGTGGGGCCAATTTTGGAGTTAGGGTCTTGACATATTTGGATGGAGAAAGTGGCCGAGGGTTTTGGAGCAATATCACTAAGCACTTGATAAAGTAGACCATTAAGCAACACCTCATCCCCTTTTAATAGTATTGGCTTTCCTATGAACTCAATGTCATCTTGGATCACTTAAATATAAATGAAGAGTCTTGAGCTTTTGCCAAACTTTGTCCTTATCAATTTGAAGGGCTTCCACATCCTCTTGTCCTTGACACTCCATTGTTGAACTTATGTGAAATATGCTAGATAAAACTATTAGTCCGACAAAGATACATTGACATTAATTACAAAAATCACCCTGGGAGCACATGTGCTTTCATACGCCCTTCGCTGAGGGAAGTAGGGATTGCAGAGGTGCGAGAGCTCAAAGCTTAAATCAGAGATAAATATAATTTTGGGAGGTATACCTTTTCATACAATGTTACGACCAAGAGTTTTCAATATCTTCCATGCTAAACAAATTAGCCGCGGTTCCCAAGCGGTAAAAGTAAAGTTTACTCCCCCTCCACCAAAAAACACAAGCGATGCCTAGCCAAATCCTCGGGTGCCCTCCATACCAACAACAGTTTGGGAGAGTTTGTTTTATTCTTTTCAATTTTAATCATGGGACCGGGCATCCCAATTAATGGCCCCTCTCGTGCAAGGACGAGTGAATAAAGACTCATCATGAGAATAACCCGCTTAGCATGGAAGATACTAACCGCCCCTTGTCGCTCCATGAGCGGTACAAGCACGCAAAACATAAGTTCATTTGAATATTTAGAGGTGGCACATGCAAATTTACTTGGAATGGCAGAGTAATACCGCATATAGGTAGATATATAGTGGACTCATTGGGAGTAACTTTGGCTTAAGGATTTTGATGCACAACCAGTATTCCCGCTTTGTACAGGCGAAGGCTAGCAAATAGGTTGAGAAGCGACCAACTAGAGAGCGAAAACGGTCATAACCATGCATTATGAATTATTAACATTGAATACTAGCATGAGTAGGATATAAACACCATGAACATAAATATCATGGAGGCTATGTTTGTTTTGAATCAACTACATGCGTGAACATGTGTCAAGTTAAGCCACTTGAAACATTCAGAGGAGGATATCATATCATCATACTACATCACAATCATTTTAATGCCTGTTGACACCCAAGATAAATCATTATCCACTCCTAGCTACTTAAGCATGGCATGATAAACTATAATATCCAATTATCATCATGAACTTGTTTATTCAAAATATGTTGAATCATGGATACTTAGTTAAACATATTTACAAAAACAAAAGGAAGTTGAGTTCATACCCACTTTTCCTTGCCACAGTCAGTTCAACAGATGTCTTCATTATTGCCTTTCACTTGCACGACCGAATGATATGAAAATAATAATAGTGCAAGAGTGATGTGGACTAAGCTGGAATCTGCAAACATTTTATTCAAAGGAGAAGACACGGTAATATGGGCTCTTTGTCAGATCAACAATAAGGCATATGAGAGCCAGTCAACATTTTCATCGTGGTTTGTTCCTCGTCGCGACTCAACGGAAGAAAAAGATTTTAGAGAAACACACTGAAATATATTTGGAGTTTTTGTTTTTTCTTGAAGAAAGAAAAACTAAAAATGAGAAAAAAATATTTACACGGGAAAGCTCCCAACAAGCAAAAGAAGAAATGAGAAATCCTTTTGGGTTTTATTTTAATACTACAACTAATTTAAACTAGAAAGAAAAACCGAAAAGAAGCAAGAAATATTTTTGGATTTTCCTAAAAATTTTTAAACACACAGGAAGAAAGCGAGAAAATAAAATTAACATGGATTATACAATGAAAAAGTATGAACACCGACAACTGGAATGAAATGTGTGAACATCAATGTAATGTTGGGAGGAATTATGTACCCCCCCCCCCCAAGCTTAGGCTTTCGCCTAGCTTGGTAATCACCATATGTAGTAGCCATCCGGTCCCATATGAAAGTGCTGAGGTGGCGGAACCTAAGTGTCCCACTCCTAGGGCTCCTCCTCTGCCGCTGCCTGTGCGTTCCGGTAGGCAATGATGTCCTATGGTAGGATGATGTATCTGTTCCTGGCATGAGAGTCAAACAAAGCAATTGCAGGCAACGAAATAATATCCCGAGTTTCTTCGCTAAAAACCAAATTATAATGAATGCATTGCGGAGGCACATGAGCATCAATAAAGTGGTGGTCCTCCATCGCCGGGTGATCTAAATAAACTCTGGGCAACAAGTAATCATGGGGGCGTATCTGAACATTAAAATGTCTCCTAAGCGAGTAGCATAAATACCACCGTGAATTTTTTTCCTTCATCCTGTTAGTGTGCAGGCGGCATGCAATGATAGCACCAATGCTATAAGTGTAACCATTGTGAAGTGCACGACATAAAATGGCGAGGTCGGGAGCACATAGTAAACCACCTTTCTCTCTAGCAGTTAAGCATTTCCCTATGAATAAAGCAAAGTAGTGCACAACAGGAAATTGCAAGCTAGTGGCGCGGGCATGCGACATGCCTCTTTCCTCACCCACAGTTAAAGTGTGAACGAAGCCCTCAAAATCCTCCAGTCGAGGCTCTCTAATTTCCCCATCAGAGGGAATCAAGCATATCTCACAAAATTCAGTAAGCAGTATCTGGTGATGCTCAACATATAAATCAAAGTGCACCTCAGGGGGTTCAAGCCTATTCAAGAAATGAAAGTTTTGCACAAAAGAATTTGTTAGGATCTGGTGTTGGTCACACTCATCTGTGAGGAAATTGGTAAGTCCAGCATTTGCAATGAATTGCGCAAGCTCTTGGTAGAATCTGAATTCTTTCATGAAGGAAATGTCCAGCCATTCGCATGGCCGAACCTCCGTCCTACATGGGGTGATGATGTCATTGTTCGAGGATTCATCAAGGACTCCCTTGGCATTCCACTTCGAGGAGCTCCTCCGGAAGGTATTCAATTTTCCCACGAACAAATTTCTAAAAAATTTGGGCCACAAAATGATGTCAACAAAACGTCACAAGATTGATAGGACCTACTCATATAGAGGCTATATCAAGCATTCAAAGTACTTGGAACTTAAAGAATTCAACATGCAAGCTCATTTTCAGTAGGACCAAGAGCAGCTAATTATGCAAAATATAATCCACTAGAGAAAAAACTAACTGGAGCAATGGAGGAGTCACATACCAAGTAGCAATCCCCCAAAACAATTTTGCAAATGGAGCTTCAAGCAAAGAGATCGAAAATCCCAACTTTAGGAGCAAGAACACGAGAGATAGCTAGAATGTTTTTTTGGAGGTAGGAGGCAAAGTTGTCTAAACAGATAAGTGAGGTCCCTGTGGGGCCAAACACCCACCAGGGCGTGCTCTGGTGTCTTGTGGGCACCTGGGTACCCCCCTGGGGTGGTTTAAATGCCAAATATTAATAAGGAAACTAAGGGGTATTAAGGCCTCCTTTTAATAGAGAACTGGAACAAAGCATTAGCACATAGTGAATACATGAACTCCTCAAACTACAGTAATCACCAGAAAGAATCCCAATTATTGTCACCATGGGATATGCGGATCATAACACGTAATAGGTGCGTATAACTTGCATGGTAGGATCAAGAACACAAATATATTGGTGAAAACATAAATGGTTTAGATCTGAAATCATGGCACTCGGGCCCTAGTGACAAGCATTAAGCATAATAAAGTCATAGTAACATCAATCTCGGAACATAGTGGATACTAGGGATCAAGCCCCAACAAAACTAACTCAATTACATGATGAATCTCATCCAACCCATCACCGTCCAGCAAGCCTACGAAGAGATTGCTCACTCCCGGCGGTGAGCATCATGAAACTGGTGATGCAGGATGGTTGGTGATGACGACGACGGCGAATCCCCCTCTTCGGAGCTCAGAACAAACTCCAGATCAGGCCTCCCGATGAAGAACATGAGGTGGCGGCGGCTCCATACCGTGAAACATGATGAAACTTCTTCCTCTATTTTTTTCTTGGGAAATCGGAATTTATAGTATACAGATTAGGGTCAGCGGAGCCACGAGGGCCTCGCCACCCACCAGGGCATGCCTAGAGGGTAGGCGCACTCTGGTGCCTTGTGGGCACATGGTGGCACCCCTCCAGTGGACCTTGGTTCCAATATTCTTCATTTATTCCTTAAAGAAGCTCCAAAAAAGTTTCGTCCAATTCTGAGAACTTTTATTTCTGCACAAAAACAACACCATGGTAGTTCTGCTGAAAACAGCGTCAGACCGGGTTAGTCTCATTCAAATCATGCAAATTAGAGTCCAAAACAAGAGCAAAAGCAATAGGAAAAGTAGATACAATGACGTAGACGTATGAGAGCCATAGTCCCACTCATCAGTAACTATGTTAGGTAGCGGTAAACTGGTTTGACACGATGACAGGGCTCCGTTTGGGCAATTGTGAGAATGGGCCGAATGGTGGAGGGGAAAAGTGAGGAATGTTTGCTGCCATGCAAAACTGAGTAGAACTAAGGAACTGAGGGCACAGAAATAGAAATCCCTATAAAATTACACAAGAGAGAAACTTCAAGACAGTCAAAATCGCTCATAAAATAATCTAACAATGAACCAACAATTCATCGGATCCCAACAAACACACCGCAAAAGATTACTGATTCGTATCCAACGTATCCGTAATTTTTATTATTTCATGCTATTATATTATCAATCTTGTATGCTTTATATGCAATTTTATATCATTTTTGGGAACTAACCTATTAGCTCAGTGCCTAGTGCCAGTTTTTGTTTTTGCCTATTTTATTGTTTCGCAGAAAACCCATAGCAAACAAAGTCCAAACGCAACGAAACTTTATGTTGATGTTTTCTAGACCAGAAGGGAACCTAGAAGCTTTGGGGGAGATCAAATGATGCATGAGAGAGACACGAGCTTAGGTGGGGGCACGCCACCCAGGCTTGTGGGCCCCTCATCACGTCGTCTGACCTAATTCCAAGCCTATAAAATCCATAAAATCCAGAAACCACCAAAGTAAGATCTGAAACAATTATTATGCCACCGCAAGACTTTGTTCTGCTGCGATCCCATCTGGAGGCCTCCGCCGGTACTCTGTCAGTGGGGGAATCAATCATGGAGGGACTCTACATCAACCTTGATGCCTCTCAGATGATGCGTGAGTAGTTATCCACAGGACCTGCGGGTCCAAAACAATAGCTAGATCTCTCTCTCTCTCTCTCTCTCTCTCTCTCTCTCTCTCTCTCTCTCTAGATCTTCAATATAATGTTCTCTTTGGAGATCGATTCAATGTAATCTTTTTGTGGTGCGTTTGTTGGGACCGATGAATTGTGGGTTTATGATTAGATTATTCATTGAAAGTAACTGAGTCTTTTCTAAACTTTATTATGCGTGACTGTTATAACTTTGTATTTATCTCCGATCTACCAGCTTAGTTTGGCCAACTAGGTTGATTTATCTTTAGCGGGAGGGGTGCTTTGTGGTAAGTTCAATCTTGCGGTGTCCTCACCTCAAGACATAAGGGCTAGCAAGGCATGTATTTGTATTTTTTACTAAGGGTAAAACGATGGGGTTTGATAATATTAATTGGTCTTACTTTGTCTACATTATGTCATCATGCTTAAAGCATTACTCTATTAGTTATGAACTTAATACCTAGAGAGGCAAGCATAGTAGCGCTCTCTAAGTGGAGTAATAGTACTAGATGCAGAATCATCTCGGTCTAGTTGTCATGAACATAAGGCTTATGTACTGATCATGCCATGAATAACATCATAACTATGCACTTTTCTATCAATTGCCCAACAGTAATTTGTGTACCCACCGTTGCTATGTTCTTGAGAGAAATGCCTCTAGTGAAATCTATGCCCCTTGGGTTCATTCACATCATATTGCTATAACCCTAAATACCTTGCTACATCTTATTTACTTTTATTTAGTTTTGCAATTTATCTATCTACCACTATCAGAATTAATCCTTGGAATTAACAAGAATAAGGGGATTGACAACCCTCTTGCCTGCGTTGGGTGCAAATATTTGTTTGTGTGTGTAGGTATTGTTGACAATTGTTTTCCTAAATCTCTTACTAGTTCACTAGACCTTGGTTCTCTACTGAGGGAAACAATTTCTGCTACTATACTACATCACCCTCCCTCTTCGGGGAAACCCCAACGCATATCACAAGTAGCAATTACATCGGATTGATCTTAGAGAAGATCATTATATTGAAGATAAAAAGAGAGAGAAAGCCATCAAGCTACTGCTATGGACTCATAGGTCCTAAGGGAACTACTCACACATCATCATGGAGGCAATAAGGTTAACGAAGATGGCCTTCCCAATGAATCCACCCTCGGACAAAGTATCGGAACATGCCTCCACATGAGATTGCTTTGGAACAGTGGCTTGACATGGCGATAAAATTCTTTCAGATTCACTTATGAGGGTTTCGAGAAATCACATTATTTATAGGCTTGGAATTATGTCAAATGGAGCCGCGTGGCTCCCACAAGCCTGCATGGCGTGCCCCTAGGGCCGCGTCACCTACGCTTGTGCGGCCCACATCCCACTTCTAGCTCCCTCCTGAAGCTTCTCTTGTTGCATATTTTCCATAAAAATTCCTCGTAAATTTTCATCGTGTTTGGACCTCTGTAGGTATGGATTTTTTGCGAAACCAAAAACATGAAAAAAGTAGGAACACACACTGGCCACTCAATTAATAGGTTAATCTAGTAAAATAATATAAAATGGCATATAAAGCATACAAAAGTGATAATATAATAGAATTTAACAATAAAAAATATTGATACATTTGAGACATATCAGTGCCACCTTCCCTCCAGTCTAGTCTTTTGGGATGTGATGGGCTCTGCGATTATAGTGATGTGTCCGATGAGTGAAGGAAACGTCTACACATGGGACGGAGGTTGGAAGCCCGACCTGGGATGCTAACAAACATTGTCTCTATGAAATGAAGTAGTGCTACTTTGAAGCACTTCAGGATATCTGCTAAAATTAGTTGCTACTTTGAAGCACATGTGTATACTAAAAAGGAATAGTAGTATTGCTCCATCCCTCATCCCCTCTTTTTTTACACCTGCTTGTTCCATGTTTTGTTTATGTTGGCATCTCTATGGTGCATCTTCTATTTGATCTCTCAAGGTAGGAACATGATATACACATCATCATGTGAGAAGTCAAAAGTTGGCATAAGTGTGTAGGGAGGGGGAGTTATGGATATGGAAAGACCACAATTGCCATATTTTCCAGGATGAGGTGGCCAATGGTAGATAGGTTGTCATGTTGATTTAAAAAGATATCTCACAAGGATACTTGACTTTTGGTTGGCTCCCTGTTTTTGATAGTCCCATGGATCAATAGTAGTCAACATTTTCTATCTACAAGAAGGGCAATCATCATCTTTTCTAGGGGGTAGTAGATAATAATTTCAGACATCTAGATTGTGTTGCTTTGTGATATTTTTTGGTCATTTAAATACAAACTACTCTATGGACTTTGGTGACAATGGTTTGTTTCATTATTACAGAAAATTCGAACCTCACTAAAGAGGTGGTGGTAGGAAAAAATTCATATGATTAACCATATTGAAAATATAGTGCAACACAAATAGGGGTATTTTATTTAACTACAAATGGAGTGCACACGCAGACATCCAAGTTTATTATGTCATATATCAGCCATGACTTTTTCGAAACTGGCGTTACCAAGTTACTATACAAATGTCTATTCTTTTCTGTGAGGAAATACAAATATTGATTTGATGGTGGAGAATTAATGAAATGGGAGTACTATACAGGGAAAGGAAAAGATAGAGATGGTGGATGATTTGATTGGTATTAACTGCTGAAATGCAGAGGATAGAGTTCTAGCCCAAGATTTTTTTAAATGGATATTTTAATCTAAAACGGTGTGCCAAAAAAGAGTTCACCTTGCCCTATGCATACGTCCATGCACACAACCGCTCCACCACAGGCTATGACACGTGAATGCGGCACGCCTACCCCGTGTTTCCTAGCCGCGGTCACTGACAAGATAGCCAGATATACAATGGAAGGAAAGGAAGAGTGGCGATGAAGATTTACACTGGATGAGACCTGGTGTGCTGTTCATACCCATGCTATCTCTTGAGACAGGTGTATGAAGGCTATGTGGTCCATGCATGTCATAGACCCGTAGAGTGCATCCGTCCATCCATGTGTGTATAGCATGTCAAATATAATATACACATACGTATGCACAGCCGGCCGGCCCCATGTTTTGCTGTTGGCCCCAAGCTCTGACAAGCAACGGAAGGAGGAAGGATGGAGAAGCTTGCAGCACAAGAGCCCCGGCATTAGGCTCGTCTTTCTCTCTCTTTTCTGTTTCCAACCCAAGGCTTGCAAGCCATCCATCCTTCTCTCTCTTTAGTGTGTGCGTCACCTCTAGCCGTTTTGTCCTCCCGGGACAACAGGCCAACAGCTCTACAGCCGTTTCTGTCTTACCAGTGCTACTGGCTATAGACAGTTCATCACTCACATGAACACACCCTCTATTAATTTGACCCTATATCTGGCTTGCTCATTCTGCGGTAGTGTTTAAACATTTGGCTAGCCTTGCAAGTATAAAAAGGAGGGCAACTTCACCCTATCCCATAGCACTAGACCAAACAACTCCTATACTCCATACTACCCTTCATTCACCTGGTGAGCTTCTTCTTGCTTTGATTTCAATCACTTACCCTTTCTCCCTTCTTCTTCTTCTTCCTCTTCCTTGTGCATGCGACTTTTGTTAGATAATCTCCCACAGTATCGCTCAACGCAAGATGTGCTAGCTAGCTAGCGATCTAGCTAGCGATCTTCACTTTAATACCCATTGTAGATCTATCCACGGGCTATTCCAAAACATATTTCTCTTGTTTGCGTGTTCATGTGTACATGCATGCATCTAGATCTTGATTTTGAGGAATTCATAATTAATTCCTGACCTACCTTGTTTGGTTTGTTTAATTTTGATGTTGTTGTCTCAATTTTGGAAAATTGCTCGTAGCTAGAACAATAGAGGGGGCGACCATATGTTTCTGTTTCGAAAAGGGGATATTTCCAGGCTCTGCATCAGTTGATGCACACAGCCGTTACCACATTCAATAGGCACTGATCCATGGATGCATGCCAGATTTACAAGTTTTCTATAGAAAGCTTTTTTATTTATGAAAAATTGGATCGGATTTTGCAGTTCTTATTTATCCATGTCGGATTCACTACTTTGTACCCAAGATTTTATTTATTTTGTCTCAGTTTCTTACATGTCTAGTTAGGTAACTAGGAGAGCCTGGGATTAGGCTTTCAAGGAATCCTAATACTAGAGAGTATGGGGAGAGACAACTTATTCTTTAAGCTGTGCAAAAGAATGGGCGCTTAGAGTTGTAGTTGATTAATTGAATCTGTTGTATGGATCTGAGAATTTGAGACCTGATTATGCACTTATCATGAAATTTTGAGTTAACCAATGATTCTACATGTCTCACTCCTTAGGATTAACAATTTAACTTAATTTAATTCGATATGTGTGTACACATGTATTGAAGATGGAGGAAGTGTTTCCGTCAAACTCCAAGAGCAAGGCTGGTCAGATGGCGGGGGAGGCGACAGCGGCGGCGGAGAAGAAGCCTCGGCCGAAGCCAGAGCAGAAGGTGGAGTGCCCTCGGTGCAAGTCTAGCAACACCAAGTTCTGCTACTACAACAACTATAGTATGTCTCAGCCCCGCTACTTCTGCAAGGCCTGCCGCCGCTACTGGACCCATGGTGGCTCCCTCCGTAACGTCCCCATTGGTGGTGGCTGCCGCAAGCCCAAGCGCTCGGGGACCTCCGATGCCCACAAGCTTGGTGTGGCCTCCTCGTCGGAACCCACGGCTGTCATGCCCCCCTCGAACTGCACAGGGATGAACTTTGCCAATGTCCTCCCGACGTTTATGTCTGCTGGTTTTGAGATTCCAAGCAGCCTTTCCCTGACCACCTTTGGGTCATCGTCGTCGTCCAACACGACGACGGTGATGTCCCCTGGTGGGACGACGTCCTTTCTAGATGTGCTGAGAGGGGGAACAGGAGGGCTTCTTGATGGCAACCTCGGTCAGAACAATGGCTACTACTATGGTGGGTCTGGATCAGGCATTGGGATGCTGATGACGCCGCCGCCGGCGTCATTTGGCATTCCAGGTCCAATGCATCAGCATGGCGATCTCGTGGTTGGTGGAAATGGAATAGGTGCCGCAACTGCTTCAATATTTCAGGGGGGCACTGGTGAGGAAGGAGATGACGGCACAGGGGCCGTGATGGGGCTCCAATGGCAGCCACATGTTGGCAATGGTGGAGGTGGTGGTGTTGTATCAGGAGGCGTGCATCACCTCGGGACTGGGAACAATGTGACGATGGGCAACAGCAACATAAACAACAATAACAATAATGGCGGCCGCAGTGATGACAACACTGGTGGGTCATCGAGGGATTGCTACTGGATCAATAATGGAGGATCGAACCCATGGCAGAGCCTCCTCAACAGCAGCTCCCTGATGTAAGTGCAAGAAGAAAATGGGAAATGGAGATCATTGAATTGGAGAAGTGGTTCAATCGTTTTCATAGTAGTTTCGGCGCTTCTTTTTTGTTACTTGCTTGACTTATTTCGCTCCATCATTTTCATGTTTCATTTAAGTGGGGATTGTTTTGTTTATTTGAGTGGAACTCCAGACAATGTGTGTTGTTTGCGATGCTTAATTAAGTATTGTTTGTTTCATGACATTAATAATTGAAGGATTTATGGTTTAATCTTTATCTAGGTGATGTTGTAGAGAATGCATCACATTATTCTTAGTTAAGTTGGTTTACCCACTGATCCAATCATTGTGCCATGGATTGTATTTCAGCATCTGAAACCTCATTTGTAGAAACACTAGTCATCGTGGTCTTTTGTGGGTTATAACATATATTATCTCATTAATTATTAACTAGATCTTTCCCACTCTTGAAATGGAGGTTTTATTTACTTAAATTCAACCTTCTATTAACATTGCGAGATTGTTACATCGTCCACAGAAGAGGGTACAACAGAATTAGATGGTTTATCCATCAAAGAATTTTCAAGAATTTTTCTTCTTTCAGGCAGTTTTAGCTCCCAATAAAGCTAGAGTCTTGTGACTCTTGTCAATCGAGCTAATTCATGAGCTATAACATTTGTTTTCTTAAGATGATAATGATAGGCTTACAAAGGTTTTGTTGGTTCTTCCACATTTGCACGCATGATCTATTAGCATATTTCTGTTTAGAAAACTTGAAAGGTTGCTCTGTTTCGTTTCCATCATCAAGGTTCGCCTCTTTGGGAGGTACTCAATATTTCAAGGTGCATCACACTTCTTGTTTAAAGCAACACTAGCCATTATGGAGCTAATTATACAACAGAGGTTGTATTTTTTGTGGCTAACAAAGATTGGCTCATAAATTATTAACAAGATATTTGCCATCACACACACTCTTAAAGCAAAAGAGTTTTTAATTCATCAAAAAAGTTTGATAAGGTGCGCTCGTCTTTCAAAGCATTTTGGAGGAGCGACTCTAGCTAATCAGGCTTATTCATGAGCTATATCATTTGATTCCCTAGGAAAATTTTGGTAAGCTTGCAATGATCTTGTTTGTTCTTTCACATTTGCATGCATGTTTGTTAGGGTATTGTTTTCAGAAGCTCAAAAGGGTGCTTTGCTAGCATCTCTATCATTAAGATGAGCCTCTTTGGGAGGGACTCACTCTTTCAAGGTGAGTTCTCCATAGGAATATCACTGTTACTAGATCTTATTTATGAATTTAATTTTGTCACTAAATCATCTTTGTAGTTTGAACAAGTATTCTAATGAAAAACATGTACATGTTAGGTATGATTTCCATATTTTATTATGATTTCACTCCTATCCCTTATCTGAATTTAAGTTAGGCTAGTTCCTCAACAAGATTTGTAATTTTACAAATGCATTTTGAAGATGTAAACGTAATTTTTGACTCTTCTATTTAAAACAAGTTTGGTCCCTCCCATGTTTACTCAAACCTTAGGTTGTTACGACATACCACACTATGTTAGCGGGTAATCCTATCTATGAATAGAACTTTAATTTGCCATAAGTAGTGACCAAATTTTACTATCGCGTAGATTGTGGCTTTATGCAGTTGGGCTCAAAGGTGTGGAAAATTAAGATTAGGGAGTAACGGAACATACTCAAGACCATGGAACCTGCATGTGTCTCGATATATACTTTTAGACTATTTACCATGATGTCTTCCTTCGTGGATGATGAACATAGTATTCAAACCATGGTATTTCCTATTCATCTCATACACACCATGAGTTGGTGCACTTATACCTGAAGGTGCAAATGGAGAAAGTAACATTTCTTCAATTTATGCATTTATAGGGGGAGTCTCACATTATAAAGGGTATTTCGCTTTAAAATCATTCATATTTTCTTTCCTCCCACGTTCCCCTCCCCTAAAGAACAACACCACAAGACATTTTTTATCTAGCTCAACCACTCTTACAATATCTTGAATTCTGAGTTCCTCGCTAAGATTGGAAAATAATGCATGATTAAAACATAACCATTATGGTTTTTGGTTAAAACTCATCAATTATTAACAAAAATGTGTTCTTACAATCATCCTCACCATCATTTTTTACACCTATAACTGTATATTTTTTTGGTTTTCGCACCCGCACTTACATGAACCTTGGGTAGTTATGTTGTTGCCCTCAATAGTGACCAAATTTTCCTATCACGTAAATTGTGGCTTCACATACTTGGACAAGAATGTAAAAGTAAGATTAGAGACTAGATGAGCATACCCTATACCTTGGAACCCAAAAATGGCATGGTAGATATTTTTAGACAATTCACCAACATGTTGTTTCTCATTGGTGGTGGATACAACTTCAACCCAAGGTATTTCCAATGCAACACATACACACCATTGGTTGATGTGTTATAAAAAGGTTGGAAATGAAAAAAATTCATTTGTTTGGATTAAATCGTACAAAAAATAACATGTCAATAAAATTTGAAACATTTTTCTCTGCAGAATAAAATAAATTAAAGGTGTCGACTGTGTTTCGGGAAGTACCTGAATAGAGGTGCAGTAACACATGTGGATTTGTATGACAGTGGGACGTGAGAGGATTATTCCTACGGGTAAGCACAAGGATACATATGGCCCAGCCAAAGGCCCAGGCTATCAAATACACGATTCAGAAGACAATGGGCCAAGGGGCAACACTCAGGCCCATTCAAGTTATAGGCTAAGGTGTCAACAACTAGGGGGATCCTCACTAAGTGCCTAGAATCGGATGATATACACCAGACGAACAAGACCCATCATTCGGCCGTCCTCGAGGAAGGAGCAGTCAGTCCTCCTACAGTCGGCTATGTCCTAGGATATCGTGACCCCCATGATGCATTCATTGCTACCATTACTCAATGGTGGTATAATCTACTTAAATATGTCAATTACTAGTAGTAGCCACGAACAGTCGGTCGTGCATGCGGCCATCAATAACATGTATACCAGCCTATTATGGCAGCCCCTCCTAGTGCACTCTATACATTACATAAAAAGACAGATCCATGACATTATGGCATGACCGAAAACATTTTTTTGTCATGGAAGTGACACTTCCATGACAATAATTGTGACAAAAACATGCATCATTATAGATGTGGTGGGCTCCTACTTCTTTTACAAAAAAATTGTGACATCAAATGGGTTTCATCCTCGGCGGGCTAAAGGCACACCTTCATGCCATTCTTTGGGGCATCCATGGCATAAAACATCGTTGTAGAAGAAAGGGCGATAATTTTTTGGGGGGATTTTCTGGTATATGGTGGGAAATCCGTGAGTGGTCAGGCCCGAGCGATCTAGTGGTTTGTGTGTTTCTCTCGTATGTGCAAGTGTGATAGCCCTTTGCTAACTGAACTCGAGCAAGCCATTTGCTTACTAAACCCGATCGATCGATCCCTCGCCTTACGGAACTTGGGCGATCGATCCCTTGCACTACACTGAGCCCGAGCGATCCCTTGCACTACTACTGAACGTGAGCTATCCCTTCACTGCTGACTGAACCTGAGCGATCCCTTCGCTGCTTACTGAACCCGAGTGATGTGAGTGAGACTCGTGCGCATACGCAATTTGTTGGCTCGATCGATCAATGTGTTGCATCGAGCCCCCGAGCGAGACGTGACTTGACCTAGCCGGTTGGTTGCCTCTCGATGAACAGTCCCCGATGCGACCGCGCGTGTGATACATAGATCAAGTCGAGACTAGCAGATGGTTGCATCAATACAACCCCTTGTGCGAGATGTGTTGACCTAGTGGTTTCCCGTGGATGAATGGTCCTTGTTGCTAGCTATCGCGCGCATACGTACACCCCACCCGAGCCGGTGGGTTGGCTGTGGATGAATAGGACCACGATCATGTAGTAGACTATTGGTGCTGGATGAACATGACCCTATTCGACTGAGGAGGCCGTTTTGTGGTATGCCACACCCCAGCCAGTCAGGGGTGGATGAACAGGACCCCTATAGGCCATAGGAAGTGGATGAACAATAGCCCATGGAGGCGGTAGGAAGTTGAAGGCGGATGGAATGTTGCCCGTGGAGGCCATTTTGCGGTACACCACACCCCTCCTGATGAACAGGATCCCGTTTCGATAGTAGGTGGTTGAACATAACTCTGTTTCATCTGTTTTGTGGTATGCCACACCCCTCCCAATGAATAGGACCATATTTCAACCGTAGGCCATTGAACAAAACCATGTTTCGTCCTTATTATGGTACACCACACACCCAGACGGTGGGGAGATTAAAGAACAGGATCCCGTATCGGCCGTTCTTCCCAAGCCGGATGGCTCATGATGAACATGATGCGTTCCAACCCAGTCGGTTGGTTCCTAATGAACATGACGTTGTTGCGTCTGTTCTGACCCAGCCGGTTGGCTGCCAATGAACAAGACGCGATTGCTGCATATCCCCACCGTCTAGTGCATTCATCTGTTGCCTCTACCACATTGCCTCTCAATGTACATGAGCCCTGATTGTATGCATGAGTACGCGTTCAAGACCCTGCCCATATGTATGGATGTGGTCGTATTTTTTATAGTGTGGCTATATGTACGTGTACATGATATAGATGGGACTGCCTGAACTGCTATGTTTGGGGCAAAATTTCCTACTACGACACGTGCCCCTCCTTTACTAGATCATGGTTCTTCATTGGATAGAAACTAGTATGTACGTGCACGTTTGTGACTAGACAGATGGTGCAATATGTACACTTCAACCTGGTGGGTCCCAGCTGTCAGGGGAGGAATCTTTTTTTGTGCGTAATAAGGAGGCACTTACTTGTGTGCGACCATGTAGATAGTGGGTCCCGGCTGTCTGGGGGAGGAATCATTTTTGCGCATAATAAGGAGTCCCTTGCTTGCGTGCGGTCATGTGGCTTGTGGGTCCCTGCTATCAGCCTCTCCACGTACAGTCCTCTTCCGATTGTTGTCGTTCCTTGACCACTGATACATCTCCAACGTATTTATAATTTTTTCTTGTTCCATGCTATTATATTATCTATCTTGGATGTTCTATATGCATTAATATGCTATTTTACATCATTTTTGGGACTAACCTATTAACCTAGTGCCCAGTACCAGTTGCTGTTTTTCTCCTTGTTTTGACTTCTATAGAAAATCAATACCAAACAGAGTCCAAACGGAACAAAATTTTTTGACGATTTTTCTTGGACAACAAGACACCCACGAAGCTTCAGAAAGAGGCTAGAAGACCCACGAGGGGGCCAAAAGCCCTGGGGCACGCCCTGGGGGGGCTTGTGGGCCCCTCGTGGCTCTCCTAACCCTAACTCTAGCTCTATAAATACCCAAATATTTCCACTACGTTATGGGGCACACCAAAAATACTTTTCCACCGCTGCAAGCTTCTGTTATCGTGAGATCCCATCTTGGGGTCTTTTCTGGCACTCCACCGGAGGAGGATTCGATCATGGAGGGCCTCTACACCAACCTTGTTTCCCTTCCGATGATGTGTGAGTAGATTACCACAGATCTACAGGTCCATATCTAGTAGCTAGATGGCTTGTTCACTCTCTTTGATCTTCAATACAATGTTCTCCTCGATGTTCTTGGAGATCTATTCGATGTAATTTTCTTTTGCAGTGCGTTTGCTGAGATCTGATGAATTGTGGAGTTATGATCAGATTATCTATGAATATTATTTGAATCTTCTCTCAACTCTTTTATGCATGATTAAGATAGCTTTGTATTTCTATCTTATCTACCGATTTGATTTGGCCAACTAGATTGGTTTTTCTTGCAATGGGAGATGTTGCTTTGTGATGGGTTCAATCTTCCGGTGTCCTCACCCAGTGACAGTAGGGGTAGCGAGGCACGTATTTGTATTCTTGCCATTAAGGATAAAAATATGGAGGTTTTACCATATTGATTGATCTATCCCTCTACAGCATGTAATCTTGATTAAGGCGTTACTCCGTTCTTGTTAACTTAATACACTAGATGCATGTTGGATAGCAGTCTATGTGTGGAGTAATAGTAGTAGATGCAGGCAGGAGTCTGTCTACTTGTCACAGACGTGATGCCTATATTCACGATCATTGCCTTAGATATCGTCATAACTATGAGCTTTTCTATCAATTGTTCAACAATAATTTGTTTACCCACCATATGTTCTCTTCAAGAGAGAAGCCTCTAGTGAAACCTATGGCCCCCGGGTCTATTTTCCATCATATATTTTCAGATCTATAAAACCAAAAAACACAAAAATACCTTGGTGTAATTTATTTATATTTACTTTATTTTGCCTTTTACTTATCTTTTATATCTATCTCTATTAGATCTCACTCTTGCAAGTGACCGTGAAGGGATTGACACCCCCTTTTTCACGTTGAGTACAAGTGTTTGTTAGTTTGTCCAGGTGCATCTATTAGGGACTTGCTTGTACCTCCTACTGGATTGATACCTTGGTTCTTAACTGAGGAAAATACTTATCTCTACTTTGCTGCATCACCCATTCCTCTTCAAGGGAAAAATCAATGCAAGCTCAAGAAGTAGCGGGAAGAATTTCTGGCACCGTTGCCGGGGAGGTTCTACATCGAGCCTACCAAGTACCTGTCATACACTCTCATCTCTTGCATTACATTATTTTTCATTTTCCTCTCCCCCGCTTCTAAAACGTTTTCAGAAAACACGACAATATTTGCCTTTTTATTTGCCTTTCTTTCATTCGTCTTTCCGTTTGCTTTTAGTTTTCTTGTGTGCTAGATTGCTTGCTTTGTCACAGTGTCTCAAGAAAATACCAATTTGTGTGAATTTTCCAACACTAATAAGAATGATTTTATTAGTACTCCTATTTCTCCCGCCACTAGTGCGAAATCTTATGAAATTAATGTCGCTTTCTTGAATCTTGATATGAAGGAACAATTTTCTGGTAGTCCTAATGGAGATGCTGCATCCCATCTAAATACTTTCGTTGAGTTGAGTGATATGCAAAATAAAAAAGATGTGGATAATGATATTGTTAATTGAAGATATTTCCGTTCTCACTATGAGATTGTGCTAAAACTTGGTTTTCATCATTTCCTAAAAATAGTATTGATTCATGGAACAAGTGTAAAAATGCTTTTATTTCCAAGTATTTTCCTCCCACTAAGATCATCTCCCTTAGTAACAATATAGTGAATTTTAAGCAACTTGATCATGAACATGTTGCACAATCTTCGGAGAGGATGAAATTGATGATAAGAAATTGCCTTAGTCATGGTTTAATCCTATGGATGATCATACAAAAATTTATGCTGGATTGAATTTTGCATCTGGAGATCTTTTAGATTCCGCCACGGGAGGTACTGTTATGGAAATCACATAAGGAGAGGTTACTAAACTCCTAGAAAATATTATGGCAAATTACTCTCAATGGCATACTGAAAGATCTTCTACTAGTAAAAAGGTGCATGTGATTGAAGAAATTAATACTTTGAGCGGAAAGATGGATGAACTTATGAAATTGATTTCTAGTAAGAGTGCTCCTATTGATCCTAATGATACGCCTTTGTCTACTTTGATTAAGAATAATAATGAATCTATGGATGTGAATTTTGTTGGTAGGAACAATTTATGTAATAACGCGTATAGAGGCAATTTTAATCCTAGGCCGTTTCCTACTAACTCCTCTAATAGTTATGTTAATTCCTACAACAATTCTTATGGAAATTATAATAAGATACCTTCCGATCTTTGAGAATAATATTAAAGATTTCATTAATTCTCAAAAGATTTTCATTGCTATGGTAGAAGAAAAATTGCTTAAGATTGATGACTTGGCTAGGAATGTCGATATAATTTTTCATGAGATTGATTCTTTTAAGATTATATCTATGCCACCCAAGATTGATATTAATGAATATCTAAAATCTATTAAAATTTCTATGAATAAAAGTAGAGAGAGAACCGTTAGGATGCCTGCTAAGAGAGATTGGCTAGAAAAAGCATGTTCTTCTAGTTTTCGTGATAACAATCATGAAGATCTTAAAGTGATTGGTGTGAAACCTATTGAATCTTTGTTTGCTAATATAAAACTTGATAAATATGGGACTGGAGATGAGTCAACTTTAGCTAGAAGGCGTCCCAATAATTTGGAAGCTGAAGATCTTAATGAAAAAATTGATAAAAGTGGGATTAGAGAGGTCAAAACTTTAAGTAGTGATGAACCAACTCTTTTGGATTTCATGGACTTTAATTATGATAATTGTTATTGATTGATTGTATTTTATTGTTGCACTCCATGCTTAATTCACCTCATGCTTATAGTCAAAATAAAGCTTTTACTAAACATATCATGGATGCTATGATGAAATCTTTTGAAGAAAAACTTGAGTTGGAAGTTTCAATTGCTACAAAACTTTATGATGAATGGGAACATACTATTAAGATTAAGATTAAAGATTATGAGTGCAATGCTTTGTGTGATTTGGGTGCTAGCGTTTCCACTATTCCAAAAACTTTATGTGATGTGCTAGGCTTCCATAAATTTGATGATTGTTCTTTGAATTTGCATCTAACTTATTCTACTATTTAGAAACCTATGGGAAGGATTAATGATGTCCTTATTGTTGCAAATAGGAATTATGTGCCCATAGATTTTATTGTGCTTGATATAGATTGCAATCCTACATGCCCTATTATTCTTGGTAGACCTTTCCTTAGAACGATTGGTGCAATTATTAATATGAAAGAAGGAAATATTAGATTTTGATTTCCGTTAAGGAAGGGCATGGAACACTTTCCAAGAAAGAAAATTAAGTTACCATATGAATCTATAATGAGGGTCACTTATGGATTAAATACCAAAGATGACAATACCTAGATCTATGCAATATGCCTAGCTAGGGGCGTTGTAGCGACCAGACCTCAAACGGTCAAGTCACTGTGCATCAGTGTCATCCCTGGATCGGTAATGCTGACACGCACAGTACTGGAGGAATTATAACAGAGTTTCAATCACATACTTATTACATCAAGTCCTCATAAAGAGTATTATTACATAAATAAATCATGGCTAAAGGCCATCTAAACTAGATAACAGCGGAAGGATTCGAAGGTAAATGAGTCCATCAACTCCAACGGCATAGCCGAGTGCAAAACAACGACCTATCGCACCTTAATCGTCGTCTGAGTAGTCTGCAACATAAGACGTTGCAGCCCGAAACGGGTCAGCACATTGAATATGCTGGCATAGTTCCACTGTAAAGCAATGATAATGCAAAGACTATCTACATGCAATATTTGGCTGGTGGAGGCTGTAAGTTTCATGGTTTTGCATAAAGCTAGTTTTTCCCTACAACAAAGGAATAAATTTATTTAACTACTCCCATGTTTCCCATTATTTGAGAAGGTTCCTCCAACTCAAATCCCAATTAAAAGTATCATCATTAACCCAAAATCAAAATTAATTAGAGTAACGTGTTGAGGTCACATCAATAGATTCAAGTACTAGATACTCAAGATGTCCATAACCGGGGACACGGCTAACCATGGCATAGCCTTTCTGAAGCATTAACTCTTTACTCCGGGTAGATAGTACCACCTACAACCCTCTACATCTGCTAGTCTACCTCTTCAAGAGCTCACACAACTTACTCAACTGTGCTAGAGCCCATAATGGCTTGTGGCTGCACACGGAAGTACCTAGCATGAATAATCTTATGATCCCTTCGAGCCTAGGTGGCATTCCATAGGATAATCTCACGGGTACTCTGGGACTTCCAAAACATAAAAAACTGGGTACTCCAGGTGCCTCAACCAATCCACCCAGAATTGTATTAAAGTTGCCACCTTAATGTTATCCAATTAAATTAACTCTCAAACTTCCATGTGTGAATCACGATCCAATCCCGTCTACGAGCATGGCTAAGCAATAATAAGAAATATGTATATTCTCGGGGTGATCAAAAGGTATTAGGTTCCTACCTCAAACACTAAACCAAAACCACATATTCCCAATCCTACCAATGCAAATATTTGTGGGGCAGAGCTAATGCATAGTACTGGGTATAAAAGAGTATGATCAAAGTGTAACTTGTCTTGCTAACGATCTGCAAACTGTAGAGATTCGTAGTAACAAGATTCGCACTCCGGTAATCTAGCGTAGACAAACAATAGCATACATAAACAATCACTCAAACGAAACACGAGAAAACTCGAGAAAAGATCCAAATCAAACACGAAACAAGCAAACGGCTTAAACTAACAAGAGTCAAAACCTAACAGCATTACTAACATGTGAATTAGATCTTAACATAAAGTACATGTGATTAGCTACGGTTCGCAAAAAGATTCAACTCAAACGGAGCAACGAAACTCAAAATACGAACAAAAAAAGATCGTATACTAATCTGAACTAAAGTCAAATTTTACAATACCAAAATCATGTTCAAGTTGATTAACTGGAAATAGGGCTTCAAGACAAAGATTTTGGCGTTGGTTTCATCTAATTGGACAAACGAGTAAAAAGTTATACTAGTTCGAAAAATAGGGGCTGAATCGCGATAAAATAATCGCGGATAAGTCCCTGGCAAAAATAAAATAAAAATAAAAACTAACGAACGAACGTTCGCTGTCTGAACCTAACCGGCGAACAACGTTCGTTAAAACGAACAGACGAACGTCCGCTAAATAAATAAACCGACGAAAACCAAACCGATCTAATGGAAAAACAGATGTAGGGTTTAAAAAAACTGAACGGTTTTTATACCTAAACCAAAAAAATGACCGGCGGCGACATGGGCGGCTTCCGCAGTCCGACGAGGTGGGGCGGCGTGGGCGGCGGCGGTGGCGCGGCGATGGCGGCGGCGCAGGGAGGCGGGTGCAGCGGTGGGGCGGACGAGGCTTCAGGGGGGCGGCGCCACTTATAAAGGGAGGGGGCGCCCGACTTGGCCGAGGGGCCAAGTGGCGGCGGCGGGCGGCTCCCAGACTCTTGCCGGAGTCTGGCTCGGGCGTGACTCGGCGCGGGGAAGGTGGCGGCGTTGTGGGCCGGCTGGGCCAAAGGCCCAGTTCGGTCTGGGAACATTTTTTAATAAATAATTCGCCCGAAAAAGAAAAATCCTAATAAAATATAATCCGGGACAGTCCGGGGATAATCCGGGACATATCACATGATGAATGGACGCACACAAGTTGCCGTCCTTGTGGTCCGGTCCACATTAGCTCTTTGGGATCGCGTCTGCTCGTTGTCAATGGACGTGCGCAAATTGTCGCTCCCGATGCCTGGTCTACGTCAACACGTCGGGCCGCATCTGTTTGCATGAGTTATTTATTGAGTAAAAGTCCAGTCACTGCTTGGGTAGCCTGGTTTTCTTCCAACAAATTGGAGGCAAATTATCATCAGCCACTGGCTGCGCTGGATGGTTCAATGGACATGCGCACAAATTGATGCCACTACAGTTCGGTTAAACTTCAAACAGTTAGTTGGAAGGAACCATTGGTCGAGTTGCTGACACGACTCATACGGGATCATTTATAAACCGCTGCAATCACCTCAACCTTATGTGGGTTACATTGCATTATCAAACCAATGATATATACCTTCTGCTATGGTCAAGTACGAAGAATCTCAAGACGACTCCTTGAGTCATCTTAAGACTCGGGGGCTATGATGATATAACTCAGCAAGTCTTGCCAGCTTCAGCAAATTCAAGTGCCCCAGGATGTTGAAGGGAAAGATAACACGGTCCCAGAGGCTACTGTTATATTGATGAAAATTTAATGGGCCGTCAGAAATATTCTGGCTCACAATGATGCTTCCGGTTTATAATTCGGTTTAAGAGGAAACTATCTCTTGCAAAGCTTTGGCGCTCTCAATATCCGGTTCAAAATCCAGGTTCAAGAAGAATTTATCTCTTGCAAAAAGTTAAAGGGTGCTGAAGAGGACATGCTGCCCTGATGCGCGGTTCAAACATGGGTATCCTGCCTTATAGGCTCATCTTCATATGATCACTTGGGGGCTTCCTGTTCAAACATAGGTGTGTTCACCAAAGATAACATAGCGTTACTACCCTCTTGATGCAGCTATCAAGCCAATATTATCATAAGGGGCCAAAGAGAGTTTGTCGCACAGCACAACTCAAACATAGGCACCCGGCGAGCACAGCTCAAAAATATAGCACATGGGGGCTTCAGCTGACAAAGCGGAGTCCTGTCCATTAATCCGGCTATCACGCCACAACAAAGCTTGGGAGCTTCACACCCAAGGGGCCAAAGAGAGTCTTGTTGCTACGCACAGCTCAAACATGGGCACCCATAGAGCACAGCTCACAAAGTTTCTTGGGGGCTCTTTGTGCAACGCAATAAAGAGTTTGAAAGGACCCTTGTAATTGGGTATCGACCCACGGCTTGGAAGCCTGGTGTATTCACCTAAAACCCCGGGTTAACCTGCCTTCATCAAGTAAGCCACACCTATCCAGGTAATCCTGGCATGACCCGCTGAACGTTTGACAAGTCAATCTTATACAGACCCTGAACTTGTCAAAGTAAAAATGACAATTGGTTAGTTGGAGGTCCATCTTAAAAGGCTTTGTCAAATGGTTTAACTCAGCGGCCTGGCAGCCCACGAAAAGCCTCGAATTTGGGCCTGGCGGCCCTCGAAAAGCCTCAACTACAAGTTTTATTTACTTTTGCTTTTTGCAAAGTTTTATCTCTTTTTTTATCAAGTTCTAAGTCAAACCGGTGTTTACTGACCCGGCCAGACTATATGCCATTACATCAACCCGGTGTGGCTTCCAGTTATGAAGCTGTTAGCACATAATCACTTATAATCCGGTGTTTATTGACCCGGCCTGGCTTTGGACTATAAGTCGCCAGTATATATTTGGATTGCGCCATTGGAATTATGCGCTTATAAATCATTGGGTATATTATTCAAATAGCCAACATGGCTGGATTTTTATTATGGTTATCAATAACCAGTATTACGATTAAGGTTTTCAAAGTCGGATTAGCGCAATGGCTATCATATTATCAATAGATATGATTTATTCTACAATTGAAGGAATAGTCCCGAGTTGCTGCAGGCTTATGACCCGACACTTGGGGGCTACATTATTTCGGTTGAAATTACATCAAATACACAAGTCTCATGTCGCTGCAAGCATGCACCATGACACTTGGGGGCTAATGCAAAGTCATTTTTTGCTCACCTTATTGAAGACCCGACTCATCACATTGTAATGAGCCGGCCCTTGGGGGCTACCAATTGTCTCTGTCAACAAATTAAGGTACAAAGCTTTTTATCCATTACATTCAAGGGTCTACTTCTTAGTTGGTAAAGCACAAGGCTCTTAACCTCGTGGACGTGAATTCAAGCCCCATGATGGGGGCTACATCATATGATGTTATTTTCATTGAAGTATATATCAAAGTCCCAGCTCAATATTATCTTACTGAGCCGGCCCTTGGGGGCGACACGTTGCTGCTCAAAGTTTACAAGATTATATTTACAAAGTCTCTGCTCATCATTGCATAATGACCCGGCCCTTGGGGGCTACACTGGTTGAAGTTTTTATGAGCATCAGTAATTATAAGTCCTGTGTTGTCTGCAAGCATGACAACCCGGCACTTGGGGGCTACATAGGTGGAATACTCAATTCTGACTAGTGATTGAGATGAACAACCTGGATTTCTTCAAGATTGTGATATTTATATTGAAGAAAGTCTTAAGCTGTTGCTATGCTATCTTCTTAAGACTTGGGGGCTACAAGTGATAGACATATAAGAGGTATATTTTCAAGTTGGATGTTAACTACAAGTATGACCCGGTGTTATCAATATTTATAAACCGGTGATCTTGGCAATGATAAACCGGCAAGTTCTACGTCCTTAAACCGGCTGAAGATAAGATCAGTATTTCAAGGACCAATATTGTTTTTAAGCATTGGGAGCTGAATCAAAGGAGTTATTCTTTACAATATATTTTCTATGAGAAACCAATGTCAGCAAATTTATTATGAAGCTGGCCTATTAAACCGGATTTTCTAGAAGAAGGAAGTGACAAGGACTTAAGGATGATCAGGATCAGTTTAACATGGATAAATCCAAGTTAAACTGGGGGATAATGTCGGGGATATACCCCGCAGTATGATCCGGCCGGAGTCATAATCCGGCTGGGACTTGGTAAACCGGCAAATGTTAAACCGGCAGACCATGTTAAACCGGCAGACAATGTTAAACCAGCAGACAATGTTAAACCGGCAGACGTTAAGAAGCCCAGGAAGGGGAGTCAAAATAGTTTAAGTCTTAGTCCGAGATGCACTCTACATGTAACCTGCCCCTTTAACTTATATAAGGAGGGGCAGGGATCCCCAAAGAGGGAGGAGCAAGAAACAATCTCTAGGGCTAGACACAACTAGAGGAGAGCCGGTTTACGGCGACTCCCTCATGATGATGATAATGAGATCTAGCCTCAAACAACATGTAGGGTTGTTACCGGATGATGTTTCCCAGTGCCCGAAGCTGACTAAAACCTTGTCTTGTGTTGCGTCTCTCGATTTCGCTCAACCCCTCTCAAGCTACCACATAGATGCGTTGGCCTCACGACTAAGTCCTCACACTAGGACACCTGACATGTTAATTCCACGACAGGAAGGGAGTTGACCACTACAGGATGCACAGATGCGGAGAAGGTGCATTTTGCCGCACATCAGCTTGATGGACCCGTAGCATCATGGTGGGAGAATTTCACAGCCACTTATCCTATCAACACTGTCACATGGGACCAGTTTCAGCAGGCTTTCCGTACTGCCCATGTTTCAGCAGGAGCTATGGCCATGAAGAAGCTTGAGTTTTGCAACTTACACCAAGGAGGATGTACTGTTGGCTAGTATGTGGATGACTTTAGTAAGTTAGCACGTTATGCCCCAGATGACGTTGCTACGGATGCAGCTAAACAGGAGAAGTTTCTGGAAGGACTGAATGATGAGCTGAGCATGTAGTTGATGGTAGCAACTTTCAACAACTACCAGGAGTTGGTAGATCGAGCTCTCATGATTAAAGGGAAGCAGCAGCAGATTGACAACCGCAAGAGGAAGTATGGACAAGGGAAGTACAATTCTGGAGCTCAGCAGAAGCCCTGTTTTACCCCGAACTCAGGAGGACCTTTTCAGCATACTCATGGAGGAGGGAGTTCGCCCAACCATAGTGGCCCCAAGAATGGTAATGGGAATGGAGGAAGCAACAGACAGAATCGTGCCAACCCATCAACACCAGCCAAGAGGGATCTAAGCCACATTACCTGTTACAAATGCCAGAAGACTGGACATTATGCCACTGAATGTCCTGAAGCAAAGAATGGAAATGGCAATGGGAGCTCTGGGAAGAAGCCTAACCCTTTCAACAAGGGATAGGTGAACCACGTTAGCATGGAGGAGGTTGAAGCCCAGCCAGATTCAGTAATAGGTAAGTTTTTGGTTAAGTCATTTACTGCAATCGTTCTTTTTGATACTGGTGCATCGCATTCATACATATCAAGGGGATTTGTGGATAAGTATAAACTGCCAACCCAAGCCCTTAGGTCACCCATGTTAGTAACCTCGCCAGGAGTAGAATATATGGCTAGTCTATGGTGTGATCGGTTACCATTAAGGATTGGTAACTATGTGTTTCCCTCAGACCTAATAGTATTGGAGTCGCAAGGACTGGATGTGACATTAGGCATGGATTGGTTATCGAAGTATGGAGGGAACATTGAACGCGCCAGTAAGTCAATTTTACTTACCACGCCAGAAGGAAGAAGGATCAATTATGTATCACGGCATGTGCCGAAGAGGACTCAAGTAAATTCCTTATCAGGAGTTGTACAGGAGGAAATACCAGTGGTGAAGGATTTCCCTGACGTATTTCCAGAGGAGTTGCCAGGCATGCCACCGGATAGAGACATCAAGTTTTTGATTGAGCTTTTGCCAGGCACAGGGACGATATCTAAGAGACCGTACAGGATGCCCGCAAAAGATTTGGAGGAAATTAAGAAGCAGATTAAGGAGTTACTGGATAAAGGCTATATTCGCCCAAGTTTGTCACCTTGGGGATCACCCGTACTTCTAGTGGAGAAGAAGGACGGATCATTGAGGATGGTTGTTGATTATCGAGGATTGAATGAAGTGACAATCAAGAACAAGTACCCACTGCCGATGATCAATGATTTGTTTGACCAATTACAAGGAGCTAAAGTATTTTCCAAGATTGATCTGCGATCAGGATACCATCAGTTGAAGATTCGTGAGCAGGATATACCTAAGACGGCTCTTACCACCAGGTATGGGCTGTATGAGTATACCGTTGTGTCATTTGGTCTAACTAACGCACCTGCCTATTTCATGAACATGATGAACAAGGTGTTTATGGAGTTTCTGGATAAGTTCATCATGGTGTTCATTGATGATATTTTGGTCTACTCAAAGAATGAAGAGGAGCATAAGGAGCATTTGCGTTTGGTACTTGGGAAGCTCAGAGAACATCAGTTATATGCCAAGTTCAGCAAATGTGAGTTTTGGTTGAAGGAAGTTGGATTCCTCGGACATGTTATATCCGGAGAAGGAATAGCAGTAGACCCCACCAAGGTTGTCACTGTGACAAATTGGGAAGCCCCGACGTCAGTTGGAGAGATCCAGAGTTTTCTTGGACTCGCAGGATACTACTGGAGGTTCATTGAGAATTTCTCAAAGATTGCAAAGCCCATGACGGAGTTGTTGAAGAAGGACACCAAGTTCAAATGGACTGAGGAATGTGAGGTCAGTTTCCAGGAGTTGAAGAAACGTTTGGTTACATCACCAGTGTTGATTTTGCCTGATCTGCGCAAGGATTATGAAGTATATTGCGACGCTTCTCGTCGAGGACTTGGAGCAGTGCTTATGCAGGAGGGAAGAGTTGTTTCGTATGCCTCACGACAACTTAAACCCCATGAGTTGAATTATGCTATCATGATTTGGAGTTAGCAGCCGTAGTGCATGCGTTGAAGACATGGAGACATTTTCTCATCGGAAACCATTATGAGGTGTACACGGATCATAAGAGTTTGAAGTACATCTTCACGCAGAAGGAGTTGAATCTCAGGCAAAGGAGATGGTTGGAGCTCATCAAGGATTATGATATGAGGTTGCATTATCATCCCGGAAAGGCTAACGTAGTAGCCGATGCATTGAGCCGTAAGAGCCATGTCAACACACTCATGACCGAAGAGTTACCGAAGGAGTTAGCCGAGGATCTTCGCGAACAATGTCTGGAGATAGTTCCGAGAGGCTATGTAGCATCATTGGAGATTCAGTCTACTTTGATGGAAAAGATCAGAGAAGCTCAGAAGACAGACAAGGAGATTGCCGACATAAAGGAGAAGATGAGGAAAGGAAAAGCTAAAGGTTTTCGTGAGGATGAGAACGATACGTTATGGTTTGAGGACCGCGTTTATGTGCCTAATGACCCAGAGATCAGGAAGTTGATTCTGCAAGAGGCCCATGATTCACCATATTTGATTCACCCAGGAAATACCAAGATGTATTTGGATTTGAAGGACACTTTTTGGTGGACCGGAATGAAGAAGGATATTGCGGAGTATGTAGCAGTATGTGATGTATGTCAGAGAGTGAAGGCAGAACATCATAAGCCAGCAGGTTTGCTATAGCCATTGCCGATACCCGAATGGAAGTGGGATAAGCTAGGCATGGATTTTATCATGGGATTGCCTAGGACTCGTTCAGGCTATGACTCAATATGGGTTGTAGTCGATCGTTTGACGAAGGTAGCTCATTTCATCCCAGTGAAGACCACTTACACCAGTGCTAAGTTGGCAAAGATATACATGACCAGGATCGTATGTCTGCACGGAGTTCCGAGGAGCATTGTATCAGATAGTGGAACCCGGTTTACCTTGATGTTCTGGAATCAGTTGCACGAAACTTTGGGTACCAGGCTAGAGTTCAGTACAGCCTTCCATCCGCAGACAGATGGACAGACTGAGAGAGTCAATCAGATTCTAGAGGACATGCTGAGAGCTTGTGCGCTAGATTATGGATCTAGTTGGGATGACAATTTGCCATATGCGGAGTTCTCTTACAACAACATTTATCAACCCAGTTTCTGAAGGAAATATGCCCTAGAGGCAATAATAAAGTTATTATTTATTTCCTTATATCATGATAAATGTTTATTATTCATGCTAGAATTGTATTAACCGGAAACATAATACATGTGTGAATATATAGACAAACAGTATGTCACTAGTATGCCTCTACTTGACTAGCTTGTTAATCAAAGATGGTTATGTTTCCTAACCATGAACAAGGAGTTGTTATTTGATTAACAAGGTCACATCATTAGTTGAATGATCTGATTGACATGACCCATTCCGTTAGCTTAACACTTGATCGCTTAGTATGTTAATGCTTTCTTCATGACCCATACATGTTCCTGTAACTATGAGATTATGCAACTCCGCTTACCGGAGGAACTTGGTACTACCAAACGTCCACAACGTAATCGGGTGATTATAAAGGAGTACTACAGTGTCTCCAAAGGTACTTGTAGGGTTGGCGATTTCGAGATTAGGTTTTGTCACTCCGATTGTCTGGAGAGGTATCTCCGTGCCTTCTCGGTAATGCACATCACTTAAGCCTTGCAAGCATTACAACTAATGAGTTAGTTGTGAGATCATGTATTACGGAACGAGTAAAGAGACTTATCGGTAACGAGATTGAACTAGGTATTGATACCGACGATCGAATCTCGGGTAAGTAACATACCGATGACAAAGGGAACAACGTATGTCGTTATGCGGTTTGACCGATAAAGATCTTCGTAGAATATGTAGGAACCAATATGGGCATCCAGGTTCCGCTATTGGTTATTGACCGAGAATGGTTCTAGGTCATGTCTACATAGTTCTCGAACCCGTAGGGTCCGCACGCTTAACGTTTCGATGACAGTTCATAATGAGTTTTATAAGTATTGATGCATCGAAGGTTGTTCGGAGTCCCCGGATGTGATCACGGACATTACGAGGAGTCTCGAAATGGTCGAGACATAAAGATTGATATATTGGAAGCCTATGTTTGGACTTCGGAAGTGTTCCGGTGAAATCGGATTTTATCGAGTACCGGAGGTTACCGAACCCCGGAAGTCTATGGGCCTTAATGGGCCATGGGAGAAGAGGAAGGGCAGGCCAAGGTGGGCTGCGCCCCCTCCCCTCTAGTCCGAATAGGAAAAGGAAGGGGGCGGCGCCTTCCTCTTCCCTCCTCCAATCCTAGTCCAACTAGGAGAAGGGGGAGTCCTACTCCCGTGGGAGTAGGACTCCTCCTTGTCGCGCCTCCTCTAGGGCCGCCACCTCCCCTTGTCTCCTTTATATACTGGTGCAGGGGCACCCCAAGACACACAAGTTGATCTACGGATCTTTCCTTAGCTGTGTGCGGTGCCCCTTCCACCATATTCCACTTAGGTCATATCGTCATGAGCTTAGGTGAAGCCTCGCGCCGAGAAGTCATATCGTCATGAGCTTAGGCGAAGCCCTGCGTCGGTGGAGCATCAACATCGCCACCACGCCGTCGTCGACGGAACTCATCCCGACACTTTGCTGGATCGGAGTCCGGGATCGCCATCGAGCTGAACGTGTGCGTAACTCGGAGGTGCCGTGACGCTCGGTGCTTGGATCGGTCGGATCGTGAAGACGCACGACTACATCAACCGCGTTGTTATAACGCTTCGCTTTCGGTCTCACGAGGGTACGTGGACGGACACTCTCCTCTCGTTGCTATGCCATCACCATGGTCTTGCGTGATCGTAGGAAAACTGTTGAAATTACTACGTTCCCCAACAAAGGCATCCGAGCCAGGTTTTATGCGTTGATGTCATGTGCACGAGTAGAACACAAGTGAGTTGTGGACGATACAAGTCATACCGCCTACCAGCATGTCATACTTTGGTTCAGCGGTATTGTGAGATGAAGCGCCCGGACCGACATTACGCCAGACGCTTACGCGAGACTGGTTTCACCGCCCGAGCACTCGTTGCTTAAAGGTGACCGGCGGTGTCTCTGCTCTCTCACTTTAGTTGAATCGAGTGTGGCTACGCCCGTCCTTGAGAAGGTTAAAACGGAGTCTATTTGACGAAGTATCGCTGTGGTTTTGATGCGTAGGTAAGAACGGTTCTTGCTCAGCCCATAGCAGCCACGTAAAACTTGCAACAACAAAGTAGAAGACGCCTAACTTGTTTTTGCAGGCATGTTGTGATGTGATATGGTCAAGACGTGATGCTATACTTTATTGTATGAGATGATCATGTTTTGTAACCGAGTTATCGGCAATCGGCAGGAGCCATATGGTTGTCGCTTTATTGTATGAAATGCAACGCCATGTAATTGCTTTACTTTATCACTAAGGAGTAGCGATAGTCGAGAAGCAATAGTTGGCGAGACGACAACGATGCTACGATGGAGATCAAGGTGTCACGCCGGTGACGATGGTGATCATGACGGTGCTTGCGATGGAGATCACAAGCACAAGATGATGATGACCATATCATATCACTTATATTGATTGCATGTGATGTTTATCCTTTATGCATCTTATCTTGCTTTGTTTGACGGTAGCATTATAAGATGATCTCTCACTAAAATTATCAAGAAGTGTTCTCCTCGAGTATGCACCGCTTGCCAAAGTTCGAGTACCCGGACACCACGTGATGATCGGGTGTGATAAGTTCTACGTCCATCTACAACGGTGCAAAACAGTTGCACACGCGAATACTCAAGTTAAACTTGACGAGCCTAGCATATAACAGATATGGCCTCGAACACGGAGACCGAAGGTCGAACGTGAATCATATAGTAGATATGATCAACATAGTGATGTTCACCATTGAAACTACTCCGCCTCACGTGATGATCGGACATGGTTTAGTTGATTTGGATCACGTGATCACTTAGATGACTAGAGAGATGTCTGCCTAAGTGGGAGTTTCTTAATATGATTAATTGAACTTAAATTTATCATGAACTTAGTACCGATAGTATTTTGCTTGTCTATGTTTGATGTAGATAGATGGCTCGTCTGTTGTTCCGTTGAATTTTAATGCGTTCCTTGAGAAAGCAAAGTTGAAAGATGATGGTAGCAATTACACGGACTGGGTCCGTAACGAGGATTATCCTCATTGCTGCACGTAAAAATTACGCCCCGGAAGCACCGCTGGGTGACAGCTGCCTGCTAGATGCCGAGCCGGTTATGAACGTCCCGCAAAGCAGAGCTGATGACTACTCTATAGTTCATGTGCCATGCTTTACGGCTTAGAACCGGTCTTCAACGACGTTTTGAACGTCATGGAGCATATGAGATGTTCCAGAGTTGAAGTTAATATTTCAAGCAAATGCCCGGATTGAGAGATATGAAGTCTCCAATAAGTTCTATAGCTGCAAGATGGAGGAGAATAGTTCACGGTGAGCACATACTCAAAATGTCCGGGTATAACAATCACTTAATTCAGCTGGGAGTTAATCTTCCGGATGATAGTGTCATTGATGAATTCTCCAATCACGCCACCAAGCTACAAGAGCTTCGTGATGAACTATAATATGCAAGGGATGACTAAGACAATTCTGAGCTCTTCGCGATGCTAAAAGCCGCAGAGGTAGAAATCAAGAAAGAGCATCAAGTGTTGATGGTCAACAAGACCACTAGTTTCAAGAAAAGGGCAAAGGGAAGAAGAAGGAAACTTCAAAAGAACAGCAAGAAAGTTGCTGATCAAGAGAAGAAACCCAAGTCTGGACCTAAGCCCAAATCGAGTGTTTTACCGCAAGCGCAGACCGGACATCGAAGCGGAACTGCCCCAAGTATTTGGCGGATAAAAAGGATGGCAAGGTGAACAAAGGTATATGTGATATACATGTTATTGATGTGTACCTTACTAGAGCTCGTAGTAGCACTGGTATTTGATACTGGTTCATTGCTAATATTTGCAACTCAAACAGGACTACGGAATAGACGAGCAATCGCAAAGGACGAGGTGACGATCGCGTGGGAAATGGTTCCAAAGTCAATGTGATTGCGGTCGGCACGCTACCTCTACATCTACCTTCGGATTAGTTTTAGACCTAAATAATTGTTATTTGGTGCCGCGTTGAGCATGAACATTATATCTGGATCTTGTTTAATGCGAGACGGTTATTCATTTAAATCGAGAATAATGGTTGTTCTATTTATATGAGTAATATCTTTTATGGTCATGCACCCTTGAAGAATGGTCTATTCTTGTTGAATCTCGATAGTAGTGATACACATATTCATAATGTTGAAGCCAAAAGATGCAGAGTTGATAATGATAGTGCAACTTATTTGTGGCACTCGCCTTTTAGGTCATATCGATGTAAAACGCATGAAGAAACTCCATACCGATGGGCTTCGGAATCACTTGATTATGAATCACTTGGTACTTGCGAACCGTGCCTCATGGGCAAGATGACCAAAACGCCGTTCTCCTAACTATGGAGCGAGCAACTGATTTGTTGGAAATCATACATACCGATGTTTGTGGTCCAATGAATGTTGAGGCACGCCAAGGGTATCGTTATTTTCTCACCTTCACAGATGATTTAAGCAGATATGGGTATATCTACTTAATGAAACACAAATCTGAAACGTTTGAAAAGTTCAAAGAATTTCAGAGTGAAGTGGAAAATCATCGTAACAAGAAAATAAAGTTTCTACGATCTGATCGTGGAGGAGAATATTTGAGTTACGAGTTTGGTTTACATTTGAAACAATGTGGAATAGTTTAGCAACTCACGCCACCCGAACACCACAGAGAAATGGTGTGTCCGAACGTCGAATCGTGCTTTACTAGATATGGTGCGATCTATGATGTCTATTTCCGATTTACCGCTATCGCTTTGGGGTTATGCTTTAGAGACGGCCGCATTCACGTTGAATAGGACACCGTCAAAATCCGTTGAGACGACGCCTTATGAACTGTGGTTTGGCAAGAAACCAAAGTTGTCGTTTCTTAAAGTTTGGGGCTGCGATGCTTATGTAAAGAAACTTCAACCAGATAAGCTCGAACCCAAATCGGAAAAATGTGTCTTCATAGGATACCCAAAAGAGATGTTGGGTACACCTTCTATCACAGATCTGAAGGCAAGATTTTCGTTGCTAAATTCGGGTCCTTTCTAGAGAAGGAGTTTCTCTCGAAAGAAGTGAGTGGGAGGAAAGTAGAACTTGATGAGATAATCAGATTCTGCTCCCTTATTGGAAAGTAGTTCATCACAAGAAATGGTTCTGTGACAACTACACCAATTAGTGAGGAAACTAATGATGATGATCATGAAGCTTCAGATCAAGTTGCTCTTGAACCTCGTGAGGTCAACCAGAGTAAAATACGCACTGAGTGGTACGGTAATCTTATTCGAAGTCATGTTACTTGACCATGGCGAACCTACAAACTATGAAGAAGCGATGGTGAGCCCAGATTCCAAAAATGGCTGGAAGCCATGAAATCTGAGATGGGATCCATGTATGAGAACAAAGTATGGACTTTGGTTGACTTGCCGATGATCGGCAAGCCATTGAAAATAAATGGATCTTTAAGAAGAAGACCGACGCCGATGGTAATGTAATCTGTCTACAAAGCTCGACTTGTTGCAAAAGGTTTTCGACAAGTTCAAGGAGTTGACTACGATGAGACTTTCTCACCCGTAGCGATGCTTAAGTCTGTCCGAATCATGTTAGCAATTGCCGCATTTAAAGATTATGAAATTTGGCAAATGGATGTAAAAGCTGCATTCTTGAATGGATTTCTAGAAGAAGAGTTGTATATGATGCAACTAGAAGGTTTTGTCGATCCAAAAGGTGCTAACAAAGTGTGCAAGCTCCAACGATCAATTTATGGTCCGGTGCAAGCCTCTCGGAGTTGGAATAAGCGCTTTGATAGTGTGATCAAAGCATATGGGTTTGTACAGACTTTTGGAGAAGCTCAGTATTTACAAGAAAGTGAGTGGGAGCTCAGTAGCATTTCTAATATTATATGTGGACGACATATTATTGATTGGAAATGATATAGAATTTCTGGATAGCATAAAAGGATACTTGAATAAAAGTTTTTCAATGAAAGACCTCGGTGAAGCTGCTTACATATTGGGCATCAAGATCTATAGAGATAGATCAAGACGCTTGATTGGACTTTCACAAAGCACATACCTTGATAAAGTTTTGAAAAGTTCAAAATGGATCAGCAAAGAAAGGTTTTTACCGTGTTACAAGGTGTAAGATTGAGTCGGACTCAATGCCCGACCACAATGAGAAGATAGAGAGAAATGAAAGGTGTTCCTATGCTTCAGCCATAGGCTCTATCATGTATGCAATCCTGTACCGGACCGACGATGCTTAGCTGTAAGCTTGGCAGGAAGGTACCAAAGTAATCCAGAGTGGATCATCGACAGCGGTCAAGAACATCTGAAATACCGAAAAGGACTAAGGATATGTTTCTCGATATGGAGGTGACAAAGAGCTAGTCGTAAATGGTTACGCCGATGTAAGCTTTGACACCGATCCGGACGATTCTAAATCGCAAACCGGATACGTGTTTTTATTAAACGGTGGAGCTGTCGGTTGGTGCAGTTCCAAACAAAGCGTCGTGGCGGGATCTACATGTGAAGCGGAGTACATAGCTGCTTCGAAGCAGCGAATGAAGGAGTCTGGATGAAAGAGTTCATTTCCGATCTAGGTGTCATACCTAGTGCATCGGGACCGATGAAGATCTTCGTGACAATCTCGGTGCAATTGCCTTGGCAAAGGAATCCAGATTTCACAAGAGGACCAAGCACATCAAGAGACGCTTCAATTCCATTCGGGACCAAGTCCAAGTGGGAGACATAGAGATTTGCAAAATACATACGGATCTGAATGTTGCGCACCCGTTGACTAAGCCTCTTCCACGAGCAAAACATGATCAGCACCAAGACTCCATGGGTGTGAGGATCATTACTTTGTAATCTAGATTATTGATTCTAGTGCAAGTGGGAGATCAAGGAAATATGCCCTAGAGGCAATAATAAAGTTATTATTTATTTCCTTATATCATGATAAATGTTTATTATTCATGCTAGAATTGTATTAACCGGAAACATAATACATGTGTGAATATATAGACAAACAAGATGTCACTAGTATGCCTCTACTTGACTAGCTTGTTAATCAAAGATGGTTATGTTTCCTAACCATGAACAAGGAGTTGTTATTTGATTAACAAGGTCACATCATTAGTTGAATGATCTGATTGACATGACCCATTCCGTTAGCTTAACACTTGATCGCTTAGTATGTTAATGCTTTCTTCATGACCCATACATGTTCCTCGTAACTATGAGATTATGCAACTCCGCTTACGGAGGAACACTTTGGTACTACCAAACGTCACAACGAATCGGGTGATTATAAAGGAGTACTACAGTGTGTCTCAAAGGTACTTGTTGGGTTGGCGATTTGAGATTAGGTTTTGTCACTCCGATTGTGGGAGAGGTATCTCGAGCCTTCTCGGTAATGCACATCACTTAAGCCTTGCAAGCATTACAACTAATGAGTTAGTTGTGAGATGATGTATTACGGAACGAGTAAAGAGACTTACCGTAACGAGATTGAACTAGGTATTGGATACCGACGATCGAATCTCGGGTAAGTAACATACCGATGACAAAGGGAACAACGTATGTCGTTATGCGGTTTGACCGATAAAGATCTTCGTAGAATATGTAGGAACCAATATGGGCATCCAGGTTCCGCTATTGGTTATTGACCGAGAATGGTTCTAGGTCATGTCTACATAGTTCTCGAACCCGTAGGGTCCGCACGCTTAACGCTTCGATGACAGTTCATAATGAGTTTTATAAGTATTGATGCACAAGGTTGTTCGAGTCCCGGATGTGATCACGGACATGACGAGGAGTCTCAAATGGTCGAGACATAAAGATTGATATATTGGAAGCCTATGTTTGACTTCGGAAGTGTTCCGGTGAAATCGGGATTTTATCGAGTACCGGAGGTTACCGAACCCCGGGAAGTCTATGGGCCTTAATGGGCCATGGGAGAAGAGGAAGGGCAGGCCAAGGTGGGCTGCGCCCCCCCCCCTCTAGTCCGAATAGGACAAGGAAGGGGGCGCGCCTTCCCTCTTCCCTCCTCCAATCCTAGTCCAACTAGGAGAGGGGGAGTCCTACTCCGTGGGAGTAGGACTCTCCTTGCGCGCCTCCTCTAGGGCCGCCACCTCCCCTTGTCTCCTTTATATACGGGGCACGGGCACCCCAAGACACACAAGTTGATCTACGGATCTTTCCTTAGCCGTGTGCGGTGCCCCTTCCACCATATTCCACTTCGGTCATATCGTCATGAGCTTAGGCGAAGCCTCGCGCGGAGAAGTCATATCGTCATGAGCTTAGGCGAAGCCCTGCGTCGGTGGAGCATCAACATCGTCACCACGCCGTCGTCTTGACGGAACTCATCCCGACACTTTGCTGGATCGAGTCCGGGATCGCCATCGAGCTGAACTTGTGCGTAACTCGGAGGTGCCGTGACGTTCGGTGCTTGGATCGGTCGGATCGTGAAGACGTCGACTACATCAACAGCGTTGTTATAACGCTTCGCTTTCGGTCTCACGAGGGTACGTGGACGGACACTCTCCCCTCTCGTTGCTATGCCATCACCATGGTCTTGCGTGATCGTAGGAAATTTTTTGAAATTACTACGTTCCCCAACAGTTTCAAGATGGCCCCTTTCGAAGCTCTGTGCGGAAGGAGGTGCAGGACACCGTTGTTGTGGGATGAAGTTGGAGACCGCCAGTTGTTTGGACCAGATTTGATTAAGGAGTCTGAACAAAAGGTGAAGTTGATTCGCGATAGGCTCAAGGTAGCCCAGTCCAGGGAGAAGAGCTATGCAGATTCTAAACGCAAGGAGACATTTTGCGAAGTCGGAGATAGAGCTTATCTTCGTGTGTCCCCACTTCGAGGAGTTAAGCATTTTGGAGTTAAGGGAAAGTTAGCGCCACGTTTTGTCAGGAGTTCACGATGTGTTTCACGTTTCCCAGTTGAAGAACTGCCACGCAGAGATGACCGATATACCGCTGAGAGATACAGTGCCACTGGAAGCGATTCAGTTGGATAGTGATTTGACCTGCGAGGAGAAACCAATCAAGATTCTCAAATATGCCAGCCGAGTCACGCGCAGCAAGGTTATGAAGTTTTGCAAAGTTTAGTGGAGCCACCTTACCGAAGATGAAGCCACCTCGGAGCGAGAGGAAGATCTACTGAAGGACCACCCTCACCTATTTTCTAGCCAACCCGAATCTCGAGGGCGAGATTCATCTTAAGGGGGGTAGGTTTGTAACATCCCAAATTTTCAATTTGGAATGTTATACATTAGATCATCAATGCATATCATATTTTATTGCATTGTGGCTTGATCCTAGAAATTTCACGCAACTCAAGGACCTACGGAGAGAGTTGGAGATTTAGTTATTTTCATAATTGAGTTTTCTCAAATTTTGAAAATAGGATCATTTGATTTTAATTATTTTATCTTCCGATATTTCTTATACAAAAATAAAAGAGAGGGAATAAAATGACTTTCCCAAAATAAAGAAATATTGAGGATTTAATAATAAAATCAAAGAAGATTTTATTTCGTAGTTTATCGCTATTTTCATTTGAATTTCGAAAAATTGCACGTTTTTCAAAATCGCATTTTAGGGCCAAGAAAATGTTCATCTCGTTCTAAATATTTTATTTAGACGGTGAAAATTTGTTTTGGCATTTTTAGAATTTTATTTTATTTTCCATGATTTATTTAAGTTTCGGCAGAATATTTAAAAAATTGTTCGAACAGTACCTGCACTGCCGCTGCTGCGCTTCACGCCTGCCGCCGCCGCTGCCGCCGCCTAGCATGCCGCCCTCCGCCGCCGCCGACGCCTCCCAGCCCACGGACCCGGCGAGGTAGCCGCCGACGCCACCGCCGTATTTTTTATATAAATCGTTGGTTTAAAAAACCTAGATCTGTTTTTTTAGACCGGTTCGTCGGTTTTTTTCTCGGTTTAGTTATTTAACTGACGTTAAATGACGCTCGCTTTTAACGAACGGTTTTCGCCATTTAGTCAAGACACAATAACGCTCGCTTCGTTAGCTTTGTCCGTCCGTTTTTTCTTTTTCTCGGATTTTCCGCAATTATTTCTGATTGCGATTTTTGATCCGATTTTCATTCTAGTATAACTTTTCGCTCGTTTATCGGAATCAGGCGACTCAAGCCCCTAGAGTTTCGTCCCAAAACCCTCTTTCTGTTTAACCAACTCAAACAAGTTTTTGCTACTGTAAAATTTGACTTAAGTCCAGATTAGTAATGGAAGCTTGTTTCTTTCGCCGTTTGACTTTTGTTGCTTCGTTTGATTTGATTCTTTTTGCAAATCGGAGTTCTTAAGTTGAACTTTCTGGTTAGATCTCTTATTTGAGTTTTACCTGTGCATTAGATGAGTGCTTATTGTATGCTTGTTTGTTTGCGATAGAGTACCCGGAGTGCGCCGCTTGCTACTTCGAGTCTCTAGGTTTCACGGATCATCAGCAAGGCAAGTAACACTTTGATCATACCTCTTTACTACCCAGTTTTATTGCATTAGATCAATCCTCAAACAATTGCATGATTAGGATCTGATTAATATGTGGGTTTTGGGAAGTAGATGAGGTAGTACCTATTACCAGTTTTATTATCAAACCTTTGGGAGTTACTTCTACGTTTGCTTATATTGCTATGCTATGCTAGTAGACGTGGATTGGGTGAGTGTTTTTCCATGACAGATGTGAGATTGTTTAAATTAATGGTTTACTTAAGGTGGCAACTTAAATTCACAACCGGGTGGATTGAGGCACCTGGGGAACCCAGTGTTGCCTGTATTTTTGGAAATCCCGGGGTACCGTGTGATTCTCCTATGGACCGCCACCCAGGCTCAAAGGGATCATGAGATTATTCATGCTAGAAACTTCCATGTGCAGCCGCAAGCTACTATGGTCTCTAGCATAGTGGAGTATGTTGTGTGACCTCTTTCAGTGGTAGACTAGCAGATGTAGGGGATGTAGGTTGGTACTGTCTACCCGGAGTAAAGAGCTAATGCTTCTGAAAGACTGTGTCTCGGTCATCCGTTTCTCAAACACCATGTAATGCGAGAAATCAAACGAAGGAGATCGAGTCTTGCGGGGAAAAGTGTGCAAACCTCTGCAGAGTGTATAAACTAATCATTGTTAGCCGTGTCCCCGGTTATGAATGTTTTGAGTATGTAGTACTTGGATTTTTATGTGAATCTCATCATGTTACTTAATTTAATTTTGTTGGGTTAAATGATGATGCTTAATTGGGATTGCGTTGGAGTAACCTTGTCAATGTTTAACAACCACCATGATAGTTAAATAAAATTTATTGCTTTGTTGTAGGCAAAAAATTGGCTTTACGCAAAACTGTAACCACAGAGCTTTCCACCAGCCATATATGCATGTAGTGATAGCATTATTATGTACATTACTCTCTATGTGTTACATTGCCATCATATTCCATGTGCTGACCCATTTTCGGGCTGCAACGTTCATGTTGCAGACTTTTCAGACGACGAGTAAGGTGCCTTAGGTCGTGATCTTATACTCAGTGATGTCGTTGGAGTTGATGGACTCGCTTTATCTTCCAAGCCTTCCTCTGTTATTGTTATTAGATGGCCTTAAGCCATATTTATTGTAGTAAGTTCTCTTTTGAGACATTCAATGTAATAAGTGTGTGATTGCTACTCTATTATAAATCCTTCAAGTATTGTGTGTGTCAGCATTACCGATCCAGGGATGACACTGATGCACAGAGATCAGACTGTTTGAGGTCTGGTCGCTACATGAACCATCACCTAAACCCACTCCAAAGAAGAGGGATATCTTATATCTTGGTCGTAAAGATATGCAAGAGGCAAAGAAATGCATGAAGGAAAAAGGTATTAAAGTTGAAGATGTTAAGAATTTAGCACCTTTTGAAGAAATACATGATCTTGGCACACCACCACCAAAATTGATAGAGGTAAATTCTTTCATAAATTTTGATGAAGGTGACATCCCCTATAATAAACATCCTAGTCAATGGCTTTATGATTTTGATAACTACATCATGAAACAAGATCACTTCAATGCAAAAGTTATGAAACAATTGAAATATAATTCTGATATGATTGCTCGCTTGAGTGACTTGTTATTAAGAATCACCAATGAGGTGTAGGAAAACATGCCTCTATGGTTCAAACCCAGCTAGAACAAGTTGCTAAATCTCAAAGAGAATTGCCTAGTGAAATGAATAATAATATGAATGATTTTGCTATTAGAGTAACAACTAGAGGAGCCAAAATGACTCTAGGAACCAATTTATCCCAAGGGAGACACTAAAATAATTGAACAAGACTCTCAAAGAATTAACATTGATGCACCTAGTCCTTCTAAAAAGAAGAAGAAAAAGAAAAATAATAGGACTTTGCATACCTCTAGTGAACCTGAAACAGAAAAACCTCCTGAGAATACTAATGATGTCTCTATTTGTGATGCTGAAACTCAATCTAGTAATGAACATTCATCTATTGATAACGAAAATGATAATGATGATGTTCATGAAGACACTCAACCAGATAATGATAAAGAACCAGATAATGATGTTGAAATAGAACCTGTTGTTGATCTTGATAACCCACAACCTAGATATAAAATATATGATAAAAGAGACTTTGTGGCTAGAAACCATGGTAAAGAAACAGAACCATGGGTTCGGAAACCCATGCCCTTTCCACTAAACCATCCAAGAAAAAGGATGTTGAAGAATTTGAACGCTTTGCTGAAATGCTTAGGCCTGTCTTTTTGCCTACCCGCTTGACGGATATTTTAAAGATGGCCCCTTATGCAAAATACATGAAATAAATTGTCACTAATAAAAGAAAAATATCTGAAGCTGAAATCTCCGCCATGCTTGCTAATTACTCTTTTAAGCATGGAGTACCTAAAAAACTTGGAGATCTGGGAATACCAACTATACCCTGCTCCATCAAAATAAATTATGTCAAAACAACTTTGTGTGATCTAGGAGATGGTGTTAGTGTTATCCCTTTCTCTTTATATAAAAGACTTGATTTGAATAAACTCACACCTACTTAAATATCTTTGCAAATGGCTAAAAAATCAACTGCCATACCTATCGGTATTTGTGAGGATGTGCCCGTTGTTGTTGCAAATGTTACTATCTTAACAGACTTTGTTATACTTGAGATGCCCGAGGATGACAACACGTCGATTATTCTTGGTAGACCCTTTTTGAATACTGCAAGGGCTGTTATCGATTGCAATTAAATCAAGGTCACTTTTCATATCAATGGCAATGAGCATACGGTGCACTTTCCGAAGAAACAATTCCAAGTGAATGGTATTAATGTTATTGAAAAATCTCCGACAATCACTATTGGAAGATTTCAACTACCTCTATCTACTGCCAAAAAGAAATATGACATACTTATTGTTGGGTTTATGCATATCCCGGTTGAGGTAACTTAGTGTTTTACGGAAGTTCTTCGGTTGCATGCTAATCGAAAGTGGTTGTTAATAAGACTTGATCAACCTTGTTAATGGATCATTTTTGAGAGGTATGAAGTTGATGAATTTAGTAGGCACAACCTTCTACTCCCACCTTTTGTTTCCAGTTTTTCTTACTAAAATAAAATAAAATGCCATGTTTATCCTGTTTTCTGAATTTTCCGTGCAATAAAAAATGACCCAAAAAATAAAAGTTCTCAAAATGCCCTAAAATATTATATGATTTTTTATGAATATGTCTGAATTTTTGGTATGAATAACATCAGAGGGGGGTGCCCTGGTGTCCACAAGACACCAAGGTGCGCCAGCAACCCGAGGCGCGCCCTGGTGGGTTGTGGTCCCCATGTGGGCCCCGTCACTTATTTCTTTTGCCCATGTCATCTCCTACCTCCAAAAAAATCACCATAGTTTTCTCTCTCTCTCTCTCTCTCTCTCTCTCCTGTTGTTACTCTCAAACCCATGGATTTCATCTCTTTGCTTGGAACTCCGTTTCCAAAACTGTTTTGGGGGATTGCTACTTGGCATGTGACTCCTCCATTGCTCCCATTAGTTTTTGTTTAGTGGTTTATATTTTGAATAATTAGCTACTCTTGGTGCTATTGTAGATGGGCTTACATGTTGAATTCTTAGAGTTCTAAGTAGTTTGAATGCTTAATATGGCCTATAGGCATCCATATGAGTAGTTGTTATCAATCTTGTGAAGTTTTGTTGACAAAATTTTGTGATCCAAAAATTTCAGGAAATTTGTACGTGAATAAAATGTACCTTTTTGGAAGGAGTTCTTCGAGGAGGAGGTACTCGGAGGCATCATCGAGGAGTGGCTCAATACGATGATCTTATGTTGAACCAAGTGCAAGCTCAATGCAAGATGCCGCTACCAAATCATGCTTATGGCCATGTAATGAATTCGTGGTAGGTGCAGGTATCAAGGAGCAATTCGAGCAATTTATCCACAACACTGATCCCGCTCCCTTCATCGTAGATGAGTACATTCAACATCTCGACCTTACAGAAACATTCACAAAGAAATTTAAATATTTTCCTCATGAGTCTAGAGTTTCATTTAGCCTTTATGATCATCCCTTTACCATGCCTTTAGAAGTGTTCTGTGATGCGTGCAAAATTCCAGGGTTTGCTAGATGAACCACCAAAGTTTGAGTACGAGTCATTTCTGACTAGTCTTTGTTACGGCGAGGAAAGAGAAGTGTCACAAGGTAGAATAAAAAGTATTCATTTCCATCCATTCATTACTTTGCACTCTTAAATGGCGAATGCATTGTGGGCAAGCAAGATTGCAACACACTGTGTGCCCCTGACTTGAGTCTCATATACACTGCTCTGACATGAATTAAATGTTATAATCTTGGAGTGATTGTTGCATGGAGATTACAACACAATGCTACTAGTGGTCACTTTTATGGTGGGATTTATGCTTCCCGTGTAGCTAAGGAGTTGGGTGTGACACCTAGGCCCACAATCCCATTCTACTTACCCGGTACTTAGACTTTGAGTCCATGAAGCGCCATAAGTTCCTTAGTGGCACGATATATTATACTTACAACTTGAGGTTCAATAAAGAACCCACTGTACCTATTGTTTTGTCTGCCCCTGCTTTCTTTGATTATCATAGTAAGAGAAGATTATATGTTCTTGATAGCAAGGCCCGTGCGTACAATGCGGAGGTCGAGGCTGCCAGACGGGTTGAGGAGGCTGCACCAAGAGCCTCCATGGGCTATCGCTCAGATTATTATCCAGGCTTCGGATGGTGATTACCAAGCTAGGCCAAAATCCTAAGCTTCGGGGAGTACGTATTTCCATCGACATTATATTCATGTTCACACTTTTCATTCCAATTGTCAGTGTCCACACTTTTTCATTGTATTATCCATGTTATATTTATTTTCTCGCTTTCTTCTTGTGTGTTTGAAAAACTTCGAGAAAATCCAAAAATATTTATTGCTTCTTTTTGGTTTCTCTTTCTAGTATTATTAGTTGTAGTATTAAAAGAAAACCCAAAAAGATTTCTCAATTATTCTTTTGCGCTTTGGGAGCTTTCCTATGTAAATAGTTTTCTCGGTTTTGTTTTCCCTTGTTTAATTTGTTTTCTTCTAGAAAAACTAAAAACTCTAAAATATTTCAGTGTGTTTCTCTGATTTTCTTTTCTTTCATTTGATTCGTACCAAGGAGAAGACCATGACGAAAATGTTGAGTGGATCTTATATGCATTATTGTTGATCTAACAAAGAGCCCAAATTACCTTGTCTTTTCCTTTTGAATAAAATGCTTGCAGATTCCAGCTTAGTCCACAGCACCCTCACACATTATTATTTTCATACCATTCGGTTGTGAAAGTTAAAGGCAATAATGACGATATTTGATGAATTGACTATGGCAGACAGAAGCGGGTATGAACTCAACTTGTTTTTGTTTTTGTAAATATGTTTAACCTAGTATCCATGATTTAGCATATTATGATCAAACATGTTTGAAGTGACAATTAGAGATTATAGTTGCTCGTGCCATGCTTAAGTAGCTAGGAGTGGATAATGATTTATCTTAGGCGTCAAGATGCATTAAAATGATCGTGATGTAGTATGATGATATGGTATCCACCTATGAATGTTTCAAGTGGCTTGACCTGGCACATGTTCATGCATGTAATTGAATCAAAACCAACATAGCCTCTATGATATTTATGTTCATGGTGTTCATATCCTTCTCATGCTAGTATTCAATGTTGATTATTCATAATGCATGCTCATGACCGTTTTCCCTCTCTAGTTGGCCGCTTCTCACCCTATTTGCTAGCCTTCGCATGTACTAAGCGGAAATACTGCTTGTGCATCAAAATCCTTAAACCAAATTTATTCCAGATGAGTCCATCATATCTACCTATATGCGGTATCACCCTGCTATTCCAAGTAAATTTTCATGTGCCACCTCTAAAATTTCAAATGAACATTTGTATTGTGTGCCTGGTTATTCTCTTGATGAGTGTTTATTCACTCGTCCTTGCATGAGAGGGTCGGTAATAGGGATGCCAAGTCTCGAAATCAAAAATTGAAAATAATTAAACAAAACTCCCCCAGGACTGTTGTTTGTATGGACGGTACCCGTGGATTCAGCTAGCTGTGGAGTGTGTTTGTTGGTGGAGGGGGGTAAACTTTCACTTTTACTGCTTGGGAACCGCCGCTAATTGTTGGAAATATGCCCTAGAGGCAATAATAAAATGGTTATTATTATATTTCCTTGTTTATGATAATTGTCTATTGTTCATGCTATAATTGTGTTATCCGGAAATCGTAATACATGTGTGAATAGATAGACCACAACATGTCCCTAGTGAGCCTCTAGTTGACTAGCTCGTTGATCAATGGATGGTTACGGTTTCCTGACCACGGACATTGGATGTCGTTGATAACGGGATCACATCATTGGGAGAATTATGTGATGGACAAGACCCAATCCTAAGCATAGCACAAGATCGTGTAGTTCATTTGCTAGAGCTTTTCTAATGTCAAGTATCGTTTTCCTTAGACCATAAGATCGTGTAACTCCCGGATACTGTAAGAGTGCTTTGGGTGTACCAAACGTCACAACGTAACTGGGTGGCTATAAAGGTATACTACACGTATCTCCGAAAGTGTCTGTTGGGTTGACACGAATCGAGACTGGGATTTGTTACTCTGTATGACGGAGAGGTATCTCTGGGCCCACTCGGTAATGCATCATCATAATGAGCTCAATGTGACCAAGTGGTTGGTTACGGGATCATGCATTACGGTACGAGTAAAGTGACTTGCCGGTAACGAGATTGAACGAGGTATTGGGATACCGACGATCGAATCTCGGGAAAGTAACATACCGATTGACAAAGGGAATTGTATACGGGATTACTTGAATCCTCGACATCATGGTTCATTCGATGAGATAATCGTGGAACATGTGGGAGCCAACATGGGTATCCAGATCCCGCTGTTGGTTGATACGTCTCCAACGTATCTATAATTTTTGATTGTTCCATGCTATTATATTACCCCTTTTGGATGTTTATGGGCTTTATTTTACATATTTATATCATTTTTGGGACTAACGTATTAACCGGAGGCCCAGCCCATATTGTTGTTTTATTGCATGTTTCAGTATTTCGAAGAAAAGGAATACCAAACGGAGTCCAAACGGAATGAAACCTTCGGCAACGTGATTTTTTGGAAGAATATCATCCTGGAGACTTGGAGTCCACGTCATAAGATCCTCGAGGAGGCCACGAGATAGGATGCCGCCCCCCCCCCCCCTACAGGGCGCGCCCCCCTGTCTCATGGACCCCTCGAGCACCCCCCCGACCGACTTCTTTCGCCTATATAACCCTACTTACCCTAAAACCATCCGAAATCAAGATAGATCGGGAGTTCCACCGCCGCAAGCCTCTGTAGCCACCAAAAACCTCTCGGGAGCCCGTTCCGGCACCCTGCCGGAGGGGGGATCCATCACCAGTGGCCATCTTCATCATCCTGGCGCTCTCCATGACGAGGAGGGAGTAGTTCACCCTCGGGGCTGAGGGTATGTACCAATAGCTATGTGTTTGATCTCTCTCTCTCTCGTGTTCTTTGTATGGAACGATCTTGATGTATCGCGAGCTTTGCTATTATAGTTGGATCTTATGATGTTTCTCCCCCTCTACTCTCTTGTGATGAATTGAGTTTCCCTCTTGAAGTTATCTTATTGGAATGAGTCTTTATTTGAGAACACTTGATGTATGTCTTGCCGTGTTTATCTATGGTGACAATGGGATATCACGTGCCACTTGATGTATGTTTTGGTGACCAACATGCGGGTTCCGCCCATGAACCTATGCATAGGGGTTGGCACACGTTTTCTTGACTCTCCGGTAGAAAATTTGGGGCGCTCTTTGAAGTACTTTGTGTTGGTTGGATGAATCTGAGATTGTGTGATGCATATCGTATAATCATGCCCACGGATACTTGAGGTGACAATGGAGTATCTAGGTGACATTAGGGTTTTGGTTGATTTGTGTCTTAAGGTGTTATTCTAGTACGAACTCTTTTATAGATTGATCCGAAAGAATAACTTTGAGGTGGTTTCGTACCCTACCATAATCTCTTCATTTGTTCTCCGCTATTAGTGGCTTTGGAGTGACTCTTTGTTGCATGTTGAGGGATTGTTATATGATCTATCTATGTTATTATTGTTGAGAGAACTTGCACTAGTGAAAGTATGAACCTAGGCCTTGCTTCCTATCATTGCAATACCGTTTACGCTCACTTTTATCATTAGTTACCTTGCTGTTTTTATATTTTTAGATTACAAAAACCTATATCTACTATCTATTTTGCACTTGTATCACCATCTCTTCGCCGAACTAGTGCACCTATACAATTTACCATTGTATTGGGTGTGTTGGGGGCACAAGAGACTCTTTGTTATTTGGTTGCAGGGTTGTTTGAGAGAGACCATCTTCATCCTACGCCTCCCACAGACTGATAAACCTTAGGTCATCCACTTGAGGGAAATTTGCTACTGTCCTACAAACATGTGCACTTGCAGGCCTAACAACGTCTACAAGAAGAAGGTTGTGTAGTAGACATCAAGCTATTTTCTGGCGCCGTTGCCGGGGAGGTGAGTGCTTGAAGGTATATCTTTAGATCTTGCAATCGAATCTTTTTGTTTCTTGTTTTATCACTAGTTTAGTTTATAAAAGAAAACTACAAAAAAATGGAGTTAAGTTTGTCTCATACGCTTCGTCTTTTTAATATCTTTCGTGAGAATGATGGAAAGGAAAATTGTGCTCAAGTGCTAGAAGAAGAATGCATTAAAATGCTTGGTACTAAATCTTCGGATGATGAGCATGATTGCAATGTTGTTAGTATGAATTCCTTGAATATCCATGATGCTAATGATATGCAAAGCCACAAGCTTGGGGAAGCTATGTTTGATGAATATGATATTTTTTTGTCCCCCAAGTTTTGATGAAAATATTTATTATGATGAAAGCATGCCTCCTATTTATGATGATTATATTGATGAAAGTGGGTTTGGAAGAGTGTCAACTTTAGGAAGTAGTGATCCCACTATTTTGGAGGATGTTGAATCTTATTATGATGAACATGAAAGTGGATTTGGAAGAGTGTCAACTTTATTTAGTTATGATTCCACTATTTCGGAAGAGGTTACAATTGATTATGAGAACAAAGTTGCTATCTATGATGATTATTGTGATGACTTGTATGCTATTAAGAATAATTATAACCATGAAACTTGTCATCACGATTTTAGTTTTCAATTGGCTTATGCCTCACATGATAATTATTTTGTTGAGTTTGCTCCCACTACTATTCCGAATGAGAAGAATTTTGCTTATGTGGAGAGTAGTAAATTTTCTATGCTTGTAGATCATGAAAAGAATGCTTTAGGTGCTGGTTATATTGTTGAATTTATTCATGATGCTACTGAACATTATTATGAGGGAGGAATATATGCTTATAGGAATTGCAATAATGTCAAGTTTCCTCTCTATGTGCTTAAAATATTGAAGTTATGCTTGTGTTACCTTCCTACGCTAGTTGATTATTTTTCCCATAAGTTGTTTGCTCACAAAATCCCTATGCATTGGAAGTGGGTTAGACTTAAATGTACTAGTCATATGCTTCATGATGCTCCCGTTATGTTCCAATTCTTATCTTTTATGTGAGCATCATTGTCATCATCATGCCTAGCTAAAAAGGCATTAAAGAAAAGTGCTTGTTGGGAGACAACCCAATATTTACCCTACTGTTTTTGTGTGTACACATGATTATGCTACTGTATTAATCATGTTTTATAGCTTTTGTTTCAATAAAGTGCCAAGTAAGACCTTTAGGATGGCTTTTGGTGATAGTTGTGTTGATCCTGCTGAAAATCAGAAACTTTTACACCCAGTAACTTAGTTTTGTTAATTCACAGAAACGTGCTTCCGATCTGATTATTTTTTCTCTGGATTGGTACACAAATTTCTTAGGACTACCTAATTTTGTAGAATTTTTGGAGTTCCAGAAGTATACGTTTGATACAGATTACTACAAACTGTTCTGTTCTTGACAGATTCTGTTTTCTATGCGTTGTTTGCTTATTTTGATGCATCTATGGCTAGTATTAAGTGGTATGAACCATAGTTAAGTTGGAATACAGTAGATATTACACCAATATGAATTTAGAATGAGTTCATTACAGTACCTAAGTGGTTGTTTTATTTTCTTATACTAACGGAGCTTACGAGTTTTCTGTTGAGTTTTGTGTTGTGGAGTTTTCAAGTTTTGGGTAAAGATTCGATGGACTATGGAATAAGGGGTAGCAAGATCCTAAGCTTGGGGATGACCAAGGCACCCCCAAGGTAATATTCAAGGACAACCAAGAGCCTAAGCTTGGGGATGCCCAGGAAGGCATCCCCTCTTTCGTCTTCGTTCATCGGTAACTTTACTTGGGGCTATATTTTTATTCACCACATGATATGTGATTTGCTTGGAGCGTCATTTTTTTGTTATCATTTGCTTTCTGTTATTTATAATAATGTTTTGCATCTTTAGTTTCAATAAAAAAGTCAAGGATAGCCTTTACCATGCTTATTTTGCTAGTTTACATGTTGCTGTTTGAAAACAGAAAGTTTACCGTTGTTGCAAAAATTCCCTAGAAAACTCAGAGAATGGTATGATGATGAAACCTTTTGAATAATGAGCTCTGATAAATTTAATACACTGGGAATTTTATTTCATAATTTTTGGAGGTAGGGAAGTATGATGAATCTTGCATTCTTTACAGACTGTACTGTTTAGGCAGATTGCTGTTATGTTTGCATATGTTTGCTTGTTTAATGATTCTATTTGAGGATAGGAGTATTAAATATGCAGAGGCATTTAATAGGCAATGTTGAATAATAATTTAAGTGTTTTGTTACAGTAAAAAATGATAAGGTTTTTGCATTGGTTTATACTAACCTATCTCATGAGTTCTTGTTGAGTTTGGTGTGGATGAAGCCTTTTTGAGAAATAGAGAAACCATGATATGAGAGGAATTAAGGAGACACAAAAGTTCAAGCTTGGGGATTCCCAAGGCACCCCAAGATAATATTCCAAGAAGTCTCAAGCATCTAAGCTTGGGGATGCCCCGTTAGGCATCCCACCTTTCTTCTTCAACAACTATCGGTTAGTATCGGTTGAGCCTAAGTTTTTGCTTCTTCACATGAGTTGTGCTATCCTTGCAATGTCATTTTATTTTGTTTTGCTTGCTGTTTGAATACAATACCAAGATCTGAAATTCCTTAATGTTAGAGAGTCTTCACATAGTTGCACAATTATTCGACTACTCATTGATCTTCACTTATATCTTTCGGAGTAGTTTGTCATTTGCTCTAGTGCATCACTTATATCCTTTAGAGCACGGCGGTGGTTATATTTTGTAGAAATTGCTAGTCTCTCATGCTTCACTTATATCTTTTTGAGAGTCTTTTAGAACAGCATGGTATTTGCTATGATCATAAAAGTTGGTCCTAGAATGATGAGCATCCAAGTTGGGTATAATAAAAACTATCATAGAAAGTGAATTGGATGCTATGATCAATTCGCTGCTTGATAATTGTTTTGAGATATGGAGGCAGTAATATTAAAGTTATGCTAGTGGGGTGATTATGAATTTAAAGAATGCTTGTGTTGAAGTTTGTGATTCCCGTAGCATGCACGTATGGTGAACCGCTTTGTGATGAAGTTGGAGCACAATTTTATTTATTGATTGTCTTCCTTATGAGTGGCGGTCGGGGACGAGCGATGGTCTTTTCCTACCAATCTATCCCCCTAGGAGCATGCGCGTAGTGCTTTGGTTTTTGATGACTTCTAAATTTTTGCAATAAGTGCATGAGTTCTTTTGATTAATGTTGAGTCCATGGATTATACGCACTCTTTCACCCTTCCACCATTGCTAGCCTCTCTTGTACCATGCAACTTTCGCCGGTACCATACACCCACCATACTCCTTCCTCAGAACAGCAACCATACCTACCTATTATGGCATTTCCAGAGCCATTCCGAGATATATTGCCATGCAACTTTCCACCGTTCCGTTCATATGACACGCATTACTTTTGTCATATTGCTCTTTGCATGATCATGTAGTTGACATTGTATTTGTGGCAAGGCCACCTTCATAATTTTCATACATGTCACTCTTGATTCATTGCATATCCCGGTACACCGCCGGAGGCATTCATATAGAGTCATATCTTGTTCTAGCTTTGAGTTGTAAATCTATAAAAGTGTGATGATCTTAATTATTAGAGCATTGTCCTAGTGAGGAAAGGATGATGAAGACTATGATTCCCCCACAAGTCGGGATGAGACTTTGGACTTTACAAAAAGAAAAAAAAGGAGAAAGGACAAAAGAAAAAAAAAGGCCAAAGAAAAAAAAGAGAAAAAGAAAAAAAAGAAAAATAAAATGAGAGAAAAAGAGAGAAGGGACAATGCTACTATCTCTTTTTCCACACTTGTGCTTCAAAGTAGCACCATGATCTTCATGATAGAGAGTCTCATATGTTGTCACTTTCATATACTAGTGGGAATTTTTCATTATAGAACTTGGCTTGTATATTCCAATGATGGGCTTCCTCAAAGTGCCCTAGGTCTTCGCGAGCAAGCGAGTTGGATGCACACCCACTTAGTTTCTTTTGTTGAGCTTTCATATATTTATAGCTCTAGTGCATCTGTTGCATGGCAATCCCTACTCACTCACATTGATATCAATTAATGGGCATCTCCATAGCCCGTTGATACGCCTAGTTGATGTGAGACTATCTTCTCTTTTTTGTCTTCTCCGCAACCACCATTCTATTCCACATATAGTGCTATGTACATGGCTCACGCTCATGTATTGCGTGAAAGTTGAAAAAGTTTGAGATTACTAAAGTATGAAACAATTGCTTGGCTTGTCATCGGGGTTGTGCATGATTAGATACTTTGTGTGATGAAGATAGAGCAACAGCCAGACTATATGATTTTGTACGGATAACTTTCTTTGGCCATGTTATTTTGAGAAGACATGATTACTTTGATTAGTATGCTTGAAGTATCACCATTTTCATGTTAATATGAACTTTTATATTGTATCATTTGGATCTGAACATTCATGCCACAATAAAGAAAATTACATTATGAATTATGCTAGGTAGCATTCCACATCAAAAATTCTCTTTTTATTATTTACCTACTCGAGGACGAGCAGGAATTAAGCTTGGGGATGCTTGATACGTCTCCAACGTATCTATAATTTTTGATTGTTCCATGCTATTATATTACCCCTTTTGGATGTTTATGGGCTTTATTTTAAATATTTATATCATTTTTGGGACTAACCTATTAACCGGAGGCCCAGCCCATATTGTTGTTTTATTGCTTGTTTCAGTATTCCGAAGAAAAGGAATATCAAACGGAGTCCAAACAATGAAACCTTCGGCAACATGATTTTTTGGAAGAATATCATCCTGGAGACTTGGAGTCCACGTCAGAAGATCCTCGAGGAGGCCACGAGATAGGAGGTCGCCCCCCTACAGGGCGCGCCCCCTGTCTCGTGGACCACTCGAGCACCCCCCGACCGACTTCTTTCGCCTATATAACCCTACGTACCCTAAAACCATCAGAAATCAAGATAGATCGGGAGTTACGCCACCGCAAGCCTCTGTAGCCACCAAAAACCTCTCGGGAGCCCGTTCCGGCACCCTGCCGGAGGGGGAATCCATCACCGGTGGCCATCTTCATCATCCCGGCGCTCTCCATGACGAGGAGGGAGTAGTTCACCCTCGGGGCTGAGGGTATGTACCAGTAGCTATGTGTTTGATCTCTCTCTCTCGTGTTCTCTCCATGGCACGATCTTGATGTATCGCGAGCTTTGCTATTATAGTTGGATCTTATGATGTTTCTCCCCCTCTACTCTCTTGTGATGAATTGAGTTTCCCTCTTGAAGTTATCTTATTGGAATGAGTCTTTATTTGAGAACACTTGATGTATGTCTTGCCGTGTTTATCTGTGGTGACAATGGGATATCACGTGCCACTTGATGTATGTTTTGGTGACCAACTTGCGGGTTCCGCCCATGAACCTATGCATAGGGGTTGGCACACGCTTTCTTGACTCTCCGGTAGAAACTTTGGGGCGCTCTTTGAAGTACTTTGTGTTGGTTGGATGAATCTGAGATTGTGTGATACATATCGTATAATCATGCCCACGGATACTTGAGGTGACAATGGAGTATCTAGGTGACATTAGGGTTTTGGTTGATTTGAGTCTTAAGGTGTTATTCTAGTATGAACTCTTTTATAGATCGATCCGAAAGAATAACTTTGAGGTGGTTTCGTACCCTACCATAATCTCTTCGTTTGTTCTCCGCTATTAGTGGCTTTGGAGTGACTCTTTGTTGCATGTTGAGGGATTGTTATATGATCTATCTATGTTATTATTGTTGAGAGAACTTGCACTAGTGAAAGTATGAACCCTAGGCCTTGTTTCCTATCATTGCAATACCGCTTACGCTCACTTTTATCATTAGTTACCTTGCTGTTTTATATTTTTCAGATTGCAAAAACCTATATCTACTATCTATTTTGCACTTGTATCACCATCTCTTCGCCGAACTAGTGCACCTATACAATTTACCATTGTATTGGGTGTGTTGGGGACACAAGAGACTCTTTGTTATTTGGTTGCAGGGTTGTTTGAGAGAGACCATCTTCATCCTACGCCTCCCACGGATTGATAAACCTTAGGTCATCCACTTGAGGGAAATTTTCTATTGTCCTCCAAACCTGTGCACTTGCAGGCCCAACAACGTCTACAAGAAGAAGGTTGTGTAGTAGACATCATTGATTATTGGCCGGAGAGCTGTCTCAGCCACGTCTGTGTGATTCCCGAACCCGTAGGGTGTACACACTTAAGGTTCGGTGACGCTAGGGTTATTAGGAAGACTTGTATGTGATTACTGAATGTTGTTCGGAGTCCCGGATGAGATCCCGGACGTCACGAGGAGTTCCGGAATGGTCCGGAGGTGAAGATTTATATATGGGAAGTTATCATATGGTCACCGGAAAAGTTCGGGGGCATATCGGTATTGTACCGGGGCCACCGGAGGGGTTCCGGGGGTCCACCGGAGGGGCCACCTCTCTCGAGGGCCTCATGGGCCGTGGGGAAAGGGAACCAGCCCTTGAGGGCTGGGCGATCCCCTTGGGCCCATGCGCCTAGGGTTGGGGGAACCCTAGAGGGGCGCCTTTGCTTGGGGGCAAGCCCCTCCCTTGGTCGCCGTCCCCCCTCTAGATCTCATCTAGAGGGGCCGCCCCTTCCCTTCCCTATAAATAGAGGGCGAGGGGAGGGATGACCACCACATCCAAGGCGCAGCCCCTCCCCTCCCCAACACATATCCTCCTCCGATTAAGAGCTTGGCGAAGCCCTGCCGGAGTACTGTAGCTCCATCACCACCACGTCGTCGTGCTGCTGTTGGAGCTCTCTTCCTCAACCTCTCCTTTCCCCTTGATGGATCAAGAAGGAGGAGACGTCACCGCTCCGTACATGTGTTGAACGCGGAGGTGCCGTCCGTTCGGCGCTAGGATCATCGGTGATTTGGATCACGACGAGTACAACTCCATCAACCCCGTTCTCTTGAGCGCTTCCGCTCGCGATCTACAAGGGTATGTAGATGCACTCCTCTCTCTTGTTGCTAGATAACTCCATAGATTGATCTTGGTGATGCGTAGAAAAATTTTATTTTCTGCAACGATCCCCAACAGTGGCATCATGAGCTAGGTCTATGCGTAGTTTCTATGCACGAGTAGAACACAATTTTGTTGTGGGCATAGATGTTGTCATTTTTCTTGCCACTGCTAGTCTTATCTTGTTTCGGCGGCATCATGGGATGAAGCGGCCCGGACCGACCTTACACGTACGCTTACGTGAGACATGTTCCACCGACTGACATGCACTAGTTGCATAAGGTGGCTAGCGGGTGTCTGTCTGTCCCACTTTAGTCGGATCGGATTCAATGAAAAGGGTCCTTATGAAGGGTAAATAGAAATTGGCATATCACATTGTGGTTTTGGCGTAGGTAAGAAACGTTCTTGCTAGAACCCTATTGCAGCCACGTAAAAACATGCAACAACAATTAGAGGACGTCTAACTTGTTTTTGCAGCATATGCCTTGTGATGTGATATGGCCAAAAGGATGTGATGTATGAGATTGATCATGTTCTTGTAATAGGAATCACCACTTGCATGTCGATGACTATGACAACCGGCAGGAGCCATAGGAGTTGTCTTTATTTTTTGTATGACCTGCGTGTCATTGAATAACGCCATGTAATTACTTTACTTTATTGCTAAACCGTTAGCCATAGTAGTAGAAGTAATCGTTGGCGTGACAACTACATGAAGACACGATGATGGAGATCATGGTGTCATGCCGGTGACGATGATGATCATGGCGCCCCGAAGATGGAGATCAAAAAGGAGCAAAATGATATTGGCCATATCATGTCACTATTTGATTGCATGTGATGTTTATCATGTTTTTGCATCTTATTTGCTTAGAATGACGGTAGTAAATAAGATGATCCCTCATAATAATTTCAAGAAAGTGTTCCCCCTAACTGTGCACCGTTGCGAAAGTTCATTGTTTCGAAGCACCACGTGATGATCGGGTGTGATAGATTCTAACGTACACATACAACGGGTGTAAGACAGATTTACACATGCAAAAACACTTAGTTGACTTGACGAGCCTAGCATGTACAGACATGGCCTCGGAACACAAGAGGCCGAAACGTCGAACATGAGTCGTATAGAAGATACGATCAACATGAAGATGTTCACCGATGATGACTAGTCCGTCTCACGTGATGATCGGACACGGCCTAGTTGACTCGGATCATGGATTACTTAGATGACTAGAGGGATGTCTATCTGAGTGGGAGTTCATTATAAAATTTGATTAGATGAACTTAATTATCATGAACTTAGTCTAAAATCTTTTCAATATGTCTTGTAGATCAAATGGCCCACGCTGATGTTGCCCTCAACTTCAACGCGTTCCTAGAGAAAACCAAGCTGAAAGACGATGGCAGCAACTATACGGACTGGGTCCGGAACTTGAGGATCATCCTCATAGCTGCCAAGAAAGCATATGTCCTAGATGCACCTCTAGGTGAAGCACCCGCTTTCCCAAAGAACTCAAGACGTTATGAACGCTGGCGATCGCGTAGTGATGATTACTCCCTGGTTCAGTGCGACATGCTTTACAGCTTAGAACCGGGGCTCCAAAAGCGTTTTGAGCAGCACGGAGCATATGAGATGTTTCAAGAGCTGAAAATGGTTTTCCAAGCTCATTCCTGGGTCGAGAGATATGAAGTCTCCGGCAAGTTCTACAGTTGTAAGATGGAGGAGAATGGTTCTGTCAGCGAGCACATACTCAAAATGTCTGGGTTGCACAACCGCTTGTCTCAGCTGGGAGTTAATCTCCCGGATGACGCGGTCATTGACAGAATCCTCCAGTCGCTCCCACCTAGCTACAAGAGCTTTGTGATGAACTACAATATGCAGGGGATGGTGAAAACCATTCCTGAGGTATTTTCAATGCTGAAATCAGCGGAGGTGGAGATCAAAAAGGAACATCAAGTGTTGATGGTCAATAAAACCACTAGTTTCAAGAAGGACAACAAGGGAGTTACCGCGCCCGGTAAGCCAGTTGCCAGGAAGAAGCCAAAGCATGGACCCAAAGCTGAGACTGAGTGCTTTTATTGCAAGGGAAGCGAACACTGGAAGCGGAAACTGCCCCAAGTACTTAGCGGACAAGAAAGCCGGCAACACCAAAGGTATATGTGATATACATGTAATTGATGTGTACCTTACCAGTACTCGTAGAAGCTCCTGGGTATTTGATACCGGTGCGGTTGCTCATATTTGTAACTCAAAACAGGAGCTACAGAATAAACGGGGACTGGCGAAGGATGAGGTTGATGTGATCGCCGTCGGCACGCTACCTCTACATTTACCTACGGGATTAGTTTTAAACCTCAATAATTGTTATTTAGTGCCAGCTTTGAGCATGAACATTGTATCTGGATCTCGTTTAATACGAGATGGCTACTCATTTAAATCCGAGAATAATGGTTGTTCTATTTATATGAGAGATATGTTTCATGGTCATGCCCCGCTGGTCAATGGTTTATTCTTAACGAATCTCGAACGTGATGTTACACATATTCATAGTGTGCATACCAAAAAATGTAAGGTTGATAACGATAGTCCCACATACTTGTGGCACTGCCGCCTTGGTCACATTGGTGTCAAACGCATGAAGAAGCTCCATGCTGATGGACTTTTGGAGTCTCTTGATTATGAATCATTTGACACATGCGAACCATGCCTCATGGGAAAAATGACCAAGACTCCGTTATCCGGAACAATGGAGCGAGCAACCAACTTATTGGAAATCATACATGCTGATGTGTGCGGCCCAATGAGCGTTGAGGCTCGCGGAGACTATCGTTATGTTCTCACTCTCACTGATGACTTAAGTAGATATGGGTATGTCTATTTGATGAAACACAAGTCTGAGACCTTTGAAAAGTTCAAGGAATTTCAGAATGAGGTAGAGAATCAACGTGACCGAAAAATAAAGTTCTTACGATCAGATCGTGGGGGAGAATATTTAAGTCACGAATTTGGTATGCACTTAAGGAAATGTGGAATTGTTTCACAACTCACGCCGCCTGGAACACCTCGGCGTAACAGTGTGTCCGAACGTCGTAATCGCACTCTATTGGATATGGTGTGATCTATGATGTCACTCACCAATTTACCGCTATCATTTTGGGGATACGCTCTAGAGGCAGCTACATTCACTTTAAATAGGGCACTGTCTAAATCCGTTGAGACGACACCGTATGAATTATGGTTTGGGAAGAAACCTAAGCTGTCGTTTCTAAAAGTTTGGGGATGCGATGCTTATGTCAAGAAACTTCAACCTGAAAAGCTCGAACCCAAGTCGGAAAAATGCATCTTCATAGGATACCCTAAAGAAACCATTGGGTATACCTTCTACCTTAGATCCGAAGGCAAGACCTTTGTTGCGAAGAACGGGTCCTTTCTGGAGAAAGAGTTTCTCTCGAAAGAAATAAGTGGGAGGAAAGTAGAACTCGATGAAGTACAGCCTCTTGAACCGGAAAGTAGCGCAGCTCAGGAAGATGTTCCTGTGGTGCCTGCACCGACTAGAGAGGAAGTTAATGATGATGATCAAGGTACTTCGGATCAAGTTGCTACTGAACTTCGAAGGTCCACAAGGACACGTTCCACACCAGAATGGTATGGCAACCCTGTCTTGGAAATCATGTTGTTAGACAATAGTGAACCTTCGAACTATGAAGAAGCGATGGCGGGCCTAGATTCCAACAAATGGCTTGAAGCCATGCAATCCGAGATAGGATCCATGTACGAAAACAAAGTATGGACTTTGACAGACTTGCCCGATGATAGGCGAGCGATATAAAATAAATGGATCTTTAAGAAGAAGACAGACGCGGATGGTAATGTTACCATCTATAAAGCTCGACTTGTCGCTAAGGGTTATCGACAAGTTCAAGGGGTGGACTACGATGAGACCTTCTCACCTATAGTGAAGCTGAAGTTCATCCGAATCATGTTAGCAATTGCCGCATACTATGATTATGACATATGGCAAATGGACGTCAAAACGGCATTCCTTAATGGCTATCTTAAGGAAGAATTGTATATGATGCAGCCGGAAGGTTTTGTCGATCCTAAGAATGCTAACAAGGTATGCAAGCTCCAGCGCTCCATCTATGGGCTGGTGCAAGCATCTCAGAGTTGGAACATTCGCTTTGATGAAATGATCAAAGCGTTTGGGTTTATGCAGACTTATGGAGAAGCCTGCATTTACAAGAAAGTGAGTGGGAGCTCTGTAGCATTTCTCATATTATATGTAGATGACATACTTTTGATGGGAAATGATATAGAACTTTTGGACAGCATTAAGTCCTACTTGAATAAGTGTTTTTCAATGAAGGACCTTGGAGAAACTGCTTACATATTAGGCATCAAGATCTATAGAGATAGATCGAGACGCCTCATAGGTCTTTCACAAAGCACATACCTTGATAAGATATTGAAGAAGTTCAATATGGATCAGTCCAAGAAGGGGTTCTTGCCTATGTTGTAACGTGTGAAATTTAGCTCAGCTCAATGCCCGACCACGGCATAAGATAGAGAAAAGAAGAGTGTCATCCCCTATGCCCCGGCTATAGGGTCTATTATGTATGCCATGTTGTATACCAGACCTGATGTAAACCTTGCCGTAAGTTTGGTAGGAAGGTACCAAAGTAATCCCGGCATGGAACACTGGACAACGGTCAAGAATATCCTAAAATACCTGAAAAGGACTAAGGATATGTTTCTCGTGTATGGAGGTGACGAAGAGCTCGTCGTAAAGGGTTACGTCGATTCTTGCTTCGACACAGATCTGGATGACTCTAAGTCACAAACCGGATACGTGTATATTTTGAATGGTGGGGCAGTAAGCTGGTGCAGTTGCAAGCAAAGCGTCGTGGCGGGATCTACATGTGAAGTGGAATACATGGCAGCCTCGGAGGCAGCACATGAAGCAATCTGGATGAAGGAGTTCATTACCGACCTAGGAGTTATTCCCAATGCATCGAGGCCGATGACTCTCTTCTGTGACAACACTGGAGCCATTTCCCTTGCCAAGAAGCCCAGGTTTCACAAGAAGATCAGGCACATCAAGCGTCGCTTCAACTCCATTCGTGAAAATGTTCAAGATGGAGACATAGATATTTGCAAAGTGCATACGGATCTGAATATCGCAGATCCGTTGACTAAACCTCTTCCACGAGCCAAACATGATCAACACCAGAACTCTATGGGTGTTCGATTCATCACAATGTAACTAGATTATTGACTCTAGTGCAAGTGGGATACTGTTGGAAATATGCCCTAGAGGCAATAATAAAATGTTTATTATTATATTTCCTTGTTTATGATAATTGTCTATTGTTCATGCTATAATTGTGTTGTCCGGAAATCGTAATACATGTGTGAATACATAGACCACAACATGTCCCTAGTGAGCGTCTAGTTGACTAGCTCGTTGATCAATGGATGGTTACGGTTTCCTGACCATGGACATTGGATGTCGTTGATAACGGGATCACATCATTGGGAGAATTATGTGATGGACAAGACCCAATCCTAAGCATAGCACAAGATCGTGTAGTTCGTTTGCTAGAGCTTTTCTAATGCCAAGTATCATTTCCTTAGACCATGAGATCGTGTAACTCCCGGATACTGTAAGAGTGCTTTGGGTGTACCAAACGTCACAACGTAACTGGGTGGCTATAAAGGTATACTACAGGTATCTCCGAAAGTGTCTGTTCGGTTGACACGAATCGAGACTGTGATTTGTCACTCCGTATGACGGAGAGGTATCTCTGGGCCCACTCGGTAATGCATCATCATAATGAGCTCAATGTGACCAAGTGGTTGGTTACGGGATCATGCATTACGGTACGAGTAAAGTGACTTGTCGGTAATGAGATTGAACGAGGTATTGGGATACCGACGATCGAATCTCGGGCAAGTAACATACCGATTGACAAAGGGAATTGTATACGGGATTACTTGAATCCTCGACATCGTGGTTCATTCGTTGATATCATCGTGGAGCATGTGGGAGCCAACATGGGTATCCAGATCCCGTTGTTGGTTATTGGCCGGACAGCTGTCTCGGTCATGTCTGCGTGATTCCCGAACCCGTAGGGTCTACACACTTAAGGTTCGGTGACGCTAGGGTTATTAGGAAGACTTGTATGTGATTACCTAATGTTGTTCGGAGTCCCGGATGAGATCCCGTATATCACGAGGAGTTCCGGAATGGTCCGGAGGTGAAGATTTATATATGGGAAGTTATCATACGGTCACCGGAAAAGTTTGGGGGCATATCGGTATTGTACCGGGGCCACCGGAGGGATTCCGGGGGTCCACCGGGAGGGGCCACCTCTCTCGGAGGGCCTCATGGGCCGTGGGGGAAAGGGAACCAGCCCTTGGAGGGGCGAGGGGAGGGCTGACCACCACATCCAAGGCGCAGCCCCTCCCTATGACGCCCCAAGACCGGAGCTTCAGTTGCCTTCCAGGGTTTCCGAGTTTTGTCGTGTGATTTGTTTTGTTTGTGCATTCATCATGTCATCTCTTGCATTGCATCATGTCATCATGCCATCATATCATTATTTTTAAAAATCAACTAAATAAATTGCATGGATTTCTCGATCCATTTAAATCGAGGGATATTCACAATGGTGATTTCTCTTTAGAACATATACTCCCAATATTATTAGGGAGCTATAATAAATATTCCATTGTTTTGGAATCACCATAACCCACTTGCAAAATAAATCCCATGCCTTTTCTACTCCGAGTTGACCTCAAAACCTTGCCAATATTATTTCATCATTTTCCGGAGCTCCACCAAAAATCCTCAACATTTTTGGCCACACCAAACCTAGTCCCAATTCAAGACCATTTGAATTATATTCAAATGAGTTTGAATTTACATCTTGCAATCTTGCCACTTCTATTTTTCTGTGGTCATGCTTATTTTTATGAGTCCAGGAAAATTGTCCTCGTTCCCAAATTCTTTCCCTAACCCTCTCTTTCTTTTTGTCTCTCTTTAATTATTTTCTGCTAAGGAAAAATATAAGAGAGAGAGAAGGAGAGCAGCCACAGCTCGGCCTTCTCCCAGCAGTCGGCCCAGGCCACCGCGGCCTCCCGCAGCCCACCACCCAGGCCTAGGCCAGGCCGGCCCACCAAACCCCTTGAGGCCCACCTAACCCTCTAACCCTAGCGCTCGCCTCCGCTCCTCTCGATCCCTCACTCTCTCCCTCGTTCCCCTCGCTTGCGCCGCCAGGAGAGCTTCGGCTCGATCCCCTTTTCCCCTTCACTCATCTCCCTCTCGCCTCTCATGGCGCCCGCATCAGCCGGCCCCCTTCCTCTCCTCCTCCATGGCGCCTCCCCTTCTCGAGCGCCCCGGCGCCAGGCCCCCATCTCCCTCACCTGCGGCCTCCTCCTCGCCCTTCCTTCTCCCGCGTGCTGCCATGTCCCGCGCGCCGCCGTCCTGGCGAGCTCGCCGTCCGCCTCGCGACCCCGTCGCCGCTTCCTGCCGCCAACAGCCTCATGACCACGCCCTGCCGGCCCGTGCCCGGCCTCCGCGACTCCATCAGCGCCAACTCCGCGGCCCTCGTGCCATGGCGCCACCTTGCTCCTCCCTCCACCGCGCCATCCGTCCCGAGCAGCGGCCGCTGCCCGGATCCATCGTCCCCGCCATGGCGCGCCTCCTGCGCCAAGTCCGACCGCCGTGCTGTTTTCCGTCGCTCCACCTCCCGCAAGTCCGACCCCGCACTGCTGCTCCTCTGCCGTCCTCTGCCGCGACCATCTCCTCCCGGCGCCTTGCTGCTGCTGTAGCTGCAAGACCACCACGGCACCGTCATGGAGCCCCAGGTCCAAGATGACCACGACCACAAGATCTCTCCTTGTACCACTTTGGAGTTCGAGACCATCAAGTACCCGGCGCTCCTCACCATGCACGACTACAACCCCAAGGGAACCACAACCCTCGACTCGGGGCGCCAAGTACCTCTACGACCCATGCACGACTACGGGATTCACCAAGTACCTTTCGGATGCGTCAAGTTCATCTACGTGCATGTACGACTACTTCCACGATGATGCGAGTACAAGTACCCTCTTCGTGGTTTTTTGCCAAGTACCTCGATGCCCGGAGCCCTCGGATCCGTCAAGTCCAACAACGACTGTGTACAACTACCGGCGACGCCGAACGTCTACGAACCGTGTGCCTCGATGACCCGACAAGTACCCCAACAATGTGTGTAACACTACGCCCGAGTTCCACTACAAGATGTACGACTACCATCGCGAGACCGCAAGTACCACGACAACCCCGAAGGGATTCGGACCCGTCAAGTACCTCTTCGAAAACGAACGTGAACCACTACTTCCACTACCGTCGCCGTGTACGACTACTTCCCTCTACGAAACGCGAACCGTCCCGTTTGAACACTTCTAAGGTATAACCGCCAGAACGACCGCCGTGAACGAATGCATATGTCGTATGAGATGCCCGTTTGCACCGTGTCCGAAATTGTCGCTCGCTTGTTCCTCCTCGTTGTCATGCCATCGTCTCGTGGGAACCCGGTAACCGGGAACACCCCACCATCTTGCTCAACTCGCTTCCGTCACACTTTCTTTTGCACCGATATCTCCATGAGCTACCGGAACCGGAATGTTGCCGTGGCACCATTTCCGTTGTCGTTGCCGTGGCACCCTTTTTCGTTTCCGCCACGACGACTAATGCTTCATAATGCTCTTGTCAACATTTTCATAAAATTGCTTAAAACTTGCACATGTCATCCGCATCATGATAATAACATTTAAATGTTTATAATTGTTGTTTGCATTAATTTGCTTAAATGCCATGCTAAAATGATTTATTTCATAACTAAATAACCATAGCTCGGTTTTAAATAAATTATATATGTAAATGGGGTAGAAAAATGCCTAGTTTAACATGGTGTACTTGTTTTGCATGTTTAACAACATTAAAATTGTGTTTAGGGCAGAACAGTACCAATTTCGAAATATGCACATGAGGAGTTTCCGGAATTGTTGTTGTTGTTTCCGGCCTCATTTAATCTTGCCTAAATAGTTTGTTTTATTATGCTTCACCTCTTGCCATGTTTAACAACATTTAATATTGTTGGGTACATAACCGAGAGAGAACTAAATACTTGCATGTGGTGTTTAGTCAATATGCAACTTCGTTGCATATTGAGCTCCACTAATTTGTAGTGTTGTTTGTTGCACTTTGCCATGCCATGCTATTTAAACCGGACATGCATCATACTTGATTGTGCATCATGGCGTGTTTATGTGATGGTTGTTTTACTATGTTGTTTGCTTCTTGCCGGTTTGCTTCTCGCTTAGCTTCGGTTTCGCTCCGGAGTTGTGAGGATTCGTTCGACTTCTTCCATTTGTCTTCTTCATGGACTCGTTCTTCTTCCTTGCGGAATTTCAGGCAAGATGACCATACCCTCGAAATCACTTCTATCTTTGCTTGCTAGTTGCTCGCTCTTTTGCTATGCCTATGCTACGATGCCTACCACTTGCTATATCATGCCACCCACATTGCCATGTCAAACCTCTAACCATCCTTTCCTAGCAAACTGTTGATTGGCTATGTTACCGCTTTGCTCAACCCCTCTTATAGCGTTGTTAGTTGCAGGTGAAGATGAAGTTTGTTCCTTGTTGGAACATGGAGATGTTGTTCCTTGTTGGAACATGCTTATTTGTTGGGATATCACAATATATCTTATTTAATTAATGCATCTATATACTTGGTAAAGGGTGGAAGGCTCGGCCTTATGCCTGTGTTTTGTTCCACTCTTGCCGCCTAGTTTCCGTCATACGGTGTTATGTTCCCGGAGTTTTATGTTCCTTACGGTTGGGTGATTTATGGGACCCCTTGACAGTTCGCTTTGAATAAGACTCCTCCAAAGAAGGCCCAACATTGGTTTTACCATTTGCCACCTAAGCCTTTTTCCCTTGGGTTCTGCAGACTCAAGGGTCATCTTTATTTTAACCCCGGGCGGTGCTCCTCCAGTGCTGGTCCAAACTAGAGCCACTTGCGGTGCCGCCCCGAGGCAACTTGGGGTATCGTCGGTTGCCGTACGTAGTGTTCATCCGGTGTGCCCTGAGACCGAGATATGTGCAGCTCCTATCAGGATTTGTCGGCACATCCGGGCGGCTTTGCTGGTCTTGTTTTATTGCTGTCGAAATGTCTTGTAGTCCGGGATTCCGAGATCGATCGGGTCTTCGGTAGAAGGAATATCCTTCGTTGACCGTGAGAGCTTATAATGGGCTAAGTTGGGACACCCTGCAGGTATTATCTTTCAAAGCCGTGCTCATGGTTATGAGGCGATGGGAATTTGTTAATGTCGGTTGTAGAAAACCGAAGTTGATCTTATTTAAAATACACCAACAAGTGTGTAACCGTGATGGTCTCTTCTCGGCGGAGTCCGGAAGTGAACACGATGTTGGAGTTATGCTTGACGTAGGTTGTTCTAGGATCACTTCTTGATCATAGTTGTTCGACCGTGCTTTTGCCTTCTCTTCTCGCTCTCATTTGCGTATGTAGCCACCATATATGCTAGTCGCTTGCTGCAGCTCCACCTCACTACCCTGTCCTACCTTTAAGCTTAAATAGTCTTGATCTCGGGGTGTGAGATTGCTGAGTCCCGTGACTCACAGATACTTCAAAACCAGTTTGCAGTGCCGATGAAACCGTGCAGGTGACACACCGAGCTCAAGGAGGAGCTCGATGAAGATCTTGTTCATTGTGTTGTTTCGTTTCAGGTGATCAAGAGTGGAGCCAGTTGGGACGATCGGGATCTGTGTAGCATTTGGGGTAGTCTTCTTTTATTTTGGTTCCGTAGTCGGACCTTGATTGTATCTGTATGATGTAATGCTTTACTCATGTATTGTGTGAAGTGGCGATTGTAAGCCAACTATGTATCTCTTTCCTTATGTGTTACATGGGTTGTGTGAAGATTACCTCACTTGCGACATTGCTTTCAATGCGGTTATGCCTCTAAGTCGTGCTTCGACACGTGGGAGATATAGCCGCATCGAGGCGCGCAAGTTGGTAATCGAGCCTTCCCGACTTAGGAGCCCCTATTTGATTGTTTGTCATGCGTTGTTGAGTCTAGAATGGAAAATGTTTTGAGTCTTAGGATTATATATATCGGAGAGTAGGATTCTTTTTACTCCTCGGTCCCTTAAATCGCTCGGTGAGGCATCTGGCGTAGATGTTTTGACTTTTCTCTCCTCAAATTTCACTAAAAAAAATTTTAGGATCACGCGGGTATCTTGGACTCGTTCCGATGGTTTTGTGACGAGAACATTGTTCTTGGTGCCTCCTGACATTTAGGGGTTGTGGCAGTGTCCCGGGGAGTTGAGCTCCGAGGTGTTGTCGTCACAATTTTATCGTTGCAGTTCTGGAATACCTGAGTTTTGCCGACATCGAAAATCTCTTTTGTGCAGTTGTTGGTGAGATAACCTCGATAACCCGATCTTCGGAGCGAGCTCGAGAGTATTGCCATGACTCATTATAACGGATGCTTTTCAAGGTTGAGGTACACGATTTCGGAGTTTTCTTGGTTATGTGTTGAAGGATGGATACAATGGATCTAGGTATTGTTAGTTTGGGTGATATATTTTGTGTCCCCTGTATCCCCAACACCAGATTGCATAACCAGAAAGTTTCGGGAGTTTATAGGTGGGAATTCAAGTATCTCGTAGGATATCTTTCCAACAGACACATGATACGATATGGGATCTATCATATGTTTGTTTCCGGTTTATTCTGCAAGCCAAATCCTTTGTTTTTGTTCCGTTTTGTGGTATTCAAGTTGCTTCAATGTCAAGTGTTGATTCCATACCTTATTCTAAACGGTGTTCTCATATTTCTATGTGGATGCAAATCCTTCTTGTTCATCAAGGTCTTCTTTTCAATCCTTTCCAACCGTGTGCTTCTCTCCAAGTAAATCCGATCATTCCAACATTCGCAAGATCAATTCTAAGCTTTTTCTCAACGGTGTTCATTTCATCCGACCCAAGTTGCCTTTGTTTTCCCACCCTCCCACCCCTTTTTTCTTCAAGGACTCAGATTTCTTAATCAAGTATCCATTTTATTGAGGGAAGTTTCTTCATTCTTTTCCTTTAATGTTTTATCCGGTGATTTCTCATGAAGGCGCTAAGGAAGTTTCAACCTTATCATTGTTCCATTCTAATTTTCTTCTCCGGTGGACTCAAGTCAAGTTTTCGTGTTGATCATATTCCTTCCTCGTTTCAAATGTTTTCTCATGCCGTGCACCTCGTAATCTTTTAGTTCTTGTTATTCAATTGTTAGGAGTGCGAAGATTATCTCGGAAGATTCGTGTTTTCATTCCTAATCCGCGCAAGATTTCTCGTAGTTGTTATCCTCTTGAGCCATTTAATTCTACGGTGCAATATCTATTTCAAACAATTGTTCAACGGTGGTTCTTTTGAGTGGGCCCTAACCCACGTCTTTTCGAGGATCTTACGACTCGCTAATTCTTTCCGAAGCTATTTCCAAATTCTTTTCTAAGTTTGACGTAAGAATGGGTTTTCATCAGTCATATGCCTTTGTCCAATATCTTTCAAATTATTTTCATCGTTGGCTCAACCTTTCTAATTTTCATCACGGAATATCTCAACAATTCATGGTGGTGTTTTTCATCGTCATTCTCGAATTTTGAAGACCAAAGAAGAGTTTCTCTTTAATCTTGCTCCATTCTCTTCAAGATTCATGGTTCTAGCTTCGTGCCATCCTCTCATAATTGTTTTAGATTGTGAGAATTCTTTTCACCCATCCGGAGCAATTCAGGAGTCTTTTCAGTTTGATTCTCCAGAGCCCATCATCTCAGAATTATTCATTCCAGCTTTCAGCTCTCGTTCTCCAAATCCTACCGGTGCATCGTTCAAATATCCTCTAATCAGTTCATGATCTCTTTGTTCTCTTGTATCTAAATTCCCCTCAAATATCTTCATTCGTTTTCCAATTCTTCCCGGTGAATTGTGCCTTTGCTACTTTCATTTTCAATTCTTACGGTGGTTCGTTCAAGAGTTCTCTTCCTTCGTTATCATATAGACTCATTCGTTCTTTCCAATTCTACCGGTGGTTCGTTGAAGACCTTCCCAAGTTGAGAAATATCTCTCTTTAATCCTTTCTACGAGAATAAGTAGTATGCCAAATCCGTTGCTTGTCATCAATTTAAATTGGTGAAGGATACGCATAACATAATTCTTGTTCTTGTTTCATCCAAGTGATTAATTCCTTCTTTCGGAGTTTATTCATGATGAATAAATTCTCGGTTTCAATTGTTCATCTTTCTTTCCGGAGTTCCAAGTTTTTTCTCGGTTATATCATTTCAAAGATCCATCTAAATCACTGCAAGGCTTCACCTGGTGTTTTCAACTTCTCTTTCTTTCTATCACCCTTTTGTTTACCGGAGTTCTTCATGGAGGCTCTACATGGTGCTTCGTCAAGGATTCTTTTCATTCTTCATTTGTTCATAAAGATTTCTCTCGGAGTTAGATCCGTCAAGCCATACTTCAAATAAACATGGTGTTCCAACACATGTTTTGTTTTGAGGAGCTCAAGTATTCTTCATCTTGCATTCCAAAGTGCAATTCTTTCGACCTTATCTTTTGAGGTGGTGTTATGTCATTTTGACAGTTTCATTCATGTTTCATGATTCACTTGTTGTCAAGAATGAGATATTTAAATCCATCAATCTCTTCCTTGGTGTTATCTTGGTTTAGATTTCACCTAAAGCCTTTCCGAAGGAATGTTGCTATTTGTGGTGTTTATCAACGATCCAAGTTTTCCTCCTATCCTCTCAATGAAAGAAGTTTTCATCTCCGTGTTGCTCTCAATCCAATCAATTGTTTCCATTGGTGGCAGAAGCTCACCTCATAATTTTGAGATGTTTTCATAAGCCCACTACAAGCTTATCCTTACCGTTGTTGTTTTTCAAACATCTCCGTTCAATCCTACTTCGTAAGGATGCTCTTTCAAATTCATTTATGGTGGGAGATGTTGGTTTCATTCTTCGTTCTATTCATTCCAACTTTCTATCTATCATGCATTGTTTCCGGAGGCATTGTGATGTTGCTATTTTCACCCATCATCTCGTTTTGTCAAGATCAAGTTCTTTTCGTGCTTATCCATTTAACCGGAGTGTTGGGTATATCATTCCTCTTTTAACCGGAGTCTCATCTAGGTGCTTTCATTTTGCCAAGTTCATGATTCTAATTCCTTCCATTTTCAGTCGGAGTGCTGTCCAAATTATATCATTCTTACTCCTTGTCTATCTTGTTTTAACCGGAGTGGCTTCAAAATCTATCTTGTCCCCTAAGCTCTTGGTTCTCATCACGTTCTTTGTTCTTCTCTGCTAACGCAGTGTTTACAATTTCGTTCATCTTCGTTGTATTCTTTTCTCGAAATTGTTCATTCTCTCAAGGTTCTTTGGTTTCACTCGTTCGTCAAAGAAGCAACTTAGTTTACCTCTCATCTTCCTCTTCCTTTTCCCTCCGGTGCCATCCTAGATCTCGGGACGAGATCCTCTCGTAGTGGTGGAGTGTTGTGACGCCCCAAAACCGGAGCTTCAGTTGCCTTCCAGGGTTTCCGAGTTTTGTCGTGTGATTTGTTTTGTTTGTGCATTCATCATGTCATCTCTTGCATTGCATCATGTCATCATGCCATCATATCATTATTTTTAAAAATCAACTAAATAAATTGCATGGATTTCTCGATCCATTTAAATCGAGGGATATTCACAATGGTGATTTCTCTTTAGAACATATACTCCCAATATTATTAGGGAGCTATAATAAATATTCCATTGTTTTGGAATCACCATAACCCACTTGCAAAATAAATCCCATGCCTTTTCTACTCGAGTTGACCTCAAAACCTTGCCAATATTATTTCATCATTTTCGGAGCTCCACCAAAATCCTCAACATTTTGGCCACACTAAACCTAGTCCCAATTCAAGACCATTTGAATTATATTCAAATGAGTTTGAATTACATCTTACAATCTTGCCACTTCTATTTTTCTGTGGTCATGCTTATTTTTATGAGTCCAGAAAATTGTCCTCGTTCCCAAATTCTTTCCCTAACCCTCTCTTTCTTTTGTCTCTCTTTAATTGTTTTACGCTAAGGAAAAATATAAGAGAGAGAGAAGGAGAGCAGCCACACTCGGCCTTCTCCCAGCAATCGGCCCAGCCACGCTGGCCTCCGCAGCCCACCACCCAGGCCTAGGCCAGGCCGGCCCACCAAACCCCTTGAGGCCCACCTAACCCTCTAACCCTAGCGCTCGCCTCCGCTCCTCTCGATCCCTCACTCTCTCCCTCGTTCCCCTCGCTTGCGCCGCCAGGAGAGCTTCGGCTCGATCCCCTTTTCCCCTTCACTCATCTCCCTCTCGCCTCTCATGGCGCCCGCATCAGCCGGCCCCCTTCCTCTCCTCCTCCATGGCGCCTCCCCTTCTCGAGCGCCCCGGCGCCAGGCCCCCATCTCCCTCACCTGCGGCCTCCTCCTCGCCCTTCCTTCTCCCATGTCCATGTCCCTTGCCGTCCGTCTGGCGAGCTCGCCGTCCGCCTCGCGACCCGTCGCCGCTTCCTGCCGCCAACAGCCCGCGACCACGCCTGCCGGCCCGTGCCCGGCCTCCAGCGACTCCATCAGTAGCGGCCAACTCCGGCGGCCCTCGTGCCATGGCGCCACCTTGCTCCTCCTCCACCGCGCCATCCGTCCCGAGCGCGCCGCTGCCCGGATCCATCGTCCCCTGCCATGGCCACGCCTCCATGCGCCAAGTCCGCCGCCCGTGCGCTGTTTTCCGTCGCTCCACCTCCCGCAAGTCCGACCCGCTGCTGCTGCTCCTCCGCCCGTCCTCTGCCGCGACCATCTCCTCCCCGACGCCTTGCTGCTGCTTGTAGCTGCAAGACCACCACGGCACCGTCATGGAGCCCCAGGTCCAAAGATGACCACGACACAAGATCTCTCCTTGTACCACTTTGGAGTTCGAGACCATCAAGTACCCCGCTCCTCACCATGCACGACTACAACCCCAAGGGAACCACAACCCTCGACTCGGGGCGCCAAGTACCTCTACCACAATGCACGACTACGAGGATTCACCAAGTACCTTTCGGATCGTCAAGTTCATCTCGTGCATGTCGACTACTTCCACGATGATGCGAGTACAAGTACCCTCTTCGTGGTTTTTTGCCAAGTACCTCGATGCCCGGAGCCCTCGGATCCGTCAAGTCCAACAACGACTGTGTACAACTACCGGCGACGTCGAACGTCTACGAACCGTGTACCTCGATGACCCGACAAGTACCCCAACAATGTGTGTACCACTACGCCCGAGTTCCACTACAAGATGTACGACTACCATCGCGAGACCGCAAGTACCACGACAACCCCGAAGGGATTCGGACCCGTCAAGTACCTCTTCGAAAACGAACATGAACCACTACTTCCACTACCGTCGCCGTGTACGACTACTTCCCTCTACGAAACGCGAACCGTCCCGTTTGAACGCTTCTAAGGTATAACCGCCAGAACGACCGCCGTGAACGAATGCATATGTCGTATGAGATGCCCGTTTGCACCGTGTCCGAAATTGTCGCTCGCTTGTTCCTCCTCGTTGTCATGCCATCGTCTCGTGGGAACCCGGTAACCGGGAACACCCCACCATCTTGCTCAACTCGCTTCCGTCACACTTTCTTTTGCACCGATATCTCCATGAGCTACCGGAACCGGAATGTTGCCGTGGCACCATTTCCGTTGTCGTTGTCGTGGCACCCTTTTTCGTTTCCGCCACGACGACTAATGCTTCATAATGCTCTTGTCAACATTTTCATAAAATTGCTTAAAACTTGCACATGTCATCCGCATCATGATAATAACATTTAAATGTTTATAATTGTTGTTTGCATTAATTTGCTTAAATGCCATGCTAAAATGATTTATTTCATAACTAAATAACCATAGCTCGGTTTTAAATAAATTATATATGTAAATGGGGTAGAAAAATGCCTAGTTTAACATGGTGTACTTGTTTTGCATGTTTAACAACATTAAAATTGTGTTTAGGGCAGAACAGTACCAATTTCGAAATATGCACATGAGGAGTTTCCGGAATTGTTGTTGTTGTTTCCGGCCTCATTTAATCTTGCCTAAATAGTTTGTTTTATTATGCTTCACCTCTTGCCATGTTTAACAACATTTAATATTGTTGGGTACATAACCGAGAGAGAACTAAATACTTGCATGTGGTGTTTCGTCAATATGCAACTCGTTGCATATTGAGCTCCACTTAATTTGTAGTGTTGTTTGTTGCACTTTGCCATGCCATGCTATTTAAACCGGACATGCATCATACTTGATTGTGCATCATGGCGTGTTTATGTGATGGTTGTTTTACTATGTTGTTTGCTTCTTGCCGGTTTGCTTCTCGCTTAGCTTCGGTTTCGCTCCGGAGTTGTGAGGATTCGTTCGACTTCTTCCGTTTGTCTTCTTCATGGACTCGTTCTTCTTCCTTGCGGAATTTCAGGCAAGATGACCATACCCTCGAAATCACTTCTATCTTTGCTTGCTAGTTGCTCGCTCTTTTGCTATGCCTATGCTACGATGCCTACCACTTGCTATATCATGCCACCCACATTGCCATGTCAAACCTCTAACCATCCTTTCCTAGCAAACCGTTGATTGGCTATGTTACCGCTTTGCTCAGCCCCTCTTATAGCGTTGTTAGTTGCAGGTGAAGATGAAGTTTGTTCCTTGTTGGAACATGGAGATGTTGTTCCTTGTTGGAACATGCTTATTTGTTGGGATATCACAATATATCTTATTTAATTAATGCATCTATATACTTGGTAAAGGGTGGAAGGCTCGGCCTTATGCACGTGTTTTGTTCCACTCTTGCCGCCCTAGTTTCCGTCATACCGGTGTTATGTTCCGGAGTTTTGCGTTCCTTACGGTTGGGTGATTTATGGGACCCCCTTGACAGTTCGCTTTGAATAAGACTCCTCCAGCAAGGCCCAACATTGGTTTTACCATTTGCCACCTAAGCCTTTTTCCCTTGGGTTCTGCAGACTCAAGGGTCATCTTTATTTTAACCCCGGGCCGTGCTCCTCCGAGTGCTGGTCCAAACTAAACCACTTGCGGTGCCGCCCGAGGCAACTTGGGGTATCGTCGGTTGCCGTCGTAGTGTTCATCCGGTGTGCCACGAGACCGAGATATGTGCAGCTCCTATCGGATTTGTCGGCACATCCGGGCGGCTTTGCTGGTCTAGTTTTATTCTGTCGAAATGTCTTGTAGTCCGGGATTCGAGACTGATCGGGTCTTCGGTAGAAGAATATCCTTCGTTGACCGTGAGAGCTTATAATGGGCTAAGTTGGGACACCCTGCAGGTATTATCTTTGAAAGCCGTGCCTGCGGTTATGAGGCAGATGGGAATTTGTTAATGTCGGTTGTAGAAAACCGAAGTTGATCTTATTTAAAATACACCAACGCGTGTGTAACTGTGATGGTCTCTTCTCGTGGAGTCCGGGAAGTGAACACGGTGTTGGAGTTATGTTTGACGTGGGTTGTTCTAGGATCACTTCTTGATCATAGTTGTTCGACCGTGCTTTTGCCTTCTCTTCTCGCTCTCATTTGCGTATGTAGCCACCATATATGCTAGTAAACTTGCTGCAGCTCCACCTCACTACCCTGTCCTACCTTTAAGCTTAAATAGTCTTGATCTCATGGTGTGAGATTGCTGAGTCCCTCGTGACTCACAGATACTTCAAAACCAGTTTGCGGTGCCGATGAAACCGTGCAGGTGACACACCCGAGCTCAAGGAGGAGCTCGATGAAGATCTTGTTCATTGTGTTGTTTCGTTTCAGCTGATCAGTAGTGGAGCCCAGTTGGGACGATCGGGGATCTGTGTAGCATTTGGGGTAGTCTTCTTTTATTTTGGTTCCGTAGTCGGACCTTGATTGTATCTGTATGATGTAATGCTTTACTCATGTATTGTGTGAAGTGGCGATTGTAAGCCAACTATGTATCTCTTTCCCTTATGTGTTACATGGGTTGTGTGAAGATTACCTCACTTGCGACATTGCTTTCAATGCGGTTATGCCTCTAAGTCGTGCTTCGACACGTGGGAGATATAGCCGCATCGAGGGCGTTACACTCCCCTCCCCGACACCTCTCCTCCTCCGATTAAGAGCTTGGCGAAGCCCTGCCAGAGTACTGCCGCTCCATCACCACCACGCCGTCGTGCTGCTGTTGGAGCTCTCTTCCTCAACCTCTCCTTTCCCCTTGCTGGATCAAGAAGGAGGAGACGTCACCGCTCCGTATGTGTGTTGAATGCGGAGGTGTCGTCCGTTCGGCGCTAGGATCATCGGTGATTTGGATCACGACGAGTACGACTCCATCAACCCCGTTCTCTTGAACGCTTCTGCTCGCGATCTACAAGGGTATGTAGATGCACTCCTCTCTCTCGTTGCTAGATAACTCCATAGATTGATCTTGGTGATGTGTAGAAAATTTTTATTTTCTGCAACGATCCCCAACACTAATGTGTTTAGTATGGAAGATATTAATAACTCTTGGTCGTAACGTTCATAGGAAGGGTGCACCTCCCGAAATTATATTATCTCTGATTTAAGCTCTGAGCTCTGGCACGTCTGCAAATCCCTGCTTCTCTCTGTGAAGGGACAATCTATTTAATTTTACATTGAGTCATTACCTTCTCAAACAAGCACTACTGCAGGATGCTTCTA